>OY288249.1:7044186-8385853 GCA_958450325.1 Agrostemma githago | reverse complement strand
GTGCGCGAGTCGCCTGGGCGTGGCGCGAGTCGCGTGCGGGTCTGTCCGATTTTTATTTTTTGTTCGAAATTGCTAATTTTGATAAATCGCGTACAAAATATGAATTAATTTGTATTCGATTTTATGTTTTCGATATTCGTCGTACCCGATATTTGATTATGAAATCGATATCGAGTATTCGGAATGAATTAAAAAAAGTTTTGTAAAAAAGACGTTTTGAACGAGAAAAGATGTAACGATTTTTAACATCGTCGAGGTTTAATGTAATTCTTTAATACGATATTCAACTACAGAATTGGTATCATATTGTTAAGAATGTTTGATATATGAAAATAGTTTTTGATAATATCGATATTAGAAAATAAAAAAATGACGAACGACCCGTAAAAAAAACGAGAAGGAGAAGAGAAGAAGAGAGAAATCGGGTTTGGTACACCCTCAACCTACATGCTTCTGTTTACTCGGATCGGGGCTCGTCGGGATGTGGCTTGGGCACAAGAGCGTCGAGTGGATGTCGGTAAGTCTGTGGTGGTTCGGTTAGGTGGGACGTGTGAAGGGTGTCGGGTATCGGGCCGGTTTCCTTCGGGTTTGTAATATCGGTTTTGATGAGTGTATGTGTAAGGATGATTGATATGAAAAAGTCGTGTGCTCTGATGTTTCTCAGGAATTCTGTGTGCGTGTTGTGTGAATAATTGATTGTTGAATTTGTGTCATGCAAGGGGCTATTTATAGGAAAATCCCGACCTTGGCTAGAAGAGATGCATTTGAATTAGAGCTACCGCTTAGGATAGGAAACGTAAGAAGTTGTGGGAAATAAGAATTCCGTTTTCTTGTGAAGGAAGAAAAGGGAACCCGGATGGTTTGTGCTGCTCGGCCGAGTGTTTGCACTCGGTCGGGTGTTTGAATCGGTTTTCGGATAGGATTCCTACTTGAGATCGAATTCCACTTTAAACAGAATTGTTTAATATTTGTGTAGCTGATTTTTGTGGAGTTGGAGTCCGAATTGGACACGTGCGACATCACGGTCGGTCCACAAGTTTCGGGAAATATCTTTGACTGGGTTTTGACTCGGTCGCTAAAAGACGGTTTTACCCCTAGTGTCGGATTCGACCCAAATTAGTGTCATTTGACTCGAAACGACCCGCTGGGCCTGAATTTGAGATTGGTTTTGTGAGATATGTACTCTATAATGAGCCCAAGCCAAATGCTAATGATTTTGAGCCCGTTTCTGAGTATTTAAAGCACGTTTGCGTCCGATCATCATCGGGTGTTTGTCGGAAACTACTATAGACACCAGGCAGCAAAATGTGGGTGTCTACAAACTGCTTAATCAAACTCTACAATATTTTATTCTATTTTTCATTTTTTTTGTAGATTAGGATTCAAGGATTCTGTGCAAATTACTTACGGAGTAATAATATACTCCATTCCGTAGGAGTATTATTTTATACTAGTGTTATACCCGTGAAATTGTTGTTCTATTATTTTTTACGTATATGAGTTGTTTGCAAATTGTGCATTATGAAGCAAATACGAAATAATTAAAGGGTGTATGTAGACTAATACTGCGTATGAAATTAATCAATAAAAAAAAGAAACGGTCAGTAGCAACTAAATTAACAATGTCATACATGAGAAAGTTTCCACAATATGTAAACGATGTACTAAATATTAGTACAAAGTATTACTTGTACTTAGATAAATTTAATATGTAGTCATTCATGCATCTCGATTGTAAACTGACCATGGTATTACAGAGTAAGGGGTGCGTGGTGGGATTACGTGACGTAAAGTGGTAAATTACTGTCAAATTGCGTTGGGCCTACTATTAATTCCTATAGGTTTCACTAATACATTCTGTTTTGGGTTGCACAACATAACACGGCATCACATGTTCTCCTGGCCCAAATGCCGAAATCTGGTGAGCTTATTTCCGAAGTGGAGAAATGTTACTCGGCCCAAATCAAATATGTCCCCAATTGCTACCCCTATGTGGAGAATTTGCAACTGCAGTCCAGCAATTGTAATAATCAACGTCGATTATGCGGTCTTTGACATGAAGGTAACGGTGCTGAAATTTATTGTCACGTTTTCCGAAGGTATAACAACGTTATATTAAAATGAATCGCCTGTGTTATTAATATTGTCGACAAACTGATGAATCATCTATGTTAGTAGAGTTTTGTCAGAATGTATTAAAATTTATTGTTACGTAGTTGCGCTTACTGATGACACAAATAATTACAGATAGAATAATAGACTGTAGGGGACTCGAAGAGTTAAAACCACCCTAATATTAATCACTACAAATTGACCTTTTCATTTAACAAAAGGGTAAAAAGAATTTAACTTGCATGCCCATCCACATTCTCCACATCAATAGAAAAACAACAACCCGATGACAGTTTACTGCTAAGGAATCGAAATGTATAGACAGTTGATGTGGCCGCCTAAGTGCATCTTTGAAAACATGCCGTATGACGTGCAAGACATGTGGTATATCTGCCAAAATTTGCACATTCTGAAAATGAGACTAAACTACTTGGGGTATGATGTGGTTAGGTTAGATCCTTGTATATCGCCGTCGCTTGATTTTGATAGGGCGGTCGTGGTTGAGTTCGGAGCGAGGCTTCCAAACTACTTCAGTGCCTTCAAACTTCAAAGGGAGTTTGAAATGAAGGGAAGACAAAGGAGGAAATGGTAGACCAGTGGGATCACCAAGCCGGGCCACACTGCTGGGTTGCTTCTTGGGATGACGAAAAGTACCTCTTGACGGGCACGGACTACCGTATGGTGCCAATCTGGTGCCGTTACATTGGAACGTACTTGGGCGAAGCCGAAGAGTTTGGGACCTATGGACATGTGATTGACGCTTTGAACGAAATCTACCGGGATTTCTATGTCGATTAAGTGCATAGGAACAGGAGTAAGTATTTCGATTAAAGTGTGCTATACTAAGGTGATTTTTATTAGTTGCAGAAGAAAGGACTTGCATGCAACAATTGTGTATTGTGTAATTTTCAACGGTCTAAGTGTTTTAACTATATTTTCTTTTAATTTCATTGACGGTCGTAGTACAAAATCCGCTTGTGATTTTTGGCGTAAGTAATGGTTTCTGTTAGTTTGTACTTCAACCCGATAACGATTGTGGACATGGGTTTTCAGTTGGACGTTTACAACGGTGTTGATAAACCGATTAGAATGTAAACAAATGTCACGTAGTGAATTATTAATTGGGTGGATTAGTGAATTCGCAATGTTGCATTAATTGGGTAAATGATTGTGAAATAGGGAGGGTAATAAATGGTAAGCAATTGTACATAATCGCGTATGACACCGTGTTATCGGGTTCAGACATAAGTCACTTAACTAATAACAACTGTGGGTGTATATAAAAATAATAGTACTAATGTTTTGCACATCGTGTAGGAAGCTCGACACCGGACTACTAACGATCGCATATATCATAAATGTTATGGCGAGATATCATAATTGAAAGATACAGGAGTGCATTCAAGCTGCAAAGGTGCTTCGAGAGAGTGGATAGGGGGGAAATCTGATTTCGAGAAAGGCGTGAATGGAATGTCGGGGCCTCACCTTTGGGTCGCAACTGCTTCAGACAAAGGGCTGTTTAAGGAGGGGAGGAGCTGCATATCTGTTGGAGCTGACTGGAAAACGCCGGGTTACAGTGACGCGGACGGAGACAGCCTATCAACATACGTGTGCATGTACAATCTGCTGAAGGACCACTGCCCCGGTTTCTACGTCTGAAAGGTACCTCCTGCTGCTTGAATCCAACTAATGCTTCTGGATAATATCTTAATCTACTTAGCTAAAATAGTATTTGAACTCTCTGTGGTACTTTATCTTGAATTTCAATTTAATCCGGTGTTTGTAATGGATAATATGATTTCATATCAGTTTGTTAGTACTTTGGTTATATGCCTGTATGGCTTTGGTTTTTCTGAAACTTTGATATTCGTATGATGATGATATAATATATGCAATTTTAATTAAATAGGCCTGCGTGAACTGTGTATGAATCCTACTATCACCAGACAAACTCATTAAACCAGCTTGTAGTTGCCAATGTTGGATTCTGGGAAATGTACTCGGAAAAAGAGTACAAAGGCAATATAGCGTACAATTGTTTGTTATTGGAGGAAAATTAACAGCAATCTAAGTACAAATTACTATTAAGCTACTGGTGTACTTACTAGTGTACTACTAGTGTACTTCCGTAAGTAGTATGTAAGGACGTATATCCACTAAAATGGAGGTACGAATGGCAAGTAGTAATTACAAATCGTATCAGAGTTTATAAACTTTGTGAAAGATGGGAAATACTTTAACTAAACGTTGAGAGTCTAACAAAGTGTAGAAGTTGAAATAGTTTAGCAACAGTACACGTTTCATAAGGACTTACATTGAAATAATAGACAGCACATCTTTCATCTGACATTAGAGAAGATTTCTTTGTATACAACGTTAGTTGTCGTATAGGAAATATACTAATCTTCATCAACAATAAGGACCTTAAGAGCCTTCTTACGCGTTACCCTAGACAAAGCGACGTATAACTGACCGTGCATAAACACTGGCTTCGGTAAGAACAGACCAACACTGGAGAGCGATTGACCCTGGCTCTTGTTTATTATCATGGCAAAACAGACAGCAATAGGAAATTGCCTTCTGTCAAATCGAATGGGGAACTTGGTTTCGTCGGAAGGTGACATCTTGATTCTTGGGATATAAACCTGCTGACCTTTCCTGCTACCAGTTATGATCGTTGCCTCAAGTATCCGATCACCCAATTTGGAAATCAACAATTGAGTACCATTGCATAGTCCATTAGCCTGGTCCAGATTTCTTAACAGCGTCACCATGGCACCAACTTTTAGTACCAATTCATGAGAAGGAAGCCCCGAACATCTAATTGAATTAAGGAATTCCGTGGAATAAATTTCGAGTACATGAGGGCTATTCTCATCATTGATTATTTCATCAGAAGACAGGTAGACAACTTCCTTCTCAGGAATGAGAGATAGTACATACTCGTTAACCTTTTCAACCACGTCGCTTGTCGGTGTGAGGACTGCGCGGTTCTGAAGCCAATCTGGGTCCTTGTAATGAGTAAGCGAATTTGGGTAAGTATTATCAACAATGGCTGCAATTGGGTCGTCCCCAGGTTGTATGACGATATCGGGTGGGAGCTCGATGTTGGCCACACCATCATTTGGACCACCTGCTAATCCGTCGCTAATACATAACAACCACTCTGAGAACAACCTAATTTCCTCGGCATCAGATTCAGCAGCTCCGACCTGCAACCTCATATTGGTTGTCAGTCGTAGAACCTACATAACAAAGCAGTTGGGTCAGTTCCAAAATAGGTAGACATACGGTGCATAACAACACTTTGAAAAATGATAAAGATTACTAATGGTATTTTGTCTAATACCTTTATGTCTCTCCAAATTTGTGAAGAACAAACTGCGGAGTAAACTATGTCCTCGCGACTTCCTTTTAGAACAACGGGTAGTATTTGCCTAAAATCACCACCCAATACGACCACCTTCCCACCAAAAGGCTTCTCAGAATTATACGGGTTCACACAACGCATTATATCTCTCAAACTTTTATCGAGAGCCTCAAAACAATATCGACTTAGCATGGGCGCTTCGTCCCAGATTATGAGCTTTGCTTTAATGATTAACTCCGCTAGCTCGGAACCTGGCCTGATGCCTGGGCAGATGGATTTCTCGTCCATATTGATAGGTATGCTGAATCTGGAATGAGTCGTACGTCCCCTAGGTAGTAAGATGGCAGCGATACCACTAGATGCAATTGGCAGAGCTATATCACCCTTGCTCTTCAAAGCGGCACATAGAGCATTCCAAATAAATGTCTTGTCGGTTCCTCTGTAACCGTAAACGAAGAAAAACCCTCCACTGGAGCTGCTTACAGAGTTAATTATCTCGTTGTACACGGCTCGTTGCTCATCAGTTATTGTTGACATATATCGCTCATGGTCAACACGAAGTTGTTCACGATTATATGTAAGTTCATCTGCAATAAATCTGTTCAGGTGCATCGAATTCAGGTTGTCATCGGGGATGGGCATGTCAGGGAACTTAGATAGAGAAGTACCATTGCCCTGCAACAGCAGCTCAATCTCTGATAAAGCGAAACTTTGGAGTTCAGCATCCATCATCTGCAACTCTGCAAAATTTTTTACAATTCAGTAATTGATTATAAATCAAGTTACGTAAGTGACAGCTACAAATAACGAAAAATTACAGTAGGAAGGAAATAAGGGGTTATTAGTAAAACAAATGAAGGAAACAGACCAAAATTAAGTAATTGTCTCCTTCGACGGGCTAGAATATCATCGCATATAAATGGTGCCACGTCTTCTCCCACACATATCTAGGCTTGATGAGACTGCCCGAGTAGAGTAATGTCGCAAAAAGATTCCTAAGGAATGAACCGGTACCCCAATAACTCGCTTCTTCTATGGCATCGATGTATTCCTTGTCGTCACCTAGTAACCCCAATGCGTAGCACGCATCTTTGTAAGTTTCGTGAACAACGCCGTTGACAGTCCGAATGTCGGCATAGCAGGTGGGCCCCTTAATGAAGTTCAAAAGAGTTCTCATGTAATATCTTTCACCACCGTTAGGGGACATGGGAAATATCTTTCGCGTGCCACACGTACTTGGTTGGAAACTCAGCATAAGTTAGACCCCTTGATTCTTCATTGTTGGCATTATAATCAAGCCAAGCGGTAAACTTTGTTCGAGCATCGTTGGAGCGCGCTACAATATCTTCAATTGGGTCGTCGTCGTTGTACACAACATTTTGCTCGTTAGGAAGATGGTACTCTAGACGTAATACCGGTGGAGTCCTATAATGAATATCAAAGGCAAATATACGCCACGCAGCTTCGGGTGGCCAAATATATCGACAGTCTAGGTACTCCTGGATGTGGTATATTTCTTCGGGGTTCTTCCTCGTGGCAGCACCCACAGTAACAAGGTCGTATCCCTTGTTTCTGGTATTTGAAGAGGTATTTGATAGAACGTGCCTGGTTTACACCACTCAACATTAATGTAGGCACGATACCTTTCCAAAAGTTCAGCGTTATACGGAACAACATATCCACTGTGAACACTAACACCTCCTTTATCGACAGTAATACCGTTGTTTTGTCTGCGATAAATTGGATACCCATCGCCGTCAACAGTTGTACGATCGATCGGAGAAAGCCTTCGGGAATCTCTTTGTGCATACTCCTCCAACCATGCAAGGGGACTTCGGGTTTGCGTGTCCACATGGGCCGTGAATCATTAGATCCTTGACAGCTTTATACAGGACAGGCTCATGTATAGGATCTGGAATTTCAGCTGAAATAATACCGTCGACATCACAGGCCTCAGGGAACTTGTCATCCCTTTTAAGGAAGAGAAGAATATGGGCGTGTGGAAGACCGCGTTTCTGGAACTCAATAGTGTAAACCACTGCAAAAGGAAAGTAAGGACGTAAGCTCCAGTGATAAAATGGGAAACAAAATACAACATCAGTGAGAATAATATTTCGTAAACTATAAATTATACATAAATAACCTGCTCTGGTTCTCCCAAAAATATGGTTCTCCTTCAAATCTTTTGATGCATGTCGTTTCTGCACTCAAAATTAAATTTATAAACACTACTAACTCTACGGTAGATATGGTAAGTAGAGGTCGATCCCACAGAGACTGACGTTATTATCTCAGGAAATTTATTATTTAATAGTATAGATATATATATAAAAGGGGGGTTTTGTTGGTTTTGGAAATAACAATAATAAAGTAAAAACATAACAATAAATAAAAAAATTAATCATAACAATATTCGAGACATGCAATATATGATATAGTTGGGTTAATCATCGATTCAATTAATTAGAGTCAAATAGATCGGTAACTATTTAATCCCTAGTAAGCAAGTAAATTAACAGTTTTATCTTTCTTACTCGTTAAATTCCGTTAACCACGCAAGTTTAATCCTAACTAAATTAGATTGACTCAACCATGTAAGCACGAATCAAGTCAATAAATTTAATCGCGTTAAGAACACCAATCAATTGAATTATATAGAACCAGAAAGCTGCAATTAAATATAACTCAATTATCATACAAAATTCTAGTAATTAAATTAGACCAGTAAGCTGCAACCTAATTTAAAACACTATTAATTTAACAATCGACTCATGTAAATAATCTAGGTGATCAGGCTAAATTAATAAACATGAAAACAACAGTCAAATTGTGAATTTCATACGAATATCAAAGTACTAATTAAACGTTAAAACAATAACGTAATCTCATAACTCATTGACAATAATCGATACATTACATGTTCGAATAACTGAAAGATTAAACTAAATAACTAATTGTAGACACCCACATTTTGACCGCCAGGTGTCTATAGCAGTTTCCAACAAACACCCGATGATGATCGGACGCAAACATGCTTTAACGTACTCGGAAATGGGCTCGAAATCATGGATATTTAGCTTGGGCTTTTTACAGAGTACAAATCTCACAAAACCGACCTCAAAATCAGGCCCAGTGCGTCATTTCGAGTCAAATAAGACTAATTTGGGTCGAATCCGACACCAGGGGCAAAACCGTCTTTAACGACCGAGTCAAACCCGGTCAAAGATATTTTCTCGAGATACGTGAGTCAGCCGTGTCACCCCACGTATCTGATTCGAGCTCAAACTCCACAAAAAATCAGCTACACAAATATTAAACAATTCCGTTTAAGGTAGAATTCGATCTCAAGTAGGAATCCTATCCGAAAACCGATTCAAACACCCGACCGAGTGCAAACACTCGGCCGAGCAGCACAAACCAGCCGTGTTTCCCTTTCTTCCTTCACAAGAAAACGGAATTCTTATTTCCCTCAACTTCCTACGTTTCCTACCCTAAGCGGTAGTTCTAATTCAAATGCACCTCTCTTAACCAAGGTCGGGAATTTCCTATAAATAGCCCCTTGCACAACACAATTTACACACAGAATTCCTGAGAGAACATCAGAAAAACATCAATTATTAGCAACATACACATCAACTTTCTGTCATTCCGACATACATAATTCCTGAAAAGCATCAGCCTTAGCATCGAGAAACCGATAGTGCGTCCGAAACCCGAAGGAAACCGACTCCCTCGTACCCGTCACCTACACCGAGCCACCCTAACCCGACCGACATCACCTCGGCGCTCCCGTGCCTAGCCGCATTCCGACGAGCCCCGATCCGAGTTAACAAAAGCATGTAGGTTGAGGGTGTACCAAACCCGATTTCTCCTTTTCTTCTCTTCTCTTCCTCGTCGTCCGTTTTCCTTTTACGGGTCAAGCGTCGTCTTTTTTCTATTTTTCTAATATCGATATTAACAAAAAACAATTTTCATAACAAACATTCTTAAAAATATGATATCGATTTCCTATAATCGAATATTGTATCAAAAAGAATTATATTAAGATCTCGACGATGATTAAAATCGTTACATCTTTTTTTCGTTCAAATTCCTTTTTCAAACAATTTTACAAAACCTTTTTAAATTCATTCCGAATATTCGATATCGATTTCATGATCGAATATCGGATACGACGAATATCGAAAACATGAATCGAATACAAATTAATTCATATTTTGTACGCGATTCATCAAATTTAGCAATTTCGAGCAAAAAATAAAAAGCCGGACAGACCCGCACGCGAGTCGCGCAACGCCCAGGCGGCTCGCGCACGGGCCTGAAACCCGAACCTTTTTTTTTTAACTTTTTCGTTTGTTTTATTATTTATTCTACGAAACGATTTCTAAAATTTACATCTTTTCCAAAACTATTCCGAATATTCGACATTGATTTCGTAGTCAACCGTCGAATATGACGAATGTCGAAAATATTAACTCGAGTACGGATCATACAATATTCGTATGCGATTTAATCGAATTTCCAAAAAACCGCTCTCGGAACCAGCCCGACACGCGACTCGCCGGCGTCCCGGGCAAGCCGCGCGGCCGGCTGCCTTGGCGCGCCTTTCTCGCTTTTTTTATTGTTTTTCGAGCTTCGTTTTTTTATACAAAACAGTGTCTTTTAGCGATATTTTTCAGATTTCGATCTCGCATATTTATTTTATTTGCTATATTATTTACAAATCGATACTAACTTGTTTGTTTATCTTGTAGCAAATTCATTCCTTTTCATCATTTGTTTTATTATACTAAAACGAACCTCACATGCTAAAATTCAACTTCGACGTTAAATTTTTCATGCATCAAACCGACTTAGCAACCCGTTCAATTCCTCACCTGCTTAGGAAAACAATGTTTGCATATCATCCATCGTTCAACTAACGCGCGTATTAAAAAATCACTCGATATCCTAGTAGAGGCCGCTAATGTGCGGGCGGGGTTGAGTGTTCTTAGTGAACTTCCCAACACGTACCCTTACCCCTTACTCAGAACCGTGGTTTCCGGATGTCCGAAACCATTGGCAACGAGAGTCATTCAATATACGATTAACCGCTCAAGTCGGCATCTGTATCGAACTGCAAAGGGACGAGCCCAATAAACTCTCACATCGGAAATGGGCCGTATTTTGTACACGGCCCACTACGACATAGAGTGGGCTCGAACGGTTCCGAATAACCATAAAATTCGGTGGCGACTCCAACTTCGATTTAAATTTCAATTTGACAATCTCATACGGAGATTCATTCGCCTCCCCAAACCCGCGCGTGGCCGCGTCGGGGTGGACCTATGTCATGTCCACAATTTGGCGACTCCGCTGGGGATTTACTGATGCGTTACTAACCTTCGGTGTCCTCAGGGTGAGACTCGAATAGAAATCGTTTGACTAGTACAATGCGCGTTTTAGTTTTACGGTTTATGCGTAACCCCATTTTCCCGGGCCGGTACTGGTGACCGACGTCCCACTATACCATTGACATAGTCCAAACTGGATATGACAAAGGTGTCCATTAGCCGATTCGTATGGGTTTTACGGCATGTCCTAATATCAACTCAATTTAGGGAGTCCGCCCCGATTCTCGATAGGCTATGTACACTGGTATAGACCCTTATAGACTGACCGAGACTTAGCTTAAGAGCATACATGGCGTCATTATACTGTTTCCATGACTACGTGCTACTTGATCCACATCTTTTTCAAAAAACGTCATTTTCAAAATTTGCATCCTTTTCAAAATATCCAATTTCAAAACCCCGGACATATACCGAATTTAGGACTTATGATTTTACTCAAAATAGCCTTTTTCTAGCCGGTATTATGCCCAATTCAATACTCGAAATTATTTTTGAAATTTTCAAACCTTCACCCGACCCACCTTTTCCGTTTTTCTCGAAAAAAGGGCCGGTTCTCACCGAATTTTTCGGGCTTTTCAAAAAAATCATATTTCAAAACTTCCTCTTCTTAGGACTTCCCGTATTTAGCAGTGTCGGGTCGTGTCATAAGTCATTGAAGTCTCTAGCGTCGAAACTCTGTCGATCTTACATCACGAGTTTCCTCCCCATCCCAGTCCGTCTTATTTTACTAAGGCAAGGCCCACCTACGTAGGACATACTCCTACAAAGGTTGGCCCACTTACACAATCGAGTCTAAAGTCTGGGAATGTCTCACGTGAACCTTCCTTCGAACAGGGCCCAACCCACATAGTTGGATCCTGAGGAAGGCCCACCTTTTCACAAGTCACCCGTCTAAGTGTCTTTTCCGAGTCAACCTTTTACAAGGCATAGCCCTATAACAAAAGGTTCACGGTCCTTACGTCTAAGGGTCACTCACTCGAGTCTTAACAAAGTCTTCAATCCCACTTGGGGGGCTACCCTTCAGCAGAGCGATCAATCACGGTTGCTCTAAGGGTCATGTCTTGCACGCATGTCTCACATACCCCACTTTCGAGTCACTTAGGTGCCACACCATCTGGGTTCTATCAAAGTTCTTAGTCTCACTTGGGGGCTATTCTCCGACGGAGTGATTAAATCACAGTCACTACGAGAATCGTACCCTACACATTTGTCTTAGGAGAGTCTAACCCGATTCAAACTGGAGTCGTCTCTCCTCTCGCGCTATTTCCTATGCCTTGGTGAAATTGAGTTCCGAAGCAACTTCTCTAATTACGCGGTATTCTTACAGACAAGCCACCGGTAACCAGACGCCAGAAAATGCAAGAAACTTTGGACCAATTGACAACCTCTCTAGCTGAGCTTGAAGCCCAATTGACGGTTATCAGGGCCGAACAAACGACCATTGCCACCCGTTTGAGTGTCGTGGAGCAAAGGACTCTTAAGGTCAGGAATGAAACTACTGGGCCCATAGCTGAACTGGTCAGCGCCGTTCGCAAACTTGAAGAACAGGTCCACTCGACCACCAGAAACATCATCCTCACGGAAAATGCCCGTACCTACTCGCCCTTGACCGATGAACTGCCCGCTAACCTCAACTTAACGGGCTTACCAATGTTTGACGGGACGGAAGACCCGGTACTCCATATTCGGGCTTTCAAGGACTTTATGGCTGTTAAGGGGGTCAAATCGACCATGTTCAAGCATCTCTTCGCTTCCTCTCTGGAAAAGCACCCGAAAGCCCGGTACTACAGGCTTGATCCCAAGAAATACAAAACCTGGGACGATGTCGCAACGGAATTCGCGCAAAACTACGCGGATAACGCCGAGATCCAGACTACCATACGTACTCTGGAGGTTATGGCCCAAGAGCGTAAGGAAGGTTTCACCAAATACCTTCAAAGGTGGAGAGCCGAAAGTGTGAAGTTGGTAGACAAGCCCAACGAGAAGACAATAGTGGAGGCGTTCATCAACAACCTCCTCCCTTCCTACCGCGTCCATCTTAGGTATGCCGGCATTTCAAACTTTGCAGTGCTTACCGAAATGGGCATTAGGATTGAAGATGATCTTCGACAAAATGAAGATCTAGGTGAAGCGTCTATTGGAGGCTATACTGGACATCAACTTGAGTCCTTAGAAGCTGAATTGACAACACCATCCGAGAGTCTAGATTTGGTTTAAGTCCGAGTCTGAGTCCGAGTCTAGGATGTTCTATTTCTTTCAATTTCAAAGTCAGAGTCAGTTGTATTTTGTCCTCTTTTTCAAAATTCAATAAAATCAGCTTTTCAATCTCTCATATATGATTTCCTTATGTGTTTCCGAGAACATGATGAATACCGTCATACACTGTGAGTACACGCACGTGACTATTATAGGCACATCTATAATGACTGCAGGAAACCGAGCCCGTGTTTTCCTTTTACCTATTCCATGTCTGGTATAGAAAGCCACATAACTACCCGTAGCAGGAGCATATCGAATCCTATGACAAATCTGGGTAGTCTCCTAGTTTGGGTTCAAGACGGGAGGCAAGCCCATTCCCCACAATAAACACCCCTCCAATAAGACTGACCATCCCTACCTTAGGTGTTAGTCTGACCAACCGAACAAAAAAAAACAAAACAAAAAAAACTGGACAAAAAAAAGAAAAATAACAAAAGTCCAAGAAAAAAAAGGAAAAAGCAAAAGGCCCAAAACAAAAGAGCTGGCCATGATCAAAAAGAACTCCCAAAAACCCATGACCATGATCAACGGTCAATTCAAGTGGAAGTCCCATGACCAGGGTACGGTCAATTATCAAGGGGAGAAACAATCAAGTTGGTCAGCTGACACCACATTTAGCCTTCCCCCATTACAACCCTCAAGACCTTCCCGAGACCCAGGCCAGAGACAGCCCGGAATTTTGAGGATTCAAGCTCCATAGGATACCCCTAACCATTAGGGCCAGACATGGAAGTCAGATCTCGCATAAAACTTATCCCGATCAAAGTTCGAGCCATTTTACTCGACTTCCCCTTTACATAACAAAATTCACAATCACCATACAAAGACCCGAGAGCAAAACTCGTCAAATCCCCCGAGAGCAAAACTCGTCAAATCCCCCCAAGAGCAAAACTCGTTAAAATCCCCGAGAGCAAAACTCGTTAAAATCCCCGAGAACAGAACTCGTTAAAACCCCCGAGAGCAGAACTCGTTAAAATCCCATCCCAATTCTCCTCATTTACCAACCCCGAACACGGGAACTCAAACTGCGGTCGGCATAGAACATGCCCAAATAGTGCACACCACCTCTGGGGATTACCCCGGAGAATGCTCACAGTCACAGGATCAACATCCTAACTATTCTAGCCCTTTGATCAAGGCATCATTGGGAATGCACCTAGCTTATACCATCACCATGGCTAGTTACACACAAAGCCCTAATAAACTAGGCACCATAATCCACTGAACTACGGCTTGGTTTGATTTCACCACACGTGAACACGTAGGCAGCCTTTCAACATAGGCACAACCACCCACATTGACACACACTCAAAAAGCACCATCATTCCGGTCACGACACTGTCATGTTCTCGACAATTAGCTTTGTCATTCTGGGGGCTTCTCCTAGGCAGAAGTTCTCCATCCACTCACATAATCCAAATACTTTCAAAATCTAGCCTCCTTTCTATAGTGTGTCCTAGTGCTCGGCTCAGTCGAAGACAAAAATCTATCAGGACTCGAGGCAATGCCCACTTTGGAAATGTACCCTAAAATCAAAAAGGATTCAAAAGAGCACTAGTCTACAGCATTCCACTGCTAAGTCCTGCAAAAACAGTCCTATTACGGACTACTGCAACCCCGTGTAGCATATCTTTCCCATTTTGACTTCGACCGTGTTGCCACTCGCCTAGGCTACGGAATAGCGCAACTTAAGAGTCTTGTCATCTTAGGTAGCCCACCTCCTTACCAAGTCACGGTCCAACCCTTAGAGAGTCCAAGTCGTGTCTGTCAACTCGTCCTGTCGCGTCCAGAGTTGAGTCTGTCGGTAGGCCTCTCTTTTCAAAGTCTCATTTTAAAATTTGCAAAAACTTAGCCATTTGAAAAAATCCTTTTCGACAAGGTCAAATTTCAGTCTATTTAAACGGCAAATTTCTTTTCCACCTCTTTCAATTTTGGAAACCTATCTCCTAGCACGCGAGTTGCTTTCAGGACTTCAATTTCAAAATGCAGCAAAAATCATTTTTATTCCCCAACACGAGTCATATTTGTTTCGCCTACGTGTTGCATGCAAAATTTTATGTAACTTATACAGGTACAATTCAGGACCGCGCAATTCACATAACTCCCCAGCGGCATTTAACAGGGTGAGCCCATATATAGGCGCACCTAAGTCTTATACGACGAGTCCAATTCCCCACGGAGTTATCATCAGCTCAGGTACATTTCTAGTCTGCGGCCGGCGGGCCCTTCACGCAGGTGTAACGGACTTTAAACGACCCGACCGGAAGTCTGCCAGGTCTTAATCTTTGATTGGCCTGGTAGCTACTCTGACTTTCGCCTTGTCCAAGCCTCAGTCAGAGTGGGCGCTCTGTAGACACCCACATTTTGACCGCCAGGTGTCTATAGCAGTTTCCGACAAACACCCGATGATGATCGGACGCAAACAGGCTTTAACGTACTCGGAAATGGGCTCGAAATCATGGATATTTAGCTTGGGCTTTTTACGGAGTACAAATCTCACAAAACCGACCTCAAATTCAGGCCCAGTGCGTCGTTTCGAGTCAAATAAGACTAATTTGGGTCGAATCCGACACCAGGGGCAAAACCGTCTTTTAGCGACCGAGTCAAACCCGGTCAAAGATATTTTCTCGAGACACGTGAGTCAGCCGTGTCACCCCCGTATCTAATTCGAGCTCAAACTCCACAAAAAATCAGCTACACAAATATTAAACAATTCCGTTTAAGGTAGAATTTGATCTCAAGTAGGAATCCTATCCGAAAACCGATTCAAACACCCAACCGAGTGCAAACACTCGGCCGAGCAGCACAAACCAGCCGTGTTTCCCTTTCTTCCTTCACAAGAAAACGCAATTCTTATTTCCCTCAACTTCCTACGTTTCCCATCCTAAGCGGTAGTTCTAATTCAAATGCACCTCTCTTAGCCAAGGTCGGGAATTTCCTATAAATAGCCCCTTGCACAACACAATTTACACACAGAATTCCTGAGAGAACATCAGAAAAACATCAATTATTAGCAACATACACATCAACTTTCTGTCATTCCGACATACATAATTCCTGAAAAGCATCAGCCTTAGCATCGAGAAACCGATAGTGCGTCCGAAACCCGAAGGAAACCGACTCCCTCGTACCCGTCACCTTCACCGAGCCACCCTAACCCGACCAACATCACCTCGGCGCTCCCGTGCCTAGCCACATTCCGACGAGCCCCGATCCGAGTTAACAAAAGCATGTAGGTTGAGGGTGTACCAAACCCGATTTCTCCTTTTCTTCTCTTCTCTTCCTCGTCGTCCGTTTTCCTTTTACGGGTCAAGCGTCGTCTTTTTTCTATTTTTCTAATATCGATATTAACAAAAAACTATTTTCATAACAAACATTCTTAAAAATATGATATCGATTTCCTATAATCGAATATTGTATCAAAAAGAATTATATTAAGATCTCGACGATGATTAAAATCGTTACATCTTTTTTTCGTTCAAATTCCTTTTTCAAACAATTTTACAAAACCTTTTTAAATTCATTCCGAATATTCGATATCGATTTCATAATCGAATATCGGATACGACGAATATCGAAAACATGAATCGAATACAAATTAATTCATATTTTGTACGCGATTCATCAAATTTAGCAATTTCGAGCAAAACATAAAAAGCCGGACAGACCCGCACGCGAGTCGCGCCACGCCCAGGCAGCTCGCGCACGGGCCTGAAACCCGAACCTTTTTTTTTAACTTTTTCGTTCGTTTTATTATTTATTCTACGAAACGATTTCTAAAATTTACATCTTTTCCAAAACTATTCCGAATATTCGACATTGATTTCGTAGTCAACCGTCGAATATGACGAATGTCGAAAATATTAACTCGAGTACGGATCATACAATATTCGTATGCGATTTATCGAATTTCCAAAAAACCGCTCTCGGAACCAGCCCGACACGCGACTCGCCGGCGTCCCAGGCAAGCCGCGGGGCCGGCTGCCTTGGCGCGCCTTTCTCGCTTTTTTTATTGTTTTTCGAGCTTCGTTTTTTATACAAAACAGTGTCTTTTAGCGATATTTTTCAGATTTCGATCTCGCATATTTATTTTATTTGCTATATTATTTACAAATCGATACTAACTCGTTTGTTTATCTTGTAGCAAATTCATTCCTTTTCATCATTTGTTTTATTATACTAAAACGAACCTCACATGCTAAAATTCAACTTCGACGTTAAATTTTTCATGCATCAAACCGACTTAGCAACCCGTTCAATTCCTCACATGCTTAGGAAAACAATGTTTGCATATCATCCATCGTTCAACTAACGCGCGTATTAAAAAATCACTCGATATCCTAGTAGAGGCCGCTAATGTGCGGGCGGGGTTGAGTGTTCTTAGTGAACTTCCCAACACGTACCCTTACCCCTTACTCAGAACCGTGGTTTCCGGATGTCCGAAACCATTGGCAACGAGAGTCATTCAATATACGATTAACCGCTCAAGTCGACATCTGTATCGAACTGCAAAGGGACGAGCCCAATAAACTCTCACATCGGAAATGGGCCGTATTTTGTACACGGCCCACTACGACATAGAGTGGTCTCGAACGGTTCCGAATAACCATAAAATTCGGTGGTGACTCCAACTTCGATTTAAATTTCAATTTGACAATCTCATACGGAGATTCATTCGCCTCCCCAAACCCGCGCGTGGCCGCGTCGGGGTGGACCTATGTCATGTCCACACTAATTAAACGATAAATAAACTAAATAAGATAGATAGATAGATAGATAGATAGATACAACCGTTAGATAAATTAGGAATTGAATTGATCGCGTCCCGCATTAAAATTTGATTGCATCCTAACCTACCTTGGCTGTAAAGGCCAAGGCCTTTTGCCCTACTCCTATGTGTGTGTTGTGTCTGCTCCTTGTTCTCTTCCCTTCTCTTAAGTCCTAATGCCTTCTTTTATAGTGTTGAATTTGGTTCTTTCCTTAATTAATTGATCATGCTCTTCCAATTCAACATCTTCTTCTTTCCTTTTTACACCCGATTTTCTTTCCTTATTTTTCCATAATGGGCTGATGGTTTCAAACTTGATTTCGACCCCATTAGATGATGGAATTAGACCTGTAAACATACATACGATTTTAGTAGTCTTATCCATGTATCCATATTAAATAAATAAAATATATATTAAATAACTCAATTTAGCACCAAAAATAATAAAAGGTCGGTAATATGTCAAAAGTTACTAAAGTTATAACGTTTAGCTCAAATAATACAAAAACGACATAGAAAATATAATATTAAAGGGGTAAAAATATGCATAAATATTGACTTATCAAATTTAAAAGAGACTTAAAATACTGTCTATTGCTGAATTAATTAATCCAAGTCTAATCGGGAGGAAAATAAATGCATTTTTTAAGTTAGTAACAAAAACGAATTTTTAAGTTAGTAACAGTTAAAATTAGTTAATTTTTTTTTAAATGTTAGATTAGAATTTGTCGTCGACTTTCCTGTTCTAGTTAGTCGGATAAAAACAAAGAGTTTTAAACAATAAGCTCCATTTATTTAAAATTTTCCACTTTTTTTTCGTAAGAATTAAATTTTGCATTTTTTTCGTAAGAATTAACCACTTGGTCCCGTTGAAAATTTGAAGCGTGTCGTTTCCGCAGTCAAAATTAAATTTATAAACACTACTAACTCTACGGTAGATAGGGTAAGTAGAGGTCGATCCCACAGAGACTGACGTTATTATCTAAGACGATTTATTATTTAATAGTATAGATATATAGAAAAAAGGGGGGTTTTGTTGGTTTTGAAAATAATAATAATCTTTACATATTAAAAGAAAAATTGTGCCAAAAATGGACCTTAGGAATAGTAAATTTCCTTAGGAATAGTGCCCTCCTCTTAGGAACAGTAAATTCCTTAGGAATAGTGTCTTGCCACTTCTTAGCCGTTGATTTGCTTTGCCTTTTTTTTACCATTGATTTGCTACTCCTTCAGCTATCCTGCTTCGTCTTCTAACTTTTCCTTCCTCTGCCTTCCATTTCCTTTTCCCTTTTTGCTCTTTCTCTTTCCTCTTCGCTTCCACCAGTCCCTATCTCTCTCTTATTTCACCATCCCCAAATGTTTCGTCATTTGTGTTCTGTCGTTTCATCACCTCAAAGGAATTAGCGGAATAATTCCTATCTTTTCATGTTGGGGTGAAGCTGAAGCAAGAGCTTTCAATAGCATTTGAAAAGAGCAAAAGTCACCTGGCCACTCTAACTAAAGAAAAATATGGCATCGGGACAATGGACTGTCTCAATGCTTGCTTTGATAGAGAATGATTGTTGATGAAGAGGAACTCCTTTGTCTACATCTTTAAGCTCATTCAAGTATGTACACCATTGTCTATTGTTCTGATCCTTGTTCTTTTCAACTTCTTTTCAACCTACTTCGG
Source organism: Agrostemma githago (assembly GCA_958450325.1). Taxonomy (NCBI): domain Eukaryota; kingdom Viridiplantae; phylum Streptophyta; class Magnoliopsida; order Caryophyllales; family Caryophyllaceae; genus Agrostemma; species Agrostemma githago. Next base: position 8,366,279 of record OY288249.1, on the reverse strand, counting down.
CCTACTTCATTGTATCTTTATTCAACTCTTGCAGCAGAATATATGTGACTTAACTGTTTGAGTACTTCTTGCTAACCAATTTTTCATTGGTTGAAGAAGGGCTTTACAGATCTGGGTTTCCTGAGCCCAACAATTTCCCCTTTCTTGAAACCCTAAATCTCAAATCAATCATGTAAGTCAAGTTCAATCGTAATTCACCATTTTTGGTTGAATTTATGAACTGGGTTGTTGTTTAATTACATTATTATTGATTGGAAAGTTGATTAATTTGATCAATTTTTTTCGATTTGTGTAGATATTTGTGCACCGAAACATACCCAGAAGAGTATAAAAAATTCCTTGATCAATCACATACTATTAGATTGTTACAATTTGGAATTGAGGGCACAAAGGTATAATCTTTATCTAATTTGTTCAATTTATTTTCATTGATTTTCCCTAATTTTGGTTATTTCAGTAAATTTGAATTGAAGTATGATTTGATTTTTTTTTTTAAATTGTGGTTGTGATTGTTTTTAGGTTAATTATGTTTCTCGAATTCTTGTTTATCACGAACATATCATAGATAAAGACAAATATTTGCTAAATTGCTACTACCTATAATTATTCGAATTTTGTCTTTTAAGTGTGGGTTATTTGACCGTTCATATATATCCGTCACAAGAAAGACTTGTGCGTGTTAAAACGGGTCAAATACAATAGATGAGATATAGACATAATCATCTTTGAAGTAGCTCAAATATGTTGTAAATGTCATCTTAAAACTGTCAAATACAATAGATGAGACATAAGACATAATCATCTTTGAAGTAGCTCAAATGGGTTGTAAATGTATCTGAAAATGATCAAATACAATAGATGAGACATAAGACATAATCGTCTTTGAAGTAGCTCAGATGGGTTGTAAATGTCATCTTAAACGGGTCAAATACAATAGATGAGACATAAGACATAATCGTCTTCGAAGTAGCTCAAATGATATGGGTTGTAAATTTCGTGTTTTTTTCGCTTTTTCATCTGTTTTTTGTACTTATTTTGATGTTTGTTCGATGGCAGGACTCTGTCCCTGAGTATCTCATCTTGAAAGCTCTTAGAATCTTAATGAGTATGTCCTTTCAATCGTACAAGACGGTTTCATCTCCCGTATTTTCCTATTTTTCACGACATAACTAATTTTTTAGACGATCTTATTAACCGAACTTCATTTTTCATGCAGACGTGAGAAGTTATTTCGTTTTCATTCATTGTAAACGCGGAAAGGTAATGCATTCCCATGTTTTAATCCTCATACTCATCTTCTGTTTCCTCAGTCGCTAGCTCGACGTTCTTGATCTTCTTACAGCATCAAACAAGGTGCGTCGTGGGTTGCCTAAGGAAACTGTAAAACTGGTGCCTGTCTTCAGTTTTCGAGGAATACTTTTGCAGGACCAAAGCTAGGATTAGTGACATGAACTTCATGGAAGGGTACGGCGTTACGCATGAGACAATCGCTTTATAGCCTCATCTACCAGTACCATGGTTACGGTTATAACAAAAGGCGTTTGCTCTACCGTGAAGAAACCTCTCCTAAATCCCGTATCCTCTCAACTCCGACCTTAATTTTTTTTACTATGAAATGGGGGAGTTTCGGTTTTGTCGGAAATCCAAGATTGTTTTTCAAGTCACTCGAGATTAAGCGTGAGTATATCATATTTTTCTTTTTTCTCTTTTCCTTTTACTTCCGTATATCATACCGCCTTTCGGAGGGGAAGATAAAATCGCTTTTTTTTACGAGAATTTGCCCGTCTCTGTAGTGTTTGTAAGCTGCAAACCCCTTTTTACCAAAGAAAAGGGTAATTTATCATTTACCATCCATTTTTACTACTACTCTCTACTCTCTTGGTTCTCTTCCATATTCATGAACGGCAGACATTTTCATCAAATATTTTCATCAAATAATAATGTCTATTAGAAATGGGGTGAAATATGTTAAATGTATGGAAAAATTACAAATTACCACCATGAGTTTACCGTATTTTACAAATTACCACCATGTATTTTGTTTTTTTACAAATTATCACCTATATTACTATGTATATTTTCAAACTCCCACCGTATTTCATTTCCAATCGTCATTTAACTTAAATCCCGAGTTAATTCGTTAATAAACAATATAATGACAAAAGTGCCCTTACATTTATTTTCCAATCCGAAACATTACTCTGTAATCACCTACTTCGTCTCCTTCATCACCATCATACTCGATCATGGATTGTTGTCGGAATTTCTGACCCGAGAAAAAGCCCGAATCGATGATGCATTTTAATCGAATCGGAAAAAAAAACTTTTAGGAAATATTTTGCATTGATTATGTCTTTGAATTGATTAAGAATGTCGAGTTCTTGAAAAAACTAACTCGATGAGTTAAAAAAACCTGATTTACCAGCTAAAACAAGCAGCCACATTCTAAATACACAAACCCTAAAATCAAAATCGAAAGAACAACTTCTACGCGATTGATCAAAATTAGTAAAAATGAGAAATTCGCTACATTTTCCAATTAATAACAATAAATCCCCAAATTCACCTGCTAAAACAGCCCCAATACTCAATCACAAGTCACAACCCCTAAAAGCATTGAAAGAACAAACTTAAGACTTATCAATTGAAATTAGTAACCCTAAATCCCAAATTTTACACGCTAAAACAACCATATATATTGCTAAATCGCAAACCCACCTTCCTAGATACTAGACACACACCCTGGCTTCCTGTCCCTGGCGTCGCTTCCTCAATCGCCACTCTGACGCACCGCCAACAAGTGCTCGTCGGAGATCTGCTAAAGTTAATTAGGGTTCAAGGAGGGGCATTTTAAATCAGACTCCGATGGTAGCACATCGGTATCGAACCTCCGAGGTAGCAAATCGAGTGTTGGGCTATTTATGTGTTGAGTGGTGATGGTGCCGGATTGATGATAAAGAATTGTTGGGGTTGTTTTGGAGATGATGATTATGATTTGTAGGATGGTGATGAATGATGGAGTAGGTGATTAGTGATGAGTGATTACGGAGTAATGTTTCGGATTGGAAAATAAATATAAGGACACTTTTGTCATTATTTTTTTTATTCATGAAATAACTCGGGATTTAAGTTAAATGACGATCGGAAATGAAATACGGTGGGAGTTTGAAAATATACATAGTAATATAGGTGGTAATTTGTAAAAATCAAAATACATGGTGGTAATTTGTAAAATACGGTAAACTCATGGAGGTAATTTGTAATTTTTCCTAAATGTATATATACTGTAAATTTATTTTACTGAGTATTTACTTATTATAATAATAAAATCAAAAAATTGTTGTGAAAATTTGAACTTTGTACCTAATGTCATTGTTCGAAATCTCGACATGTTGTAAGTCTGCAACCAGTCTTCACGGTGATTCTCAGTCATTTCTCGGGCGTGCTAAACTTATAGAACTTGGTCCATGCCGATTGTTTAGTACGAGTATTTCTGTCTTAAGTTTTAACCACTTTTTTAAATTTTTTTTTTTTAAAAAAGAAAAATTCAAAAATCTGTACAAAAGATATCACTTTCATATTACTCCACACTATTAGGGCATCTTTAAAGAAATGATTATAAAGAACCTTTTTGAAATATGAATCACACTTCTAATCTCGCGGTCTGAAGTAAAAAAAAAACTTTTTCCTTTCAAGCTACTCGTATTCTTAATATGAGTACATTCGTGACAATGACCATTTTTCTTCATCAATCATCGCTCATTCACTCTCCATTTTACAATAACAATAATTTGTGATAAGTTTTCTCCTCATTTTGGATGAGTTGGGGGATAAGTTCATCGTAATTTCAGATTGTTTTCTCCTCATTCTGTATAATTTGGGATTGTTTTGTGTTTGTTCATTGTAATTTAGGGGTTTGCATTTGCTGTAATTTAGAGTTTGTTACAGCGATGTTAAATTATTATTTTTGGGGTACAAATTTGAATTATAGATTGATGAATTAGCGTTTGATTGAGTCTGATTTGCTTTATTATTATACTGAAATGTTGTTTTGTGAATTTAGGTCAAGTTTTTGGTTAAATATGTGACGGGTTTGTGGAATTCATGTAAAAACTTGCTATTTAAGGTCCAAATTGTTTGACTGAGTTTGATTTGTTCAATTGTTCTACTAGATTCTTGTAGGTGGTAGTGGTAGACAGAGTAAGCACCATTTGTTGAGTCTCAGGTCAAAGACAAGATAATTTGCTGGAATTGAGCCTTCATAAGTACTCCGTGGTTGAGGAAACAACATGGACAAAGAAGAATGGACGACAATAATTTGAATAGTCTTGCAGGAGAATTATCAAATTTTGGTACAGATTTCTATGAGAAGTTTTATGTCATTGTTGTTAGCTGTTGCTCACTAAGCACAAAGGTACTGTTTGTATTTTTCTTTTCCTTAATTTAGTACCGTAGTACTTTCATAGAATTTTCAACCGTGTACGCTCTTATGATGCCTTATATTTTTTTCTGGGTTAAAACAGAAATTGATCAATGATGCCTTATACTTTCAGAGATGATCAATCGACACCTCACTGACCTAGATAAAAAAATAAAATCATAGGGGAGGGCGAGAGGAAGAGAGGAAGAGGGCGAAAGAGTTGAAGGGACGACACCTCACTGACCTAGATAAAAAATAAAATCATATTTAAAAATGGATTTAAGATGAGGAGGAAGATGAGAGGAAGGAGGAGAGGGGGGAGGGAGAGGGGGGAGATAGGGAAATAGAGAGAGAGGGAGAGGGGGAGAGAGAGGGAGGGAGAGAGAAGGAGAGAGGGAGAGGGGGAGAGAGAGAGGGGGGAGGAGGATGGAGAGGGAAGGGAGGAGATAAGAAGAGAGGGGGGAGGGGGAGAAGGAGAGAGAAAAATATGGGGAGAGAGAGAGAGCGGGAAGGGGAGAGAGAGAGAGAGAGGGAAGGGGAGGAGGAGGGGGAAAGAGAGAGAGAGAGAGCGGGAGGAAGAGGGAGGGGAAAGGATGAGAGATGGAGAGGGGGGATGGAGGGAAAGGGAGAGGGGAGAGAGGGAGAGGGCGAAAGAGTTGAAGGGACGACACCTCACTGACCTAGATAAAAAATTAAAATCATAGGGGAGGGGGAGGGGGAGAGGGGGAGGGGGAGGGCGAAAGAGTTGAAGGGACGACACCTCACTGACATAGATAAAAAAAATAAAATCATATTTAAAAATGGATTTAAGATAAGGAGAAAGATTAGGGGAAGGAGGAGAGGGGGGAGGGAGATGTGGGGAGATAGAGAGAGAGGGGGAGATAAGGAGAGAGAGAGAGAGAGGAGGGGGAGGGAGAAGGAGAGAGGGAGGGAAGAGAGAGAGAGGGAGAGAGGGGGAGGGGGAGAGAGAGAGGGGGAGGGGGAGAGAGGGGGAGAGAGGGGGGGAAGGGGGAGAGAGGGGGAGGGGAGAGGGGAAGAGGGGGAGGGGGAGAAGGGGGAGAGAGCGGGAGGGGAGAGGGGAAGAGGGAGAGAGCGGGAGAGAGAGAGAGAGCGGGAGGGAGATGGAGAGGGGGGAGGGAGGGAGAAGGCGACAGAGTTGAAGGGACGACACCTCATTGACCTAGATAAAAAAATAAAATCATATTTAAAAATGGATTTAAGGTGAGGAGGAAGATGAGAGGAAGGAAGGGAGGGGGGGAGGGGAGAGGGGGGAGATAGAGAGAGGGGGGAGATAGGGAGAGAGAGAGAGAGAGAGAGAGAGAGGATGAGGGGGAAGGAGAAGAAGAGAGTGAGGGAAGAGAGAGAGAGAGAGGGGGAGAGAGAGAGAAGGAGAGGGAGAGGGAAGGGGAGGGGGAGGAGAGGGGAGAGGGGTAGATAGGGAGAGGGAGAGAGGGAGAGGGGGAGAGAGAGGGGGGTAGGGAGATAGGGAGAGAGAGAGAGAGCGGGAGGATGAGTGGGAGAGAGAAAGAGAGAGGGAGGGAAGGAGAGGGGGAAGAGAGAGATAGGGAGAGGGAGAGAGGGGGAGGGGGAGAGAGAGAAGGAGAAGGAGAAAGGGAGAGGGGGAGAGGAAGGAGAGGGAGATAGGGTGAGAGAGAGAGAGAGAGAGAGGGAGGAGGAGGGAGAGGGAGGAAGGAAGGGAGGGAGAGAGGGATGAGGGAGAGAGAGAAGGAGAGGGGGGAGAGAGAGAGATAGGAAGAGGGAGAAAGGGAGAGAAGGAGGGGAGAGGGGAAGAGAGAGGGAGGGGGGAGAGGGGGAGGGAGGGAGAGGGCGAAAGAGTTGAAGAGACGACACCTCACTGACCTAGATAAAAAAATAAAATCATATTTAAAAATGAATTTAAGATGAGGAGGAAGATGAGAGGAGGGAGGGAGAGGGGGAGGGGGGGAGATAGGGAGAGAGAGAGCGGGAGGAGGAGGGGGAGGGAGAAGGAGAGAGGGGGAGGGGGAGAGAGAGGGGGGGAGGAAGAAGGAGAAGGGGAGAGGGGGGGAGAGAGATAGGGGAAGGGGGAAGGAAGGAAGAGAGAAAGGGATGAGGGAGAGAGGGGGGGGAGAGAGAGAGAGAGAGAAAGAGAGAGAGATGGAAGGAGGGAGAGGGGGAAGAGAGAGAGAGGGAGGGGAGAGGGAGAGGGGGAGGGGGAGATAGGGAGAGGGAGAGAAAGAGGGAGAGGGGGAGGGGGACGGAGAGGAAGGGGGAGAGAGGGAGAGGGAGGAGAGGAAAAGATAGAGAGAGAAAGAGAGAGGGAGAGGGAGAGAGAGAGAGGGCGAAAGAGTTGAAGGGACGAGACCTCACTGACCCAGATAAAAAAATAAAATCATATTTAAAAATGGATTTAAGAAGAGGAGGAAGATGAGAGGAAGGAGGGGGAGGGGAAGGGGAAGGAGAATAAAGGGTGGAGAATAAGAGGGGTAGAAGAAGTTGAAGGGATTACACTTTCATTAACCTTAAAAAAGGAAAATAATTCATATTTATGCACTGATCTTAGATGATGAGGAGTAGAATAGGGGAAGGGTAAGGAAAAGAGGATGATGAGGAGGGGTAGAAGGAGGAGGAAAACTAATATGAGTAGACGAGAAGTGAGGAACAAAAAGATCAAAGGAGAATTAGGAGAGAATAGGGGATGGGGAGAAAAGTATGAAAATCAGACTTGAGTTAATGGACGATGCCATGACTAAAGTAGATAAGAAAGCTAAGTGGCTTGAGTCAACTTAACCTACTTGAATGGAAGAAACTCGCTAAAATTGATGACCTGAGGAAAGCATATTTAATTCTAAATTTAAGAAGGATTGTAGAAGGATGGGAAAGGTAAGAAGAGAGGTGAAGGAAGAGGAAAAATGATAGAAGATGAAACATGGACAATATAAGGGGGGGACTTTAGGGGGAGAGAAAGGGAGTGAAAAATTAATCTGGAGGAAGAATAGATTAATCTTAGTAATAGAGCGAGAAAGAGGAATACAATTGGAAGAGGAGAAGTATTAACGGGAGAGATACAAGGAATTGAAGGGACACACTCTAACTAAACTACATGACAACAACAAAAGTTATATATAGAGACAAATCTTAGCTGATGAAGGGGAGAAGGGAAAAGATGATGAAATGTGAGGTCGAGGATAAATTATCGTAGTGGACGACGAGGAAGGAGAAATAAGAAAATGATAGTTTAGGAGGAGGGGTGAGGTGGGGTGATAAGAAGAATGAAACGTGTGTGAGGGGGAGGTAATAAATCAGATAGGTTGAAAGAGTTAAAATGATGACATACTCGCTATAATCATAGATCACGAGGAGCGAGAGAAGACTCAGAGGGGATGGAGGAAGATAAAGGCATGTAGATGAGGTCTACGAGGGGGAGGCATGCTAGAATAGGGAAGGGAAAAAAAGGATGTATTTGAGGAAAACTGATAGACGAGAAGGAGGAACATAAAGAGGAACAACATTAGGGGGAGAGACATAGGTGTATGGGTGAATGATGAGAAGGGTGGAAGAAGTGGAAGCTAAGGGATGACACTCTCACTGAACTAAGTGATCAAAACAAGTCATTTTAAGCATGTGTATCTTAGATCACGAAGAGGAAAAGAAGAAGAAGAAGTCATTCTAAGTTAATGAGTTTTTAGGATTTAGGGGCTTCTTAGTATGTAACTAATTCAGTATGTAACTACAATGTCTATGTACAAAATATTTTCTGCTTTGAAATGTAAATGTATGACGAAAAGAAAAGGAAACACGAACAATGGTTCGAACAACCAAGGACAACAATATGCTTCAACAAAATACATACACGATTTCTGCCTAACACTTCGCGCGCATCGCGCAATCTCAAACAGTCGTTCGAATTATGCCAACAATTCGACAATCAATGACAACAATATGCGCCTTCAAAATACATACACAAATCGTACCTAACCATACGCGCGCATCGCGCGCGATCAGAAACTAGTAAAGTAAAAAATATAATAATAAATAAGTAACTAATCATAACAATATTCGAGACATGCAATATATGATATAGTCGGATTAATCATCGATTCAATTAATTAGACTCAAATAGATCGGTAACTATTTAATCCCTTGTAAGCAAGTAAATTAACAGTTTTATCTTTCTTACTCGTTAAACTCCGTTAACCACGCAAGTTTAATCCTAACTAAATTAGATTGACTCAACCATGTAAGCACGAATCAAGTCAATAAATTTAATCGCGTTAAGAACACCAATCAATTGAATTATATAGAACCAGAAAGCTGCAATTAAATATAACTCAATTATCATACAAAATTCTAGTAATTAAATTAGACCAGTAAGCTGCAACCTAATTTAAAACACTATTAATTTAACAATCGACTCATGTAAATAATCTAGGTGATCAAGCTAAATTAATAAACATTGAAAACAACAGTCAAATCGTGAATTTCATACGAATATTTAAGTACTAATTAAACGTTAAAACAATAACATAATCTCATAACTTATTGACAATAATCGGTACATTACATGTTTGAATAACTGAAAGATTAAATAAAATAATTAATTAAACGATAAATAAACTAAATAAAATAGATAGATACAACCGTTAGATAAGTTAGGAGTTGAATTGATCGCGTCCCGCATTAAAATCCGACTGCATCCGAATTGACATTGGCCGTGAAGGCCAAGGCCTTCGCCCTATTCCTATGTATGTGTTTTGTGGCTCCTTGTTCTCTTCTCTCCTCCTTGTCTCTTGATTCATGATTGAGGATTGTATTTATAGTTTCTTTGGGTCGGATTTTGGAAAGATTTGGGTTATAATTTCTGGGTAGAAATATGGAAAGTTGATGAGATTGGAAGAATAAGAGATTAATTTCTATACCCCGATGAACGTATCTTCTTTGTGCATCCCCTTGGTATCTTCATCTAATATATTTTTCCTTGATATTTCATTTTTTTCCTTTCTATGTGAAGTGCGAGATATTTACTTCCTTTCAATTGCAAGTGGGCTAATGCATTGTTTCCTCTTTGGTCATCCTTCAACCGGTCCAATTGTATACCGATCAACTCGTACCTATAATTCATAATTAATACAATTTAGTCAGTTTTATTCTAAAATAATATTTACTTGAATAATTAACCATTTTACTAAAAAGTATACTATATAGCCCAAATAATATTATAAATAATATTAACGACACATAAAAACGGGATGAAGTTATGAATAATTAGCGAGTTATCATCTTCCATTAATGCTTCGAGCTTCAGCTTGAACACACGGACAACAATGTCCGGTCTGTCCTCAGAACTTAAACGCCTAGACTTTACAAATCTATCTATCTCGGGCCAATTAGGGTTGCAGGTGAATGTTATAAACAAATCAGGATATCCACACCACCTGCATATAGTCATGGTATCTTGATAGTTTTCCCCAACGTAACCCTTACCCCCAACGAAGCTGGATGGGATAAAGTACTTAACACCAACATGAGAAGAATCAGTCTGACCATCTGCAGCAGCGTTGGCTAGATGCTTAAACTTCTCACTTCTTAGCTTAGGTTGGTTGAAGCGTAGGAAGCTGAGACGCTGCGCTTCTATCATTGTGTACCCATCAACAATTAACTGCTGCAGTAGCCTACGGCCTCTAAGCAATGTGTCGGCCTCTACATCACTTGGTCGGTCCTATAGACAGAAAGCAAACCACTCTCTCAACGTGAGTTTGTTGCGTGCAGTTTCTGGGTTGTCGCTAGATGCCACAACATCCTGGCAGTGCGATATTCCTAGACGGAAGCCGTCCTCACCCCGTGGGAAAAACAACGGGTACTGTAAGGCCAGGTACGATGGATGCAAATCTAAAATCCTTTGCAGTCGACCATTGCTCTGCTCGATCAAAATGTCCCTACCCTCGACAGTGTCCTCAATGTCACCGATAATAACAGCTGCAACTTCTGATACATTAGGAAGATTGTAGATCCTACCATCGGTGTTCCTTCCACTTACTAACTTCAAACGAACCTCACACCTGTCTACTGTGTTGAGAATGTTGTCCCTTGCCATACGGAAAGACTTGGCCAAAGGGTTGTACTCGTCTATCATATGTTTGAGATCAGCCAGGACACTGTCATCAAACCTGTCAGCTGTCTGAGACTTGCCCCTACGTATAACAACAACATTGTTTTAAATGGAATGATAGTGTTACGTCAAAGAAAATAAAAGAAGTAGTGGTCATTTGAAAGAAAGACAGTAACCTGAAATTCAGATGTGAAAGTAAATACTGTTAGAATCATATTATACCTGCTAGCTCTCTTCCGATTGTTGATTTCATCCTCCGTATCGTATATATACAATTGGCAGAATTTTGGGGGTTGGTTACCAACAGGCATTAAGCTGCATATTCTGTGCGAATTCTGACCACCAATCCTATATGTGTACGGACCACGACTCTGGTTAACTGTGTGGTCAACAATACCGCCACTGGATGTGAAGGCATGCATCGAATTGTACGACCTTATGTTGTCGCTGAAATGCTTGCTTTTAGGATGCGAACCTTCGAGTAAGTCCTTCAAGAGCTGCAGGGTTGTGTAAGGTACGACAATTGGACGATGTCGTCTCTGCAACACAACGAAAAAGTTGGCACAAGCTGCCTACGGTCTTTCCTTTCTCTCTCACCGTACCACATATGAGAAGCACATCTCTGACACTGGTACTCAGGGTCGCCAATGTCATCGTAACCTTGCCGGTCTGGATAATCAGAAAGACACATATCAAGGGGCAACTACATAAGAGGGACAACTCTCTGTATAATATGTGATAAACGAACCTCTACAACTTTCGATGACATTGGCAGACGCAGCTCCAAATAGATCACGTGATAGACCCTCAATGATTGTAGGACTGTGAAAAGATTCGTTGAACCTCTTGATACTGCTAAGATTAATTGGGGTTGACGGGTTAATATAGGTCGCCTCTCGGATAACATCGAGGACACGGCTCAGAGTTTCTAACATAAAACACGTGAAATTAACACTACATATAATCTAAAACTGGGAACTTAATTGAACAGGATGACTAAGTATGGATAAATTGGGGCTTACCATTTGTGAGTTCAGTGATTTGAGTTGTTGCCGAAGACGACGTCGATCCTTCCACTAAGCAACGGGCTTTCCGTTGACGAATCTTTATCATATTTTTACGTCTGTTAAGCTTAGACCGCCAATCTCGATATGGATCATTTTCGGTCCACATGTTATCAGCATGATCAGTGTTGCCAGACCTCTGATTAGACAGCATAATTTTACGGTCCCTTCGAGCTTGTTGAGTAATGAGGAACTTCATAAAGTATTTCTCCATTTGGTGAGCTAACAAATAAAGTCAAGATCAGAAAAATTAAAATTGTAACACTACAGATAAGACACGTTTACCACATCAGAGATGAGGAATTATAACAAAGACTGAATAACAAAAAGGATTTCTACCATCATCAAGGCCACGTCTGCTCCTGTCGAACAATGCTAACTGGTAAGCCACCGCTGCTCATTAATATATAAAAAGGCAAGAAGTATAATTGAGATAACCAAGGATACATGAGCTGAAGCGATTGAGTAAAGAAATAGGACGAAAGTATGTGTACTGAAAGGGTGAACAATGACACATTACATGGAGGAACCTCGGAAGAGAGTTGTGACTCAACATGTTGTTGAAAAGAACTTTGTGATTCATTATTGTCAGTCGAAACTTGTTTCCCTGAAGTGATAGAACAGTTGAATTGCTAAACTTCTTCTTTATAAAGTTCAGCACAGACAACATGATGAGTTAAACTGACTGGAAATAAGAGTATTGAAATACCTTTCCCGTTATCTGAAGTGCGTAATACCAACTTCCTCGATTGAACGTCGACAACAGGAGAAACTGGGGTGGGGACAACACTAAGAGGACATGCTACCTGTGTGCTCTGCTGCTCATTGGTGCTGGTGTTTGTGATATCAGAAAATGGTATTCGTGAACTACCTGCAGAAAGTAAGAATTAAGAAACAGTCAAAAACACAAAAAGGTAACTACTTAATTCTTTCACTTTGACATGAAGACGGAGTGTAGAGTAAAGGGAGAAACCTCCTATTTGTTTCTTCTTTCTCCGTATATTCACCATTATAGGGCCAGCCTCAATGGCGCTTCAGTATTGAAAGATTGGCGGATAAATAAGAGAAACTGACTGGAAGGTATTGATGGAAACTGAGTTGAAGCAAAGGATTATGCATAGCTCCATATAAAAACATTGACATTGGGAACACGCAAAAGGAATTTGCAAGGCCTGCACATGAATACGCAAAAGTGATTATTAGAATTCTGTAAATGGGAATTCGTAAGTTGTTAATTATGACAACGAAAATTAAATGGACACTGATTTATTTACAAATGCGGATGAAAAAATATAATTGCTTGAAAGTAGTACATAGTGATTAGCAAAAGTATTAACAAATGAGTAACATACGGAGCCAGTGAAAGCACCATTGTGCAATACTTATGGTAGAATGTAGAGTGCCTTGAATTTCTAAAATGATGGGGTTAATTATAAAAATGTATAGGTGACGGCTAAACATGAGCGAATTCGTGATTGATGATTGATATAAAGAAGTTAAAAATAATTGAAGATCGATACGAAGAAGTTTTTAGTTACTGGCAGCTTAGGTACATGGAGCTATGTGAAGGTTTGTACAATGAGGAGCAGTTAAAAACCCCATTTTTGTAAGTTCAGCTACATAAGTTTGATAAAGTTGATTAAAAAACAAAGGCAGCGACAATCTAATAAATCTGATGATGCTACTTATTTATTTGGCATTCTGACAAACTGGAGATACTTTAAGCAGCATTACTAATGATGTAGTCTGGTTTGGATTAGTAACAGAGTTTAAAAGCAAAGAATATTATATGACACACTCTGGATAGGAGTAGTTGTGCGGAAAAAATTAAAATAAAGAGCAGGACAGAAAAGAAGCGAGCCAAACTAATATAACAAAGGACACACTGGAAAGTGAGTAAATTGATACCGAATGTAGTAGTCTTAAATAGAAAAACGTGATGTGTAAGGTTGAAGTAGTACAAAAACTATGATGGAATCGAATCAATAAATAAGAAAAAATCCAATGAAACTGAATTTGTAGTGCAAAAGTACAGTACAGATTTTAAGAGAAAAACGTCAACTGCTATGGGGTAAAATAATCATGAAGTCTTCTCCTTCTTGACAGAGACAAAATGCTTCGTCGCGGACTCAGAGTCCACTGTGTCAATGAGCTCAATATCCAAGCGGTGAGCACTACGCTTTGATGGAGTGAAAGCAGAAGATGTAGAACCTGTTTCGCAGTCGATGACCTAGAAGATGCAAAGTATAATGGGTTGGTAAAATGGTTACAACTAAAACACATCAAAAGAAAAAAGAGAGGTGATCGATGAACAACATGAACCTCGGTGGCCAGTGGATTGGAATGAGCCTCGTTTTCCATGTTGACAGAAGTGGACGCTGAGTTTGACTGGTATACAACAATGACAGAAATATATGTGAAACTGAAAATGTTAACTTAGAAGAGTGATAAAAAAACACAACTTGAGATACCTTCATAAGTTCTAAATTCCTAGTGGTCAAACTGTAATCGGCGAAGTCGAGTTGCGGTATTTAACAGAGGGTTATTAAACTTGACAACGTTAGGTAAAGAGTAAAATCGGCGAGTGTAAATGTAAGAGGATTAGTTCAAACCTGCAGCGCAACTTCGTAAGTCATATTCCAGTGATAGATCTTGTCGGCATCATCGGACATCCACTGCACAGTGTATGAGTTGGAAGAGTGTTCAACGTTAAACCTCTGATCAACCTTGACCTTGAAGAGAAATTGCTTGTCGAGGAAGGCGTTGAACTCCTCAGGAAATGAATCACCTTGACCATCCTGCATTATTGGGAAAATCTAAGTAGGTGATAATTCTGAGGTTGCGTGAATTGAATAGAAGAAGTAATGGTAATCGGGGTAACCTTTTGTATCTTCGCCAGCAGCTCAGGGGCACTGAGTGGAATGAATTCAGTTACTTGAGAGTCGAATACGGAGAATTGACACTCAACACCAGTGAAATCTCTAACAACAAACTTCAACTGATACCTGGGGAAAGTAGTTTGCATAAATACATGGTGAAGGTAAATTGATATGGTGAAGAACAGCCTGCCATCAGGTGGGGAAAAAATTAATACCTGTTTACCATGGTTGTTGATAAGTGTGGTTTGTAGTGCATATTTTGTAGTGTTATGGTCCCATTTTCCTTGTAGAATCGCTCCTTGGGAGCGTTTTAGGGGCTTCTTATGCTTCCTTTAGTTTGTTTCAGGTTCCCGAGACCGATTTGGAAGAGTTGGAGCGATTCCGACTCTATACATACACATTTTAGAGCCAACGGAGTAAAGGAACGATGATTCGATGCCTTGGAATCGACCCCGAGACCTTGGGACCCAATCCCGAGCCTCCGAGACCCGATCCTGAGTCCCGAGAATCGATGGGAAGCCCATGAGAAGCAAGGAGGGACCAAAAAGTTCATATTGGAGGCCTACAAGACCCATCCCGATCGGGAAGGCCTCAAACCCGATCGGGATGAGGAGCACAAAGGACGCACACACTGTGGAGCATTCCCGATCGGGTTGGCATATTTCCGATCGGGAAAGTGGAAGTTTCCCGATCGGGATTTCCCATTCCCGATCGGGAAAGTCCCAGTCCCTGTTCCGCATCTTTTCTTTCGTCTTCCTTCCACTTGTAACCCTATATATACCCTTCCCTTGTTATCTTATGTTATGTTCTTCACTTCCCACTAAACCCTAGACTACTTTAGGTTAGATTAGATTAGATTAGTGTAGATTAGTCTTTAGATTATCGTTAATTATAGATTAGTGCTTGTAATTTGGAATTCTTCAAGATCTCCATTCAAGCTTGACAACCTTGGATGTTTGTTTTGGGTTCTTCCATTTATGCAAGTTTCCTTCTTCTTTTCATCTTCTAGTATGGTATAATCTCTCTTCCTTTCTCTTAATATTTGTTCTTTAATCAAGTTTGAATCTTTATTATTGTTTGTTCTTGTTCTTGTTAGTTTGATTGAGTTTGTTTAGGTATGTTTGTTTCTTATGATGATTCCTCTTGTTCTTGTTAGAATTAGTTTGATAATGTTAGAGTAGTGTTCTTGCTAGGGTTAGTAGGGTGATTAGGGTGTTAATTGGGTGATTAAGGGTTTGTTGGAGATGTTGGTGGAAGATTTGGGTTTCCTCTTGGTTTGATGCATATCACATGTTTGTTGGAATGCTTGAATGACTAAGTAGTTGAGAATGCTTATTTTTCTTGCTTTTCTCTTGTGGGTAATAGTTTGCTTGTGGGTTCGGTTCCCTCATTAAGTTGCGAGAGCCCGGTGAGGACGACCCCTAGGTCGGTCTAAGATGCGAGAGCCCGGATGCGATCTAGGCCGCAATAACACGCTAGTAACCCCGTTTGTTGTGTGTGTCGCCAAAATGGGTTCCATGTGGAACCTCTAGGTCGTTCTAAGTTGCGAGAGCCCGGACCAACCTAGATCACCCTACTACCTCCTTCGCTCTAGCTCTTCCTTGACCATTCCGTTACCCCTTTGACCCCGACCTAATCCTAGCCCGTTTTCCTTAGTTGTTCTTCTTAGTCATAGTCTAGCCTTTCCCCCCTTCTTATCATTCTCTAGTTTAGCTTAGCTCGTTGACCTAGTCTCGTATTTGGGCCGACCTAGTCTAGACGCCTCTTACCGTCCCCGTGGATTCGACCCGACTTACTCTATCTACCGTAGGGATAGCCGGTTAATTATTTGATCGGTGGGGATCCACGACAAATCCCTCCCATCAAATTGGCGCCGTTGCCGGGGACGGTGCTAGTTTAGACTTTGTTTTCCTAGTTACTTGACTTTGTCTTTGTGTTTGTGTTTTTCTTTTTCCTTTTTGTTACCTTGCTTCTTGTGTGTGTGTGGTTTATTTCTCTCTTGTCTAGTGCCCAAAAAGCACTAGACTTCTCTCCTAGTCTACAGTTTGTGCTTGGAGGTGGTGACTATATTCTTCTTGCAACTTAGAGCCGCTTAAACGGACGGTTGCTAGGGTGAGAGGTTTCCAACCGGGTATGGACTACGATTTTCGAGCAAGCATGGGGTTTGATCTAAACTCCACATACTCGGGAGCCGATTTGAGCTACTCCTCTTCTTCCATGAACCAAAGCTATGACATGACGTCCTCCTACCATAATCAAGCTTCTTGGGGTAATCAAGACGGGTATGATCTTCAAGAGTACGGAAACGGCTACCAACAAGTGAACGATTACCAATCCTACGATCATGGTGACTATTACTCGAGTTATCAATGTGAACCCACCATGTTCAATCAAGATTCACCTTATGGAAGCCAATACCCCGAAAACCCACCATATTACCCTCCACCCCAACCACAATATGAACCCCATGACCCACAATACTACCAATCACCTCAACCTCACTACCAACAATATGATTCCCCACCCCTTGGGCATCATCAAGATTTTCAAGGAGCTTTGCAAGACCCCAATGATCACCAATTGCCCGACATGGAGGAGTTTCAATCGCTTCTTCAAATGCAAAGGAGCCTCCAAGAAACGGCCCTGCAATTGCAAAAAGAACAAGATGAATTATGGGCCCAAATTCGAAGGGCAAACGAGGCGAGGGATGCTCGATTAAATGCAATATCGGTTCAAACCGTAATGTATTTATCCCGAACATCGCAATTAGATGAAAGGTGCCCACTTGAGAAAGAGGAGCAACCTAATCACGAAGCCGCTAACGTTGTTCCCTTTGATAGAGAGATTTGTTTTGAAGAACCTCAATCGTCTACCCAAAAAGAGACGAATGAGGAGACGACCCTCGGTGAAGACAACATTGGTGAGGAATTGGAGGAGGATGGTGAGTTGGATGGTTTGGTAGAATTTGTGAGGATGTTGGGTGAATTTGATAGCCTCGAGTTGCCCTTGTGCGATAATGCGACTAAGCATCAAGAGCCCCTAGCTAGTGAACCAAGCAAGGACTTGGAAGAGATTGAAACCGCCGGTAGAAGTTTCGATCCTCTTCTACAAGATGAGGTGGGGCCGAGTGATGAAGATGGGGAACCACAACTTGAGGAAAGTGTGGGGGTGTGCATTGAGGAGATGAGGCCAAAACCGCTTTTTGTGCCTCGCTTCTTGGAGATGAAGCTTGCTTGTGATTGGAGGCGATGCTTAGGGAGGAAGAGGTCGGTTAAGCTCATGGGATGGATAGACCCCGGAGATGACATGAATGATGACGATGGGTCTTGGGATTCCTACTTCTTGCCTCCTCTTTGGAGGCCGTGGAGGTTAGCTAGGCTTGAGCGCTTCTTGGGCCTTCATTATGATGTCGGTAGCGCGTTCGACTTGCTCCTCCATGCCCTTGAGGGCTATGGTTGAAGAATGAGAGTCCACCATCCTAGGTTTGACGGAGTTCCTAAAGAACCGTCATGTTGTATATTCCCCCTTCCTCTTCTTTAGAGTACTTGTGCTTGTATTTGTGTGTTTTATCTCTTGATTTTGCTAGTTTTGTGATATTCTTGTAATTGATTTGGTATTTTGATGAGCGATGTGAGGGAGTGAATTTGATGTGTACTTTGAGTTTATTGTGATAGGTGAAGTGAAGGTGACTCCTAGAAAGGAGTGGTTAGTGATAGAGCTTGGATCGTGAGTAAGAGAGTCGGTTTTTGGGGTAATGGGAGTCATGAAGACCCTTCCCGACCGGGAAGGGTGTGTCGTCCCGACCGGGATGGGGCCGTCCCTATCGGGATGAGGGTGCCAAAAATCGAGTTCACTGGAGTGTCATTCCGATCGGGAAGGAGGCTTCCCGACCGGGACGGGTATGTCATCCCGACCTGGACCACCCACTACCCCGACCGGGATGATCCTCTACTCCCTTTTGGTGCCTCTTCTTCGACATTTAAGCCCACCCAACCATTGTATACCCCCACCCAACCTCCCTACCTTCCTTGCTCATATCATACCACCCACATACTTCATTTTCATATCCTCACTTCATCTTCTATCTACTTTAGACCGGTATACACACCAATTTCCACCCCCTCACACCATTACTACCTCTACCATGCGGTTCTATCAAGCTTGAAGCGAGATAGCAATGATGAAGACAAGCAAGTGCCTATATTGATCTATGAGACGATGGAGAGAGTGAGTTGCTAACCTATGGTACGGCAACTATCCTTTCTTTTCCGTTTTTGTTATTGCTTGTTTTCCTTTGTTTATTCCCTTCCCCTTGAGTCATGGTACCTTAGTGGCCTTCGAGGCCTTGGTAGTGGTTGCTCCCGACTCTCGATGATGTGACTACATCGAGAGTCATTTTCAAAATCCAAATTTTACAAGTTTTTCACTCTTTCTTTTTGAGGATTTAGTCGGATTTAGACGGAATCCGGGCTAGGTGACTTGATTACACCTAGCCCTCCCCTCCCATTTCCTTTTATTTCCTTCTTTTTATCTTCCCCCTTCCATATCTTTTCTTGTCTCGGCCCATGGTGACTTGACTACACCCCGGCCGGACACCTTCTACCCTTTTCTTCACCTTATTTTTGATTTTTAGCTTTATTTTCGTAGTTTCTTTTCTTTTCTTTTGCCTCTCCGCATACTACGGTCGAGCATGAGGACATGGCTCGGTTTAAGTGTGGGGGAGCGATATTCTAGCATAGTTAGCTTTATTTTTGTAGTTTTTCGAAAAAATCTTTAAAAACCCTAAAAATTTGAAAAAATTTCACAAAAATCAAAAAGATTTTCCTTTTGTGTGTTTTCAGTTTGTGTCTTTGTCTCGTATATTTGTTTTGTTGTGTGTGTTTGCCCCCCTTTTTCCTTATAGGTTGCTAAATCACCGCTAGCTTTGGAGAGCTTTCAAGATGTCCGGTAACATCTTCTATCCCTTTTTCCTTCTTTGTCTCTTGCGGTATTTGGAGGAGAATGTGATGTGGTGTGCTCGGGAGGAGCTTTGTAAAGTTTGATGTTGGTTGGTTGCTCATTTGGAAGCTAGGGGTGGTGTTTGTGTTATGTATGTGTTCGTTTTGTGTTGTTCTTGTTTTGTTGCTTTTGTTTCTTTTTCTTTCGTTTCCGTTGAGTCTTTGTTTTGTGTTTTGTTGTGTGTCTTGTGTGTAAATGGTTTTCGAAACCCGGTTTAGAGGCTAGTGTGTGAGTGCTTACTTTCCCTTCCTAGTAGTGTAAATCGAGTCTTGGACTTTAGTCTAGTAGAATGACCCTAAATCAATGATTTCGTTGGTCCTTTACCTTGAGTCCACCTAGCTTACTAGGGATTTACTACGGGATTTGCATTTTGACCATTATGACCACCCACGGTGTGAAAAGGCCTTGGTTGCCGAGTCCCGTTCCCTAGGTGACCGTGTCTAGAATCGTTTGATTAGTCCAAGTTCTCCACCTTTTTGTGGGTTTGAAAGGTGATGCGCAACCCCGACATACCCATTACCTACCTCCCACACATATCCACACAATAAATTGCAAAGTGTTGATTTCTCTCTTTCTTAATTGTCAAGAAATGCCAAAAAGCCAAATCTTGCCAAAAAAAGGGCAAAGAAAAGAAAGAAAAATAAAAGAAAGAAAAGAATGAAGAGAAAGAAAGGGCACAAAAGCCAAAAAGAAAATAGAAAAGAAGAAAAAGAAATGGCATGGCAAAACAAAACAAAAATGCAAAAGAAAAGAGAAAATGCCAAAAGAAAACCCGATTCACAAAAATAACCCCTACCTCTCAAAATAAGCCTTTTTCCGACTTTTGCCGTGAAGAGCCTACCAAAGGACCGAGTCCCTAGGAAGGAGGATAGCGGCATTAGTCGGTCTTCCCTCATTTTGCATGTTTTCCACCTTTTTACTTGGACTAGTTAGGCGGTTTTGGACACGGGACGACCCTCTTGGCTCACGCTAAAGGGGGCGGGGTCTCACTTACCTACAGTGTCGACTAACACCGTGGATCATCACTTCCCACTCCGCCGATCGTCCCGTAGTACGTTTTTAGAAAGTTAGGAGGACCTAGGTAAGTTACCAACGTTTTTGTTGCTTTATCGTCATACTATTAGGGTTTAGTCCACCTCGGTTTGTATTGCTAGCTTGGGAACGTTGTCACTTACCTCGAGTCCTAAACCGGTGCTTCTTTCACCGCTTTTAGAGGGAAGCGATATTTGTTTTTCTTTGGGTGCAACCGATTATGTGTTCGTTTGTGTGTTTGTTTGTTTTTGTGTCTTGTGTCCGGTTGCATCCACAGTTTTGTCGCAAGACCCGACTTGCCTTGCGGAGTGCACTTTTCCTCTAAGTGCACTCGCGTGAGTTGAAAGGGCGTAGGGTGCGCTAATACCCATTCGGCTAGTATAGTAGTTAGTATGTGCTTACTCGAGGGCGAGTAAGGGTTAAGTGTGGGGGAGTTGATAAGTGTGGTTTGTAGTGCCTATTTTGTAGTGTTTTAGTCCCATTTTCCTTGTAGAATTGCTCCTTGGGAGCGGTTTAGGGGCTTCTTATGCTTCCTTTAGTTCGTTTCAGGTTCCCGAGACCGATTTGGAAGAGTTGGAGCGATTCCGACTCTATACATACACATTTTGGAGCCAACGGAGTAAAGGAACGATGATTCGATGCCTTGGAATCGACCCCGAGACCTTGGGACCCAATCCCGAGCCTCCGAGACCCGATCCCGAGTCCCGAGAATTGATGGGAAGCACATGAGAAGCAAGGAGGGACCAAAAAGTTCATATTGGAGGCCTACAAGACCCATCCCGATCGGGAAGGCCTCAAACCCGATCGGGATGAGGAGCACAAAGGACGCACACACTGTGGAGCATTCCCGATCGGGTTGGCATATTCCCGATCGGGAAAGTGGAAGTTTCCCGATCGGGATTTCCCATTCCCGATCGGGAAAGTCCCAGTCCCTGTTCCGCATCTTTTCTTTCGTCTTCCTTCCACTTGTAACCCTATATATACCCTTCCCTTGTTATCTTATGTTATGTTCTTCACTTCCCACTAAACCCTAGACTACTTTAGGTTAGATTAGATTAGATTAGTGTAGATTAGTCTTTAGATTATCGTTAATTATAGATTAGTGCTTGTAATTTGGAATTCTTCAAGATCTCCATTCAAGCTTGACAACCTTGGATGTTTGTTTTGGGTTCTTCCATTTATGCAAGTTTCCTTCTTCTTTTCATCTTCTAGTATGGTATAATCTCTCTTCCTTTCTCTTAATATTTGTTCTTTAATCAAGTTTGAATCTTTATTATTGTTTGTTCTTGTTCTTGTTAGTTTGATTGAGTTTGTTTAGGTATGTTTGTTTCTTATGATGATTCCTCTTGTTCTTGTTAGAATTAGTTTGATAATGTTAGAGTAGTGTTCTTGCTAGGGTTAGTAGGGTGATTAGGGTGTTAATTGGGTGATTAAAGGTTTGTTGGAGATGTTGGTGAAAGATTTGGGTTTCCTCTTGGTTTGATGCATATCACATATTTGTTGGAATGCTTGAATGACTAAGTAGTTGAGAATGCTTGTTTTTCTTGCTTTTCTCTTGTGGGTAATAGTTTGCTTGTGGGTTCGGTTCCCTCATTAAGTTGCGAGAGCTCGGTGAGGACGACCCCTAGGTCGGTCTAAGATGCGAGAGCCCGGATGCGATCTAGGCCGCAATAACACGCTAGTAACCCCGTTTGTTGAGTGTGTCGCCAAAATGGGTTCCATGTGGAACCTCTAGGCCGGTCTAAGTTGCGAGAGCCCGGACCAACCTAGATCACCCTACTACCTCCTTCGCTCTAGCTCTTCCTTGACCATTCCGTTACCCCTTTGACCCCGACCTAATCCTAGCCCGTTTTCCTTAGTTGTTCTTCTTAGTCATAGTCTAGCCTTTCCCCCCTTCTTATCATTCTCTAGTTTAGCTTAGCTCGTTGACTTAGTCTCGTATTTGGGCCGACCTAGTCTAGACGCCTTTTACCGTCCCCGTGGATTCGACCCGACTTACCCTATCTACCGTAGGAATAGCCGGTTAATTATTTGATCGGTGGGGATCCACGACAAATCCCTCCCATCAGTTATGCGACCTGATTTGTGCCCATCGCAGCCATTCTTGGTACAGATCCAATTACCTCTTTCGTTAGGAACGGCCTTGGAACGACATTGCTTGCAACTGTGATAGTACCACCCATAAGTGCTGTCAAGATCGACAATGTATGCGACAGTATAGAAAGATCCAGCCTGTCGAGTGTATAAAATTGAGTGAGCAACGAGGAAGAGCGAATATAAATGGAGTGAATTATGAAATACAAGTATACATATATCAGATGTAATACCTTTCCATTGCTACAAAGCTGTTTGATTGTGAGAACTTCGCTGGCCTTCAACTGAAATTCCTTTTTTTGCTCCCCGGAGTCTTCCAAAATCTGAAGGGAATTGCTCGGAGCTTGCGAAGAGAGACTGTGTACTTAAGTGGGTTAAATTTATGTACGGGTCAAATATGAAATGTGAACATATGACAGTGAATGAGAATAACATTGCAACGAATTATGTAAGTGTATTGCAAACCTCTCCTAAAATGCGTCAACTTCGGGTATGTTCGGGTTAACCTCAAAAGTAGTTGCGTTGAACGTGGTTTGAACACGCCAAGAACCTGCTCATTTGGTGGAAGGTCGATGGAGGTGAATACGAATCTAGTGGGAATGTGATAAGTAAAGACTGTTCAAAACAAAAAAAATGGAGCATACTCTCATAAATAATGCTGGGCTCGACACAGCGGAGAACAATAACCTTCGACTGTTCCGGGTTTGGGAGAGCTTGCAACGCATCCGGGAGATCGGTAGCATGGGGTAACCACAACGTACAAATAAGAACTTCACCGCTGCAAAGTGGAAATGTTTGGTCATGCAACGAAGTTGTTAACATCTATAGATAAAAATAGTGACATAAAATGAGTGAATGAGATTTCAGAAGTTAAAAATAACTTACTCCACATCTTCTAGCTTGATGTTCCTGCATTTGAACCCATTTTTGGTTTCTATCATACCACCTATCTCATAAAGCTTACCGACAACATCTAAACAAATGAGGGAGATTGTTATTTTGACTTGATGAATGAGAATATGTTTGATTGAATGCACGATAGTTGAAATTGGTTCCAAAATTACCTATGTACTGCCCGGACGGAGTTCTACCACCAAGAATGTCTTTAAATTTTACAAAACGATAACAATTGCTGGGTATCGTTTCGTTGTTGGGCAGATGCGTTACTTTGGTTGAGAATTCCACATTCTACCTGCAAGGATGCAATGTTGCCTTGTCTTTTCCGGTATTAGATACAACAGTGAGGCTTCGGATGTTGTACGCCTCACCGACAACAAAATAACCCTTATTCTTATGAAACAACGACTTCTTAATTGAAGCTTGAACCAATTCATTCTAACAGAACAAACGGAATATAGACATGAGATCATAAACTTCGATACAACAAAACATCAAAACAGCAAATACAAAACAGTTCATTTGCGTTCAAATACTACCTTCGCATCAATGAGTAGTAGCTCAACAGCTTCGACCTTCGTCTTGTCAATGTACTCTGGTCTGGTCCACCGATAGACGAACCGAACATCAATATCTCTCAGCCGCACACCTTGACATAATGAGGAGAATGTTTCCTTGGTCAGATCGCACATGGATGAAGACATAATGAGGGAGAGAAAGAGATGCCAAACTTTGGTATTAAGTTGTTAAAAGATGTTCTGGAATTTAAAGCTAGAGAAAAAGGCAAAACATGATGATCGACTCCATTGAAGAACTACAACACCGTTTTATAGCCAAAATCAGAGGATGACTCGATGTACATCTTCAATGGAGACGAAGAGCCGTGAATTCACTCTTGGAACATTGAGCAAACGATTACCTAGGCAGCCTTGAGTAATGATGCACTCGAGAATGTATGTACATGTGTGTAGTTGTGTAGGTTGATCGCTTCCCTATGATGATTAAGAGGATGGATTGAATGATCATTGGAATGTGAAGATGAATTAAAACTTGCTTCGGTAATGCAAGCTTCGAATAATGGTGCAAATTATTGACTGTCACCGAGATGAATGAAGGTTCATTGAATGCAAATAAGCATTGATTGCAAACTACCTACATTCACTAATTTACTAATACACTAACTAAACTAAAAACAACTAATTGGAAAAAAATGGGTCTATTCTCAAATGGGGAGCAATGGATAGTGCCATGTAGGATTAAATTGTCATTGCTTTGATATAAAGAAGATACGATCCATTCAGTACTTTATTTGGTCCGCGGTCCAGAACAGGACCGAAGACCAAATAATCAAGTAGACCAGATGATACAATATTTGGTCCGGTCCAAAATGCAACGGTGTAATCCGATTTTCTGTCCGGACCACGAAGTGAACCCGACCCACAGGCAAGCTAGTAAGAAAGCCCATGTGGGGGACTCGCCAAGAAAATAGAAACATCTTCCAAACACCAGGAGCTTAACCACAAACCCACCCAGAACTCTTTAAACCCCCAATTTCCATTCATTACATCCGTCTTTCTTGTAAACAAACATCAAAAATCAAAATCAAAATCAAAATCATCAATTGTTTGTTCCTAATCAGGGCAAAAATAATCTCAAATCGATTCTTGTTACGCGACATGGCGGACGCCATGGAACTTCTCAGGTCCAATCTTTCTCGTGTTCGAATCCCCGAACCAACCAATCGCATCTACAAACACGAATGCTGCGTTTCCTTCGACACTCCTGTATGTTGTTCTTTTCTTAATCTAATTATCCATCATGCAATTCCCCTTCATTTTTGTTTTTGTGTTTTTTGACCTAGTAATGATGATTCTGTGTGTTTTTTTTTGTATGTCTACTGTTTGAATTTCAGAGAATAATCATGATTATTTTTGTCTAATATTAGTAGACTACCTTTTTTTTTTTTAATGTTTTGTTTTCCCCGTGTTTTTTCACTTTATGTTTACCTAATTGTGATGATTGACTGCGCCTTGTTTAAAATGATAAGAGATTCAGTTGGACTGATTGAGTAGTAGCGCATGTTAACGGTGAAGAGAAAATTAGAAGTTATTCAGAACATTATGCATTGCATCTTTGAATATGCTACGACTAACTTAGTTGAGCACGGATTACGGAAGAATGTAACACATTATTGCTGATGATATTGCATTTTTGTTTTACTTTAGCTTACTTGCTATGTGTGGTATGTTAGAAATCCGAAGGAGGATTGTTCGTAGATATGAGTTCGTTCCTTGCCTTTGGGAAAGATTATGTGAATTGGAACTACGAGAAGACGGGGAATCCAGTTTATTTGCATATTACACAAACAAAGAAGGTGGTTTCAGAAGACCGCCCTTCCAAGAAACCAACTATTTTAGCCATAGGTATGCCAAACTTAATATCATGTCTCCGCCTATATTTTTGTGTTGTTCTCACATGCTTTAGTGCCAACGAAACTAATTTTTCTCTTTTCTATTTCCTGTGTGTTGTCAAATGCATCGAAAATTAGATGAAAAGAAATGGGGTCTTGTTTCTAATAGCCTTGAACATTTTATGACTGAAAAAATTAGCTATGCCCCTATTGATTTCCAGTGCACTGAACTAGTATAATTGCATTGTCTGTAGCAATATTAACTAATGTTGTGTGGTTAACGACATGTTTAATTCATAACATCTTTTCTACGTGGAGTGGCTTATGATAATGCATTTATGTTATAGCTTAAATGGCATCTCTTTCCATTGTTTCCGTCTGAGAAGATGCGAGAGGATCATGTTTTTATACCTGTGAGGGCTTGTTTGGAATGGAGGGAAAGGAAGGGCATGGGAGTAGGTGATGCAAAATCCCTTATTTGGTTAGCAAAAAAGGGTGAAGGGAAATTGTATACTAAAACCCCTCTATTTCTCTCCTATTTTTGTTTATCCAAACAAGCCTTTAATGATACACTTCATTTCTACTCTCGTCCAGCAGGGATGGTACAGGTTATGGTGTATGGTCATTTTTGTTTCGGTACTTAAAGGAGTGTAGTTATTTTATAAAGGGGAGTAGTTAATACCTAATATTCAACTATTTACAACTTACTCAATACCTAATGTAAACTTTTTTAAATCTTAATGCCTACAAATTACATGTTTCTTTACAAATTGGTACCAAAAACACATTCCAACAAAAAAATATGCAAAGTCACTAATATGCCCCTATAATTACCTACTTAAAACCTTCCTTTCAATAATTTGGAATCCTAATTTAGTTTTCTAATCAATCAGAAGCCCTATTTCGATTCTTAGTTAAAATCATGCTTAAAATAAATATGAAAATCTAATAAAAAAAATTGGCAGCCTTCATCACTTGATTTTTTTTTATCATTTCACACTATGCGCCTACTAATTAAGTCTAAATTTTACTTAATTTGAAAACTCAAAATTTCCAAATGTAAAAGGGTCAATGAGGGAGAAGGAAAGAGATTAGAGGAGAGGAGGTTTAAGAAGTGGTTAAGTTGAAGAAATGATATTGATTTGGGGGAAATAAATTAGTATTCTATTGGTTAGCTAAAAATAAGGGTAATTTGGGCATAGAAACAAAAAAAAAAGATAGGCTCATTTAGTCGGAGGTGTCAAAGGATTAGTTAGAATTCATTTTGGGTACCAATTTTGAATGAAAATTCACTTTGCACTATGTTTTAAAAAGATTTATATTAGTACTAATTTGTAAATGAGTGTATATAATAGGTTTAACTACCAATTTATCCTTATATAAATGAAAAAAAGTAATGCTATTTTGTTGGAGATCCATTAGCCAATGGCCCGTGTTTTTGTGGTTTATAATTTATATTGTGAAGTTGTGTTGATTTTTTTTGTGCTGTACAGATGTATCATTAAAATATGAGGAATGTGGACAATGCTTTCTCATCAGAAATATAGTTAGAAACTATTCAATTTTTGTAGTGAGGATGTGACATGAATTTCCCTGAAGACACATTCCCTCTCATAAAAAGTCCAAGCAACACCAAATAAAATCAATAGTATAAACTCTAAAGTGCTGGTAATCAGTTAAGTTGCAGGGCCCAATGATGGGATACCGTGAAGTGTGGAGAAATTTTATATTTCCGTGACTGGCAATGTTTAATGACTTTACTCCGTGTCTAGAACCATGTTTGGTGTAGGAGCCTATTTGGAGGCACTAAGGCAATGATAATGAAATTATTAACGGCAGTTGATTGATTCTGCTCTTTCATTGTGTTGGAGGAGACAGTTGGTACATAGGCAAGGCTCAATTGTCTAACTGACTAAAGTATAAGAGAATCTTTGCACGGTGAAACTATTATGATCTTGTGGAATATATTTATGCAACGGAAGTAGTGTTCATGATGAAGAGAGGTAGAGAGAACTTATGTTATTGTTGGAATTGTAGGCATGGAAGGAGGCTTTGGAACTGGTGAACCTGAATACGAAGAAACATATCAAATCATTGTATTGCCAGATTATGCCACTCTTGCCTTTCCCTCTGTCGAGTTGCCAGAGATGGTATGAATCGTTCTCTACTCCGTGTATGTCAATTTCAGTTATGTAGACATGGTTTTATTTGGTAGCTATCCTTTCTAAATAATTACTTCTCTAGTTCTCGGTGTC
Source organism: Agrostemma githago (assembly GCA_958450325.1). NCBI lineage: Eukaryota > Viridiplantae > Streptophyta > Magnoliopsida > Caryophyllales > Caryophyllaceae > Agrostemma > Agrostemma githago. Next base: position 8,338,142 of record OY288249.1, on the reverse strand, counting down.
CTCATTATGGAGGAACGTCTGGATTAGTGGACAATGAATCTGTGTTATACAATAATGTTAGCCTAGGGCCTCAAAGATATTAATGAGTTAGGAGGTCAAGTATGTAAGCACTCACAGTCCTGTATTTGAAACAAACACTAGTCCTGTATTAAAAACAAACCCAGAGATTGATTCTGGGCAATCCATTATGGAAATTGCATTGAGAATTTCATGGATCGACTCAGTACTTCAAATTGAAATAAGTGCAACAATTTAGTGAGCCATTTCCTTTTTTTTTCTTCTTCCAAAGCAAAATAGTTGTGGGTCTTTGGCTTGTATAGAAAGGGAAAAGTATTTGTCCTTATTCAGTGTCTAAATTTCTGCATGCGAAAATGATAGGGATTGGATGTCGAAGCAAACTTTTAGAATTTCTATAGACATGAGAGATCTGTGGTAGACATGAGAGATATGTGGTAGTAATCTGAACCGAGCTTTGCCTAGGCTCTGCATGATATTGTGTGTAACCCTTCTTACAGGTAAGGTTAGCAGTTGATACAATTTTAAGAGCCGAGGGTGCGGAGCGGAAAGAGCAAGTTGCAGCTTGGGTGGCTGAGAAGCAAGTCAGTGCCTATGCCACAAATTTGCAACAGATTGATAATGGCGTTAGTATTGCACCTTCTGGGTGGAAATGTGCAAAGTGTGATAAAACAGATAATCTTTGGTTAAATCTAACAGACGGAATGATCCTTTGTGGAAGAAAAAATTGGGATGGCACAGGTGGCAACAACCATGCTGTTGAGTACTATAATGAGACAAAACACCCTCTTGCAGTGAAGCTTGGCACAATAACTGCCGACTTGGAAGCAGCAGGTAATTTTACTGTCTTACAGATGATTAGCAAAAAGATCATACACATGTTTTCTTCTTACGACTATTAATGTGCACTGGATTCATGTAACTAACACCATAAGGCTCACTATTACGTACTTTCCAAAAAAAATCATATAGCTCTTTAATTATGCGATTTTTCTTTCCCCCTATTATTCGTAACTTTTACTCCTTCACATACGTTGAATTCTCCTAAAAGAGTATTGTTGCCTAAATTCATACTTGGGAAATTCAAATTTATTACTTTAAAAACTTAAAATAGGGTGTCTTTCCTCCAAAAGGTGCGTGCCTTTGACGCGCACTTTGCGCCTCGTCGCTTCGACCCTTTAGCGCCTTGGTGCTCCTTGCGCCACTTCAAACTAAGGTTATTTGACTGCAATCTTGACCCTTTTCTGAATCAACACAATAAGTTAGTCTCATTTTTCCCTGAACCTGCATATTTGGAACTACGCTGATAGAATTTGGAAGTGAAAAGTGTGTGCTTGCATGAATTATTTAATACCAGGAGTTGATGGTCAAACTATTTGTAGAAGCCTGCTTATTTTTGTGCATAACAATTTGTATGCCTCCCCTCTTATTATCTTTAAGCTGGCTGGAAAATTCCGTTAACTCCGATTGTTTGTTTGCCTTTACACCTATATCTATGAAGAGTCTTATGTTCTTTGACTTTTACGAAACAATGCTGATATATATTCATACCCCAGATGTTTACTCATATCCGGAGGATGATAGTGTCATTGACCCGCTTCTGCCACAACATTTGGCCCATTTTGGGATTGATTTTTCTTCATTGCAAAAGGTATGTAATTTTGTTGGAACGTTATCTTGAAGTAGTGATTTTTTTTGTTGCCTGTATATGTTTGGGCATGTTTCATTATCTCTGCTGGCTCTGGCATACATATTGGTAAAGGCCACTTAGCTCACAATGTAATCAAAAAGACATACCCTTCTCTGGACGGTCTCAGGTAAAGTACTGTAAAAGAAACAAGAGCGAACTGAGTCAAGGCTGTAGAAGCTATCAGTTTGTGTGGTGAGTCTTTGGCACTTTAGTTTGTTAAGAAATGAGGGCTTCCATAGGATCACCAAGACATTGACCTTAAAAATTTAGAAGTCTGAGATATCATAATTTATATGTAGTTCATTTATTTTGTTGGGGTGTGGGTGTGGGTGTATGAGGGAATCCATCAGTCATCATTTCCCTACGACCCTATCACCTGAATGATTTTCTATTTACTAATTTTTCTTTCAGACTGAAATGACAACTGCGGAAAGGGAACTTGACCAGAATACGAACTTTGATTGGAACCGAATACAAGAAAGTGCAGATGCACTTCAACCTCTATATGGTCCTGGTTATACTGGCCTTGTCAATCTGGGCAACAGGTAATTTCACTTTAACGCAGATGGTAGCGGTGAACTTTTTTTTCTTCTCTCATTTTTTATGAGAGGAAAAATTGATAACTTATACTGTACATTATAACTTCAGTTTTCAAATTTTATACCTAGAATTTTGTTCCCTGCAGAATTTATACTAACATCTATTTTACTTTATACGTAGTACCTAATCTCATGAATCTAGCATTTTACTACTATTAACATCACCACCTTCCCCCACCCACACCATATTAGCTCGTTAACCTCCACATACATCACCCCAATTAACATCACCACCATCATTGTCCATCACAACGAATAAACTCCTCACCACTGACAGCGGTAAGGATGTCAGTGATCCACTGTTCTCCCGCTGGCGACCCCTCCCACCTACCACAATTACCGCGCACACCCATACACCAAAGTCCCCTGTTCTTTTCACCCCTCCCCCATTAAACCTTTGACTTTCTTTAAATGACCAATCTACTCTCCTAACCCCCATCCAATGACTCCCATTGCCATGATGTTCAACTCACGCATCGCCTCCGCCGCCTTCACAGACTCGAAGAGCATCAGCAACACCACCAGAACATCTGATTGTCATTTCTTTCAACATTACGCCCGTCAAAAGTCTCAAAACCACTACATCTCCCCTTAACTATGCTGCACTCCGCCGGCAACACCATCTCCAGCTTGAATTATTAAGGATATTAATATCGATTTTGTTTCGGTGGTGGTCCACTTGTATTGTGGTAAAGTTAGGGCGTTATTTGATGGATTTTGTGTTTGTATTTTGATGTTTGACGGGGAAGGGAGTGACGGTGTAGGTGGTGGAGGATTGCAGGTGTTTGATGAGGTGGGTGGGGGTGTCGCCGAAGACCCTCGACGCCGCTGACACTGGCAGAGGAACGGACGGTTTGTGGTGGTAAGAGGTGGATGTATGTGGTGAGGGTGGGGGGTACGTGTTGATGTGGTGGGGAGAGGGCGGATATGGGTTGATTTGAAAGGCAAAACTGTCAATTTATGTTTTTGTGGTGATAGAGGTGGATGTATGGGTTGATTAGAAAGGGCAAAACTGTCAATCTATGTTTTTAATTGAGATTTCGTAACAAGTAATGTACAGTATAAAAGAAAGTAGAATTTCAGGTATAAGTTTAGAAAAATAATTATCGTAGGTATGAAGTTTGGAAAATTGAATTTATACTAGGTCTAAGTTATCAAACTTTTCTTTTTGAAAATATTAAGGTAGTAATAATACACTAATATTCTGCTACCTGCAAGTTTTTATCTCATATGTCCTCGTCTCCTGTGCAGTTGTTACTTGGCTGCAACCATGCAAGTGGCATATACAACACATGCTTTCAGTTCAAGGTCGGTTATCTTATTACACCTCTTCATTGATTTGTGTTTGCTAAATTTTCATTTTCAGTCATTCAAACCAATTCGCTTCATTTTCCCTTTTGGATTGCAATCATAATTTAGGATTTCTTTTGATCTTATTTATTAGGTACTACGCAAATATAGGCTTGAGAAGTGCTTTTGATGCTGCTCCTGCTGATCCGACAGTAGACCTAAACATGCAATTGTAAGTTACTGAGTGTTATCTCTTAGCTTGTAGCTCATGGATTTCATAACACGTTGTGAGTGAAGCATTAGCGCAGGAGGACTACGGTTGTCATCGCGGTATATGGGATGTGTTTGTTATGCGTTGTATTGTCTTTGATATTGCTGCAGTATATTTTTATGTTTCCTTCGCTCCTCTTCCTTTTCTTCCTGTCTTCCCTTTAGTGACCGTGGTTGAAGTATGAATTCCCTGCCCTTATCTAACTAGTATTGGTCATATTAAGAGAATTTTTACTGTCATTCAACTCAGGATGAACAAAAGGTTCATTATTCCTTTTACTTTGAAATATGGTGCAATTCAGTGAATAAAGAAAATCTGTTCATGTATTTTACAAAGGAGATGGTGCTCTTTGACATTTTCTTTGATTAGCCCCTCGACCTTTCTTTGTGTAGGATCCTCTTTGGGATTGTGGGTATTCTTAAATTCTGAATGCCCTTGTTGTAGCTTTTATTGAAGAGATGTCAAGTTTTTAAGGCACAAACTTTTACTCCGTACTTGTCGATAAGTGGTATAGCCCAGCTTGTGTTATACAGATGTTTGGATTCCAATCTTCTATGAGATTCCGTGATAGTCAAAAGAGTTTTCTAAGAACAATGAGTGTTGCTGTACATAGTGACCATTTAGACTTCTAGTTGGTGTTGCACTTAGTCTATAAATTATGGAGAGTTTGGTAATGGTGGACCAAGTTTTGAGCCATATCATTTTGACTTGTAACTGAAATTTTGTGGCAGGACAAAACTAGGGCATGGATTGCTGTCTGGTAAATACTCAATCCCGTCGTCAGAGGTGTGCTTCCGGAGATACTGCTCCACCTCATAAGCTTCATGTTTATACTGTAACTTTTTTGAAAATTTCAGGTCCATGGACCTATACGTGACTTCCTTGATTTATAATACCATGTGTGCACGCGCGTGTATCTATGTGTGTGTATATAGGGGCGGGATCCCATGTGAATACATTTCTTACACTAGTTACACTTATTACTACATCAGTTACACTTTTGAGAAGGTGTAATTGGGATTCGATCCACCTATCCACCATCCCTTAGAACCTGTGTTACTCGGACTCTTCTACGAGGTGCCGTGTCCGACGCAGCTATTGTTGGGCAATTTTAATTTTTAATTTTTTGGTCTAAATTGAAGTAGCGAAGTGTCGTGTCGATGTCGGACACATAACATGGCAGTATGGCACCCAAGTGAAGTGTCGGAGTAACATAGCTTAGAATAACATATAGAAGGGTATGTGACTGTCAGTTGATGAATTTCTCTGAGTGTTTGTATTTTATTTCTAGAAACAAGAAGGCATCCCTCCCAGGATGTTCAAGACTGTGATTGCTGCTAGTCATCCTGAATTTTCAACTATGAGACAGCAGGTATGCCTGGAATATATAGATATCTCCTTGAAAGCTATTGAATTCCCTAATCTGGCCCATATCTGGAAATAGCTTCCTATGATTGGTTGTATACTTTTTAGCAGGCGGTGAATTAGCTTTGTAAAACATCAAATTAGTGGGATACTCTGCATTTCAAAAGATTCTTTTTTGAAAATGAACCCCCCACACCCCTCGATTATAACAGTTCCTGGACTGAGAATGAAGTTTTTTTGTTAATCACTAAGGTTTGAACTTTGAAGGTTCAGTATTTTTCCAATGGTTCAGTAAATCATCTGTTATTCTTCTATTTGTAAATAAGTGGTACGGCAGATGGAAGGTTTGATAGTTTCTAATAAATGGACGACTCATTTTTCTTAATCATGCCTTTGTCAAACTGGGTTAAGACTTGATACATTTTTGGTATGGTTTCTTGGTTTTGCTTTATTGTCATTAGTTTCCTTATTCTTGATTCTATGGTTTTGTCCTGACAAGTAATTTGGTTGCCCTCGTGAATTACTCTATTTTCATCTTGTGACTTCTGGTTTGTTTTCATGACCATTGTAACTGATTCTTGCTGGTTAATATTATTTTCTTGTTAGTGACTCGAATATACTTTGGCTAGGATGTGTTGGAGTTTTTCTTGCATCTTCTTGAACAAGTCGAGAAGGTTAATACGGGAAACCCAAAATTGGATCCCTCAAGAAATTTTAAGTTTGGTATTGAAGATCGAATTCAATGTCCTTCCGGGAAAGTAACCTATAATAAGCGGTTTGACTATATTTTATCTCTCAACATCCCATTACATGAAGCTACAAATAAAGGTAGGAAATTAATTATTTGTTCATTTCTTTGCAGTGTCTTTCAATCGATTTATTTGTTTATTGTTTTGGTTTTTGGAAATCTTGACATTTCTGTACACATAATTAGTTTGATTTGGAGTACTGTTATTTTGGTTTGGATTCTAGATCAATTGGAAGCATTTCAGAAATTGAAAGTCCAAGCTGAATCTGAAGGGAAAGACATGTAAGTCAAACCAAAATAGCTAGCTATTCTGCTAAGAATTTGGTTTACAATACGAGTGACATGTAGAATCAGAAATTGATTCTACAATACGAGTGCTTTTTTAGGTCCTTTTTTCTATTGTTTTTTTGCTAAGCATTTGGTTTAAAACAGCCCTGTAGATGAAGTTGTTCGCCCAAGAGTGCCCCTAGAAACCTGCCTAGCTAGCTATTCTGCTCCGGAGGAGGTGATGGATTTCTATAGTACAGCTTTGAAAGCTAAGATAACTGCGACAAAGTAAGTATTTTTATGTTGTGATGATTAAATTTTATTGTCAATGACCTAGGTGTGCCGGATGATTTTCTTGTCACTTCCCATCCTGTTTTACACTTGATTTATTTTGTCTACGACCTAGGTGTGCAGGATTTTAAAATGCTAGTAGAACTTTCTAATCAAATGTGCGGTGGTTTCTCTTTTCATGAATTCAAAGACTATGAGATTACTTTGAATTGGTTGCTCATTGCATGTGGTGTAACATTAAATCCCTTACATTTTGTTATCTTTTGCAGAACTACCGGTCTCACATCATTTCCTGATTGCCTTGTGTTGCACATGAGAAAATTTGTTATGGAGGATGGTTGGGTGCCTAAAAAGCTTGGTAATCTCCGCTTACATTTATCTTGATATTTAGCTATTGCAAATATTACTTCTGACCAAAAATGTCTTTGGTGTTTGTTCTAGATGTTTATATAGATGTACCTGATATTATAGACATTAGCCACATGCGGAGCAGAGGTCTTCAACCAGAGGAAGAGCTTTTACCTGAGGGAGGTCGGTGATTATGTTTTTTCTGTTTTTTTTTTGTCATTTTGCACTCTCCTTATTGACCATTTGCTAATGCGGCTCTGCATATAACCTCGCATACTTGTGTGTCGTGCAGTACTCGATGCTCTACCTCCCTTAGACATTTAATTATAAACCAAAAACATCAGTCATAAGAAAATGTTGAGTCTGTTACTTGGATAGGCACAACGCGGATACTTAACACCTAGTGTATAATATAGATGCTATCTAAACCTCTTGCTCTATTTTTGATATGCAGCTGATATTGGTGAAGCAGAGGAGTCAGTAAGACTTGAAGCAAACGAGGAAATAGTATCCCAGCTTTTATCCATGGGGTTTGGCCAAAACATTTGTGAAAAGGCTGCTATAAGTACTTCAAATGCTGGAGTTGAAGAGGCCATGAATTGGCTACTTTCTCACCTAGATGACCCTGGTAATTACGGTTCACATATGTGATATGCCATATTCGACTTGCTGCTTTGAAGCATTTGTGGGACGAAAAAGCTGAGCTGATTGAAACTGTGATCCTCACTCTAATTTTTTTACTCATTAACAGATATAAATGCTCCCATACAAAGGTGTCGGAGCGCTCCCCCTTCAGTTGACCAGTCAAAAGTTGACACATTGGTTTCATTTGGCTTCCAAGAAGAACTTGCTCGGAAGGCTCTCATTGCTACTGTATGTATTGTCTTGACACAATGACTCCGTACTACCTAACAATAATGCTTTAAATGCGGATTACATTGTTAGCTTAAGTATCTAAAGACTTGTGTGTGTGGCCTTGAAGCTAAAGTTTTGTAATGTTCAGTTGGTAATATAATTTCTTACATTTCCACCCAAAAAAACCGTTGTACTGGCTAACATACTTTATAATATAATTCAGGGTGGAGATATTGAGAAAGCAACTGACTGGATATTTAGCAATCCGAATGTTTCATCTGCCTCTGACATGGACACATCTAGCAGCAGTACTGCACCTGCTCCTGCCGACTCTGAGTTACCTGATGGCACAGGAAGTTAGTTTCTCACTCTTCGTATTTTTCCCAACTTTATAACAATTTTCGGTTTAACTCTTGCACACTTGGATACTATAGTGATATATTTGCTGTGTTTAGTTTTAGCGTAATTAACTAACTAGTGCAAATCAATGTTTTTTATTTTTTTATTTTAGTTATAAAATTTTTAGTTATTTTTATACTTCGTAGCATAATTATAATGCTATTACGATAAAATTATTATATCGGGTCTATCATAGAATTGGTACAATATTTTATGATAGACCCAATACAATAATTTTATTAGAATAAGTACTACTCCCTCCGAGTTCCAATCATTGACACGTATTCCTTTTTGGGTTGAGTTTGATCTTTTACCCACTTTCCATTTTAGGTCATAAATGTGTGGTTCACATTTACCCACCCATTTCTCTCTTCCTTTTTTTTGAGCCACTCATTTTCCCTTCTTATTTTCCACCTAAAATCCGAAGTTGTCAATGTTAGGAACTCGGAGGGAGTATTTTTTTTACCTTTCATCTAATAAGAAACATTTGATTACGAAAGAATTTTGCAAGTATAGAAATTTGTAACATCTTAGACTTAGTTTTATGACAAATTAATTTCATGAAAAATTTCATTTTACATATTTAGACAAAAATCTAATTGGGGGGAAAATAATTTTAAAAAAATTTAGAAATGTTGAGCTATTAACGTGAAGTGATAAGGATTCAGTTACGACAAAATGATATACGCTGGTTCATGATATGATAGATGATGTTGGAGTAAATCGTGTGGAAAATTAATGTTTTTTTCCACTTGATATTTTGTGGTATGGTAATAGATGAATATTTTTATGTTGATACTAAGTAATTTTTATAAAATATTCAATTATACATAAAAATTTGTTATTATATAAATTATGATATTAAGCGATGTTGTACATAAAATAACACTATTAAAAACAATAAATAGAAAATAGTACATAAAAAGCCTAATAATACTTGCTATATATTATTAGTTGTATATTAGGGGATTCCTTTTGGAGGGAAGTTGAAAAGACTTAATTTTCCCTTGGTGTTTGTTTTAGTACTTAAGGTATTATCGTAAATTTGTAGGTATTTGACATTAAACTTAAGACATTCTCGTGACTATGTTAGGGGAAGAGCTCGATAGTCGATACTAGGCATCTTTGTCACGCTTGCGTAGTGATTGTAGTCCTCTTTTGCTTCTTCATTGATTTAACAAAAAATTGTTAAAAACTCCCTTGTGAAATCAAGTTTGCATTTTACTACTCCGTACCTTATATTATCTTTTTTTTTTTAAAAAAAAATACTAGCATCTAAAACACATTTGATCGAAAACACTGATACCTCAAGTGATTTTGGGCAATATAAAAACTGGAATATTCCATCAATTATGCAATTGTTTCCCCTTGTTTATATTTCAAACTCCACACCATCAACCGTCACTCACGCACCAACACCAGCAATCACACCACTACCGCCACACCACCAATTCAAACTGCCTTCACAATGTCATAAATCGTTACCATTCCTTCAAGCTCGCCGGCGACCAACCTCCACATCCACCTCTATTCCACTTTAGAATGTCTACCCTCTACCCCCTAAAACCCATGTCCCTCCCTAAAGTGCTTTATATATTTCTAATGCAGGATACAAGCTCCTTGGATTTGTGAGTCACATGGGAACTTCAACTCACTGTGGGCATTACGTTGCTCACATCTATAAAGACGGAAGGTGGGTGTTATACAACGACGAAAAAGTTGGGGCTTCCCTCAACCCGCCAAAGGACATGGGATACCTCTACTTCTTCGAGAGATTGAAGGAGTGATGGGCTGAGAGAATACATACATGTTGTCAACCGCCAGTGATCACATTGATTTTGATCATCATTCTCGGGCAGACAGGTTTCTGTTGGATTGCATTACTAGACGGCATTTGACACCTCTCTCCGTCTAACATGTGAGGAATAATATATACTCGTATATGGGTTATGGCAAATTTTGCTATGGTAGTTAAATGAGGATAGTTTATAGATTGATCTTCTCGTAACTAATGTTTGATAGTCGTACATCCGAGACTTGATTTACATTCTTTTTTTGATCAAATGAATTTCGTTGGTTTTAAGTATTTGGGAAGTTGATTGTCTGACTATCCATATTTGCTTCATCTTGTTGTCTAGAAAAACGTCCATCTTCTCCAACCCATTATTATCTTTGGGACTTTTTTTGCATTGCAGCGGAGGGCTGATGTTTGCAACAATTTATGAAGATAATAACATTTTGGACTCATAAAATGGTGTCCAGTGTCTTAAATTTATTCGTACATGTATTGGGCCACTATAGACCTGGCAAATGGAACAACTGGGTCAGGTTAACAGGTCGGGTGACTTTTGAGTCATAACAACCGGGTTGACTTCGAGTTAGGATGCAGTTTCAAATTAAGCTGGGTCAATTCGGGTCATGAGTCAAACTTGAGTTTTCAGTTTGGGTATCATGTCCAGTTTGTTTTCGTTATTAGGGTGGGGTCAGTTTGGCTAGGTCTACTGTTCATGGTATTCGGGTATGGTTTGGACTAACCTTTAAACGAAGGACCATTGTTCATGGCTTTCCAGACTAACGAATGAATAATGATGTCGTCGTGGTGGGTTTATGGTTGCATTTTGTGGAGAAGTGGGTTGAATTGAAGGTGAATGACATTCTTTAAAGGTTAAATTGGAGGTCGTGGAAATTTGATTAAAATTTGGGTTTGCCTAGGTATGAGTTATACTACAAGTCAAAATTTTCCCCGACTTTAACGTTAGTTGATAGTTCCAATTCTCATTTCATTTGTTTTGTTTCGTCATTTGATCTATTTTAACTTCTTTTTTACTAAGTTGGTTTATTCTATCCTCAAATTTGTCCCACTTAGACTTTGTTCTTTTGGATCGAAGTAGGTTGAACTGAACTTAACTGAAATGAGCTGAATTAAACTAGACTGAAATACTGAAACAAAATGAGTCTTTTTGGACTGAATTGAACTGAAGTGAGCTAAAAAAAGTTGAAAAAAACATGACCTTGTTCATGAACTAGTCTCCACAGCATTGGGGCGACAAAATGTATATGGAATCCCCTTTCCACTAACAAAATAATTCATCTACGAAGTATAATTTTTTTCCCGCCTACTTTGCGTGGGCTAATGTATGGGCCTTTCTTGGTTGGGTCATTTAGTGGTTAAGCCCCCGTCTAATAGTAAATCAAATAATTGAGCTCATGCCGCCTACTTTGCGTGGGTTAATGTATGGGCCTTTCTTGGTTGGGTCATTTAGTGGTTAAGCCCGCGTCTAATAGTAAATCAAATAATTGAGCTCATGCCGCCTACTTTGCGTGGGCTAATGTATGGGCCTTTCTTGGTTGGGTCATTTAGTGGTTAAGCCCGCGTCTAATAGTAAATCAAATAATTGAGCTCATGCCTAATAGTAAATCAAATAATTATTTTGCAGAATTGTATCCACTAATTGATTCTTCATTATTCTTTCCGTAATAATTGCCAATTGTATCCACTAACTAATAGTAAATCACAAATACATTTTCACAAGGTCCAGATACAATTTCATCCTCTCTTAACTAAGAAAATATATCTATCTAAATTTTTCCTGCCTAAATAATTTTTTTCCTAATTGGGCTTCATTTTTCACTAGCAACCTCTTTAAATGGTTGGACTAGAAGTTATAAATCATATGGTTTTTCTATGGGTGTCCTTCAACTATCGGTTTTTTCAAGTGGTAACCCGCCTTTTTCGAATTACAAGGTGTACCCCTAAACTATACTTATTACTCCATATCATAACTAAAGTGATAAGTGTATTACAATTTTTTTAAAAAAATATTCCGTAACTAATTAACACATTGATCAATCCAATTTGATGCTTCAAACCACCTCTTTTTCTTTACCATTCACCAAGCAACCAAATGTTCATCACAACGCACCCCTGTTGTCGGCCAACGTCGACCTATCTGCCTTACTCTTTTAAACCCTTTAACCTCAATCTCTTCCTCACCCCTATGTCGTAGTGTAGTGGAAGAAATTTTTCGAGTAAAAGATGCAAATTGAAGAAATATATCATGGTTGATGAAAGTAAAATAGGGAATAATCACTATTTATATCATCAATTGAGAAATTTTCGTTGGAAAATTTTAACTTTGGTTACAATATAGAGTAATTTACAAAGTTTAGAGGTACATCTTGTAATTCGAAAAAGGCAGGGGTACTACTTAGAAAAGCTGATAGTTGAGGGTAGCCCATAAAAAAACCCTATATCATTTTTTTCATTATTAAGTTTCATTTTTCATTAGCAATTTCTTTAAATGGTTGTACCGGCAGTTATACCTCTGATAGTAGGATTTGTCGTCTATCATGCCACCAAATATTCCTACTAAAGCTATGCTAAGGTAGCAAGGGCAAGCAAGGTTGATTCCCACAAGGAAGAACGATGATCAATCAATAAAGAAAGGACTAGGATTAGGTCAGGTTCAAGAGTGCCTAGGTGATGAAAGGGAAGCGAGGATGTTGGGATATTCAAGTTACCTGGACTCTCGCTACATAAATGGCCTAGAGGTCTTGCGCTCTCACAAAAAGACTTAACCTAACAAGATGCAAAACCAAACAAGGGAAGACAAGAAGATAAACATTTGCAACTACAAGTCTAACAAACATTTCAACAAGCATAATAAGTGCATAATATCAAGAAGCAACATAAATAACATCCAACACCACCTACTTCTCTCTAATTACCCATAATTGCACTTTGCACCTAATCCCCCTCCTAACCCTAGGAGGAAACTACTCACACCTATTAAAAGAACAATTAACAATAACAATGGTAATCAACAAAACAAAAGCATTCATAATGAATAACTATAAAAATTAAGCATAAACAAGAATTGAAAATAGATTAAGCAAAGGAAAGATAAGAAAGAAAAAAATTATACCAAAAAATAAGAAAATGAGGAACTTGGAATGAGATTAGAGAAAAAGGAGACTCAATTCTTCAATACAAAACCAAGAATCTCAATAATAAAACTAGATTAAAGGCTGATTAAAGAGTAATTAATGAGAGATTAATGGCTAATATATGTTAAATTGGATCTAGGGTTTGGTGTCCTTAAGAAAGAGTTACCAGAGGAGAATATATATAGTGTTGAAGTCTAATTAAGGAAGCCCAAAAGAAAGAAGATTAGAAAAGAAAAGAAAAGAAGGCGGCGCGAGCTAGGCCACGACCGGCCGGCCATGATAACAAAGAGAGTCATGACCGGCCGACCATTTAAAGATATGGCCGTTCAGACCCGATCGCAGCCGGCCGACCGTCACTTGGCCTGGGCCAGTCATTTCCTCTCCTCTTCTTGACTTGTTTATCTTCCCTTGGATGGTGTAGTTGGGTCTTTCCTTTTGCCTTTAGGGTCCGTTTGAATAAGAAAATAGGAGGGAAAGGGAGGGGAGGGGAAGGAAAAGGATGATTGTTTGAATAAAATTGTCTTTTATTAAGGAGGAACGAATATATTTTATAACCTTTGTAATTACGATTATTAATTTTTGACTCATTTAAATATAACAAAAAAATGAATTAAAAATTGATTAAAAAAAAGCTTCTTTTTTTATTATTTTATTTTTAATCAGCTCAACTCACTGACTCACTCGTAATTTTATTTTATTCGCTTTATTATCCTAACTGACTCATCCGCGATAAAAAAAACATGACATTAAAAAACTTCATTGAATGTGTCTGAACTGAACTAAACTGAATCCGTCTAACTAGAGTGAACTGAAAATGTTTGAATATAAGTCCACAAGAACATGACGTTCTCTTAACCCGACTCACCCATAAGGGCCATAAAGGAAAAAACAAGGCGTCATAATTTTTTTATCCTAATCCGACTCAACTGTAACGAAAAAAGGTGTCGTAATTTTTTTTATACGTTTTCTTATCCTAACCCAACTCACACGTATCAGTGAAAAAAAAAGTCGTCGTAATTTATCCTAACTCGACTCACCCGTAACGGGAAAAAAAAGGTCGTCGTAATTTTTTTTATCCTAACCTGACTCACAAGTATCGAAAAAAAAAACAAATTGTCGTAATTTATCCTAACTCGACTCACCCCTAACGAGAAAAAAATTATCGTAATTTTTTTATTCTAATCTGACACACAGGTATCGGGAAAAAAATCATCGTAATTTATCTAGCCCGACTCACCCGTAATGGGAAAAAATCGTCATGATTTTTTTATCCTCACCCGTATCGGGAAAAAAAATCATCGTAAGTTTTTTTATCCTAGCCCGATTTACTAGTATTGGAAAAAAAAAAGTTTGTAAATGGTGGTGAATGAGTGAAAAATGTTGGCTGTATACATTTTGTTAGTAAGGACCAAATTAGTAACTTTGTAATTAATGGAAAGACATCTATTTTCCTTCCAAATCTTGCCTAAGTTGGCAAGATTTTATTTTACACTAAAATGGATAAATTTCATCCCTCCATTTCCCTCCCCTCCATTTCCTTATCCAAACACACCCTTACCCTTCATTCCGAGCCAAAACATAAACTTCGCTCCTCTTTTGCTTCGAACCTGATATCTTGGGATGAAGAAGTCAAACTCGCCCACGACTTAGTTTTCACCCGCTCCAATTCTCGACTTATTTGATTATTCCCGAGACGGTATCTAAAAAATATAGACAAGACAAAGCAGCATCAAAACTCTCGAAAATAACAATTATTACTAAAACTAAGCTAAATAAACTAATTACTTAATAATAACTAGAATCGATCTATCTAGTCTGTTAAAAAAATCACGAGTATTTGAAGTCTCCCTTACTCCCACAAAAAAAAACCCTCCTCCTCCCAGAAAAAACCCTAGCCTCCATCTTTCTGGGGCTTCCATCAATAATTAATCGATGGCAAGCCCCAAAAATTGGTTAATTTTCACTTCTTAGTATGTTCTTTCTTAGTAGGGTATTTGAAGTCTCCCTTACTCCCACAAAAAAAAAAACCTCCTCCTCCCAGAAAAAACCCTAGCCTCCATCTTTCCGGGGCTTCCATCAATAATTAATCGATGGCAAGCCCCAAAAATTGGTTAGTTTTCACTTCTTAGTATGTTATTTCTTAGTAGGGTACTTCTTAATATGGTATTCAATATCTTATTCAATAAAAGTCTCTCTTTTTATGGGAGTTTCATCCTTTATTTTAAGGTTTTGGTCCTTTTGTTCAAGGTTTCGGTCTCTTATGTTGTTATAGGGCTTAGTTTTATTCTTATTGACAAGGATAGTTTGTTGATGGTTCCTCGCACGTTTATTCAATGTCTATAAGTAATTTGTCAACGATCTTTAAGACCAATAAAAGATAAGTTTTCTCTAGTTCTGAATCAAACGAAGGATCCCTCAACAAAAGCTGCAAAAGATAGCGATACGAGGTCATGCCGAATTGTCAGATCATGTCTTGAAATCCTTAGTTTATAAGAAAAATTGTTTCTTTGGTTTTTATTAGATTTGATTGCGATTATAGGTATTCGTTGTAAGTGTCGTTTGACGTTCTATTAATGAATTATTCTTCTCGTCCAAAAAAATGTAGAATCGATCTATAAAAGCATTTAAACACACAAAATCGACTCGAATAAAGATATAAATATGAGTGAAATAACTAAGAAAATAGGAAAATACCGTTTATCAATTCAACCTCATTATTTAATAAGGTTGGAATATTAAAATATTTATGAATATGGGTGTATTTTTTTTGCAAGTTGAATGTGTTTATTTTATTCAATGACGCTATTTAAAATCACTTTGTCTATCAACTACTCACTTTATTACTTTAACAAGCTGAATCATATACTTCCTCCAGTTTTCTTTTATCTTCCCGTATTTCTTCTTCCTCTGTCTTTCTTTTATCTTTCTATTTAGTTTCTTTCCATTTTGGACCATATTTCACCATACTACCCTTATTATTTATAACAATTTCCACTTTTATTCTTTCTTATTACATTCACTTACCATTCTATCCTCAATATTTCTTAAATTTATCATTTTATATTCATTACAAAAAAAAAATCCAAAAGCAAACATGAAGATAAATAAAACTCGGAGGAAGTAAAAAAAATTCACTTAAAATCTGTCTTCTACCAACTTTACACAAACTAAAACATTTAAAAAAATTCTGCTTTAATTCTTCTTTGACGAACTAGCGTATTAATTATTCAAATAATTTTATTTATAAAGGCAGTCAGCGAAGCACAAAATATATCATAGTCGTTACAGAGTAGTAGTATAACATACCATCTTTTAAGTCAACTTTATTCGATATTTATTTGAGTAACCGCAAAACTTCAATGAAAACTTTCGTACGGTATATAAATATCACAAAACACTTAGTAGTTGGTGATAACAAATTTTGGTCAAGTAATATTGAAAGCTCTCTGAAAGACATTTAATTTATTGTGACACAAATATTTGTCAAGTAGCATTGAAAGCCCTCAGAAATAAATGAGTAATAAAATTCAGTTGAGTATTTGGTAGGAGATTTGAAGACATTTAATTTTCTACAATAACATGCCTATAAATTGTGAAGTTTACTCCAAGAAAAAAATACACACTTCACTCTTCTTCTTTATTTCGTCATTCACTATCACGTGTGCCAACTTAATAAATCACAAAATGAATATCAACTATGATTCAAATTCTTCTAATTCAAGTGAAGACATATATGATTATATGTTACTAGATTATCTCGAAGAAAGTCGGAGTATGCAAGTAATGGAACAAGTCGTTCTATCTGATATTGCAACAATCGCTCAACAAGATGATAGTTCAAGTAAGAAGAAACATAGAATTGTTATACAGAGGGATCACGAAGGAGCACACGATCGGTTGATTATATGGACTACTTTAGTAGTCAACCGATATATAATGGCCACATGTTTAGACGGAGGTTTCGCATGCGACATCATGTTTTCATGCGTATTGTCAGTGTCTTAAGTGCAAATTACAAATACTTCCAACAAAATATGAATGCATCGGGACGACTAGGTGCTTCAAGTGTGCAAAAATGCATTGCGGCAATAAGAATGTTAGCTTATGGCACTGCAGTTGATCAAGCTGACGAATATTTTTAGTTAGGCGTTACTACTGTACGAGAATGTCTTTTATATTTCGTCGAAGGAATTATATCTCAATTTTCTAGTGAGTACTTAAGAAGGCCAACAACCGAAGACATTCATCGAAATCATTGTCTCCTTCATGAAGGAGAACGTCGTGGTTTTTTCGGCTTAATGGGCAGTATTGATTGCATTCATTGGGAGTGAAAAAATTGTCCACGAGCATGGAAAGGGATGTATCAAGGAAGATCACGAACTGCTACTATAATCTTAGAGGTTGTTGCTTCTCGGAACTTATGGATCATGCATGCGTTTTTCAGGACACCCGGGTCAAATAATGATATCAACGTACTTCAGCGATCCCCTGTATTTGATGATCGAGCTCCAAAAGTTACCTACACACTGAATGGAAAGACATATCATACATGATATTATTTAACAGATGAAATCTATCCAAAATGGGCATCGTTCATCGATGCCATAGCCGCTCCTCAAACCCCTAAGCAAAAATTGTTCACTAAACTTCAAGAGAGTGCTAGAAAAGACGTTGAGCGCGCCTTTGGGGTACTACAAACTCGATGGGCAATTATACGTCAGTCAGCTTTAGTATGAAAAATAATGATGACATGTATTATTATGCACAACAACATGATCGTGGAAGATGAACGAGATGAATATTTAAATTATACTGACTACGGCTCCGACAATAACGTAGACCCAGACGCATTTTGTTTTAAATGAGATCTTTACCTGACTCAAACTCATCGGGTCTGGAAAAAATGAGACCCAAACAGTGGCCAAACCCAACTCATTTAGGGGTTTGGACCATCGAGATAGAATCAGGCACATACCGATCCGGTCTCCAGGTGTCCAAAATATTGGCGACCAGTCTCCGGTCCAGTCCATACTTTTTTAAAAAAATAAAAAAAATTACGGCCATGTTTGATCCAACTCAGACCTTAAGGAGTCTGACTCAGTCCGGGTCCCCTTCTAACCGGTTCGGTCCCTGGGTTTGAATTTTTTTGGATGATCTTCGGGTCTATCCGGTCTTGTCTGGTCTGGATTTTGATCGTAAACACCCATAGACCCATTTAGGCCCGACCCGCTGGGTGTTGGTCCGGTCCTAGGCCCACTATCATTTTGGGTAATATTTCAGGTCCGATCCTAGAAATATTAGTTTAGAAAATTGGTAGGAAAATTGGGTATGAAAATGAGTCATATAGTAACTAATTAAAGTGTAGGTTTTGTAATTTATTAACTTGCTGAGCAGGTAACAAGTTTTTGGTACGGAGTACTACTTAAAAAGAGTGCTGTTTTTCGTCGTCGGCATTTCAGCCACGTCGTCGGCGCTTTTTAATGTAAAAGACGATCTTGCCCTTGCCTTAATTAGATTAGTTAACTAATGTTATGAAGTTAGATTAGTTAGATTTGGTAATGAAATTCGTTAACGAAGCGGTTTTTAAATTTTCAAACTCGTTAACGAAGCGATTTTTAAATTTTAGTTAGATTGGATTATTTTATGTACTCCACTCACACTCACACTCACACTACACCCCACTCACACTCCACTAACACCCCACTCACAACAATTAATATTATTTTTTCTCCTCTCACTAAAAAAAACCGTCTTTTTTTTCGAGAAATCCAATTTTTCTAGAGACCCGATTCCGCCTGAAATGGATCGACCTGCGGTTAGTACATTTTTTGTTTATATTATCCGTCCTTGTCTATCTCTCTTTTGATTAAAATTTGTGAGAAATGTGTGTTAGTTAAGCGTAAGAAATCGCATTTTGTTGTGTAACATGTCGTTTATGTGCTGGATTTGTTGTGAAAATCGATGTTGAAATAGAAATCGAGGTTAAAATAGAACCGGAGTGGACGAAAATGTTCGTAGACGCAAGAAATAAACATTCCGGAGGCCTCGTGGACGCGAAAATCATGCGCCTGGGGGGCCTCTTGGACGCGAAATTCATGCGTCTGGGGGGCCTCTTGGACGCGAATTTCATGCGTCTGGGGGGCCTCTTGGACGCGAATTTCATGCGTCTGGGGGGCCTCTTGGACGCGATTTTCCAGCGTCTGGACCTGTTTTTGGGTTTTTTTAGTTATTGTTTGACATTATGCGTTACGATATCGTCTATTTTTTTTTTAAATATCGTGACTCGGGTGTCGTTATTTATAATAATTATTATTATGAAATTATACGAGATGTTTATATGATTAGAATTATTATGAATATTATTAGAATTATTATTATCAAAATCATGAGTAAATGTTCATATGTTTGTATACGAAATTATGAAATTAAATAATATTTTAATTTCGTAAATGCGTTACGATATGCGTATCAATTTGTTTCGTGACTATGCATATCCATTTTGCGTTTTACTTTGTAAGTTTAAAATAGGTAAATATGTTGATCGTCTGTTCTTTAACTAATCAGTAATTTTTTATCGGAGTATCAGGAGGACTTTGGTGGCGACGGAATTGACTATCGCGTTTGTTTTATTTTTGGGCCAGCGTTCGGTAGTTCGAATGAGGCATTCAACTATGCTAATGAGATAGCTTTGGCTCTTGGGTTCACGTTGGTGAAAGCGAGCAACAAAACGCAAAGTAATGTGACCCCGAACCGTCTTGGTCAGAATTACTTTAAATGCAAGCTTAACGGGAAATCGGGAAAAAGTACAAAGAATTCTCAGAAGGTCGGTTGTAAGTTTTGGGTGAAGGCGTGCAAGAGCTTAGACAGGGAACGATGGATTTTAGCCATCGGTCCATGTGGCACGCACAACCACCCGTTACGGGTTCACGCTGACGGGCACAGACGTCTAGCCGCCCTTGACGAGGCCGAGAAAGAGTTTGTTCGGAATGATATTCGGGACCACTTGACACCAGCCCAAATACACGAGGGCCTTCATCAGAGAAATCCGGAGAAAGCACGCCCCTCGATCGAGACGATATACAATATCGGGGGGAAGTTGAGGGCGGAGGCAAGGGAAGGTCGTAATGCCATCGAGCAAATGATGGTACTAGCATGCCGGGCTCTATACGTCCACTTCTTTTTCGAGCACGAGATTACGAGTGTCGTGGAACGTATATTCATGGCTCACCCCGAGTCCGTGAAATTGTTTCGTACTTGGCCTTACGTAGTCACTATGGATGTGACCTACAAGACGAACACGTACGATATGAAGTTAGTGGAGATGGGCGGGGTGACTCCCGTTGGGAAACCTTATCTGATAGCGTACGCCCTACTTCGATACGAGGACACGTTGTCCTATACTTGGGTGCTTGAGAAGTTGAAGCTGCTAATTGGGGACCGGGCACCGAACGTGATTATGACGGATAAGGCTCAGGCGTTGACGGCGGCAGTATCGAAGGTCTTTCCGGCTCCGCAGACCCAGAATCTGCTCTGCACGTGGCACATATCTAACTGTGTGGAAAAACGTGCCCTATAATTCTTTCATGGTCAGAAAGACCGAGTAGCGACCTTCATGCATGGAGTGTGGTACCCTCTCCTGTATTCTACAAGTATGGCGGACCTCCAAACAAAATGAAACAACATGAAGTTGAAGTGGAGGTTGTCGGGAATTCCTATTTACATTTATAACACCTGGGGTACTTTCAACCAATGGAATCACGCGTACACTGATCGATACCTCCACTTCGGCAACACCACCACATCCATCGTCGAATCTGCGCATGCGACTTTGAAGAAGGCTCTTGGCACATCGACAGCGTCCTTAGATCGGTTGTTCGATAGGATCGACAGGCTAAGTGGTCGTCAGCAGTCGAAACTGCGGAAGAAGTTTGAGACATCCCGCAGGAAGCGATCAACTACTCTACCACCCATTTTGATGAACTTGAGACTCTGGGTAAGTCTTAAGGCGTTGGACTTGCTGACCGGGGAACTGAATAGGATGCAAAAGTTGGGAGATCGGGTTTTTTATGACTGCCGGTGTGTATTGAGGATGTCCAAGGGTTTGCCTTGCGCATGTCAACTTGCAGGGTTGATGGCGCGGAATTCTGTAGTGCAGTTGACCGACGTTCATATGTTTTGGAGGACGCTTGAATTTGCCGAGGAGGAAGCTATGCCCGTCAGCGATAGATTTCAGCGTGACGGGTTGATCGAGGAAATACGTAAGAGCGATCCGAGTATGTGGCGACATTACATTGATGTGCTGAATTCCGCATTACGTCCTGAGGAATCTGATCTACTTGATCCTACCCCGAATCAATCCCAGAAAATCTAAGGGGACAGGGAGGATGCTTATCAGAGTCGAACGCGCGAGGCTGAGGTACGGCACCACCGACATGAGAGCCACCCCGAGTAAGTCGGCCAGGACTACGCACGCGTCAACGCCAGGGAGCAGTCAGTCGACCGAACCACCCACACCGACCGCCAGCCAGTCCACCACGGGCACATGGGAAGGGCTACCGAACGCCCCCCCTGGAGGTGAACTATATGAGGGGGCCCTTCCCGGACATGAGCAAACTTGTCGGTTTCATGTGTCCGTACCTCGTGAATTGGATAGATGTTATTGGGGATGGTCACTGCGGATTCCGTGTCATGGCTCATGCAGTATACGGTGACCAGTCCAGTTTTACTCGCCAGAGAAGGGCTTTGTGGGAGCACATCCAGTCCCCCATGTACGACCCCATGTACATCTTAGAGGACAACGGTCGAGAAGGCGCCATAATCCGTGTAGGTACGACGACCCCCCTCCCGGTAGGCGAGGAGCATTATCTCGCAGACTGCGATTTATTCGGTTTTGCCACAATAAACAACTGGGTTATATGTCGAGTATCCGAAACCCTCGAATGCACTACCTACTACCCATTGCGAGGCATGCCAGGTAACCATGTCCCGTTCGGCGTAATGTGGATAATGCACGTTCAATGCGGGGGAGGTCACTGGATGAGGTTGAGAATGTCAGACGACTGTCCGATGCCTCCTACACATGGCCTTTGGCACCGCGCGCATGACGGTACTACAGTACATTATCCTAACATTTACCGAGAACGTCAAGATAGGTGGGTCGAGGAGTGGAATGAGTACTTTCCGCGTGCGCAGATCGATCCCAACGACCCAGGTGGTGTGAACAACCCCTTCACCTTGTAGTGTAGTATAAATACTAGATCAGCATTTGTATTATGTTCATATTTTAGACCAGTATTGTATTCATTTGTAAATTTTAGAAAGTATAAATATTAGACCAACATTTGTATTATGTTCATATTTTAGACCAGTATTGTATTCATTTGTAAATTTTAGTACGTATAAATATTAGACCAGCATTTGTATTATGTTCATATTTTAGACCAGTATTGTATTCATTCGTAAATTTTAGTAAGCATGCGCGCTGCTGCTGTTGTTGGGGCGACTGCAAATCCCACTAATAAGAAACAAACGAACATCCAAATCATCCGAAATGTAAAAAGAAACGAGTAGTCAACATAAACAAATTACAAATCATCCAAAATCATCCAAAATAAAACATGAAATCCCTAACACTGAAGACATAGAAATATTACAAATAAAATCCAAAGCAGTTAACGGCGACCTCGTTTCCCCTGGGATCGGGGTGGGCGGTCACCCGGGTGGGGGAGAACGGGCTGGAACGACGCCATCAAGTCGTCAAGATACGCAAGTCGGGCTTCCGGATCGTCCCTAAAGTGCTGCGCTGCAGAAAAGCGCTCCATCAACGAGAGAGCGACCTAAAACAACATGGCAGAGGTTAGTATAAATAAACCTGCAAATAATTATTGTTACACATCAAAATACAAACTTAATACCTGCTGTGATCCCCCAGCGAGCGTTGCCTGCTCCTGCACCTCGGCGGCGGATGGTGGTATGATCCTCGGGTGAGAGACTCTCGTGTACCAAGCATGGTAATCCGGAGTCACTTCCCCCGGGTAGTCCACGGGCCGCGAGAACCTCCGCGGGTCAGCACGACTAACATAGACACTCCTCCAAGGGTGGTTCTCGTACCCTGCACCGAACTCAACTAGGTACACCCCACCCCCCCGCCTCGGTCGATGCACCTTAACCGACGTGGGCATCGACTCGGGTATCATCTGGACGTAGCCTAACTATCTGATGACCCGGTCTCCCAGGTAAGGCTCAACAATGTCCATAAAGCGCAGTGTCCCGTAGAAGGTAGTATTTGTAGACACCCGCATTTTGCCTGCTAGTGTCTATAGCAGTTCCCGACAAAACACCCGATGATGATCGGACGCAAACGTGACTTAGTACACTCGAATATGGGCTCAAGATCAATAATATCCGACGTGGACATCTAGCGGAGTACAAATCTCTCAAAACCAACCTCAAATTCAGGCCCAGTGGGTCGTTCCGAGTAAAATGAGACTAATTTGGGCCAAAACCGACACCAAAAATAAAACCCGTCTTTCGGCGACCGGGTCAAAACCCGGTCAAAGATGAATCCGACACAAAAATCGACCAAGTTCGCTTCTAGAAGCTTGCCTCTGAACACAATCCTTAAACAAATCAAAAGGGTCAACCATTTCCTAAAATGGCTCGCCACCCTTATCCACTCGATCGAGTGGATTGACCCACTCGGTCGAGTGGAGCCTCAAATTCTGGAACAGACCCGTTTTCAAAGGCACTCGATCGAGTGCACTAGGGCCACTCCATCGAGTGACCCTAGGTCGAGGGGTAAAATCTATAAATACCCCCCCCCCTTGTGCTCTTCATTTGACAAGAATTTGACACCTACATTTTACCCCACATTTCACCCTAATTCACCCATCCTCTCTACACTACAATCCTAAGCAACACTACACACAAAAACCGAGTCATTTTGTCCCTCGAAAAGCCGACAAAGCCATCCATACAAACACACACACCATAACTCGACTCCATCCTCGATACTCCCGCGTTCCCGTCGCTATTACGAGTCCATTTGCCGAGGCCATTCTAAGCATGTATGTTGAGGGTGTCATAAACCCCATCTCGATCTTTACTATCTCGATTCATTTTATTTACATTTTCGTACTTCATATTACAATTATATTAGTATACTAACACGAACACTAACATTTTAATTATTGTATACTAACTCTTTATTTTTGTTACTAACCTCTAACATTTAATTATCGTCGTTAACATTATACCGCGTATATATATATATATATATATATATATATATATATATATATATATATATATATATATATATATATATATATATATATATATATTAGTATCAAAGTTCGTATCATGACGCGTTTGACTATGACGATCATCCAAAGTCTGTTTAACCCCTTTACGAGCAACGACGGAGGTGGCACCCTTTCGAGGAGCGCCGCCCCAATGTACTCAAGGGCATAACGTGACCGTGGTCGATTATAGTTGAACGCGTTTGACTCCATTTCTAAGATTAGTGCGAGATCCGTTGATGCGAAAACCGACATCACGTAATCCATTAGGATTAATATTGATGTCGTGACGCGGAGGACTACAATTTCGTCACTAATCAAAACTTTTGATCCCATAATGTCTTTTTTTTTCACAAACTTCCGATGACGGTGTTATAATCGTATATTACACGATTTTAGCACCGAAAAACCGATTTAGATTTTAATTATGCCATATTTCTATTTAACTCGGCCAACTATCGATTTAAGAGTAAATAAAACGAAATTGTCAACTCTTTCAAAGCGAGCTAGACCTCGTACAGGTGCCACTCGACCGAGTGCCATGGGCCACTCGATCGAGTAGCACCCCAAAAACTGGGCAGTAGCTACTTCAAAGGTGCACTCGATCGAGTCCATGCCATGACTCGATCGAGTGGGTCCTGTAGCCCAGAAAATCGAGAGCTTTAATGCATCATTCGAGCCTCTTCCTTTTTTACGACTTTAGTCGTCGCGTGTAAAGTCAATCACGTGATTACTTTTTTCAAAACTCATGCATATCACTTCACCTAAATGACTTTGATTGACGGTCTCTGACTATTAATCTTGTGTCGACGACTCCTTAGTCGTATCCGACACACGATTAATCTAGACTCCAATTTCTCAATGTGATAAGTCGGGACAAGGCACCGAGATTCGGGATCGGGCTAGCACCACGCCTAGGTCCCCTATCTCTGTCCTTCACTTAATACACAATATAATGTGTATTTAATCGGAGTTCGTCCATTTGCACAACTTACGGTCTAGTTTGTATTTATATATACGGGTCCGTTGCAAGTTATTATTTATCGCTCTTTATATCTCGTTTATTTTTTATTATTGTTCGTTATTTTGTATTGGCCGGGTTGTATTTCCACCCGTGTATTTTGTACATATTTACGAGCTTTATTTATTTTGATGTTTATTGCTTTATAAATGAACCTCGCATGCTAAACAATTTGACTTCGATTTAGATGCATTAAATGACGTAGTTAACCAATAATTCGCATGTTTAGCTGAAAACGCTGCTTGCATATCATTTAGTCGTTTTACTAGCGCGCGTACACGAACACGAACAATGTCTTAGTAGAGGCCGCTAAGTGCGGGCGGGGTTGGGTGTTTTTAGTGGGCTTCCCAACCGGTGTACTCAGAGTCATTCTATACACGAAAGCCGGTGTAAACGGTATCGGTATCGTAATGCAAAGGGACGAGCCCATAAACTCTGAAATCAAAATGGACCGTACTTTGTGTATAGCCCATGAGGACATAGAGTGGGCTCGAACGGTTCCGAATAACCATACAATTCGGTGGCGACTCCAACTTTGACTTAAATTTCAACCCGAGAACAATCTCACCATGAGATTCATTCGCCAACCCAAACCCGCGCGTGGCCGCGTCGGGGTGGACCTACGTCATGTCCACAATTTGGCGACTCCGCTGGGGATACCTGATGTACCACATGTCATCGGGGTCCTAGGGTGAGACTCGAAGAGAAATCGTCGTATATTAGTGTACGCGCATTAGTTTAATAATTCATGCATAACCCAAATTTTTGCCCGGGCCGGTTACTTGTGACCGACGTCCCACTATACCACGGTGCATTCCTACATGGGTGCGCTAAAGACTTTGATGGCGGAACTCGTATGGGTTTTGCGGCATGTCCTAAGACCAACTCGGCTTAGAGAGTCCGTCCTGATTTAGGAGAATGCCATCGTTGTTGGTATAGACCCTATTTTGACCGACCGAGACTTAGCGTAATGCATACATAAGCGTCGTTATAATGCTTGTTTGACTACGTGCTACTTGGTTTCCGTGTCATTTTCCAAAAAACCGTCATTTCAAAAAATGCATCTTTCCAAAAATACCAAATTTTCGAAAAACCCCGAAATACTGTCCATTTCGGGACCCGACTTTTCAAAAATATCCAATTTTCAAAATTCGGAATGCCACCGAAACTTAGGATCAACGATTTGACTCAAAATATCCTTTTCTTTAGCCGGCATGCTGTCCGTTTTTTTTACCGTCAAATTTCCAACACAACCTCGGTTTTCGGATTTTTTTTTAAAAAAAAAAATTCTAACATCATTTTTCGAAATTCCGTTTTTGGTTTTCAAACTTTCGGAAATTCGTTCATTCTATATTCAAAATTCAAAATTTCAAACATCCGACTTTCCAAAAAATCTTCCTTATTGTAGGACCTGCCGTTTATCCGTGTGTCGGGTCTTTGCATAGTATGTCGAAGGTTTATAGCGTCGAAACTCCGTTGATCCTATATCACGAGTTTCCCCCTTTTCCCGAGTCCGCCTTATTTGTCAAGGCACGACCAACCCGCGTAGGGCATACCCCTACAAAGGAAAGTCCGTCCGTACACTCGAGTCAAAAGTCTGGGGAAAAGTCTCCCGTGGACCTTCCTTCGAACGGGATTAGGCCCACAAAGCCAAAGTCCTAAGGAAGTTATACCACCCACGAGTCATCCGTCTAGGCGTCTTTCTCGAGTCTTTAGTCCTTTTTTTTCTCCTTGTGTCGCTCGGGAAGTACTCTTTCTTTTTGATTCCGAGATCGAGGTTCGGTTTCTGATTACGCGGTGTTCTTACAGACAGGTCACCGTCCACCAGACACAGCCGCAAAATGGAAGCAGCTCTGAACAACCTGAAGGCCTCCGTGGATGCCATGGCCACCAAACAAACCGACATTGATGCCCAACTGACTGAAATGAGGACTGGTCAAGTGGCCATCGTTGCTCGTATGGCTGCAGTGGAGCAAAGGGCTCCTAATGCCGAGGCTGCTGGGCCTCTAGCTGAACTAGTTAGCGCGGTGCGCGACTAGAAGAACAAGTGCATCTGGCTGGGAGTAACAATATTCATCGGGAGAATAGCCGAGAGTACTCCCCGGTGAGTGACAAGCTGCCCGCAAACCTGAATCTCACGGCCTTACCCATGTTTGAGGGAACCAAAGACCCGTTACTACATGTACGAGCCTTCAAAGAATTTATGGCTATTAATGGGGTAGATTCTTCCATGTTCAAGAATCTTTTTGCTGCATCCCTCGAAAAAACACCCACGGGCCTGGTACTACAGGCTAGACCCGAAGAAATACCCTACCTGGGATGATGTGGCCACCGAGTTTGCTCGGAACTATGCTGACAACACCGAGATCCAAACCACAATGCGGTCTTTGGAGGTCATGGCCCAAGAGCCAAAAGAGGGTTTTACTAAGTACCTTCAACGCTGGAGGGCCGAAAGTGTGAAACTGGTCGATAAGCCCAGTGAAAAGACTTTGGTGGAGGCTTTCGTTAAGAATCTTCTCCCCTCCTACCGGGTTCATCTCCGGTACGCTGTCATACCCAATTTCACCACCCTTACTGAAATGGGTATGAGAATTGAAGACGACCTGAGACTAGAGGGCCTTACTAAGGCCTCTGGCAAAGGATACCAAGGGGCTTCCACTTCCACTGCCAAGCCCCAGGCTGCAACCCGCAGCATTTTCGACGCGGTTAATCTACTAGACGCCCCGTCCAAGAAGAACACCCCACCTCGGGTTTTCACTGATATAGGTACCACCTATACCTATGCCTTACAAAGGCTGTCCTCAAAGGGCCTAATCCAACCGATAGGCCCGACTCCTGAAGTTCCGGTCGAGCGACGCTCCAAGAACTACAATGTCCAAGCTTATTGCCAGTACCACCGAGGCAATGGGCATGATACATAAAAGTGCTGGAAACTCAAGCATTTGATCCAGGACTTGATTGAGAGCGGTAAAATCCCGCTGCCAGGAGATAAGCCAAGTAACAAGGAAAACCCTTTCAGCTCCCATGCCATCTTTGCCGGGGAGGTGATTGATTGCTCTCATCTTATCTCTCCATTCATCCCGCAAGTGAACGGGATCTGGTTTGACGACGAAGAAGATGTCTACCTCGCTAAAGGGGAAACTGTCCCCATTACCCCCGAGGAGATTCGCAAGACTAAGTCCCGAGTTTTAACCAGTAACCACCTTGGTCGTCCCTTTCAAGCCACTAGCTCTAGGGACACCCCTATCTCAACGACCGTCACCGAACCCCTCGGGATGGAAGTCGCCCATGAGGAGCCGACTGCTGAAACGGCCCTCGTGAAGCAACTAAAGAAGACCCGAGTTGACCTCACCATATGGCAACTCCTGGTTAGCTCACAAGAACATCGAGAGGCACTCACTAAGGCTCTCGATCAAGTTAAGATCGACTCTTTGGACACCCCTGCTGAAATGGTAGCCACGGTCTTGCCCCACTTGAAGGGCAAAACCAAGGAAGGAGGCTCAATGATCACTTTCTCTGAAGCCGACCTACCACCGTTCGGGGCCTCCCATAATCTGGCCCTCGATATTACGGTGATCTGCAAAGAGAAATACCTCCCGATGACTTTAGTCGATGATGGGTCTGCTGTGAACGTCCTTCCCTTAAGGACCGCCAAAGCCCTCGGCATTACCGAGGCCGATTATGTTCCGACGGCTCAGACCATCCAAGTCTTTGATGGGAGTCCAAAGTCGGTGGCTGGGGCCATAAAGCTGACCATTATAACGGGCCCAATAGAAAAGGAGCTTGAATTCCAGGTGATCGATGTCACCTCGTCCTTCAATTTGCTCCTAGGAAGGCCGTGGATTCACGCGGTCAAAGCGGTATCCTCCACCCTCCACCAAAAGATCAAGATGCCTTTGCTCGACAATGTTGTTACTTTGGTGGCAACCCCAATGACCGTGGCTAGCTGTAACGCCACGGGCCGTACGGACCTCTGGGGATTCGACTTTGTGGGGATGATCGAGGAAGAGTACCTTTTTAGACCCTACTTCACAACTAGCATCGACACGATGCTACAGAACCTAGGATACTTACCGGGGGCTACCTCTCGACCCGATCTTCCAGCTGGGAAGATCATCGAGGTCCTTAAGGACGAAGACTCCCACTTCGGCCTTGGCTATGCCGCCACACCGGGCAACGTTGTCCGAGTAGGAATCGAAAAGGCATGCAACATCATTAAGGGTATCCACTTGAGCCCTTACAGCCCACGGCTGTCTGACTACTTTGTCACACCGGTATTCGGGGCTATCCAGGTTGGTCTGTACCAACCCAATGCTGCGCACCTCGGGACCCAATTGGCCCGGGACTGCAACTACATTCCGGATGACGTGTTCGCCCTCATCCAGTCTGATGGAGCTGAAGATGCTGAGCCCGCGCTGGGGCTACTTTTCGGGGAAGACAACATAGCCCCGACTCCAAAGGAAGATTTGGTCAACCTGATTATCCGCAGCAACAGGTTTGACCCCACCAAGCTGATCTCGGATGTTGGTTCCGAGACGGGAAACTGGGCTTGGAGGAAGACTGTCAAGTGGACTGACAGTCAAGGAAAGATCCACAAGCTGGTCGCTGGAGAGGGAGACATGCCCGAGTCTGAGTCCGAGTCTGAGTCGGAGTCCGAGTCTGAGTCGGAGTCCGAGTCTGAGTCGGAGTCCGAGTCTGAGTCGGAGTCCGAGTCCGAGTCTGAGGTCGAGTCTAGGGAGTCTGGTGCTAGAGTCACTCCTGTAACCCCTCTCCCACGTGTCATTCCTGCTGCTGGCACTTCGGGGTCTGTCCCGCGTGCCTTACCAATTCCGCCACTGACCAATGCTCAGATGGCTGCTTTTTTCGAGCTGTTTTCAAAATTTTCAATCAATAATAACAACCGTTCTGCTTACGACTTGTCTCTTTTAAATTTTGCTTTTGAAAATATTTTATGCAATGACATTGAGAAACCCAACGAACATGTACCCTTACCTCCACATCTGATCGAGCAACTAGAGCAAAGGGAATCCCGTAATCTGGTAATGGAAGAGACCGAGTCCATTAATTTGGGAACAACCTTAGAGCCTCAGATGCTTAAGATAGGGTTATCTTTAGATCCCAAGGAGAAACAACAATTCACGAGCCTCCTCCAAGAGTTCAAAGACGTCTTCGCATGGTCCTACAAGGACATGTCGGGGATAGACCGGGAAATAGCCGAGCACCACATACCGATCAAAGACGGGTTCAAACCGGTTAAGCAGAAGCTCCGCCGAATGAGGCCCGAGTGGTCTCTCAAAGTAAAAGAAGAAGTCGATAAACAGTTCAAAGCCGGCTTCATACAGGTGTCCGAATATCCGAACTGGGTTGCAAACATCGTGCCGATTCCTAAAAAGGACGGTAAGGTGCGGGTATGCGTAGACTTTCGGGATCTTAACAAAGCGAGCCCGAAAGATGATTTTCCGTTACCACTCATCGACATACTGGTGGATAACACGGCCGATCATGCCCTTCTGTCATTTATGGATGGGTATGCCGGGTACAATCAGATAAAGATGGCGGAAGAAGATATGAGTAAAACTACCTTCACCACACCTTGGGGTACTTATTGCTATACCGTCATGCCATTCGGTCTCATTAATGTCGGGGCCACCTATCAACGGACTGCTACCACCTTATTACATGACAAGATGCATAAAGAGGTAGAGGTTTATGTAGACAACATGATCGTCAAATCCAAAGAACGGGACGGTCACATCACCGCCCTAAGAAAATTCTTCACCCGATTGCGCAAATACAACATGAGGCTAAACCCTCAAAAGTGCAGTTTCGGGGTAATATCAGGCAAATTACTGGGCCATATCGTTAGTCAACGAGGCATCGAGATCGACCCATCTAAAATTAAATAAAGCCATTACCGAGATGCAACCTCCTAAAACCGAAAAAGAAATAAGGGGATTTCTCGGAAAAGTCCAGTATATCAGTCGATTCATTTCCAAACTAACCATAGTGTGTGAACCAATTTTCAAGAAACTGAAAGTACGGGAACAGGTACTATGGGATGACAAGTGCCAAGCTGCTTTCGACAAAATCAAGGAAATTCTGTCTGCTCCGCCAGTCTTAATGCCACCTCAACCCGGTCCGCCTCTATCGTTATACCTAACGACGACCGAGACAGACATGGGGGCTATGCTGGCCCAGACAGTTGACTCCGAAGAACGAGCCATTTATTACATCAGCAAAAAGTTTTTAGAGTATGAGTGCAAATATACCATACTCGAAAAGACATGCTTGGCTATGGTTTGGGCCACCAAGAAGCTCCGACATTATATGCTCAGCTACGAGGTCCATGTGTTATCCAAGATGGACCCGATCAAATACCTTTTCGAAAAGCCCGTTCTCAATGGCCGAATTTCTAGACGGACTCTAATGCTGGCAGAATTCGACCTAAAATTTGTGCCGTTAAAAGCTATTAAAGGCCGGGTGGTAGCTGAATTCCTTGCTGACAATCCGGTAACCGAAGGACACACCGATACATGGTCTTTTCCAGATGAAGATATCTTCCATACCGATACCGAAACATGGGATTTATACTTCGACGGAGCGTCCAATTTTTGAGGGTTCGGAGTCGGGATCCTCCTAATTTCACCAAAAGGGGAGCATACTCCCTTGTCCATCAAACTGGACTTTGACGTTACCAATAATGCAGCCGAATACGAAGCATGCATTTACGGGCTACAAGCCGCCGCCGATCTGGGGATCACAAATCTCCGGGTACATGGTGACTCATCCTTGGTCATTAACCAAGCACTTCAAAAATGGAAAACTCTGAACGCTAATCCCGTGGCCTACCAGGCACGAGTAAGGGATCTCGAGAAACAATTCCAAAAGGTGGAGTACATATACTTGCCTCGGGAAGAGAATCAGTTTGCAGATGCACTCTCAAAATTGGCATCTTTACTAAATATTCCCGACCTTGTGACCAGTATGCCAATTTGTGTCGAAAGACGGTCCGAGCCGGCATACATTCACGACATTGAAGACATCGAGATAACTAATCCTGAGCCATGGTATCAGGCTGTATTAACATACCTAACAAACGGAGAGTACCCTCCCGGGACCGAAGGCCGGGCCAAGAAAGCCTTACGAAGGCTAGCCACTCAGTTCATCCGTACCGATGACGGGCAACTGTACAAAAAGACGGCACAGGGGGCTCTTCTCCTTTGTGTCGATAAATATAAAGCCGAAAAGGTCATGGCTGAAGTGCATGACGGCGAATGTGGCCCACATATGAATGCCCAAATGTTAGCCCGTCATGAGGCTTGGGTATTACTGGAATACTATGGAGGCCAACTGCCAGTTATATGTCAAACATTGCCACAACTGTCAAATCTTCGCCAATGTGCAACATATGTCGTCATCCTTACTTTATACCATGACATCACCCTGGCCATTCTCGACTTGGGGTATCGACATAATCGGGAAAATAAATCCCTCTGGTACCGGAGGACACTTCTTCATTTTGGTAGCTATCGACTATTTCACCAAATGGGTCGAAGCTGAATCATACCGCATTCTCAACGCTAAGCATGTCGCCAAGTTTATCCAGAACAAGATAATATGTCGGTATGGGATCCCACACGAGTTTATCAGTGATCACGGGACTCATTTTCAAGCCGAAACAGCGGCCCTGTTGACCAAGTATAAAATTCAAAGGCATACGTCTTCACCCTACCGTCCCCAGACGAATGGAGCAGTAGAGGCGGCCAATAAAACAATTGTCACCATACTCAAAAAGATGGCTGATAATTACCAGGACTGGCCCGACAAAATACCTTTTGCCCTATGGGGATACCGCACGTCGATTCGCACCGCAACCGGGGCGACGCCGTATTATCTAACCTATGGGATGGAAGCAGTCCAACCAGTCGAGCTGGAGGTACCGTCCCTCAAAATCCTGTTAGAAAGTCAAGTACTCGAAGCTGACTGGGTTCGAGCACGGTATGACTCGTTGGTTCTACTCGACGAACGACGATCTCGTGCCCTCAACAATATCCAAATCTACCAGAAAAGGATCCAACGGGCCTTCAACGAAATAGTAAGGCCCAGGAACATTAAAGAAGGGGATCTGGTCCTTAAATCGGTTCGAGCTTTATTACCAATTGGCCCAAGGGGAAAATTCAAACCTAATTGGGTCGGGCCATACTTAGTAAAGAAGATCCTATCGGGAGGAGCAGTAATGCTGACAGACCTGGACGGGAATGAGTTCGTAAATCCAACCAACCTGGACCAACTGAAGCGTTACTACCCATAGCCATTTCTCAATGTCATTAGCAAATTTTATCAAAATCATTTTACAAAAAGCAAGTCAATAAGCTAGAATTATTTATTCTACTGTCACAAGCATCTTGGACCAATAGTCTTGGTGTAATTCGAGATTGCAAATTTACTAAGCCTGAACTACGTTTGGTTTGATTCCGTTAATTGCGGATACGTAGGCAGCCCCTCAAAAGGGCACAACCAGTGCAATCAAGAAAAGACAGGAACGGTTTAATAATAAATTTCTTTTATTAATTACTAAAACCCCGATAAACTCGGGAAATTACAAATGCAGGAATTCAAAAAAAAAAACAGCAACAACAAAAAAGCACACAACAAAAATTATTAATAATATTTAAATAATAATAAAGCTAAGGACTCGGCCTTCAAGGCATCTTGCCCTTCCCCTTGTCCTTGGCCTCCTTGGCCATCCACTGACGACGACGCGGAGGAGAGCGTTCCCGAATCACCACGGGAACCTCCTTAGCCCGGACTCGCCTCTCTGAACTTGAGTCCCCAATCACATCAATGGGCCCAAGTCGGGCCCTCACGGGCTCAGGCAGCCGGTCACGTGGGCCTAGTCGGTCTCTAACCGCCAATCTTGGCCCAAGTCGTCTCTCTAAGTCAGCCTGGGGTCTTGGCTGCTCCCGAGTGCTGTTAGCACCAGCATCCTTAGATCGAGTCTTAGTATGTGACTTAAGACCCGATTCTAATCGGACTAAAGTAGCAGAAGTGTCTCCCCCCTCGAAGAAACCCTTGTTGTCTTTCGCCGTCTCCCGGCGAACCAATTCGAAGGCCTCATCAACCCTCAAAGCCTTACGAGCTTCTTCGGACTCCTCGGAAGTCCACTTCACGTATGCACGTGAAACCCAAGCGGATTGGCAAGGGTTGGGTATAGTCCATGTAGGACGGGTGAACCATCTCTGCAGCCATGTGTCACACATAGCGTCCGTCAATTGGAGCGAGACGCTAATGATCGCCTCAGTTTCAGGAATACGCTGAAACAAACCGAACTGCCTCATGAGGCGGTCCGGGTAGATGCGAACTGTCCAGTCAAGAGACAGAATCACCAAGTAACGGGCTTGGGCTCTCTTGGCCAAACCCATTAGTTTGGAGAGAAACCACCAGGCGACGGTCCGCCTAATTAAGGAACCACCATGAAACACCAGTTCCTCATCCCAGTAAGCTCGGTTTATATGGTGACTCGAGCTTATACGACGCCTCCTCAAGCTAATTTGGCTGCTACGGTAGTTGGGAATACTCGGAGGGGACTCTATGATAGACAGACGCTCAGACAGCCATATCTGAAAAGGGATACACAAGTTTCGTAAGCAACATGAAGGTTCGCTACAGCCTACTCGATCGAGTACGACATCTAACTCGATCGAGTAAGACCTCTGAAAGTAGACAGAAGCTCGTCGAGAGTGTCACTCGATCGAGTATCACAGCTGACTCGATCGAGTAAGCTCTCTGAAAACAGGCAGAAGCTCTTCGAAGACGTCACTCGTTCAAGTGACAGGTCCACTCGATCGAGTGACTTACGGACATCAGAAAACTCGCGTGAAAAAAAAAACGTGAGATGTATACCTGTAAGATACGGACACTCCCCGTCAGCTGATGGTCAGGGTCAAGCCTCCTAGTGTCGAGACCCATAATGATCTCCCCACTGGCTAGCCAAGCAGGGCTGTGACCAGTCTCCATCTGGTCAACCACACCAATCAGCCTGATCTGACCCAAGCACGAGTCAGCCTCCATCATCCCTTCGAAAACGTAGCGGTGCAGCATGCAAAAGGCGAAAGCCCTACGCCTATGAGCAACAGTAATCCTCACGTCTCGATTATTCATGAACTTGTCAACCAGGTCGAAAAGGGAGACAAAATTTCCCCGTACCATTCGATCTGTCTCAGCATAAGACAAACCCAAGAAATCCCTCAGCCTCCTCCTTGGATCGGGATAAAACGGAGGGATAGCAGGATGAGCGATAGGGCTCCATCCACCTATAGCTGCAATTTCCTTAGGTAGAGGGCATATTTCTCCTCGCGGGAACGCGAAAACGTGATAGGTAGTATCCCAAAACGTTAAACAGGCGTCCAGAAAATGCGAGTCGATTATCGGACGTTGAAATGGGAGTAAATTGACGATTCCCATCTGAGTCAGATGAACCTTATCCTCGTCCCGAAAGTGTTGGGACCAAGCAAAAAGCAGCGCAGTCAGGTGTTCGATACCCATGACAGAAATTTGAATATTCTTGAAAGTCTAAAAGATTTTGAGGAGAAGAAGGGGTTTGTGATTTGGGATGCAGTAAACTGAAGCAGGGATTCCTATATTTATAATGAGGAAACTTAACTGAAACCTAACTAAACCCTAACTACCATGCCTCCTCAGCAGATTTGGGCCCTACTCAGGCCTGATTGCAGTTCAGAACTCAGAATAGGAATCAAGTCGTCCCGAGCGTTCCTGAAAATTTCTAAAAATATTTCAAAAATTTCACTTTTCAAAAAAATCAATATTTTATTTCCCCAGCACGAGTCGGTGTTTTGCCTATGTGTTACATGCAAATCGTTATGTGTCAGCATACAGGTACACCCCAGACCTCAGAAGCAAGTCTCTGCGCAACTACATTACTCCCCAACGTGAGTCAGTGTTTCTCCCAGAATGCTACATCCAAGATGTGATGTATCGGCATACGGGTACACCTGGGACTTCAAAGGCAAGTCCGACTCCCCACGGAGCTATCATCATCAGGACAGGTATAACTTTCTGCTTATGGCTGGCGAGCCCTTCACGCAAGTCTACTGGACTATAAACGACCCGACCAGAAGGCTAACAGGTCGTAATCTGCGATTGGCTTGGTAGCTACTCTGACTTTCGCCTTGCCCAAGCCTCAGTCAGAGTGGGGGCTCTGTAGACACCCGCATTTTGCCTGCTAGTGTCTATAGCAGTTCCCGACAAAAGACCCGGTGATGATCGGACGCAAACGTGACTTAGTACACTCGAATATGGGCTCAAGATCAATAATATCCGACGTGGACATTTAGCGGAGTACAAATCTCTCAAAACCAACCTCAAATTCAGGCCCAGTGGGTCGTTCCGAGTAAAATGAGACTAATTTGGGCCAAAACCGACACCAAAAATAAAACCCGTCTTTCGGCAACCGGGTCAAAACCCGGTCAAAGACGAATCCGACACAAAAATCGACCAAGTTCGCTTCTAGAAGCTTGCGTCTGAACACAATCCTTAAACAAATCAAAAGGGTCAACCATTTCCTAAAATGGCTCGCCACCCTTATCCACTTGATCGAGTGGATTGACCCACTAGGTCGAGTGGAGCCTCAAATTCCGGAACAGACCCGTTTTCAAAGGCACTCGATCGAGTGCACTAGGGCCACTCGATCGAGTGACCCTAGGCCGAGGGGTAAAATCTATAAATACCCCCCCTTGTGCTCTTCATTTGACAAGAATTTGACACCTACATTTTACCCCACATTTCACCCTAATTCACCCATCCTCTCTACACTACAATCCTAAGCAACACTACACACAAAAACCGAGTCATTTTGTCCCTCAAAAAACCGACAAAGCCATCCATACAAACACACACACCATAACTCGACTACATCCTCGATACTCCCGCGTTCCCGTCGCTATTACGAGTCCATTTTGCCGAGGCCATTCTAAGCATGTATGTTGAGGGTGTCATAAACCCCATCTCGATCTTTACTATCTCGATTCATTTTATTTACATTTTCGTACTTCATATTACAATTATATTAGTATACTAACACTAACACTAACATTTTAATTATTGTATACTAACTCTTTATTTTTGTTACGAACCTCTAACATTTAATTATCGTCGTTAACATTATACCGCGTATATATATATATATATATTAGTATCAAAGTTCGGATCATGACGCGTTTGACTATGACGATCATCCAAAGTTCGTTTAACCCCTTTACGAGCAACGACGGAGGTGGCACCCTTTCGAGGAGCGCCGCCCCAATGTACTCAAGGGCATAACGTGATCGTGGTCGATCATAGTTGAACGTGTTTGACTCCATTTCTAAAATTAGTGCGAGATCCGTTGATGCGAAAACCGACATCACATAATCCGTTAGGATTA
Organism: Agrostemma githago; assembly: GCA_958450325.1. Lineage (NCBI taxonomy): Eukaryota > Viridiplantae > Streptophyta > Magnoliopsida > Caryophyllales > Caryophyllaceae > Agrostemma > Agrostemma githago. The sequence goes on along the minus strand of OY288249.1, from coordinate 8,300,294 downwards.
ATATCGATGTCGTGACGCGGAGGACTACAATTTCGTCACTAATCAAAACTTTTGATCCCATAATGTCTTTTTTTTCACAAACTTCCGATGACGGTGTTATAATCGTATATTACACGATTTTAGCACCGAAAAACCGAGTTAGATTTTAATTATGCCATATTTCTATTTAACTCGGCCAACTATCGATTTAAGAGTAAATAAAACGAAATTGCCAACTCTTCCAAAGCGAGCTAGGCCTCGTACAGGTGCCACTCGACCGAGTGCCATGGGCCACTCGATCGAGTAGCATCCCAAAAACTGGGCAGTAGCTACTTCAAAGGTGCACTCGATCGAGTCCATGCCATGACTCGATCTAGTGGGTCCTGTAGCCCAGAAAACCGAGAGCTTTAATGCATCATTCGAGCCTCGTCCTTTTTTACGACTTTAGTCGTCGCGTGTAAAGTCAATCACGTGATTACTTTTTTCAAAACTCATGCATATCACTTCACCTAAACGACTTTGATTGACGGTCTCTGACTATTAATCTTGTGTCGACGACTCCTTAGTCGTATCCGACACACGATTAATCTAGACTCCAATTTCTCAATGTGATAAGTCGAGACAAGGCACCGAGATTCGGGATCGGGCTAGCACCACGTCTAGGTCCCCTATCTCCGTCCTTCGCTTAATACACAATATAATGTGTATTTAATCGGAGTTCGTCCATTTGCACAACTTACGGTCTAGTTTGTATTTATATATACGGGTCCGTTGCAAGTTATTATTTATCGCTCTTTATATCTCGTTTATTTTTTATTATTGTTCGTTATTTTGTATTGGCCGGGTTGTATTTTCGCCCGTGTATTTTGTACATATTTACGAGCTTTATTTACTTTGATGTTTATTGCTTTATAAATGAACCTCGCATGCTAAACAATTTGACTTGGATTTAGATGCATTAAATGACGTAGTTAACCAATAATTCGCATGTTTAGCTGAAAACGCTGCTTGCATATCATTTAGTCGTTTTACTAGCGCGCGTACACGAACACGAACGATGTCTTAGTAGAGGCCGCTAAGTGCGGGCGGGGTTGGGTGTCCTTAGTGGGCTTCCCAACACGTACCCTCACCCCTTACTCAGAACCTCGGTTTCTGGATGCCCGAAACCGTTGGCGCACGAGAGTCATTCTGTACACGAAAGCCGGTGTAAACGGTATCGGTATCGTAATGCAAAGGGACGAGCCCCATAAACTCTGAAATCTAAATGGGCCGTACTTTGTGTATAGCCCATGACGACATAGAGTGGGCTCGAACGGTTCCGAATAACCATAAAATTCGGTGGCGACTCCAACTTTGACTTAAATTTCAACCCGAGAACAATCTCACCGCGAGATTCATTCGCCTACCCAAACCCGCGCGTGGCCGCGTCGAGGTGGACCTACGTCATGTCCACAGTAGTACGGTGCACCGTGTGAGCGTTCCTCACAAAGGGCTCCCAACAGACCCGATCTGCTGTCAATCCGTCAAGTGATCGTCGGTACGTCAAAGGTTGCTCCCCTGCGCCACTGGTTTCCCGACGCCTACCCACGCAGTCGCGCGTGGCGAAGCCGGCATAATCGGGATCGATGCCCCCGGCCTAAAGCCGGGGAAGTACTCATAGATCCAGACCTGAAGCAAAGTCAAACACCCGGCCAAAGTGGTGAACCCCTCCCTAAGTTCCTGTACAGCCACGCCAACGTACCAGCACCCCACGCAAAACGAGGAACCGAGTCCAAGCTATTTGTCAGTGGGAAGACTGACGGACGAATACGATCGCTCGACCTATCCACAAAGAGAAACTCCCCCAACAACGTGATCAGGTAACCCTGCACAGTCTGCTCACGGGTCCCAGTGCGCATCTTCTCACGCACGGCCTTCGCTAGTACCGCCCCACTCCTGTAAATGGGAGGGGCCCCTCCCCCCGTGGGTGCCTTCAGCTGCGCGTCATTCATCCCGAAGAAGTTCCCTACAGCGGACATCCTATCAACTACACCCCCAGCGTCGTTACGAACCACGCATGGCTCACCCTCGATAGGGAGCCCTAAGATCCTATAAATCGTGCAGCATAATAGTCATCTCTCCAAAAGGTATGTGGAATGTGTTCGTATCCGGCTGCCACCTCTCGACGAATGCTGTAATGAGCGGTATGTCCAAATGGCGTAGAATGCACGCCCGTAGGTGCATCAGGCCAGACTGTCGGACAGCATCCACTACCTCAGGAAGTACGTCGAACGCTTTCAACTGCCTCACAATCTTAGGACGTTTGTACGTCGTCAACAAAGTTAGCTCATGCTCTGGCTCTGCCCAGACGCGTAACATGACCCCCGAAGCTCGGGATCACCAATGGATCGATGGGACCTTCGGGACTAGGCCCCTGCAGACGCCACGAAGTGTCGGTCCGTGTACGCCGGGGGGCGCTCGAGCCCGAAGTACCTACACTACCCCGAAAAGTTCCTCTAGACCCCTTCCTGTAGACAACAGTCTTACCCCACTGTGATGTCTCCGCGTCCGTCTCCTGCTCCCGCTCCTCCGCGTGCTGCTCCAAGAAGTCGTCCGCAAAAGCGTGCTGCCTCTCCGTCTCATCGAACTCCATGTTCAGGTCGGCAGACTGCAACGACCTGGACGACTCGTGGACACCACCGCTCGCGGTTCCCTCCGAAGAACCGTCAGGTGTACCACTCGTGATACGGAAAGGTGGAACAGGAATTTCATGTGTCCCCCATGAGACGAAGAGGATGGCTCTGGTGGGCCGGTAGGTGGCGGCCGCGGCCAACCCCTCGCACGAGTGGACGCAGTGACGACCCTACCGTCTACCCGGCTACTCTTTCCCTTACCAGCCATCTAATTTTATAAATTCCACACGGTGATAAAACGAAACTATGTCACTTGTTAATAATAAGAAGAAATTGATTTAACGTTTTCTTACTATTCTTATTACTTGAAAAATCAATTTATATACAATTTGATATATAAATTGAAAAATCAATTGATATAATAAGGAAATAATAAGAAATTACTATTCTTATTACTTTCAACTATGTCACTTGATATTAAATTTATTTGAAGAATCAAATTACTGATACGTAACTTAATTATTTTCAAAGAAGGCTATTTTTTTAGTAAACACTAGTAACCTTAAAATTAGTACTCATCGTTATCTCAATTAGGTGGCCGATTTTAGCGAGAGAGAAGGATTACAAGTTTTTCACCTAAATTCAACTTTTTAGTTATTTCTCAAGCTAAATTGATATTTTGTACCTAGAGATCCAATATTTTTTTTGATTACATTTTTTCTCAAATATTTCAAAACCCAAATTTATCAACAATTAGTTCTGAATTTCATAATAATAATTCTAATAATATTCAAATTAATAATCCTAAACATATAAACATTTCGTATAATTCCATAATAATAATTCTAAATAACAAAAACAGAGACAAACGCCAAAAATTCGAGTCGAGGAGACCCCTCGGATGAAAATTTTGAGCGTCGCGCTGATCCCTCAGACGCGAAATTCGAGCGTCCAAGGGACCTCTCAGACGCGATTTTTCCGCGTTCAAGGGAGCCCTCAGACGCGAATTCTCGGCGTTTAGGGGACCCCGCAGACGCGGTTTTCCGGCGTCGAGGTCCGTTTCCAGCGTCCCTAAACCCAGAAATCGCGCCCCATTTCGCAAAAACAGATCCCACCGTCACCCAAACCGCTACCAAATTCGAATATAGAAAACAATAACTACTCAAATCAGGTATTACATGTATTAATCAAGCACAAATTAGCTACGGGGAACCTAAACTATCAACCTAATACTAATTATAATCAAACTAATCGATCTAAAATAATCAAATACAAGCTAAAAGGTAATACAAAATAGATAGATTTACTTACTTGAGTACGGATTTGGAGTGGGAGTGGAAGCGTTTTTTTATTTGAAAAACGATTTTTTAAGGAATTGTTTAAGAGAGAGAAAGAAGTGAAAGTGAATTGTGAGGAGAATGGGGGTTTATATAAAAATTTCCTAAACATATTCCCGGGTTACATTGAGACACGTGTCTCAAAAACCGTTCAATAGTTCAAAAAACCGTAATTTCAAATTAGTCGGGAATATATTTGTTACGTTAGTTAAGAAACTTAATTAAATTCATTAATCAATATTACAGAAGGGTAAAAGAATTATGTTGAGACACGTGCCTCAAAAACCATTCAAAAGTACAAAAACCGTAATTTTAATTTACTCGGAAATATTAATTAGATTAATTAACAAACTTAATTAATATAATTAATCATAATTATGAAAGGGTAAAAGAGTAAATTCACGTATAAAGCGCTGACGACGTGGCTGAAATGTCGACGACGAAATAGTAGTGCTTAAAAAAATGGTGTTAAAAGGTGATATTATTTTGAGATTATTGAAAGATGGTATGACTGGTATCATTTGTGGAAAATGTTATAAAGGTGATATCACCCTTATCATATTTTCCTAAATATTTTTATAATAGTACTAGTTGTTTGACGAGTAATTTCGTCTTATTTTGAATAGTTATATCGTCTTCTAAGATCCGAAGGTTATGGTATAAGAACTATTAGACAAAATCAATAAGAATATATGATACAATTATGAATAATATTTTTATAAGTAAGAGTAAAATATTACTCGAGGAGCAACTAATTTCATCAGTTTGAGTTGTTGGTGAGAAGCTCATGAGCTCACAGTTGTTCAACATGATTTGTTTAGATGTTGAACCGAGGCCAAGCACAAATCGTGCTCAGATGAGCCGAGCTTTAACTGAACTTTGACTAGCGGAACCTGAATTGGTGGTAGTGTGATTATCACCTCAATCAATTTACTAAATTTTACGAGCGCTTACAATTTCAAGAGACTTGCTTAGGGTTGACGTGAAGGGTTTCCATTATAACAAAAGCTCAAAACTTTCATGTACTTCACCCAAATTCACACTAAAACCAAACCTCTACCAAAATAAACACAAAACAAAATTTCAACTATATAAACGCAAAAAATTACTCTTAAACCCGTCATTCACAAACTCGTCATTCTTAGTGGCGGGTTTACTTCGTACCAAAACGATCCGATATTCAGACATACTTCAGTCCCATTTCATTAACTACTCCGTAATTTTTCAAATCGATCCAAAACGTTAATGATTTGGAATGGAGAAAAAATATTTCGGTAAAAATACGGTAAAAAGGTGATTAAGTTGGGTAATGGAGTGAGTTGAGTTATCCAACTCCGTTTGTTTCACAGTTTCGCTCCACTTCCCCTCTTCCTCTCCTCCAAAAACTCCGCCCCTTCCCGCTCTACTTCTCGCTACTCTTCCACCACCCCCCCCCCCCCAATCAGCTTCGCCGGAACCCTAGTAATTACGCCGGATCTATGGCGACTTCCGGCTGCAGTTTTTGGCAGTCTTCTTATGTTCACACCTCCTCTTCCTCTTCTTCCACTCAACACCTTCCCAATAATAGTAATAAGATTTATACTACTAATAATAATAATAGTTATAATTATTATCAACATGGCCGTCGGAATCACGACGGCGGTAGTAATACGTCGTCGTTTCGTGGCGGTGGAGCTACTCCTGCGACCTCGAAGCCGCCGTCGCCCACGGTTGCTTCCGTCGCGCGCTCTCTTCTCCCTGCCAAACGCCGTCTCAAGCTTGATCCTCCTAATCATCTTTATTTCCCCTGTTAGCTCCTCTTCTCCCTTTGATTTCGATTTTTGTTGTTAGTTTGGGTGTTTTTCTTCTTCTGATTTTGAAATTGTTTCATGTTTTTTTGGAGTATTATTGGGTGCTTTGAGCTTGCAATTGCGTGTGTTATGAAAGAGGAATTGTAATTACTTTTGAGAGATTGATTGCATTTTGTGGCAGATGTGCAGAAATGTTTGCTGTAGACAGAATTGAGTGGTTGTTTATAGAAAATTGTAATGTAACAAGTCAAAGTTTTTGATAGAGCAGATCACATGTTGAGATTTCAAAGTCTTTGTTGAGCCTTGAGTGTGTTGCTAGTCTTCCGCCATTGATTACCGTTGGGCACAAGAATTCTTGGATGGGTTTGTACAATAAAGGAATTGAATTGAAGGACTTGGTCGAATTAAGCTTGATTCGTAAAATATGATTTTTTTCCTTAATTGCCTGACAAAGGGAATTATGTTATTGTTTTTAGGTCATGCGAAGTGTGATTGTAAAGTACAGTATCTTTTTCTGTTCCTGTATTTACATTTATGATTCTATGTTTTAGACGGTGGATTTACATTACTATCATTGGGAAATGCACGTGGTTTGAGGTCTGGTGTGGCGTCTCTTTCCTCGTAATATTTGTGCAAACATGGTGGAGTGATTGATCCTCTTGCTGGTTCTAGTAGTCTGACTTGTTTACATTCTTTGTACATTTCAAAGACGAGCCTGGTAAACAAGTTAGAAGTGCTGTGAGGATTAAGAACACGAGCAAATCCCACGTAGCTTTCAAGGTATCACTTTTAAATTTCACATCTTTTCTTCCTTCATGTTCTGAGTTGTCACTTGTCAGTAAGCTTTTAGAAAAAAAATCATCTATCGCTCTAGACTCTTAATATGTCACACATTGCTTCATCTCAGTTTCAAACAACTGCTCCCAAAAGCTGCTACATGCGCCCGCCTGGTGGTATCCTTGCTCCTGGAGAGCATATTGTTGTGAGGATTAAGAAGCCACGTTCCTCATTATTTTTTAATTGGAAGTTTTTTCTTCATGAATTCTGGCTTCATTCATTTATTAGATATTTCTGTGTTACAGTCTTTAAGTTTGTGGAGCAGCCAGAGAACAATGAGAAAATGCAAGACCTGAAGAGAAATGTTAAATTTAAGATAATGAGCCTGAAGGTCAAAGAAGGGGCAGAATATGCACCTGAGTTGGTGAGCAAACACATCAAAAAAACCTTTTCGCATATGTGTCATATGTAATCTTAATTGGTTAACAAATTTACTGTTTATAGCCCATCAATCTTTGTTGATCTATGGATGTCAGTTTCCTGTTGCTACCTACTACTGTACAGGGATTGCCGGGGGGGGGCTGTTGAGCTACGACCTTTACCTTCATCTAGAATTGCCAGTACTTTGTTATATATCGTAGCTAGAAAATATCTAGAGACGACTCGCCTTTGTTGATTAAGAGTGTGGACAAGTTTCTTTTGGCTTTCGTGTCAGGCCATTCATAGTGTGGTGCACTGTATAAACATTAGAGTTCTTAGGTAACTAACTGTACGTTTGTGAATCGGTGATGGCTTATATTTTTTTCTAACCTTTTCTTTACAACTATCGGGTAAGTACACTTTATGAACTGGGATTTGAGCAAGTTGAGCCTTTAGTAGCATACTACTCTTTTAGTTTTGCTTGAATGTGACAGTAGAAAGGTGGGACCCCCCTTGTTATATAGAGTCTAGTGTCTCCTGTCATTGTTATGAGTTATGAGTCTTATGACACACTTTTTGACAGAGTTGTTTGGTTTTTACTTTAATTGCTTTCATATTGCGTGGATTCTATACCATTCTTGTGAGAATAATTTAGCTCTTGGAATTTGGAACGCTCCAAATATTTCAGATGGATTACAGTCAGGTGATCAGGTCTTATGTTTCTAAACATTCAAGTATGTTCATTGCGTACTCCCTCGTCCTTTTCCAACCAATTAAAAATGGGCATCATGGCTATGAGCCTATGACTATCATTTTGTGCAAATGCATCAGGCCTTAGTTTACTGGTTCTTGGCTGGAAGCTTGCTGTTCTTTTTTCATGACTGCTTGCTACATTTTATTGAGTATTGGGTTCATTTACTAGCAACCGGGACAGGACTAGGAAATCGGGTATCTGTGTCGATTTGATTCATTTGGGTGGATATGCCCTAATGTGTTGGAAATGTCCAAATCAGAGACCACGAGTCTAGACCTCCCTGATAGTTCATCATCGTTCCTTGGAGATAGATTTGTCCATGAACTTTGAAAAGTCAACATTTCACTTTGTTTTGTTCACCTGTTGCATGGCCCCATGCATGATGTCGAGAAGATCAGCAATGTCTTTGAAATGAATGTCAACATTCTTTAGATTTTTCTTTTTGTGAGTAGTGTCATTGAGGTCAAAGAAAGATTTGTTCCAAGTAATTATGTGTTCTGTGGGACTAAGTTAATTGTAAACTTATTTATGTGGTTCGATGAACAAAAGGAGCAAGCCAACATAGAAAGGATACTGCGCGCCATATTCTTGGATCCTGAACGCCCTAGTTCAGTAAGTTTGGTTTCCCCTTTCCTTGCTGCCCATGAGCTGTTAATATCCCCTTAAAATACTTGTGGAACGGATCTGAATCCTTTTTAGGCAATGGAAAAACTGAATCGTCAATTGGCTGAAGCTGATGCTCATGTTGAAGCCCGGAAGAAACCCCCAACAGATGATGGTCCGAAGGTGGTTGGTGAAGGTCTTGTAATTGATGAATGGGTATGTGCATATCTTTAGAATTTGGATACAGTGAAGACATTGAGATTCAATTTATGAATTAAGCAGTATTCAATCATTGCTTTTACTGTATGACTTGTGTACGGGGATAATACATCCCTTAGTCGTCCATTAACCTACTTACGTCCTTATAATGACTGCTATGATCAAATTGCACTACAGAAGGAGAGAAGAGAGAAGTATCTGGCTCAGCAGCAAGTTGATGCAGTGGAATTAGAATGAAATGTTGAGATGTCATTGTGGAGTTTTATCTTTAGGTGCAGTCGAGTTGTACGTTCCTGTATGTTTGGCTTTCTGAGATAGCTTATGTGGTCCATTGCGATCAATTTGTACAATCAACAAGGTTTATCCATCGACTTGAATATCGTTACAGTCATTGATGATGATGGAGATCAAATGCTGGATTGGTTGGAAGATGGGCGGGGGGGCTCAACGTGGATTTAACGGCCTAATGAGAGTTCCTTCCTTCTTCTCATTGTAGATATTGTACTACATTTCTTTCCATTTTGTGAGATTAACTCCCAAGATTCAGGTGGGGCTTTGACAGAAAATGTTGTTGGCTAAAAGCTGTAAAATGGATTGTATGTGATTCTCTGTTGTCTCAACTTTTGGGGGAATTTTAGATTCTGGAGTAGTACATAACTTATTCCTTCTTTTTTTGTATTGATTCTCAAGTAATGATTATTGTTAGGGTTAATTGAGAGTATTGTATTTTGTACCTCAAATAACATTCACTTTCAAACTTTATTACTCAAATTCTCATATGAGACGGTCTTATTCCTATTTCCGTCAAAATAACTTAAGGAAATCGTTTTTCTTGATGTTTAAGTTGTAATCTTATTTTTTTGTTCCAATAGTACCCTTCACTTTGTTAATCTTCCACTAAAACTTTACAATAAATCTCTTTAATAGAATTTACTATAAAAATAATGAATCTGTCATTATTTAATAAAAATCTACTCGTATCATTTAATAATGAAAGTTGGGATTAAAACAAGAAAATGTCAAAATAGTGACGTTGGGGATTAAGAATTAATCTAAAAAAATGTAGATTATAGAGTTCAAGATAATCATGTCCCTCAATTTTAGTCTATTATGTCTCCTTACCCGTTCTTTTTTACTTTCTCTTTCCATTAATTGTGTTGCTTTAATTATGCTTAATTGATTGTTTACGTTTTTTTTATTGTTTACGTTAATACTGTAGACACCACATCTTGACCGCCAGGTGTCTATATAGGTGTTTATAGCAGTTCCCAAAAAACACCCGATGATGATCGGACGTAAACATGACTAAATACGCTTGATTGTGGACTCGAAATCAATAGTAATTGGCGCGAGCTTTTAACGGAGTAAAAATCTCACAAAACAGACCTCAAATTCAGGCCCAGTAAGTCGTTTCTAGTCAAATGAGACTAATTTGGGTCAAAACCGAGACCGAGGGCAAAATCGTCTTTTAGCGACCGGGTCAGGACCCGGTCAAAGATATTTCCGAGGCATGAAAACTAGTCGTGTCACCCCACGAGTCCGGTTCGAGTTCAAAAACTACAAAAAATCAGCTACACAAAATATTAAACAAATTCATTAAATGTAGAATTCGGTCCCCAGTAGGAGTCCTACCCGAACCCGAATGCTCGACCGAGCACAAGAGGCGTACTCGGCCGAGTACTCCTCACTCCAGCCGGGTTCCATGACTTCCTCACCAAGAAACGAAATCCTCATTCCGCTCAAATTGCTTACCTTTCCTATCCTCATTCCGCTCAAGCAAGATTACCTCTCCTAACTTCAATCGATGACCTCTCCTATAAATAAGACCCTCTCGACATCAACAATTAGACATACATTCACAATTATCAACAATTCCCGACAATACAATTTAGAGACACCGACGATTCATACACATCTACAACTCATACACCTTCAAACCTCTAGCAAACCTTAGGCAAACCTTACCAAAAATACAACACCTTAACTCCACCTATATTCTCGTTACTCCAACGCAAGCGCCGTTACTACGAGTTCCTAATCGAGACCGGAATTAGCATGTAGGTTGAGGGTGTTCCAAATCTCGATCTCTCTATCTTTCTCTCTCCCTTCTCACGTTTTTTTTCTTCTTTCGTCTTCTCTCGTCCAACGTCTTTTGTCGCCGTCGGTTCGTTTTTTTTACGGGTCATCGTCACGTTCTTTTCTAATGTCGATACTACAATATAATTTTTATACAAAACAAACGTTCTTAAAAATACGATATCGATTCTCTAATCGAATATCGTAACAAAAAAGAACTAAATCGATCTCATTGATGCTAAAAATCGTCACATGATTTTAAAAAGACAAAATACGTCGATTTTAACGCGAAGAGAATCAACATTGTTTTTTTTGTTCACGATTTTTACAAAACCTTTTTTTTTTTTTTTTACCTTTTCTAAAAAAATCATTCCGATTATTTGATACCGATTCCATAATCGAATATTGAATATAACGAATATCGCGAATTTAAATCGAGTATGAATTACGCTATATTAATACTCGATTTAAACAAAACCGTCGATTTCATAAAAAAAACGAGTCCAAAAACAGGCCGCCGTGCGACTCGCGTATACCCCGTGCGAGTCGCACAGCAGCGCGGGTCGCGCGAACCCCTGAAAAACCGTAGCATAAAAAGCAATTTCGTCTTATTTCTTCAAACATCTATGCTTTAATAAAACGACGGGCTTTTCGGCATATTTCAGATTTCGATAAATATTTTCTTGACCTCGGTCAACACGTGCTTAATCCATCACATGACATAAACTTTTCAAAAATCATTCATATCATTGCATTCACATCTCTCGTTCAGTTTACAAATCGTTACTAACCCGTTTGTTCATGTTTTTAGCAATCTTTTCATTGTTTTATTATACTAAAATGAACCTCGCATGCTAAAACAACTTTGACGTTAAAATTAGATGCATTAAATCGACCTAGCAACCCATTCAATTATTCGCATGTTTAGTCAAAACACTTTTTGCATATCATTCAACCGTCGAACTAACGCGTGTACACAAAAAACGAACGATATCTTAGTAAAGGCCGCTAAGTGCGGGCGGGGTTGAGTGTTCTTTGTGAACTTTCCAACACGTACCCTCACCCCTTACTCAGAACCGTGGTTTCCGGATGTCCGAAACCATTGGTATACGAGAGTCATTCAATACTCGATTACCGATAATGTCGGTATCGGTATCGCAATGCTAAGGGACGAACCCAATAAACTCTGAAATCGGAATGGGCCGTACTTTGTGCACGGCCCACTACGACATAGAGTGGGTTCGAATGAGCCCGAACTACCACAAAGTTCGGTGGCGACTCCTACTTCGATTTAAATTTCAACTCGAGATGCATCTCACATGAGATTCATTCGCCTCCCCGAACCCGCGCGTGGCCGCGTCGGGGTGGACCTATGTCATGTCCACACTCACTTTTCCCCAAACCTCTCATTTTTGTATAAGCAACACAACTAACGAAGAAATTAAGTAAAAAAAGACGAAAAACTGTCATTAAAGGTAAAAGTACATAATACACTAAAAGACTAAAAGTAGGGTAATATCTAATTATAAAATTGCAGGGTACCATATATAAAAACTAAAAATACAGATACCACGTAGAAAATTCCTTAAATCAATTTAGATAAGTGAGTATATGGAGAAATGAGAATTTCAATTATTTGAATACGGAGATAAACAAAATTATTTTTTCCTAACGCAACTTTACTCAATCCTAACGTATTTTTCTTAATATTTTCAAATTTACCCTTATCTTAATTCACAGTTCTCTTAACCAGAACACCTTTTCTCTCATTTGGATACAACTATTCAAACCATAATTACAAATCGATTATGAGTACTAATTCAATTAGTGATGAAGTAATCACCGTTTTTCCTAAATTAGTTGTTTGGTTACGGTAATTATTTTTTTCTAATTACTCTTTAATTGAAATTGAAGGATAAAATTAGAGTTTTGTTACTTTTTTTCTTCTAATTATTGTTTAACTGAAATTGGTGAAGTAAATTAGGGATCGATCATTAGCCCTAATTCAATTAATGATAAACTAATTGTCGTTTTTCCTAAATCAATTGTTTGGTTACATTAATTACTTTGTCTAATCAAAATTTAATTAAAATTGAAGGATTAAATTAGAGTTTAGTTACATTTTTTTTCTAATTATTGTTTAATTGTAATTGGTGAAATAACTTAGGGTTTAGGAAACGAGGGTGGTGGTGGTGGTGGTGATGGTGGTGACCGACGGGATTCGATTAGGTCAAATTTGATATTTTTTTAGAGAGAACATCAACCTTACTTTTGAGCAGTCCGGATCCTCTGTCCCATGTATTTGTGCCACTTCTTGTCCCATCCAATAAAAAGCTGACACGTACAAAGAAAAAAAGCAATCTGGATCCTCTGTCCCATGTATTTGTGCCACTTCCTGTCCCACCCAATAAAAAGCTGACACGTACAAAGAAAAAAAGGAGAAGAAAATTGATCACGTGCCAAGAAAAATTGAAGGGTGGCTTTTTCTTCTGTCTCACCCCACCTCAAACAAATTGATGAACTACCAGGCCATCATTACTCCCTCCGCCAACCCATCCCCCTTCCACCGCACTCCGCCGCTCTTTCCACCGCCGACTACATCCTCTCCCTCCTCCACCACTCCCTTCACCTCTCCTTTCACCACCCTTTCCTCATCTCCCTCTCGTCCTCGCTCTTCCTATCATACTCCGCCTTCCTCCGCCGCGTTCGCTCTCTCTCCGCCACCCTCCCCCCACGCGCCACTGCCATCGTCCTCCCTCCTTCCACGTCCCCGTTCTCTAACCTCCTCTCCAACCTTCCTTCCCCCGTTAATGACTGTAGACATCCGCATTTTGCCTGCTAGTGTCTATACCAGTTCCCGATAAAACACCCGATGATGATCGGACGCAAACGTGACTTAGTATACTCGAATATGGGCTTGGAATCAATAATATCCGACATGGACATTTAGCGAAGTACAAATATCTCAAAACCAACCTCAAATTCAGGCCCAGTGGGTCGTTCCGAGCAAAATAAAACTAATTTGGGCCAAAACCGACACCGAAAATAAAACTCATCTTTTGGCGACCGGGTCAAAACCCAGTCAAAGACGAATCCGTCACAAAAATCAGCCTAAAGGGACCTTCTAGAAGCTGGCGCCCAAACATAATATTCAAACAAATCAAAGGTCAACTCCTTCTTAAAATAACTCGATTCTCTTGATCCACTCGATCGAGTGGATTGACCCACTCGGTCGAGTGGAGCGTCATTTACCGGATCAGGCCCATTTTCTAGGGCACTCGATCGAGTGCACTAGGGCCACTCGATCGAGTGACCCTAGGTCGTGGGGTAAACTCTATAAATACCCCACGACCCTCTCTCATTTGAGAAGGTTTTTTTTACCTACATTTACCCTACATTTTCAGCCCTAATTCACCTATACTCTCTACACTACAAGTCCTTAGCAACCCTAAGCCTATACACACAAAAACCGAGTCCTTCGTCCCTCGAAAACCGACGAATCATCCACCCACCCACACACACACACACCATAACTCGCGTACATTCTCGATACTTCGACGTCCCGTCGCTATTTACGAGTCCATTTCCGAGGTCCTTTACTAAGCATGTATGTTGAGGGTGTCTTAAACCCCATTTCGATCCTTACTACTTCGTTTTTATTTACATTTTCGCATCATCTATATTATATCTATACTAGTATCCTAACGCTAACTTTAACATAACACTAACATTTTGTTTCTTGCATACTAACTTTTATTTTTTTTCGTTACTAACACACTATCATACCGCGTATACATATATACTAGTACTAAAGTTCGGTTTCAAATACGTTTGACTATGATGATCGCCTAACGTCCGTCTAATCCCTTTACGAGCAACGACGGAGGTGGAGCCCTTTCGAGGAGCCCTGCCCCAATGTACTCAAGGGCGTGACGTGATCGCGATTAATAATAGTTGAATGCATTTGATTCCATTTTTATTAGTACGGAACCCGTTGACAAGAAAACCGACATCACATAATCCGAAAGGGTTAGTTTCGATGTCGTGACATAGAGGGATGCAATTTCGTCACTAATACAAAATTTCTAATCTAGCGAAAACATTTTCATAAAACTCCGATAACGGTATTATAATCGCATGCATACGCGATTATAGCACCGGAAGCCGAATTAAACTCAAATCGTGCGATATTTGCGTTTAATTTGGCCAACCATCGATTTTGAACAAAAATAAAACGAGTTGGTACTCGTACAGGGGCTACTCGACCGAGTACGTAGGCTACTCGATCGAGTAGCACCCATAAAACCGGGCAGTAGCTACCCTTAAGGACACATTCGACCGAGTCAGACCATGACTCGATCGAATGGGTCCTGTTGCCCAGAAATCCGAGAGCTTCGACACACATTTCGAGCCTCGTCTCTTTTACGACTTTTAGTCGACACGTGTAAAGTCAATCACGTGAACCTATTTTTCAAAACTCACGCATGTCACGACACTATAGCGGCTTTGATCGATTTTTCGACGTGATAAGTCGGGACAAGGCATCGAGGCATGGGATCGGGCTAGCGTCACGCTTAGGTCCTATGTCTCCGTCCTTCGTTTAATACACAACGCAATGTGTATTTAATCGGGGTTCGTCCATCTACACAATTCACGGTCTAGTTTATATACGGGTCCATTTCTATCTTTTTATTATTTGTTATTCCGTTTGTATATTATTTGTAATCTTCGTATTGGTCGGGTTGTATTTCCGCCCGTGTATATTGTATTTTATTTTCGAGCTTTATTTATTTCGATGCTTATCGCTTTATAAATGAACCTCGCATGCTAAATTACTCCGACCATATCCAAGATGCATTAAATGACGTAGTCAACGCAAAATTCACATGCTTAGCCCGAAAACGTTGTTTGCATATCATTTAGTCATTTTATTAGCGCGGGCACACGAACACGAACGATCTCTTAGTAGAGGCCGCCATGTGCGGGCGGGGTTGGGTGTCCTTAGTGGGCTTCCCAACACGTACCCTCACCCCTTACTCAGAACCTTGGTTTCCGGATGCCCGAAACCATTGGCGCACGAGAGTCATTCTATATACGAAAGCCGGTTTAAACGGTATCGATATTGCAATGCAAAGGGACGAGCCCCATAAACTCTGAAATCGAAGTGGGCCGTACTTTGTGTACAGCCCATGACGACATAGAGTGGGCTCGTATGGTTCCGAATAACCACAAAATTCGGTGGCGACTCCAACTTTGACTTAAATTTCGAACCCGAGAACAATCTTACCACGAGATTCATTCGCCTACCCAAACCCGCGCGTGGCCGCGTCGGGGTGGACCTACGTCATGTCCATAATTTGGCGACTCCGCTGGGGATACCGGATGTACCACATGTCATCGGGGTTCCTAGGGTGAGACTCGAAGAGAAATCGTTCGTATATTAGTGTGTGCGCATTAGTTTAATGATTCATGCATAACCCAATTTTTTGCTCGGGCCGGTTACTTGTGACCGACGTCCCACTATACCGCGGTGCATTCCTACATGGGTGCGCTAAAGACTTCGATGGCGGAACTCGTATGGGTTTTGCGGCATGTCCTAAGACCAACTCGGCTTAGGGAGTCCGTCCTGATTTACGAGAATGCCATCGTTGTTGGTATAGACCCTATTTTGACCGACCGAGACTTAGCGTAAAGCATACATAAGCGTCGTTATAATGCTTGTTTGACTACGTGCTACTTGGTTTCCGTGTCATTTTTCAAAAACCGTCATTTCAAAAAATGCATCTTTCCAAAATACCAAATCTTGAAAAACCCGAAATACTGTCCGTTTCGGGACCCGTCTTTTCAAAAATATCCAACTTTCAGAAATTCGGAATGCCGCCAAAACTTAGGATCAACGATATGACTCAAAATATCCTTTTTCTCTAGTCGGCATGCTGCCCATTTTAATTCTTGAATTTCCAACACCATTCCGATTTTCTGAATTTTCAAAATTCTAATCTTGGTTTTCGAAATCCCGTTTTCAATTTCCGAACTTTTGGAAATTCGCTCATTTTATATTCAAATTTCAAACATCCAACTTTCCTAGTGAATCTTCCTTATTATAGGACCTACCGTCTAGCCGTGTGTCGGGTTTTTGCATAGTATGTCGAAGGTCTATAGCGTCGAAACTCCGTTGATCCTATATCGCGAGTTTTCCCCCTTTCCCGAGTCCGCCTTATCTGTCAAGGCACGACCAACCCGCGTAGGGCATACCCCTACAAAGGAAAGTCCGTCCATACACTCGAGTCAAAAGTCTGGGGAAAAGTTTCACGTGGACCTTCCTTCGAACAGGATTAGGCCCACAAAGCCAAAGTCCTAAGGAAGTTATACCACCCATTGAGTCATCCGTCTAGATGTCTTTCTCGAGTCTTTAGTCTTCCTTCTTAGTGTCGCTCGGGATGTACTTTTCCTTCTTTTTTCCAAGATTTGGGTTCGGTTTCTGATTACACGGTGTTCTTACAGACAGGCCACCGGCAACCAGACACGTCCGCAGGATGGCTACTTTGAACAGTCTGCAAACCTCTCTGGACGCCATGATCGAGAAGCAAACCGACATCGAAGCCCAACTGACTGAAATGAGGGCTGGTCAGGTGGCCATCGTTGCTCGCCTAGCCACAGTGGAGCAAAGGACTCCTAATGCCGAGGCCACTGGGCCTCTGGCTGAACTGGTCAGCGCAGTACGCCGACTAGAAGAACAAGTCCATTTGGCTGGGAGTAACAATATTCATCGGGAGAACAGCCGAGAATACTCCCTGGTAAGTGACAAGCTGCCCGCGAACCTGAATCTCACGGGCTTGCCCATGTTTGAGGGACCTGAAGACCCGTTACTACATGTATGGGCTTTCAAGGAATTCATGGCCATCAAGGGAGTGGATTCGTCCATGTTCAAAAACCTTTTTGCTGCATCTCTTGAAAAACACCCACGGGCCTGGTACTACAGGCTAGACCCGAAGAAGTACCCTACCTGGGATGATGTGGCCACCGAGTTCGCCCGGAATTATGCTGACAACACCGAGATCCAAACCACAATGCGATCTCTGGAGGTTATGGCCCAAGAGCCGAAGGAAGGTTTTACTAAATACCTTCAACGCTGGAGGGCCGAGAGCGTGAAACTGGTCGATAAGCCCAGTGAGAAAACTTTGGTGGAGGCTTTTGTCAAGAACCTTCTCCCCTCCTACCGGATTCACCTCCGGTACGCTGTTATACCCAATTTCACCACCCTTACTGAAATGGGTATGAGGATCGAAGACGATCTGAGACTGGAAGGCCTCACTAAGGCCGCTAGCAAAGGATACCAAGGGGCTTCTTCCTCCACCACCAAGCCCCAAGCTGCAACTCGCAGCATTTTTGACGCGGTTAATCTACTAGATGCCCCGTCCAAAAAGAACACCCCACCTCGGGTTTTCAGTGATATAGGTACCACCTATACCTATGCCTTACAAAGGCTGTCCTCCAAAGGCCTAATCCAACCGATAGGCCCAACTCCTGAAGTTCCGGTCGAGCGACGCTCCAAGAATTACAATGTCCAAGCTTATTGCCAATATCACCGAGGCAATGGGCATGACACCGAAAAGTGTTGGAAGCTGAAACACTTGATCCAGGACCTGATTGAGAGCGGTAAAATCCCGCTACCCGGAGATAAACCAAGCAACAAAGAGAACCCTTTCAGCTCCCATGCCATCTTTGCCGGGGAGGTGATTGATTGCTCTCACCTTATCTCTCCATTTATCCCGCAAGTGAACGGAATCTGTTTTGACGACGAGGATGATGTCTACCTCACTAAAGGGGAAACCGTTCCCATCACCCCTGAACAGATTCGCGAGGCCAAAACCCGCGTCTTAGCCAGTAACCACCTGGGTCGTCCCTATCAAGCCACTAGCTCTAGGGACATCCCCATCCCGACAACCATCACCGATCCACTCGGGATGGAAGTCGCCCCTGAGGAGCCGATCGCTGAAACGGCTATTGTGAAGCAACTGAAGAAGACCCGAGTTGACCTCACTATATGGCAACTCTTGGTTAGCTTACAAGAACATCGAGAAGCACTCACTAAGGCTCTCGATCAAGTTAAGATCGACTCTTTGGCTACCCCTGCTGAAATGGTAGCCACGGTCCTGCCCCACTTGAAGGGCAAAACCAAGGAAAGAGGCCCAAGGATCACCTTCTCTGAAGCCGACCTGCCACCGTTCGAGGCCTCTCATAATCTGGCCCTCTACATTACAGTGATCTGCCGAGGGAAATACCTCCCGATGACCCTAGTCGATGACGAGTCCGCTGTGAACGTCCTTCCCTTAAGGACCGCCGGAGCCCTCGGCATTACCAAGGCTGACTATATCCCGACTGCTCAGACCATCCAAGCTTTTGATGGGAGCCCAAAGTCGGTAGCTGGGGCCGTAAAACTGACCATCATAACGGGCCCAATAGAAAAGGAGCTTGAATTCCAGGTGATTGATGTCACCTCATCCTTCAACTTGCTCCTAGGAAGGCCATGGATTCACGCGGTCAAAGCCGTGTCCTCCACCCTTCACCGTAAGATCAAGATGCCTTTGCTCGACAATATTATTACTTTGGAGGCAACCCCAATGACCGTGGCTAGCTGTAACGCCACGAGCCGCACGGACCTCTGGGGGTTCGACTTTGTGGGTATGATCGAGGAAGAGTATCTTTTTAGGCCTTACTTCACCACAAGCATTGACACAATGCTCCAAAACCTAGGGTACCTTTCGGGGGCTACCTCTCGACCCGATCTTCCAGCTGGGAAGATCATCGAGGTCCTTAAGGACGAAGACTCCCACTTCGGCCTTGGCTATGCCGCCACTCTGGGCAACGTTGTCCGAGCAGGAATCGAAAAGGCCTGCAACATCATTAAGGGTATCCACTAGAGCCCTTACAGCCCACGGTTGTCTGACTACTTTGTCACACCGGTATTCGGGGCTATCCAGGTTGGTCTGTACCAACCAAATGCTGCGCACCTCGGGACCCAATTGGCCCGGGACTGCAACTACATTCCGGATGATGTGTTCGCCCTCATCCAGTCTGATGAAGCCGACGGTGCTGAGCCCGCGCTGGGGCTGCTCTTCGGGGAGGACACCATGACCCCGACTCCAAAGGAGGACCTGGTCAACCTGATTCTTCGTAGCAACAGGTTTGACCCGACCAAGCTGATCTCGGATGTTGATTTCGAGACGGGAAACAGGGCGTGGAGGAAGACTGTCAAGTGGACAGACAGTCAAGGAAAGATCTACAAGATGGTCACCGGAGAGGGAGACATGCCTGAGTCTCAGTCTGAGTCTGAGTCAGAGTCTGAGGTCGAGTCTAGGAAAGTCGGTGCTAGAGTCACTCCTATAACCCCTCTCCCCCTTGTCATTTCTGCTGCTGGCACTTCGGGGTCTGTCCCGAGTGCCTTACCAATTCCGCCACTGATCAATGATCAGATGACTGCTCTCTTTGAGCTATTTTCCAAATTTTCAATCAATAATAACAACCGTTCCGCTTACGACTTGTCTCTTTTAAATTCTGCTTTCAAAAATGTTTTATGCTATGACATTGAGAAATCCGACGAACAGGTATCCTTACCTCCACATCTGATCGAGCCACTAGAGCAAAGGGAATCCCGGAATCCGGTAATCGAAGAGACCGAGTCCATAAACGTGGGAACAACCTTAGAGTCTCAGATACTTAAGATAGGGTTATCCTTAAATCCCGAGGAGAAACAACAGTTCATAAACCTCCTCCAAGAATTCAAAGATGTCTTCGCATGGTCCTACAAGGACATGCCGGGGATAGACCGGGAAATAGCCGAGCACCACATACCAATCAAGGATGGGTGCAAACCGGTCAAGCAGAAGCTTCGTCGAATGAGGCCCGAATGGTCTCTCAAGGTAAAAGAAAAAGTCAATAAACAGTTCAAAGCCGGCTTCATACAAGTGTCCGAGTATCCGGACTGGGTTGCAAACATCGTGCCGGTTCCTAAAAAGAACGGTAAGGTGCGGGTATGCGTAGATTTTCGGGATCTTAAAAAAGCAAGCCCGAAGGATGATTTTCCGTTACCACACATCGACATACTGGTGGATAACACGGCCGATCATGCCCTTCTATCATTTATGGACGGGTATGTCGGGTATAATCAAATCAAAATGGCGAAAGAAGATATGAGTAAGACCACCTTCACTACACCTTGGGGTACTTACTGCTACACCATCATGTCATTCGGTCTCATTAATGTCGGGGCCACATACCAAAGGACCGCTACCACTTTATTACATGACATGATGCATAAAGAGGTAGAAGTTTATGTGGACGACATGATCGTCAAATCCAAAAAACAGGACGGTCACATCAGCGCCCTAAGAAAATTCTTCACCCGATTGCGCAAATACAACATGAGGCTAAACCCTCAAAAGTGCATTTTCGGGGTAACATCAGGCAAGTTACTGGGTCATATCGTTAGCCAACGAGGTATCGAGGTCGACCCAGCTGAATTCAAAGCCATCACCGAGATGCAAGCTCCTAAAACCGAAAAAGAAATAAGGGAATTTCTCGGAAAAGTCCAGTATATTAGTCGATTCATTTCCAAACTAACCATGGTGTGTGAACCAATTTTCAAGAAACTGAAAATAGGGGAACGGATACAATGGGATGACAAGTGCCAAGCTGCTTTCGACAAGATCAAGGAAATTCTGTCTGCTGCGCCAGTCCTAATGCCGCCTCAACCCGGTTTGCCTCTGTCGTTATACCTAACAACGACCGAGACAGCCATGGGGGCTATGCTGGCTCAGACGGTCGACTCCGAAGAACGAGCCATCTATTACATCAACAAGAAGTTTTTAGAGTATGAGTGCAAATATACCATGCTCGAAAAGACGTGTTTGGCTCTAGTCTGGGCCACCAAGAAGCTCCGGCACTATATGCTCAGCTACGAGGTCCATGTTCTATCCAAGATGGATCCGATCAAATACCTCTTCGAAAAGCCCATTCTCAATGGCCGAATTTCCAGATGGACTCTAATGCTGGCAGAGTTCGACCTGAAATTTGTACCGCTAAAGGCTATTAAGGGGCAAGTAGTAGCTGAATTTCTCGCCGATAGCCCGATAGCCGAGGAAGGACACACCGACACCTGGTCCTTCCCAGACGAAGATATTTTCCATACCGATGCTGAAACATGAGATTTATACTTCGATGGAGCATCTAATTTTCGAGGGTTCGGAGTTGGGATCCTCCTAATCTCACCAAAAGGAGAGCATACTCCCGTGTCCATCAAACTAGACTTCGATGTTACCAATAATGCAGCCGAATACGAAGCATGCATTTATGGGCTACAAGCCGCCGCCAATCTGGGGATCACAAATCTTCGGGTACATGGCGATTCCTCCTTGGTCATTAACCAAGCACTTCAAAAATGGAAAACTCGGAATGCTAATCTCGTGGCCTACCAGGCACGAGTAAGGGATCTCGAGAAACAATTCCAAAAGGTGGAGTACATATACCTGCCTCGGGAAGAAAATCAGTTTGCAGATGCACTCTCAAAATTGGCATCTTTACTGAATATTCCCGACCACGTGACCAGTATGCCAATTTGCGTCGAAAGACGGTCCGAGTCGGCATACATTCACGACATTGAAGACATCGAGATAACTGATCCTGAACCTTGGTACCAGGCTGTATTAACGTACCTGACAAACGGAGAGTATCCTCCCGGGACTGAGGGTCGAGCCAAGAAAGCCTTACGGAGGCTAGCCACCTAGTTCATCCGTACTGATGACGGGCAACTGTACAAAAAGACGGCACAGGGGGCTCTTCTCCTTTGTGTTGATAAATATAAGGCCGAAAAATTTATGGCCGAAGTACATGATGGTGAAAACGGCCCACATATGAATGCTCACATGCTGGTCCGAAAAATTATGAGGCTCGGGTATTACTGGAATACCATGGAAGCTGACTGCCAGTTATATGTCAAACGGTGTCACAACTGTCAAATCTTCGGCAATGTGCAACATATGCCGTTATCTCTGCTTTATACCATGACGTCGCCTTGGCCGTTCTCGACATGGGGTATCGACATAATCGGGAAAATAATTCCCTCGGGTACTGGCGGGCACTATTTCATCTTAGTAGCTATCGACTACTTCACCAAATGGGTCGAAGCTGAATCATATCGCATCCTCAATGCTAAACATGTCGCCAAGTTTATCCAGAACAAGATAATATGTCGGTATGGAATCCCACATGAATTTATCAGTGATCACGGGACTCATTTTCAAGCTGAGACCGCCGCCCTGCTGACTAAATATAAAATTCAAAGACACACGTCCTCGCCCTACCGTCCCCAAACGAATGGAGCAGTAGAGGCGGCCAATAAAACAATTGTTACCATACTCAAAAAGATGGCTGATAATTATCGGGACTGGCCCGATAAAATACCTTTTGCCCTGTGGGGATACCGGACGTCAATTCGCACCGCAACCGGCGCGACACCGTATTACCTAACTTATGGGATGAAGGCAGTCCAACCAGTTGAATTAGAGGTACCGTCCCTCAGAATTCTGCTAGAAAGTCAAGTACCCAAAGCTGACGGGGTTCGAACACGGTATGATTCATTGGTTCTACTAGACGAACGACGGTCCCGTGCCCTCAACAACATCCAAATCTATCAGAAACGGATCCAACGGGCCTTCAACAAAAGGGTAAGGCCCAGAAATATTAAAGAAGGAGATCTAGTCCTTAAGTCAGTCCGAGCCTTACTACCGGTTGACCCAAGGGGAAAATTCAAACCTAACTGGGTTGGGCCATACTTGGTAAAGAAGATCCTATCAGGGGGAGCAGTGATGCTGACGGACCTGGACGGGAACGAGTTCGTCAACCTAACCAACCTGGACCAGCTGAAGCGTTATTACCCTTAGCCTTTTCTCAATGCCATTAGCATTTTTTTAAAATTATTTTACAAAAAACAAGTCAAAAAGCTAGAATCACTTATTCTACTGTCGCAAACATCTTCAACCAATAGTCTTGGTGTAATTCGAGATTGCAAATTTACTAAGCTTGAACTACGTCTGGTTTGATTCCGTTAATCGCGGATACGTAGGCAGCCCCTCAAAAGGGCACAACCAGTGCAATCGAGAAAAGACAGAAGCGGCTTAATAATAAACTTCTTTTATTAATTATCACAAAAAAAAACCGATAAACTCGGGAAAATTACAAAATGCAGGAATTCCAAAAAATTGCAAAAAAAAAAGCACACGACACTCCAAAATAAATAATAATAATATTTAAATAATAAAAAACTAAGGACTCGGTATTTAGGGCATCTTGCCCTTCCCCTTGTCCTTGGCCTCCTTGGCCGTCCACTGACGACGACGCGGAGGAGAGCGTTCTCGAATCACCACAGGAACCTCCTTAGCCCGGACTCATTTCTTGGAACTCGAGTCCTCATCCACCTCGATAGGCTCAAGTCGGGCCCTCACGGGCTCAGGGAGCCGGTCACGCGGACCTAGTCGGTCCCGGGCCGCCAGCCTTGGCCCAAGTCGTCGTTCCAAATCAGTCTGGGGGCTTAGCCGCCCCCGCGTGCCGCTAGCACCGGCATCTTTAGCTCGAGTCTTAGTATGTGACTTAAGACCCGATTCTAGTCGGACTAAAGTAGCAGGGGTCTCTCCCTCATCGAAGAATCTTCTGTTGTCCTTTGCTGTCTCCCGACGGACCAGTTCGAAGGCCTCATCGACCTTCAGAGCTTTACGAGCTTCCTCGGACTCCTCGGAAGTCCATTTCTCGTAAGCCCGCGAGACCCAAACGGATTGGCAAGGGTTGGGAATAGTCCATGTAGGACGAGTGAACCATCTCCGCAACCAGGTGTCGCACATAGCGTCTGTCAGTTGGAGCAAGACGCTGATAATGGCTTCAGTCTCAGGAATGCGCTGAGACGAACCGAACTGCCTCAGGATGCGGTCCGGGTAAATGTGAAATGTCCAGTCAAGGGACAAGATCACCAAGTAACGGGCTTGGTCTCTCTTGGCCAGCCCCGTCAGCTTAGAAAGGAACCACCAAGCGACAGTCCACCTGATTAAAGGGCCACCATGGAACACCAACTCCTCATCCCAGTAAGCTCGGTTTATATGGTGACTTGAGCTTATCCGGCGCCCCCTCGAACTGATTTGGCTTCTGCGGTAGTTGGGAATGCTCGGAGGGGACTCTATGATCGACAGACGTTCCGACAACCAAACCTGCAAAACATATACAAAATCTGTGAGTAACGGAGTGGTCCGCTATAGACCACTCGGTCGAGTACAGCACCTGACTCGATCGAGTAAGCCCCCTAAAAGCAGACAGAAGCTCGCCGAGAATGCCACTCGATCGAGTATAACATCTGACTCGATCGAGTAGGCCCTCCAAAGATGGGCAGAAGCACTTCGAAGATGTCACTCGATCGAGTGACAGGTCCACTCGATCAAGTGACTTACGGACATCAATATAATCGCGGGAGACAGAAAAATGAAAAATCACAAGACGTATACCTGCAGAATACGGGTACTCCCCATCAGATGTCGGTCCGGGTCAAGTCGTCTGGCATCCAGACCCATGATGATCTCTCCGGTAGTTAGCCAAGCAGGGCTGTGACCAGTCTCCATCTGGTCAACCACTCCGATCAGC
The DNA here is from genome assembly GCA_958450325.1 of Agrostemma githago. Taxonomy (NCBI): domain Eukaryota; kingdom Viridiplantae; phylum Streptophyta; class Magnoliopsida; order Caryophyllales; family Caryophyllaceae; genus Agrostemma; species Agrostemma githago. Next base: position 8,275,045 of record OY288249.1, on the reverse strand, counting down.
CTGATTTGACCCAGGCATGAGTCAACATCCATCATCCCCTCAAAAACGTAGCGGTGCAGCATGCAAAAGGCGAAAGCCCTACGCCTATGAGAAGGGGTAGCCCTTACATCTTGACTGTTCATAAACTTGTCAGCCAAGTCAAAGAGGGAAACAATATTTCCCCGCACCATTCGATCTATCTTAGCGTGAGACAGACCCAGGAAATCCCTCAGCCTCCTTCTCGGGTCCGGGTAGAACGGAGGGATAGCAGGACGAGCAACAGGGCTCCAACCTCCAATAGCAGCGATCTCCTCGGGAAGAGGGCATATTTCTCCCCGCGGGAATGCAAAGACGTGATGGGTAGTATCCCAAAACGACAGGCAGACGTCCAAAAAGTGTGAATCAATTATCAGACGTCGAAGAGGAAACAGACTGACAATCCCCATTTGGGTCAGTTGAACTTTGTCCTCGTCCCGAAAGTATTGGGACCAGGCAAAAAGCATCGAAGTAAGATGATCGATACCCATGGCAGGGTTTTGAAACTTTGAATCTTCTTGAAAGTCTAAAGGATTTTGAGGAGAAGTGGGAGTTTTGATTCGAGATACAGTAAACTGAAGCAGGGAAACCTATATTTATAATAGGAAACCCTAACTGTAACCCTAACTACCTTGCCTCCTCAGCAAACCTGGGCCCCAGCACGCGCAGGCCTGATTTAAGACAAGAACCCGGAATAGGAATCAAGTCATCCCGAGCTTTCCTGGGAATTTCTAAAAATTCTGTGACAAATTTTGTGATATAAAATTTCGTGATAAAAAAAAATCTCTTTCAAAATTTTCGGCTTTTCAAAATCCAGTATTTCCCCAGCACGAGTCGGTGTTTTGCCTATGTGTTACATGCAATTCGTTATGTGTCAGCATACAGGTACACCCCAGACTTAAGAAGCAAGACTACGCGCAACTACTTCACTCCCCAACGTGAGTCAATATTTATCCCATAATACAACAATCAGAGCTATGTTGTATCAGCATACGGGTACACCTACACCTTCAGAAGAAAGTTTTACTCCCCACGGAGCTATCATCATCAGGACAGGTATGACCCTCTGCTTATGGCTGGCGAGCCCTTCACGCTAGTCTACTGGACTATAAACGACTCGACCGAAAGGCTGCCAGGTCGTAATCTGCGATTGGCCTGGTAGCTACTCTGACTTTTGCCTTGTCCAAGCCTCAGTCAGAGTGGGGGGTCTGTAGACACCCGCATTTTGCCTGCTAGTGTCTATAGCAGTTCCCGACAAAACACCCAATGATGATCGGACGCAAACGTGACTTAGTATACTCGAATATGGGCTCGGAATCAATAATATCCAACATGGACATTTAGCGGAGTACAAATCTCTCAAAACCAACCTCAAATTCAGGCCCAATGGGTCGTTCCGAGCAAAATAAGACTAATTTGAGCCAAAACCGACACCGAAAATAAAACCCGTCTTTTGGCGACCGGGTCAAAACCCGGTCAAAGACGAATCCGTCACAAAAATCAGCCTAAAGGGACCTTCTAGAAGCTGGCGCCCAAACATAATATTCAAACAAATCAAAGGTCAACTCCTTCCTAAAATAACTCGATTTTCTTGATCCACTCGATCGAGTGGATTGACCCACTCGGTCGAGTGGAGCGTCATTTACCGGATCAGGCCCATTTTCTAGGGCACTCGATCGAGTGCACTAGGGCCACTCGATCGAGTGACCCTAGGTCGTGGGGTAAACTTTATAAATACCCCCACGACCCTCTCTCATTTGAGAAGGTTTTTTTACCTACATTTACCCTACATTTTCAGCCTTAATTCACCTATACTCTCTACACTACAAGTCCTTAGCAACCCTAAGCCTATACACACAAAAACCGAGTCCTTCGTCCCTCGAAAACCGACAAATCATCCACCCACCCACACACCCACCATAACTCGCGTACATCCTCGATACTTCGACGTCCCGTCGCTATTTACGTGTCCATTTCCGAGGTCCTTTACTAAGCATGTATGTTGAGGGTGTCTTAAACCCCATTTCGATCCTTACTACTTCGTTTTTATTTACAATTTCGCATTATCTATATTATATCTATACTAGTATCCTAACGCAAACTTTAACATAACACTAACATTTTGTTTCTTGCATACTAACTTTTATTTTTTTCGTTACTAACACACTATCATACCGCGTATACATATATACTAGTACTAAAGTTCGGTTTCAAATACGTTTGACTATGATGATCGCCTAAAGTCCGTCTAATCCCTTTACGAGCAACGACGGAGGTGGAGCCCTTTCGAGGAGCCCCGCCCCAATGTACTCAAGGGCGTGACGTGATCGCGATTAATAATAGTTGAATGCATTTGATTCCATTTTTATTAGTACGGAACCCGTTGACACGAAAATTGACATCACATAATCCGAAAGGGTTAGTTTCGATGTCGTTACATAGAGGGATGCAATTTCGTCACTAATACAAAATTTCTAATCTAGCGAAAACATTTTCATAAAACTCCGATAATGGTATTATAATCGCATGCATACGCGATTATAGCACCGGAAGCCGAATTAAACTCAAATCGTGCGATATTTGCGTTTAATTTGGCCAACCATCAATTTTGAACAAAAATAAAACGAGTTGGTACTCGTATAGGGGCTACTCGACCGAGTACGTAGGCTACTCGATCAAGTAGCACCCATAAAACCGGGCAGTAGCTACCCTTAAGGACACATTCGACCGAGTCAGACCATGACTCGATCGAGTGGGTCCTGTAGCCCAGAAATCCGAGAGCTTCGACACACATTTCAAGCCTCGTTTCTTTTACGACTTTTAGTCGACACGTGTAAAGTCAATCACGTGAACCTATTTTTCAAAACTCACGCATGTCACGACACTATAGCGGCTTTGATCGATTTTTCGACGTGATAAGTCGGGACAAGGCATCGAGGCATGGGATTGGGCTAGCGTCACGCTTAGGTCCTATGTCTCCGTCCTTCGTTTAATACACAACGTAATGTGTATTTAATCGGGGTTCGTCCATCTACACAATTCACGGTCTATGATGGTGGGATTTGTCGTGGATCCCGCCGATCAAATAATAACCAACTAGCACCTAACGGTAGTTAGGGTAAGTCGGGATCGTATCCACGGAGACGGTGTTGCAAGGTTTAGACTAGGTCGGCCTAAAACGAGACTAGATCACCAAACAAACACAAAGAAGCGATAAATGGAAAACTATGGTGGAGGAGAAGTAAGAACTAGACTAATGATGAACTAGGCTAAAACAATGCTAAACAATGCTAATGATTGAAATAACAAGTAAACTAGAATAAACGATGACTAAACAAGAAATTGAATCAAATACGGAAGGAAGTGGGTTAGGTCGGGTTCATAAGAATAGTAGGGTAATCGGGTTGATCATGGGTATGGGTGTCTCCTAGTGCTAGAGTCGGTCCGGGCTCTCGCTACTTAGACCGATGTCAAGGTGGGTCCGGGCTCTCGCTACGTAGACCCTAGTCCGCACTCTCGTGACTACGACTATCCTCAACATGATCACATACTAGACAAACAATGATAAGATGAGTACAAGTATGGGAAGCATGGCTACTACTACTCACACAAGTATATCAACAAACACATAGAGTGCCCAATATGTGACTAACAACAAAGATTCACTCTTTACCCCTAATCAAACCCTAATCACCCATAATCTACTCTTAATCCCCCTACTAACCCACAAGTAATCTACTCACTCATAATCAAGAAGAAACAAACAACAATAAGAGGAAACAACATCATAACCCTAATATCCATTAACAAGAACAATATGAACAATAACAAGGAACACTAAATAAAAATTCAAACTTGAATAAATAAACAAGAACAAGAGTAAAGAAAGTTATACCCACAATAAGAGGAAGAAAAAGATGAGAACTTGAATTAATAAGAAACCCAAATAAAACCCCAAGGTTGTCAATCTTGGATGAGTCTTCAAGAATCTTCTTAAAACAAAGACTAATTACAAGGATTAACTAAAGATTAAAGGAAGATTAAACTAATGAGAGGAGAACTAAATCTAGGGTTTAAATGTTAAAGAGAGGCTTAAGATAGTCTAGGGTAAGGTAGGATACATAAACAAGACAAGAGGGAAGTATTTATAAGGTTACAAGAATGAGGGAGGATGAAATAAAGAGATGCGTGTTACAGCCTGTTGGTCCCGACCGGGACGGGATCATCCCGACCGGGACGGCCTGTCATCCCGACCGGGACGGGTTGGTCCCGATCGGGACGGCCTGTCAGTGGCCTCTTCAAATGTGCATTTCATCCCGAACGGGATGAGGCCATACCCGTCGGGGATGAGTCTTATAGGCCTCCAATATGATCTTTAAGGTTCCTCCTTGCTTCACATGGACTTCTCATCGATTCTCGGGACTCGGGATTGGGTCTCGGAGGCTCGGAATTGGGTCCCAAGGTCTCGGGGTCGAATCCAAGGCAGCTAGTGATCGTTCCTTCACTTCGTTGGCTCCGAAAAGTGTATGTATTGAGTCGGAACCGCTCCAACTCTTCATGAATGGTCTCGGGAACCTGAAACGAACTAGAGGAAGCATAAGTAGCCCATAAATCGCTCCCAAGGAGCAATTCCATAAGGAAAATGGGACCAAAACACTACGAAATAGGCACTACAAACTACACTTATCAACTCCCCCACACTTAACCCTTACTCGCCCTCGAGTAAGCACAAACTAACTACTAAACTAGCCGAGCGGGTATTAGCGCACCCTACACCCTTTCAACTCACGCGATAACACTTAGAGGACAAGTGCTATCCGCAAGGCAAGTGGGGTCTTGCGACAAAACTGTGGATGCAACCGGACACAAAACACATAAACAAACACGCACACAAACAAACACACAAAAGGTTGCACCCAAAAGAAAAGAAATACCGCTTCCCTCAAACAAGCGGTGAAAGAAGCACCGGTTTAGGACTCAAGGCAAGTGACAACGTTCCCAAGCTAGCAATACAAACCAAAATGGACAAAACCCTAATAGTATGACGACAAAGCAATAAAAACGTTGGTAACTTACCTCGGTTCCTCCTAACCTTCTAAGAACGTACCACGGGACGATCGGCGGGATGGAAAAAGGATGAACCACGGTGTTAGTCGACACTGTAGGTAAGTGAGACCCCTCCCCCTTTAGCAATGAGCCAAGAGGGTCGTCCCATGTCCGAAACCGCCTAACTAGTCCAAGTAAAAAGGTGGAAATATGCAAAATGAGGGAAGACCGACCATTACCGCTATCATCCTTCCTAGGGACTCGGTCCTTTGGTAGGCTCTTCACGGTAATAGTCGGTAAATGTCTTATTTTGTGAGGTGTGAGGTTTCTATTTTTGTGAGACGATTTTCTTTTGGCATTTTCTTCTTCTTTTGCATTTTTGCTTTGTTTTGCCATGCCATTTCTTTTTCTTCTTTTCTATTTTCTTTTTGGCTTTTGTGCCGTTTCTTTTTCTTCAATCTTTTCTTTTTTTTTTCTTTCTTTTTCTTTTCTTTGCCCTTTTGTGGCTTGATTTGGCTTTTTGGCATTTCTTTGTGTGACAAGAAAGAGCGAACTCAACAAATTGCAATTTATTGTGTGGATATGTGTAGGAGGTAGGTAAATGGGAGTCGGGGAGCGTCCTTCCCTTCAAACCCACAAAAAGTGGAGAACTTGGACTAAACAAACAATCATAAACATGGTCACCTAAGGGACGGGACTCGGCAACCAAGGCTTTTTCACACCGTGGGTGGTCATAATGGTCAAAATGCAAATCCCGTAGTAAATCCCTAGTAAGCTAGGTGGACTCAAGGTAAAGGACCAACGAATTCATTGATTTAGGGTCATTCTACTAGACTAAAGTCCAAGACTCGATTTATACTACTAAGAAGGGAAAGTAAACACTCACACACTAGCCTCTAAACCGGGTTTTTGAAAACATATTTACACAAAAGACACACTAACATAACACAAAACGAAGACACGACGAAAACGAAAGAAAAAGAGATAAAAGGCCACAAAACAAAATAAAACAAAACAAATAAACAAACAACACAAACACCACCCCAAGCTTCCAAACAAGCCACCAAATCAACCAAACTTTACAAAGCTCCTCCCGAGCACACAACATCACAATCTCCTCCAAACTCCACAAGAGATAAAGAAGAAAAAGGGATAACGATGTTACCGAAAGTCTTAAAAGCTCTCCAAAGCTATCGGTGATTCAAGTAACCTATAAGGAAAAAGGGAGGCAAAACACGCACAACACAACAAATACACGATACCACGACATAAAAGGGAAACACAAAAAGAAAATCTTTTTGATTTTTGTGAAAAAAAATTCAATTTTTTAGGATTTTTAAAGATTTTTCGAAAAACTACAAAAATGAAACTGACTACGATAGAATATCGCTCCCCCACACTTAAGCCAAGCAATGTCCTCATGCTCGACCGTAGTGCATGGGAGCACAAGAGAAAAGAAAAGAAACTACGAAAATAAAGCTAAAAATCAAAAATAAAGTGGAGAAAATGGTAGAATGTGTCCGGCCGGGGTGTAGTCAAGTCACCATGGGCCGAGACAAGAAAAGATATAGATGGGGGAAGAAATAAAAAGAAAGAATAAAAGGAAATGGGATGAGAGGACTAGGTGTAATCAAGTCACCTAGCCCGGATTCCGCCCAAATCCGACTAATTCCTACAAAAGGGTGAAAATCTTGCAAATTTGGATTTTGAAATGACTCTCGATGTAGTCACGTCATCGAGAGTCGGGAGCAACAAATACCAAGGCCCTGAGGGCCACCATGACACAAATGATGTAAGGGAAAGGGAATTAACAAAAGAAGACAAGCGATAAAAAAACGGAAAAGAGAGGATAGTTGCCGTACCATACGGGTAGCAACTCACTCGCTCCATCGTCTCATAAATCAATATCGGCACGTAGCTAGTCGTCGTCGTTATTCCTTCCCAATCGCGATACGGTTCCATGGTTGGAGCACAAAGGTATAGTGAGGTGGGTTTTGATGTGAAAGTCGGTTTAAAGTGAAGAGAAAGTGAGGTGAAAATGTGTATGTGGGGTGTAGGGGTCATATAAGGAGAGTAAGGACATGTAGGGAGGTTGGGAGGGGGTATAAAGTGGTTGGGTTGACTCAAATGACAAAGAAAAGGCCAAAGGAGGACAGGGGGTCCATCCCGGTCGGGATGGGTGGTCCCGGTCGGGATGACCGGCTCGTCCCGGTCGGGAAGGCTTCGTCCCGGTCGGGATGACCTGTCAGTAGACCCATCTTTTATGCACCTCATCCCGGACGGGATGACATCCTTCCCGGTCGGGATGGGCCTTCCATCCCGGACGGGATGACCTCTTCTAGGCCGGGAAGAGTCTCCTAACCCTCTATAGCTCCCAAAAGCTCGTTCCAAGCTTCAAAAACCGACTTTCCTTCACAAGATCCAAGCTCCAACATTAACCCTTCCTTCTTAGGAGACACTTTCACTTCACACCTATCATAATAAACTCAAATACACGTCAAATTCCCTCCCTCACATCGCTCATCAAAAATCCAAATAATCAAGAAATTCACAAAACCAAACAAACTACAAGGGAAAGAGATATATACAAAGAGACGGTTCTTGTGGAACTCCGTCAAACCAAGGATGGTGCATTCTTCAATCTTTTTCAACAACAACAATGATTAGTTCCATCTCCATCAAGGGCACGAAGAAAAAAGTCGAAGGCCCTACCAAAGTCTTCAATCAAGCTAGTAATATAAGCATCCAAATACCAAGGCTCTTCTTGACCTTGTCTTGACGTTCCCGGGGCATCCCGATCTACTAAGTTCAATGGCTTGAACTTGTACTTTCGATCCTTCGGTATATACCCAAACGTCCATCTATCCTCATGTGGCCCCAAGGGAGGCTCATCTTCCTTCTTACCTTTCAACTTGTCATCAAGCCCATGATGTGGGCACTCATCCTCTCCAATCTCGGAGTCATCATCCTCAAGTTCACAAGTGTTCTTCTTCAAGCTTTGTCCCGACTCTCCCCCTAGATCGATGTCTTTTGTGGCTTGGATCATATTGCATGACTCATCGTTGGTGGGCGAAGTGTTACCTTGAAGGTCAAACACTAGCTTCTCTTCGCCTAGCTCGAAGGTGATCCTACCATTCTTCACATCGATCATAGCACCGGCGGTGTGTAGAAATGGGCGCCCAAGGATAATAGGAGTGATAGCATCTTCCCGCATATCGAGCACGATGAAATCGACCGGAATGAAAAACTTCCCGATTCTCACCGGCACATCCTCTAGCATCCCCAATGGTCGGTTGAATGAACTATCGGCCATTTGGAGTGTAATGGAAGTACTTTTAAGCTCTTTCATCCCAAGTCGGCAACAAATGGAATAAGGAATGATGCTCACACTCGCACCCAAATCACATAATGCTCTTTCGATCTTGTAGTGGCCTATGGTGCAAGGGATCGAGAATCTACCCGGATCCTTCAACTTTGGAAGCGTAGAACCTTGAATGAGCTCGCTCACCACCCTTGTGAACGCAATGGTCTCTTCCTTGTCGATGGATCTCTTCCTAGCCAAGATTTCTTTCATAAACTTTCCATATGCCGGGATTTGGGTAAGTAGCTCGGTGAATGGGACAATAACATCCAATTTCTTCACAATGTTAAGGAACTTTTCATATTGAGAATCTACCATGGTCTTCATTTGCCTTGTTGGGAAAGACAACTTGATATGGAACTTATTTGGCTCAATCGGGGTAGACTCCTCAAATGACACTTTCCTTTTGCCCTTGTCTTTTTCTTGAAGTGGGGGAAGCTTGTCTTCTTGGGGTCTCTCGATCTCCCATAAGACTTGCTTCTCCATTGGACTTCCCAAGCTTTGGTCTTCTTGAATTAGAGACATAGCTTCTCTTGTTGGTTCTTGCTCATTAGGGGGTGGGGGAGGGTTATAAGATGTACCTCTCCTCGTGGTAATAGCATTTACATGCTCAAGTTTCGATGTTTCACCTTGAGGTGGTAATTGCCCCTTTTGCCATGAAGAGCTACCCGAAGCAAGTTGAGCTATTTGGGTCTCAAGCATCTTCATATGAGCATCTCTCGCCATGTTGTCCCTTTGAATAAAAGCATAGAACTCTTGTTGGTTTTTCGACATCTCCATTTGACCCCTTTGCATCTCCAACATAGATTTTTGAACGTCAAAGTCACGAGTTGGAGATTGTGGATTGTGCGGGGTGTCGGTGAGGGCTAATGGAGCACCGTAATCATGAATAGGATATTGGCTCCTAGGCTTGCTTTGTTGTTGTTGACTTTGGGTTGCTTGTTGTTGACGGTTCCCTTGGAACCCATGAGAATTGCCTTGATTAAGGCCTTGATTGTTGCCATGGTTGTGGTTTTGATACCCTTGGTTGAAGTTCCCTTGTTGAAACCCTTGATTGTTGTTGAATGTACCTTGGTTACTTGGCTTGAAGTTGTTGAAAGGCCTTGAGTTTCCTTGGTAACCTTGGTTGTTGTCCCTTAAGGGAGGTGGAACATAGGGACGAGGTTGCATAGCTTGTTGTTGAGGGACTTGATTGGAAGCTTGGTATTGATTGGAATAGGAGGCACCTTGCTTGAACGCTTGAAAGGCGTTCACTTGCTCAACGCTTCCTTGACAATGCATAGGATCATGACCAACGATTCCACAAGTGTCACACATCCCACAATAAGGCAAAGGAGGTGCAAACCCCAAAGCATTTACTTCTTGAATTGAGTGTTGATTGGAGGAACCAATGCTTTGAACCTGAGTGAGGTGGCCTTGGAGCTTATTGTCAATGGTCTTCATGTGTGTCTTCAATTGAGCTCCAAGGTCAATGCTTAATTGAGTAATAGCATCAACCTCGTGCCTACCTCCTCGATTTGCCTTCCTAGGCCTTGAGTATTGAGAATTATGAACCGCCATCTCCTCGATTCTTGCCCATGTTTGGTCATCATCGACCTCGGTGAACCTACCATTGGAGCCCATGTTGAGTATAGTTCTTGAATCCTCATAAAGACCATTCCAAAAATTGTTGGACTAAGAACCATTGTGAAAGTCCATGGTGGGGGCACGATCTAACCAAAGATTTAAACCTCTCCCAAGCCTCATAAAGGCTCTCTTCATCCCGTTGTTGGAAACCGGTGATGGAGGCTCTAAGCAAATTAGTCTTTTCCGGAGGGTAGAATGTTTGGTAGAACGCCAATGCAAGCTTCTTCCAAGTGTCGATGCCCATGGTTGCCCTATCGAGACTCTTGATCCATTGCTTCGCCTTTCCAATCAATGAGAATGGAAATAATACCCATCGGATTTGATCTTGTGTAACCCCGGGTTGAGAGATAGCGTCACAATAATCGGAGAAAGTCTCCATGTATTGGTGCGGGTCTTCGATGGGCAAACCACTAAATTGATTCCTTTTCACAAGTTGGATGAAGTGAGTCTTGGCCATAAAATTTCCGGCATAAGCGGCCGGTAGAGCATTTGGTCCCGGCAAGACATCTTCCGTAAATGTGGAATGGGATGAAAACTTCGGCATGATTGGACGTAAGGGAGATGGTGGTGAAGACGGAGTTGAAGTAGATGTAGAGGGGGAACTAGGACTAGAATATCCAAAGGGATTGGTGAAATTCCCTTCGGCCGTCTCTCGAGGTGCTTCTTCAAAATCGTTTCCTTGAGCTTACTCTTGATGAGTATTGCTTGTACTTGGTTGAGAGATTCTAGCCCGATTAATCGTCCGTTGACGAAAGGCTCGAAAAAATCTTTCCGACTCTGGATTAAAGAGAAAGAATTCGCCTCCCCGCCTAGGCATACACTACACACTTGAGCAAACGTGAGAACACTTAGTGCTTTATGGGCACTAGGTAACGACAATAAACAAGCAAAATCGAGAGGCAAAGAGAAAAGAGGGAGAAATAAAACTAATGAAACAAGAAAAATCTAGAGAATATGCACAAGAGATGATAGAAGAGCACAAAGAAGGGTAACTAAGTCTAGCTATAAGCAAACTAAGTCTAAACAATGCACCGTCCCCGGCAACGGCGCCAAATTGATGGTGGGATTTGTCGTGGATCACGCCGATCAAATAATAACCAACTAGCACCTAACGGTAGTTAGGGTAAGTCGGGATCGTATCCACGGAGACGGTGTTGCAAGGTTTAGACTAGGTCGGCCTAAAACGAGACTAGATCACCAAACAAACACAAAGAAGCGATAAATGGAAAACTATGGTGGAGGAGAGGTAAGAACTAGACTAATGATGAACTAGGCTAAAACAATGCTAAACAATGCTAATGATTGAAATAACAAGTAAACTAGAATAAACGATGACTAAACAAGAAATTGAATCAAATACGGAAGGAAGTGGGTTAGGTCGGGTTCATAAGAATAGTAGGGTAATCGGGTTGATCATGGGTATGGGTGTCTCCTAGTGCTAGAGTCGGTCCGGGCTCTCGCTACTTAGACCGATGTCAAGGTGGATCCGGGCTCTCGTTACGTAGACCCTAGTCCGCACTCTCGTGATTACGACTATCCTCAACATGATCACATACTAGACAAACAATGATAAGATGAGTACAAGTATGGGAAGCATGGCCACTACTACTCACACAAGCATATCAACAAACACATAGAGTGCCCAATATGTGACTAACAACAAAGATTCACTCTTTACTCCTAATCAAACCCTAATCACCCATAATCTACTCTTAATCCCCCTACTAACCCACAAGTAATCTACTCACTCATAGTCAAGAAGAAACAAACAACAATAAGAGGAAACAACATCATAACCCTAATATCCATTAACAAGAACAATATGAACAATAACAAGGAACACTAAATAAAGATTCAAACTTGAATAAATAAACAAGAACAAGAGTAAAGAAAGTTATACCCACAATAAGAAGAAGAAAAAGATGAGAACTTGAATTAATAAGAAACCCAAATAAAACCCCAAGGTTGTCAATCTTGGATGAGTCTTCAAGAATCTTCTTAAAACAAGACTAATTACAAGAATTAACTAAAGATTAAAGGAAGATTAAACTAATGAGAGGAGAACTAAATCTAGGGTTTAAATGTTAAAGAGAGGCTTAAGATAGTCTAGGGTAAGGTAGGATACATAAACAAGACAAGAGGGAAGTATTTATAAGGTTACAAGAATGAGGGAGGATGAAATAAAGAGATGCGTGTTACAGCCTGTTGGTCCCGACCGGGACGGGATCATCCCGACCGGGACGGCCTGTCATCCCGAGCGGGACGGGTTGGTCCCGACCGGGACGGCCTGTCAGTGGCCTCTTCCAATGTGCACTTCATCCCGGACGGGATGAGGCCATACCCGTCGGGGATGAGTCTTGTAGGCCTCCAATATGATCTTTAAGGTTCCTCCTTGCTTCACATGGACTTCTCATCGATTCTCGGGACTCGGGATCGGGTCTCGGAGGCTCGGGATTGGGTCCCAAGGTCTCGGGGTCGAATCCAAGGCATCTAGTGATCGTTCCTTCACTTCGTTGGCTCCGAAAAGTGTATGTATTGAGTCGGAACCGCTCCAACTCTTCATGAATGGTCTCGGGAACCTGAAACGAACTAGAGGAAGCATAAGTAGCCCATAAATCGCTCCCAAGGAGCGATTCCATAAGGAAAATGGGACCAAAACACTACGAAATAGGCACTACAAACTACACTTATCAAGTTTATATACGGGTCCGTTTCTATCTTTTTATTATTTGTTATTCCGTTTGTATATTATTTGTAATCTTCGTATTGGCCGGGTTGTATTTCCGCCCGTGTATATTGTATTTTATTTTCGAGCTTTATTTATTTCGATGCTTATCGCTTTATAAATGAACCTCGCATGCTAAATTACTCCGACCATATCCAAGATGCATTAAATGACGTAGTCAACGCAAAATTCACATGCTTAGCCCGAAAACGTTGTTTGCATATCATTTAGTCATTTTACTAGCGCGCGCACACGAACACGAACGATCTCTTAGTAGAGGCCGCCATGTGCGGGCGGGGTTGGGTGTCCTTAGTGGGCTTCCCAACACGTACCCTCACCCCTTACTCAGAACCTTGGTTTCCGGATGCCCGAAACCATTGGCGCACGAGAGTCATTCTATATACGAAAGCCGGTTTAAACGGTATCGATATTGCAATGCAAAGGGACGAGCCCCATAAACTCTGAAATCGAAGTGGGCCGTACTTTGTGTACAGCCCATGACGACATAGAGTGGGCTCGTATGGTTCCGAATAACCACAAAATTCGGTGGCGACTCCAACTTTGACTTAAATTTCGAACCCGAGAACAATCTTACCACGAGATTCATTCGCCTACCCAAACCTGCGCGTGGCCGCGTCGGGGTGGACCTACGTCATGTCCACAATGACGAAGGCGGTGCCCGTATCATTCTTCTCGACTCTCCCGAGTTCCACTCCATGCTCGACGGAGTCTAAACGGAGCTCGCTATAGATGACTACGAGGCCCATACATTGGCGCAACAGCCTCGAGCTATCGTGTGTTGTACGTTAATAAGAGACGTATGCCTGGTGGATCAAATGGTGGTCGCACGTGATGAAGGGCGCGCGGGTGCGTGGGGTGCAAGAGCACCGTGGTGGTCGGACCAGTGATTCGACGGATAATGGTGGAAGTGGTGTTAGGCTTGCCTGGTAGATGTGAATTATTTAGGGTAGCTGAATTGTTAGTTGGAGGTGGAGAGAGAGAAAGCGGTGGTGACGTTGACTATGGTTGGTGATGAACAATGATCATGACTGAAGAGGAAGAAGCAGAGCACGTGATATTTTTTTTTGCTACTTTATTTCTTTGTACGTGTCAGCATTTTATTGGGTGGGACAGGAAGTGACACAAATACATGGGACAGAGGATCCAGACTGACTTTTGAGAGCCTTGGAAAATATTGTTAGGATTGAGCCTTGGATAGGGATGGCAACGGACCGGATCCGCATGGATCCAGATCCAGATCCGCAATCCTAGTAGCGGATCCGGATCCGGTCCGGATCCGACGGATCCCAAAAATGTAGATCCAGATCCGGATCCGCCGGAACTGGAGCGGATCCGGATCGGATCCACGGATCCAATTTCTTACTTAATTCTACAAATTTTTAATTAATACATATTTGCGACCATATTAATTTTGATAATTTTACAAATAAATTTGAATATAAAGATTCATAATCAAAGATTAATAAACTAAAAGAAAAGAGTCTTAGAAATAACCAAAAAAGCACAAATTAAAGTTCTAAATTTTTAATTATTGTTAATTTTTTAATAAAACGGATTTGCGGATCCGGATCCGGATTTATTTATTAAGATCCAGATCCGGATCCGTTTAAAGATAGCGGATCTGGATCCGGATCCATATCCAACGGATCTCAAAATTTAGGATCCATATCCGATCCGTGCGGACCGGATCTTGCGGATCCGGATCGGATCCCGGATCTGTTGCCATCCCTAGCCTTGGACTGCCCGTAAAATTGTACACCGCTTTTGTTTGCATAAATAAAAACTTGACAAAAATATTTTTTAAAACCCCCGCCATTAAAGTTGCTCACAGTCGACTACTCTTCAACTGTAGACTGCACATACATACTTGCTGCCTTTCTGGAATTCACAACGAAGGTATTCTCTTTGCTCTCACTCCTTGCGTTAATTGTTGTCAATCTATGTCCTTATACTTGATTTACAATTGGTTGCATTCTAGGGTTTGACCAATCAGTTCCCCCTATTTCTCCTACTTCGATCCATGATTTCCTTGTGTTTTCTGTTTAAGTGGCCCAATTTAGGATTTTGAAGATTGACTAGACTGTGCTCTCATTAAATAAACTGCAATTGCAATTGCAATTGCATTCTCCAGTTTCATGTTTCTGAGAATATACTCGTACTAATCTTGGTGCACGGTTTCTGGTAAACTAGGTTTAGGTTGGTGATTTTTACGGTTTTCTCACCGCTGCAAATGGGAGACCCCTCAAGGTATTAGCTGTATTCTCTACTAAACTAAGTGCATATTTTCAACATGTCATATATACTCTCACTTCTGAAGGACTTACTGTAAATGGGATTTTCTTTTCCTGATGAGGAATGTTCAAAGATACATTGTTCGAAGTTCGATGCGGTTCGAATTTGAAGTTTGGGTTCGAAATTCGCTACCCCAAGTGAACTCGGTTCGGTCCTATATTTGAAAATTAATTTAGACAATACTATAATTTAAAACGAGTTGATAAAAGTTACGTAATATTAATAAACAATTTTATTTAAAAAATATCAATTGTGACAATGTTATCAACTATTTGTCACAATTAATTTTAAAAACAAAATTGTGACAATTATTTTGAAATATATACGGAGTACTGTACTTAGAGGTGACATTTCGGTCGTGCTGGGCTGAGCTTCGTGCCTGGCCCGGACCAGGTCCCGTGCCTGGTCTTGCCCATTTCCGTTCGTGCCCCTGCTTCGGTTTTCATGTCGATTCTCGTGTTTCGGGCTGTGCTTCGATCTATTTTTTTAAAAATTTTCGGAAAATACAATGTGCGTTTTGTATGTGCTCCGAATATTTTGTGTTGCGATTCCAATATTAATTATGATTTAGGTGTTTATAAAAAATATACTCGTAATATTTATAAGTTATAGTGTTATAAGTTAAAATTAATACTCGTATAAGTTATAGTGTTATAGTTAATAAGGTTGGTTTGCTCTTAAGTATCTGTTAAACGCTGGGTGTTCAGCTAGAGCAAAAGGTTTTTCCGTTTGAATTATCATTCTGGATAATTCGTTAGCACATGTGTTATAATCATAGTTATAGTCTTGTTGTGGATGGGATCGGGTCACAAATTGGTCAATGGATGTTTGATCGACGTCTATGGGAACACATTTTTTAGCGTGTCGTCCTAGGTGACCGAAACCTGATGAACTTTTAGCACTTAACACAGTCTTACAGTTATTACACCTAGCAAATTTTTTATCTACATTCTTAGTGAAACTTTGTCATGCTTACTTGTGATTTAATTCAGCCATTTTTGCTTTCGTCTGCCAAATTATCTCATTGCCGGGTGGTTGAATCGTTTCGGTTTGTGGGGTAACATTTGTGAATTGTGACACGCTTTGTGCCGATGTGTCGTGTGGAGATTCTGTAGACGATTATGGTCCAAATTGTGTAAACGGTGTTTGACTCGTTTGACCGAATTGACTAGTATGACCGAATTGACCTGTTTGTGTAAAAGGATGCGGTGGTAAAGGTGGTCTCCCCGACATTGTGGACGTATCAAAAATAAATTGGTTGGGCATTATGTTAAAAGGTTGTTGGGACCCTTGTCCCATTTGCGCCTCGGTTAAATTGTAACCGTAAGGGGTCGACCCGCTCGAAGTGCCAAAGTTCATGAATGAAAGCGTGCTACTGGACCTTGGTTAAATTGTGGGGTCGTAAATTGACCATGTGCCTCCGATTGTGGTGTTTGTGAACCGAAGGGTTCTACGCTACCTTGACGTTGTTGTGATCGACTCCTTTTTTATGCTGGCTCGGTGTTGTGTGATTCCGACATGATTTTAATATTTTAACGAGTTAACAATATAATTATCAAATTAGTAATCAAATTAATTACCAGATTAATTAACAATTCAAATAACAAATTTAATAACAAACATCAATTTAGTTAAATCAGTTTTCTAACGTTAACATGTTAATTAAGGAAGAAAACTCAATGATATTATCACGATAAATTAAAATACCAACTCTTTATTATCGTACTTAGACAACATAATGATGATTCATTCCTTAGTTAACATATTATCGTGTGCCCAGTGGGCACACGTTAGAAAACCCGTAGTTAAATTGACAAATTAATACGTAACAAATTATTTACGAGTTAACTTAATTATAATAAGTGAATAAATGAAGAGTGAACACTATAATTAAGTAATAAACAACAATAATTAACAAAACTAAAATAAAGTGATTTAGTTAGAAAATGCAAACAAAGCTCGTAGAAATCCGGAAAAGCTGTCGAATAGCGAGATTTGATATATTATAACAAAAAAAACCGTAAACCTGATACAATCAATTCTTCAGTATAGCATATTAGCACCAAAAACGCATCCAAAACCTTCAATTCATCAAACTTCAAGATTAATACTTATTATATTAAAATTATTACTATATTTTGTATAAGATTAATAATATTAGTTTTTATAAGATTATTAATAATTTTTTATAACTTATATCATAAGATTAGAATATTAGAAATTTAGAATAGTAGAAATGTAGAGTATTAAGATTTGAGAGGATTAGTAAGAATGATTAGAAGATTAAAAATACATTAGAATGATTTGTGTGAAATAAAGTTGGATGAAATGAGTATTTATAGGAAAAAAAACTGGTAGAAGAAGAAGAAGAAAGAGACATTGCACTCCAACGGTAAAAAATGACCATTTTTTCTGGGCTCGGGCCCACCGTGCCCAGGTCGTGCTTAACCCGTACTTGTTAGCGTGCCGGACCGAGCCGTACCCGTGCCAGACACGGGCTTCTCACCCAATTCGCCACCGAGATCCGACCCGAGACACAGCAGGTCGTGCCCGTGCCAGGCACGATTTTTCACTCGGGTCGGGCCGATTGTGCCCAAAAAACGATACCCGGCCCGGATTGCCCGGTCTTACTTTACTCCATAAGACCATGACTATCGATACCTAATTTTTTTTTATTCAACGAAGAGCGTAGTTAATCGTATTACAATATAGGGGAAGGATAATTCGAACCTAAAACCTATTTTCTACCTCATCTAACCTTAACCGACATCTTCGGTACTATCAAATACCTAGTGCGGTGGTACATCTTTCATCTTCCTCCTCCTAATCGACCTAAAAAAATTGAAAAAATTGAAATCAACTTCCTCCTCGCTTATCCTCCTCCTCCTCATCTCTCATCTCTCATCTCTCATCTCTCATCTTCCTCGAAAAAACTGAAAGTCGAAAGTCGAAAGTCGAAACTCTGAAGATTTTTCAAGGGAGTCAAGGTAATAGTATTTGTTCCGGATTGATTTTTGTTGTTTTCATGCTTGATTGATTGAGCAATTTCTATTTCAAAATTCAGTTCGTTGGTGATGGTGAATTAGTTCGCGAACGAACTAATTCGTAAATCGGGCGAACTAGTTCGGAAATCGTGCCGGCGAACTGCGAATCTGGTAACACTGGGAATGTCGGAGTTTCGTATTTTAAAAATTGCCCGCCATCTAAAACTAAATGCTATTTCAATGTTTTGGACTAGTGAGATGCTCTAAAATGTTTATTTCAGGGAGGATATGGACAATACATTACGAGTGCTTATCGCAACGGATTGCCACCTGGGTTATATGGAGAAGGATGAAATACGACGTCATGATTCATTTGAGTCTTTTGAGGAGATATGCTCAATAGCAGACAAAAAACAGGTGGCTACTATTAGTTGCTATATTTTCACGTTGGTTTCTTTATTATATCAGGCTTCTCACTTCCTTCTGTTCAACTTTAGTTGTTTTGATTAGAATCTTACTTGCTAGCTGTGCTCCAATTAGACTGCATGTCACACGGGTAATTGTTTTCAGCTATTGCTGTGAAGCCTTATCCTATGCCGGGGACTCTAAAGATCATACAACGATTATTTTTCAAATTCTCTGCGCTGTCACATAAAAGCATTTTCATCTCATTTCAACACCTGCTTTTGACACAATATTAAGGTTGTAAAAGAGGGAAGTTGGTCTAACTCAATAAAGTAGTCACATTTCACCCCCAAAAACTTGGCCAAAGCGGAAATGTTGCAACTCCCTGAATATGGCAAATAAAATGCTGCGACTCAAAGAATTGGTGGGAGTACAGTTTAAGCATTAAGATATTTAATATGGCTGCAGGTGGATTTTGTACTTCTTGGTGGTGATCTCTTTCACGAAAACAAGCCATCTAGGTCAACTTTGGTGAGAGCTTTAGAGATCCTTCGCCGATATTGCCTCAATGATCGTCCAGTCCAGTTCCAAGTTGTTAGTGACCAGACGTTAAATTTCCCTAACAGGTATTTGTGCTCCTTGCAATAGGATTTGTGTATCTAATGTGTGTATGCCCTCCATTTTTGGGAGTTTAGACCTGAACTCTTCCGGGCTATCTGATGAAGCCTTTGCTGTCCTGTTACTTTGTGCTGTTGCTGAAAATCAGAAAACCTTTCTTTGCTATGCTGGCGCTTTTTCCCTATAGCACTTGTCCTGCATGGCTACACGTATGAGTTATCATGGGTTTACTTAGAGCTTAGATACAACATCGTTTACGTGTCATTAAGCTTTTTTCTAGTTTTTTCTAGTTAATACTTAATACTCTGATCATGGCGCTTTATCTGGAGTAATTTTTTTCATAAGATATCAAATATAGTGTGCGATTCTACTGATGTATGGTGAACAAGGAGGCATTATGATTGCAAAAATCAAAATGACCGTTTTTGGTGAAAGAATGGCTCTTGATTGGTTCTAGCAATATCTCTTCAACTCAATAGTGTAACATTTTAGAAGAGTTACGAATGGTATGGAGTCTACATTAAACTCAGACGTACTAAAATTGTATGAAGTGTCTAAGCCTCCATTTCAATGAAAGCTTCCACTTTTCCTTTTTCGTAAATTTCTTTGATAGCTTCCACTTTCTTATTTGGTATCACTCTTTACTCTTACCTAAGTGGCCCACCTATTTTACTCCCTCTGTACTTTTGAATATTTTATTACCGTCCTTAAAAAATGTGCCCTTTTTTAGGTGGAACCTTTCATTGAAATAGAGTGAGTATTATTTTGTTCTAACTACCAACTTCTAAATGAATTTTCACTTATTTTGAAATGAATTTTTCAAGGATTCATGTATCGTTCTAAAGCTTATTTATGAAAGGCTCCAGAGTTCAGATAAATTAACCTCCCATTTGTCTTGTTCTGTTCTTAAAAGTTGGTATCCACATCTCCCTGCAATCAAGTCGATCATTTCTCCTGTACCACTGATAAACCAATATAATCATGTTAGGGCTAATTCCATTTTGCTTTTGTATGCACAACAGATTTGGTCATGTTAATTATGAGGATCCTCACTTCAATGTGGGTTTGCCGCTGTTCACTATTCATGGCAATCATGATGATCCTGCAGGCGTGGTATGAGTTTATGGCACTGGCTAATTGAGTCTGTATCTGTGTTTATACGTTCTGGTTAGGTGATATCATCTTCTTTTTCTCTAATGTATTCTTTTAGTCATCCTATGCTTTTTATAATAGTGTCAATTGTCAAACCCTTACCATGCTTAATTTAGAGATACCCCTATCAGCAACATTAGAGTAGTTTGTTAAACATAGTTTACCTACTTGTATATCCGTTCTTTAAATTTTCGTTCTATTACGTATGAATGGTTGCTTGTTTGAATAACTTCTCCAAGCTTTTGTGCACAAGGAAAACACTGTTTAGGAATGATATTCATAGGGTTTCCTTGAAGTACAAAAAGACAGGTGATCAACATCTTTATGACAAAGGCTATTTAAGAGTTTTGATCATTTGCTTGTTTGAAATGGTTCGAACTTGTAATCCCATGCTTAGTTTATAAAAGTGTGTCTCGCCTTCGATGAGGAACTAGCCAAACGGTTCGGTGCATTTTAGTTACACCGTTTGGACAAGTTAACTTAACAAGATTCACTAGTGTGCACTTTCCTTATCTTTTTCATCCAGATCAGTAACTATGCATTCTCTTTTCTCCATTGTTTCTAACTTCTACTCCTTTACATTGTAGTCAACTTGAAAACTCCTCAAAAGGTATTGTAGCCCAAACATTTATTTAGAAAATACAAATTTGTTACTAAAAATAGGGTACCTTGCAAAAAAAAAAATGCTGCTCCTTTGCCTTGTGCTTTCCACTTTGTTGGAGTTGTCGCCTCGGCCCCTTAGCACCTCACCAAACTAAGATCCCATGTAGCCAATAGGCCTTATTGTGGCGCCTTTCTCTTAATCAAGATTATACTTGTTTGATTGGTTATTTTGGACTTCTGGCTTTAACATTTGGATATGACTTGTAATATCCAATCCTTGTTGGTGAATAAGAAGTACCACTTAGCTGTATGTACCATTCATACTTTTGAGTTGATGATGTTCAAGTTGAAGTTATCTGTAATTGTTACTGCTTGAAATATAATTCCTTGTAGTAAGAGAATTTCTTGATTGACTCTGCCTTCTGTTTGCTATTTGAGAGCTCTGCTGTTTCTTTTAGCACAGGTTCTTGTTTGTGACGGTCATATTCGTCGTAAACTTGTGACAAGTCAAATATAAGAGATAAGACAAAAGGCATGATGCTTGGAGGATAGCACTTGGGTTGTCTTTACCCCACCTATGTGGTGACATTTGACCCGTTATAAGGTTGTGACGGATATACCCGTCACAAAGGAGACTTACTGTTCTTTTAGTGGTAATCACTGTTTAAGTATTTATAAGAGTCATAGGGAAATTGCAGCCTGTATAGTTCTGAAGCTACAAGAAAAATCTACTGCTCCTCTCACTTTATGTTGTTTTGCTGTTTAATGAGTTCCTTGTCTGAAACAGGGGTTGTTGAGGGGAGTTTGTTAGTCTCCTATCTTTATTTCTGCGTTCATTAGTTCAACATTTCCTAACATCACTTAAGCAGGTGTTTGACATTGAACCTGTTGTATACTTGTATATCTGCGTACTTTTTATTTATTTGAGGCATATCCTAAGACTATTCACCGGTTTGTTTGATACTTAATATATAGATGATGGCAATTTGTTTGTTTTCCGTATTGTCATGCTATCAAGTAGCTGGACACATGATTGTTGGGTGGTTTTATATGTGGAGGTATCATTGCGTGGCACATAAAAACCTGTTTTTCTTATTGGTAGTAGTACTCCATAGTTCCTTTTCTTGTATGATAGAAGAGGTGCGTCAGGTATGAGGCACGGTCAGTTATAGCAATACGCGTGCCCTATTAATGTCATTTCAACGTTATTAATGTTCTGCTTTCTTTTTCTTAGAATTGATATTTTTTGTTTCACTTTTTTTTACAACAGGATAACCTTTCAGCAGTTGATATTCTTTCAGCCTGCAATCTTGCTAACTATTTTGGTAAAATGGATCTAGGAGGCTCTGGCGTTGGCCAAATTACTCTGTATCCTATTCTTATTAGGAAGGTTGTTCATTAAATCTACTGTGTAAGTTGTTAGGTCATTTATTCTGCTGTGAGTGACGGGAAATTGTATTACATAGGGTCTTACATCAGTAGCTTTGTATGGCCTTGGAAACATCCGAGATGAAAGGCTTAACAGGATGTTTCAGGTAGGTAAATAGAGAAGTATTTTGTTTTTGGTATATATTTTAAATGTGTATTTTGTTATCAGATCATTGGGATGTACTTTGGTTTGATTTTTTTGTGCCTTAGACTCCCCATGCAGTTCAGTGGATGCGCCCTGAAGATCAAGAAGGGTGTCAAATTTCCGACTGGTTTAACATCCTTGTTCTTCATCAGAATAGGTACGCTTCACCTATTTCTCTTTGATAGAGAATATTTATAAATCTTTTTCCTCACAAAAGAGTTTTGACTTATGCTAGTATGAATATTCCAAAAACACGAGTTTTGGGATGTCCAAAGTATTTTATCTGTTTTATAATATCACTTACCATTGCGTGCAGAATAAAGACAAATCCTAAAAATGCGATTAATGAGCATTTCTTACCACGATTCCTCGATTTTGTAGTTTGGGGACATGAACACGAATGCCTAGTTGATCCACAGGTGGGATTTCAGATCTTGATCTGTTTTTCCATTTCATCCAGTTTTGTGACTGATGGATTTTAACTCGACAGGAAGTTCCTGGAATGGGTTTCCATATCACGCAACCTGGCTCTTCGGTTGCCACATCACTTATAGACGGGGAGTCAAAGCCAAAACATGTCCTTCTTTTAGAAATTAAGGTCAGCTTTTTTTTTTCTCCCTTTTTTTGTTTTATATGCTCACCTTTTATGTTATTATCTAACTTTCTTCATGTTCAGGGAAACCAATATCGCCCAACTAAGATACCCCTGCATTCAGTGAGGCATTTTGAATATGCTGAGGTAAGACATGCTTATTATGTGATTGATTATATGGTAAATGTTGCGAACTGACATTGACTACTTCATCTGAAGGTTGCGCTGAAAGATATACCTGATGTTGATCAAAATGATCAAAATTCAATTCTTGAGCATCTAGACAAAATGGTAAGTTAATTTCTGTAGGCCAAGGAACATCTCTTATTCTAGGTACATCTTCCCAAAATATTCTGGTCGTAATTTCAAGTAATGTATTTTTATAATCTACTTTGCATAGGTCAGAAAATTAATTGAGAAATCTGAAAGAAGGGGGGCTGGTAACTCTAACTTGAGGCTTCCATTGGTCCGGTTAAAGGTAATGTAAGTCCTTCATTAATTGAGAAGTGATTTAAAATTAATAGGGCTCATTTTAGTTTGTTAATCCCTTTCTTTGCATTCTGAAGTACATGATGAACGTATGACCTGCATAAGATGATTCTACCCGAATCTTATTCACGTGAGAAAGATCTACCAAATGCTTTGCTAGCAACAGCCTTTTCGCAAATAACCTACTCTTTGATTTTCATTCAACTCTTGTCAAATCTTCTACTTGGTGACATCTAAACCCATTGTGATTGTTTTTTTTTGAGAATAGCCATTGTGATGTTGGAGTTGCTATAAACCGGTATGCGTTAGACAGAGGCACAAGGAGCATATGCGCCGTATGTCTATTTATATATAAGTAGACTCCACTGAGTTCTTCAACCATAGTTATCAGGAAAAGAAAAACCAAACTGTGAAAATTAATATTTTATTTTTTCTGGTACTGAACGTTATTATTCACCTTGCCATTGAGTTCTTTGTATCAATAGGTTTGTTTACTTGTGTCTATGGTGATGACCCTTGGTATCCTTTTATATACATTTGGTGTAAAATTTTTAGAAAATGAGAGGAATATATAGAAATTTTTCCTTCAAGGTAGTTTCGGCTTACACTTTAGAATATACTCCGTAACTATTTTTTTTCTTCTGGGTAATGATGGACTAAAACAAAATGACTCGCTAAATTGATTTCATTTCTTTCTCAATGAAGTGGCTGTCATTCATCGTAATTTTCGATGCAATTTTCATCATGGTCATTTGGCAACAACCTATTTGTTAATACTCCCTCTTTTTTCTTTAATAAGCCCCATAGGGCGTTGCCACCATTTTAAAGAAAACTTTTTTTTTTGTGTTTAAAGTGGAGAGACATTGTGGGGGATGTGGATAGTTTTTAACCTAGGTAATTGAAAGTAACAAAGATTTTTATTGGAAATTAAAAAAATATTACGAGCAATTTTTTATTTTGGTAGAAGTACATTAATAACCTAGGTAATTGAAAAGTAAGAGGAACTTTGGAGTTAAAAAATACTCCGTATTATTTTTATGGTATAAGGCCCTGTTCTTTTCGGCTGAAATAGGGCTGAGCTGAGCTGAGCTAGTCTGATAAGAGCTGAGCTGGTCTGATAGGAGCTGAGCTGGACTGATACAAGCTGAGCTGAGCTGAACTAAAAGAAGCTGAAATTAATAACTACTTGTATAAATTATCTAATAATATTTTAAAAAATGAAAAAAAATAATTATAACACCAATTAATAATAATAATAATAATAAATTAATAAATTAATCAATTAATAATAGTAATAACAACAACAACAACATTTCTCTCACATTCATTTGATTTCTACTTTGTTTTTTCATACTTGACAATAGTAAAATTTGTTAGGTATATATCTTTGATTACTTAATATACAAAATTTTATATTTTGATATTCTTAAATTCTAATACTCTCTCATTCTTTGGAAACCTACCATAAGTTGAATATATGTGAGGTATATTTTAATCAAATGGTAGGTTTCCAAAAAATGGGAGGAAGTATAATACAAATAATACTCATATTGTATGGTATATATATATATATATTAGATATTCTATTCACCAAAAAATATTGTAAAAAAAACGTAAATGAATTGTTATGGCATTGAGACAGAGTTGTAAATATTTGAATGTAATAATATTATAGAATGCATAATAATATAAATTAATAATTGTTATAATAATAATGATAAAAAAATAGAAAATAATAATAATAACGATAATAATAACAATGACGATGATGACGATGATAATAATAATTTGTTATTATTACTATAATTAAGAGATATGGGTAATAAAAATAACAAGAACAATAATATTATCATTATTATTATCTTTTTATGAAAAGAAACTTGCATTAATATCGACATGCCATAACAACAACAACAACAAGACCTTATTGTAATTTGTTTCGATCTTAATGCAACTCCCGTTTCATATAAATAAATAAATAAATATTATTATTATTATTATTATTATTATTATTATATTATTATTATTTTTATTTTTATTTTATTATTATTATTATTATATTTTATTATTATTATTATTATTGAAGTATTATTTTAGGAGCTGAAAATATTGGAGCTGGGCTGAAAATATTAGGGCTGAGCTGAGTTGAGCTTATAGGAGCTGGGCTGAGCTGGTCTGAAACAGGCTGAAAATAAGCTGAAAAGAACAGGGCCTAAGTCTTCACTCGAAAGCTTTATATTTGTTGAGTATATTAAGAAATCATTTCAGTTTTAGATTTTTTTTTCGTGAACCGCGCCCTTCGAACTTAGTTCGCCTTAGGCAGCATCCAACGAATCTCGAACCTAACCGAGCTCCGAACCGTGTAACACACTAACACTAGGATGGAGTGAACCCCAAACTGTGTAAGGCCCTGAAACAGGGCTGAGCTGAGCTGGTCTGATAGGAGCTGATAGGAGCTGAGCTGAGCTGAATTAAAAGAAGCTGAAACTAATAACTACTTATATAAATGATCTAATAATATTTTAAAAAATGAGAAAAAATATAAAAAGTTATAGCACTAAATAATACTAAGGCCCTGTTCTTTTCAGCTTATTTTCAGCCTGTTTCAGACCAGTTCAGCTTCTATCAGCTCAGCCCAGCTCCTATAAGCTCAGCTCAGCTTGCCCTAATATTTTCAGCCCAGCTCCAATATTTTCAGCTCCTAAAACAATACTTCAATAATAATAATAAAAAAATATAATAATAATAATAATAATAATAATAAAATATAATAATAATAATAATAGTAATAATAGTAATAATATATATTATTATTGTTATTATTATTTATTTATTTATATGAAACGGGAGTTGCATTAAGATCGAAACAAATTACAATAAGGTCTTGTTGTTGTTTTTGTTATGACATTTCGATATTAATGCAAGTTTCTTTTCATAAAAAAATAATAATAATGATAATATTATTGTTCTTGTTATTTTTATTACCCATATCTCTTAATGTTAGTAATAATAACAAATTATTATTATTATCATCATCATCGTCATTGTTATTATTATCGTTATTATTATTATTATTATTATTATTTTTTTTTTTTATCATCATTATTATTATAACAATTATTAATTTATATTATTATGCACTCTATAATATTTTTAGGTCTTGAAATAGATATTTTTAGGTTTTGATTACGTAGTTATTAGTTTCAGCTTCTTTTAGTTCAGCCAAGCTCACCTCAGCTCAGCTTCTATCAGTCCAGCTCAGTTCCTATCAGACCAGACCACAGCTCAGCCCTATTTCAGCCGAAAAGAACAGGGCCTAATAATAATAATAATATTTAATAAATTAATTATAATAATAATAATAATTAATAAATTAATTATAATAATAATAATTAATTAATAATAATAGTAATGATAATAACAACAACAACATAGTACTCACTCCAATTCATTTGATTTCTACTTTTGTTTTTTTAGTACTTGGCAATAGAAAATGTTATGCATATATTTTTGATTACGTAATATACAAAATTTTAAATTTTCATATTCTTAAATCTTAATACAATACAAATAATACTCATATGCTATATTGTGTATGTGAGTTGTAAATATTTGAATGTAACATCTATTTCAAGACCTCAAAATATTATGGAGTGCATGATAATATTAATAATTTTTATAATAACAATGATTATAAAAAAATAGAAAATAATAATAATAACAATGACGATGACGACAATGATGATGATAATAATAATCTGTTATTATTATTAACATTAAGAGATACAAGTAATAAAAATAACAACAACAATATTATTATCATTATTATTATTTTTTATGAAAAGAAACTTGCATTAGTATCGAAATGCAACAACAAAAACAATAATAACTTATCGTAATTTGTTTAGATCTTAATGAACTTCCGTTTCATATAAATAAATAAATAACAATAACAATAACAATAACAATAACAATAATAATAATAATATTATTATTATTATTGTATATTTTTATTTATTTATTTTAGGAGCTGAAAATATTGAAGCTGGGCTGAAAATATTAGAGCTGAGCTGAGCTTATAGGAGCTGAGCTGAGCTGATACGAGTTGGGCTGTGCTGATAAAAGCTGAGCTGGTCTGAAATGGGCTGAAAATAAGCTGAAAAGAACAGGGCCTAACACTGTGGTGGACAATAAAGTTTAATTTTTTTTATTTTTTCTTCTTGTTGTCAAAATTGGTACGGGTGGACGATAGAGTTTTGTTGTGTTATCTGTGTATTATATACTCTATTTAAATCACCTATTTACGATAATTATTTTTAAATATTACTCTGTATTTGTTTACTTTAAGAGCAATAGCAATAGAAGAACTTTGTATAAAGTTCTTATTATACCATGTCATATTTTCCAAACCCCAATATTTAAGAACTTTAATCTACAATAGATGAACTTTTTTTTGTTGGGAAAATGGACAAAGTTTACAGTATTCTATGTCATAATCAATTGATTATTGGTCTTCACATTTCTCTATGCTTACAAACCAAGTTCTTATTTTAGAACCCAGTTCTTAAAATTAAGAACAAACTTTATGATTTAGTAGATGAACTTTACAAATAGAGTTCTTATTGACAATCCGAAGAGTAAAAACCTCTATTGCAATTTCTCTAAGATTTTTCAAACATTTTTTCTTAAAAGCACCTTATATAATCATGCTTTGTTACTCAAGACTCTTTAAACATTAACATATTTATTTTAAAAATTATTGTTTGTGAATGGCGGTCCCCAAGTACAGTTTTAATGGAAGACTCACGTGGGCCATCTTCAAATCATTTTGGTATTAATGCACGTTGTTGTATTTTTCTTGACAAACTTTTTACTGTGTGTTTGCATATACAAATCTTTTGTGGTTGACAGGTTGACTACTCCGGGTTTACAACTATAAATCCTCAGAGGTTTGGGCAAAAATATGTGGGGAAGGTACTATTTAAATTTATTTCTGCTTGTAACTAGTACTATCTAATTGAATTATTGGCATGAAATACTGGCGTAATTTATATGAGCTTTCTTGCAAGAATACAGGTGGCAAATCCTCAGGATATTCTGATATTCTCCAAAGCTTCACGAGCTAAAAGTCGGGGTGAAGGTAATGTTGTCAGTATTTCATATGGATATTCTGTTAGTCACTTTTCAAAGGTCTCTTTACTTTGTTACTTCGTGTGCTGCATGTCCGTGTTTGAGACTTCATCATGTCAATAGGATAGGATAGAACACCATGTCAACTTCTCACAAAATAGCTCTGCTCGACACACTGTGTCGTATTCGAATTGCAACCATGGCAGAGACTTAAGATTAACATAGATGTCACTAGTATATGTTGACCATTGGAATCTTGTCCCTTTCGTTGATCACTTGAGTGTCTCTAATTTTCAGACTTGAAGGAATTGATGTTAAGCATGTGTTTACTCTGTCGCCCGTCACTTTGTCGAAGGGTTATTTCTAAAGGTGTGCATGGCCCGCATGCATCTTAGCATGTTTGTGTGGGCCATGAGTGCATTGTCTATCAGGATCACAATTTCACTTCTTTTTCTTTGAATTTGTTGGCTTTCTGTGCGACACTCCTTGTATCTATTAGAATAAGACTAGTTGCATCTGTATTCTAATAATTCTTCACTGGTGAACACCTGCTTTGATTCTTCACTTACAGATTTCCTGGCTAGCTATCTTGTTTCTTATAATCCCTGTGAAATGGAGTCTTGAGTATACTTTCTTTGTGCTAAGGTAATGTATGTTACACTTCTGGTGTGTAACCTTCTAAATGGAGTATCCTATATCACTCTAGGAGGCAAAATTGATGATTCAGAGAAATTTCGTCCAGAAGAACTAAATCAGCAAAATATTGAGGCTTTGGTTGCAGAGAGCAATCTGGTATGTGTTTTGTTTTATATCTGTCCTAATGTTTTACTTGTATATTACTATGAATTATCTAAGTTTTTTAAATTTGGGGGTTTTCTCATCATTTTTCTGCATTTTGGTTAGATACTTAAATATACCTTTCAAATCGTCCCTAGGGTCACCCGAGCTCTGAGTAATTGGTAGATACCCTGCTGCTACACGTCACCATGTTTAATTTTTTTTACTTAGGATTTATATATTTGGATCTTTGACTGCTTAAGAAGGATCGGTAATTTCAACTTGACTCTAATTCCATCTGAAGTGCTTTTTAAATTATTTTCGTAAGCGTACATAGTCGTCCTTAGGAGTGATTCAGAATTTTTTTCCATGCAGAAAATGGAGATCCTACCTGTCAATGATCTGGATATCGCACTTCATAATTTTGTCAACAAAGATGACAAGTTAGCTTTCCATGCTTGTGTACAACACACTCTCGAGGAAACACGTGTAAGTAATTAACATCTAGAAGTTTCATATGTATACATATGTGGCTTTCCTAAGTTATAATGTCTCTTTTCGTGCACGTGATTTTCTTGCATCTTTTATCAAAAAACTGGATTTGTGCCTAATATGTATCTAACAACCATTTTCTCATACGGCAGAGCAAAATAGCTGGAGACTCAGACTCGGTGGACTTTGAAGAAAAAGACTTGATTGTTAAAGTTGAAGAACTGCTTGAGGCAAGTACTTTTGTCAATCTACATCTTCTCTCCCTAAGGATCTGCTGGCGCTTTTTCTTAATTAAAGACTCAAGTCTGAACTGTCATTTACCGATCTCTTCCTTTCATAACTTTCTTTATATGCCAGATTATTCTGCTCGTGAAGTTCTTCAGTTTTCTAAGTTTGTTATATTTGCACTTTGTTTATGCTTCAGGAGCGTGTCAAAGAAAGTGCAAAACGGCCAAAGGAAACTTTTACCTTCAGTGCTCATTCGGTGGTCAGTACTCTTTATGTTTACTGGTTCAAGAGATTCATACAGTTCACTATTGCATCTTTGTTTCATACTTGATTAATCTGACGAACAAATGGTTTAGATAGTTATGTTAAAACGACTGTTACTAAAATGCTGAGGGGACAGATACTGCAAATTGGTTTACTTAATCATAGATATATGTGAAGTGTGTGTCACCTCATATTCATAGATTTCATGCTACAGTAATGGATTAAGGTTAACATATTTTAAGATCCCCTCATAACAAGAGTATGCGCTGATAGAAAGAAATTGAATGTATATAACAAAGAGTGAAGGATACTTTTTTGAGGTTTTGTTATCTAAACAATAACGGTAAATGGATATTTTTTCACTCTCACATAAGGACATATACACTAGTATTGTTTGACAATGAAAATTAACATTCAGCATTGATTTTTTCCCCTATTGGTAGGATTTGAAAGGTAAAGGTAAGTCAGGAATAGGAAGTGGAGTGTCTTTTAGTGACGATGAAGATTCCACCCAGATAGTTGGAGCAAAATCTGCACCTCGAGGCAGAAAAGCTACTTCAACATCTCTAGTTTCCTCTCGTGATGCTTCTCAAATTGGTAAAACTTCCACGAGAGGAAGAGGGAGGGGGAGAGGGAAGGGTACATCTAATTTAAAGCAATCAACTCTTGACATGTCCTTGGGTTTTCGGCGTTCCCAACGGTGAGCATTTGTCATTCTCATTTAAATAATAATCCCCCTCATTGTCCTTTTAGCCTGACTATGACTCTTGTATTTGTACCCTATTTTGTCTTGTGAGGAAAGCCTTCATGAAAATAATATTTTTGGCCTTTTAAGTAATAGAAGTCACATTTCTGTAGTCTTATTTCCGCGACTAATTATGTTTTATTACTTTGCTTGCGATGGATAGAACTAGCAAACAGATCTCTTTGAAGTTTGAACACTTGAAAAGGTAGCATACACACACAAAAAAAAAGAGTAAAAATAGCAAAGTAGGAAGCATGAAAGAGAATGTATATTCACTACACATACCAACTAGCCAGATAGGCTTGTATGTCAGGGTTTTACGCGTAAGACCAACCAGTAACCTTATAATTAAATGACGAGTACAGAAGGATTGAGGTTGGTCTCACAGTCTCACATAGGATATCGTCTCTTACAAGATTTACTGCCATGTGTGAGTGGGACATGTTTGAAGGCTTCTTTGTTTCTTGAAAGATACTGAAGCTTATTGTATTTAACTGCAGATCTGCTTCAGTTGTTGCCTCAGCATCAGTGCAGAGCATTGCAGATGAAGAAGAAAATGTGGATTCAGGTTCAAATGGAGAAGGTGGGGACCAAGAAGTGCAGGTGATTAATGACAGTTCGGTGAGTGGTGTCTTTTTTGTTCTTTTCATCTATATACTTCTATAAAATCCTTGTGTCAACCTTGATGAAATGGGTGAGTAGGAAACACATTCACAAGCTTATTTACTTGTACAATTATTTTCGTATATGACCTCACATCTGAGACCAACCCAAATCCCTATCTATTTGGCATTTAGTTAGAGGGTTAATGGTTTGCCTCACATGTATTACGGAGTACTCGTAGTATTTATGTTCCTATAAATTACACTAGATTGGTCTAACTGTACATTGCTAAAAATATATAGAGCTTTTTTTATATAGCACAGCCGCACAGGTTTTTAAAACTTAAAAAGAGATGCTAGTGCACCTCTGGTGCCTCCTCTGTTATTGTGTGTGAGACTAAACGAAAAGGGTTCTATTTGGTTTTGACAGGGTGATGATGGTAAGGTTGATGGTAAGAGTCGCAAACGAGCTGCACCAAGAGGAAAGGGTAGAGGTTCAACGCAGCCCTCTAAGAGGGGTAGAGTATCAGAGACCTCTTCATTCCAAAGAAAGCTCATGGGAAATAATGACGACAACGATGATGATGATGATGATGATTACGATGACATGTCAAGCCGATTAAAGAAGTCTCAAGCGAAGGTATTCCTTCAATCAACTTTTTCTCATTTTGTTCTCCTATATGCAGCTTGACATAGTCTTGTTGAGTGTGCAATTTGCTTTTTCTTTGATGATGCATTTATATCATGTACTCTGCATGCTCATTGTCTAGTTCAGGTTTGATTTGCATAATTTTGAGCATAAGCAGAAATCCCTCAAGGCTTGGGTAGCCAATTCTGTAACTCCCACTGAATCACGATTCAGTTCAAGGTTATTCTATTTTGATGCTTGTTTAAGGCCAGTGACACTATTATGAGTGTATTGCGCATCTAATGTTTATGTATCAATATCAAGTTAGTAAACCGTTGCTTAAGACAAAGCTCATAATCTAAAGTACGAGTGACCTGTTCTTGGGAAGATATTGCCTAGACATTGAGCATGTGTCATGTGCGTGACTGATTGAATACGGGCTGTCAATTGGATTAATTATCCAAGGAAGAACGACAGTAGAAAGGGTATGGATTCATACTTCATAAATGTCCGCTGGACAATTTGGCTACTCAAAAATGATACCATCTTTCAGAGGCACAGTGCTTTGTGGGAAAATGGCTATGCAGCTCCTGCAGCCGCAATTCTCAACCATCAACCGTATCTCTGGAACGAAAGAGGAATGATACGTCACAAAGTCCAACTCTTCTTAAATCGTAAGAGATGGTATTAAAAACACTGCCTAGAAAAGCAGTTTCCTGTGGGATGGGTAACATATGACTCTTCGGGGGTATTTTAGCTAGGAGCAGGTTGGAGATATGTGCGAAGTCCCCTCTCCAAGCAGAAGCCTTGGGTGTCTTTAAAGCCTACTTCGTACCCCCATCTTATGAGAACTTTAGATAATCTCTCTTTCATTTCCCTCTTTTCATTGTCTTTCCTTTCCCTTTATTCCTAGATCTCCGAACAAAATAGTTCATAGTCTTAAGTTCATAAACCTCTCTTGGTGGCTGGCAAAAAAAATGGTACACTACAAGGATTCTGTCAATCTGTGTTAGTGTTTTCCCAGGAAACTAGTGTACTTGGGTTTGAGTTTTTTTAAATATATTAAAAAAAAACAGTATTTGAAATGCTTTTCACCTCTATTCCTGATGTTCTTCCTCAGGTCACAAGAAACTATGGAGCTTTAAGGAGATAAGTTATAAGTGGTGTCTCTTGACAACTTTTTAGCGAGAGCGAGGGCATCAAGTGTGGTGAGGAATGAAAACGGTTTCATCCAAGCAAGCAACAATTTTGTGTTATGTGGCTTGCGACAGCTTTGTCGAGGTGTTTCAATTGATGCGCTTGTACATACAGACTTTCTTGTTAGTTTCAAGAATATTGTACAACCCTGTGTGTGGCTCTCTGTCTCGGTGGTTCAACATATTTTTGACGCCAAAAGCTTGAAAGAGCTCATCGATTAAAATAGAGCTGTAGCTAAACAAAATCTGGCAGTGATTGCAGATCAACATTGAATGCACTTCATAGATAATACATACCATCTAAAGAAATTGTTTTATGGTAAACCGTACTGGATATCCGATTTTTCGTATCGGCTATCTGGAAATTCATATAATTGAAAATGTACACCGTATCGTATACGTATAATAAAATCATATCGTATATTTTTGTGTACATGTACTCAAATGATATCTTATCTCAATAACAGTGAATTGAGGGGTACTGATGAAAATGCTTAGCCTTGCAGGCATTGTATATTTCTATGATTAGAAAAGATACCAATCTTTGAGGATACCAATCTTTGAGGGGTACTGTACGCGAAAGGTAAAGTCTATATAGGAGGGAGGAGGTTATGTTAACATAGGTACAGACAGATACAAAGCTTTCTAACTGCCACAAATTCTTATTTAAGACGAGCATATCCATTTTATCACTAAAACATGCCACATAATCAGTCGTCTTATGCAGCAAATCATTGACTCAGCATAATGGTCAAGAAACCAGTTCCATCGGCATGAAAAGAGTCGAACTATTTACCCATTTCCACGAGAGCATATAAGCCCAAAAAAAATGTCGTGGAACATTGTTGCTTGTCACATAGACTGACGGCCTCGAAGATGAGCGCTTCTGTTGACATCTCCGTATGTACAAAAATTTACATTTAGCATTGCTACCTTTTCATCTGAGGTAGAGACGAGCATCCGTTTTGCCATTCTTCACCTACGATAGCAAATACAGGAAAACATAACTCGTATTAGATTCAAGGGCATACAAAAACTTTGGTGCCTAAATGCTACCGAGTATTGAACGCAGTACCACAGTTTTTTTAAAAAAAAACGAGTACCAGCGAATCATAAGTAAAGAGAGATTGTAAAATAAATCCCAACGAATGACGGAAAATTATCAATTTATTTTATAGTAAAGAGAGCCCACGAATACTTGTTTTACACTAACAATTTTCAACCCAGAATCAAGAGTACTAACACCCTCGAAGACTTACCATCTAGCTTAGATGGCTCATCAGCTAGTTAACATCTAGTCACAATTCCAACAATGTCATTACTACATTTAACAAACTTGTTTATCTGAAGGGTTGCAAAGAAAAAAAGGAAAAAGAAACACAGAGCATCACGAGCCAGTGCATAATTTAGTGCACGGTCAAATTCACCCTATGCATTATCCTTGTGTTGAACATGAGGATCTGATGTGTTATTAAGTCCACGTTCTTTTCGAATGAAATTGACTGAACTGAATAACAAAAGTGAAGTGATATCTAATCCAAAAGAACATGGCCTAACACAAGAATTTTTCAGTGAATACCAAAAAAATAGTGTGGCACTTTCCCTGTGTCTGATACTTCTAACCATGTCTCAGCTGCGGGGGAGGGGATGAAACCTCCCAAATATGATTTTAATAACAACAAAAGATATCACATGCCTCATCCAACAAAAAGAGAACTTACAATTACCTTTGAACCAGCAGATACTACATTGCCTTTGTTTTCTGACAACTTATTAGGTCTCTTCTGATCAACTCTTTTCACAACAGGCATGTTGCAGTCAGCAGAAGATATTTGACTCAAAGGTAATCTTCTGACATTCTCTTTTATGAAAGATGAAGGTCCATTGAAATGTGCACGCCCCACTTTCGCTAAACCAGCTGGAACTCCAAGTCTTGTATAATTTGTAATATTCTCCGACAATGGAACCTGTATGAAAGACGAATTAAGTTTGAGTAAGAAGACTGAACTGATGTCTTAAGTTGAAGGTCTCTTCCCTCTAATTCCAGATATGAACCCAGGGGTGACATGTTATTAGTTATTACCATGAAAAGTAGGAGTCGGGCATTCTTAGAATCACAGCTTCTGCAGGATATATGTCCTACATCTTATGTTTCTCAAACTTTTTAATGTTATTCTACAGATGTTTGTATCTATTTCGGACAATGTATTCATATTGATGTCCAATTGTCAAGTATTGGACACGAGTTCACGACAACATCTGAAAAGTTGAATTGGCACCGCCTACAGCCTTCCAGATACTCCCTCCGGATCCCTAAAAGCTCCCACTCGAATATAGAAGTGGGAGCTTTCAAAGATTGAGAGGGGATATATAATAACAACTTCAGGGATAACATATCTGGTCTAAAGTCTAAACTCACCTTTGACTTCACAGCTAGCAAGGGAGTGGAAGCTACTACTACAGCACTTCTACCCTCTATCCTGGAGCTATGACAAATTCCAGTCTTAACAGATGGCTCAACTTGTTTTCGAATTCTTACTCTTCCTTTGAGAGGTGGCGCTGATTTCCCTAAATCATGTGCATTAGAATTTTTGGATTTCTTCAGTTTCAAACTAGCTGCCGTTTTCTTGACTGGTACCTCACTGACTTTGTTAGCCGTTACTCTTCCATTCATGGGTCTTACCGAAATTTCAGGGGCCCCGACACCTAAATATTTATCTCTGTTCTGTTTATTAACAACCACAATTTTCTTAACCCCTAACACAGAATTTGACATACTCACGCTAGAAGAACCAACACTTGGCTTTCCCGTCAATGACATGTTGGGGCCTTTAACCTTCATATTTTCATTAATATCCATTTTGACTTGGTCGTGATGATCATTTTTTGTTGGTCCCGTTGATCTCTTGACTTTTCCATCATATCCAATACTAGAAGAACCAACACTTGATTTGCCAGAAGAAGATTTATGGCTTTTTAGTTCTCTATCATCACCACATACTTCAACCCTCAATGCTGGCCTTGTGGCACGGCTTTTTCTGAGATTAATTTTCAAGGCATTCAATAGACTTCCAGTCATACCAAATCCCTCTTTGGAGACCTCTGATGGCTTCGTGTATTGTCTTTGACTTACAGTTGTTATTGTACTAGTTGATAATCCACTTGTAGAGACTAACTGAGTGTTTATAGAACCATTTGTATCTCTATCATCTGCTGCACCTTGTGAAGCACAACAAATAGTCGCAGAGCGGCTATCGCTGCACAGCACACTAGTGACTAAATCAGTAGCTTCACTTTCGTTACTAAGGCCGAATTTAGGTTTACAATCAGTAGCTTCACTTTCATTAACAGGATGGTCTTTACTGACTGAAGTCATATCATTGTTTCTCTGATGTTTACTTATGTAGTCTTTGCCTCTTGATTTTGAAACTGAGGATGGAAGCTTTGGGGAACATACCCCATGAAGATTGAAGTTCATGGAATCATTCCCCAAATCTGGATGTGCAAATGCAGACCTTAACCGACGTGCGGAAAGAAGATGGAACCTGAAAATTAAGCCAACCCTTATAAGTGAAATCCCTATACCCCTAAGGTCCTAACTTTAAGATATCTTCAGTGAACAATGGCTCAAAAGGGTAAGTGGAAGACACTAACGAATGGCTTGTGTGGAACCACACATCATCGCTGCAAAAGGATACAATAAATGTGCTCCTTAGTCAAGGATTTCACAAATCCGCAGTTAAATGGTAAATTTGTGAGTCGACAAACAAGGAAAGAGATTGTGAGTCATAGATAAAAGGAAACTAACTTGTTATCTGAAGTCATATATGGCTCCAATGTAAGATCAGCCCACATTGGTGCTTCCATTTCTTCCTACAGTAGATGCCCAAATTAAACAAAGGATTATTATATGTCTCTAGAATGGTAAAATATGGTTCACTCAAACCACGTCATTTCAGTACACACACGAGTTCAGCGGTAAAACTGGTTGGTGAGCGTAGTTGCTATGGAGTACTTGTCATGAGACTCTGAAATACGGAGTAGTTTTTACAGTATAGCGAGTAAATCAAAGACAATACTAGGATAGAACTAGAACTACTCTCACCATCCTATTTTGTTCTATTAGACTTTGGAGGTCAAACAATGTAAACTTAACCAATATAATGTCATTATATGGTATCATGAAAACTGTTTTTTTTTTTCAAAAACCTGATGTGCGCATTAATTAGAGAAATCAATGCCTAGAGTTGACATCGGCTGCCATTAAAAATATCAACCCAAAACATTGAAGATGAAGTTCAAGACACTAGACCGAGAGGCGATAGCCAACAAGAGGAGAAAACCAATTAACCCTGAAATCCTCCAATATATCCAACTATACATTGCATCACTACTATACGACCAATGGATCACCAGTAAACAAGAAACTTAACACGATTTGACGAGAAATTGATCACCAATAACATTTGCATATATAAACACCAATCCAGCCTTCATATCAAACAAACAAATAACCGATTCTTAATACTTACTAATTGCTACTACCATACATACAGACTTGATACTTCCAAAGTTCCAGCTCCAATTAGGTAGGATTACTTTATTTATTTTACTAGGAAAAAAAGGGAAACAATTCATCGACCACTATTTTAATTACAGTATCTGATCATAAAATCCGTCTCCATGATATGGATAAATTAATAAATAAACGTTTTTCAACGATAAACAATATCAAGCATCGAGTAAATTACAAACCATAAACTCAGATTAATCACAAAAGAAATTCAGAATACTCAAACCCTAAAAATGAAAGTAAAAAAAAATGGGGAAAAAGAAAGGGGTGAAGAACCAGAAAAGCCCAGTGATGGACTTGAATAGCGGCTCTCCTCTTGGAAATGAGTGGAACAGCACCATTTTCGTTGATCTTGATCTTGTTTTGCGCCATTATTGTTTAGAACTTGTTAACTCAATCACGTGGATACTCATACATACATAATTCTCGCAACTACTTTTTACCGTCGGCGCTTTACTTCTTACCGTCGGCGTTAATTACGTGAAATGACGACTTTGTCCTTACTATTTATTCTCAAAATAATATTACTTTTACATTTTATAGATTGTAATTTTTTTTTTAAAACTCGATAACAAAACCGTCTTTTTCGATTATCGTAATAAACCAAAACCGACTTCCTATATAGTTAATTACGCAAAATGACGAATTCTCCTTTGCAATTAATTCTCGAAATATTATCACATTTACATTTTATAGAATATCGGTTTATTAGAACTCGATAATAAAACCGTTTTTTCAACTATTGTTACGCCTCCGATTTTAAACAGTTAATTAGATTAATTAACGACTTAATACAATTTAATAAACATAATTAACAAATACGAGTAATATGCAAATTAAATCCTAATTAATCTACGACAAGTCGACAATCAAGATTTATTATACAGATCAATGCAAATTAAAAAAAAAAATCCGGAAATGGGTCAGGTCAATTGGGTTTTTCGACCCACCTAAGGGTCGTATTATTTTCTCTATAATACTTGAAAGTTTTGAGAAATAATTTAAGTATAATATAAATCTTCCAATGATATGAGACATGTAGTATAAGGTGGTGAAATTGGTTACATTGATAATATTTCATACAAACGACCCGGGTTCGATTCCTCTTGTTCACACATTTGCCTTTTGAAAAAATAATTAAAATTTACAAAATTATGCAATTAGCAAGGATCGAACCCCAGACCTATTGATTAGAAGGCAAATGACCAAACCACTAGACCACCATCAACAAACTGATATATCAAGTGGCTGAAAACTATATTAAAAGACAAAAAAAAAACCCGAAAAAATGGGGGAGTCGAATAATTTCTTCGACTCACGGATGGGGGGTTCGAAGAATTTCTTCGACTCGTGGATGGGGGAGTCGAAAAAAATCTTCGACTCCCCCATCCGCGAGTCGAAGAAATTCTTCGAACCCCCCATCCGTGAGTCGAAGAAATTCTTCGACTCCCCCCCATTTTCCGGGTTTTTTTTCTCTTGGTCATTTGCCTCCTATTCAATAGGTCTGGGGTTCGATCCTTGTTATTTGCATAATTTTGTAAATTTTAATTATTTTTTCAAAAGGCAAATGTGCGAACAAGGGGGTTCGAACCCGGGCCATTTGTATGAAATGTTATCAATATAACCAATTTCACCACCTTATACTTCGTGTCTTATACCATTGGATGATTTATATTATACTTAAATTACGTTTATTAAATTGTATTAAGTCGTTAATTAATCTAATTAACTCTTTAAAATCGGAGGCGTAACAATAATCGAAAAAATGGTTTTATTATCGAGTTTTAATAAACCGATACTCTATAAAATGTAAATGTAATAATATTTCGAGAATTAATTGCAAAGGAGAACTTGTCATTTTGCGTAATTAACTATATAGGGAGTCGGTTTTGATTTATTACGATAATCGAAAAAGACGGTTTTGTTATCGAGTTTTAATAAATCGATAATCTATAATTAAAATGTAAAAGTAATATTATTTTGAAAATAAATAGCAAGGACAAAGTCGTCATTTCACGTAATTAACGCCGACGGTAAGAAGTAAAGCGCCGACGGTAAAAAGTAGTCCCCATAATTCTTTGGATTTGGGAGTGTTTAAAAGAGTTTAGGATTTGTGGCGAGTCAATTTGGCGAATTGTAGAAGGCAGACAGTCAGTCAAGGAGGATGATACATTACCGTTGCCAGGTTTTAGAATCTTCCCTCCACGTTAAAGTTAATTCAATTTTAACTCATTGTCATTGCACCCGTACCCGGCCTGGCTATTGGATCGTGCCGCGCTTCTCCCAAGTTTAGTGGCACGACTTCATATACAGTACATCCGAGGATCGGGTCTGATTCGGCTGGGAATGTTCGATAGGGTGGCCCTAATATTTGATCTTTCATACCCCGAATGTCAAATGGATTACTCTCATTCAAACACGTTTAACTGAAATTCGATCCGAAAACAAAATGCTCTTTGTTGATAGGATAGTCCTGACAAAGTTTTGCATTTTCCATAAACGGATAATTCAATCAAAGTTTTGCATTTCATTTTTTTGGTAAAACATTTTATAAATAACTATTCATATTTTATTACTTTTTATTCACTTTAATTTTTGGGTGGACCCATAAGATCGTTTGATTAACTAATAATATCGTTACTTTTTACATTCTTTCTTAAACATTGTGAAATATTCCATGTAAATCATTGTTGGTATGAAAGGGAGTGGTTACATGAATATTTAGGATAGGTGGTGACAGGGTGATGTGGACGCTGCCACGCACACGGCTCGCTCGAGACCGGTCCGATCACGCGTTCGGGACGAAGTATCGGACCTTGATTTGTATGCGATTTGTGGGTTGTACTACACAGATGTATGAGCGCATCTGTGTTTCCGTTGAAACCAATCGGGATGTGATATCTCGCGACCGTTTAGTGAACCGAACTCATGATGTGATGTTGGACTCAGTTAAGAGAAATGTTTAGTGAATTGTGTTATCGTGATTTCATTCATGCAAAAGGAGCTATTTATACGAGGATACTTCGTAACCTACGACATACTAATAAAGGTCACTTATTTAGTAGTGGATTCCTATCTATCTATTTATAAAGTTAAAAGGGTTATTTGAGTATTTAATTTTTTGCCACGTGGCGGATATTAAATGTTCAAACAACCCTTTATTATTATTATTATTATTATTTTTTTTATAAAAACCAGAACTTATATTAAGATCGAAACAAATTAGAAGAAGTTAGTGGGTAGTCGAGATACTATCTGGGCACCCACTCCCTTAGCAATAGAAAAACTAAGTCGAGTAAAAATAAAAGCAGCTGCGCCAGCTCCCGCGTCCTGAGAGATAGAGAATTTCTGAATCCGCTTGAGTAAAGCAGCGGCCTCCGCGTCGAGCTCCCCTAGAGAAGAGAAAGAGAAAGGTAGGAACCCATACCCAGTCTTGGTGCACAAATCTCCATACTTGGCGCACTTACGCAGAGCAGCATCAGCGACCGCGCGACCAGGCAGAAAATCAGACATCGCGGACTGAGTCAAAGAGGACGACCCCGTCAAATCGACACACACATCACGCCCCCTATCCCAGGAATAAAGAAGTAAATCCGCCGGGCGTAGGGGCCTTTCGTGCCCATCAATCAAACCGACATCTACCTTCTTACCGGCCGAAATACCAGATCGGAAGCAGATATCCAAAAGGGTGTCGTGAACCAGGTTTTGTCTATGCTTAATACCAATGGTACCAGCACACGACACAACATGATCTCCAAAAATGTCCCCCTCAAAGACTCGGGAACAGGCATAACAAGGCTTAGGTACCGGGAACAAAGGGACACCCAACCGATAGCTAAGAACAGAGCGATAAGTCCTCCCATTCATGGTTTGTCCCAGCCCGGAGATAGGTACCGCGCGCAACTAGTCAGACGTGTGAGCACCCTGCAGAGACTTCCACAATGCCACCTGTCGTCGAGTCAAGGAGAAAACCGATTCTAATGAAGCAGTAACCTTCGTGAAATATATATCTGCCAATCTCTTCATGAGTTTGGGGGCAGCAACTTCACTAGGATTACAAAAAAGGTCGGAATCGGTGGTCTCGTTAAACAGAGCCAAGGCCGCATCGAAGGCCGGCCCAGGAGTAGAGACAGCTGAAGGCCGAAGGAGCATAGCCTGCAACTCAGAGGACTGAAGACGAGAAGCCAAAAAGGCATAGTGCAAGACATCCCCGGCACTGCACACACCCAACCCTCCGAAATTAAAGGGCAGTGTGGAAAGATGCCACTGCCAGTCTCCGAACCCGGGGCCGCACGCGATGACAATGCGTTCCAGGCTAGATCGCAACGCCGCATCAAAGGTCTTAGCCGAGTCGAAGACCGTAGGGGGACAGGTTCGCAGAGAGAATGAAAGCTTAGAAATACCGGCACAAGCACGAAGTAACAACAGCTCGCACTGTGGGTCCTCAATCCTGGCAACCGAATCCATAAGCTCAATGGTTCTCGTAACTCTCTTCGCCACAAGCTCACTGCTGAAAGTACGGCAGATACTGACGGGGCCACCAAGAACTTTGACACCACGCAGTGGTCGAGAAATATCAAAGGGGAAAACACCCGGAAGTCGACTCCTAGGGTCTTCCTTAGGCCAAAAAACCTCGGTTTTTCCGACATTAAGGTGAAGACCCAAGCGAGGACCATCCTCCATAATCAGCTCCAAAACCTTCCCCAAGACCAAAGTATCTCCAACGATGGTGCCGTCATCCAAGTACCAAGCCTGCAAGCTCAAGGGAAAAGAGTCCCGGATCTTACAAATCAAGGGATGCAAGACCAAAGCGAAAAGAAGAGAGCCCAAAGGATCACCCTGCTGGACCCCTGACAAGACCAAAGGCTGTGCTCCCCATAGAAAAGCCTGACAGGCCGAGAGTAGCAAAAATCGACCCAGCGGGAAAGGACAGGGCAACAACGACGAACCTCGCGCAACATGATCTCCCGGTCAACCAAATTAAAAGCATTCTGAAAGTCGACCAAAAGCATGGAAAGGCCCATGTCACCACCCCGATCCTCAATAAACCGATTCAAGACATGCAAAAGCATTCTGAAAATTATTATTGTTATTATTGTTATTGTTGTTGTTGTTATTATTATTTTTTTTTATTTTTTTTTTTGCAAGAAAAAGTTATGTCTCTATATTCATCCATCAAAGGGGAGAAGATAAGAGGCTAGTTCTTACAAAAAACAAACCCCTAAGTAACTAATTATCATCATACAATCTAAGAGATGCTAGATCCATTCCTCTACTTCTCATCCTACTAAAAACTTCAAATTTAATTTACTGCACTATGCTTCGATAAGGTCTGATCGAATTGTGGAAAATTAGAACATTTCGTTCAATCCATATATGATAGACAGTGGCAGCCAGTGCATGACAAACCCAACTATATTTCCAATGCTTTCGTCTTCGCTTATTCCAAAGCCATCTGATTTCCAGTTGCATATCATCTCCTCGTCCTTTAAGCCGCAACCAATCCTTCAC
The DNA here is from genome assembly GCA_958450325.1 of Agrostemma githago. Classification (NCBI taxonomy): domain Eukaryota; kingdom Viridiplantae; phylum Streptophyta; class Magnoliopsida; order Caryophyllales; family Caryophyllaceae; genus Agrostemma; species Agrostemma githago. The sequence continues at coordinate 8,231,397 of OY288249.1, read as the reverse complement.
CTCCTCCCAAATCATTCTAGAATAGGAGCATTTAAAGAACATATGACCATGGTCCTCGCAAGCATTACAACACAGTATGCATCTATTAATCATACAAAGTCCCCTTTTACACATATTGTCAATAGTTGCCAGTTTTCCTTGCATTGCCAAAGAAGTAATAACGCCATGTTTCGGTATAACTTTTTGCCCCTGTACCTGCTGAAGCCAACTTCTCTTCAAATGGTGATTCCTGAACCAATCATAAGCAATATGAGTTTGGAATCTGCCCTCCTTTTGCCATTCCTGTAACAGCTTTCGCGCTTTCTGCACACTCCCCGTTCTTCTGATCATTGCATCCTTTATCCGAATAATGCTCTTCAGAGTAGATGTATGCTTCTCATGAATCTGAGCATCCCAAATTGAAGCAGTATCCAAAGCATAATGATTAATCCACCGAAGCCAGATTCCTCCATTTCTCTGCTCAATTTTCCAAAGCCAACTACTGATACAAGCCATGTTCCAAGCTTCAATCTCAATAATTCCAAAGCCACCTTCATCCCATGGCACACAGACCTCCTTCCAAGACTTATAAATCATACTCCTACTGCCCACTTCACCTGTCCAAAAATATGATCGACAATATTTATCAATTTGGGAAAGAACATTATGCGGTAGTAAGGTATTAGCACTCCAATAATTGAGGATCCCAAAGATAATCGAGTTTATCAATTCAATTCTGCCCGCATAAGTAAGACATTGTACAGACCCACCACTTAAAGCTTTATGAACCTTGGTAAGCAGTTCAGAGTAATGCTCCAGTCTATTTGTCACAGCATTAAGAGGTAAACCCAAATACTTGCAAGGAAAAGTGCCCAATTTGAAACCAGTATCTTTCATAATAAGATCCCTAATCTCATCCTGAACACCCCCGAAGTATATGTCCGTTTTCTCCTTATTCACTTTCAATCCTGATTCCTCCTTAAACTGGTATAACATCCTCATAGCAGCTTGAACCGAAGGAAGGTCATCTCTCATAAATACCATCAAATCATCCGCAAAAATTAGATGATTCAAGTTAAGCTGTCTGCATTTGGGATGGTAAGAGACTTGCACCTGCGAATTAATCTTCCTAAGATGCCTTGAAAGAACCTCCATACTAAGCACAAACAAATACGGAGATAAAGGGTCTCCTTGTCTCACCCCACTTCTCCCTTTGAAAAATCCATTAGAAGCTCCATTTAGTTTAATGGAAAATCAAGACCCCTGTATGCAAGTATTGACCCATCTAATAAACTGGTCAGGAAAATTAAATTCACGAAGCATGTTATCGATAAACTCCCATTGTAAGGAGTCAAAAGCCTTTCTCAGGTCAATCTTCATAAGACACCTAGGAGTCAGGTATTTTCTATTGTAGTTCTTGATCAGGGATTGCGAGATCGCAATGTTTTCATGTATGCTCCTACCCCGAATAAAAGCCGCTTGTTCCTGTCCAACAATACTACTAATAACTTGTTCCAATCTGTTAGTAAGGAGCTTACTAATAGTTTTATACATAATCGAACAGCAAGAAAGAGGCCTGTAATCCAAAACAGAGGCACAAACCTGCTTCTTGGGAACAAGAGTAATAAGCGTGGTGTTTGCTTGCTTAACCATCTTACCAGTATCAAAAAACTCTTTCACAGCACCACAAAAATCTTCTTTGATAATTCGCCAAGCCGCTTTAAAAAAAACCCGCTGAAAACCCATCAGGCCCTGGGCTTTTGGAAGAACCAATGGAAAAGACTGCTCTCCTTATCTCCTCATCATCAGGCTTGGCCACCAAAATATTCCAATCATTACAGTCCACCGCAGCCCCTAATTCCATACTACTCCTATCTATGGGAGATACCTCAATCTTGTTACCAAGCAGAGAGGCATAAAAATCAATAAACCCAGTAGCAACATCTTCAACTCCTTCCCGGGTATTACCATTATGATCAATAATAGTTCCAATTATTTGTTGTTGACGTCTCTCCTTAATTCTTGAGTGAAAAAACGAAGAAGCAGCATCATCCTTGGCAATCTTTTCCATCTTAGCTCGTTGTTGCAGAATGCTATGTTCAGCCTTCCTTAAAACATTCCAGTTATCAATTAAATCTCGCTCTTTTGCAATCAAAAGATCAGAGTTATTGCATTGCAACTGCTCTTGGCAAGTTTGAATCTCCTTATCTATCTCTCGAATCCTGTTCCCAATATTAGAATAATTCTTCTTGTGCATCTCTTTAAGTGCAATCTTAACATTCTTAAGTTTACTAAATAATCTATAGCCTGCAGTCCCATATACCCTCTTCTGCCAAGCCTTAGACACAATGCTTAGGAAACTGGGGTGTTCAATCCAGCAGTTCAAAAAGCTGAATCGACGATGCACCCTCATACTGCATTCAACAGTCACTATTAATGGAGAATGGTCAGAAGCTCCAGCTTGAGGAATAAACACAAAAGAGTCAGTAAACCCATTAATCCAGTTGCTGTTCACTAGAGCCCTATCAAGTCTTGTCCAAACTCGATCCTTAGCATCTTGCTTATTAGTCCACGTATACTCACATCCTTGGCTAGCAATCTCTTGTAATCTACAAGCATCAATGCAATCATTAAATGCATCCATGTCCTTGATATCAGGTTCAGCTCCACCTATCTTCTCTTCATTATGCCTGATGATATTAAAATCCCCCAACACAATCCAATTATTAGTAACCATACTTAACCTCAAAAGCTCATCCCAGAGTCTCAGTCTCTCATCCGCATTATTCATACCATAAACTATAGTAATATCCATATCCTTATTAGAAGAAAAATGCAAAGCATGAAAGTGAATAAATTGGTCCCCCATCTCAATTTGGGTAATGTGCACCGTAGAAGGATTCCACACCACCCAAATTCGGCCATTATAGTGACTTCTATAGTTAGTCACCACATCATACCCTTTGAATCTACCTTTAATAATAGAGTTAGCATTTCCTTCCTTTATTCTTGTTTCCAAAACCCCCATGATATCAATCCCCCTGCCCCTAATAAGTTTCAATATCTCATTCTGCTTCAAGGGCTCATTCCCTCCTCTTACATTCCAGGTTCCAATAATCATAAGATATCAGGTGGAACATTGGCCTCCTCAGGTGGATAAAGATCCTTCTCTGCCTGCAATTCCGTCTCATCCCCATTTGAATGGCTTAAGACTTCAAATCTATTAGGAGTTTGAATTGAAGCAAACCCCTCATCTTTCCTTCCCTCTCTATAGTTCGTACCAGAGCCATACACCTTTGGACCTACCCCAGTACATCCTGGACGCCTTACAATCGATACAAAACCAGTATTAGGTGCAGCACAAGCATCCAGGCCCTTAGAGCCTTCTCCTGCCTTGTCTTGCCCTGAGAACTGTTCCGTATCCATTGAGATACCGCCTAGTACTGGGGATCCTGAGTCAGTGGTTAGGCCTTCGGTAGACTCTTCCTCAAGAGATCCTTGATGCATTATAACATCAGAGAAATGAACTTGCATTCCCCCTGTTATGGTACCACCTAGCTCTTGAGGGCTCTTCTTCTTTGGAGTATACTTGGTTACTGGTATACTCCCTGCAACTTTGATTTTTTTGTCTTTCTTTCTTACATGTTGTCTTCTCATGCCCTAGTTTCCCACAACCATGACAATAGAATGGTAGCCATTCGTAATCAATCCGTTGAACAGATTTCCCCAAAATAGGAATATTCGATGTAACACATTCCGGTAATTCCTTTGAGACATCTACTTCGACCATAACTCTCGCAAAAGACAATCGCTCCTTAAATGTTGTAGTGGTATCCACATATAAAGGACTCCCCACTTTGCTTGCCATTTTGCTCAGCACCGAATCAGACCATAGGTACGGATCTAGGTCCGGGAAGATCACCCATGTCGGTACAACCGAAATCCTATCCATCTCAGACGAGAAGAGAGGACTTCATTGCTTGAGCACAATAGAGTTCCTACCAAGATGCCATGGTCCTCCTCGGAGAACCCAATCCATGTCCTCCTTGTTCCGAAAACGAAACGAAAACCATCCCCGCTTGAAATACTGCACAACAGGAAGTACAGAGTTCCAATTCTTACTAGCAAAATCATTCATCTGTTTCAGAGTTGGTCTAGCTCCCAGTACGTTACCCATTAAGGTGTATTTCCATAGCTTCAATTCATCCGCAAAATCATCAATAACAATTTCGATTTCATCCGATTTCGCACTAACCTCATCAAAATAAAGTCCCATACCGATTTTTGTTTCCTTCGCCTTGCTTGCCCAAGAAGCTGTTTGCTCTGTAGATACCCTGTTATCTCCAGTTTCTTGCGCGTTACGTCTTTCTGAATCCTTTCTCTTCTCACCAGAAATCAGATCCCCAGTTGAAGGCTCGTCATTCTTGTACATCATCCTCGATTTCTGGGCAGAAAGAAAAGCATCAGAGATTAGATCGTTAATCAGTGGACTCCCCTGCTTCATGACCTCCAGTTCCGTTTCTTGTTCCGTTTGCGATTGATTGTCCCCTAAATTGGTTTCTGATGATTCCCCAATTCGTGGTTGTTCGATTTTGTGTTTGTTCTTCGGCGGTCTCCCTCTCCCTCGCCCCGTTCCGGTCACCATGGCCGACGTTAATCGTTCATTCAGGAGAGAAAACTTTCTCTAGAGAGAGAGAGAGAATTATTATTGACTTGTTCTATTATTATTATTATTATTATTATTATTATTATTATTATTATTATTACTACTACTACTACTACTACTATTACTATTATTATTATTACTACTATTATTATTATTACTATTATTATTATTACTATTATTATTATTATTATTATTACTATTATTATTATTATTATTATTTTTTTTATTATGAACCGGAACTTGTATTAATAACGAAACAAATTACAAGAAGTTAGTGGGTAGCCGAGATACTATCTGGGCACCCACTCCCTTAGCAATAGCGAAACTAAGTCTAGTGAAAATAAAAGCAGTTGCGCGAGCCCCCGCATCCTGAGCGATAGAAAATTTCTGAATCCGCTTGAGCAACGCAACAGCCTCTGCATCAAGCTCCCCAAGTGAAGAGAAGGAGAAAGGCAGGAACCCATAACCAATCCTGGTGCACAAATCTCCGTACTTGGCGCACTTACGCTGAGCGGCGTCAACGACCACACGACCAGGCAGGAAATCCGTCATCGCAGACTGAGTCAATGGGGACGACCCTGTCAGATCGACACACACATCCCGCCCCCTATCCCAGGAATAAAGAAGTAAATCCGCCGGGCGAAGGGGCTTGTCATGCCCATCAATCAAACCGACATCCACCTCTTTACCGACCGAAATACCGGATCGGAAGCAGATATCCAAAAGGGTGTCGCGAACCAGGTTATGTCTATGCTTAATACCAACGGTACCAGCACACGACACAACATGGTCCCCAAAAATGTCCCCAACAAATACCTGGGAGCAGGCAGAACAAGGCTTAGGTACCGGGAACAAAGAGACACCCAACCGATAGCTGAGGACAGAGCGGTAGGTCCTCCCATTCATGGTCTGCCCCAGCCCGGAGATGGGTACTGCGCGCAACCAGTCAGACGTGTGAGCACTCTGCAGAGACTTCCACAATGCCACTTGTCGCCGAGTCAACCAACCCGGATTTGTTTCGTTATTATTATTATTATTATTTTTTTTTTTTATAAAACGGAACTTGCATTAAACACCATAACGAATTACAAGAAATTGGAGGGAAGCCGAGATACTATCTGGGCTCCCACTCCCTTAGCGATAAAAAACTAAGACGAGTAAAAATAAAAGCAGCTGCCCGAGCTCCCGCGTCCTGAGAAATAGAGAATTTCTGAATCCGCTTGAGTAAAGCAGCGGCCTCTGCGTCGAGCTCCCCTAGAGAAGAGAAAGAGAAAGGCAGGAACCCATACCCAGTCTTGGTGCACAAATCTCCATACTTGGCGCACTTGCGCTGAGCAGCATCAGCGACTGCGCGGCCAGGTAGAAAATCAGACATCGCAGACTGGGTCAAAGGGGACGACCCCGTCAAATCGACACACACATCACGGCCCCTATCCCAGGAATAAAGAAGCAAATCCGCCGGGCGTAAGGGCCTGTCGTGCCCATCAATCAAACCGACATCTACCTCCTTACCGGCCGAAATACCAGATCGGAAACAGATATCCAACAGGGTGTCACGAACCAAGTTATGTCTATGCTTAATACCAACGGTACCAGCACATGACACAACATGATCTCCAAAAATGTCCCCCTTAGAAACTCGGGAACAAGCAGAACAGGGCTTGGGTACCGGGAACAAAGGGACACCCAACCGATAGCTAAGGACAGAGCGATAAGTTCTCCCATTCATGGTCTGTCCCAACCCGGAGATAGGAACTGCGCGCAACCAGTCAGACGTGTGAGCACCCTGCAGAGACTTCCACAAAGCCACCTGTCGTCGAGTCAAGGAGAAAACCGATTCTAAAGAAGCAGCAACCTTCGTGAAATATATATCTGCCAATTTCTTCATGAGTTTGGGGGCAGCGACTTCACTTGGATTACGGAAAAGGTCGGAACCGGTGGTCTCGCTAAACAGAGTCAAGGCCGCATCGAAGGTCGGCCCGGGAGTAGAGACAGCTGAAGGCCGAAGGAGCGTAGCCTGCAACTCAGAGGTCTGAAGGCGAGAAGCCAAAAAGGCATAGTGCATGACATCCCCGGCGCTATACACACCCAACCCCCCGAGATTAAAAGGCAGTGTGGAAAGACGCCACTGCTAGTCCCCGAACCCGGGGCCAGACGCGGTGACAATGCGTTCCAGGCTAGACCGCAATGTCGCATCAAAGGTCTTAGCCGAGTCGAAGACCGTAGGGGGACAGGTTCGCAGAGAGAAAGAAAGCTTAGAAATACCAGCACAAGCACGAAGTAACAGCAGCTCGCACTTTGGGTCCTCAATCCTGGCAACCGAATCCATAAGCTCAATGGTTATCGTAACTCTCTTCGTCACAAGCTCACTGCTGAAAGTACGGCAGATACTGACGGGGCCACCAAGAACTTTGACACCACGCAGTGGTCGAGAAATATCTGGGGGGAAAACACCAGGAAGTCGACTCCTAGGATCTTCCTTAGGCCAAAAAACCTCGGTTTTTCCGACATTAAGGTGAAGGCCCAAGCGAGGACCATCCTCCATAATCAGCTCCAAAACCTTCCCCGCGACCAAAGTATCCCCAACGATGGTGCCGTCATCCAAGTACCAAGCCTGCAAGCTCAAGGGAAAAGAGTCTCGGATCTTACAAATCAAGGGATGCAAGACCAAAGCGAAAAGAAGAGGGCCCAAAGGGTCACCCTGCTGGACCCCCTGACAAGACCAAAGGCTGTGCTCCCCGTAGAAAAGCCTGGCAGGCCGAGCGTAGCAAAACTCGACCCAGCGGGAAAGAACAGGGCAACAACGACGAACCTCACGCAACATGATCTCCCGGTCGACCAAATTAAAAGCATTCTGGAAGTCGACCAAAAGCATGGAAAGGCCCACATCACTACCACGATCCTCAATAAACCGATTCAAGGCGTGCAGAATGGCCTCTCCTCCACCAGAAACCCCGACCCCAAACTGGAGGCCCTCAAAATAACCACAAAGCGACGGCCCAATCAGAATAGCCCCAACCTTAGAGACAAGACGTCTCCAAATCGTACCCACAGCAATAGGACGGACCCCACCACCTGGTTTAACAAGCGGGGTGAGCGGGGCACTGGCGATGTACTCACTGAGAGCCTGCGGGCATCTGCCCTCGAGAAACAGGTTAACCACCCTAGTGATAGAGGTGATCAGATCATCCGAGATAGCCACCGCGGCCCCGCTCAAACAATCCAGAAGATGTTGGGCACGAAAACCATCCCGTTCACAAGAAGTGCCACGCGGAAAACTCCTGATCATATCCAACACGACGGTCGTGGACGCGATGAGCTGTGGGTGAGCGGCAGACAAAGGCGGCAAGGAAGGGGGCGGAACAGTGGGGTGCTTATCTTTCAAAGCCTGTAGAGTATCGGCCGAGTAAGGGGCAACGCCAGACGAAGAAAGCACCCGGACAGCGGCAGCGTAATGACCATCACAAATCTTTCGCCGACACTGCCGCAAGTTAACCTCGCTAGAGTCAAGGTCCTCCTCCGAACGAAGAGAAGGCCCCTCCTCAGCTAAGGTCTCCTGCAGAAGCAGAGCAATACCACCAGGGGCACCCCAAATACGAATGGCACTGGTAATACACTCCTCCTGACGCTGGCGCTTCACGACAGCTCTACACTCGAGGTTACTCCTGGGGGAAAAAGACTTAAGCACACAGAGAGGTAAAATAAGCAAGCTAACCCAGCGAGAAAGATCATCAGGGGAGTCAGCCACCGCATCAAGGGCCCCCCCTCAAGATCCTAGAGAACCCAAGGCGACACCTGGGAGGGACAGATTTCACAGTGCGCACCCCTAACGACCACAAGCGGTCCAGAGAAGCCACGTCAAGACAACCCAACCCAACAGGCCCCACAACATCGCCTGAGAACGAAGATGGAGCGAGCGGCGAGGGATTATTATTATTATTATTATTATTATTATTATTATTACTACTACTACTACTACTATTATTATTATTATTATTATTTTTTTTATTATTATAAATGGAGAATTTTATTGATGAATCAAAAACAGTTTACAAAAAATTGGTGGGTAGCCGAGATATAATCTGGGCCCCCACCCCCTTAGCTATAGCAAAGCTAAGTCTAGTAAAAATAAAAGGAGCAGCGCGTGCTCCGGCATCCTGTGCTATCGAAAATTTTTGAATCCTCTTGAGTAAGTCGATAGCATCCGCCTCCAATTCCCCAAGTGAAGAAAAGGAAAAAGGCAAAAACCCATACCCAAGCCCCGAGCATAAGCCCCTGTACTTAGCGCATTTGCGCCGAGCAGCGTCTTCCACAGCACGACCTGGCGTGAAATCAGAGAGCCCGGACTGAGTCAAAGGAGAAGACCCGGTAAGATCGACGCAAACGTCACGCCCCCTGTCCCACAAATAAAGAAGCAAATCTGCAGGACGTAAGGATCTGTCATGATCGTCAATCAGGCCAATATCGATCTCCTTACCAGCCGAGACCCCGGAACGGAAACAGATATCCAAAAGAGTGTCCCGAACGAGGTTATGTCGATGTTTAATACCGACAACCCCCACGCAAGACACGGCATGGTCCCCATAAATATCACCGTAAAAAACCCGAGAGCAGGCAGAGCACGGTCCAGGCACAGAAAACAAAGGAACGCCCAACCGATAGCTAAGAACACATCGGTACGTCCGACCGTTCATAGTCTGGCCCAGCCCATATATAGGGACAGCGCGGAGCCAATCAGAAGCATGACGACCTTGCTGAGACTTCCATAAGGCAACCTGACGGGAGGTCAAGGAGAAATCCGATTCTGCAGTAGCCACAACCCTCGTGAAATATATATCTGCCAAAGACTTCATAAGTTTGGGGGCAGCGATCTCACTTGGATTACACTCAACAGAACCCAGAACCTCCTTAAGCCTACACAAGGCCGCATCGAAAGCCGGGCCAGGGGTCAGTATGCCCGCAGCACGTAGCAGCGTAGCCTGCAAACCCGCAGATTGCAGTCGGGATGCCACAAAAGCATAATGCAGGACATCTCGAGCGGCATACACCCCAAGCCCCCCAAAGGAAAAGGGAAGGGTGGCAAGCCGCCACTGCCAATCCCCAAACCCTGGCCCAGACGCAACAATAATACGCTCTAAATGAGAACGAAGAGCCGCGTCAAAAGCAAGCTGAGCCGATTCAAAAATAGTCGGTGGGCAAGTACGCAAAGCAAAATAAAGTTTAGAGATACAAGTACAGGCCCGGATCAACAGCAACTCACATTGCGGATCATCAAGCAGAGCGACGGAACCCATAAGCGTGATAGTTCGGGTCACTCTACTCATCACGAGCTCACTGCTGAAATCATGACTCGCACTAACAGGCCCACCAAGGACTTTGACACCACGCATCGGTCTGGCGATAGTAGGGGGGAAGACACCGGGGAGCCTGCTCCTAGGATCTTCTGAAGGCCAAAAATCTCGGTTTTACTGACATTAAGATGAAGTCCCGAACGAGGACCATCATCCAAAATCAGGTCCAAAACCTTCCCCAAAACCAAGGTATCCCCAACAATGGTGCCATCATCCAAGTACCAAGCCTGCAGCCTCAAATCAAAAGAGTCCCGGATCTTACAAATCAAGGGATGTAAAACCAAAGAAAAAAGAAGAGGACCCAAAGGATCCCCCTGCTGGACCCCCTGACAGGACCACAGGCTGTGCTCACCATAATATAACCGGGCAGGACTAGAATAACAAAATTCCACCCACCGGGAGAGAACAGGGCAGTGAAAACGAACCTCTAGTAACATGATTTCCCGATCGACCATGTTAAAAGCGTTCTGAAAATCCACCAAGAGCATAGAAAGATCCACCTCATCACCCCGATCCTCAACAAGTCGGTTCAAGGCATGCAAAATAGCCTCACCCCCCCAGAAACACCAACTCCAAACTGAAGAGCAGGAAAATAGCCACTCAGTGTCGGACCGACCAGGAAAGCACCAACCTTAGAGACAAGCCGTCTCCAAATCGTACCAACAGCAATAGGACGAATACCGCCACCTGGCTTAACAAGCGGGGTAAGCGGAGCACTAGCAATGTACTCCCCGAGGACCTGCGGGTAGCTGCCCTCAAGAAAGAGATTAACCACCCGAGTGACAGATGCGATCAAATCGTCCGAAACAGCAACTGCGGCACCACTTAAACAATCCAAAAGGTGTTGGCCACGAAAACCGTCCCTCCCACAAGAAGTGCCACGAGGGAACCTTCTAATCATATCCATAACCACCGACGCGGAAGCGACGAGAGAGTGGTGATTACCAGGCAAGGGTGGCAAAGCGGGAGAAGGAACGACGGGGTGCTTATCCTTCAAAGCCAGTAGAGTATCACCAGAGTAAGGAGCAACACCAGAAGAAGAAAGCACACGAACAGCAGCAGTGTAGTGCCCGTCACAAATCTTCCTACGACACTGCCTAACATTGACCTCACTCAAGTCGAGATCCTCATTCACACTAAAAGAAGGAGCAACCTCAGCCAGAGTATCCTGAAGGAGCGACAACCGACCACCCGGCTCATCCCAACAGCGAATGGCACTAGAAATACTCTCCTCCTGACGCTGCCGTCGAATAACAGATCGACACTCAAGGTTACTCCGAGGGGAGAAAGTCTTAAGTATGCAAAGAGGCAACGCAAGCAAGGTGACCCAACACGTGAGATCACGAGGAGAGGCAGCCACATCATCAAGAGCCCCCCGAAAAACCCGAGAAAACCCCAAACGACACTTTGGAGGGATGGATTTAACAGTACGTAACCCTTTAGCCAACAAGTGATCAAGAGAGGTCACGTTAAATCCAACAACCGGGGGATCAACAATCCCACAAGATGACAAAACTGTAGGGGCAGAAGGTCGGGGGAAACCGTAAAGAACATAGCGGATAACACCATCACCACAATTAGGGGCCTCAATAAAAGACTCTGCGTCGTGCCGACAGCCTTTGCTATGAGTATGAGTCCGAAAGCAAACCCCACACAACCAAATACCCATCCGACGAAAAGTAGCCTCAGCAGCTAAAAAAACAGGTAAAGAAGCAAGAGACTGTCGCGTGTTTTCCCGGGCATTCCCTTTACAGTGATGATTATGGAGATGGACGAGCAAAGAACTTTTAACAAGACCCTTACCCCGACCATCTTTACACTCATCAAGACCCATAAAAGGGCAGTGGAACCGCACAAGGCCGGGCATGACACGAACACACAGCACGGGAAGACGAAAACAAAGGAAAACCGCAAAAGAAAAAACCAAACAAAGCAGCAAAAGGAAGGCCGGCGAACACCCACAACCAACCCAAAACACAGCGGCAACCAGCACCGGCAGGTGGCAACAACCGCACACAGCAGCCACTGAAGGACGAAAACAACAAGAAAGCGAAAAAGGAAAAACCAAAACCGAAAAGTGGGAGGAAAGCAAGTAGGCTGACCAGCGTCACACAAGCACCGACGAACGGAACCAGGAAGGCTCGACAAGTCACCCACCGGGAAAACCGGCAGCAATCGGCGACCAGACAAAACCGAAAGACCAGCCGCAATTAGAAAGCAGTACACAGTACCGCAGGCAGTACCCAGTACGCCTCCACCTACAATTGACGACCGGCGTGAACAGGCACGACCGGAGCGAACGCCAGCAACCCACGGGAAGGATGATATGTGGCCGCCGGCGAGAAGAAAGGGAGCGTGACAGCAAACGGCAGCCCTAACGCACAACACCGGCACACACAGACTGCTCAAACCACTCCTCAAACACTCACGCTCAGAGCACGACCGGCACGTGAGGTGACCGGCGTGATGGGTGGTGGACCGGCAACGCGCCGGCGGCGGGGGCACAAAGGCGGTAGGGCAGAGGCAATGCCTTATTATTATTATTATTATTATTATTATTATTATTTTTTATTATTATGAACCGGAACTTGTATTAATAACGAAACAAATTACAAGAAGTTAGTGGGTAGCCGAGATACTATCTGGGCACCCACTCCCTTAGCAATAGCGAAACTAAGTCTAGTGAAAATAAAAGCAGCTGCGCGAGCCCCCGATCCTGAGCGATAGAAAATTTCTGAATCCGCTTGAGCAACGCAACAGCCTCTGCATCAAGCTCCCCAAGCGAAGAGAAGGAGAAAGGCAGGAACCCATAACCAATCCTGGTGCACAAATCTCCGTACTTGGCGCACTTACGCTGAGCGGCGTCAACGACCACACGACCAGGCAGGAAATCCGTCATCGCAGACTGAGTCAATGGGGACGACCCTGTCAGATCGACACACACATCCCGCCCCCTATCCCAGGAATAAAGAAGTAAATCCGCCGGGCGAAGGGGCTTGTCATGCCCATCAATCAAACCGACATCCACCTCTTTACCGGCCGAAATACCGGATCGGAAGCAGATATCCAAAAGGGTGTCGCGAACCAGGTTATGTCTATGCTTAATACCAACGGTACCAGCACACGACACAGCATGGTCCCAAAAATGTCCCCAAGAAATACCCGGGAGCAGGCAGAACAAGGCTTGGGTACCGGGAACAAAGGGACACCCAACCGATAGCTGAGGACAGACCGGTAGGTCCTCCCATTCATGGTCTGCCCCAGCCCGGAGATGGGTACTGCGCGAAACCAGTCAGACGTGTGAGCACCCTGCAGAGACTTCCACAATGCCACCTGTCGCCGAGTCAACCAGCCCGGATTTGTTTCGTTGCTGCTGCTGCTGCTACTACTACTACTACTACTACTACTACTACCACCACCACTACCTACCACTACCTACCACTACTACTACCACTACTACCACTACTACCACTACTACCACTACAACTACTACTACTACTACTACTACTACTACTACTGCTACTACTACTACTACTACTACTACTACTACTACTACTACTACTACTACTTACTACTACTACTACTACTACTCCTACTACTACTCCTACTCCTACTACTACTACTATTAATTATTATTTCTTCCCTTTGTCAATTTAGTCTTATTAAATTTTCCCCCATATATATGTGCCATCAAGTTTTGGCTTTATACAATGGCAAATTTTTTCTCATTAAAAATTTTCCATTCTATTTTTAAAATATTCTCTTAAGTTGTATAATTGTTCTTTGTTGATTCTAATTTAGTGCTAATTTTATCTTTGTGAACTTATGCGAAGCTAATAATCAAGTCTGAAATTTCTTATTTTTCAGGTATAATAATTTTATTTTAATTGATTATTTATATAAATATATTTCAAGTTAACTTTAAATATTATGGGTTTTTTGTTCATAAGAGTGTACTTTTATTTATATTCAAACTTGAAGAAATTTACAAATATGATTAAGAAGAAACTACAACTGTTTGTATTTTTTACAATTTCTTGCATTTGACTCTAATGTATTCTTATTGCATTTTGTTTTGTTGCTTATATGTATATATGTATTGTTTTTTCATAATATATACTCCCTCCGAGTTCCTATTATTGTCCCAAAAGGTATGGGGGTGAAAAATAAAGAAAGGGAAACGAGTGGATGAAAAAAGGAGGAAGAGAGAGAAATGAGAGAGTAATTATGAACCACACGTTGATGGCCTCAAAAGGAAAGTGAGACAAAAATCAAACTCAGCCTAAAAAGGAAAGTGAGACAATAATAGGAACTCGGAGGGAGTAGTATGTTATAAAGTTTTCACTTTATTTTTAAACTTATAGATAATCACATTAGTGAGCGTCGCATACTTCTCGGTTGGCCTTGGTAATTGGTTATATATAGTACTGAATTTTTTTAATAATTTGCAAGAATATAGTACTGAATAATTTGCAATCATATAGTACTAAATATTTTTAATAATATAGTACCAAAATTTTAATTATTATATGTGAAGTTAAGTATTCTGTTTATTAAATTTAGAGTTAATTATATGAGCACTTGATCCAAAACCTTTTCGGTTACCCTTAATTAATTAATTAATTATTATAATAATCAAATAGAAAATTAATGTTCATTCGTAAATAATGGAAGATTTCAAATTTCATTGCGTTTAAGTTAATCCATTTCTTACCTTTGTTTTTTTTTTTGACTTTTCGACAAATATAATTCATTTTATTACTCTGTAATACATTTATTATCGCTTACAATTTTTTAATCACAGATTTTTTTACAACTTATATCTAATACTCCGTACGGACTAATTTGTTATGTTATTAATATACGTTACTGTATTAATTTATGTTTTTATTAGATTCGTTATTAATTATATTATAAATTGGCTGAAACCTTTTCGTTTACCCTTATTTTATTATTTGTTATAACAACTAATGCAACCTTAATATTCATTGATAAGAAATGACAAATACTTTCCATTGCATTTCCAATGTGTTACATTATTACTTTACTTTTATTTAATAATTTGTTGTATTATTATATGTGATCTTAAGTATTCTATTTATTAAATTTGGAGTTAATTATATGAGCATTCGATCCAAACCTTTTTTGGTTACCCTTATTTAGTTAATTAATTATTTTAATAATCAAATAGAAAATTAATATTCATTCGTACAAAATGGAAGATTTCAAATTTCATTTCGTTTAAGTAAATCCATTTTTTAACTTTGTTTTTTTGACTTCTCGACAAATATGATTCATTTTATTACTCCGTAATACATTTATTATTGCTTAATTTTTTTTAATCACATATTTTTCTACAACTTATATCTAATACTCCCTCCTATTCAGAGTATTCCTCCCCAATTTTTTTTGGGGGGAATCCAAGGAGGGGAGTAAAATAATAATAAGGGTGGAGATAAAGTAAGAGAGATGAATAGAAAATGGGGTATGAAGTGTAAAAGGTGGGGTATAAAGTGAAAAGGTGTTGGGTTTAGGTGTGGAGGAAAAGAATGAAGAATTGAAGGAAGAATAAAGAATGATTAAATTTATTTCCAAAAAAGGAAAGTGGGAAGAAAACCAAACTAAGCTCAAAAAGGAAAGTTGGAGGAATACTCAGAATATGAGGGAGTACACTGTAAGGACTAATTTGTTATGTTATTAGTATGTGGTATTAATTTATGCTTTTATTAGATTTCTTATTAATTTAGTCTTTAAAACTTGATTGATGCAACACATTTTCAGAGAATTCGCTCGCTATCATATAAGAAGGTGCGCAGTTAAGCTGGAGATGAGTGAGGGAGACAGAAAACAACGGCCGGTACGTTGTTACAAATCTCAATTGTATTGCACATTTGGTAGAGGGTGGACTGAGTTTGCAAGACACGCTGGTTTGGAATTCGGAGATGTATGTCTTTTTGAGCTAACTGATGCTTACAACACTGTCTTCACCATTCATGTTGTTAAGTCCATCTTACCTTAAGGCTGCTGCTGCAACAACGGTGTGTTCCAAATCGCCATCCTGTGCCTTACAGTTACGGTTTAATTAGTGTCAACTTGTAGTACAATTCAAGATTCGTGGCTCAGAACAAATCAGTTTTGACTAATTTTGAGTCGAGGTAAGTCGAGCGGAATTGGATTGATTACAGGACTACTCATTGGAAGATCAGATCGTCCTCCTTGTTGTAGTGAAAAAAGAGAGTAAGAAGACGAAGATAGTGAAAAATAAAGAGACGAGGAAAACTTTTTATCAGTATCATGTGCTAGTATTTGAATTGTTGTATGATAAGGTCTAAGACGGATCTTAACCAAGATGTGATCTTAAAAGATAACCGAGGGAGTAGTTTTAGGCAAATTATTGTTTGTGATGAGTATATCCATCGCAAACTTGTGACATGTCAAATAAATATGTACTTTCTTCGTCTCGTACATGTGTTTGCATTTCATTGAAATACTTCCACAATGAATATACTACGCAAATAAATGAACGAGATGGAGGGAGAGTACTTGGATAAATAAAGACAAACAATCTTTGTCTTATGATCTTATTTAACCATATGATATTATGTAGTATTTGAGTCGTCATTGATGCATGATGTATATATCCGTCACAAGGGAGAGACCTACTCGTAATTTTCTACTCACTCTATCCATATCCAACCGTGTCATTTATGTTTTTTTGACATTATTCACAACTAAAGAGAATTTTCAATATTTTTGACAAATCTATAATAGCAAATATAGTCACGTGGGATATCAAACTTTTACGAAGTACTTTTTTACTAATGAAAATGAAAATACTGCCTCTGTCATTGTTCCGATTCATTAAAATACATCTCATATAGAAGAAGAAGCCATGGAAGTAACAACAAGAGTTTCAGTTCTCAATTCACAAACCCTTCTCGTTTCATCAAACTCATTCTCTCTCCCTCCTCCCAGTTCGCTATAATGGTACGGTAACCTTTTTTTTTCATGTAATCAGAGCATGATTCTATGTTACTCTGACTTTTTTAATTAACGCATACGTGTCTCACAATTTACCCTCGAACACAGTCGTTTTAAATCAAAATATGTCGAATTTTCCAAGAAATAGCTGAGTTTGACACGTGTGTTCGTGTCAGATATTTCTAAACGAGTCCTAACAACCTAGGAGCACATAGACCTTTTCCAAATCACCCAATTCAAAAATTGCGTTGAGAATTGTATCGTATAACTACTACATACTCTATCCTCTCTGCATTTATTTTTTCAAACTTGCGGCCATGCACATACGTTTTCTTTTATCTATATCTTTAGTTACGTATTTATAAAGATTATAAAAATTTGCTGAAAAATGTTGGTTGGTTTGGGGGTTTTGGCAGAGGCTTCCAGCTGCTTTTGCAAACAAATTTCGAGATGAAATCGGTGAAGCGTGTCAAGTCACAGTCCCCACGGGCGAAACCCATCAAGTAGCATTGGTCGAGAAGGACAACAACCTTTGCTTTCGTCATGGTTGGGAACAATTTATGGACCGTTTCTCCATCGGCTATGGACACTTGATGATGTTCACATATCTTGGAAATTTTGATTTGAAAGTGAAAGTATTCAATCTCACTGCCTGTGAAATATCTTATAGTAATAAACCTAGTGCTGGCGATCTTAGTCCCGCGTTGTCTGAAGAAGAGCTAGATGGTGACGGTGAGGAGTATGATCACAAGAAGAATGTAGTTGTCGATGACTTGCATTCACATTCACATTCACATTCACTGCAACGACCTGCAGTTGAAGTTGTCGAATTGGATAGTGAAGATGATGAGATGCGTTCGGACGAATCTAGTGAGAGTGTTGCTGTTATAGGGGAGCCAAGTTACGAGTCTCAACTTGGTAAGTACGAAAACCCTCTTAGGCCCATTTCTTTTCGGCTGAATTGGTGCTTGTATGTACAGGAAGTGAGCTTCCGATATGGTTGAGACATTGTAAGAAAGAATTGGTGTTGGAATTCCCATGCCTCGAATCCTTTCTTTGTGGATTTGATTAGGCCATATTCTTTGGGTCAAGGCCGCTTCTTGCTATGTGTTTTCCTCTGCTAATTTTGTCACTCAACCTACGACTTTGTTCTTTTGATAAGTTGAAATAGGCATAACTGAGGTGAATAGGTTTGATTAGCGCAGAATGTGCCAAGAGCTTTTGCGCGAAGTCAATTGAAGTGGAGAGGAGGGGCTACTGTCAAGGTTGAGATGAACGATGGAAAGCAATGGTTGATGCGATGTTGTAGACCTGCTAATTCCCCGATCAAATTACACCTTAGGTAAAGGGTGGCTTCAATTTGCTCGAGATGTGGGCTTGGAGGTTGGAGATGTGTGTGTTTTCGAGCTAACTGATGTTCGAAACCATGTGTTGAAAGTTCATATTGCTATGCTGTCTTCTATTATTGATGCTCGAGTTATGGAATGAAGCAGATTGCATCGCGACTGTATCTTTTTTTTGGGTCGGAGATGTGTGTCTTTTTGAGCTAACCTAACCGATGTTGTACACCTTGTCCTCAAACTTCGTGTTGCTAAGTCGCCATTACATTAGTACTTATAGCTGCCGGAGTTATGACCGTGTTTGTGTGTCGTTTTTGGTCTACTTGTTTAGATCAATTTTTGTCGTGTGTTTATGTTTTATTTATACTAAAAATATGACTAGTAGTAGTAATACTCTTATGAGACGGTTTGAGGATAATCTTACTAACTCTAATTTTTATATTACGGGATACTATGCGTCGTTTGAGCCGTCTTAGATTTTCGTATATTTGGGTTGTTACAATGGTCGATATTGTGTACTTAAATGTTTATGATTTTCGTATTATCCGGGTTGTTACAGAGGAATTTGCAAAAGCGAATTATGAAGAACTATGTACAAGTAGAGTTGCTATGTACAAGTAGCTCATCGGATGATTGTTCCGAGGCTAAAGGTGTAGAATTTGATGAGGCTGACGAAGATGATGAAGATGATCGTGTTGCTACACAAGACACTTCACTAGCCGGTCTTCCAGGGTGGTTTGGACATTATAAGAAGCTGCTGAATGCTATGACTGTTGCTGGTATTAGCATTCCGAAAAATTCCTTCTTTGTTGTTAAAATCCATGCTTATAGTTTTCATACAGGCCTTTATATGGTGAGTTTGTATATACCTTGCTGTTGCCGTCATTGTTGGTTGTTGTTATTCAGAAACCGTCTCCTCACTGGTAATAACTCAGGTTGGTTTATAGGTGTAAATGAATGCAGAACATTCCAGTGCCATTTTCTAGAGAGTATCTAGGATGTAGTAGTCGTACTACGAATGTTTCAAAGGTCGTTAAGCTGGAAGGTGCAGACGGAATGCAGTGGCCAGTTAAATGTTCAAAAAGCCGTGGTAAAAGCGTGTTGGGTCAAGGATGGATCAAGTTTGCGCGTCATATCCGCTTAGCAGTTGGAGATATATATATGTGTGTGTGTGTGTGTGTGTGTGTTTTTGAGGTCGATTCTTCAGACTGCAACGTCCTCAAAGTTCAAGTTGTTAAGAACTCCAACATCTGAGCTAGCTACCGGAATTTGTGACCTCAGTATGCATGCACACTTCTCCTCTTTTCATGATTCATCTTGTTATACTAGTACATGAACTTGGATTTCGAGTGACTAGAAGTAGATGGTCGAGTATGTATGTAGTATATTTTGATGACTTGGATTAATTAGCTAGCTCATTTTAAAATATCGATGTTTGGAAGCAATTTGTCAGTTTGCCCATCCAACCTGCTAATAAGGCCATAGTTACATTGTCAAATAAAATCGAAGTTGTTTAGGGCATTGCATAAAGTACATGGCTTGCTTGCTTGCTTTTATGCTCATGCATGCAATGTATCTATCTGATCTCATCATATGCAGGAATATATACTTCGTATTTTTTTAAACTAGAATAAATACTTTTTTTTAGATAGCGAATATATACTTTTTTTTGAACTAGAATAAATACTTTTTTTTTGAGATAGTAGGAATATATACTTTTATTTTGAACTAGAATAAATACTTTTTTTTTTGAGATAGCAGGAATATATACTTTTTTAAAACTAGAATAAATACTTTTTTTATTTTGAGATAGCGGGAATATATACTCTTTTTTTGAACTAGAATAAATATGTTTCAAATCAACCTGATTTTAAGGGTGATCGTTTAACCCATACCGGAATCCCCAAACGTTCTTCGTTGCTCCTCATATTTTGTGTGTAAGTTCCTATCATTGGATTAACTTAATGAGATTAGTATAGTTTTGGTCGTACCATTGAAATTCGACCTTAGGTTTTTCCTCTTTTTAATGTGTTTCACCCGTGGGCCGGGGTGGAGATTTGCCAAGAACATATGCTCTTCAATTCCCTTATCAATTTTGCATCGATTTGTGCTTTATCTCGTACCATTGATTCGTGCTTTATCTCATACCATTGATTAACCTAGGCATGTAAAGCAATTATTCATACACTTGTGGCTGCATGCATGATTTATATGCTCGGAGTCAGATCGATGTTTGATTCTCCAAAAAATTGACAGAAATCTATTCGAAGGTATCAGATTCCTTGTAGCAAAAAAAACACAAAAGTTTGATTTGGAAGACGGAATAATCTTATCAGTTTCGTTGATCTTTCATGGCAGTACGTTGTCTTTATATCCTAACATTCTAAGTCACAATGGGTTTAGTGCTTGACGTAAAAACATTCATAGTACTTGAAACATAAAAACATATTGTAGTACCTAATCCATATCAGACACCATATAATATAGTACTAGGAAAACCGTCATCACACATTTAAACCCATAGAAACAGTCTTACACAAAATACGATGGAAAGTTACTTATACCAAAAACATCCATTACATATTACATTTTAACCTACCTACTTAAATGAGCAAAATTCCTTCAATCAACTCTTGATCTAACCAAATAAGAACATAAATTGGTTTTCGAAGCCAATATGAGCACGCCCGACCAAGTTTGACTTCTTTTATCTCATTCATTTGTTTACCTTTGATTAAAAAACTCCGTACAAATAATATAAAGGGCAAACACATGATCGAGACGAAAAAAAGTATATCGTTATTAACAACACAAATCGCACTTTGAGCCACTTTGAATCAATCGTGTACAAAATGAGCAAAATTCACCACATCAACCCGATCACATTGCCCAACGAAAAATCGAGTATAAAACTGAACCTAATATAAGCACAAATAATCATCTCAGCTGATGATAATCACGATTGTTGACAACACAAATTGCATCTTTAAGCTACTTTTGGATCAAAATGAGCAAAATTCAGTCAATCAACATAATGTGAGCTAATAATCAACAATATGGCATTATAAACAACAATTTTTTTGCATCTTTAAGCAAGTTTTGATTCAATCAGTATGAACACATTGAACAAAATTCACTTAATAAAGTCATAATAATATAATTATACAAATTGAAGGAGAAATAAGAGAGAAATACCGGCAGTGGTAGATTTGCAACCCTTTATTTTTCCCAGATAATGCAGAAAATCCCTTCATACCCATCAAACATTTCTGCAAGAAAATTCAATTTACAACAAACCAAACAAACATTAGCTCAAAATATTTCTACAAAGATGATGAATATGAAACCAGAAAAAATGACTGTAGTTACGAAATTGTTGAAATCATTGAAGTTTGATGATTTTTTTGTATTTTGGAGTGGCGGTGATAGCGGTGGTGGTAGGAAGTGTGATGGTCAGAAATTGAGTGTAATGTGATTACGAAAATGCAAGTATTTGGGTGTTTTTCATGGAATAATGTTTCAGGTCGTTGCATTTCAGTCTGATCGTCGACATTTCAGTCTGGTCGTCAGCGCTTTTTAATATAGATAGACTTAGTTTCCTAATTACATTACTAACTTTGTTAATGAAATTAATGAAACTCGATAATGGAACGGTTTTTTTTAAACCGTCATTTAGAAACCGCCGATACCAGAATTGAAATTTAAATATAGGAATTTATTGAAAAATGAAGTTAAACTAAACGGATTGTTAATAATATTAAAACTTCATAATATTAACATTTTCGTATTATCATAAATTAAATAATTCATAATAATAACACCTGAGTCACGAATAAAACTCAAATATACGTATTTAGTGAAGATAGAAAACAAACTAAACGTATTTTGTAACGTATAACGTTGTACAATGCTCGTACGATTTTATATAAAAAAATATGCAAAATATCGTACGGCGTCAATTTTTGATGCCTATGTGATCGGCCAAATGTCAAAAATTGACGCCTCTCAGACCAGTCAGGCGTCAATTTTTGACGCCCAACCGGCCACATAAATTGACGTCTGACTGGTCGCAGAGACGTCAATTTTGGACGTCCAACACGTTTTTCGTGTTTTTTTTTCGTACGAAAATCAACGATAAGGACGTATAAAATTGAATACGATAACCCGTAACTACTACGAGTAAAATCGAATACAACATTGATAGAGTAATCGAAATACACCATTATTATGCACCTTTCCTTTTTGCTCCACTCATCTCCAGATTCTCCGCCTTTCCTTCCTCTCTGTCTTCACACTCACAATCCTGCTGCAACACCAGTACGGAATACACCATTATTATCCATTCAACCCAAAAACAACCACCGTTTCTCCTCTCACTACCACTCTTTTGCTCCTCCACTGCACTCTATTAGTTTTGTCCACTTCTGCGTTTCAACTTTCAATAATGTCCCTTCCTTCCTTTCTTTATTTGATTCCTGCGTTTCCGTTGCGTTTTACAACTTCCTTCTTCCTGGGATCGTGAGAATCCGAAATTCATTTCAAGCGGCTAATTAAGGTATTTATTCCATTTTGATGGCTCAAGTTTTTGAAAGATATATGTACGGACGATTTCTAAATGTTCCACTAAACCTTAACTCCATTCTTCTTCTTCTTCTTATCTACCTTTCGCCTATAAATACCATCCTTCGTATGCACTCTGAATTCATCCATCCTCATTACTTTTCCTATATATATATATATATATATTTCACAACAATCAATCAAATTTCTAATTTTCAACTAACATTCCTTTTTTTTTTAGTTACCAAGAAATTAAAATGAACGGGCCTTACCCTGTTAAAAGTGCACGTCGGTTGTTTACAGAACACCAACAAATCAATCCGCAATATTTCACGGAAGATTGTGTTTTGCCGGACACTGAAATACTGCAACAATTACACGCCTAACCGTGGACGGATGTACCAATCATAGACTTGAGCGGACAAAGCGATCCCGTCCACCGCCATAGGATCCTAGCCGAGGTTATGCGGGCATGCCAATACTATGGCATGTTTCAGGTATACATACGAAAAACCCATAATCATTTTTTTATACAGATCGACGTACATACACTTTCACCTACAACTAACTAACGCAACATACGAGTATATTATTATTCGTAATTATAAAATGTGATTTTATATTTATTTAATAAGATTGTCAACCATAAAGTGGAGACGGCGGCGGCGAATGCATTGAGGGCTGCATATGCGTTTTTCAATTTACCCAGGGAGAAGTTAGCGGAATATCGCCGGTATTGTCCCGGCCGAGACGTGCACACAAGTATCTTACGTCATGGCCACCAGAATGATTACAAAAGTTGCTATTGGAGGGATATATTAGCCCTATACGATCTATACGATGAGAATAATCAGGTTAATTTGAAAAATTGGCCTATCCAAATCCCAACCACTTTGTAAGTCGTTTAATTTTACTCTACCGTACGTTTTGATAAAACGCAAATAAATGAAAGAGAATATCAATTATTGTTGTATTGGTAGGACGAATATGGAGAGATTTCTTGTGAGTACAAGAAGACTGGAGGGCCAATTGCTTGGCTATATTGCTCAAGGACTTGGTGAAGGATTATACCGGTGCGAAAGCGGAATTTCAGGAAACAATTTCCTAGCCACAATCCAAGAAAACAAGCATAATATAGATATGAATCAGACAAAAGCAGGTCGAGAAATACATATCCTCGTAGCGTAAATTCCTCGATATATAAGACGGAGAGATACTAGAGCCCCACATGTTGCTCCTCTACTCGGTCCACCAACCCAGTCAGAATTCCACGTCTGCTAGGACGGAAGAGATATAACGATTCTCTCTCTTACTTTTAGGGTGTTTGAGGCAATAAACTGAACCGACTTAGATTAGGGTTTTCTCCTTGGTTGATTCTTTTTTTATCTTATGACTCATATACCATATTCTTATATAGTAGTAGAGTTTAGGTTAAACCAAGAGACTAACCGAGTCTCATATTTGATTGTGGATTCATATTATCATGAACAAAGTGGCCGATTCATATTAGTGCAATTTTCATGCGAGACTTGTTACGTCACAGTTATGTCACAAAACTTGTATGAGACCGTCTCACGGTAATTTATCGTGAGACGTCTCATATAAGAGGTGGTTACTAAATTGTAACCACCCCCTATGTTAGAGGTCTCACGATAAAATTACCGTGAGACAGTCTCACAGGAGAGTTATACGATTGTATTGCCGCGATAAGTTGTCATTTCTGTCTGCTGAGGATCTGTTGTAATTATGAATTTAAATTGTTAAATTCTACAATTGACTATCGAAATTAATTTAAGATCTAATATTGATTACGTTTTAATTTAATTTACCCTAAATTGACTCACTATAATCTCTATAATTTCTTTGTTGACGATGAGACTAATAAGATTAGTCAAGACTCGATTGAAATTGAGAACATAAAATTATTAGAATTTATTGTTGACGATGAGTCCTAATAAGATTAGGACAAGACCCGTTTTAATTATGGTGGAGACGGAACGAAACAAAGTCAACCCGGTCGACATGAGTGTGACCCGGTCGGAACGGGTGTGACTTGATTGGCACGAGTATGACTCGGTAGGCTCAGAAGTATCCTGGTTGGAACGGGATGACCCGGACGGCAAAGATTTGACCAAGACGATACAATATTTACTCGGACGACATGGTGTCGGGTCGAGCATCGCTTTTAAGAAAAGTCATTTTCTCGCGTTTGTCTGTAGATTATGAATCAAACCCGGATTATACTTTTATTTTTCCGAATCAATGAAAAATTAGTTTTCTAAATCGGTTAAATAATTTTATGCATTTTAATTATCATGTAATCATAGATGGGTTGGGAAAAGAGTTTCTCGAGTCCTAATTGATTTTGATGAATTGTTCATCTATATGACAATTATAAGTTGCATATCGATTGTGAATCAAGTTTTGTATATCCGTTCAATTTTTCCGGGTGGGGAATTGTTCTTCATAATTGGAAAAAAGAAAGATATTGGTGAAATTGTTCAAACCAAATAGCAATTACGAATTGTGATATGATTACGAATCAAAATATGGGATCTTTTAACTTGTTTTATGCACAATTCACTAATAACAATTGAATAATTATGTCATATGATGCATCAATTTTATTGTTTAGACTTGTGACTTATGTGCCTAGAACTGATAGGTCGCCTTGTAAGTTCACCTAGCGGCATGTTTAGGACCCATAATGCATTTAATCCCTCGCACAAATATTAAGTATTGCCTTTCCAGAATTGACCACTACAACAATTTCATACCATTGGTTGAAGTGACTGCCTAAGCGGTGCTTTGCCGATGTGTGTGGACTGAGTAGGTGGGTAACGATTACCCACAGGTTTAGTCTGGTTTGCTTAACATTGCTATCAAGTCGGACTTGGGCTTTGAGGCAAATAGTTGGTGTCATATGATGATAATTCCGACGAACCAAGAATTACATATTGATGTAATTGACAATGTTGTTGTCTACCTTTACTTTTGAAGCTTGAGCAGTGAGCCCAAGTTCACTTGAGCGACAAAAGGTTTAGGATCTTGGAATATTATGCGAACTTGAGGGTAGTTTTCATGATTTTATCTTAAAATTGTTTAAGATTATTAATATTATTATTGTTTTACTTTGCATATAGTTGTAGTTGTAAGTTAGTCACATTTATTAGAGATGAGTTTGAATTATTCAACCTTGTCGATTGGTATCTTGAGAATTGTTTTCAAAATTAGAGATACGGATTTTTTCCTTGTGAAGGATAATTCCGACAGATTATAACCAATGCTAATGTACAGTATGGACTGTATAATTAGAGTCATGGAGATGACTATAAGTACCAAAATCAATTGTTTCAATAAAGGGAACAATTCCCATTAAGTGAGAAAATGTTGAAGATATCTAGTAAATCCATGTCATATGATGACGTGATTATATTGATAATCAAGAAATTTTGGATGCTTCTTTCTAAAGAATTAGGAATTAAAATCGTTTCAATTAATTAGTCCTAAGTTTAGGTCACTTTATTATGAATAAAACATGTGACTTAATAAGGTTTCTCACCATTTAGCATGAGATGTTAAAAGACGATTGAACATTGTATCAAGAAGGCAAATAATACTAATGTTCTAGGAGTTCATTAAGAAAATTGCTTGAGATAATGATTAATGAATCTAAGATATTGGTTAAAGTAAGGGAAGGATAATTCTTATCATACCCAAACTTGTTGCCAAATTTAGATTAGGTACGATTTTATTAGTCATTAATGTAATGACAAATATATGACATTGGTAGATAGCTTTCTAGAAGTGTCTAGAAATTCTGCAAATCAATTGAAGTATGACTTCAGGTGTGTATGTTACTGAAGTAATAGTTACTTTCATTTCACTGTTTTGGTATAAGATACTAAATGCAACTATTACATTGTGGATGTGGTGGCTCAAAGAGAGTGAAACAATGGTATATAAGTGAAGTGTTTTATGATTGAAATGGACATACGTTGCCGTTTCATATATAAAAGGAAAATCACTTAATTTTATCATAAAGCTAAATACTGAAATTGAATAATTGTTATTCTTGTACTAGTCATAAGCAAGGACATTGATTCTGTTTCATGTATGGGCATGATGGTAGAGATTTGCCGTGGATCCTACCAACAAATAATAACCAACGAACCTAACTGGGTAGCTAGGGTAAGTCGGGTCGAGTCCACGGGGACGGAAAGAGGCGTCTAGACTAAGGTTACCTAAACACAAGACTAGGTCACAAGGCCACAATACACAAAGGGAGGAGAATTGACAAGAATTGATTACTAACACAATTACTAGGCTAAAGACAAGGACAAACAAACTAGAATAATGGAAAGAAGAGTAATAAACTAGGATGATGATGACATGAACTAAATGAATGAACTAAGGCTAATTCAAGCAATAAACTAGAGGAACTATGACAAATATGATGGAGAAATCAAATATGGGAAGAGTAGGGTTAGGTCGGGTTCATAAGTGCAATAGGATAGTTGGGAAATCGAGGGTGTAGGTTTCACCTAGTCACTAAGGTAAGGCCGCGCTCTCGCGTCAAAGACAAACCCAAAAACTCATGCAAGATGCTACTCAAAACAAGAGAATTCAATCATAAGTCAAGCATACAATGAGAAAGAGGAAACAAGCAAGAGTAGTATGGCCACTTCTACCCTAACAAGCAATTCATCAAACACATGGTATGCATAACAAGTGACTAGTAACAAAGAATCCACCTTTACCCACAATCTAACCCTAATCACCCATAACCAACACTTAATCCCCCTACTAACCCCACAATAAGTCTACTCACTCATATTCAAATAAATTAAACTAGCACAAACTAGAGAAATCAACACAAGAACAATCACATTCATGATGAAGAGTAACAAGGATGAACAATACAAATGATAAAGATATAAACTTGAATGATAAAACAAAGATTAAAGGAAAGGATAAGAGAAATTATACCAAACTAACAAAGGATGGAAAAGATGAGAACTTGTATAAATAAGAAAACCCAAATAAATCCTCAAGGTTGTCAATCTTGGAAGAGTCTTCAAGAATTCCCTTAATACAAGAGTAATTACTAAGATTAAGCCTAAATTAACAAAAGATTAAGGAAAGGTTAAGGGTAAACTAAGCTAATGATGAAGGATCTCTATCTAGGGTTTAGTCTAATGTAAGTTAATGAAAAAGTCCATAAAACAATACAATGAAGTCGCGGCTGAGCTGGCCCCTTCCCGGCCGGGAAGGAGATGATCCCGGTCGGGCTGGTGCATAACACTGGGCGGTGTTATGCATAATACCGGGCGGTGTTATGCTCTTCCCGGTCGGGATGATGTCGGTCCCGGTCGGGATGGTGCATAACACCTGGCGGTGTTATGCATAATACCGGGCGGTGTTATGCTCTTTCCGGTCGGGATGATGGATGTCGGTCCCGACCGGGAAGCTCATGGTCCCGGTCGGGATGGGCTGTCAGAGGCGCTGTCTTGCTCGTCACTTCGTCCCGGTCATGATGGATGTGGTCCCGACCGGGATGGGTCTTGTAGGCTTCAAATATGATCTCATAGGTCCTTACTTGCTCTTCCTAGGCTTTTTATCGATTCTCGGTGCTCAGGAATGGGTCCCAAGGGCTCGGGATCGAATCTAAGCCACCGAGTCATCGTCGCTTCTCTTCATTGGCTCCATATGCATTGGAAACGAGTCGGAATCGTTCCATTTCTCCAAGATAGACCTTGGGAACCTAAAACAAGCTAGAAAAAGCGTAAGTAGCCTCAAAACCGCTCCAAAGAGCGATTCCACAAGAGAAACCGGGACCAAACACAATAAATAAGCACTACAAACACACTTATCAGGGCATGAAATTTTTTGATAAAAGTAGAACAATTGTTGCTCTATACCTTGCAAGAATATGAGGTACAATAAGGCTAACATGATTGTTGAGCTCTACATTCCTAGTAGTGAATGCTTTATTTATAACATAACGACCAAAAGGTTCAAGTCCCAAGACTCAAGTTTTACCTATTATGGCACTGTCCTTAATCCATAAGACAAGAAACATAAGAATAAGTTTCATAATGATGAAATTATAAACCTTACTGATAAGGATCAACTGAGGTAAATGGATCTTGTTTAGATGGATAAATGACATTACAAGTGACTCCTATTATTTGTAATGGGAGGGTACTTAGACTTGTTAGATCACACATATACAGATACGTGTGAGTTTAACTAGTGATGTTGCAAAATGGGTAACACGTATGGTTTTGTTCATTTGATGAAATTTGAAACTGGATTCTTTGAATTGTTCAAGGAAATTCAGATGAAAATACAAGATCAACTTGATAAGTTGGTACGAGTCGTTCGATATGATTGAAATAGGGAGGAATTGAACTAAAAGATTGTGATCAACTTAGAAGTAGTGAAAAGTGTTTCAAACTACATCAAACCATATTTGATATGATTTGGTCTATGATGAGTTATAGGCAGATTTTATTGACGCTTTAGAAAGTTATGCACTATAAAAGTCTTTGTACAAATGTTGATGGGATTGTCCATGTAAGTCGAAGAATAGACATCATATGAGATATGGATTGAAAATGTTCTTAAAAGTCTTTTCTTAATTATCAACTCTTAAAGTTTGGAGAAAATCGTTTTCTAGAACTCAGACTCAATTATGACATGTGTTTTAATTAGGGGTATTATGTTAATTCTACAAACCATCCAAATAACAAAACTGTTTTGTTGCATGGAGTGGTATGTTTCTTTTAAAGATATATGATTTCTAATAGAAACAGTGGGAGTAGAATCGACCTTGAATTGTTCAAGATTAACAGGATTTCTCCACAACTGTTGAAGAGGATATTGATTGTAGACAGCCACATTTTGACCTCCAAGTGTCTATAGCAGTTTCCAAAAAGCACCCGATGATGATCGGACATAAACATGACTTAATACGCTCGATTTTGGACTCAGAATCAATAGTAATTAGCGCGAGCTTTTAACGGAGTAAAAATCTCACCAAACCGATCTCAAATTTAGGTCCAGCAGGTCATTTCCAGTCAAATAAGACTAATTTGGGTCAAAACCGAGACCAAGGGCAAAACCGTCTTTCAGCGACCGGGTCAAACCCTGGTCAAAGGCGTTTCCGAGACAGAAAAATCTGTCACGCAGCTTTTCTATCTGCAATCGGAATCCTACATCTCCTAAAACCGGGTGTTTCTTCCTCCTTAAGCAAGCTTCTCCTATCCACAAACGGAATCCCACTTCACCCCAACCAGTTGCTTTCTTCCTTGACAAGCCATCTATCTCCTATCCCAAGTCGGGTATTTCATCCTATAAATACCCCACCCCCGACACATCAATTGACACATCAATTATTCACAATTTCACAATCACACCCGACAATTCACAACATCAATTCACAACCCGAAATTCTAGGCAATTTTAGGCAAACTATACAAAAATACCGTCCCGATCTTTCCTAGAAATCCTATAGGAAAACCAAGTCAAAACACAACACCTTAACTCCTCTTGTATCCTCGTTACTCCTACGCAAGCGCCGTTACTACGAGTCCGTGATCGAGGTCGAAATTAGCATGTAGGTTGAGGGTGTAATCTCGATCTCTCTTTTTCTTCTCTTCCTTCTCGTTTTTTCCGTCGTCAAGCGTCGTTGTCGTCTTTTTATTTTTATCATTTCTAATATCATTATTAATATTACTTCTACCATAATTAGCAATAGAGTGTCGTCCCTAAGGATTCGATATCGACTCTATAGTCGAATATCGGATCTAAAGGAATCAATCATCAAATCATGTTAAGCATAATTCCGTTGAAGCCGAGTAATGATCACATGGTCCGAAAAGACTAATTACGACATTACAACGTGGAGGAACTATTTCGTCTTAATACAATCAAAAACGATTTACAAACATCTTTTTCAAAATCCACTCTAAATATTCGATATTGATTCTATAATCAAATATCGAATATGACGAGCATTGAAAGGCCGAATCGAGTGTAAATCATACTATATTTTCAAGCGATTTAGCAAAATCATCATTCTAAGGATGCGATGCCGACTCCATAGTCAAATATCAAATCTAACGGAATTAATAAAAAAAGCCAAAATAGTTCTCCATGCGAGTCGCGCGGATCTCATGCGAGTCTCGCGCCTGTGCAAGTCGCGCGAATTTCATGCAAGTCGCGCGGTTGCCTGAAAATTGCGACACAAGAGGGATTATTTCGCCCCAGTTCAATTTTAAAACAACTTATAACATCTTTTCTAAAAATCACTCTAAATATTGGATGTTGGTTCCATAACCGAGTATCGAATATGGCGAGTATTGAAAGTTAAGTCAAGTATAAATTATACAATATTTTTATGCGATTTAATAAATCATCAATTTAAAAATTAAAGGCATCATCAAATATTTTTCGTGACCTCGGTCAAACATGTGTCAAGTCCATCACGTGTCCTACTCTTTTTCAAAACCGTG
This sequence comes from Agrostemma githago, assembly GCA_958450325.1. Classification (NCBI taxonomy): domain Eukaryota; kingdom Viridiplantae; phylum Streptophyta; class Magnoliopsida; order Caryophyllales; family Caryophyllaceae; genus Agrostemma; species Agrostemma githago. The sequence goes on along the minus strand of OY288249.1, from coordinate 8,200,001 downwards.
CATCATGTCTTTTACATCTTCGAACTCATTTACGCTCCGTTATTATCGCAACTGTTGTATATTATCGTTTGTCGCATTGTATTTCCGGGTGGTATACCACTCGGATATTGTAATCTGTTGTCGCACCTTTTATTTCGTTGTTTGTTTTATTGTACTAAAATGAACATCGCATGCTAAAACAACTTCGACGCTAGTTTAGATGCATTAAAACGACTTAGCAAACATAATTCACATGTTCAGTCAAAAAGCATTGTTTGTATATCATTCAACCGTCAAACTAGCACGCGTACACAAAAATCGAGCGATATCTAAGTAGAGGCCGCTAAGTGCGGGCGGGGTTGGGTGTTCTTAGTGAACTTCCCAACATGTACCCTCACCCCTTACTCAGAACCGTGGTTTCCGGATGTCCGAAACCGTTGGCATACGAGAGTCATTCAATACCCGATTTCCGATAATGTTGGAATCAGTATCGCAATGCAAAGGGACGAACCCCATAAACTCTGAAATCGGAATGGGTCGTACTTTGTGCACGGCCCACTACGACATAGAGTGGGTTCGAACGGGCCCGAACTCCCACAAAGTTTGGTGGCGACTCGAACTTCGATTTAAATTTCAACCCGAGATCTATCTCACATGAGATTCATTCGCCTCCCCAAACCCGTGCGTGACCGCGTCGGGATGGACCTATGTCATGTCCACATTGATGCATCCATGAAAAATCATGATCATCTTACCTGTAAAATATTACCCTACATAGGTTTGACCTATGATGAAACAATAATGGGCAAAGACTCCAAAAGTCACATAAAATCTAATAGATTCTATATACCATAACTACCAAGTATAGACTTTGGTTAAATGGGTCTTATAGTGAAGAATAGTCTTCAATATAAAGACGATGTAGATTGATATAAGAGTATCTATGAAGTATAATTGGTAGTTAATGATTAATCTCATAGTAATGACTATGGAAAAACTTTTTTACAACATTATGCTTAAGTCTATTAAGATTGATTTAGCATTTTAAATGTCATCACTCATTATGATAAGTTTTGGATATATAAATGTGAAATACATTTCTTGAAAGGGATGCAATAATATGATGTGTGTGCGACACATCGTATGAATTTCATATTATTAAAATTGCTAGGCAAATGTGAATATTCCGATTCGATTGGAGCATGGAGCAAGTATCTTCGTTTCTCAATGTGGTAATTCAAAGATGTTTGTTTTCCTTTGAGAAGAAGAAACACAGTGTGTACAAGAGGCTAGTGGGAGTGCATTTATCGTTATGATTTGGTATGTAAGTGACATACTTCTCTAACTAAACGACATTTGATTGCTTTAGTCAATGAGACTTTGCAATAAATGTGTTTATTCTCGTGTGACGAGTAGATACTAATCTGGAGAGTGTTACTAGAATGCTATCTAAGAATTGTTCCTTTGCGCTTAAGAAGCAAAAGGGGAATTATTTAAGAGATGCGCATGATGTGATAAGCGAATTATTGTAAACAAGTTACAACGATTCGTATTTCCAAATAGACATAAATGACATGAGATTGTAATCTCACTATATTTTGTTTTGGCTGAGAAGTTGTGTGTTGGAACGGTTCCAAAGAACAACTTTGTGACTAGTATTATAACTAAAGTTAGTGTTCTATTACTTTTGAAGCAAATAGACGTTTGATTACGAATCCAGCACACACTCAACTTTAAAGTTTATGAAGCAATTTATTGCTTATGAAACTAACAGTTTGCCTTAATTAAGAGAAGGTAGATTGATCATATGCTTGCAAATAACCGATACAAATGTTGTATGTCTCGAAACCTCCTCTACATAAAGATCATATTGGTTATGATCGGTATAAGACGCATGGGCGAATGGTCTTAGTACTTTTAGAGGTGTTTGGTTTAGTGGGAGTTATTTCGATAATTGATGTATGTATGACATATTGTCATTTGGTTAATATAACCGAGTTTTGTCCCTAAATAATTTACATTGATGAAATAGATCACTAAGTACGTGACTTAGTCTTGGAACTCTGTTTAGATGATGTAATTATTTTGTCTCTAGTCAGGGTATTGTGTTGGGACATTTGTATACCCTTAAATGACTAGTGTGTGAGTTGGTTGATGACTAAGTTCCTTGAGTTATAGGTATTGAGATACTAAACCAGGCACACGGGTGTATGTTAAGAACATGCATTAGACAGACCCGCTAAAAAGGATTTTACTAAGATTTTGCTTAGTGTCAGTAAAGTTCTTTGCAAGTTATGAACTTGTACGGTCTTTAGACCTGAGTCTTTGACTATTCCGTACATGTGATGTGTATGCTTTGATACTATTCCTCGTCAGCTGTAAAAGGGGGTTATGGATGGTTATCGGGCATGCATGGATCATGTGATAGGATGTGGTTAGACAAGAGGGGATTTGCTCTTCCTTTATTGAAAGGAATTTATTGTTTCATGGCCACTCGAAGAGTATGACTTGTGCAAATGCGTGGCCGCGCTCAGATAGGAAGATTGTCATCTATTTGCTATTTTAACAAGTCAACTCAAAGATTCGAGTAAAAGATTGAGATATGTGAGGATGACACTTCTTCTTACCTCATTCTCAATTGGAGACAATAGTAGCAAAGAGAATTAACGCCGTTCTCGGGAGGACATGTACAAGTGGGAGACTGAAGGAGTTATGTCCACCGTCCTACGGATTAACCCGCTTAAGTCTATGTATTTGATATGCCTTGCTAGAGGTCGATGTCGGGTTGACATGTAAATGAGTTACGTGTCTGGTAGTCTTAAGAGGGCCCATTGGGTCACACATAATGTGTACGAGATATTATTAATATATATCGATATATTAAATATATCGGGTCAGTAGTAATACGGACCCAGCTGCGTTGTCGGGTTATGGTAATTAGAGTTATACTAATAATATAATTATGGTAATTATAGTTATGGAAATAACCTAATTCTACCTTCTCTTCTCCTATATAAGGAGGTTCATATGATGAACCAAGATATGGAATTAAGAGTATTGACTCATAATATATATTCGTCTTATAAAGAGATATAAGAGAGATATAGAGAAGTTGTGAGACGGTCTCAGATACCTTTATACTAGCATATACGTCGCAGTTCCGTACCGTGTGGATACCAAAGGAGGCATCACGTTTGGGGTGCTTTATTCTGTCCGTGGGAATTATTTATTCTGTCCGTGAAGATTATTTATTCTGTCCGTGGAGATTATTTATTCTGTCCGTGGAGATTATATATATTTCTGGGTTTATTATTTTTCTTATTAATACGTTGTTCCGCTGCATATAAGGTATAATGGTTATCCCTCTACTTTTGTCTTTTCTGTTAATACTCGTAACAGGTCCTTGGGTTTATGGGTTGTAACCCTACAATAAGTAGTCACAACCTAATACCTCACAGTCCACATTGGGCCTGTTTAGTTTCCTGACTAAGTCTGATTGTGTGACCTTATAGGATTATATATCCATAGTTATCAGTCCAATCGAATTGGACTAATTATCATAATTATTCTCTAGCAAGCAATTATGAATTACTATAATACATAACGATTAGCAATTATTATATTTAGTAATTGCCGGAAATGTCTTAGGACATATTTTTTCAATCTCCCACTTGTCCGAAGACAGTAAGGCAATCTTCAAATTCCTTAAGTCGCTTAATGTCAAATTCGATCACATCTAAACATCTAATGATTAACGTGTCACTTATCAAATTCATTTCCTCGATCTACGAGTTCGAACTGTCCTTGAATGAATTAACTCCTTAATCCATTCATCGCATGGCCACGCATTTTTCAGTTCTCCCTCATCAAGGGGCCTAGACACCAATCCTATCACATAGGAGAACTTATCCAGTCTTGTATCATCCAAAACTCTCACTCAATTCTTAGTATGCATGACGAATGTCTTTATAACCTCCTTTTATGGTGCGGCGTTTGACAGTGTCAATGCACAACTAATTATATCATGGTTGCAATGATATACTCATGTCAAAGGAATCCACTAAACATAGATTTAATTCTACTTTAGAATCCACTTTGGTCAAGTCACAATATATCCAATATATTCACTCGATTGAACGAACATCTCCATGTTCCCATAGCCCATGGAATTGCGCTATCCAACAATCTCGTGCTAGTCATTCAATGCATCACTTATGTCCAATTTAGTGATACTGACTAGGGACACAAATAAGTTGTGATCTCTGTTCACCGATAGTTTTTCACTTATCAAAACAATTTTGATAATCCTATAGAGAACTCACATGCTTTATGGACATTTTATTTAATACTAAACCAACAATTAAATAAGTATTAATGATATAGATAAACATTCCAAACATCAACCATGTTTAAATAACTGTATTTCTCCAAATACAATTTCAACGCTAATCTTGATTAGCTTAAATCCCATAAATCTAGTATGACTCTCATACCTAGGTGGTGGGAACGGTTTAGTCAAATAGATTTTCGACATTTGCATTGTTCCTAACCTTGCAAACTATCTTTGCTGCATTTGTCGTTGCTATATACTCGATTTCTTATGTAAAATCTACGAGGGTCCATTGAGACAAAGAATGAAACCAAACTACTGCGGAAGTCATCTTTAGTCACTACAGAAACTCGCAACAGTGTAACTTGTAACAACCAACTCATTTTCTCTACCGTATACCAACTCACGACAACCCAGTGTCAAACACCCGTGTTTGTCTGGTATTTGGGTCATGATGAACATAACAAAATCTTATCATCATAAGTTTCTTGACTAAGTTCAATCATCATCCTCGATCTATCTCCATAGATCTTGATGTCCAATATTTAATTTCTCTCTCCTAGATCCTTCATAGCGAAACAATAATATGACCATCCCTTGACTGCCTCAAGTATGGATACATCGTTTCCTATGATTGGTATGTCATCCACATACAATATTAGGAAAGTAATAATACTCCCACTTAACTTCACATCCTCTTTCAAGAACTCTTTCAAGAAAGCGATTCGACATCCATTTAGGTCTTGTTCTTTTGGACTGAAACTGACTGAACTTAACTGAACTTAATTTAACTGAAACTGACTGAAATATAGAGACAAAATATGCCTCTTGGAGCTGAACTGAACTGAAACTGACTGAATATAAGTCCAAAAGAACAGGGCCTTAATACGACTACTCTTAGTCACCTTATGGAGTCCTGACTTACCAAAGCATCATTGTAGGTAGTAAGTTTCTTATTTTCCAAAATCATTATTTTGGAACATTCCGTCAAACAAGTTTCTACAAATCTTTTCGTTGGAATATAATATGTACTAGTTCTACAATGTGAAACGACAACTTTTAGATTAGCGATGGATCGTGGGTCAAACCTACACCACAACTTTTTACAACATCGTCATGTTGTGTCATCCCATTCAGTTGTTGCTCGTCATCATAAACTCCTTCAAGATGTATACTACTCCCACTTGACTTTTTGGAACAACCACCTTTTTCCAAAAAGACACCACCACAAGCAACAACTACTTTGTTTACGCTTTGGATGTAGAAATAATATTTCATAGTTTATTTGAAATAGACCATAAAAGACGACTTAGGAACGTTTCTATCCATATCACGTATATGGTGTCTCATCTAATGCTTTGGTTAGAATCATGTTAAGTGCGAATGCTGCATTCTAAATGCAAATCCGAATATGAAAATTAGAAGGTCAGCAAGACTTATCCTGAATCAAACCATATCTAATAAGGTTCAATTCCTTCGTTCGGAAAACTCCATTTTCCTAGCGGTTCGATATGTGAAACGATTCCACAATCCTTGTAAATGATCATTAAACTCTTGAGAATAAATATTCACCAACCACGATCGGATCGTAGTGTTTTTATTTTCTTCTCAAGTTGGTTTTGCACTTCATTTTGGAAATGTTCGAACTGTTCAAATAATTCCAATATATGAAGTAAACCACACCCATCTCTTGCTAATTTGTTCACCATCCCACACACATCTGTATGTGTAAGGACTAGAACATCAATTGCCCCGCAAGGGGTGTTTGAATCATTAACCTTAAGTATCTTGCTGTCGATGTTATAGATGTGTGTTTCCAAAACATACAAACTATTTGATAATTTAGCTTTCTACTACTCTTTTTGGTCTCTACACATTACCAATAATGTGACTACCACTCGCGGCATCGAATACCCGGGAAATAGAATTTGCTAAATTCACTTCTATAACAAATAGACCGAAGGTAGAAACACCATGTTTCTTGTCCTCTTGGTATTTGGGAAAATCCTCCTCCACGGCTAACTTTTAGACGAGAGAAACATTGATGTTCATCGCAACGTTTGCTTTTGAATCGACCTTTACTTTTCGAAAGAATCCCGACTTGACAACTTGTTTGTCATAGTCATTCTTAGAAATAGGTCTTACCCCATCTGTTTGAACGATTTTCCCTTACGAACAATAAGAACATCTCCATGTTCCCTTTTCCAGCTCATTTGGGATGTCCCTCTCAATCCGAATTAACACAAACTCTTGCCAGTTTTGTTTTCCCTCATTGCATACAAAAGTTCAAACAAATTTTGAAACCAGTTATACAATAAATTAATTGATACATTATCAATGGCCATTTGAGCTATCACTATGATACGCTCTCCGGCTTTTAGCATCCGATGCTATTTTAAGGTGTTCGGCAGACAGAGAATTGTTCAAAACATACCCTTTCCTTCACACCTGAGAACCATTCTCAGTTTCGTTTCCATTTCAGGAAAGATTAGCATTCAATTTGTCCTTCTCAAGAACTGAGCACGGATTAAAAAAAAAACGAGTTGTTGTTTTAGTCATTATATCTACATAAACAAAAAGAATAAGCGAGCATAAGCGAAATGTTCATCAAAGCAGTTTAAAACATCCTTTTAAACTATCAAATGCCTTTTAAAAATTATCCCCTAAAAGGCATTCAACCAAGACCCTCTCCCACTATTCATCAAACAGACTTTGGCCCTGCCTTTGAATAAATAATGTTTAAGGTAAGTAACAACCTTACTAATTATGACTGCCTTATAATTCTTGGTCGACGTGTTTAACAACTGCTTGTCAAACACATCTCTTTGTTTCGAAACCCAAAACTTTATCTTTTGATAGTTCTGTTGAGCCAAACCAAACATTAATGTGTGAATTTCATAAATTTACCCTATTATCCCCAGAATAACGATCAACACTCTGCTTTGGCAGAACCTATCAAACGTGTTCTAGGGCTTCATAGGTGTTTGAAAAAACATAAGACTCAATATTACTTATTTGGGGATCAAATGTCGGTTATTTACGGTGAACTCATAACAAAGTAACCACATTCACAAAATAAAGCAAGCATAAAACGAATTAAATGCAAGCATAAAAATAAGTGATCTAGCATGGCCTCTAAACTAACTAGGTCCAAAAGCTTCTTCTGGATCTCCATCCTTCATGAAACCTCCCTCGAATCGTTTGGATCTCCATCCTCCATCTTCTCGGGACTTCATCTTCAAATTACATTTATTTTCACTAATTACAAATTAACTAGTAAAATAAAACAATAAATTATTACATTGCAATACGATGCACCCGCAATCGTATGAAATAGAATAATTATACATTGTTCTCGTAACAAGACGAATAAATAATTAAAAATTATAACAACGAATAACGATACACAGATCGTAAACCATCCTAGTTTGGGCCATACTAGTCACAAGCCAATCTCATAACAATTATAATGACATTCAGGCGCCGCATTCAGAATACGTAAACCATAAAAACTATGAATCTCATTCATAATCTAATTAACGATTAATTAGAATAAAATTTGAAATTAGTAACACGACCTAACTCTTAAGTCGTAAACCAATCGCGGAACCAACTTTAGTAACACGACTTAACTCTTAAGTCGTAAACTAAACCAACGAATTTATTACGACTCAATCTGTAATACTTTATCATGGGTGTAATCACATTACGAAAAATTAGCATTATTGAATATATAAAGGAATAAAGAAATTCTCATATTGGGTCAATAAACAAGAACAATTCTTGCATTGACAATCTGTATGGGCCAAAACTCTTAGTCTCATGCCCATCTTAATGGGCAAAATTTCAAAACTTGTGGGCCAAGAAAAAAAGGGTAAACTTCCTATTACAATTAACAGGCCTCTAGTGTGCCTCAAGTGGACTACCCACCCAACATCAAATGTGGGTGACCATATGCCACGACAAAGCACCACCGGAGATCCCAATACCACGCGCACGGTAAGTCGTCCGACCATCATCGACCAAGCTACCATGGCCGGATCTCGCCGCCACGATGAAATCATGTGTTGTCCGGCTCCTTTCCGACAGTGATTTGCCTAAGCAGTCACTCATCGATGCGCGTCATCCAATGACGAGAATCGACACCGGATAAAGTCGTCAGCGACAACTAGGCCGCAATCTAAGTCCACGGTGTTACAGCTCAGGTCAATCGTGGCATCTGTCAGCCCACGATGGTGTTCGACCAACACTTAGTCTGACTCGCCCTCGCTGTTAGCCTCGAAGGCCACCGCTAGGTTGTTGCCGACCTCGTCCCTGCCTACCCTTTGTTGTCAATAATCTGAATTTCCGAAATTCAATTCAACATTGGACGGTGACAGTAAGCTTAATTTCATGTAAAGAGATAAACTCTTTATTTGAATTATAAATTTAAACGAGATTTCATTGAACTTGTAACAAATCGAAAACAACTTTTCTATTTTGTTACCGAATCCACGCAAAAACTCCTTTTTGATATAAATCGATTCAATGAAAACATTAAATTACAACTCGTCTGAGTTATCGTATAATCATAGAGTAATGTAATAGAAAAAAATCTGTGACCTTAAAAAATTCAATCAACCAATATCTCCATATTATTTATGTTAATTTTCCCATGGTAAACTCGAGATTATAACTGAATCTCAATAATGACGCACAAATAATATGAATCTGATCATATAAATATTATGCTAGAAGCTCTTATACCACTGAAGGATTATACCGGTGCGAAAGCAGAATTTCAGGAAACAATTTCCTAGCACCAACCCAAAAAAACAAGCATAATATAGATATGAATCAGACAAAAGCAGGTCGAGAAATACATACCCTCGTAGCGTAAACTCCTCGATATATAAGACAGAGAGATACTAGAGCCCCACATGTTGCTCCTCTACTCGGTCCACCAACCCTGTCAGAATCCCACGTCTGCTAGGACGGAAGAGATAGAACGATTCTCTCTCTTACTTTTAGGGTGCTTGAGGCAATAAACTGAACTGACTTAGATTAGGGTTTTCTCCTTGGTTGATTATTTTTTTATCTTATGACTCATATGCCATATCCTTATATAGTAGTAGAGTTTAGGTTAAACCAAGAGACTAACCGGGCCTCGTAAGTAGTCACAGCCTAATACCTCACAGTCCACATTGGGCCTGTTTAGTTTCCTGACTAAGTCTGATTGTGTGACCTTATAGGATTATATATCCATAGTTATCAGTCCAATCGAATTGGACTAATTATCATAATTATTCTCTAGCAAGCAATTATGAATTACTATAATACATAACGATTATCTCCTTAATAATATCCTATATTATATTTAGTAATTGCCGGAAATGTCTTAGGACATATTCCTTCACTTGGATTGAGTGGGACATTTTTCCGGGAGGAATTACGAACTGCGTGTATGACACTTATGGTGGACCGATATCCTCAATGTCCCAATCCAAGTTTGACTTGTGGATTGTTGGGCCACTATGATGCCGACCTAATCACCATAACAAACGAAAGTGGTGCTTATGGGTTGCAGATCTATGTGGACGGCGAATGAAAACTCGTAGTCCCTCATCCTCGTGCCTTGATCGTTACCCTTGGTGGACCAATGCAGGTACATACATACATACGTACATACATACATACATACATAGATATATATATATATACTCCATCCGTCTGGTTCATTCATAATGAATATAAACGACAAACAAATGAAAATGAATTATATACGATGACTCGTTAATGTATATGATATTAATTATCAAAGTAATACTCCGTATCATAAAACATCGAAGAGATTATTATTTTTGACATCATTATATTCAAATAGAATGATATTTAACTGATGTATCTGTTACTCTTATTAACGATAATTGCGACAAGAATTTAACAACCTCAAAACTAACTTTTAAACTTATATTGCTATGAGTAATTTAATTTGATTGTTACTCTATTAGTTAAAATCACATTATTAGATTTAAACTTATATGTATTATTCATTATATTTTATCGAAGAAAGATTTTGATCTCATTTATATTATATGCAGGTGATTAGTAATGGGAGACTGAAAGCTGCATTTCTTCGAGTAGTTGTAAACTCGGAGATGGAGTGCACGACCGTCTCACATGTCACATCACCAAATTGGAACTACAATCTCAAGCCTGCCGCAGAGCTCACCATAACAGAACCAGCTCGATATAATAATATCACGTGTGGTGGGTATCGGTATAAACATTTAGGGACTTATCGATCTGAACCTGGCAAGGTTTTAAATGATTTGGAAATAAGTCAATAGTGTTTTAAGGAGAGCACATCGTGTATATCTATAAGGAGTATATTTTTTTTCCTTATGAGTATTCGTGTAAACTCTAACTTGAGACAATAAAACCATTTTGTATTTTTACCTTTGTTTAAAGAATTATTCAAAACTAGTGCAAAACCCGTGCCTACGCACGGTTTTCTAATTATTTTTGTTTATAAAAAGTTTAGTGACGTGATAAAATTATATTCCCTCCGTCTAAGCCATTGGCTTACACTTTTTTTTAGTCTTTCCGCCAACAGTTTACCTCTCTGTTTAGTAGAGTATTTTCGAGAATTAATTTATTTCTAAACTAGGGGATTATGATTAGATAGAAGATATATAGATAGAAAGTAGTCATGTCAAGATCCTAAAACTTTGACCCACGATCCATGTGGCTCAAACCTGAAATGATCCGTTAATTTAGAATCAAAAACCGGGTTGACCCGCTGATTCGATGACGTGTTATTAAAAATAATTAAAATAACTATCAAAAATTTATAACATTAATATTGTAAATAACAAAAAACATTAAATATACTTTTTATACTTTGTACCATCTAATGATAAGATATTTTTAAAATAATACGTATAGTTTTACAATTTTTTAATTGTAAATATGACAAATATTTTAATTTAATTATATTAATGACATTAAATATGATTACTATTAAACAAATAATTGAATTTTTAATTGGTAAAAAGTAAGGTTTAAGAAGAATTTATATATATATCTGCCTAGTATTTTGAAATTATACCTAGTACTCCATATACCTTTGATACGGAGTATGTTATTTGGTAATTTTATTATGTACTCTATTATTTATTTGTTAATTTTGTAGCCTAATAAGCAGTAGTTTTTTAAGGATTATAATTAGTTCTAAAAACTAGAAGATATAGTTGTTATGAAAATTTTCTTACTAAAATTCTCCTGGTGAATGACTGGGTCCATATTTTAAATAAAATTATTTTGTAATTCATTTAATTGGGCTTTAAAGGTTGAAATGAAATGGTTTGAGTAGAAATTTCACTTTCCATAATTATGAGGAGCATTTAGGCGGGAAAACTGAAAAGACTATGTTGTCCATTGGTTTTCTTTTAGTGAATATATATAAGGGAAGGGGAAAAGGATTGAATTGAATATAAAGTAACTTAGTTTTTTTTTTGTTTTTTTGGAAAGAAAATCATAATTTACCTACATACGGAATAACACTCGCCAATATTGAGGGCCTCCAAAAACAATTAGACGCAGACTACCAAATATTATTTGACGGCCCTGATATTAGCACTGAATAATAATCGAAGAAGCTCGTAAATGCACTAATACGATACACATGCATGTAGGGGTGTTCATCAGTCCAAACCCGGACCGGACCGGATTGGCCCTTGGACCGGCAAATCCAAAAATCCAAACCCGCGGACCGGACCGGTTAAAAAAGAAACCCGGACGGACCGGACCGAACCCTCTTAAGTCCGAACCGTAAAAATACACTAAATTTGATTTGTTTTTAAAGGTATGGACCGGACCGTGGACCGGACCGGTATGTGCCCCGGTCCGGACCGACCCGGATCAATAAAAATAATTTTATTGATAGACTGATTGATTGATTTTATTTATAATAAGTGTTTATATTTTTTTCATTATCGACTCAATGTGTACATAGCAAAGGTCGATATTGCGTACATGTTAATTGTTTTAGTGACGGGTTGTTATAATGGTCGATTTTGCGTACGTGTTTATGATTTTTGTGACGGGGTTATTTATTTTCGTATATTTGGGTTGTTACAATGGTCGATATTGTGTACGTAAATGTTTATGATTTTTGTATTATCCGGGTTGTTACAGAGGAATTTGCAAAAGCGAATTATGAAGAACTATGTACAAGTAGAGTTGCTATGTACAAGTAGCTCATCGGATGATTGTTCCGAGGCTAAAGGTGTAGAATTTGATGAGGCTGATGAAGATGATGAAGATGATCGTGTTGCTACACAAGACACTTCACTAGTCGGTCTTCCAGGGTGGTTTGGACATTATAAGGAGCTGATGGACATTATAAGGAGCTGATGAATGTTATGACTGTTGCTGGTATTAGCATTCCGAAAAATTCCTTCTTTGTTGTTAAAATCCATGCTTATAGTTTGCATGCATGACTTTATTTGGTGAGTTTGTATATACCTTGCTGTTGCCATCATTGTTGGTGTCGTTATTCAGAAACCGTCTCCTCACTGGTAATAACTCAGGTTGGTTTATAGGTGTAAATCAATGCAGAACATTCCAGTGCCATTTTCTAGAGAGTATCTAGGATGTAGTAGTCGTACTACGAACGCTTCAAAGGTCGTTAAGCTGGAAGGTGCAGACGGAATGCACTGGCCAGTTAAATGTTCAAAAGACCGTGGTAAAAGCGTTCTGGGTCAAGGATGGATCAAGTTTGCGCGTTATATCCGCTTAGCAGTTGGAGATATATATGTGTGTGTTTTTGAGGTCGATTCTTCAGACTGCAACTTCCTCAAAGTTCAAGTTGTTAAGAACTCCAACATCTGAGCTAGCTACCGAAATTTGTGACCTCAGTATGCATGCGCTCTTCTCCTCTTTTCATGATTCATCTTGTTATACTAGTACATGAACTCGGATTTCGAGTGACTAGAAGTAGATGGTCGAGTATGTATGTAGTATATTTTGATGACTTGGATTAATTAACTAGCTCGTTTTAAATATCAATGTTTGGAAGCAATTTGTCATTTTGCCCATCCAACCTGCTAATAAGACCATAGTTATATTGTCAAATAAAATCGGAGTTGTTTAGGGCACTGCATAAAGTACATGGCTTGCTTGCTTGCTTTTATGCTCATGCATGCAAATATGCAATGTATCTATCTGATCTCATCATATGCATGAATATATACTTCGTTTTTTTTAACTAGAATAAATACTTTTTTTAGATAGCGAATATATATTTTTTTTGAACTAGAATAAATACTTTTTTTTTGAGATAGCAGCAATATATACTCTTATTTTGAACTAGAATAAATACCTTTTTTTTTAGATAGCAGGAATATATACTTTTTTTAAAAACTAGAATAAATACTTTTTTTTAGATAGCGGGAATATATACTCTTTTTTTGAACTAGAATAAATACGTTCCAAATCAACCTGATTTTAAGGGTGATCGTTTAACCCATACCAGAATCCTCAAACATTCTTCGTTGCTCCTCATATTTGTGCATAAGTTCCTATCATTGGATTAACTGGATGAGATTAGTATAGTTTTGGTCGTACCCTTGAAATTCGATCTTAGGTTTTTCCTCTTTTTAATGTGCTTCACCCGTGGGCCGGGGTGGAGATTATTGAAGATAAAGATACATGATAATTAGAATAATATATCCTAATTATCCTGTATCTTTATCTTCAATATGCTCCCTCAAGGAGGACGGCTCGAAAGAGAGTCCGATCTTGCGTAAAAGCAGCTCAAGATCAGGTCTGGGAAGCGGTTTGGTAAGAGCGTTTGCAAGTTGATCCGTGGCAGCAATGTGTTGAACATGTAAACGATTATTGTGAACATGCTCCCTGACAAAGTAGAAGGAAAGTGCAACATGCTTCATTTTGGAGTGAAAAATAGGATTAGCAGCATAGCTAGTCCTGCCAAGATTGTCGCAGTAAATAACCGGAGGGGAAGTAACGGTGAACTGAAGCTCAATTAGGAGAGACTTGAGCCACATGAGCTCCATTGTGGTGGTCGCGACCGCGCGAAATTCAGCCTCAATGGTTGATAAGGCAACCGCCTGTTGCTTACGAGAAGACCACGAAATCGGATTTCGTCCAAGGTAAATAATAAAGCCAGTAGTAGAAACATAGCAATTTTTGTCACCTGCCCAATCTGCATCACAAAATGCGTGAAGTGACAAAGGAGAGGAGCGAAATAAATTAATACCAACCTGGAGAGTCCTTTTAAGATAACGAAGTAGTCGCTTTAGGGCCAACCAATGAGACTCTTGAGGATCCTGCATAAATTGAGCCAACCTATTGACACTGAAAGCGATATCGGGGTGGGTTAGGGACAAGTATTGGAGACTACCTATTAACGTGCGATAGTCGGTAGGTTGGGCAATGGGTGACCCGGTTGAGTGTAGGAGAGGAGGGTAGTCGCAGGCTTGCAATCGAGCATAGAGGAGCGGGTTAAGATGTCATGCATGTATTTAGTTTGAGTGAGTCTGAGACCGGAGGAAGTGGCGGTGACTTCGATACCCAAAAAGTATGACGGAAATCCAAGATCTTTCAGGGAGAAACGACTAGAGAAAGCGGCGAGGAAGGACGAAACAGCTGAGGATGGTGGACCAGTAACAATTATGTCATCTACATAGACAAGAAGGTAAATGGGAGTAGTTTTGTGATGGAGAAGAAATAGAGAGGGGTCAGATTGAGACTGAGTGAAACCATATGAGACGAGATAATTTTTAAATTCAGTATACCAGGCTCTAGGAGCCTGTTTTAGTCCGTAGATAGCACGGGATAGACGACAAACATGATTAGGAGAAGTAGAGTTAATGAACCCAGGGGGTTGGGTCATAAAGACAGTTTCAGTTAACGTACCTTGAAGAAAGGCATTGTTGATGTCAAGTTGTCGAAGGGACCAACCACGGAAGAGAGCAAGAGCGAGAATCAGACGAACTGTCACGGGCTTAACCACGGGGCTGAAAGTTTCCGAGTAATCTACTCCAGGTCTTTGATGAAACCCTTTGGCAACAAGACGAGCCTTATATTTATTAATTGTGTTATCGGGGTTGTATTTAATTCTAAAGACCCATCGACAACCTATGACATTGTAAGAGGGACTGGGAGGGACAAGAGTCCAGGTGTTGTTCGCTTGGAGCGCGAAATATTTCGTGTCCATGGCCGAGCGCCATCTAGGGTCGGCTAATGTAGCCTTAAGGGTTACCGGGGCTGAACTAGCCGGATTAGTGTGAGCTAGAGCAGCGTATTTCGGGTTTGGAACACGGATGTTATCCTAATTATCCTGTATCTTTATCTTCAATAGAGATTTGCCAAGAACATATGCTCTTCAATTTCCTTATCAATTTTGCATCGATTTGTGCTTTATCTCGTACCATTGATTCGTCTTTATCTCGTACCATTGATTAACCTAGGCATGTAAAGCAATTATTCATACACTTGTGGCTGCATGCATGGTTTATATGCTCGGCGTCGGATCGATGTTTGATTCTCCAAAAAATTGACAGAACTCTATTCGAAGGTATCAGATTCCTTGTAGCAAAAAAAACACAAAAGTTTGATTTGGAAGACGGAATAATCTTATCAGTTTCTTTGATCTTTCATAGCAGTACGTAGCCTTTATATCCTAACATTCTAAGTCACAATGGGTTTAGTGCTTGACGCAAAAACATAAAAACATTCATAGTACTAGAAACATAAAAACATACTGTAGTACCTAATCCATATCAGACACCATATAATATAGTACTAGGAAAACCGTCATCACACATTTAAACCCATAGAAACAGTTTTACACAAAATACGATGGAAAGTTACTTATACCAAAAACATCCATTACATATTACATTTTAACCTACCTACTTAAATGAGCAAAATTTCTTCAATCAACTCTTGATCTAACCAAACAAGAACATAAATTCGTTTTCGAAGCCAATATGAGCAAGAACATAAATTTATTTTTAAACCGTCATTTAGAAACCGCCGATACCCGAATTGAAATTTAAATATACGAATTTATTGAAAAATGAAGTTAAACTAAACGAATTGTTAATAATATTAAAACTTCATAATATTAACATTTTCGTATTATCATAATATTAATCATTCATAATAATAACACCCGAGTCACGAATGAAACTCAAATATACGTATTTAGTGAAGATAGAAAACAAACTAAACGTATTTCGTAACGTATAACGTTGTACAATGCTCGTACGATTTTATATAAAAAAAACGCAAAATATCGTACGACGTCTATTTTTGATGCCTATATGATCGGCCAGATGTCAAAAATTGACGCCTCTCCGACCAGTCAGGCGTCAATTTTTGACGCCCAACCGGCCACATAAATTGACGTCTGACTGGTCGCAGAGACATCAATTTTGGACGTCCAACACGTTTTTCGTACGAAAGTCAACGATAGGGACGTATAAAATTGAATACGATAACCCGTAACTACTACGAGTAAAATCGAATACTACATTGCTAAAGTAATCGAAATACACCATTATTGTGCACCTTTCCTTTTTGCTCCACTCATCTCCAGATTATCCGCCTTTCCTTCCTCTCTGTCTTCACACTCACAATCCTGCTACAACACCAGTACAGAATACACCATTATTATCCATTCAACCCAAAAACAACCACCGTTTCTCCTCTCACTACCACTCTTTTGCTCCTTCACTGCACTCTATTAGTTTTGTCCACTTCTGCGTTTCAACTTTCAATAATGTCCCTTCCTTCCTTTATTTGATTCTTGCGTTTTTATTGCGTTTTACAACTTCCTTCTTCCTGTAATCGTGCGAATCAGAAATTTATTTCAAGCGGCTAATTAAGGTATTTATTCCATTTTGATGTCTCTGGTTTTTGAAAGATATATGTGCGGACGATTTCCAAATGCTCCTCCGTTCTTCTTCTTCTTCTTCTTCTTCTTCTTCTTCTTCTTATCTACCTTGCGCCTATAAATATCATCCTTCGTATGCACTCTGAATTCATCCATCCTCATTACTTTTCCTATATATGAGTATATATATTTCACAACAATCTACCAAATTTCTAATTTTCAACTAACATTCCTTTTTTTTAGTTACTAAGAAATTAAAATGGGCGGGGCTTACCCTGTTAAAAGTTCACGTCAGTTGATTACAGAACACCAACAAATCAATCTGCAATATTTCACGGAAGATTATGTTTTGCCGGACACTGAAATAATGCAACAATTACACGCCCAACCGTGGACGGATGTACCAATCATAGACTTGAGCGGACAAAGTGATCCCGTCCACCGCCATAGGATCCAAGCCGAGGTTATGCGGGCATGCCAATACTATGGCATGTTTCAGGTATACATACGAAAAACCCATAATCATTTTTTTATACAGATCGACGTACATACACTTTCACCTACAACTAACTAACGCAACATACGAGTATATTATTATTCGTAATTATAAAATGTGATTTTATATTTATTTAATAAGATTGTCAACCATAAAGTGGAGACGGCGGCGGAGAATGCATTGAGGGCTGCATATGCGTTTTTCAATTTACCCAGGGAGAAGTTAGCGGAATATCGCCGGTATTGTCCCGGCCGAGACGTGCACACAAGTACCTTACGTCATGGCCACCAGAATGATTAAAGAAGTTGCTATTGGAGGGATATATTAGCCCTATACGATCTATACGATGAGAATAATCAGGTTAATTTGAAAAATTGGCCTATCCAAATCCCAACCACTTTGTAAGTCGTTTAATTTTACTCTACTGTACGTTTTGATAAAATGCAAATAAATGAACGAGAATATCAATTATTGTTGTATTGGTAGGATGAATATGGAGAGATTTCTTGTGAATACAAGACTGGAAGGCCAATTGCTTGGCTATATTGCTCAAGGACTTGGATTGAATGGGACATTTTTCCAGGAGGAATTACGAACTGCGTGTACGACACTTATGGTGGACAGATATCCTCAATGTCCCAACCCGAGTTTGACTTGTGGATTGCCAGGCCACTGTGATGCCGACCTAATCACCATAACAAACGAAAGTGGTGCTTATGGGTTGCAGATCTATGTGGACGGCGACTGGAAACTCGTAGTCCCTCATCCTCGTGCCTTGCTCGTTACCCTTGGTGGACCAATGCAGGTACATTCGTACATACATACATACATACATACATACATACATACATACATACATACATACATACATACATATATATACTCCATCCGTCTATTTCATTCATAATGAATATAAACGACAAACAAATGAATCATTCATAACCAATATAAACGACAAACAAATGAAAATGAATTATATACGATGGCTCGTTAATGTATGTGATATTAATTATCAAAGTAATACTTCGTATCATAAAACATCGAAGAGATTATTATTTTTAACATCATTATATTCAAATAGAATGATATTTAACTTATGTATTTGCTACTCTTATTAACGATAATTGCGACAAGAATTTAACAACCTCAAAACTAACTTTTAAACTTATATTGCTATGCGTAATTGAATTTGATTGTTACTCTATTAGTTAAGATCACATTATTAGATTTAAACTTATATATATTATTCATTATTTTTTATCGAAGAAAGATTTTGATCTCATTTATATTATATGCAGGTGATTAGTAATGGGAGACTGAAAGCTGCGTTTCTTCGAGTAGTTGTAAATGTAATCCCCTAGAAATTCTGACGCAATACAGTGGCGGAAACACTGTAGAAGTGGGATTATAACACACTGTAGCTATGTCTTGATTAAATAAAAATGGTAAGTCAATACATAAGCCATAAAATAAAAATGGCTACAAAATATATAAATAAATAAAATCCATAAAAAGGGTTTTAACAATCCATAATACAATGATCTGATTAAAACAAGCAGGATCCATAACTGCTCGCTAGCCCACCCGAAGGAAAACACATATACCTGCCATGTTAAAAACATAACAGCCACATAACATCCACAATCATACTTTTTCCAGATTTAAACCAAAGACCAGAAATCGAGAATTTAAACAACAAACACGGTTTTAACGATAAACGATGATTTAAAGTGATTAATTAATTCATCCACTTAACAATTCCGAAAAATTATGAAAACATTCATAAAATTCTATTTCACCAGAAAGTTTCACCACGTCAAAAATCAGATTAAAATAAATTGTTTAGGTGCTAGAACTAAAAATCGGCTTTTAATCGTTTTTGTCCAAAAACGGTAATAATTCAATAATCGATATCAAAAATATCAGAAAAATACTAAATTATTAAAAATCATCAAAAACAACATTTTTCCAGAATATAAACATATATTACATGTTTAGGCCGATTATTACGATTTTACAAATTAATATAACAATTTAATCGTTAATCTCGTAAAAGCGATAAAAATATCGAAACATTCAAATTTTCAACTTTAAAAATTTTTCCAGAATCCGTGACATATATATATTGCCAAAATAAAATATAAAAATATATACATGCAAATACTCAATTAAAATCTTGAAATACCGAGTAACATCGACGTTACCTCTACTCCAAGTCTGAGTCGATAATATATTCGTTGGCTTCGGGATCGTCCAAAAATCCTACCAAACACGGAATTCATGGCAGAAAAATACCATGAGAAAACTAATATAAATCAAGGTAAGAATTGATCGAAAACGACGTGGATTAATACCTTAACGAAGAGAACGGAAAGAGGATTATTTGACGATGAATTTGAGTCGATTAAGACTAGAATTGAAGCAAAAATAATCCTAGAATAGAGGTGAGTGCCACGGCCAAAATGAGGATGAAGATAGATTTTTTTTTACTTTTGATAAATGAATGAAATGTAGTAAGGAAATGGATGGTTTCCTAATTAAAAATGGGATTTAAAGTTTGATGAAAACTAGGTGGGATAAGTTAAAGTGGCCGGCCAAAGTGAATAGGAAAGGGAGTGTGAAAAGTTTTGACACTAATGCAACAATTGAATGAAATAAAAATTATCTTATGTTTACGTTTTAATGTGATAAAATGAAACGTTTAAATAAAACGTAATAAAACTTGTGACCAAGAGCTTAGTCGGTCCAAAATGTAAGAAAACAGTCTCAAATAATTTATAAGTTGATAAAAAGTATAATCGTAAAATAGTTAAAGGCATTTCAAAGTAATTCGAGTAAACCTCGCGTAAGAAAATAATTATTCGCGAAGCTTCGTAATAAAAATCATTAACAACTAATTTTTTGTAAATAAAAATATTTACTAGTTGAAAATATTATAGAAACGTATTCAAACATTTTTAGGAAAAGGAATAACTTAAATCCAAGCTTAAAAATGTCAATTCGAAGAAAAATAGAATTCCTTGCGGAAAATTAATTAGTTTACGAAGAAACCAAATAAATGGATTTAATAGAATAAAAATCTTTAAAATATAAATAAATATCATTAAACTCAAACATTAAAATAGAGCTTAGTAAAATGATGAAATATGAGGCCGAAAAGTGACGGAGTTAAGACGGAGTCCCAACGGAAAGAATAAATATGCTAGGAAAAATAGCGGGTGTTACAATCCTCCCCACTAAAAGAAAGTTTCGTCCTCGAAACTAAGAATAAGTAGAAAGGAAACAAGATTACCCCCCGAAAAGGTGAGGATAAAATTTTTGCATAAAAATTTGCTTTAAAAGAAAATTTTACAACCTTCAAGGTGATACGAAATCGAAGCCAAATATCTATTCCAAGAAGAATTGGGCTAACCAACCCGAAGTTTAAAATCTTTTGATTATTGAAATCGTAAAGTAAAGTTATTTGATAAAATAACAACGTTAAATAACATTTGTAAACAAAGTCGTAGAAAATAGGGTAACCAAAACACTTTCAAAACAAAGTAAAACAATTTGATTAAAAATAATCCGATAATATTTCGTTTTATGACAAAACCAAATTTAGTTTGGAAAAATCAAATTTTGTGGTTAGTAAAAATCGAACCAGTCGTCAAACATTTTCAATAACAGATTCAAAAGTCCACCAACAATAAAACGAAAACTAATTTCAAAATATTAAAATTTCGAAAATGTTATCAAAGTAATTATGAAAGTCTTCAAAAATGTTACCAAACTTGAACATAAAATAATTTCGACAATTTTAAAACGTTTTATGTAATAATCATATAGAAATCGAATATGGAAATATGAAAGCCTTCATAAAAGTCCGATTGCCTGAAAATAAAAAATGAAATAATTTTGAAATAATTTAAAATAAATTATTAAGGCATTTTGAAACAGATCTAGATATAATCATCAATCAACGATAAAACAAAAGTGAAGTATAAAGTTCTTATATTTCAAAAATGTTAAATTTCACGATATCTGAAAAGTTTAATTTAGTCAAATTTTTTTTTTTTACAAAACGGGGAGTTTCATAAATAGAAATCATAACTCAAAATGTTAAAATTTCACGATAACCCAAAATGTTAAATTGCTCAAAGTTTTTACAAAATGGGGAGTTTTAAAATTTGAAATTATGCTTCAAAATGTTAAAATTTAACGAAAATCAAAAATTTTAAATTAGTCAAACTTTTCATGAGTTCGGGGAAATAATGAACGGATAAATAGAGTCAAGGATAAACAATAAATTAAAATAAGAGTTTTCAAAATCGATAAAGGTCAAAGGGATTGGCAGGAGTTACCGTAACAGAATTCAAGAGAAGCAGAAAGGAAGACGAAGTTAAGAATCAAAAAGAGCTCTCAAGGATTATGGAAGAAATTAATCATCTCGAGATTCCTAGCACGACTTCCACAAACACGGGTTCCTAATTCCCATCAAATAATGCTAAGTCCAATATCAGTACAGGGTGGTCCTACCCAATATACAACCTCCAAAATTAAGTCTTACATGCTTATATAGTCTTTCAATTAGTATGGTAAGAATCCACAAATGATTTAGACTAATCCATTAGTTAAGATTCCATCGGTTATCAAAACATACCCAAACTCGTAATCACTAAGATTCATAAATTTAAAGCTTATAAGGTCTCAACTCGAGGTGTACTTCAAATTTCTCGAGTAAGGAAGACTAAATAAAATCCACCAATTAACAATGTTCGGACACAAAATCCTCAAAGATGATCACCAACATATTTATAATACCACAAGTGCAGAAGTTGAGGAAGTACAATAAATCCTCAAACACGCTCAAACCTATAGGTAATGGCGCAAACACTCACATCTTCAAGCACGTCATTTGATTAATGTTTCTGAGAAGTCCATCAAATTTCTAATCGTAATGGTGCAACCACAAAATATTTAATGACTCAACGAAGCCACAATCTCGTTGGTCAAAGGTTCTGAACTGTAAATCCATTAAGATGATTGATATCAAAGTATTCCTCAAAACAACGCGATAAATCTAACCTCTAATGACAATATGTTTCTCCTTTTCAAGGTTAACAACAATTTATCCAATTTAGATCACTCAACTCCAAAGTTCCTAGGTTACAACTTTAACCAACGATTAACGATCTAATCCTTAAGAAACAGGGGTAATCTATGTTAACCAAAATTTCTAACGGTATTAATGAAAACCTTCTATGGTACCACAACACTCAGGTTAACAATTTAAACAGTACTCTATGATCCCAAACATTCCCGATGCATCCATCAAATAACATTTAGGTAGGAATCTCAAAATTCTATTACTAGCTACACTTGGTTCGGATCTAGGTTAAATTAGGTACTAGGTATCCATCAAATACGATATACTCTTAATACCCCAAAATATATTCAACTCTAAGTCCTCCAAATAATCAAGTAACTTATAACCCAAGGTTCAGAGTCTAAAGTACCAACCTAATTCCATTAATTGACAATTTATTATTCAAATCGATCCTCAAAAGCTTACTAAGATAGATAACAAGGTATAGCTCACAACCCTCAAGCCCTAGGTAACAAGGGTTTACTAAACCTCAAACATCTATATCCTTTCACGGGGTTCACTGAGACAGAAACCGGTCTAACAAAAGAATCTCAAGAGAAAGATGGTAGAATAGAAGAATAGAACAAGGATTCACCAAGAGAATGAAGATGAGAATATATAAGAGAAGAATTGGAAGAAATAGGGAAAGGAAGAAAAGAATCGATGATCCTATATTACTAAGTTCTTGAACCAGAAGAGAATCTTCCGGCCTCCCGAGTTCACGAGGGAATCCAAAATGGATTACTTCATCTTCTTGTAGAGGAACGAGCACGCAAGTCATGGGTCGCTCCATCTGGATTTACTGCGACATCATGGAACATGAATCTACTCTTGATCATCTTGCCTGTAGCTTAAGTAAACTGAACCGGAGCTAAAAGTCATTATCGAAATCTTTCTTGGAGCACCTAGTTGTCCACTCGAGTCAGCAGGCGTTGAGAGTGCTAAGTAGGTCTTGTCCCGATCTGGAGCAGCATATCAGCAACTTGTTCTTTCATCTTCTTCGACATATAAAACAAATATTCAATGCTAATCATTGAGTTCAGGAACAGATAATCTTAACAGTTAAGTCCTTATTTGTTTCTACCCATCTCTAATAATATTTTTATTTACTGTTTAAATAATTTACTGGTATTTTCCCTAATTTCAGGTGTAAGCGTTTGGAGCAGTGATGCTCTGATACCAACTGTAATCCCCTAGAAATTCTGACGCAATACAGTGGCGGAAACACTGTAGAAGTGGGATTATAACACACTGTAGCTATGTCTTGATTAAATAAAAATGGTAAGTCAATACATAAGCCATAAAATAAAAATGGCTACAAAATATATAAATAAATAAAATCCATAAAAAGGGTTTTAACAATCCATAATACAATGATCTGATTAAAACAAGCAGGATCCATAACTGCTCGCTAGCCCACCCGAAGGAAAACACATATACCTGCCATGTTAAAAACATAACAGCCACAATCAGTGGGGAGCAAAGTCAACGTTCTCCCAGCCGTATAACAGGATTTTAAAACTGTAATTACTATTATAGAAAATAGTAAAAAAGAAAACAGTAAAACATTATAATGAAAATAAGCTTTTAGTGAAAACTTCACGTATCGAAACAATATAATAAAAACGAGTTTTCCGAAGAAAACATAAAACATTTGCCAACCTGCAACCAAATTATATCGATAATAATAAAAATATTCAAAATGGCGTTATGGATAGGAGTAGTGTAGATGGCTAGACTTTCACTAGGAGAATACTAAAAACTAGCTTCGAGAACTTAGTTCAAACAAATCAAACTTCGGTCTCTAACTAGGCTACTCAACCATAATAGGACGGCGACTTATAAATGCGTGGCCCTAGTTTAAGATAATGCACACCCCTCCTGGGATTACCTGTCACCCAGTTCAACTTATGACGGCGACTTACTGCGAGGCCTAAGCTTAAGGTCAAAATGTACAAAACTCCCGGGATACCTGTCACCCGGTTCAACAACCAATGTACCGATTCCTGATACACTAGCCTTATAGTTGATGGCAAAACCGTAAACCCTAGAATATATTACTCTAACCTCACACTTGTCCTTATTCCATAACTCCAAAACAAAGCCATTATCGACATTCAAAAGATATAAACAATATAAATAATGTGAGGATAAAAGAAGTAAACATTTATATTCTAAAAGAGGAAACTTTCTATTTTAGGAAACTTCTATTTTTAGAAACTTTACCAAAAATAGCATTATATCAAAATAGTGAAAATATTAGTTCATACTAATACCACATTTTTAGTAAACGATATAGATTTATAAAACTAATACTTTCGGCCTTAACGATATTAATTATTAAAGTAAGAACATTTGAGTTTATGAAGTTATTGAAATATCGTACAAGTGTATAAAATGATTAAAAATGTCTTATAATTTTTAATAATACTAATCAGGGTGTTTTCAAAATTTACAAAGCTAAAATTCCCTAATTATTATTGGTTACGACAATACAATTACAAATAGGATTTTACGGCAAATGTCAAATTAAATCTTTTAACGTCTTTTATTTAATTAAACCATTGAATATATTTAGAATATGTTAAGGGATGACTTAACTCCTAAAGTTTCAGATTTAAATACTTTCAAAATTGCTGGAAAAATAATTCTTTTAGGTAAGACGAAGCATTTTAACGATAAATCACAATTTGTCCGAAAATCAATATTTATTAATTAAAGACCATAATAAATAGTACAAAAATACGTAAAATAGTTAAATTATATTTATGGACATTCTGTCCAGAAAAGAAAATTTCCAGAATTTTAAAAACTCGGTTTTTAAAGCGTTTTCTCGTTAATCGTCCAATCTCGACAATAACGATTAATAAAAATAGTAATTACAAATCGATTTAAGTATTTATATCCAAAAATTATTATTAAACCTAAAAATCATGATTTTCCAGAATCTACCATTTTTCCAGTTTTCCCAAAATTCCAGATTTAATAAATCCCGTCAAAACCGTCTTTAAAACCCGTTTTCACAATTAACGATTCCAATAATAAAACTTATCGTTCCTAACATTTTATTATAGCACTAAAAATCATAAAATTACATTTTAATATGAAATCATCAGAATCATACTTTTTCCAGATTTAAACCAAAGACCAGAAATCGAGAATTTAAACAACAAACACGGTTTTAACGATAAACGATGATTTAAAGTGATTAATTAATTCATCCACTTAACAATTCCGAAAAATTATGAAAACATTCATAAAATTCTATTTCACCAGAAAGTTTCACCACGTCAAAAATCAGATTAAAATAAATTGTTTAGGTGCTAGAACTAAAAATCGGCTTTTAATCGTTTTTGTCCAAAAACGGTAATAATTCAATAATCGATATCAAAAATATCAGAAAAATACTAAATTATTAAAAATCATCAAAAACAACATTTTTCCAGAATATAAACATATATTACATGTTTAGGCCGATTATTACGATTTTACAAATTAATATAACAATTTAATCGTTAATCTCGTAAAAGCGATAAAAATATCGAAACATTCAAATTTTCAACTTTAAAATTTTTTCCAGAATCCGTGACATATATATATTGCCAAAATAAAATATAAAAATATATACATGCAAATACTCAATTAAAATCTTGAAATACCGAGTAACATCGACGTTACCTCTACTCCAAGTCTGAGTCGATAATATATTCGTCGGCTTCGGGATCGTCCAAAAATCCTACCAAACACGGAATTCATGGCAGAAAAATACCATGAGAAAACTAATATAAATCAAGGTAAGAATTGATCGAAAACGACGTGGATTAATACCTTAACGAAGAGAACGGAAAGAGGATTATTTGACGATGAATTTGAGTCGATTAAGACTAGAATTGAAGCAAAAATAATCCTAGAATAGAGGTGAGTGCCACGGCCAAAATGAGGATGAAGATAGATTTTTTTTTACTTTTGATAAATAAATGAAATGTAGTAAGGAAATGGATGGTTTCCTAATTAAAAATGGGATTTAAAGTTTGATGAAAACTAGGTGGGATAAGTTAAAGTGGCCGGCCAAAGTGAATAGGAAAGGGAGTGTGAAAAGTTTTGACACTAATGCAACAATTGAATGAAATAAAAATTATCTTATGTTTACGTTTTAATGTGATAAAATGAAACGTTTAAATAAAACGTAATAAAACTTGTGACCAAGAGCTTAGTCGGTCCAAAATGTAAGAAAACAGTCTCAAATAATTTATAAGTTGATAAAAAGTATAATCGTAAAATAGTTAAAGGCATTTCAAAGTAATTCGAGTAAACCTCGCGTAAGAAAATAATTATTCGCGAAGCTTCGTAATAAAAATCATTAACAACTAATTTTTTGTAAATAAAAATATTTACTAGTTGAAAATATTATAGAAACGTATTCAAACATTTTTAGGAAAAGGAATAACTTAAATCCAAGCTTAAAAATGTCAATTCGAAGAAAAATAGAATTCCTTGCGGAAAATTAATTAGTTTACGAAGAAACCAAATAAATGGATTTAATAGAATAAAAATCTTTAAAATATAAATAAATATCATTAAACTCAAACATTAAAATAGAGCTTAGTAAAATGATGAAATATGAGGCCGAAAAGTGACGGAGTTAAGACGGAGTCCCAACGGAAAGAATAAATATGCTAGGAAAAATAGCGGGTGTTACAATCCTCCCCACTAAAAGAAAGTTTCGTCCTCGAAACTAAGAATAAGTAGAAAGGAAACATGATTACCCCCCGAAAAGGTGAGGATAAAATTTTTGCATAAAAATTTGCTTTAAAAGAAAATTTTACAACCTTCAAGGTGATACGAAATCGAAGCCAAATATCTATTCCAAGAAGAATTGGGCTAACCAACCCGAAGTTTAAAATCTTTTGATTATTGAAATCGTAAAGTAAAGTTATTTGATAAAATAACAACGTTAAATAACATTTGTAAACAAAGTCGTAGAAAATAGGGTAACCAAAACACTTTCAAAACAAAGTAAAACAATTTGATTAAAAATAATCCGATAATATTTCGTTTTATGACAAAACCAAATTTAGTTTGGAAAAATCAAATTTTGTGGTTAGTAAAAATCGAACCAGTCGTCAAACATTTTCAATAACAGATTCAAAAGTCCACCAACAATAAAACGAAAACTAATTTCAAAATATTAAAATTTCGAAAATGTTATCAAAGTAATTATGAAAGTCTTCAAAAATGTTACCAAACTTGAACATAAAATAATTTCGACAATTTTAAAATGTTTTATGTAATAATCATATAGAAATCGAATATGGAAATATGAAAGTCTTCATAAAAGTCCGATTGCCTGAAAATAAAAAATGAAATAATTTTAAAATAATTTAAAATAAATTATTAAGGCATTTTGAAACAGATCTAGATATAATCATCAATCAACGATAAAACAAAAGTGAAGTATAAAGTTCTTATATTTCAAAAATGTTAAATTTCACGATATCTGAAAAGTTTAATTTAGTCAAATTTTTTTTTTTTACAAAACGGGGAGTTTCATAAATAGAAATCATAACTCAAAATGTTAAAATTTCACGATAACCCAAAATGTTAAATTGCTCAAAGTTTTTACAAAATGGGGAGTTTTAAAATTTGAAATTATGCTTCAAAATGTTAAAATTTAACGAAAATCAAAAATTTTAAATTAGTCAAACTTTTCATGAGTTCGGGGAAATAATGAACGGATAAATAGAGTCAAGGATAAACAATAAATTAAAATAAGAGTTTTCAAAATCGATAAAGGTCAAAGGGATTGGCAGGAGTTACCGTAACAGAATTCAAGAGAAGCAGAAAGGAAGACGAAGTTAAGAATCAAAAAGAGCTCTCAAGGATTATGGAAGAAATTAATCATCTCGAGATTCCTAGCACGACTTCCACAAACACGGGTTCCTAATTCCCATCAAATAATGTTAAGTCCAATATCAGTACAGGGTGGTCCTACTCAATATACAACCTCCAAAATTAAGTCTTACATGCTTATATAGTCTTTCAATTAGTATGGTAAGAATCCACAAATGATTTAGACTAATCCATTAGTTAAGATTCCATCGGTTATCAAAACATACCCAAACTCGTAATCACTAAGATTCATAAATTTAAAGCTTATAAGGTCTCAACTCGAGGTGTACTTCAAATTTCTCGAGTAAGGAAGACTAAATAAAATCCACCAATTAACAATGTTCGGACACAAAATCCTCAAAGATGATCACCAACATATTTATAATACCACAAGTGCAGAAGTTGAGGAAGTACAATAAATCCTCAAACACGCTCAAACCTATAGGTAATGGCGCAAACACTCACATCTTCAAGCACGTCATTTGATTAATGTTTCTGAGAAGTCCATCAAATTTCTAATCGTAATGGTGCAACCACAAAATATTTAATGACTCAACGAAGCCACAATCTCGTTGGTCAAAGGTTCTGAACTGTAAATCCATTAAGATGATTGATATCAAAGTATTCCTCAAAACAACGCGATAAATCTAACCTCTAATGACAATATGTTTCTCCTTTTCAAGGTTAACAACAATTTATCCAATTTAGATCACTCAACTCCAAAGTTCCTAGGTTACAACTTTAACCAACGATTAACGATCTAATCCTTAAGAAACAGGGGTAATCTATGTTAACCAAAATTTCTAACGGTATTAATGAAAACCTTCTATGGTACCACAACACTCAGGTTAACAATTTAAACAGTACTCTATGATCCCAAACATTCCCGATGCATCCATCAAATAACATTTAGGTAGGAATCTCAAAATTCTATTATTAGCTACACTTGGTTCGGATCTAGGTTAAATTAGGTACTAGGTATCCATCAAATACGATATACTCTTAATACCCCAAAATATATTCAACTCTAAGTCCTCCAAATAATCAAGTAACTTATAACCCAAGGTTCAGAGTCTAAAGTACCAACCTAATTCCATTAATTGACAATTTATTATTCAAATCGATCCTCAAAAGCTTACTAAGATAGATAACAAGGTATAGCTCACAACCCTCAAGCCCTAGGTAACAAGGGTTTACTAAACCTCAAACATCTATATCCTTTCACGGGGTTCACTGAGACAGAAACCGGTCTAACAAAAGAATCTCAAGAGAAAGATGGTAGAATAGAAGAATAGAACAAGGATTCACCAAGAGAATGAAGATGAGAATATATAAGAGAAGAATTGGAAGAAATAGGGAAAGGAAGAAAAGAATCGATGATCCTATATTACTAAGTTCTTGAACCAGAAGAGAATCTTCCGGCCTCTCGAGTTCACGAGGGAATCCAAAATGGATTACTTCATCTTCTTGTAGAGGAACGAGCACGCAAGTCATGGGTCGCTCCATCTGGATTTACTGCGACATCATGGAACATGAATCTACTCTTGATCATCTTGCCTGTAGCTTAAGTAAACTGAACCGGAGCTAAAAGTCATTATCGAAATCTTTCTTGGAGCACCTAGTTGTCCACTCGAGTCAGCAGGCGTTGAGAGTGCTAAGTAGGTCTTGTCCCGATCTAGAGCAGCATATCAGCAACTTGTTCTTTCATCTTCTTCGACATATAAAACAAATATTCAATGCTAATCATTGAGTTCAGGAACAGATAATCTTAACAGTTAAGTCCTTATTTGTTTCTACCCATCTCTAATAATATTTTTATTTACTGTTTAAATAATTTACTGGTATTTTCCCTAATTTCAGGTGTAAGCGTTGGGAGCAGTGATGCTCTGATACCAACTGTAATCCCCTAGAAATTCTGACGCAATACAGTGGCGGAAACACTGTAGAAGTGGGATTATAAAACACTGTAGCTATGTCTTGATTAAATAAAAATGGTAAGTCAATACATAAGCCATAAAATAAAAATTGCTACAAAATATATAAATAAATAAAATCCATAAAAAGGGTTTTAACAATCCATAATACAATGATCTGATTAAAACAAGCAGGATCCATAACTGCTCGCTAGCCCACCCGAAGGAAAACACATATACCTGCCATGTTAAAAACATAACAGCCACAATCAGTGGGGAGCAAAGTCAACGTTCTCCCAGCCGTATAACAGGATTTTAAAACTGTAATTACTATTATAGAAAATAGTAAAAAAGAAAACAGTAAAACATTATAATGAAAATAAGCTTTTAGTGAAAACTTCACGTATCGAAACAATATAATAAAAACGAGTTTTCCGAAGAAAACATAAAACATTTGCCAACCTGCAACCAAATTATATCGATAATAATAAAAATATTCAAAATGGCGTTATGGATAGGAGTAGTGTAGATGGCTAGACTTTCACTAGGAGAATACTAAAAACTAGCTTCGAGAACTTAGTTCAAACAAATCAAACTTCGGTCTCTAACTAGGCTACTCAACCATAATAGGACGGCGACTTATAAATGCGTGGCCCTAGTTTAAGATAATGCACACCCCTCCTGGGATTACCTGTCACCCAGTTCAACTTATGACGGCGACTTACTGCGAGGCCTAAGCTTAAGGTCAAAATGTACAAAACTCCCGGGATACCTGTCACCCGGTTCAACAACCAATGTACCGATTCCTGATACACTAGCCTTATAGTTGATGGCAAAACCGTAAACCCTAGAATATATTACTCTAACCTCACACTTGTCCTTATTCCATAACTCCAAAACAAAGCCATTATCGACATTCAAAAGATATAAACAATATAAATAATGTGAGGATAAAAGAAGTAAACATTTATATTCTAAAAGAGGAAACTTTCTATTTTAGGAAACTTCTATTTTTAGAAACTTTACCAAAAATAGCATTATATCAAAATAGTGAAAATATTAGTTCATACTAATACCACATTTTTAGTAAACGATATAGATTTATAAAACTAATACTTTCGGCCTTAACGATATTAATTATTAAAGTAAGAACATTTGAGTTTATGAAGTTATTGAAATATCGTACAAGTGTATAAAATGATTAAAAATGTCTTATAATTTTTAATAATACTAATCAGGGTGTTTTCAAAATTTACAAAGCTAAAATTCCCTAATTATTATTGGTTACGACAATACAATTACAAATAGGATTTTACGGCAAATGTCAAATTAAATCTTTTAACGTCTTTTATTTAATTAAACCATTGAATATATTTAGAATATGTTAAGGGATGACTTAACTCCTAAAGTTTCAGATTTAAATACTTTCAAAATTGCTGGAAAAATAATTCTTTTAGGTAAGACGAAGCATTTTAACGATAAATCACAATTTGTCCGAAAATCAATATTTATTAATTAAAGACCATAATAAATAGTACAAAAATACGTAAAATAGTTAAATTATATTTATGGACATTCTGTCCAGAAAAGAAAATTTCCAGAATTCTAAAAACTCGGTTTTTAAAGCGTTTTCTCGTTAATCGTCCAATCTCGACAATAACGATTAATAAAAATAGTAATTACAAAACGATTTAAGTATTTATATCCAAAAATTATTATTAAACCTAAAAATCATGATTTTCCAGAATCTACCATTTTTCCAGTTTTCCCAAAATTCCAGATTTAATAAATCCCGTCAAAACCGTCTTTAAAACCCGTTTTCACAATTAACGATTCCAATAATAAAACTTATCGTTCCTAACATTTTATTATAGCACTAAAAATCATAAAATTACATTTTAATATGAAATCATCAGAATCATACTTTTTCCAGATTTAAACCAAAGACCAGAAATCGAGAATTTAAACAACAAACACGGTTTTAACGATAAACGATGATTTAAAGTGATTAATTAATTCATCCACTTAACAATTCCGAAAAATTATGAAAACATTCATAAAATTCTATTTCACCAGAAAGTTTCACCACGTCAAAAATCTGATTAAAATAAATTGTTTAGGTGCTAGAACTAAAAATCGGCTTTTAATCGTTTTTGTCCAAAAACGGTAATAATTCAATAATCGATATCAAAAATATCAGAAAAATACTAAATTATTAAAAATCATCAAAAACAACATTTTTCCAGAATATAAACATATATTACATGTTTAGGCCGATTATTACGATTTTACAAATTAATATAACAATTTAATCGTTAATCTCGTAAAAGCGATAAAAATATCGAAACATTCAAATTTTCAACTTTAAAAATTTTTCCAGAATCCGTGACATATATATATTGCCAAAATAAACTATAAAAATATATACATGCAAATACTCAATTAAAATCTTGAAATACCGAGTAACATCGACATTACCTCTACTCCAAGTCTGAGTCGATAATATATTCGTCGGCTTCGGGATCGTCCAAAAATCCTACCAAACACGGAATTCATGGCCGAAAAATACCATGAGAAAACTAATATAAATCAAGGTAAGAATTGATCGAAAACGACGTGGATTAATACCTTAACGAAGAGAACGGAAAGAGGATTATTTGACGATGAATTTGAGTCGATTAAGACTAGAATTGAAGCAAAAATAATCCTAGAATAGAGGTGAGTGCCACGGCCAAAATGAGGATGAAGATAGATTTTTTTTTACTTTTGATAAATGAATGAAATGTAGTAAGGAAATGGATGGTTTCCTAATTAAAAATGGGATTTAAAGTTTGATGAAAACTAGGTGGGATAAGTTAAAGTGGCCGGCCAAAGTGAATAGGAAAGGGAGTGTGAAAAGTTTTGACACTAATCCAACAATTGAATGAAATAAAAATTATCTTATGTTTACGTTTTAATGTGATAAAATGAAACGTTTAAATAAAACGTAATAAAACTTGTGACCAAGAGCTTAGTCGGTCCAAAATGTAAGAAAACAGTCTCAAATAATTTATAAGTTGATAAAAAGTATAATCGTAAAATAGTTAAAGGCATTTCAAAGTAATTCGAGTAAACCTCGCGTAAGAAAATAATTATTCGCGAAGCTTCGTAATAAAAATCATTAACAACTAATTTTTTGTAAATAAAAATATTTACTAGTTGAAAATATTATAGAAACGTATTCAAACATTTTTAGGAAAAGGAATAACTTAAATCCAAGCTTAAAAATGTCAATTCGAAGAAAAATAGAATTCCTTGCGGAAAATTAATTAGTTTACGAAGAAACCAAATAAATGGATTTAATAGAATAAAAATCTTTAAAATATAAATAAATATCATTAAACTCAAACATTAAAATAGAGCTTAGTAAAATGATGAAATATGAGGCCGAAAAGTGACGGAGTTAAGACGGAGTCCCAATGGAAAGAATAAATATGCTAGGAAAAATAGCGGGTGTTACAGTAAACTTGGAGATGGAGCGCACGACCGTCTCACATGTCACATCACCACATTGGAACTACAATCTCAAGCCTGCCGCAGAGCTCACCATAACAGAACCTGCTCGATATAATAATATCACGTGTGGTGGGTATCGGTATAAACATTTAGGGACTTATCGATCTGAACCTGGAAAGGTTTTACATGATTTGGAGATAAGTCAATAGTGTTTTAAGGAGAGCACATCGTGTATATCTATAAGGAGTATATTTTTTTTCCTTATGAATATTCGTGTAAACTCTAACTTGAGACAATAAAACCACTTTGTATTTTTACCTTTGTTTAAAGAATTTTTGTTTATAAATAGTTTAGTGACGTGATAAAATTATATTCCCTCCGTCTAAGCCATTGGCTTACACTTTTTTTTTTTACTGTTTCCACCAATAGTTTACCTCTCTGTTTAGTAGCGTATTTTCGAGAATTAATTTATTTCTAAATTAGGGGATTATGATTAGATAGAAGATATATAGATAGAAAGTAGTCATGTCAAGATCCTAAAACTTTGACCCACGATCCATGTGGCTCAAACCTGAAATGATCTGTTAATTTAGAATCAAAAACCGGGTTGACATTAATATTGTAAATAACAAAAAACATTAAATATACTTTTTATACTTTGTACCATCTAATGATAAGATATTTATAAAATAATACATATAGTTTATAATTTTTTAATTGTAAATATGACAAATATTTTAATTTAGTTATATTAATGACATTAAATATGATTACTATTAAACAAATAATTGAAGAAATATGTGAGAGGTCTCACAATAAATTTATCATGAGACCGTCTCATACAAAAAATTGTGTAATTTTGGTGGAAAAGATATCATTTAACTGATAAAAAAGAAAAAGCAGTTAGAAAAATACTATATAGAAAAAAATAGGAAGAGTAGTTAGAGGAGAGTATTGAAAAAGACTTGTTGTAACGGAGGCGTCCCGTTACCTATGGATTGTTGATTACGCGAGAAGAACAAAACAAATAGCAAACAATAGTAAAACTGACACACAGATTTACGTGGTTCACCAGCAAACTCACTGGCTACGTCCACACCGACAAGGAGACCAAATTCACTATTGTGGAGATAATAGTACAACAGTAGACTGTAATACACGCGCTTAATAGCTCACAGCTAAAGCCAAAAGTACTACCAATTCTACCAACCAGATAGTAATCTCAAACTGGAAAGAGACTACCCAGACTGAGTCGACCTGCGACGAACTCACCGACGAGACGAAGGACAAACGATCTTGCGGCCAACCAAGATCCGAAAAAACTCCAACGGTCTCCAACGAAGACGAGATCAATAGAACCAACAAATAATAGAGACTCGGAACAAACAGAGTTTTTCCCACAAGAAAACCCTCACAAATCAGCCCTCTATATTGTGCTCTCAAATCATCTCTCTGTCCTAATTAACCTAGAAACTAGTCAGGTCTTTATATAGTATTATTCCACCTAAACTAGTTACCTAAACTAATTAGGAAACACGGTTCAATCTTTCCTAAAACCAAACAATCTTATGTTACCAAAACAAGAAGATCAACTTTAGGAAAGATATCAGCAACAAATCAATTCAAGGTCCAAAAGGACAATTGCTAGGCAGTTATTTCCTAACAAGACTAAACTAAGGCTAAAAGCAAACTGGAGGTATAATCCACGAACTGATAATTGAAAATAAACAATAGATTTCTTAAAACTTGTGTTAAAAGCAAACTGGAAAGTTCGTCTTGAACGGAGGGAGTAATATCTCGTTCATTTGTTTGCGTTTGATTAAATTTTAAAATTATTCCTGACAATGAATATAAAAACAAACAAATGAACGAGACGGAGGGGATAGTAGATAGATAGGTAACATATTTTGCAAGCAGGAAAGAACATTGGATTATTACATGTTGTTTGAGTTATTAGAACCCATAGTACATCCTTTATCATTTGACATAGTAGCTAGAAAGACGGCTAAAACTATAGCTATTAAATAAGAGCGATGGAAAACGAAGGTTAGTTGGTGATGAACATAGATTAAGCATGACCGTCATTGTCCACAACATCAATGCGACTTTCAACTCTTAGGAACCATCGAGACATATGAGCTGCAAGGAAAACAATCTGAGGAGTACTTACGCTCTTACGAAAAGAATGTAAAAAGAAACGGTGGAATGCAGAGCAACAAAGCTTACTTCTGATGGAGAAAAATCTCCTACACCTACGAGATCGAGCCCTCCAACCCTAAGACCAAGGGATCCAACTTCCAGAGAGTCGAGAACGAGGGTGGTCCCTCAACCAATCCTCTTGCAAGAGACACCATACAAGACCCATCTATGGTCACGTCAACCCTCCCCGCAACGTTGGTAGAACCGCCTTATCGAGGCCTTTATTCCAACTTGTATACAGGGTCAGTCCTGAACATTTGGAGGCCCTAGGCAAAAACGTAAAATGTGACTCTTTTATAACAAATTTTGAAATTGGGGGTGTACGTTTGATTTTTTTTCCCCAAATACTACAGTGAAAATCAAAATTAACACTCCAAATTTGTTAGATCTTTCTTTTGCGATGTTATAATCAAAATTAGCATCCTATTTTTCTTAAATTTTTTTTAATATAGACAATAAAACAATTCTTGATTAAATTAACTAAAAAGTTTTATGATAATTGGGAATATGATTTGAGTTACCAAATATTCTGTAATTAATGTAGAAAATACAAAAAAGGCGACTAAGAATTAATTTAAAAATTTACAAATAAAATATTTCAAGGGGGAAAAAATTACAAAAAAGAGCACTTTATGGGGTTTGAACCCGGGTGGTTTATATCAAAATTGAAGGCCTTAACCACTTAGTCACAGGTGCATCACTTGTCATGATATGTACATTAAATGTATTTATTAACTGTTTTTCTTTAAAATTTGGCCCCTTCCAACTTTGGGTCCTAGGCCGTCGCCCCCCTAGATTACCCATAGGGTCAGACCTGCTTGCATAAGGACAAACAAGATGAAAAGTAACAAAATACGGAAGCAAGAAAGTAATATTTATTGAAAACAAGAAAAAACAACTGAAAGTGAAGAAATGCAAAGTACAGGAATCTTCAAAGAGAGAGAGAGAGAGAGAGAGAGAGAGAGAGAGAGAGAGATTCATCACTATCGAGACCTTTGTTGGAGAAGTTACGCTAAAGTTTAGATTGGAGATAAGAGAAAATTGATTTAAAAAGAAAGCAAAAATATTATTTAAATGCTTGAGTATTCTTTGATAATTGCATTACAAGCGAAGGTGGTCGCTCATCAAACAATCAAAACAAAAAGTCGTTTCTATTAGTGTGACGTCGGAAAGTTACTGAAAATTTAAATTTGCGGTGAGCGTGGATCGAACACGCGACCTTCAGATCTTCAGTCTGACGCTCTCCCAACTGAGCTATCCCCGCTACTTTGATAATAATTATAATGAACAGTAAGCCTTTGTTGAATAATGAAATGAGATGAGGAACGCAAGTCGCAGGAATTCAGAAGTTGCAAGGAAAATGCCAGCCAAACCCTAGAAACTCGATTGCGAAGAATTGGAGGCATAGATCGCCAGAAACTGCAGCACACTTGAAGTCAATATGCTCGATCAGGTGATTGATCCTCTGCCTACCTTCAATTTTTGTTTCAATTGGTTAGCTGTATTTGAAAGATTAAGAGAGCTTGCGTAAATTATCTGCCTCTCAAAATGTTGTGTTGTGCTGTCTTATTGATTTGTGTGAACTGAGATTCATTTATTCATGCACAATGTGAACTGAGATTGATTGATTTTTCAGATTTTTGAAGGATGTAGTTGCGCCCCCTGACAGCATCTTCAAATACGCCATGTCAATATTAATGGTTGTAGGTTTAATGTCAAACCTAGTCGCCATACCCGTGCACCGCACGGGATTATAATGTTTTATGCCTTTTGTAATTCATAGTTACATCTGTTTTGCCTCATTGTCCAATATTTATTTAATTGTTTATCAATTTTGTTTCGATTCTATTTTTTTAACTTTATTTACTTTTAAAGTCATTTGTAATATCATAAGCAGTAATTGGAGTAATGCGCTATTTGACGTTAATGTGATAACTCAATGATGATGAGTTGTTGGTCCGGGTGCTAGATTTTTGATTTTGTAAGAATGCAAGTGAATTATTATTGGTGAAAATGAGATATAACGTTAAAATATGTAATGCATAATTGTGGACATGACATAGGTCCACCCCGACGCGGCCACGCGCGGGTTTGGGGAGGCGAATGAATCTCCATATGAGATGGTCAAATTGAAATTGAAATCGAAGTAGGAGTCGCCACCGAATTTTGTGGTTATTCGGAACCATTCGAGCCCACTCTATGTCGTAGTGGGCCGTATACAAAATAAAGCCCATTTCCGATGCGAGAGTTTATTGGGCTCGTCCATTTGCATTACGATACCGATACCGACATTATCGGATACCGTGTATTGAATGACTCTCGTTGCCAATGGATTCGGACATCCGAAAACCATGGTTCTGAGTAAGGGGTGAGGGTACGTGTTGGGAAGTTCACTAAGAACACCCAACCCCGCCCGCACTTAGCGGCCTTTACTAAGATATCGTTCGTTTTTGGTGTACACGCGTTAGTTCGACGGTTGAATGATATGCAAAGATTATTTTCCCTAGACATGTGAGAGAAAAATAAATGGGTTGCTAAGTCGTTTAATGCATATTAAAATAATAACGTCAAAGTTATTTTAGCATGTGAAGTTCGTTTTAGTCTAATAAAACGATAAAAAAAACAAAATATAAATTGCTACAAACACGAGAAAACGAGTTAGTAACGTTGGAATAAATTGAATAAAGATGTAAATAAATAATATGCATGATTTTGGAAAAGATTTAATGACACGTGATGGATGAACACGTGTTGACCAAGGTCGAAAAAGCATTTATCGAAATATGTCGCGAAAGTCGCTTTTTATGTAAGACTCGAAAAGAATAAAAAAGAAAAGCGAGGAAACGAAAAAAAAAAAGGATCTGGCGGACCCGGCCACCGCGCGAGTCGCCTGACAGGCGCGCGACTCGCGTGGTGGTCTGTTCGGCTATTTTTTATTTGTCGAAAACCGTTAATTTATAAATCGCGTGCAAATATGGATTAATTTATACCCGATTCATATTTTCGATATTCGTCGTACTCGATATTCGATTATGAAATCGATATCGAATAGTCGAAATGATTTTAGAAAAGGTTTTGAAAAAAGTTTGTTTTGAACGAAAAGTAAAAAAAAAAAAAAATTGAACGAAAAAGATGTTAATTCTCTCCGCGTATAAAATCGTCGAATTTTGTTTAAAAAGATGTAACGATTTTATTAGCGTCAACGAGAATTAATTAATTTTGTTCTTGTTAGATACGATATTCGATTAGAGAATCGATATCGTATTTTAAGAACATTATAAAAAATAGTTTTTGTAGTATCGATTATTAGAAATAAAAAATATGCGACAAATGACCCATATTAAAATACGAAACGACCGACGACACGACGAAAAAGAAGAAAAAAAAACGTGGAGAAGGAAGAGAAAAGGGGAAAGAGTCGGGTTTGATTTACACCCTCAACCTACATGCTTTGTTTTCTCGGTATGGAGCTCGTCGGACAGTGGTTTAAACTTGGGAGCGTCGAGATGATGCGGGATTAGTTAAGGTGTTATTTTGGACGTGTGGTTGGACGGATTTCGGCCGGTTTTTTTGAGGTCGGATTCGTCGGTATTTTGGCAGTATTTCGATGCTTCTTCGGAGGTATATCGGGATTTGCTTTGAATGATTTTTTTTCTAGATGTCGGGGATGATGGATGTATATTTCATGTATGGGAATCATTGATCGCCTATTGTTATTGAACGAAGGGTCTTATTTATAGGCGAAGAGGTTTAGGAGAGGTATCTTGCTTAGACAACAAGAAATACCGATTTGGATAGGAAATGCGAGAGTTCGAAAGGAACGAGAAGTCCGTTGCTTGGGGAGGAAGCAAGGAATCTCGGCTGGTTGGGGGGAGTTGGCCGAGTATTTTGATACTCGGTCGGTAATTGATTCGGTTTTCGGATAGAATTCCTACTTGAGATCGAATTCTATCCTTAAACGGATTTGTTTAATATTTTTTGAAGCTGATTTTTTGTGGTATTTGAGACCGAATCAGCCACGGGAGGTGTCACGGCTGACTCGTGTGTCTCGAGAATATTTTTGACCGGGTTTTGACTCGGTCGCTAAAAGACGGTTTTGCCCCTGGTGCCGGATTCGACCCAAATTAGTCTTATTTGACTCGAAACGACCCACTGGGCCTGGATTTGAGGTTGGTTTTGTAAGATTTGTACTCCGTAATAAGCCTAAACCAAATGTCCATGATTACGAGCCCATATTCGAGTCCATCAAAGCACGTTTACGTCCAATCATCATCGGGTGCTTGGCGGGAACTATTATAGACACCTGGCGGTCAAAATGTGGGTGTCTACAATAATAACTAATAAATTGTTTTTTTTAAAACTTTTATTGGAGAACGTAATCATCTTGTCTTCTTCCTTTGTTTTTCTCTCGTGTATTTAGTTGAGATTTTCAAATCTTGACCTCTTTTTTCCCACACTTTCTATTATTACGACTGCTTCTTTCACTACCACTTCAGACCTATAACACATTTTGGTAACGGGAATCGGGTCACTTTGGATATTGGGTGGTACATCAAGGCTCATGCTCTCTATTAATTTTTGTATCCATTGTTAGAGATGAAAGTACATTTATGGATTGGGGAAGATGAAGAGAGCTGGGGAGCTTTTCCCCTCTTCTTGCTTCTTTTCTAATTAATTGCTTTAGTTTTTTTTGCCCAATTAGAGTAGAACACACGGTCTTGTTAGAAGATAATATTAGGCTAATAAGGGATGAAGGAGGGTTTGTTTGAGTTTTAGTAAAGTATATTAATGGATATGAAAGGTAGACAAATAACGACTGAGACGGGATGGGTATATTTTACTTGTGTTAGTTTTTTCCTATTATTTTTTATTACTAATTTTGTTTGAATTCGTGACTGAGGATTATGGTTAAGGCTTACTTATGTTTCTTTTATTTTGACTTTCTCCATTATCTCGGTATTTCTACTCCTCTTATGGCTTTGATCGTATTCTTATGGTTCTCCGTACACACTGTTTGGGTTAGTACTAAATTTTTCATATGACTTCAATTTTCTTTTGGTTAGGTTTTGTTTAATAGAAAATGTCCAGTAGTATTTTGACACTCATTTCATTTGAATATGAGGTGTGAGATCAACTAAATTATGGATGACGGGTGATTTGTTAGAGTTTTTTTATTATATACTAGGATTATTTCATGACAATAATTATCAACTATAAGGGGACTTCTTAGAATAATCTCAACTATACGTAATCTCGTTTTAATATGAACTATGCCTTCATTAATCTCATTTCGCTATGGACAAAATTATGACCTACTATAACCGGTAATAGTGACCGGTTGTGACTTTCTAGGGTCCTTGAGTGTTCCATCGTCGTTCATGAAAGCCAAAACAACAAGAAAATTAAAGCA
Organism: Agrostemma githago; assembly: GCA_958450325.1. NCBI lineage: Eukaryota > Viridiplantae > Streptophyta > Magnoliopsida > Caryophyllales > Caryophyllaceae > Agrostemma > Agrostemma githago. Next base: position 8,158,258 of record OY288249.1, on the reverse strand, counting down.
TTTTTTTCATGGCTTCTACAATACTAATCAGAAAAAAAAATGCAAGATGAATTTTGAGAAGATTCAAAAAAATTTTAACCAATAGCCAAAACTGAAGAGGACCGGTTTTCCAGGTAACCGGTCACCTATATCAATGAGATATTAATGAAGGCATAGTTCATATTAAAACGAGATTACATATAGTTGAGATTAATCTAAGAAGCTCCTTTATAGTTGGTATTATTGTCATGAAATAACCCTTTATAATAAGTCTTTTTATCCTATTCTATACAAATAGTTAATATTTGATCCGTTATAATAAAGTGACGGATAACTTTATCAGAAACAAAAATTTGTATCAGACTAGAGATGGAAGTTGGCACGTGGGCCGTGAGTTAGCACGGTTCGGTACGAACACGACCCGTTAAGACATGAGCCCAATTTGGCACGACCCAGCACGACATGACACGACACGCTATTGGCCACGAGGCATGCTTGGGCCGCAATTTGAGGAAAAAGATCGTGCCTAGGCAAGACACGACTGATCTGGGCACGACATGGTCTTGACACACCCAAAATATAAAGAAATAAGCTTGAATTCAAGGAATTGGTTAGGCACGGCCAAACACGACACGTTATGGGTCGTGGGCCGTGCCTGACCACCCTTTCTTAATACTGGCACGACATGGCATGACACGAGGCTCGCTTTCCCGTGCATGGATCGTGCCATTTTTTTCCACCAGGCAAGCTGGGCCAACACGAGACATGACCCATTTCGATGGGGACGAAGGTAAAGACGTAAAGTTGTTAATGGGAATATGAAGTGAATCGTATTATTACATTTCATTGAATAGTATTATTAGGACTCCTAAGGTTGTAACTCGAATAGTCATAATCTGATTCAATGTATCTTCAATGATGATGTACTATATAAGTATATATATATATATGAGGGAGGATCAGGGAAGTTAATAACTCCCTAACTCTCCCTTAGTGTTAATCCCACCCATCCATTAAGATTAATATGGACGGTGGATGGATGGGTTTAGATTAATATATATAAAAAAAAAGGGCACTGCGGAACTGACGACCATCACCCATCACCCATCAACAGTCAATAGCCCCCTCAACCTATCCCCAATTAATTTCCCTCCTCCTATTCTCCCGCCCAACCCATTCCACTTCCCCATTCACCAGCTCTCAATTACTCAACGCTCTCTTCCTCTCTCTAAAAAAAAATCCATCTCCATCTCCATTTCCGCAGCTTCTCCATCTCCAATAAGGTATGTTGAATGTTCTATTTTCGACCTCCGATTTTTTTATTCCATTTTCATGAACCCTAAAAACACCAACTCCCGCATGCATGAACCATACAAAATGATAAAAGAACATTATTCCAACCCGATAACCCTGATTTTGAGTTAAAGTTGTTGTAGTTGTACAGTGGTTGTAGTTATAGAGTCGGAGATGAAGATTTTTTCCTTTGACAACTAATAATCACACAGTTTTTATTCTTGATTAATCGTTATTCCTCTAGTTATAACCCTAAATTTGAGTTGTAGTTATAGAGCTAAAGATGAAGTCTTTATTTCTTTGTTGAAGTTCATGTTGAAGTTCCCATAGTCGTCATTGTGAGTATGCATCTGCCATCGATTAGATAGTTCTTTGTTGAAGTTTTGCATGCTTCCTTGTTGAGGTTTACATTAAAGCAGTGTTATAGTCACAGACTTGGTGTTTGGGAAGAAATAAAACTAACATTTGAAGAGTCATACAGAGTTGCTTGTACAGTCATACAGAGATTGTTGCTTGTACAGAATGATGCACAGTCATACAGAGTTGGTTGTACAGCCATACAGAGTTGGTTGTACAGTCATACACAGTCGCACTTGTTATGATGCAAAGTCACACACTTTATATTGTATAGTCATGCATTGTTGGTTGTATAGTCACCCGTCTGAGGCTGTATGGTCACACTCCTTATGTTGCAGAGTCGCTCTCTTTTTACTGTAGAATCACACCGTTGAAGCCGTATACTCAGTTGTAAAATCACACTCTTTACGCATGTGATTTTACAACTGAGTATACGGCTTCAACGATGTGATTCTACAGTAAAAAGAGAGCGACTCTGCAACATAAGGAGTGTGACTATACAGCCTCAAATGGGTGACTATACAACCAACAATGCATGACTATACAATATAAAGCGTGTGACTTTGCATCATAACAAGTGCGACTGTGTAGATCCAAAGGTATGATTGTACATCATTCTGCACAACCAACTCTGTATGACTGTACAACCAACTCTATACAACTGTATCACACTCTTTACGCATGTTGTTATTGCAGCAGAATGTCGGGTGCGAAGAAGAAAATTCAAAAGAAGACCAGTAAGAATAAGGCTGTGGCAGAGAATGTAATTGATGATTCATTGGTTGTAGACCAAAATTTGGGTAAGAAGAAACATAAGAAGAAGAAGGTTGTTGTAAAGTCTGTTGAAGATACATCAGGGGACCACATCGTTGCCGAGACGAATGTGGTGGAGACAGAAATCGTTGACGAAGGCAGACACAAGAAAAAAAAGGGTGACTTTTGATTCACCGGTCGCCGACCAAAATTTGGGTAAGAAGAAACATAAAAAGAAGCATAAGAAGAAGAAGACTGTTGTGGAGTCTGTTGAAGATACATCAGGGGACCACATCGTTGCCGAGACGAATGTGGTGGGGACAGAAATCGTTGACGAAGGCAGGCACAAGGAAAAAAAGAGGATGACTTTTGATTCACCGGTCGCCGATCTGGATGTGGGTGAGACAAAAAGTGTTGAGGAAAGCATGCCAAAGAAAAAGAGGAGAGTCAAATCTGATACAGTGGTCGACCCCACATACGTGAGTGTGTCTCGGAGGAAGAGGGGGGGACCGCCGAGAGGGTCAGCCAGATATTCACTGTAGGCCAAAGCGGTTGCACCAACTAATTGCGCAATTATCGGATGATCGGAAAGAGAGGTTGCGTGGTGTTGGCTTCGGCGGGCTCTTGGACCTGAGGATCGAATCGGTCCCCACTGACCATGCGCTTATGTTCCTACGTGCATTTTCTGACGGGTCCCATATTTTTCGCGCCTCACGCCGGGAGGCATTCATGATGTCAAAGTACGACGTCCACGATTGCCTCCAGCTACCTTTAGGCCCTCATCCGGTGAAATTAATCCCAACACAAAATAAGAAAGGGGCAGACTCACCTGACGTGATCAGGTTAAAGAGTACCTGGCGGAAGGGGTTCGATGTGGTTGACAGCAGCGGGCCAATAACATTAGGGAGGGTACACGAAAAGTTAATGGCAACCAAAGCCGCTGACGACGACTTTCTCCGCAGGTTCGTGTTGTTCGCGTTGTCATCATTCCTCGCGTCTACTACGAACAACTCACTGGACCTAAGTCTGCTGGCCGCAGTGGAGGACGTGGACTTGATTGGTGAACAGGACTGGTGTAGCTTTGTCCTGCAGGATCTGGTGCGGGCAGGTAAGGGGACGCGTGACCCCAACAAAGTCGTCAACTACCTCCGGGGGTGCATCCTCATTCTGATGATTGCGTACTTCCAGCGCTACGATTTCTGTAGCGAGACTTGCAGATGCGAAATACCATTTATCGCACATTGGGATGCACGGAAAATAAGCGATCGTCTTGCTGGGGAACTGGAGACGGGATCCCTGGGAAATCAGCTGGGTTCGAAGGTGTCGTACCCACGTACATGTAGGGAACCAGGCAGCGAGTGCACCCCCGCTAGAACGATGCCCTCTGACAAACAGCACTCTAGTCCAAAAAGAATAACGACAGGGGTGGAGAGAGACGATCAATCGGAGGGCAACGCGGTTGACGTAAGTGATCTCCCAGCCCCTCTATAGATCATCAATTTATTGTTCGTGAAACGATTTAATCTGAAAGTCTTGCCTATGTTTTAAAAAAAACTGATAGTCATGGTCGTTATGATCACACTCATCCTGATGTACAGTCATATACTATTAGCTGTATAGTGACACACTATTACTTGTATAAACACACGCATTATGTTATCCAGTCAGTACTATAACCTGCACAGTCACACGCTATAAACTGTATAGTCACACACTTTATTCCTTACAGTCACATACTTTATTCCTTACAGTCACACACTTAGATGCTTAGTCATAGTTACGCTGCCAGCCTCAACACCACTGAGCTTCGCACTAATGATTTGACTTCAACTGAATTATAGGACGACCGGCGTTTTTTCATGGAATTCCGAAGGTGTGCGCTAGCCTTTTGTGGTTTCTGCGAGTAGGCTGCCTCAAAAGTAAGAGAAATATCGACGAGGAACAATGCAGTTCCAAGTCAGGACACGTCCTCCCAACAATTCTGGGAAGATCCATCTGTCCTCCGGTATATCGATGAAGTCGTTGTGTTGGCAGGCCAGTTGAAGCAGACTACCCAGAACGCCCCCGTCGTTGAGGGTGAGCAGCAGCGCGATGCTGAAGCCTGCGGTCTGGTACGTCAAATTATGTAAGACTTGCGTGATTCTGGTTACGCGGATGAAGACATTGGCAAATCAGGTTTCTACGTGAGAGATGATGATGGAATAGAGGGTTACGATGATGAGGGGACTTTTGATGGTGGCATCGTGACACCAGGTTTCTGTGAGGGGGAAGTTGAAGAGAATGATGCCGCTGTAGAAACCAACCAAGACTCCACTGTGCAGGGTTCGGTGGACATGAGTCCGACCGTAGTGGTAGCTCTACGGCAAGCAGGGTGGGGGACAGCGGACGCACGGTCGGCTTTAGATGTAACACCAGCTCCGCCCGATGCGACAGTCAGCTCTAGCCTTGAGAAGGACCTGCAGAAAGCAGGCTGGGCTGTAGCGGACGCTGTTGCCACCACGCCCGCGACGGAAGAAATTGTCACGACCGATACTCAACAGACAGACGATGGCTCAGTGACCAGGACACACCCGGAGGCTAAACATCATCGGTACATCTTCCACTCCGACGTGGCGTTTGAGTGCATGGACACGATTCCGGACAATTTGGGCTGCACGTTGGACTGTGGAAGAGTAATGAGGGGGCAGCTTGTAATCTCTGGATTCATGTGCTCCAACATCGTCATCTTCTGGGATATCCTCAGCGTACGGAAAGACGTAATCGACTACATCTTCGACCGGGGAACGCCGCGTCCGTCAGGGTACGTACTTATTGTTTTGGTCGTGTTGTTTTTAAAAATGCACGTGCTAATCGGGACTTCGTTTGTTCTGCAGCGAAATGCTGGTCGAGTACACAGCTTACGACTGTATCGCGAGGGGCGACATGCAGACGCTCGAGCCTGGCCTGGAGGTGATGAATAACGTCGTTGACTGCTGATGTAGGCTGCTGAACCACCTGGTGCACAACAAAAAAGCATCAAGAGTAACCAGTAGATGTTACTTCTCTCTTGGACATACGGTACGTTCAACCCCCAAATAAGGTGTATAGTCGCAGACAATTGGCTGTATAGTCACACACACTGTGACCTGTATAGTCACACCCATTGTGTTGTCCAGTCACCTCTATAAACTGCACAGTCACACGCTACAAGCTGTATAGTCACACATTTTACGCTGTACAGTCGCACTCATGTCAAACACAAACTGACTACATGTATTACCATCAATGCATGTGAACAGGCCCCAGTGTTGTCATTGTGGAAGGAAGGAGGCAGGGGCAATAAATATGACCAGGAAATATTTTATGTGTGGGACGAGTGGATAAAAAATAGTTTCTCCGACTTTGCATTGGACTCGGACATGGTATTATCCTGGACATAATGTCTATTCGTAGTTGTTATCAACCCATAATCCTGACGCATTGTTTGCAGGTGTTCGTCCCGATCTTGACGGGTGACGAGGGTCACTACAGTTGCGCCTGCATCAACTTCAATTCTGGGCAAATAGAGTACCTCGACAACCAGTTGTACGATAAAGATTTTACAAAGTTGTCTTACTATGACATTGCTCGGACAGCGGTCAGGCCCTTTTAATTTAATATTGAATCAATTATGTGACCGGAATGTGTCCAACGACTGATCCTGTTTGAACTTGTTTTGCAGGTTAATAAGATGGGGGAGTTCATGGTACAACGAGGGATGGAGAAAGGTGAGAAGGTCCGTACATTTAAATTGGTAAACGTTCCCTTATCATGGCAGGGAGTGGGGTACTCCGCCAATGACTGTGGAGTGTACCTGATGGTGCACATGATGCTGTAGAACGGGTCCCCGTTCAACTGCTCCTTGGGGACAATGGCGGCCATGAATATGTGCAGGGCGGAGATCACGGCAACCCTTATACTGAGCGACACGAACAAGATGAGGAACAGTGTTTTACAGAAAGTGATTGAGTTCGGAAAATACAAGGAATCGTTGGAATCTGCCCGTACGTTTGAAACCACTCCGGTGAAGGCAACGGCCAAGAAGCGTCTGAGCAAATCACCGAAAACACCTGCACCCACCCCCAGATCAGTCCCAGAAGAAAGACAATCGGCGATTAAGTCTCGGATACGGGGCTGTGGAGATGGGTTGGGTTGCTCCTTGAACCAGGGTGAACCTGCCCCGGACGCCATTGTCATGTCACTCATATTTCGCCTGCGAGTGGGGCTGACGAGTGGGATGCTCAGCCTGCGAAAACACACTGCCGACTACTGCTTCCTCGACGATAATGGGTACGACGAAGAGTAAGTGACCGTCTTTTGTTCCTGATGCGTGTTTCATATTACACCTACTAACCGGTGTCAAAAAATCCGCAGTGAACGCTTTGGATCCTACGGCCCTCGTGCGCAACTGAAGAGGCGTGACATTCAATCGCTCTTCTCCGCCGGTGGCATGAGCGCCACTGTGCTGGAGTGTTGGTCGCACCTAATGAACTGGTGCAAATCAGACGACAACCGGCGTGGGTTATCCTCCCCCACGGACCCAACGATGGCGTGGTTCGGAATTCAACACATGGTATGCCCCCATAACCTACTACCTATCACACTAAATAGTACAAATGATCCCCTTTCACATTAAATAGTTAGAAATAATCACAAAGTTCACTTAGTACAGTCACACATGTTGACATGTACAATCACATGCTAGCAGTTGCACAGTCACACATATTGAGGTGTATAATCACGTGAAATACGTTGCACAGTCACACATGTTGATGTGTACAATCAATCTTGTCGGGTGCACAATCACACTCTGCACGCTGCAAAGTTACGCAGCTTAGTCTGTACAATCACGTGCTATAAGTTGCATAGTCAGGCATTAAATAGTACAAATGACCCTCATTAACATTAATAGTCAGACATCACTTTGCAGAGTCACTCTTGTTGACGTGCACAATCACGGAATATAAGTTGTACAGCCACGCACATTATATAGTCAGACATCCTAGAATTTGAATTCACACTGTCATGTATAGTCACATTCTGCACGCTGCAAAGTCACGCGGCTTAGTCTGTACAATCACACGCTTTAGTCTGTACAATCACACACTTTGCGATGTGCGGCCACGCACATGATATATTCCATTCTCGCATCCTGTCACTGATAATATTCGCCATCCGTTAGGACTCGCTGACCCGTATACTGGAACGACCCGACTCAAGTACCCCTGCGGATGAAGACACTGACGGTCTGTACGAAGCGTGGGACAGATTCATACAAGACTGCGCCGGGACATTCGACTTGAACGCCGAACTGTTGTTTTTCCCGGTGCATACTATGGGGCACTACGCGTGCGTGTGCGTCAACTTTAGAGAAAAAACAGTTGATATCCTCGATCACCAGACACATGCCCCAGGGTCGCATATGTTCCGGGTGTCCAGCGAGATAGTAAGTTGCACGCATATGCTTTATTTCACCACGTCAAAAATATTCTACTGCTTGGGTGCTGATGTTTACTATTACCTAATACTGCAACAGATGCAAGCATTGAGGGTCTACATGGACGAGAAAGGGCTGATTAAGGGCAGTCACCTGGCGGATTTTAAGCATCGCCAAGTAAAATTGGAATGGCAGAGCGCCCGGAAGAACGATCTGGAGTCCGGCATTTTCTGCTTGATGCACATGTGCATGTACGACGGTGCGCCGTTCACCCACACTGATATTGGGTCAAAGGTCGGGAGGCGTTACTTGTCGTTCGAGGTGGCAGCAAGTCTCGTACTTGCTGACATGAATGAGGCTCGCGACGACGTGTTGCCGAAAATTCGCGCTTTCATAAGAAACGCTACGTGCATATGGATCAAACTCGATGAAAAACGTAAACTGGGGAAAATCGTGGAACGAAAGACCTCAGCGAACCGTAAGGCATGAATGTGTAGTGAAGTAAAAACGTTTTTTTGTGAATATAGAAAAAATCTCATGTTCGAGTATCTTCTGAGTATCAGATGAATGACAACTCAGTATCAGGGTCGCATGTGCGACGTGATACAGTCACGCAACTTCTGACTCACAGTCACAGTCAAACTCCTGCAGAGTCATGACAGACGAACACAAAATCACCATTTTATTATACTAACTACCACTGCATATATGTCCATCCATTTGCTTTCAGATTATTTCACCTTTAAAAAAACCGATGGTTCCCTTATTTACAGAAGACACGAAAAAAACAATACACGCACCGTAAAATCGGATTATTTCCCAATAAGAAAACGATGATTTGAAAACGATGTCGAGAAAATATAAAGTGTACATTGAGTGATGTTTGTGAGTGTGACTGCGAATTGATGTTTGTGAGTCTCAATGCACATTGAGAACACAAACCATCACCTCACTCTGCTAACCCTATTTACTTTAGAAGGATAGGGCCCCCACCTAACTCAATTAATATTTACTGCCCCTTTACTATCTCCCCCCTTCAAATACCAAAGCCATTTTTACACCAACTACTTCCAACTTCACCTCTTTAAACCTAACAAAAATGGCAAGCAAAATAGAAGAAATCAGAAAAAAGATCGAGGAGTATGATGGTTTGTTGAATACCACTAGATCAAATGAATTAAGAGCCATGCAGCTAGTCGCTCCTGCCATAGACGCGAGGACCTATATGGCATCCATTGGCAGTACAGAAAAAGAGACCGAACTGGACGACTACATCGAATTCTTGATGAAAAAGTGTATTGGATGTTTCCACACTAAGAAAGCGTTGCAGTGTGATTTGGCCAACTTGAGGAAGATGCTTCAAAAAAACGGGGGTTAATTATGCATGTAGCGAAAATGAAGGGTGTAATGAACGTATCATGTTTCAAGTACTGGATGTTTTAATGTGTTTTGAGATATAAAATATATAAGTAATGGATGTTTTTACGTTTCAAGAATATTTTTATGTTGTTTCAGAATGTGACTTTTCTATTTTTTTCCCTATTTCTCTATCGTTGTTTCGCTATTTCTCTATTTTTAGGTTTCTACGCTTCATTTTGGAGAATCACTGTCAGTGTGTTGTAGAATCACAGACATTATCTTGTACAATCACACTCCCACAATGCTACTGTAGAGTCACACCCAGCCTAATGTAGAGTCACGTTCATTGTATTGCACAATCACACTCACTTGTTTTATGTCAACCAAATATTAATTTAGTACTGTTTGTAGCGTTTAAAGATAATACATTCCAGAACAAAAACAATTTTGTTTTACGACTACGCCATATTAGAAATAATTAAGATCGACAAAAGACGTAACGACTACGCCGTATTACAAAAAATTAAGATCGACAAAACCGAATATGTAGTGATGAATGTGAATGGATGTTTGTGAGTCTCAATTTATCGTTGGGAAACACAACACCCATCTCAATCTCTTAACCCTAATAAATATATGAGAATAAGCCCCCCACCTAACCCATTAAATTTTCACCCCCCCACCCCCCCTTTACTGCCTAACCCATTCATTTTCAACACCCTATTTACTGCCTCCCCCTCTTTAAATACCAACACCATTTTTATCACCTTAACCACTTCAACTTCACCACTTTTACCAGCCACTACATACAACTCCACCACTTTAACCTTATAAAAAAATGGCCAGCAAAATAGAAGAGATCAGAAATTTGATCGACGAGTACAATGGTTTATTGGATTCCACTGTGTCCAATGAATTAAGAGCCATGCAGCTAGTCGCAACTGCGATTGACATGAAGCGCTTCGTGGCGTCCACTGGTGATACACATACAGAGGCCGAACTGGACAACTACATCCAGTTCTTGATGAAAAAGTCTATGGAGTGTTTCCGCACAAGGAACAGGTTCCAGCGTGACTTGGCCAACTTGAATAAGATGCTTAAAAAGTACGGAGGTTAAGTATGTATGGGTTAAGATGTACCGTTTAGTAATGGTCATTTTTATGTGTTTTAAGTTTTAATGAATGTTAAAGGGTAGCGTTTAGTGTTCAAGTGTAGCGTTTAATGGATGTTTTCCGCACTATGTCGTAGAATGTTTTCCGCGTTTTAGGGTATGCAAGTATTACATGTTGTGTAAGAGATGGACTTTTTCTAAAGTACAAATATTTCCATCGCTATTGCGCTTTTTATCTATTTCCATCGCTATTTTTCTAATGTACAGACACAAGTTTTATAGTCACACTAAACATGGTGTATAATCACAGTCATCATGTCATAGAACTAGTTTAGGTTACTACACTTCATTTTGGAGAATCACAGTCAGTGTATTGAAGAATCACAGTCATTATCCTGTACAATCACACTCCCACAATTAATGAAACCACAGTCCACCTCTTGTTCTACAATCACGCACTGAATGCTGTAAAGTTGCACTCATTGTGTTGCACAATCACACTCACTTGTTTCGTGATGTTCCTATACAGCTGTATTTGTAGCCAAAGATGCTGCATTCCAGAATAAAAAAGACTGCTATTTCAATGTATTCTTACAGTCAAAGGAACAAAAACAATTTTACGGACCCCCACGCTTTACGACTACGCCATATTGGAAATAATTAATGTCCGCAATAGCATATACAATATCACGGACCTTGACCATTTCAAACGTCGACAAGTCTTTATGTTTCACAAAGCAGGAAATCGCCCCCCATGATCTAAGACTTAAACCATATTAGAAATGATTGAGGTCCGCAATATACGAAAACAATGTCACAGACCTTGACCATTTCAAACGTCGACAGCCTTTGTGTTTCCAAAAAGAATGTTCCTAAGTAACAGATGATATTCATGAACAATCCTCCTCGGCAATCCCTGCCGGGTCCTCCTCCTCCTCCTCCTCAACATCAACAGGTGGGTACTCAACAAATGGGTTGGGGCAGTTCCTCTTGTCATGATGCCCCATCCTTTTACAGTTCTTACACAGCCGTTTAGGCTTCGCGGCAATTGCAGCAGCCTTCGCCTTAGATGAAAGTATCCGCTTCCCACTGCCCTTGTTCTTGGCTTTTTTTGGGGGCAATATGTTTATTTCAATTGAGCTCGTACAGCCGAGGATCTCCTCTAATTCTTGCGTCTTGCTAAATGGCACAGCAGAGACAATATCGGACCTGAAGTCGCGAATGACGTCAGCTAGATTACTAACGTCTTCCTTACCCATTTTGCTGACGTGACTGACGGTCTCATAGAACTCCGAGAACAGCCTCGTGACTGTAACAGCCTTCTCATCGCGTGGGCGACTCTCTGACAGGGGACACGCATTAACATTACGTAGAGCATCCTTTGTCCATCTCCATGCCACGTACCGTTCCGGGATCGTCTCCCGTTCTTTCGAAGAGTATATCCAAATGGCGTGCCTGCAAAGAATTCCATACCGACAGAACTTCCTGCAAGTACACCTGACCTCACAGGTACCTGCGAGTGCATTAAAAAACACATCACTGTTGACCGTACAGACGGTGGCTACGCAACGTACGGGATGAGACTCCGTAAAGGTATGATCACAACCTTGACAGGATACAGTCACACCCATAATGCTGCATAGTCACAGTCCTTACGACGCAGAATCAAACGAATTGCGTTGCACAATCACACGCACCGCGATCCAGAGTCGCACCCTTTATTGTGTACAGTCACATTCAATGAATTATGGAAAAAACTCGTTACGTTTAGAATCAAAGCGTTTGGATCATATAATATGGCTACACGAAATGGACAGTGACTTTCTATGCCAGTACCTGGGTTGTATTCAACAATGTAGTTGCGGTCCCGGATGGAGTCCAGTACTGTTGTCGCTTCGATCCCGTCCTTCTCCTGATACCCACGAACGCTGCACGTGTACAGCGAAAACTTAACCTCTTCCTGAAAGTGTGCAAAGGCGACATGCGTGTACACCCTTGCCGCGTGGCTCTCCATCGGATTCGTCGATACAATTTTGGGGAATGACTGCCGGTTATCGTTGTCTAGCCTCTTCTGCATGTGCCTTTGTTGGTCCATCGCACTTTCGAAACGCATCCAGAACTAGACCAACGTACCATTGTTGTCTTCAAACTTTTTGAAGAAACTGTTCTCACTCTCTGATCTCTGCGTTGTCCTCATAATTCCGGACATCCTCACCTCCCTGCAATGCGCGGCGACCCATTTGCTCCTCTCCTTGAACATATTTTCGAACCATTCGATCCCAACAGCATCATGGTCAATCATAATCCGCCCCCACCTGTCGTCGAACTCCGACGCCTCGATGTCATCATCCCATATAATTGCATTGAGAGCTTTTACAAAGTCCGAGGCGTCCTCTCTTGATCTGTCATACTTTTTTGGAACCTTGTTCATGATGTGCCACGTGCAGCACCGTTGGTGCGCTGCTTTGAATATTTCGGGGACGGCTTTTAAAATTCCGGGATCCTGATCTGTAATGATATAACACGGTTCCTTTCCGCCCATGGCTTCCAGAAACCGGGAGAGGACCCATATAAATGACTCGTAGTCCTCCTTAAATAACAACGCCCCACAGAACGTGACAGACCGTTTGTGGTTGTCCATGCCAGTGAACGGTGTGAACACCATGGAATACACGTTGGTTCCGTACGTTGGGTCGAACGAAACTGCATCCCCGAATGCCGCGTAGTTCCTTCGAGCTGCACCATCCGCCCAAATGACCCTGCGTAAGCTTCCGTCTGTATCCACATCGTAGTCAAAGTAGAAATCCTCCTGACTGTCCCTCAAACTCTTGAACCGGTCTATGAACAACTGACCATCCTGCTCGTGGACGAAGCACTTGACGTCCCTCCCCCAGTTCTTGAAATCAACCAACGATGCTCCGATGTTCTGATATCCGCCCGACAACTCCTTGCACATCCTGTATGTTCGAGTCGCCCCGATCTTCAGCTGCACACATAAAAATGCAACTGCATTGGTATCGCACGGTTGGCAGTCAAACATACACTAACAACATTGTTGACAGACATTACGCACCCTCGAGTTGCAGACGATCATCTCCTTGTGATATCTTGATAGATTTCGAGATGACTTTTGAAACTCTCTGTCCTTGACCGTCACAAGATCGTGGTTGTGTTCCTTGATGAACTCTTCGATATAAAACCCCCCGATCATTGCACAGAGCCTAATTCTTGCTCCACATTGCGTCCTCGTCGCCTTCGTAATCCTCTTGGGTTCGTACGATCCCATGTACTCTTGCCCCTTCTTCTCTCCCGTGCTCGACAGCTTCGCCATGCTCTGGCTGGCTGTTTTGTCCTCCTTGTTACAAGCCAACAATTTCTTCTTGATCGACCCATCAAATGATCTAGTTGTCGTGTACCTCTTCGCCTCGAAACCAACATAAAATGCGTAAGCTTGATAAAACTTGAATGCTCCATCGATGTCCATGAACTTCTGCCCTACGTAAGGGACAATCACTGTGTCTTCAGCTGGCATATAGGTTGGAACAAAAAATAAATTATCAAAGGTTGGACACTATCAAACTTGCAACGCACGCATTCATCTCTGACCTTATTGAAGTGTGACTTTTCTCGACAACGACTGTGACTTTGCGTGTATAACAGCATGATTGTTAGAGCTTAACACCCGCACCGCATAACAAAAGCAAGTACAACTACAACCCCAGATGCAATACCAACAATAATAAATATATACGGAGTATATATTTTCTCAACAACAAAAAAACACCCGCAATAATAAATATAACAATGATAAGGAAACAAAATAATAATATGCAATACTACAACTGCAATTGAGTATGACTGTCTATCATATTGCGTATGACTGTCTCGTTATAACGGTGTGACTCTGCAGAAATATCAAACCAACCAAAACAATGTTCGACTGCACATTTTCCTGGCTCTTCTCATTTAACAAAAAAAAATATATATGTATATATTCATCTTACCTCCTGCATGTTGCCCATAAATATCCCCCCTCTATACAAAACTACAACTACATGCAACCAACAAAATAATAATTTGCCTTGATTAATATCCACAACACATAAGAACTACAAGTACAACTACAAACCAGTATGCAATACTCAACAACAACAACAAAAAATACAATGATAGATATAACAATGATAAAGAAACCAACATAAATATTTGGAATAATGAAGAACCTTCAACGTAACACAGCAGAACAACTACAACAACAGTGAACGTGTGACTGTCTATCATATGGAGTATGATTGTCACGTTATAATGGTGTGACTCTGCAAAAATATCAAACCAACCAAAACAATGTTCGACTGCACATTTTCCTGGCTCTTCTCATTTAACAAACCAAATATATATGTATATATCCATCTTACCTCCTGCATGTTGCCCAGAAATATCCCCCCTCTATATAAAACTACAACTACATGCAACCAACAAAATAATAATTTACCTTGATTAATATCCACAACACATAAGAACTACAAGTACAACTACAAACCAGTATGCAATACTCAACAAAAAAAAAAAAATACAATGATAGATATAACAACAAAGAAACCAACATAAATATTTGGAATAATAAAGACCCTTCAACGTAATACAGCAGAACAACTACAACAACAGTGAACGTGTGACTGTCTATCATACGGAGTATGACTGTCTATCATATGGAGTATGACTGTCACGTTATAACGGTGTGACTCTGCAAAAATATCAAACCAAACAAAACAATGTTCGACTGCACATTTTCCTGGCTCTTCTCATTTAACAAACCAAATATATATATATATATATATATATATATATATATATATATATATATATATATATATATATATATCCATCTTACCTCCTGCATGTTACCCAGAAATTTTCAACTGCACATTTTGATCATCGCGTGGTTCTTCGAGGAACAACACCATTAGAGCATAAAGACGTACAACAATTTACGAATTAGGGTTTAGTTATTCTGATATATACATATAATGATATAGATAAAGGGAAGCTTTTTTATTAAGGATAAATTTCGAATTTTAGGATGATTTTGGTGAGAAATTTGGTGAGAAATTTGGGATGATTATATGTATATATCAGAATATGTAGAAGTTGGTGAGAAATTTGGGATGATTTTCAAATTTTGGTGAGGGAGTGAATTTTGTTGATGGAAAGGGTGATAGATTTGGTGATAGGAATGGTGATGGCATGCTGTACTTTGGCCTGCTGCTGTCTGCTGCTTGTCATTCACGGACATATTCTTCCTTTTTTTTTTTTTTGATTAATCTTAGCCATCCATCCAAACCAAATCAAGGGCCAAAAACACAACTTCTCAACTTCCCACTTATAAACAAACTCCCATGATCCCATTTCATATATATATATATATATATATATATATATATATATATATATATCACAGATTCATTGATATTATCTATGGAAAATTGACATTTTATACCTTTAATAATACTATTTTCAAATTTTATACTTCAAATAACTTTCTTTCAAAATTTGTACCTTCTTATAGTAATTATCTCGTAATTTATACCTTACTCCTATTTTCGTCAAAAAAAACTAACGGAACGAAATGAAACGACATATTTACCCTTTTTTATAAAAAACAATCTGATTGCTCTAACAAAATTCATTCACATGATCAAGGAAAATAAAATAAAACACTAATTTCCCCCAAATTCCAAACCCTAAGTTGATTTCACAAAAATTCAATATCTAAATGTTCATATTCAGTTCTAAGATTGTAATTTCTGACTCGAAACAAGTCAAAAGGCAACTTGCAACTGTTAATCACACCTATGTGTATTTGGTAGTCACCGAGTGATCGTATAATTCATTCAACATTTGTAAGATTCAATCTTATCAGATTAGAAACTATAATGACTTGATAAAGATGCACTTTTCTGAGAAGTACCCATTTGTTGTTACAATTTCAACTGTCATTCTTCATTTGGATCATTCTAGTTTCCAGAATTTTCAATTCGCAATATGAGATTTCAATTTGACGCAGATCGATTTGTCTTCGGTTTCGGAATGTGAAAGCAGAATCGGAGGCTTATCATCAATCCCCTCATCCTCTGATTGTTGGGGGTTAGTTAGGGTTAATATGAATTTGGGGAAATTAATTTAGGGTGTCCATTTTAGTTTTGGAAACTTTTTTAATTTTTGTCAAATTAAGTTAGAGTAACTTGATTAATAATCTTAAAGAAGGGTAAAACGGTCATTCTATCTCGTTCCGTTAGTTTTATTTACGGAAATGAGATGAAGGTATAGATTATGGAATAGTTGGAATATGTAGGTATAAGTTTTGAAGAAAAATTATTTGAGGTATGAAATTTGAAAATAAATATTATTTGAGGTATAAATTATCAATTTTACCTATAGGGCTACAATGAATAACAAATACTCCATCCATCCCAAAGAGATGTTCCCATTTGATTATTTTATTCCTCACATTGGAATAAAGGTAGGAACATCATAGTGGGATGGAAGTACTCCGTATAGTTGTAACTCAATTCACTCAGGGGCCGTTTGGTATGAGGTATTCAGGAAAGGGAAAGGGAATCAAAGTTCACGATTCCCTTTGTTTGTGTTTGTTTAGCCAAATCAATCATTCCCTTTCCCCCTCCTTTTCCCCCAAACTCCTCTACCTTCTTACCCCCACCCTCCACGGTAATTGCATTCCCTTTCCCCCACTCACCAACCTACTCATCACGTCACCATCACCAACCACCGCCGCCGCCACCACCACACCACCACCACCACCAAAGTCCACCCACCACCGCACCACTACGACCACCACCACCACCAAGACCCACCTACCACCATTACGAACACCACCACACTTTCGGGTCAACTCAAATATGAGTCGAAGTTGGGTCAAAATAATTTTTGATACCTTAATTTATCAATTAAAAAGAAAATGTATTTTTTTAAATTTATCGTATTGCAGTAATTATTACTTCGTATATTTACCATATTTACAATTAAAAAAGTGTAAAAATAATACTTCTTATATTACAGGTATTTTATTATCAAAAGATACTACAAAAATTAATTTTTATTATTTTTACAATTTAGATATTAATTTATTTATTTTATAATTTTTTATTTTACATAAGTATAAATAATATGATGGCACACCGCTAATGTCGAGTTTGAGTGAAAGTTGGGTGAAATTCATTCTCTCTCGTTGAAACCAAACAACAACCTTGGGGTAATCCCATTCCTTTCCCTCTGTTTCTCTTTGTTGATTTCATTCCCTTTTCCTTTGATGAACCAAACGCCCCCTCAATATACTTCTTTAACAGTTGTGAAAAGGGCATATATTCAATTTTTGGGTTGTAAGACGGAATAGAGAAAATTTGAGAGACAAAGAGAGAGTGGTGTGCTGTGAAGTGTGAAGCAAAGCTGCGTTGTGTCTCTGCTGCGGCTAATTCATTCTTCTCCATTTGCAATGTCCTCAACTATTGTGCCCACCTCCAAATTCCCCATTTTCTTCCATTCTTCTTCTTCTTCTTCTTCTTCTTCTTCTTCTTCTTGTAATGCTATTTCTTCCTTTGCCCTCTCCATGTCCCATCCCAACTTCCCTCTTTCTTCCTCTTCTTCCTCGTTGAATTTCAAGTCCCCCAAGAATCTACCTTTATTCTCCTGTCATGCTTCTCTCAAGTAAGCTACCTTATTCCCTTCTTTCTAGTGTCTCCATTTCATTCACTCTTTTATTTGTTGGCTTGTTTTATGATGGCTAAATCTATTTAAGAATTACAAAATGGGTACTTTTGTTGTTTCCCTTCAATTTATAGCCCCATCTCGTTCATTTGTTTGTATTTTATATTCATTGCGAGGAGTATTTTAATCAAAGCCAAACACATGAACGGAGTCGGAGGGTGTAACAAATTGAGAAGTTTGATTCCCGTCTTTATAATTTTGAAAAAAAAGCATGATATGGGGTTTAAGGAGCTTTTGGCAGGTTGTTTAGATTGATTGATTGTTTGATTGATTGTGAGTGCGTTGGTTGGTTTATGAAGGGATGAAGAAGAGTTGGCAATTCACGGGGTGTCTGAAAAGGTTGTTGGTGTATTGGGTGGTGGGCAGCTCGGCCGAATGTTATGCCAAGCCGCATCTGAAATGGCTATCAAAGTAGCCATCTTGGACCCTCTCAAAAACTGCCCCGCTAGTTCTTTATCATATCATCATATGGTTGGTAATTTTAATGACAGTGCCACTGTTGAGGAGTTTGCAAAGAGGTTTGCTTTCATATCGTCCTTCTCCTACCTACGACTTGTTATCCATCTTTCCTTTTTCCTTTACCTGTCATGATTGAGTCGTTCTGTTAGCTAGGTGTGGAGTTTTGACTGTGGAGATTGAGCATGTTGATGTTGCCACCCTTGAAAAACTCGAACAACAAGGAGTTGATTGCCAACCTAAAGCCTCTACTATTAGGATAATTCAGGTATATATGATTAATTATGGATGCATTCTGATCTCTATCTGATAACTAGACCTTTCTTAAGGATGGCAACGGATTTTGGCATCCCAGATGTAGGTGGTACTGAAATGCTAATTCAGAACTCGCATTACTTTTATGGGTCGCAATTTGTTTTGTGTCTTTGTGAAAGTATTTGAATGCCAATAAACAGAAGAAACTTAGTTGGCATTCGCTCTGGTAGCTGTTACTTCTTGATTAACCTATATGACATACAGGCTTTTGAGATTGGCGTGTTGGAACTTATCTGTCTACACACTGAATCATGCAGGATAAGTACCTGCAGAAAGTCCACTTTTCTCAGATTGGAATTCCTTTAGCTGAGTTTACAGAGGTTAGTGGATTTTGACCTTCAATAATGGGGTGTCTTTATATGAAAAATTCAAAGATATAGTGAGTGTTCCACGTCGTCATATACCCCATATTCATGCTAATTGGTACCACCATTATCGAATCTCTAATATCCTAATTGGTTGAGGATGTTCAATAACGAGGTACACCCGAACACTGGATGTACAGCTTTTTTGTCCTTTTTATTTGTTGAGCTATAGTTATCGGCATTTGTTTAGCCTTTTTTTATCAGTTAAGCTTTAATCTTTGGCATTTGCTATGACTGCTTCCTTTGGATAATTTGCTCCATGTTTGATTCAGATTGAAGATCAAGAAAGTGCAAGAAGGGCCGGGGAGCTTTATGGTTATCCTCTTATGATTAAAAGCAAAAGGCTTGCCTATGATGGTCGCGGTAATGCTGTTGCCAAGTGTGAAGAGGATCTTTCATCTGCTGTTAGTAGTATGTTCTTCTTCGGACATGCTGACTGGTATCTATACTTAGATTCATACATATTTGTATTTTGGAGAAGAGGCTGTAGATATTATGGATTTCACATCTCACTATTCATTTATTCTCTTTCTAATGCGACATAGTTGCATAGGATATCTTCTCATAAATGTGAGGTGTATCTTGGCCTGTAGGAATGTCCGCTAATAAGTTGCTATGATTTCATGATTATGGATTTTAAGGATTTTGTCGAGGTCACACACTACATTTTTTTGACATTTAATTTTAAATATGTCATGGAAATTAATAATTAAGAAATATCCTTGTATTGTTATATTATTGCCATTAGTAAATTTGCTAATTGTAGATTAAGGGTCTCATCTAATAGCTGGTTAAATGGAATGCTTTAAAATCTTGTTAGTTTTACTCAAAATAATTGCGCTCTGTATTTTGGCTATTTTTACTATCTCCGGCTATAGTTCTATACTAACATCCTTTTCATATAATGCAACAGTTCTAGGAGGATATGAACGAGGTTTATATGTTGAGAAATGGGCTCCATTTGTTAAGGTTTGTATCATATATTGTAAGCAACTGGTTAGGCCGGGTTATTTTGTAGGGAGTGGTTTTAAAAAAAATTCTCCAATTAGATGCGTCCTTCATATGGGTCGGATTACTATGTTGATTTTCCATTTAACCCTTGCAGTGTTTAAGCAATAAACTCAGTTACCTCTTCTTTTGTTCAGGAGTTGGCTGTCATTGTGGCAAGAGGAAGAGATAATTCTATTGTGTGCTACCCTGTTGTTGAAACTATACACAAGTATGCATATATTTCCCACGCCATTTCTTTTCTAAAACAATAATTCCAAGAAACCCTTTGTCCCAAAATGTTTTTGGTTGGCTAGCGTGTTTTTTTTTAAAATGATCATTGGGAAAAGGTACTCCCCCCAATGTGAGGGATTAAAATAATAAGTGGGAAAATCATGGGGGGTAGTAGATTAGCAGAAACAAAAATAAGGAAAACCTTTAACGAGAGTTTAGAGGACATGCAAAATATTTCTGGAGGATAAATAGAATTACTATTTAACATAACAAAGACGGTATTCAATAGAACAAAAGGTGTTTGAAAACAAACTTCGAAAAAAATACAATGAATCATCAACATCGCTCCAACTTCTCAAAGTCTCCGATTAATGGTGAGGTAAGGGTAGGGTTGTAGGGTCTGGGTTGTACACTTGTGCCCAACCCTTGTATTGTAAAAGTAGAGATTTTTTTTCTCTCTCTGAAATTCCCCATTATGGACGTTGAATGAAGTATTGCCGCGTCATGATGTAAGTACACACTGTTCAGTGAGCCATTTTTCCAGTCTACCCTTTCCTGTGCTGTTATCATATGTTTCCATATTACTCTTCTATTTTGCTACGCTAACCAAAATTAAAAATGGGGAGGGATTCAAGATGTGTAAATTTATACATTAGTATATTTTTGTAGGGAAAACATTTGCCATATAGTTAAGGCTCCAGCTGTAGTACCATGGAAAATAAGGAACCTGGCAGCTGATGTTGCTCACAAGGCAGTGAGCTCGCTGGAAGGAGCTGGTATTTTTGCTGTAGAATTATTCTTGACAGGGGATGGGAAGATTCTGCTGAATGAAGTGGCTCCCAGGCCACATAACAGTGGACATCACACTATTGAAGCTTGTTATACGTCTCAGTTTGAGCAGCATTTGCGTGCAGTCGTTGGTCTTCCACTTGGTGATCCATCATTGAAGACACCTGCTGCCATCATGTATAATATACTCGGAGAAGATGAGGTAATCATTGTTTTCCCAAAAACTTATATGAGACAGTCTTACCTGTGAGACTAACCCACTAATCCTATAATTAAATGCGTTCACAAGAATTCGGGTTGATCTCACACCTAAGCTCGTCTCATACAAGATGTGGTATGTTTTTACTTTTACCCTTGTATCAATCGCTGCTGTCATTATACTGAAGGTAGAATGTATTTCAGATGCTATGGCTGTATATATCTTGATACGACAACTTTCTTAACCACCCTATGCTTATGGGTGAAATGACATGTAAAGTCTTGTTTGTACTATATAGGGGGAGCGTGGTTTCTTTTTAGCCCATCAAGTTATGAGAAGAGCGATGAATATTCCAGGAGCATCTGTTCATTGGTATGATAAGTTAGGTTTGTGAGATAAAGATACTCCCGGATATTTCCGTGCTCCCATTGGGGCTGCTCAGCCCTTGTTTTGTAACTTTGCTCCTTTTATGACCTGAAAATGTCATCGCAGATATAAAAAAGCAACGAAAAATGGGTCACATTACTATTACTGGAACCTCTATGAGCATTGTGGAGGCACAACTGAAAACATTGCTGACGGGTGAAAAGCAAGAAGGTTAGTATTCTTGTTGCAAACCCACAAGGCAAACGACTTTCTGATTATGCATTAATTGTATGTTGAAATAGTATTTGAAGATTATGATTATCTCATTGACAGATGCGGCCTCTCCTCGTGTTGGAGTCATAATGGGATCTGATTCAGATCTTCCTGTGATGAAGGAGGCTTCCCGAATATTAAATTTGTTTGGTGTGTCACATGAGGTGAATTTCTTTGAAAATTTTGTACAACTGGCCTCATCTTCATGAAATATAGACCTGGCCTGGCAAATGAGTCTGGTGTCAGGTGAGTTTTGTAATGTGTTAAACTGATGGCAGGTGAGAATTGTTTCGGCACACAGGACTCCAGAATTGATGTTCTCATATGCTAAATCTGCTGTGGAAAGAGGGGTCCAAGTAATCATTGCAGGAGCTGGTGGCGCAGCGCATTTGCCAGGTTACACTTTTTAACACTCCTTTCATCTATTTGGATTGCCCTGTGTGGTGATAGCCATAGTAGCACTGTGAGAACATTTGCATCGACCATTTACTCAAGAAATAAATTCAGGTATGGTTGCTGCTCTGACCCCTGTGCCAGTAATTGGTGTCCCTGTACGTTCGTCTTCTCTCGATGGGCTTGATTCTCTCTTATCGATAGTACAGGTACATTTTCTAAATTTGAAGAAAAAATACTGGTATATATAAATACAAATGGAATTGTGACGAGATGAATGCAGATGCCTCGAGGTATACCTGTTGCTACGGTAGCAATCAACAATGCAACAAATGCGGGGCTTCTTGCAGCGAGGATGCTTGGAGCGGGAGACTCGGACTTGCAGGCTAGGTTGTAAAACCCCTTGGGCTTATATACTGACTGTACTTGAGTGCAATTTTTAGAATGCTATAATCACACATTTGGTTTTCTTGTAGAATGGCCCAATACCTTGAAGATGCAAGGGATGATGTATTAGTGAAGGCCGATAGGTTGCACAACGACGGGTGGGAAGCCTATTTGAACAAATAAGAAAGACGGGATAATACAGTATTTTTTCCAGGTCGGCCCCACCTCAATATAGCTTGCTACCGTGTTTCGTTGGCTTGAGGGAGATGTTGAAGAGTAGAGAGATACCATTTTTGTGAGGTAGAAAGGAAGGAAGGGGGTTCTATGCTCCCTTTATGATATTGGGGTGTAAATGTGATTTTGGCCTTGTAACAGTAATAGTCATCACAGCAGTTTGAAAGTTTTGATTATGGTATGGAACTAGAACTGAGAAGTTTGAAAGAAATTAAAGAGGTTAGGATTAGTAGGCCTATCTATCGTCTAATCCAATTGAGTTGTCTGAGTTAGTCTCCCTCCCTTGTGAATTGTGATGGGGTATTATCCGTCACAAAGTTATAACAAGTCAAGTATCATTGAAAAGACAAAAGTACATTGTACTGATACTAGCAAAACATTTGCCTTGTTTATGCATAGGGTGTGATACTTGATCCGTTTTATGTTTAAACAAGATTTTGAGTTGTGGTGCTTGTTTCGTTGGCTGGTTGCTCACTTATTTCCTCAACTAATCAACTACGAGTAGTAATTTGAGAACCAAAGTGTACGCTACTTGATCTCTATATATAGATGGTAACCACAAATTCTTCCATTTTCTTCTCATTTCGACCTCGGTTACCCCCTATCTAATAAATTCCATGGTCTAGGTGTGTTTATGATCTGTTAGTAAAGATGTTGAAATTCACATAATTGCAATGTTTCACATGCAAGATAGATAATTCATAGTTCCATTCATCATCTGTGAAGAAGGGCGAAATTATACAACAAACCCAAATTGTTTCCAGTAAATATATATTATGTCTATGATCCTTGAATACAATCGACAAATGCTGAATTCACATTTATCTGGCATTGGCACTGTTTGAGAGAGGAAGCATTGCATTTGCATGCCTACTGCAGTCACACATGATAAAGAAAAGTCAGGCTTTTAATCATTTTTCCAGTTTGATTTGAAGGGATACACATACATAAATACTACTCCTACTGTACTCTCTCCGTCCGTATAAATAAGATAATTACCTAAGAGGTAGATGTAGATGTAGATGGGCTAATAGCATTAGTCCTCAGCAGCTCCATAACGAGTTCACCATCAGGTGGCTGCCTGTAAAATTTCACTTGACAACCAACAACCTAAACGTTAGTATAGACCCAGAAATATAAAGAGCTAACGACATGACACTGTAATAATAAGCCACTAAGGAAAGATGGAAGGTTTACGGTCGTCACCCTCATCATGACATTTTGTATATAGTTGGCTTACATGTATCACCAGCAGTCCATTTCATCTTGCGGATACATTTTCTAATGCCATCAATAACATACTTCCGGCTCCTCTTATTCATCCACCATCGGAAGTTGAACTTCCATACTTGCCCCTCTGTATCTCTTACTACAAGAGGTACCTTATTTTGTTCAGGCGGCATCGGAAGAAATGTCTGCAGAATTGAAGTAGCCAGTAGGATTCAATAATTAATATCTATCGAACAAGTCAGGTTAGGGCCGGGTTACTACTGCAGGTTGTGTGAACTATATATGTCAGGATATGAAACATGACAGATCACACATTGTCCGGGCCGGGAATATAACCTGTCTTTCAAGGCAGAGTTCAAGAAGCAACACAAGCTGAAGAGTATGTCACCAGTTATCTCACCTCAGCACACAGTTTGGGCAACAACAATCGTCCAGCTGTGAGACTACAGTCACTTGCAGATAGCTTTTTCTCAAATAGAAAAGTAAGACCCGGCTTCGGCCTGTGAAGAAAATCCATATCACAGTAGGCATTGAAAAATGATGCAAAACTTATGAAATTATCATCAGGCAGGCAACAACAGAGAAGACAGATACAAAATGTGATGGATTAAGATACGATGATTCCAAGTTTCCTTATTCGACGATTACATACCCTAGATTCTGAGGATCCTTATTCAAGAACGTCATTGCTCCTAGGTCCACGTTTCCTTTTATAAGATATACAACAAATCATCAAGCCGCTTACACAGTTAAAAAGTTGATAAGAAACCTAGAAGATATATATATGTAAGGACTTGCTGCACCGGCAAGTAATTCACGAAGATGATACATTTATGTACTTACCGCCCTTGAAGTTTCCAGAAGAGCTACTTGAGTCATTCATCATAGAGGAAACTATAGGACTTGGGATTGAAGATGAAGCACCAACAACTGCCTGAAAGAAAATCATGCAAAGAAATCTATCTAAGAGAAGAACAAAGTAATTAAAGAAAACCATGGACATTAATAAGTAGTTTAAACTTTAAATACACTGAAATTTGGTTAGTAATTAAAAGAGGTAGAAAACGTAAACAAATTCCTCCTTGAGCAAAATATAGATACCAAAATTGCAAAATTCGATAGGATTTTAAATACGATTAACCAAATCTTGGGATTTCTCACATGAACACGCAAGCACCATTTAAAAGCCGCTTAATTAGGGCTCGTTTGGCAAGCATTGTACTACACATGATCGAGTGACTGCGAGCGAGTAAAGGACCTATTTTTGACTGATAATGCATGCCATTTCATACCATAAGACTTCCTTTGTTCAGACATTCCTCGCAGATTATGCCATGTGATTCATTCGAATCAGATGTATCACGCGCAGGGACGATACTTCCACAGTGGACTTGCTGTCAAAAAAAAAGAAAACATATATATCTCACTAAATGTGCATTATACATACACGATTTCTCTGAAAGAATAATTAGTTATAGCATTTGGTTCAACGTAACAATTTAAGAAAGATATGAGCCCAGGCACACGCACCCTTCCACAATTATCACACTGCTTGATGTTGCTTCCATCTTCAACTTTATTATATTTCTTACAGGCCTCTTCAACAACAGAACTGCATTGATGAATGGTTCATTAGAACGTCAAAAGTTAAAGCTATGTAAACGAGTACTCATATTACTGTTATAGTAAGCTCAAAATCTCAAATGAAAATGTAAGTAAACCCCACCATGCATGAGTATTAGACAATATTAATATATGTAGTTAGTATATGTTGAGCTTTGTTCCAGTTTGTGGTGCTTTACGGGTTGTCATGCTCCCGTACACCGTTTTTTTCTTCTTCTTCTTTTCTTTTCAATTTATATTGTTGAGCTTTGCTTCAGTTTGTGGTGCTTTACGGGTTGTCACGCTCCCGTACACCGTTTTTTTCCTTTTCTTTTTAATTTATACTGTTGAGCTTTGCTCCAGTTTGTGGTGCCTTACGGGTTGTCACGCGCCCGTACACTGTTTTTTTATTTGTGCCACGACCTGCCGTTTCGGCCTCGTGCACCATTAGATTTGTTAGCATTTTTATTTTATTTTCGGCATGCGCGAAAGTTCGAGACATACGTTCAAGGCACATAGTTGCGGTTCCGACGTCAAAAGGTCGACTTGGTTCATCTTCAGCAACATTTACAATTATCTTTTGGTCCAGTCAAAGCATCCGTAAACTACCGTTTTGACTGAGGGAGTGTATTAGACAATATTAATATATGTAGTTAGTAGTAGTAATTAGTAGAGTCCCTTGATATTCCGTCATTAGTATATCATTTAGTATATGTTATTCTCGAGACACATTCGATGTATCTCGTTGTAAGCCTTCGGTATAAATACCGAGCTAGTTGAATAATATAATCAACACATTACGTTATCTTACATATTAGACAGTATTAATATACGTAGTTAGTAGTAGTAATAATTAGTAGAGTCCCTTGATATTCCGTCATTAGTATATCATTTAGTATATGTTATTCTCGAGACACATTCGATGTATCTCGTTGTAAGCCTTCGGTATAAATACCGAGCTAGTTGAATAATATAATCAACACATTACGTTATCTTACATGGTATCAGCCTAATCGATCTCTAAAAATTCCTTCCGCTTGGTACAACTTCGTGCTTTAATAGCCGGCCGGAGATGGCTATCTTATCTTCCATCTCCGGCGGGTAGTCCAATTTTATGCAATAATATATTATAATTATAATAACTTAGTGCGGAGTAATAAAAAAAAATGGTGTGCAATGTCCTCCATCTCCTTCCAATTTTTACCTCACCTGCCATATCCATGCATGATCATTTCATGTCCACTCAATTGGGGTTCCTGCCTCCATCTATTTTAGCCTCCTTACCACCGTTATTATATTATTATGAATAATAATATTATTAAAAATAAATAATAATATCCTCCACACCGATTTTCATATTATATTGTTTTTGCCGTCGTCATGTTCTCCGTTGACTCAATCCTCGTCAATACCGCTCCTACCCTTGTCGTTGTTTCGACACCCGCCGACCGCACTAAACCGCCACCCCGTCCCATCATCGCCTTCTCCGTGTCCGTCTCAGGTTCGCCCCAGCAACCACCCCTGTCCCACGGGCCGGGTGGTCTGACTCCGCCGGCTACGACCCACATGGCCAACCAGCCGACACTGGATCGAAGAGCCCGGTCGGGTGTTTTATGTTTCGGTTTAGTCATTTTTTTTTTCCTTTTATTTTATACTGTTGAGCTTTGCTCCAGTTTGTGGTGCTTTACGGGTTGTCACGCTCCCGTACACCGTTTTTTTTTTCTTTTCTTTTTAATTTATACTGTTGAGCTTTGCTCCAGTTTGTGGTGCTTTACGGGTTGACCACGCTCCCGTACACCGTTTTTTTGTTTGTGTCACGACTTGCCGTTTCGGCCTCGTGCACCATTAGATTTGTTAGCATTTTTATTTTATTTTCGGCATGCGCGAGG
Source organism: Agrostemma githago (assembly GCA_958450325.1). Taxonomy (NCBI): domain Eukaryota; kingdom Viridiplantae; phylum Streptophyta; class Magnoliopsida; order Caryophyllales; family Caryophyllaceae; genus Agrostemma; species Agrostemma githago. The sequence continues at coordinate 8,130,450 of OY288249.1, read as the reverse complement.
ATTCTAGACATACACAAGGGACATAGCTGCGGTTCCGGCATCAAAAAGTCAACTTGGTTCATCTTCAGCGGCATTTACAATTATCTCTTGGTCCAGTCAAAGCGTCCGTAAACTACCGTTTTGACTGAGGGGGCGTGTTAGTAATAATGATGAATGTCTCATGACATTCCGTCATTAGTATTTAGCTTTATATATTCCCATCATTAGTATAGCTCTAGATTCGTTGTATCTGGTTATTACCTTCGGTATATATATATATATACCGAGTTAGTTCATGGAAATAATGAAGACATTACGTTAACTTACAATGAGGTTATAATAATGTAGGTGCAAAACCCGTGCCTACACACCGTTTTTAAATTAATTTTGTTTATGCAAAGGGTTTATTAACTTGACGAATTTTTAGGGGATTATGATTTATGATTAGATAGAAGATTGTTAAATTAGGGACAAATTTCGACTCAACTTGTAAACCCAACACAATTTTAGGGTGAAGACCCTAAAACTTTCCCCCGCGACTTGTTGGTTCGAATTCGAAATGATCCGTTAATTTAAGAATTTATAGAATGTAATAATAAAAAAAATATTTATAAAATAAAACTCCTCCATCCATATTTAAACCTCATGGGGTAGATAACTCCAAAATTAAGGGAATGTTTGAATATGTGGTGGAAAATGAAAGTTGAGAGAAAATATGGGTCAGAATGTCTAATGACCCACATTTCAGACTAAAAAAGAAAATAATCCAAATATGAAGTTTAAAGATGAACAATAAAAAAATGAAAGTAAGAAGTTATAAAATGGATGGATAGAGTTGTATAGTCTTTTTTATTAATTTTTTGATTTTAATAACATTAGTAATATATATATATATATATATACACGCGCACACGAGTATATATTAAATATCAAACAAAAACATCTCATATCACCATCGCCATTTCAATTTGAGAGTATTTGATGAAGACATATCATCACCTTCTTCTTCTTGGTCACTTTTTTTTTTTCTTTTCAAATATGAAAGTAAGTGATTGATTGATTCATGGAATGTGTATTATTAAATTAAATGTAAATATGAGATTTTAAAATTTTGATTTATACAGTACTCCCTCCGATTCATTTGATTCTTTACATTTGCTTTATCACACTTGCCGATGCACGTTTTGTTTTGTTTATATCGTTATTTACACATTATTACAAATCGTAAAAGTTTGATATTCTCAATGTACTCATTAAGACGATTAAAACAAGATCTCACATGACTATGTTTTAAGTTATACACTTGAAGTTATAATAGAGATTCTCTCCACCCATGAATAGTGCCAAAAATTAAACGTAAAGAAACAAATGAATCGGAGGGAGTACATTTTATTAAAGATTTATCTCATTTTATTCAAATTATAATTATAATAATGTTGTTGTTGTGTTCCCTAACATTATTATTTTTTCTTTTTGAAGTGGTTAGCATTATTTTTAGTCAACAAAAGTTTATATATTGAAAATCAAAGACAAAATTCTCATTATAAGACGGTATTTACAAGACTTAATAAAAACAATCATTTGAACCGGAGAAAAAAAATTGTTCATTACAAAATTAATATTTGATCCGAAATATCTATATTTTATACTCTATTAAAACCCAAACAAATTCTCATCCATCCATCATTTGCCTAATGATATATTCTAATAAGGCCACATGTTCTACTCTAATTGAGCAAAATAACTAAACCAATACCCACGTAATTAAAAAAGTCCGTTAAAAAAAAATACTAAAAGCAATCAATTAAGAAAGAAAAAAGAAGGAATGAGAAGCTTCTCGGCTCCCAACTCCCTTATCTTCCCCTTCCATATACTTTAACAAGTGTACTCTCATCTTATAGCTTCATATCTCATTTTCATCAATAATAAATCTTTTACGTTCTTACAAACCCAAAAATCTAGTACTCAGGCCGATAGGTCATCGTTATTGAGTTATCACATTAACTTTGATAAATTTTCGATATAATTTTTTTTGAATTGTGCCAATTTTTTAATTCACTTATAGAGTTTTAAACCGGATAGTTATATGAGTGAAAAAAAACAGCTTATAAATTTGCCCAATTTTGTACTACAGTTTCATTAATAATAGAGGGTGAAAACTGAAAAGCGCAAAACCCAAATTGGAGAAGAATATCGCTCTTGAGCGGAATTATTTGTAACTGCATATTAGTGCATTACTCTATTCCCTGCTTATGATATTGTGAATTATTGGTAATTTAAGTGTAAATACCGGTTCATTTTAGCGTACTCGGGTTTGGTTTACGGATGTGTGAATTCAATACTCCCTTCGTATCTATATGTTCGTTCACTTTTAATATAATACACCTCACATATATATTAAACTAAGTAGACGAACATATAGATACAGAGGGAGTATAATATAGTATAAGTTCAGGAAAGTACGGGGAGTACGCTTATATATAATTATTTGCGAATTTACGGTACCAGGTTCATACGGTACCCTCTGGCGAATTTTTGGCGCCAAATCTGTTTAAACAGATTCTGGTGGAATTTCTGAAAAGTCGAAACTCTTTAGAAACTCGTATCCCTGTCCCTTCAAACTCTATATAATAGAGGATTGATTAATCCGAAAACACAAGCAAAATCTGCACAAAATACTTCATATTTACATCTCTATATACTGTGCAAATTCAGAGGAACACCGTCTTATCTCAGTAGAAAATTCGGTACAACCCTGCACTGAAATAAGGGTCGAATTGTTCTATTAGGAAAGCGTTTAGTCAATTCGGTGTTGTTTTTCAATCATTTCCTTATTTGCACTTAATACGAATGACTTTGAAAGTAAATCGAGTTACAAAGACATGAGATCGAAACAAATATGTATAAACAAATAATTAAATAAACGGATTTTTTAACGTGTGCCCACTAGGCACATGTTAACATTGTTTAATAAAGCAAGATTCACAAGAATCTCGCTAAGTATGGTAATTATGAGTAAATATTGTAATTTTTTAGGATAATATCTTTATCAATTTTGTTTTATTTAACATGTTAACATGTGTCCAATGGGAACACGTTAGAAAAACCGTTAAATAAATATTGGATAATGAGACAAAAAGACGGAACTGCGAATTACAAAGGACATAAAACAATATAGTCTCGTGCGGTGTGCGCGTATGGCGATTAGTGAAGTATTAATATGATAAATTTTTCAATGTTGACAAATGTTAGTTTGGATAATACTCGTAGATGATAAGAGAGTTGTTTATTTTATGGATGGACAATGCACAATCGGACTTTTAATGTAATTGGACCAAAAAAAATTACTTTGTAAGTCCAATTTAGGTAACATAGGAGTAGTAATTGGGCGGGAGAGTTGAAATGACTACTTTACCCCTTGGTTTTGTTTTAGTAAATAGGGAATTTGTTTCACTAAATGTCACTCTAACTCGGTTCTAAACGTCCAACATGAACCATGTATGGGTGTCAGAGCGTCGAACAAGGTTATATTGAAGATAAAATATAATCATATTGATTACTTGCCTGATTGTATAGATATTATTTCATGAGTTTAGTAAACTGTTGATATGTAATTTCTGTATCTTAGGAAATCAAGATTCTAGGTTACGACGGTTAGTTAGCTACTCTAATCTTTGTACATTATATTTATATGTTCCTCATTCGTCAATACAAACTATGCAATTCTCAACAATATTCAATCTTTCTCTCATAATTCTCTCATAGTATCAAAGCATAGATCTAAATAATCGACCTGAACCTACCGTTCTTCTCTTCTGCTGCTTGTCAAATTGCATCAAATAAACTCTTTTTCTCCAGGATTAATCTTCATTCTACCATTCCTTAATCTACTCCCTTCCTACGATAATTCAACGTACACCTCTCCTATCCTCATTAATCCAATAATCTATTTAATTACTGGCGAGTTTACACACCGACACTGGCGAGTTACGCATCGGATATATTTTCCATGAATACTAAAAAAAAAATCTCCTTTGCTACTTATACTTCCTCTCATTGAGTATTCTACTTTAAATTATAAAATTTACTAGTGTAATACTCGTGACACATCACGGGACTGTCAGCAAAGATTGAATCAGAAAACATTATTAAGTTTATTCCTTAGGTTTATTATCCCCTAATTTCTATTGAAATTCATCCACCATTAATTTCTACGGAGTGATTAATTTTTATCTCAAATTTATTCAACTTCTCTCAAATTTCTTTTTGGTCAAATATTTTGTCGACTATTTTCGGAAAATGATGTTCCGACATCTAGATTGGCGAGTTACACACCCTAACCTAATATTGACAAGTTACGCACCTGAGACTGACGAGTTTACGCACCCGATATTCGATCCTCTTATTTTTTTCCAAGATTGGACTTTCCATTTCGCCGTCCACCTTGTGGAAGCATAATTGAAGATAAAATATATTTTTATTGATTACTTGAGTAATTGTATATAGATATTATTCCCTGAGTTTAGTAAACTGTTGATATGTAATTTCTGCATCTTAGGAAACCACGATTCTAGGTTATGGCGGTTAGTTAGCTACTCTAATCTCTGTACATTGTATTTATATGTTCCTCATTCATCAATACAAATTATGCAGTTCTCAATAACATTCAATCTTTCTCTCATAATTCTTTATAACAACTTTCATGTTTTAGAGCTAAACAAATCGTCAAATGTCATGCATAGTTGGAATGTAGGAGAAGGCCATATAAGGGGTCGTTTGGTTGCCTTTGAAAAATTATGGGAAGTAGCAATTCTCATGAATTGAAAAAAATGGGGTTGTTTGGTTGCCTCAAATTTGCAAGAATGGAGGAAGTAGAACTTCCCATGGAAGTGACTTCCTACGTAAATGTAGGAAGTTGCTTACCAGCCCCCTCTTGGTAACTTACAATTCCCGCATCAATTAAGTTCCCGTGTAGCTAACCAAACACTTTTTAGAATTTCTCGTGAATTAGGAAAACGAACTTATTTTCCATGATATTCTATTTTCCATTAATTTGCACTTCCCGCATCAACCAAACGAACCCTAAATATAGCGTCCAAGTAACACCACATTCACTAGAGATGTTTGTATCAATTTAATCTTTTAGACCTTTTCACATAATACTTTAAAAGTAATTTAAAGTATTACGGAGTATATGGTGATACTAATGCGGAAGTGATTTAATGAAAATGATACTCTCCCCGTTTCTTTGGAATTACAACATTTACTTTTGCACATAAAATAAGGTTGTGAGTGTGGACGGTGCGTCTCACTAATAAAGTAAACATCCCACTAACAAAAAACATATCAATGTAGCAATTCTAATGGAACTACCCTGAAAAGAATATGTTGCAATTCCAAAGAATCGGAGGGAATAATGAATTTTCTGTGGATTTGTAAAATGAATCTAATCAATATATATATATAAAGGAGGAAGTTTTCGTGCGATATGATTGGTCCGTTACATCTAAACTTAATTTTGGAAAGTATCTTCAATAATAAAAAAATCAAGCAGTGAATCTTTTAATTATTATAATAATATATTTAATCTATCATATTAATGTGATGTTTAATTTTCATCTTAAAACCTTTAAATTTTGTTTAACAAAAAATTATCGTAATTTTTTTTTTTAAAAATGATATAATTGGAATCTAGGGAGAAAATGCTTTCATTTGAGTATAAATTTCATATAATTTGTTTCATATTATTTGCTCGAAAAAGTGATGAATTTATTACATATAAAAATAATAAGGTTATCCCACATCGACAAATTATAATAAGCTGATGAAATTTCATATTATAAATAAGAGTAATCATCTATGCTTAGATATCCACCAAAAATCTTTCGAGTCTTGAAGAACTCTTAAGATTAAGATTCTAAACTTTAACTAATTATCTCACATCGAAAAATGTTATGAAGTTTTATACTATAAATAAGAGTAATCATTATTTTTAAATATCGACAAAAAAACTTTTGAGTTTTAAAAAAACTCTTAATAAGACTACAAACTTAAAATTATCCCACATCGAAAAAATTAAAATAAGATGATGATTGTATATAATAAATCAGAGTAATCATGTTTTCTTTATTATAAATATCAATAATAAGACGATGAAATTCTATTATGCAAATAAAAGTAATCATTCCTTCAAAATTTTTATTATAAATAAGAGTAATCATTCGTCTTTAAATATCAATAAAAAAACTTTTTAATCTTAAAAAAACCTCTTAGTAAGATGCTATAAAAAAACTATAATAAGATGTCACTAAAAAAATTCAGAAGACTATAAACTTATGTAAAATTTATTCCACATTGAAAGATTATAATAAGAGATTTTATACATGGAACCCCCATGTTTTTAGTTCTTCTATATAGTACCTCTCCACTTTTATAATCACACTTGGTCTCCCTCACTTTTAGTGTATTATGTCTCTATACCCTTAAACGTCTTTAAAAGTGAGGGTACCATGTGTGATTATAAAAGTGCAAGGATATCATATAAAAAAGCTAAAAACATAGAAACACCATGTAGAAAATCCCTTATAATAAAGTGGTGAAATTAAACCTAAGTATATTATCCCACATCGAAAATTTCTATTATAAATAAGAGTAGTCATTCGTCAAATTATGATGTGATGAAATTCTATATTATAAACAAGATTTCATATTATTTTCTCGAAAAAAAAGTGATCGAATTTATTACGCACTCCATAAAAGTAAGTAAAATTACCTCACATCGAACCATTATAATAAGGTGATATAAACAATATATATTTAATATAAAATAGATTTTTTCAAAGAATTTTTAAGATTATAATGTTGAGGTGATGAAATTCTATATCACAAATAAAAGACATCGTTCATTTTTAGATATCAACAAAAAAAAATAGTCTTATAAGTTCATATAGTTATAAATTTAAGTAAAATTATACCACATCGAGAAATTATAATAAGGTGATGATATTCTACTATATAAATAAAAGTAATCGTTCATTTATAGATATCAACCAGAAATTTTTTGAATCCTAAAAAACACTCTTAAGACTATAATTAAATTCAAGTAAAATCATCTCACATCAAAAAAATTATAAGTTGATTGAATCAATATATGTATATATAAAAGAGGAAGTTTTCGAGCGATATGATTAGTCCTTTATATCAAAACTCAGTTTAGGAAAATATTATTAATAATAAAAAAATTCAAATAGAGAATCTTTTAATTATTACAATTAATATATTTTATCTATTACATTAATGTGATGTTTTATAAATTTTCATCTAAAAATCTTTAAATTTCATTTAACAAAATGTTATGGTAAATAAAATTACAAAAATGAATTAATTAGATTCATGGTAAAAAATACTTTCATTAGAGTATAAATTTCATATTATATGTTTCATATTATTTGCTTGAAAAAGTGATGAATTTATTACATATAAAGATATTAAATTTATCCCAAATCGACAAATTATAATAAAGTAATTAAGTTCTATATTATAAATAATAGTAATCACACATCGACAAGTTATAATAAGGTGATGAAATTATATATTATAAATAATACTCCAGTAATCATCTGTCCTTGGATATCCACCATAATTATCCCACATTGAAAAATTATTATGGGGTTATAAAAACTTTTGAGTCTTAAAAAAATTCTTTTATTATTATAATTATCCTAACGTTGTCTCACATCGAAAAATTATGATGAGCGGATGAAATTCTATATATTATAAATAATAATTATCATTGTCCTTGGATATCGGCTAAAAAAGTTGAGTCTTAAAAACTGAGTCTGTAAGGTGATGGAAAAAAGTCATCATTTGTGTTTAGATATTAACCAAAAATTTGAGTTATTCTAAATTTTTTTTAAGACTATAAACCTAAGTAGAATTATCATGTGATGAAATTCTATATCACCAAATAATTAGAGACATCATTCGTTTTTAGATATTAACAAAAAAAAATTGTCTTATAAAAGCAACTATAAATTTAATTAAAATTATCCCACATCGAGAAATTATAATAAGGTGATAGAATTCTACTACTCCCTCCGCTTCTCTATGATGTTCCACATTTGATTGTGGGAAGAAATTAAGAAAATGGATATATGTGGAGGAAAATGAAGATAGAGAAAAGGAAGTGGGGTCACAAGCAATAAGAACTACAAAATATTTACTAAAAAGGAAAGTGGAACATCTTAATGAAGTTTCCTAAAAAGAAAATGTGGAAGATCTTAGTGAAGGGGGGGAGTATTAAATATGGAGTAAAAGCAATCATTCGCCTTTAGATATCAACGAGAAATACTTTGAGTCCTAAAAGAACTTTTTAAGACTATAAACTTAAATAAAATTATCGCACATCGAAAAATTATGATAAGGTGATGACATTCTACATCATCAATAAGAGAAATTATTCGTTTTTAGATATTAATCAAAATCTTTTGAATCTTTTAGATATTAATCAAAAATCTTTTGAATCTTATAATACTACTATAAGGGTATAAACTGAGGTAAAAATTATCCCACATCGAAATATTACAAAAAAGTGATGAAATTTTATTATATAAATAAAAGTAATCATCGTCTTTAGATATCAAACAAAAATCTTTTGAGTTCTAAAAAGTTCTTAAGACTATAAACGTGTGTGAAATTCTACATCATCAATAAGAGAAATTATTCGTTTTTAAATATTAATAAAAAAAATCTCTTGAGTCTTATTATAGCTCTTAAGGCTATAGATTGAATTAAAATTATCTCACATCGAAAAATAATTGCATTAAGGTGATGAAATTCTATTATATAAATAAAAGTATTCATCGTCTTTAGGTATCAATCAAAAAAATTTTGAGTCCTAAAAAGAGTTCTTAAAATCATAAATTTAAGTTGAATTATCCCACATCGAAAAATTATGATGAGCTGACTTAGAAAAATCTTTTGAGTCTTATAACAACTCTTAAAACTATAAATTGAAGTAAAATTATACTACATCTAGAAATTATAATAAGACGATGTAATTCTATTATATAAATAAAAGTCTATCAACCAATAGTTCCATAAATTTATGCAATCGTCTAACCTGGTGTCATTACCATTTGCACTAAAAATAGGCCAGTGCATCGCACGGGCTTTCCAACTAGTAGAATATAAATGGGTCTCAACAATTACCTTATGACATGTTTGAGAACTTGGATTTGGATTTGAATTCCGAATTTGAAATATTTTGAGCGTTTGGAAACCTTGGGATTTGGATTTGAAATTTTGACCAAATCTAACCTACTTCAAATTTGGTTTTCTCAAATTCCTAGTATATGGTAGTCATTTCAATTGCGTCACTTGTCGTTGTTTGTTTTTCGCATAATCTTGTCGTAGTATTTGTTTTTCTTTAATTTTTTTCTCGTATTTGAACATTTACATTTTTCTAATGAAATATTTTAAAAAATAAAAATTGATGACCTTGACCCGACTCCATCTGCCCAAAATCCAAATCTAAGGGTACCCAAACATCATTTTGGATTTGGATTTAGATTTGAATTCTAGAAATTCAAATAAAGGAATTGAATTCTTGATATTCAAATCAATACTGAGTACCCAAACGCAACCTTAAAGTTTTTTTTTGAAATCATCACCTTAAGGTTTTGGTTGAATTGGTTACCTGACATGCTATAAGAGCTAGAGGTAACGAGTTCATCCAACTTTAAGTCAACGTAAATATTTATGTAAAATCAGAAGACAACTCTTTAATTAAATAAAAGTTTTTTACTCAAGTTTAACGACATTTTACCAATTTGACATTGTCATTTCTTCCCCATTCTAATAAAGTGCTAATTTGATTTTCTCTCTAAAATAATTGAACATAACATTTTCTTAATTTTCAAAGTTACATTCGACATTCACGAGTGCAATAAAATAGAAGGCTTAAAACATTCTTTAATCGATCGATCAATCAATCTTATGTAAAAAACTAGATCCGTAAACCCTAAAAGAATCCTTAAAAATCAATCATCGAGAGAAACTCTAATTGATGAACTTTACAATAAATTGATTAAAAAACAAAAGTTAACACTTAACGCAATATTACTTCATCATTAATTGGATAAATATGATCCATAATTGAAGTCAAAAGAGATTGATTGATCGTCATTGTTTCGATGGAGAGTAAAGGTAATTAGAATGATTAGTCTCTAAAAATCAATCACCGAGAGAAACCCTAATTGATGAACTATACAATAAATTGTTTAAAAAAAACTAAAGTTAAAACGTAAAAAGTATTACTCATCATTACTTGAAGAATTACGATCCATAGTTGAATTCACAAGAGTTCGATTGATTGATCGATTTTTTTTTGTAAAGATTAAAACTAATTAGAATGATTAATTGTAGAGGTTGTATAAATGGTATAAATGAAAAATGTTAAGAAAATTCGTGTGGATTGATTAAAGTTTTGTTAGGAAAAAATAATTCCGTAAATAGGGTTAATAATAATGTATGGGTTATTAAAAAAAGTAGACATTAATGATAAAAAAAATTTGTAACAAAATATAAGTGCGACTATCGAAGTTAAGTTGTTGACCTAAATCAATATACAATATTTGATGATGAGAAAAATTATACGAAAAATCCAATACAAACCAATAAAATACTTCAAATTTTTATTTTAATATATAAATAATTTTTTTTTATCTAATAATATTTGGAGTATTATGTTATCTTCTAATTTGTTAACAAAATTTATAATGATCTGAATATACTCCCTCCGTCCCGGTCATTTGTTTGCTTATTTCATTTTAAGGCATCTCAGTCATTTGTTTGCTTTTCTATCTTAAGAATGGTTTTAGATGTAATTTGATCCCCCAACATATATTTGCCTCCACATCTGATTGGACCTCTCCTCCCTCCTTGGTCTTTGTGCCAAGAGCAAAGATAAACAAATGATCGGGACGGAACGAGTACAAGGGAATGTATTTTAATTAGTGACAATTGGTTTTGTGATCAAAAAACAAACTTTTAATCAAATAATCAGGTAAAACCATAAAATATTATTACAAGGTTCGTAAAAAAATATGTTCGTTAAAATATTATAATATACATTAAATAATGAGATTGCTCGATTACCTTGATTATCATTGGATTTTTTTTTTCTCAACCAAAAATGTAAATAAGATTAAAAATGTGAAAAAATAATAGGTTATCAATTACTCCGTATATATTTATAAATAATCACTAAATATAAAATGTTAAATGTACCGTGCAATATTGGCGGGATCTATACTAGTTAGAATTAGCAAGACTATAATAACTAAACCAACTATAATTAAGAAACTCGTCTTTTCTTTGTTGCGCCTCAAAGACACGCTTGCCTAGCCCTTGAAGTATTAGGACACGATCCGGTCCTAATATGCATAGGAGGAGAGGACTCCCATGCTTTGCACAACATTTTTCGTCCCAAGTATCGAACACATTTGCTATCAGAATAATATATACCAATTGCCTTTTTTTGGTCACCAACGACCAACCTATTAGATTCTTAAAAACTAAAGTACTAAACCACAAATAAGCAATGACTATTTATTCTCAACAACGAAATGATTTTGTTACCTCAAATATATACACGAATGCTATGGATTTAAGTTGTTCTTGTAAAAACACTCTTTCTTTCTTATTAAAAAAACAATTCTTGCTAAACAAGAACATACTGTATTAGAGAGCACTCATAGAAAAAATCTTTAGAAACAACAAAGGAAACAAGTAGGAAAGACAACCATGAACAATACAAAAGCAGACTAAACTCAAGATGCCAAATTTTTTCTGCATTTGAAATCTATTACACAAAAGAATGCCAATATATTATGCAGGGCACTACAAAATCAAAAAATAAAAAAAACTCCAAAAACAAAAGGCACAATTTTGAAGAGATTATAATAAAAACAACCAAGTAGTAAAGACCAAATCTTACATGCAAAGATCACATATCTCAACATAAGTAGAATCCTCAAAACACCATGCATCCATATCATGATCACAGAAAATACATTTTTCTTTGGATGAAGCCATTCTAGAATTAGAAGATCAGAAAGATAACACATAGACCAGAATCAAGAGAGATGAAACACTGTGGAGGAGAAATATAAATAATGAATTAAATCTTAAACATAAGAGTTACATTACAAAGACCTTAATTAATAAGGACAAATTAATTAATTATATGGAAAGAGTAAGGACTCAAGTTTCCCAGTGCATGAAAAGCGTGGAGGAGGAGGAGAAAAGTACATGGTTTTAAGTAAAAAGAACACCAAAGTGATGACACTCATGTACAAAAAGACGTCAAAGAGGTAACATTCGTATTAAAAACTCTCATCAAGACTTTCCGGTGAAGGCTGGGTTCCAAGCACATTTAACCAAATATATAGACACCTTGGATGTCGTTGCCTTTTTATGGTATGCAATCAATGATAGAATCATGTCTCCATTATATACCTAAATAAAGAATTATGTTACATTATTAAAATTAAAGAATTTAAAAAATCGTGTAGATCGTTTTCTATATTATTCACTCATTTTCACTGTACTCTTCCTATTGCTTTTGGGCACAAATTTTAAGGGAAGGAGAACATGTGATGTAGGTTGAGTAAGTTAAAATATGGGTACATATTAACCAAGTACTCCGTATTTTGTATCAAAAAGAAAATAGGAACACCTTAGGGAAACAAACCAAAAAAAAAGGAAGAAGATCTTAATGAAAAGGAGTGAGGGAGTAAATATTAAGTCATTTAGTGTACAACAGATTTGACTGATAAGAGACAGACAATTATTTGATGTTTACAGACTAATCGTCAAAGTGTGTCTTGTCTATAATCATGATATAAGATATCAGTTTTATACCACAATTGGACCTAGTTATCAAAGTTTTGAATGTTGCCACGATCACATTGTTTAGGATGTTCTCGGCGTTTAAAGCAACGATTAAGATTAGGGTGAATCTACCAATTCTACAACCAATTCAAATTTTGAAGAATGAAATTGAGATTTTTTTACCATGAGTGCTATTAGAGGTGGTAGTTCGGGCGTGCCGGGTCGGGGTTCGTGCCATTGCATACATCACCGGAAGACATACTGCTTTTCCTCGCCACCAGGATAGAAGATCAACGTTTATTTTGTCTTGTTCCTCAACGTTGCGGAAATAATCATATTGCAGTTACATATGATATTCCGCAGGATCGGATGTCGGTGTATCTTGAGAAGTTGACATCATTCGAGACATTTGCGGCAATGCCTTTCCCAATCCTGTAGCAATCGTCGATCGGCTACTGCTACTAGCACTTGCACTTGATTGAGAAGCACGAGTGGTGGTGTTAGTGTTACCATAAATCCGCTCGCATTCGCCAAATACTATACCAAAGTCGTTTCTAATTAATGGAAGCACTATATTCCACTCGTCGAATTCTATGTTCATTAATTTTTTATAAAATTCAACAAAGTTCAAGGCACCGTCAAATTTTCACCTAGGGTATAAAATTACTGAAATTACAAAGACGAGAGGAATATCATCCTAATATTTTAGCCATTTGGCCTCCATGTCGGGTAGAAACCCGTCGTAATCAGATAAACCTCGATATTTTTGGAAAATAAAAGCAATATTGATAATGTTAGCCACGAAAAAAGGGGTCGTAGGCATATATACATGAGAAAATGCATTTGTCGCCTCCTCAAGCACACACAATAAGTCAATATACATGTCTATTTTGTTCCAATCGTCCTCAGATAATGGTTGATTGGGAAAACGAGAGGTCCAAAAAGTAGTTAGCGGATCCTCGTAATCTAAACAAGCCTTCAACATTGTGTACATTGAATTCCACCTCATGATGTTTTCTGCGGGAAATTTTCTGTATTTTATTTTATTTTATTTTATTTACAAAAGTCACGCTAATCTTGGCGCCTTAATTGACATGCGTTCAAGTACATAACTACTGCTTTAAACTTGGCGTGATAGTGTCGTCGACCCACTGGACCGTCCTTAACACATGGGTTTAAAATGTGACGAGCACATCAAATATGTAACAATTTACCATCTAAAAAAACATTATATAAACTAGTCTTCAACATGTTAGCGCAAGAAGACATAGACGTTGCATTATCAAAAGTAACAGTCAGAATCTTATCTCTAATTTCATACTTACATATCTCTCTCACAATAATGTCGTGGATATTATTAGCGGTATGCAGACTTTCTAATCTAGCATATTCAATTTTTCTATTTTATAAAACTCAATCCTCATCTAGCCAATGAGCTGTTAAACATAGGTAAGAGTAATTGTAACCAGAGTCCCAGCCATCAGACCTTAACGATATTCTAGATTTCATTTTTTTGAAGATTTCTATAAGCTCCATTTTAGCCTCCATATATTGTTTCATTGCTTTAGTTTTAACCCTTTTACCACTCGTTTCTTTGTGAGCCGGTTGGTTTGCTCTTAAGTATCTGTTAAACGCTGGGTGTTCAGCTAGAGCAAAAGGTTTTTCCATTTGAATTATCATTCTGGATAATTCGTCAGCACATATGTTATAATCATAACTATAGTCTTGTTGTGAGGGGGGTCGGGTCACAAATTGGTCAATGGATGTTTGACCGACCTCTTTGGGAACACATTTTTTAGTGTGTCGTGCTAGGTGGCCAGTACCCGATGAACTTTAAACACTATAAACAGTCTTACAGTTATTACACCTAGCAATTTTTTTATCTACACTCTAGTGAAACTTTGCCATACTCTACTTGTGGTACCCTTTGCAGTTAATTCAGCCATTTATGCTTCTGTCTGCCAAATTATCTCATTACCAGGCGGTTGAACCGTTTCGGTTTGTGGAATTACATTTGTGAATTGTGACACGCTTTGTGCCGATGTGTCGTGTCCAGACTCTGTAAACGATTGTGGTCCTTGTGGACCTTGTTGTATAAATTGTGTAAACGGTATTGTACCCATTTGACCGAATTGACCCGTTTCTGTAAAAGGAAACGATGGTAAAGTTGGTCTCCCCGACATTGTGGACACGTCAAAATTAAATTGGTTGGGTGTTATTTTAAAAGGTTGTTGGGACCCTTGTCCCGTTTGTACCCCGGTTAAATCGTAACCGTAAGGGGTCGACCCGCTCGGGGTGCCAAAGTTCAGGAATAAAGGCGTGATACCGGACCATTGGTTAAATTGTGGGGTCGTAAATTGACCTCGTGTCTCCGATTGTGGTGTTTGTGAACCGGAGGGTTCTACGCTACCTTGACGTTGTTGTGATCGATTCCTTTTTGACGCTGACTCGGTGCTGTGTGATTCCGACATGATTTTAATATTTTAACGGGTTAACAATTTAATTATCAAATTAATTAACAATTCAAATAACAAATTTAATAACAACTATCAATTTAGTTAAATTGACAAATTAATACGTAACAAACTATTTACGAAGTAACTTAATTATAATTAATTAATAAGTGAATAAGTGAAGACTATAATTAAATAATAAACAACGATAATCAACAAAATTCCCCTATCCACTAATCAAATAACAATCTCCAAAATTTTCCCGCCTAATGCAAAATGGGCCTATTTTTGGGTTAGGCTTACATTGTCAACCGAATATCTATACAAGTCCAAAATTACTATCCTCAAACCAAATAGAAGAAGTGATTGGTTAATATCTATATTTGATTAGGTTATAGTACAATTGCACGTGGTCTATCCTAAAACCAAATACTCCGTATCTATATTTGGTATAATTGCACAATTACCGAATAAATGATTAAAAACTTACCTTACTTGAAAAGATTTTATAACGCACTTGGTAGAAATATTGGCATAATAAGCACTTAAAATTAGACTACGTACATTTTTGTCATAAATTGGGTTATGTCAACATGAGTCTGCAATTATTATCTGTCGTAATCATGTCTTAATCTATATTATTTTCCATATATTGTGCCATATAATCCGTATTTATATATGTCATACTCCCTTCCGTCCCAATGAATTCTTTATGTTTCTTTTTTGACACTATTCATGAGGTGAAGTAATATTTGATCTAACTTCTAAAATATAAGGTAAAATATAGTCATGTGAGATCTTTTTTGAATTGTCATAATAATTATTAAGAATATCAAATTTTTAGAATTTTTAATAATACGTAAATAAATATATGAACGAAACAAAATGTGCATCGACAAGTGTGAAAAAACCAAACGTAAAGAATTCATTGGGACAGAATGAGTAATTATTATATCACGTTATATTTCATCCCATATCAAGTTTCATGTAATACCGATAATTGAAATCTCATATCAAGTTTCGTGGAATACCGATAATTGTATTTCTGAGTATCTTTGACAGTATAATTTCTAAAGGGTAATAGTATTAGAGTACCCTTAATAATATAACAATTATACGCATGTGATATATATATATCATGTGTTATTTGAGTCTATACTAGAAGATATTATTATAATTTCTTTATATTGTTATGATATGTCATACTATTATGATATGCACAATCTTATTTCATATATCATATACTCCGTACAATCTTATTCTATATATCATGCTAATTGATTGATTGATAAATTGTGCAATTAATTGATTGATTGATGTGATATCCTACTGTTTAATATCGTTGAATCAATTCCACTAAACAAATAACAATCCTCCAAAATTTTCCCACCTACTACCATATGGGCCTATTTTTGGGTCATTTAGTGTATTTGGTTGAGCTTATATTGTCAAATAAATATCTACAAGATATGCTGCATATAATCCTACTCCGTTATTAAGGCTAAATATATGTTAAATATAAGTTATATATATATATATATATATACACACTAAATATATCATATCATAATCATAATCAATATATATATATAAGGGAGGAAGTTTTCGAGCGATATGATTGGTCGTTACATCTAAACTCAATTTTGGAAAGTATCTTCAATAATAAAAAAATCAAGTAGTGAATCTTTTAATCATTATAATAATATATTTAATCTATCATATTAATGTGATGTTTTGTAATTTTCATCTTAAAACCTTTAAATTTCGTTTAACAAAAAATTATCGTAAAAAAAATTATAAAAACGATATAATTGGAATCTAGGTAGAAAATGCTTTCATTTGAGTATAAATTTCATATAATTTGTTTCATATTATTTGCTCGAAAAGTGATGAATCTATTACATATAAAAATAATAAAGTTATCCCACATCGACAAATTATAATAAGATGATGAAATTTCATATTATAAATAAGAGTAATCATCTGTGCTTAAATATCCACCAAAAATCTTTCGAGTCAACTCTTAAGATTAAGATTATAAACTTTAACTAATTATCTCACATCGAAAAATTATGATGAGGTTATGAAGTTTTATACTATAAATAAGGTGATGACATTCTACTATATAAATAAAAGTAATCGTTCATTTATAGATATCAACGAGAAATCTTTTGAATCCTAAAAAACACTCTTAAGACTAAGTAAATTCAAGTAAAATTATCTCAAATCGAAAAATTATAAGTTGATTGAATCAATATATGTATATATAAAGGATGAAGTTTTTGAGCGATATGATTGGTCCATTATATCAAAACTCAATTTAGGAAAATATCATTAATAATAAAAAAATTCAAATAGAGAATCTTTTAATTATTACAATTAATATATTTTATCTATTATATTAATGTGATGTTTTATAAATTTTCATCTAAAAATCTTTAAATTTCATTTAACAAAATGTTATCGTAAATAAAATTACAAAAATGAATTAATTAGACTCACGGTAAAAAATGTTTTCATTAGAGTATAAATTTCATATTATATGTTTCATACAGTATTATTTGCTCGAAAAAGTGATGAATTTATTACATATAAATATATTAAAGTTATCCCACATCGACAAATTATAATAAGGTGATTAAGTTCTATATTATAAATAATAGTAATCACACATCGACAAATTATAATAAGGTGATGAAATTATATATTATAAATAATACTCCAGTAATCATCCGTTCTTGGATATCCCACATCGAAATTTATTATGGGGTTATAAAAACTTTTGAGTCTTAAAAAAACTCTTTTATTATTATAATTATCCTAACTTTGTCTCACATCAAAAAGTTATGATGAGCGGATCAAAATCTATATATTATAAATAATAATTATCATTTGTCCAAATGCTCTTAAATTAGGACCTAAGTAGAATTATCACATATCGAAAAATTATGGTGAGGTGATGAAATTCTATATCCAAATAATGAGAGACATCATTCGCTTTTAGATATTAACAAAAAAAAATTGTCTTATAAAAGCAACTATAAATTTAAGTAAAATTATCCCACATCGAGAAATTATAATAAGGTGATAGAATTCCACTATATAAATACGGAGTAAAAGCAATCATTCGACTTTAGATATCAACGAGAAATCTTTTGAGTCCTAAAAAAACTTTTTAAGACTATAAACTTAATAAAATTATCCCAAATCGAAAAATTATGATGAGGTGATGGAATTCTACATTTTTGAATCTTATAATACTCCTCTTAAGGCTATAAATTGAAGTAAAAATTATCCCACACCGAAATATTACAAAAAAGTGATGAAATTTTATTATATAAATAAAAGTAATCTATCGTCTTTAGATATCAAATAGAAATCTTTTGAGTCCTAAAAAGAGTTCTTAAAACTATAAATTAAGTGGAATTATCACACATCGAAAAATTATGATGAGATATCATAAATAAGAGAAATCATTCGTTTTAGATAATCATTTGTCCAAAATATATAAATAAGAGTAATCATTCGTCCTGAATAACTTAGATGAAAAAACAAAATATTTTGGATCTTAAAAAAAAATCTTAAAACCATAAACTTAATTAAGTAAATATATCCACACTTTTGAGTCTAAAAAAAACTCTTATGACTATAAACTTGATTAAAATTTCTCATATCGAAAAATTATTACAAAGTCATGAATTTCATAGATATAAACCAAACATATTTTTAGTTTTAGAAAAACCCTTAGACTATAATAAAATTAAGTAAAAATTTCTCTTTTGAGTCTTAAAAAAACTCTTGAGACTATAAACGTGTGTGAAAATTCTACATCATCATTAAGAGAAATTATTCGTTTTTAGATATTAATAAAAAAATCTTTTGAGTCTTATAATACTCCCTCCATCCCAAAGAGATGTTTCCATTTACTTTTTCACAGTCTTCGAGACGGTACTTTGACCGTGTTTTATTGTCCCTATACGTCATTATTTTTTGTTGAAGTTATAATTTTACAAAGATCTTTTGATAGCAAATGTAATTATGTGAAAATCGTATTATAGAATTGTATACTTTTTACGGAATTCATGGTCAAAGTTTACGAACTTTGACCCACCAAAAGTAAATGAGAACATCATAGTGGGATGGAGGGAGTATCTTTTAAGGCTATAAATTGAATTAAAATTATCTCACATCGAAAAATTGCATTAAGGTGATAAAATTCTATTATTATGTAAATAAAAGTAATCATCGTCTTTAAATATCAATCGGAAATCTTTTGAGTCCTAAAAAGATTTCTTAAAACCATAAATTTAAGTAGAATTATCACACATCGAAAAATTATGATGAGCGGATTCGTTTTAGATATTAATCAGAAAAATCTTGACAACTCATAAGACTATAAATTGAAGTAAAATTATACCACATCGAGAAATTATAATAAGACAATGAAATTCTATTATATAAATAAAAGTCTATCAACCAGTAGTTTTGACTTGGTGTCATTATTATTTTCACTAAAAATAGGCCCGTGCATCGCACGGGCTTTCCAACTAGTATCATATATACCGTGCATCATTAAAAATATATGCTAAATATATGGTAAATATAGCCTCATGACTGATATGATAAGTATATTTTACAATCTCTAAGATTTGTGTCAGTGTATACTAAATATCGAGAATGTATATATAATAGCGGAAATACATTTTATTTTTGTAATAATCATGACTGATATAAGATTGTAATTAAATATTATAATTGTAATCCCCTATTACCTAAAAGAATAAAAATTCTCAAAACTTTTATCGCCTAAATTTTAAGCTCTCAATTTGGACAAAATCAATATAACAAATAAGGAAAAATCCACCCTCAATTATCAATCATATCATATAAAGAATACTTACGGGTTAAATATTTAAAAACTAATAATGGGTATATTGATGAAAACAAATTGTAGAAATATAGTTGCTTAAATTTCTAACAACAATTATGAACTATTTTTATGAACAAATGATATATACTAAAATTATAAAGAATAACTACATCTAAACATCAAGAGTATAGAATTATACTCTATTTGAAAAAAAATTAAAGTGAATATACATTTCACAATTTACACAAATTATTCATATATTAAAAAAATATTTAAAAGAGAAATGATTATCTCGAGAAATATGAATGACAAATAAAACACAGAGGTAGTAAATTTTTGGACTACATATTTCATTATATTAGTTGAGGTCGTCATCTTGATTAATTATGTAATTTCAAATTATTTTTTTATATCCAAATAAAATGATAAAAATCATGAAAAATTATCAAGTTTATAATTAAAATTTATTTTGTATAAATAATTAACGAAAATAAATAAATTTCTACAAATACCGTGCATACATGCACGGTGTCTATACTAGTTAAAGTAAAGGAGATTAAGTTAGAGAATGCAAACAAAGATTGTAGAAATTCGGAGAAGCGGTCGAATAACGAGATTTGATAGAAATGCCAACGACTAGTTTCCTGGGCTCGGGCTGTGCCTCGGGCCCGTCGTGCTCGGACCGTGCCCTACCCGTGCCTGTCAGTGAGCCTGTCAGCGTGCCGGGCGGGCCGTGCCCGTGCCAGGCACGATTTCCTTGTTGGGTCATACCGTTCGTGCCAAAAATTCATGCCGGACCGGGCTGGTGGCGGCCCGACCCGACTCGGATTGCCTCCTTTAAGTGCTATATCATAACAACTTTAAAGAAAATAAAGACTAATCATGATACAACCATATCGGGTAATAAATACTCCGTAGTACAATTAATTGTGATTTGGAATATCCAATTGAAGTATGTCATCTCTTCAGACTTTTATCATTAACATGAGTTACTTAGGCTAACATGACAATTTATCTTCGTTATTGATATTGTTCATGTAACACCCACATTTATCCAAGAGCCTTATCAAGATATTCTCGAGTAAATAAAGGTGTTACCATCTCGGTTTCCCGAAGTAGCAGTTCATTACAATACAATACGGAATGCCAAACCAGTCATATGATTTAAACTATTACAACTCTGGTTATAGAACGAAAGCTACATATTCTATAAAAACGGGAATGCCTATCCATTCACCCGTGCTACGTCTGGACTCATATGTTGCGTTCACCTCTATCCCGTACATGCATCCCAGCATCCAAACACATCACGATATACATAACCTGCATTATAGACTGCGCCCCATTTGATCGGAAATATCAATTGGATAATTAAAGACACGTCAGACATACACACCAGATCAGTTTACGATAATATTAAATAACATTAGTACAACCAACGTCAAAACATCAGTATCAGTATCATCATCATCATCATCATCCTGGCCTATTATCACTATCGCGACCGCAGTCACGCCCCGTCAGTCCGAGTGTGCACACCCCTCCTAGGCTCTCATAGGAGGAAACATCAGGGAAGGTCCCGAGATCAACCGGGCCTAGCTAGTCCTAGCTAGCTTCTCTCATTAGGCACACAGCCGTAATCTCAATATCACCATTATACATTACATATCATACCGCATGTATACATACAACGTAAACTGAGTAAGGATAACCTTACCTAACAACGCATTGACGAGTAATACATGACCCACAAAAATAGAACACACAATGACCAATTTGCTCCTAATGCCATAACGAAAAAAAGGGTGGTAACAATGAGAAACAACGGACAACGAACTCTCCTTGATAACAAATAACGAGCAGCAGGAACAACCGGCACTCGACATGACATAGTCCATGAAAATGGAACATGCGAACAACGTCAAGCCGATCCTATATCATGTATACGGGTAAGGAAATAGCGACAAACATTAAGACTGAAATTCTACATCGACGAAAAGATCGAACAATAACCACAACAACAATGAACACGGCCACATACCTCACGACAATCACTACGACACTGATAACCTCCAAGGCGACGATAACAACTAACGACTCCATTTAGGGTACAACCGAAGCACACCGGAAAGAAGGAACAGGGGAGATGAAACCACGGAGAACCTGGTTGTCGAGGGTCACTATTGATTCTGTAAGCGTTGGTTCTAGCACAAACAAACAATGACAGAGGATGCGGAGCGTTTGTCATCATAAAAGGGTAAGGCGTGTGTGATTGCACGACAATAAGGAGTAGATGAAATGATGGAGGTTTAGAAGATGGGGATTCAGTTTGATACGACACTAAGGTTGCCGAGGGTTGCAGAAGAAGAAAACGTGAATGGGGAAGAAGATGGGCTGCGCTACAGGACGAGAAAAACAAAGAAAGGTAGGTTATAATCTCCACTTCCCAGTATAGTTATTATATTAGTCTATTACTATTGTTAATATCATATTCCTACATTATTATATTGTATCATCATCATCATCATCATCATCATCATCATCATCATCGTATAAATTGGGTCCGACCCTCGGGAATGGGTTTGGTTTGACAATTTCATAGAACGGGACCTCCGTTTGACTTACGGTTGGACTTACTAAAAACTAAGGGTATTACAATCTACCCTCCTTACAAGAAACTTCGTCCCGAAGTTCGCCTCTATCTACGTTACGACTAACTACACTACTCTGACCGACCAACTAACCACTAACTGACCTATCAACCCACCTCCAAACTGACATAAGTAACTTAACGTTAATAAATAGGATGGGTTATTACAGTCTACCCACCTTACAAGGAACTTCGTCTCGAAGTTCACTCCCCTCACCCGTTCTTCCAACATTTCGAATACTACGGTAATAAATCTCACGACTCACAAAAGCGTCTCCCAACACACAATCACAACAATACAACAACACGAGCATGACTACAATAAGACAATGACGATGACGACGACAACAATGACAACAATAAGAATGACAACAATGACAACGTTGATATTTGACAATCGTTCAGGGTAACAGTATTACCTCCTACCCTCCTTATAAGGAATTTCACCCCGAAGTTCACTGATCTGATACTTACTGTACCCACATATCTTATATAAGACGACACTATCTTGACACTAACAAGATCATTGTTTTCTCGAAGCTCTTATATAACCTATTCAATTATCAAAGGACATCACATTAAACTTCTCAAACGAAAATAATTTTAATCCCCAACACGAGGTGAGTAAGTTGGTAGCATCTGCAATCAACTCATATGATCCATCAAATCGATTTTCAACATATTTCTCATATACATAACATCATTTGGTCTTCTCACAACCTAACACTTCTGGCATCATGCCTAGCACGGCAGTCCGTTCATGCTCGTCTAGATTTCCAACTTACTCACCCATACCTGGTTACGAGGGGTTCTACCCTCAACATTTCCGCATTTTATAATATAAATTCTCTTTTTACTAACAACTGCAGACATCATCACTTAGAGTATTCTCATGGTTCAACATAAGTACCGACAGACAATTTGCATACTCATTCTCATATGTCATCATATTTCACATAATTTAAGCTAAACAGACTGTTTATTAGTACCACTATATTTACACTTAGTATACTTGTCATGACCCAACTCACATGTTGGCATGTCATATCTAACACTTATAACTATATAATTACGTGAACCCTCACTCTAAGACACTATTACATATATGGACACTACAATATCACGCAAGTAAATCAATTAGTTCACATGAAGACGATTCGCCCTCACTCAGGGCTTGATACGCTGTGACATTGTACTTTACTGTATGGACTTGAGAACGTGAAGTTACTACCCTGTATTATGACCCAACCTGCTGACATCGAAACATAAGTGATGACACAACGAATACAAATATACCTTGGACCCCAATATAATCATTATTCCAGACCCTCGTATCATCACTATACCTATTATCCTTCCGTAATGGATCTTAATAGTTAATATCGTGACCCTCTTTCCACCGTGTTTATATTATTACTCTTGTTCATACCGTTAGACTCGTTAACCACCATAATCGCGACATTCTTACAAGTAATTTAAACGACACCACATTCTCATGACATCCGATCTCGTCTTAGTGTCTCATGATCCGTTTTACTCTTAAGACATGTACTCCCAATCTAAATTAAGATAACTTGTTGACATAGTTGTCACGTTAGCAGGTTCAAACTCACATATAAAATACATACGTGTGAGGAAACATTTAGGCAAGTAATACAACCATTACTGCAAAATAGTAACACTTCTGGACACTGTTAGATAACCACATTAATAATCTCAGACCATAAGTCAGGTGAAAATAACATGTATTTATCAGGACTCCAACAACTGGTCAAGTAATTCATGATATCTTAGGTTTGCATCAGTTTTAAATTTAGACGTTAACATACAAATTAAGACCAACAAGCAATCCGTAGACATTATAAACATTCATTCCTCTAGGCATACATTACTCATACCAATATGTAAGGACGAGAAACTCATCAAAGATGTACATGATTAGACCATCATTCGACATGTTCACCAAACCATGTCCAAATTCGTTACATTATTACCACCAAAATACGAAAATTGATGTCATGTTTAAGTGTACATGAGTTGAGCACTCGGTTCGTTGTTTGACGACTCGACCTTTCTTGACTTCTCATTGGAACGACTCCCACTTATTGAATACGTGTACCGATATTCTTTATCACATAAACAACTTATGACTATGACAAATTTATCAAACATCAACACATCTGGCCAATAAGATCCACGTTAAGGCAATTATGCAACATAAACCATTATGACCTCTCATATAATTCATCATTAACATATAATTCTGAATTCATCATTAACATATAATTCTAACTCTGTTACGCATACGATAAGGTAGACACTTTCACATCATTGCATTCACTTGAACAAGGTGAAACAATGATTATTTAGTGGATTTAGACACGTTTTCAGAACATTGTAGTCATGATAGAAAAATCATAATTTAATTATCGTACTTAAAACAACGTATAACCAGTGGGGTTAGATTTGGAAGACAACCTTTAGAACATTCTAATTAAAACCATTTTCAAATCCCAAACATATCGGTGATTTTCAAAATCATTTTCATGAACTGACAGATTCCGACCTTGAAAAAGTTTCGATTGTTAAAACGAGTTTGAAATCATATTTTTGAGCAAAAACAAGTTCCAACATTATCCAAACTCTTCAAATTAATCTCGGTACAAATTTTCAATGATAATTTAATCTCTAAGTAAGGTGTATTATGGAAAACTTGACCACTAGCAAATAGGTTGAAGTACTTGGATTTGAATCCCGAAATTTACAGTGAAAAACAAGAGTTAAAATAAACGTGAGTCTCTTTTCAGACTTTTGTTAAAGAAGCATTGTAAACAGGTGGACACAATTCAATAACTCATTGTTCATGTTAACGATGGTGTTTTAAGTTGGTCCGACGTTACCTCGACACGGTTAGCTAGCATGTTTGTTTAGGCCATCACAATAGAACTCGGTAAACACGTTATTCAGGTTAGATGGAGTGCTGTAAATGTATATGTCATCAACTCAACACAGGTTTTTATAAATACTCATTTAAACCATTAAGAATAGAAATCAACAACAAAGTACGACTCGGAACCTATCACATTGGCGGATGAGAATATAGACTCGGAACAAAATACGACTATCTAAGTGACTTTAACAGAAATGCACATTAATGAATACAACGATGACACCGCATATATCATTTTAATAACACGTTGCACTCAAATTCAAGTAATAATAGATTTTGATTTTACACTTTATCTTGTCAATCACACATTATATTACTCAGGGTGAAATAGAAACGACGCATTTATATATACATTGTTGCTCCCTATACTACGAATAGACGACATAATTCCAGATATATATCGCATATGCTTTCAAGGAATGATTAATAGACAAGTTCATTTATGCCATTACGAGAGAAGGATGAGGACCAATAAGGACACCACTCAGATCGATATAAAGCAAGTAAGTCACATTAACTCGAAACAGGCCTCAAGTGTTCTTACATTGTTCGACTATTAGTCTTATTAACTCGTACTTGATTCACATGCGACAAAGCTCCATTAATATGCCACGATAGTTTAAACTTCTAGATATCGATCCAAGTTAACATGAAAGCAGCTTGTACATTGCATTGGCAAGAAAGCATATAATACTCTAAACGAAACAAAAGTGTCCCGATACTTAGGACAACATTCACATTAACTCACACTTAATTTACGTAAGTTATTAACTCTTTAGCATATTACGATGTCCATACCATCACTAGTCTTGAGCTTCATCCAAGTAACGTGAAAAACGGACTAGTGCACTACATCAACAAGACCGACACAATTTACCACCGAAATTGCCAAATTAAAACTCATTTATTGCGCAAGACACTGTACGTACAAACACCTCGGTGGTGTACTCAACGTTACTACCAGTTCTAGTTATGACTCTTCCTTCATCCACAGACCATCAACTTCAATCTTAACATTTCGTAGCTTGACCCCGAGTACTACATGACATAGTATTTTAACCATACCAGGCTATCATCGTTACTATCTATTAATCACACATCACCTTATACAATGCACCACATTATATGCGTTACAAAGTGCAACCAGCTATCATAATTAATCATCACAACATCCATAGCATCACAACGTATCGCACCTATTCTACCCCATCTCATTTCTCACACGCGGTTACTGGGTCAAGACCAGGAGGTCCGGAGGTGGTATAAGGACGTCTCCTCAACCAAGTTTTAGAGGGGCTCCTGATGGTCTATCACCGGGGTTCATTTTATTGTTCTAGGTTCATTTATTTTAGGCTCCAAAATCGTTCGCTCTGATACCACTTTGCAACACCACCATTTATCTAAGAGCGTTATCAAGACATTCCCGAGTAAATAAAGGTGTTACCTTCTCGGTTTCCCGAGGTAGGAGTTCATTACAATACAATACGAAATGCCAAACCAGTCATAAGATTTAAACATTACAACTCATTAACTATTACAACTCTGGTTATACAGCGAAAGTTACATATTCTATAAAAACGGGAATGCCTACGCATTCACCCGTGCTACGTCTGGACTCATATGTTGCGTTCACCCCAATCCCGTACATGCATCCCAACATCCAAACACATCACGATATACATAACCTGCATTATAGACTGCTCCCCATTTCATCGGAAATATCAATTGGATCGTCACAGACACGTCAGACATACACACCAGATCAGTTTACGATAATATTAAATAACACTAGTACAACCAACGTCAAAACATCAGTATCAGTATTATCATCATCATCCCTATTATCACTATCGCGACCGCAATCACGCCCCGTCAGTCCGAGTGTGCACACTCCTCCTAGGCTCTCCTAGGAGGAAACATCAGGGAAGGTCCCGAGATCAACCGGGCCTAGCTAGTCCTAGCTAGCTTCTCTCATTAAGCACACAGTCGCAATTTCAATAGGCACAATAGGCACACGGCCGCAATCTCAATATCACCATTATACATTACATATCATACCGCATGCATACATACAACTCAAACTGAGTAAGTATAACCTTATCTAACAACGCATTGACGAGCAATACACGACCCACAAAAGTAGAACAAACAATGGCCAATTTGCTCCTAATGCCATAACCACACGTGGGTGGTACCAATGAGAAACAACGGACAACGAACTCTCCCTGATAACAAATAATGAACAACAGGAACAACCGACATCCGACATGACATAGTCCATGAAAATGGAACATGCAAACAACGTCAAGCCGATCCTATATCACGTATCACGAGTAAGGAACTAGCGACAAACATCACAACTGAAATTCTACGTTGACGACAAGATCGAACAATAACTACAACAACAATGAACACGGCCACATACCTCACGACAATCACCACGACACTGATAACCTCCAAGGCGACGATAACAACCAACGACTCCATATAGGGTACAACCGAAGCACGATCGGAAAGAAGGAACAAGGGAGATGAAACCACGGAGAACCTGGTTGTCGAGGGTCACTATTGATTCTGTAAGCATTGGTTCTAGCACAAACAAACAATGACGGAGGATGCGGAGCGTTTGTCATCATAAAAGGGTAAGGCTTGTGTGATTGCACGACAATAAGGAGTAGACGAAATGATGGAGGTTTAGAAGATGAGGATTCAGTTTGATAAGGCACTAAGGCTGCCGAGGGTTCCAGAAGAAGAAAACGTGAATGGGGAAGGAGATGGGCTGCGCTACAGGACGAGAAAAACAAAGGTAGGTTATAATCTCCACTTCCTAGTATAGTTATTATATTAGTCTAGCTATTACTAATGTTAATATCATATTGCTACATTATTATTATTATTATTATTATTATTTATTTATTTATTTATTTATAAACCGAACTTTCATTAACACCAGAACAAATTACAAGAAGTTAGAGGGAAGCCGAGATACTATCTGGCTCCCACTCCCTTAACGATCGCAAAACTAATTCTAGTGAAAATATGAAGTGCGGCACGCGCTCCAGCATCCTGAGATATAGCGAATTTACGAATCCGCTGGAGCAGAGAAACAACATCCGTGTTGAGCTCACCGAGAGAGGAGAAGGAGAAAGGAAGGAAACCATACCCAATGGCCGTGCAGCGTGTCTGATACTTGGCACACTTACGGCGAGCAACATCAGCAACAGCCCGTCCAGGCTCAAAAGAAGTCAAGCCGGACTGGGTCAAAGGAGAAGACCCAGTCAAATCAACACACACATCCCGCCCCCTATCCCAGGAATAAAGAAGCAAATCTGCCGGGCGTAGGGGGTTGTCGTGCCCATCCATCAAACCGACATCCATCTCCTTACCGGCAGAAATACCAGATCGGAAACAGATATCCAAAAGGGTGTCGCGAACCAGGTTATGTCTATGCTTAATACCAACGGTACCAGCACATGACACTGCATGATCGCCAAAAATGTCGCCAACAAACACTCGAGAACAAGCGGGACAAGGTCTAGGTATCGAGAACAAAGGGACACCTAGTCGATAGCTAAGCACAGAGCGGTAAGTCTCCCATTCATGGTCTGCCCTAACCCGGAGATAGGCACTGCGCGCAGCCAATCAGACGTATGAGCACCCTGCAGAGACTTCCACAAAACAACCTGTCGCTGAGTCAATGAGAAATCCAATTCTACCGAAGCAGCAATCTTCGTGAAATATATATCTGCCAATTTCTTCATGAGTTTGGGGCCAGCGATCTCACTAGGATCACGGGGAAGGTCGGAACCGGTGGTCTCGTTAAAAAGAGCCAAGGCCGCATCGAAGGTCGGCCCGGGAGCCAAGACAGCTGAAGGTCGAAGGAGCATAGCCTGCAACTCAGAGGACTGGAGGCAAGAAGCCAGAAAGGCATAATGCAGAACATCCCCAGCACAATACACACCAAGCCCTCCAAAGTGGAAGGGTAGTGTGGAAAGACGCCACTGCCAGTCCCCAAACCCGGGGCCGGACGCGGTGACAATGCGCTCTAAGCTAGATCGCAGAGCGGTATCAAAGGAAATCTTAGCCGAGTCGAAAACCGAAGGAGGGCAAGTGCGCAGAGCAAAAGAACGCTTGCAAATACCCGCACATGCACGAAGTAACAACAACTCGCACTGTGGATCCTCAATCCTGGCAACAGAATCCATAAGCTCAATGGTCCTGGTAACTCTCTTCGCCACAAGTTCACTGCTGAACACTCCGCAAACACTGACGGGGCCACTAAGAACTTTGACACCACGCGACGGTCAAGAAATATCGGGGGGGGGGGGGGGGGGGGGGAACACCAGGAAGTCGACTCCTAGGATCTTCCTTAGGCCAAAAAACCTCGGTTTTGCCGACATTAAGATGAAGACCCAAGCGAGGACCGTCCATCATAATGAGCTCCAAAACCTTCCCCACGACCAAAGTATCTCCAACGATGGTGCCGTCGTCCAAGTACCAAGCCTGCAAGCTCAAGGGAAAAGAGTCCCGAATCTTACAAATCAAGGGATGCAAGACCAAAGCGAAAAGAAGAGGGCCCAAAGGGTCACCCTGCTGGACCCCCTGACAAGACCATAAGATATGCTCCCCGTAAAAAAGTCTGACAGGCCCAGAGTAACAGAACTCAACCCAGCGGGAGAGAACAGGGCAACAACGACGAACCTCTCGCAACATGATCTCCCGGTCGACTAAATTAAAGGCATTCTGGAAGTCGACTACAAGCATGGAAAGGCCCACATCGCCTTATTATTAAAGGCATTATTATTATTATTATTATTATTTTTATTATTGTTATTATTATTATTATTATTGTTATTATTGTTATTATTATTGTTATTGTTATTGTTATTATTATTATTATTATTATTATTATTATTATTTATTTATTGATTTATTTTTTATTTTTTGAAACCGAAACTTGGATTAAGATCGAAACAAATTAAAAGAAGTTATTATTATTATTATTATTTTATTATTTTTTTTGCAAGAAATGGCATTCCTCATATATCGAAATAATCAAATACAAGAGACTAGATCTTACAAAAGTAGAAACGCACTACAAAACTAAGTCAAGAGATACTACATCCCCTATTAATTGTAACCTCCTCCAGCTCGTATTTTCGTAACCACTTCGAACCTGATCTGCGTTATCAATTGAGCACAAGATCTTTCAGCATCCTTAACAATTCTTCTATTTCTTTCCGCCCAGACATGGTAAACCGCTGCTGCAATTGCCAGACGAAACATCTTATTCTTCCTGTGCTTTCGATGCTTCCTTTTCGCACTCCATCTCAGCTCTATTTGCAAATCATCACTTCGCCCCACCACTCCCATCCAGTCTTTAATTTCTCTCCACACTTCTCTAGCAAAGGAGCACTTGAAAAACAAATGAGAATGGCATTCAATTGCCTGTTTACAAAGAATACACCTGTTAACAATATACACAAACTTCTTCAACATGTTATCCAAAGTGGCAAGTTTCCTTTGAGCTGCAAGAAAAGTTATCAGGCCATGCTTGGGAATCATTCCCTTTTGCAACATCTTCATCCAATTTTTCCTATGATACTTCACGCGAAACCAGTCATATGCTAAGCTTATTCAAAAAGCATCATCAAAAACCCAGCTCTGCAACAAGGCTCTAGTTGCCTCCTTATTACCTTCCTTTCGTATAATCTCATCCCTAACCTTAATTATGCTTTTCAAAGTGGATGTGTATGTAACGATCTTCATTTTTGATCGTCAATATAGTCTGCCCTTCCAGAACATAACAATTTACCCATCGGCCCCAAACCCCCCTTTGCTGTCCAGGATTTTTCAAAGCCAAATGCATATCATTGTCTTATTCCATGCCACCATGTCTCTAATTCCCACGCCTCCTTCCTCCCAAGGAGCACACATACTCATCCAGCTTTTATGGGACAGGTGCGTGCTTTCAACATCTCCAGACCAAAAGAAGTGTTTACACATCTTTGTGACTCTCTGCATAACATTGCCAGGTAACAATGTATTTGCACACTGGTAATTCAATACCCCAAAGACCACTGAATTTAGAAGATGGGCCCTTCCTGCATAAGTCAGACTATTAGAAGACCAACATTGAGTAATATGCTGTAATTTCCTAAACAGCTCACTATAATGCTCCAACCTATTGTTGACAGTGTTCAGTGGAATGCCAAGATACCGACACGAGAACCTTCCCTCATTATATCCTGTACTAGTGAGGATACTCTCCTTAATTTCCTCCTGCACCCCTCCAAAATATACCCCAGTCTTCTCCCTATTAGCAAGTAATACTGATTCTTTTGCAAAGACATCAAGGACTCTAGCAGCAGCTTTAGCAGAGGGAACATCGCCCCTAACAAACACCATAAGATCATCCGCGAAAATTAGATGATTAAGTGACAATTTCCTACACTTTGGATGATAAGAAACTTGCTTTTCATTAACGATATCCCTCATATGTCTAGATAGAATTTCCATACTAAGCACAAACAAGTAAGGAGATAGTGGATCTCCTTGTCGCACACCACTTCTCCCTTTAAAAAAACCATGAATATTCCCATTAATCTTAATAGAGAACCAAGACCCCTGAATGCAACATCGTATCCAATGTATTAGAACTTGAGGGAAGTTGAATTCCTCTAACATATTGTCCAAAAAGGTCCACTGAAGCTAGTCAAACGCTTTCCTCAAGTCAATTTTCATTAAGCATCGTGGTGTCAGGAGTTTCCTACCATAGCCTTTAATCAGTGACTGAGATAACACAATATTCTCTTGAATGCTTCTATCAACAATGAACGTTGCCTGTTCCGGCCCCACTAGTTCATGGATTACTAATTTAAGTCTATTAGTTAGAATATTACTAATAACTTTGTAAAAAACCAAGCAACATGATATTGGTCTATAGTCCAACATTGATTGGCAAACCTGCTTTTTGGGAATTAGAGATATCACCGTTGTATTAGCTTGCTTCAACATCCTCCCTTTAGTAAAGAACTCAAAAACTACCTCGTAGAACTCTTTCCTGACTATATTCCAGGCAAATTTAAAGAAGCCGGCCGAAAAACCATCCGGACCTGGGCTTCCATCCAACCCTATGGAGAACACAACTTTGCGAATTTCCTCTTCTATAGCTAATGCAGTCAGACTGTCCCAACTTTCCTCAGACACCTTTGAACCATGACTGATGTTTATTTTCCTAATTTCCTTGCTTTGCCCCAACAAATCTGTATAGTACTCAACAAAACCCTGTGCCACATCTTCAATCCCCTCTCTAATTCTCCCCGGAGAATCCATGATTGAACCAATTACTTGTTGCTGGCTACGCTTCCTCAGCCTGCTATGAAAATAGGTAGTTGCCCCCATCATCTTAGGCTAACTTCTCCATTTTTGGTTTCTTCTGAAGTATACTTAGTTCAGCCTTCTTAAGAGTTTGCCACTCCTCTTGTAGTCGTCTATCAAGAGCAATTAAGCCGCCGTCTAAAGGGCTCCTCTGAAGAGAATGAGCACATGCCATCATTTCATTCTCAATATTCCCAATACGCTGCCCAATACTTGAATAATGCTGTTTGTGCATAAGCTTTAGGCCTTCCTTAACATTCTTTAACTTCCTAAATAGATGATAACCTGTCGTGCCACATGTCTTCTTACCCCAAGCATCTTTAACCACAGATGTGTATAAAGGATTCTGAATCCAACAATTTAAGAAACTAAAACGTTTTTTAAGCTTTCTTTCCTGTAAAATTGTCACCATCATCGGACAATGGTCAAAAACTCTCAAATGAAGATATTGGGCACTAGAATTAGGGAAATTAACCACCCACAGCTGATTAATGAGAGCCCTATCAAGCTTTGTCCAAACCCTAGATTCAGGATTCTGTTTGTTTGTCCAAGTATATTCAAACCCCTACCCTATTATATTAACTCTTGCATTCCACTCTGCGTTATACAGTCATTGAAAGCCTCCATTTCAGCATCATCAGGAATAGCCCCTCCCACCTTTTTACTCACTACAAGAAATACCTCCATTAGCTACCATACGCGCGCGACCAAAACTGTCAGTCGCTCATTTAGTGACTGAAAGTAACATGCGCGACCGATGTAAGTCGCTGGACGAAGAGACGGATTGGAAAAAATTGATTCCCCGTAGCGACCGATATCGGTCGCTAAAAAAAAAGCGCGCGACCGATATCAGTCGCTACGTAGCGACTGATTTCTGAAGCGCGCGACCGATGTTGGCCGCTAAGGGGTCTGAATTTTTTTAAAACCGCGAACACCCCCCTCCCCCTCTTACAAACCTCATTTCTCTCTCTCTCTCTCTCTCTCTCTCTCTCTCTCTCTCTCTCTCCCTCTCTCTCTCGCTCTTCACCCGTCTCCCCCTTCTCTCTAACCCGTCTCCCCCTTCATCCTTCCTTCTTCTTTCCTCCATTTTTTCTTAGTTACGGTATGTTTTTTTATCTATACTTAATTTAAATTATTTGTTAATTTTTGCATTTATTGATATAAATAAATTAGTTATTAAGTTAGATGTTTTTATAGTGTAGTGTTGTTGTGGTTGGAGTATTTAGTGTAGTTAGAATGTTAATTGCCCATAGGTTCCACAATTTGAAATTAGTAGATTGTTAGTATAAAGTTAGGGTTTGTGGTTAAGTAAATGAATGAATTGGGTTGTTTTGATGTGTTAGGAAATTGGAAGTGAAAATACAATTATGCCAATTTAGTGATGTACTTATAGATGGATTAGGTGCAAATATTACTATGTTTAGGTGAACTGAGAATTTTACTAAATATGTGAGTAGTGTCTATTAGTAAATTACTTTAGAGGAAATAATGTGTATTTGGTTATTGTCTAAATTTTTTTAGATAAAAAATGAAGAGATTTGAACGAAAATGGATGTATGAGGAAAGATTGTAAGAGACGACGTCCCACAACGTAATTTTTAGAGGGTGTTAATAGTTTTCTTGAGTTTGCAAAAACCCACCTCGAATACGCGTCAGAGGGTAGATTTAGATGTCCTTGTGTGAAATGTAAGAACCTCAGATTCTTGGATATTATTTTGATAAAGGAACATATTATCTCAAATGGGTTTTACCCAAATTATTATTGTTGGATTTGTCATGGTGAGACGTCTGCTATTGAGGAATATGAGGTTGAACAGAATGAGGGCGAGTTGAGAGGAATGATTGTTGATGTGGTTGAGTGCAATGTGTTTAATGATGAGAGCATGTGCACTAACGATGATGACCAACCAACCCCACAAGAGCCAAACCCACGAGCGAAAGCGTTTTTTGATATGTTAGAGGCTGCGGAGAAGCCATTATATGGAGGGTGTGATGTGACATTGTTAGAAGTCGCGTCTATGGTAGTGACCCTTAAATGTGAGTACAACCTATCGTTTGGGTGCGTAGACGGTGTCGCTGCGTTGATTGAGAAACTCATCCCAAAAGACAACATTATGACCAAAACATTCTACAATACCAAAAAAATTGTTAAAGGTCTTGAACTTTCGCATCAAAAGATCGATGCTTGTTCCGATGGATGTATGCTTTTTTGGAAGGACGATGTCCTGCTTGAGGAATGTAAGATATGTGGTAAGGGTAGATACAAAAGTGTAGATGAAAATATTGTTTTGAGGGGTAGGAAGGGAAAGAGTACTGCGAGCCATTAAAAACCTATACCACTTAGTCGACTCACTTACTTTCCCATCGCCCCTAGACTCCAAAAATTATATGCAACCAGAACCATTGCCGAACAAATGCGGTGACATAAAGAAGAAACTCGTGTAGAGGGGAAGTTGTGTCATCCTAGTGGCGGGGAGGAGTGGAAACGCTTTGATAGGATTTACCCTGAATTTGCTGAGGAACACCGTAACGTGAGACTTGGTGTAATCCCCTAGAAATTCTAACGCAATACAGTGGCAGAAACACTGTAGAAGTGGGATTATAACACACTGTAGCTATGTTTTGATTAAATAAAAATGGTAAGTCAATACATAAGCCATAAAATAAAAATGGCTACAAAATAAATAAATAAATAAAATCCATAAAAAGAGTTTTAACAATCCATAATATCTGATTAAAACAAGCAGGATCCATAACTGCTCGCTAGCCCACCCGAAGGAAAACACATATACCTGCCATGTTTAAAACATAACAGCCACAATCAGTGGGGAGCAACGTCAACGTTCTCCCAGCCGTATAACAGGATTTTAAAACTGTAATTACTATTATAGAAAAATAGTAAAAATGGAAAACAGTAAAACACATTATAATAAAAATAAACTTTCAGTGAAAAACTTCACGTATCAAAACAATATAATAAAAATGAGTTTTCCGAAAAAAAAACATAAAATATTTGCCAACCTGCAACCAAATTATATCAATAATAATAAAAAAATTCAAAATGGCGTTATGGATAGGAGTAGTGTAGACGGCTAGACTTTCACTAGGAGAATACTAAAAACTAGCTTCGAGAACTTAGTTCAAACAAATCAAACTTCGGTCTCTAACTAGGCTACTCAACCATAATAGAGCGGCGACTTATAAATGCGTGGTCCTAGTTTAAGATAATGCACATCCCTCCTGGGATTACCTGTCACCCAGTTCAACTTATGACGGCGACTTACTGCGAGGCCTAAGCTTAAGGTCCAAATGTACAAAACTCCCGGGATACCTGTCACCCGGTTCAACAACCAATGTACCGATTCCTGATACACTTGCCTTATAGTTGATGGCAAAACCGTAAACCCTAGAATATATTACTCTAACCTCACACTTGTCCTTATTCCATAACTCCAAAACAAAGCCATTATCGATATTCAAAAGATATAAACATTATAAATAATATAGAGAGAAAAGGAGTAACCATTATATTCTAAAAGAGAAAACTTTCTATTTTTAGAAACTTTAAAAAAATAAAATCATATCAAAATAGCGAAAATATTAGTTTATACTAATTCAACATTTTAGTAAACGATATAGATTTATAAAACTAATACTTTCGGACTTAACGATATTAATTTCTAAAACGAGAACAATTGGGTTTATGCAATTATTAAAATATCGTACAAGTGTTATGAAATGATTAAAAATGTCTTAAGCATTTTAATACTACTAATCAGGGTGTTTTCAAAAGTTATAAAACTAAAATTCCCTAATTATTATTAGTTTCGTCAATAAAATTATAGATAGGATTTTAAGGCAAATATCAAATTAAATATTTGAACGTCTTTATTTAATTAAACCAACAAATATATTTAGAGTATGTTAAGGGATGATTTAACTCTTAAAGTTTCAGATTTAAATATTTTCAAAATAGATGGAAAAATAAATCTTTTAGGTAAGACGAAACATTTTAACGATAAATCGTAATTTGTCCAAAAATAAATACTTATAAATTAAGGACTTTAAATAAATAGTAAAAAAATTACGTAAAATAGCTAAACTATATTTATGGACATTCTGTCTAGAAAAGAAAATTTTCCAGAATACTTAGACTCGGTTTTTAAAGGGTTTTCTCGTTAATCGTCTAATTGCGACGATAACGATTAATAAAAATAGTAATTACAAAACGATTTAAGTATTAATGTCCAAAAATTATTATTAAACTTAAAAATCATCATTTTCCAGAATATACTAATTTTCCAGATTTTCCAAAGTTCCAGATTTACCAAATTCCAATAAAACCGTCATTTAAAACCCGTTTTCACAATTAACGATTACATTAATAAAACTTATCGTTCCGAACATTTATTAAGGCACTAAAAATCATAAAATTACATTTTAATATGAAATCATCAGAATCACATTTTTTCCAGATTTAATCATAGGACCAGAAATCAAGAATTTAAACGACAAACACGGTTTTAACGATAAACGATGATTTAAAGTGATTAATTAATTCATCCACTTAACAATTCCGAAAAATTATGAAATAATTCAAAAACTTCTATTTCATCAGAAAGTTTTACCACGTCAAAAGTCAGGTTAAAATAAAATGTTTAAGTACTAGAACTAAAAATCGGCTTTTAATCGTTTTTGTCCGTAAACGGAAATAATTCAATAATCGATAACTAAAATATCAGAAAAATACTAAATTATTAAAAATCATCAAAAACATCATTTTTACAGAATATAAATAAATAAATAAATAAATAAATAAATATATATATATATATATTACATGTTTAGGCCGAATATTACGATTTTACAAATTAATATGACGATTTAATCGTTAATCTCGTAAAAGCGATAAAAATATCGAAACATGCAAATTTTCAACTTTTTTTAAACATTTTTCAGATTATATGACATACATATATTGTCAAAAATGAAATATAAAAATTATACATGCAAATACACAATTAAAATCATGAAATACCGAGTAACATCGACGTTACCTCTAACCCAAATTCGAGTCGATTATAAATTCGTCGTCTTCGGGATCATTCAAAAATCCTTCAACACAAGAAAAGCATGGTGGAAAAATACCATGAGAAAACTAAGAAAATCAAGGAAAATAACGATCGAAAACAACATCGATTATTACCTTAACGAAGGGATCGGAATGACGATTATTTTGACGATAAAAACGAGACGATTATGACTCGAATTGGAGCAAGAATCAGCGTAGAACTGCTGGAGGATGTCACATTTTTTGAGGGAATTGAAAAAGTATTTTTTTTTGTTTATGAGAGAAATGAATGTAAGAAAGAAATGGATGGTTTCAAAGCATAAATGATGATAAATTTTGATGAAAACTATGTAGAAATATACCAAATGACCAGCCAAAATAGTGATAGGTAGGAGAATGAAAGGTTGATCATAATGCATAGAATAAATGGAAGAAAAATAATCTTACGTTTATGGTTTAATTTGACAAAATGAAACGTATAAATAATACGTAGTAAAATTTGTCACCAGAAGCTTAGTCGGTCCAAAATGTGAGGAAAAGGTCTCAAATAATTTATAAGTTGATAAAAAGTATAATCGTAAAATAGTTAAAGGCATTTCAAGGTAATTTGAGTAAACCTCGCGTAAGAAAATAATTATTCGCGAAA
This sequence comes from Agrostemma githago, assembly GCA_958450325.1. Lineage (NCBI taxonomy): Eukaryota > Viridiplantae > Streptophyta > Magnoliopsida > Caryophyllales > Caryophyllaceae > Agrostemma > Agrostemma githago. The sequence continues at coordinate 8,091,557 of OY288249.1, read as the reverse complement.
CTTCGTATTAAAATCATAAATGGCTACTCTTTAGTAAACAAAAATATTTCTTAGTTGAAAATATTATACAAATGTATTTAAATATTTTTAGAAAGAGGAATAACTTAAATCCGAGCTTAAAAACGTTAATTCGTAGAGAAATAGAATTCCTCGCGGAAAATAAATAGTTTACGAGGAAAATCAAATAAATGGATTTAAAAGAATTAAAAATCTTTTTAAAATATAAATAAATATCATTAAACTCAACAATGAAAATAGAGCTTAGTAAAATGATGAAATGCAAGGCCGAAATGTGACAGAGTTATGACAGAGTCATAACGGTAAAGACAAAAACGCTAGGAAAAATAGCGGGTGTTACAATCCTCCCCACTAAAAGAAAGTTTCGTCCTCGAAACTAAGGATAAGTAGAAAGTAACAGAAATTACCTCACTTGAAAAGATGAGGATACAAAGTTCGCATAAAAATTTTTACTTTAAAAGAAAACTTTACAACTTTCAAAGTGATACGAAATCGAATGCAAATATTTATTCCAAGAGGAATTGGGCTAAGCTACCCGAAGTTTAAAATCTTTTAATTAATGAAATCGTAAAGTAAAGTTATTTGATAAAATAACGACGTCAAATAACATTAGTAAACAAACTCGAAGGAAACAGGGTAACTAAAACATTTTCAAAACAAAAGTAAAACAATTTTTGCTTAAGAAATTTCATAATAATTCTTTTTATGATGAAACAAAATTCTGTTTGGAGGAATCAAAATTTATAGTTAGTAAAAATCAAACCAGTCGTCAAAAATTTTCAATAACAGATTCAAAAGTCCACCAACAATAAAACGGAAACTAATTTCAAAATGTTAAAATTTCGGAAATGTTATCAAAGTAATTGTGAAAGTTTTCAAAAATGTTATCAAATTTGAACATACAAAATAATTTCGACAAAGTTAAAACGTTTTATGTCATAATCATATAGAAATCGAAGTTTTTGGAAATGGGAAAGTCTTCATAAAATTCCGTTCGCTTGAAAAATCAAAATTTGAATCAATTTCAAAATACTTTGAAATAATTTGTTAAGGCATTTCGAAACATGTCTAAACATTTGTTATCAACCAAAAATAAAACAAAAACGAAGTACACGGTTATGAAATTTATAACTCAAGGTGTTAAAATTTCACGAAAACCCAAAATGCTAAATTGTTCGAAGTTTTTACAAAATGGGGAGTTTTAAAATTTGAAATTATGCTTCAAAATGTTAAAATTTCATGAAAATAATTTTTTTTTAGATTAGTCAAACTTTTCATAACACAAGTCTGGGGAAAATAATAAAAGGATAAATGGAGTCAAAGTCAACGACAAATCGAAACAAAAGTTTTCAAACCCGATAAAGAAGTCGAAAGGGATTGGCTGAAGAAGAAGAAGCGGGATTCAAGAGAAGCTAAGGGGAGGGAGGACGAATTTGAGAGTCAAATAGAACTCTCAAGGATTGAAGAATTAAATCAACCATCTCGAGATTCCCGGTACGACTCCCACAACCCGGGTCCCTAATTTCCATCAAATCACGTTAAGTCCAATATTAGGCACTAGGTGGTACTACTCGGCCACTATCTCCAAAAATGTCTTACGTGACTATCCAATCGTTCAAGCGACACGATACTAATCCACAAATGCTTTAGAATCAAATCCACAATTTAGATTCCAACGGTTAACAAAACATACCCAAACCATTGATCGATAAGGCTCCTAATTTCAAAACTCAAAGGTTTGAACTCGAGGTATGCTCCAAATTTCTCGAGTAAGGAACATTAAACAAGGTCCACCAATATAACAATGCTTGGGCACAGAATCCTCAAAATGATTACCAACATGTTTATAATGCCACAAGTAAAGAAGTTGGGGAAAGTATAACAAATCCTCAAATACGCTCAAACCTATATGTAATGACGCAAACACTTACATCTTCAAACACGTCATTGGGCTAAGGTTTCTAAAAATTCCACCAAATTTCATATTGTATCAGCGAAATCACCAAATATTTATTAAATCAACGAAGCCACAATCTCGTTGGTCTAAGGTTATAACAGTCCCAATAAGATGATCCGTATTATAATATTCCTCAAAACAGCACAATAAAACCAAACTGTGATTGTGCAAGATAGTTCTCTTCTCTAAGGGACAACAACAATTTATCCCAAGTTAGATCACTCAACCCCAAAGTTCATAGGTTACAACCTTAAACGACGATCAACGATCTAATCCTTAAGAAATACGGGTAATCTATGTCAACCAAAATTTCTAACGACATTAATGAAAACCTTCAATGGTACCATAACACTCAGTCTAACACCTTAAACAATACTCTATGATCCCAAATATTCGCGATGCATCCATTAAATAAACATTAGGTAAAGAATCCAAAGTAATATTATCAGTTACCCTTAGTTTGGTTCTAGGTTAGGTACTAGGTATCCATCAAATATGACATACTCTCTTACTACTCCCAAATATATCCAACTCTAAGTCCTCCAAAAAAATCAAGTAACCTATAACCCAAGGTTCAAAATCTTAAGTACCAACCTAATTCCATTAATTGACATTTTGCTATTCAAATTAATCCTCAAGAATTTCTTACTTGCTTAGAAAGTAGGGCAGACTCAAAATCCTCAAACCAGGTAACAAGGGTTTACTAAGCCTCAAACATTTATAACAAGGGTTCACTAAGACAGAATCCGGTCTAACCAAAGAATCTCAAGAGAAAGATGGTAGAATAGAAGAATAGAACAAGGATTCACCAAGAGAATGAAGATGAGAATATATAAGAGAAGAATTGGAAGAAATAGAGGAAGGAAGAAAAGAATCAATGATACTATATTACTAAGTTCTTGAACCAGAGGAGAATCTTCAATCCTCCAGAGTTCACGAGGGAACAAGAAGAATTACTTCATCTTCTTGTAGAGGAACGAGCACACAAGTCTTGAGTCGCTCCATCTGGATCTACTACTGTAACGTCACGGAACAGGGATCTACTCTTAATCATCTAACCTGTAGTTTGAGCAAACTAAACCGGAGCTGAAAAGTCAGCATCGACCTCTTTCTTGGGGCACAAAGTTGTCCACTCGAGTCAGCAGTCGTTGAGAGTGCTAAGCAGGTCTTGTCCCGATCTGGAGCAGCATATCAGCATCTTGTTCTTTCATCTTCTTCTCGATAAAAGAAACAAATATTCAATGCTAGTCATTGAGTTACAAGAACAAATAATCCTAACAGTTAAGTCCTTATTTGTTTCTACCCATTTCTAATAATATTTTTATTTACCGTTTGAATCATTTACTGGTATTTTCCCTAACTTCAGGTGTAAGCGTTGGGAGCAGTGATGCTCTGATACCAACTGTAATCCCCTAGAAATTCTAACGCAATACAGTGGCGGAAACACTGTAGAAGTGGGATTATAACACACTGTAGCTGTGTTTTGATTAAATAAAAATGGTAAGTCAATACATAAGCCATAAAATAAAAATGGCTACAAAATAAATAAATAAATAAAATCCATAAAAAGAGTTTTAACAATCCATAATACAGTGATCTGATTAAAACAAGCAGGATCCATAACTGCTCGCTAGCCCACCCGAAGGAAAACACATATACCTGCCATGTTTAAAACATAACAGCCACAATCAGTTGGGAGTAACGTCAACGTTCTCCCAGCCGTATAACAGGATTTTAAAACTGTAATTACTATTATAGAAAAATAGTAAAAATGGAAAACAGTAAAACACATTGTAATAAAAATAAACTTTCAGTGAAAAACTTCACGTATCAAAACAATATAATAAAAATGAGTTTTCCGAAAAAAAACATAAAACATTTGCCAACCTGCAACCAAATTATATCGATAATAATAAAAAAATTCAAAATGGCGTTATGGATAGGAGTAGTGTAGACGGCTAGACTTTCACTAGGAGAATACTAAAAACTAGCTTCGAGAACTTAGTTCAAACAAATCAAACTTCGGTCTCTAACTAGGCTACTCAACCATAATAGAGCGGCGATTATAAATGCGTGGCCCTAGTTTAAGATAATGCACACCCCTCCTGGGATTACCTGTCACCCAGTTCAACTTATGACGGCGACTTACTGCGAGGCCTAAGCTTAAGGTCCAAATGTACAAAACTCCCGGGATACCTGTCACTCGGTTCAACAACCAATGTACCGATTCCTGATACACTTGCCTTATAGTTGATGGCAAAACCGTAAACCCTAGAATATATTACTCTAACCTCACACTTGTCCTTATTCCATAACTCCAAAACAAAGCCATTATCGATATTCAAAAGATATAAACATTATAAATAATATAGAGATAAAAGGAGTAACCATTATATTCTAAAAGAGAAAACTTTCTATTTTTAGAAACTTTACAAAAATAAAATCATATCAAAATAGCGAAAATATTAGTTTATACTAATTCAACATTTCAGTAAACGATATAGATTTATAAAACTAATACTTTCGGCCTTAACGATATTAATTTCTAAAACGAGAACAATTGAGTTTATGAAATTATTAAAATATCGTACAAGTGTTATGAAATGATTAAAAATGTCTTAAGCATTTTAATACTACTAATCAGGGTGTTTTCAAAAGTTATAAAGCTAAAATTCCCTAATTATTATTAGTTTCGTCAATAAAATTATAGATAGGATTTTACGGCAAATATCAAATTAAATATTTGAACGTCTTTATTTAATTAAACCAACAAATATATTTAGAGTATGTTAAGGGATGGTTTAACTCTTAAAGTTTCAGATTTAAATATTTTCAAAATAGATGGAAAAATAAATCTTTTAGGTAAGACGAAGCATTTTAACGATAAATCGTAATTTGTCCAAAAATAAATACTTATAAATTAAGGACTTTAAATAAATAGTAAAAAAATTACTTAAAATAGCTAAACTATATTTATGGACATTCTGTCCAGAAAAGAAAATTTTCCAGAATACTAAGACTCGGTTTTTAAAGGGTTTTCTCGTTAATCGTCTAATTGCGACGATAACGATTAATAAAAATAGTAATTACAAAACGATTTAAGTATTAATGTTCAAAAATTATTATTAAACTTAAAAATCATCATTTTCCAGAATATACTAATTTTCCAGATTTTCCAAAGTTCCATATTTACCAAATTCCAATAAAACCGTCATTTAAAACCCGTTTTCACAATTAACGATTCCATTAATAAAACTTATCGTTCCGAACATTTATTAAGGCACTAAAAATCATAAAATTACATTTTAATATGAAATCATCAGAATCACATTTTTTCCAGATTTAATCATAGGACCAGAAATCGAGAATTTAAACGACAAACACGGTTTTAACGATAAACGATGATTTAAAGTGATTAATTAATTCATCCACTTAACAATTCCGAAAAATTATGAAACAATTCAAAAAATTCTATTTCATCAGAAAGTTTCACCACGTCAAAAGTCAGGTTAAAATAAAACGTTTAAGTACTAGAACTAAAAATCGGCTTTTAATCGGTTTTGTCCGTAAACGGAAATAATTCAATAATCGATAACTAAAATATCAGAAAAATACTAAATTATTAAAAATCATCAAAAACATCATTTTTACAGAATATAAATATATATTACATGTTTAGGCCGAATATTACGATTTTACAAATTAATATGACGATTTAATCGTTAATCTCGTAAAAGCGATAAAAATATCGAAACATGCAAATTTTCAACTTTTTTTAAAAAATTTTCAGATTATATGACATACATATACTGTCAAAAATGAAATATAAAAATTATACATGCAAATACACAATTAAAATCATGAAATACCGAGTAACATCGACGTTACCTCTAACCCAAATTTGAGTCGATTATAAATTCGTCGTCTTCGGGATCATTCAAAAATCCTTTAACACAAGAAAAGCATGGTGGAAAAATACCATGAGAAAACTAATAAAATCAAGGAAAATAACGATCGAAAACAACATCGATTATTACCTTAACGAAGGGATCAGAATGACGATTATTTTGACGATAAAAACAAGACGATTATGACTCGAATTGGAGCAAGAATCAGCGTAGTACTGCAGGAGGATGTCACAATTTTTGAGGGAATTAAAAGAGTATTTTTTTTTGTTTATGAGAGAAATGAATGTAAGAAAGAAATGGATGGTTTCTAAGCATAAATGATGATAAATTTTGATGAAAACTATGTAGAAATATACCAAATGACCAGCCAAAATAGTGATAGGTAGGAGAATGAAAGGTTGATCATAATGCATGGAATAAATGGAAGAAAAATAATCTTACGTTTACGGTTTAACGTGGCAAAATGAAACGTATAAATAATACGTAGTAAAATTTGTCACCAGAAGCTTAGTCGGTCCAAAATGTGAGGAAAAGGTCTCAAATAATTTATAAGTTGATAAAAAGTATAATCGTAAAATAGTTAAAGGCATTTCAAGGTAATTTGAGTAAACCTCACGTAAGAAAATAATTATTCGCGAAACTTCGTATTAAAATCATAAATGGCTACTCTTTAGTAAACAAAAATATTTCTTAGTTGAAAATATTATACAAATGTATTTAAACATTTTTAGGAAGAGGAATAACTTAAATCCGAGCTTAAAAACGTTAATTCGTAGAGAAATAGAATTCCTCGCGGAAAATAAATAGTTTACGAGGAAAATCAAATAAATGGATTTAAAAGAATTAAAAATCTTTTTAAAATATAAATAAATATCATTAAACTCAACAATGAAAATAGAGCTTAGTAAAATGATGAAATGCAAGGCCAAAATGTGACAGAGTTATGACAGAGTCATAACGGTAAAGACAAAAACGCTAGGAAAAATAGCGGGTGTTACACTTGGGTTGTGTACCGATGGGTTTGCCCCTTTCGGTCAGTTCGGTAAGTCGTACTCATGTTGGCCTGTCATGGTCACACCATACAACTTACCCCCATGGCTTTGTCTGAAACCACCGTTCATCTTCCTTTCTCTTATTGTTCCCGGCCCAAAAAATCCAAAAAACCACTTGGATGTTTACTTACAACTAGTGGTAGAGGAATTGAAACATTTGTGGGAAGTAGGGGTGGAGACATATGATGTGTCGTTGAAACAAAATTTTCAGCTTAGAGCATCGCTATTGTGGACTATAAACGATTTCCCTGCGTATGGTATCCTGAGTGGTTGGTCTACGGCGGGCCAGAAAGCTTGTCCTTGTTGCATGAGTGAAAGCAAAATTAGTTTGTTTGACTGTCATAGACAGTTCCTACCCGAGGGTCACATGTACAGGAAGAACATGAGAGCTTTCAAGAAGGGTGAGGTGGTGCTAGATAAGGCACCGATTCGTCTCCAAGGAGATGAGATATGGGAGGTGATTTCAGAGTTCTCATCTACTGTTGACGAGACCGATCAAGAGTTCAAGGATCTTAAGAAATTAAAAAATGGTTGGTTTAAAAGAAGCATGTTCTTCGACCTTCCATATTGGAGTACTTTATTACTCCGACATAATCTGGATGTGATGCATATTAAGAAGAATTTCTTTGAGCAACTGATTCACACCGTCGTGGATGTAGAGGGTAAGACATGTGACACCGTAGGATCCCGAAAAGATTTGAAAAAAATTTGTGACCGTCCGAAATTGCATATCAAGCGAGATGGGTCCAAGCCTAGGGCCTTGTTTAGCCTTGATAAGGCTTAGAGAAAGGCCGTGTTAGAGTGGGTAGGGAAATTGAAGTTCCCTGATGGGTACGCATCCGATTTTAGTCGGTGTGTGGACATTAAGAACTTGAAGCTGCAAGGTTTGAAGAGTCATGACTGCCACGTGTTCATGGAGCGATTACTACCTGTGGCATTGAAACACCTGCTGCCGGAAGGTGTTTGGAATCCTATCACTGAGATATCTCAGTTTTTTCAAGATTTGTGTTCGTCGATAGTTATAATTGACGACATGACTCGTTTGGAGGATCAAATTCTTCAGATACTATGCAAACTTGAGATGATCTTCCCACCCTCCTACTTCTTTAACTCAATGGAGCATCTACCGGTCCACTTGCCCTACGAAGCTAAAGTGGGAGGACCGGTCCAATTTAGATGGATGTACCCGTTTGAGAGGTGAGAACTTTCAACTACTTATTTACCCACTAACGTTAGATACTGTAATTTACTAATAACATAATTGCTTGATTGTCATAGATTTCTCAACCATCTGAAGAAAAAAATTGGTAACAAGGCGAGGGTCGAGGGCTCCATATGTAATGCTTATTTAACAGAGGAGATAGCAAACTTCTGTTCTCTGTATTTCGAGAAAGAAGTGAACACAAAAGCCAAGAATAATCTTAACCTAGAAACACCCGAGATGATTGACCCTAACATACCAGACTTTTTTCAAAGTAAGGTAGGTGAAGGATCGTCATCGTCTGGCGGGTGGAGGATATTAGATGAGAAAGTGTACAATCGTGCTCACCTTTACTTGTTATCAAACTGCGAAGTTTTGGAGCTGTACGAGAAGCAGTTTGTAACTGAATTTCTAGCTCCTAGTCCACATTTAAATGCTGATGATATTTGGAATAAGCATGAGGAACAGTTTCCCAGTTGGCTGAAGCAGCATGTAATTTCAGAGAATATTCGGGATGATTTGTTTAGGAGTCTAGCATTAGGTCCTCTGTGGAAGGTTAGAACTTGGAACCGGTATTCGGTTAATGGTTACAATTTCCATACATTTGCTCATGGTAGCAGTAGGGCTAGATGTAATTTCGGTGTGAGTGTGTCGTCAGTTGATGGTGATGACTTCTACGGTCTACTGGAGGACATCTTCGAGTTGTGCTATGTTGGACATGATCGTGGGTATAGAGCTGTGGTATTTAAATGTGAATGGAAGGACAACTCAGTGCATGGTACTAGAGTACATGAAAGGTACAAACTAGTTGAAGTTAATCATACAAAAAAATACTCCAAGTACGATCCGTTTATACTTGCACATCGAGCCCACCAAGTGTACTTTGCTCCTTATCCAACCACAAAGAACGATAGAACTGTAAACCAGTGGTGGGCGGTGTTTAAAAATAAGCCATGGGAGCACTTTGACACTGACCTCTTCCAAGAGGAGGTCATTTCTAGTGGTACAACATTGTCTCCAATTGATGAGAATCTTTTCGCAAGTGATGATGACAATAATGAGGTGGATGTGGGAGAGGATTTTGAAGACGATGAAGGTGATGAGGAGGAGGAAGGTGCTTTGAGTGATATGGTCGAGGAGGAGGAAGATGCCAATGATTTGGAGGTCGATGACGAGGAGGAGGAAGACTACAAGGAAAAGGATGTAGTTGGTTCGAGTAGGCAAGTGGAAGATGACAACGATAGCGATGATGATTGCTAGTAGGGTATAGTTTTTAGTAAGTTATATTATTTCAATATAGTAGTCTGTAGTCTATATTTTGGGCATATTATGGCAATATTATGATGTCAATTTCTAACTTTCTACCTTTGTCTGCAGATATGACGTTGGGCAGAAGACTGCGGTTTGGGAGTGGGAGCAGGAACAGGGGGTCCCAGCAGCAGCAGGAGGAGGACCAGCAGGAGAATCAGCTGGAGGACCAGAACGTGGACCAGCAGAACGAGGAGGAGGCGGAAGATGATCAACAACCTGAACAACCACAGCAGGGACCTCACTCGCTTGAATATCGACACGAAGGGTGCCTAATTATGAGCCCCGATAAGACGTGGTGAGACATTACATTATTAGCGACGTCATTTACTGGTTTTCAAACTTTAATCACATTAGCAACATCATTTTATTTCATATTTTTGTGAGACATCATCTTATTTCATTCTTTGGTGTAGGTTTTGGGATTGAGCGGTGGTGACTGGTGTGACGGACAGTTTCCTGAAAGAATTCACCACTTACTGCACTGGTTGGACCCAGGTGCCTCGGTGGAAGCAGGAGAAGAAGTGGTCCAACTTCAAGGTGCACCAATATTTTTGTTTTATTAATTAACTTTTAATGTTTACGGATTACTAATACACTAACAACAAACGATCTTGTAGATGAAACACTATTGGAACCCCAGTCTCGAGGTGGCTGCGAGAGACAGATACATGGACGTCGCAAAGCCAAGGTACAAGGACAACATGTGGAAGTTGGTGAGCGGAGGAAGGGCACACAAATACCTTAAAGGTTTGATTACTCAATTAGTGTTCGTACCTGAATAGAAAGTTGTATATATCTTACGGATCTCTTCATATGAATTGTAGGTGAAGCCATTGAACAGTTCGAAAAAGCCCGCTCCAACCCGAAGTTCATTAAGAGATCCGTCCAGGCGAAGAAGAACAAGAGGCGGGGAGGAGACTCCGTGGCGGAAGCGGAGGCCACCCACTACGGTGGGTCGCAGTCGATGCATCAGCGGGCTATGAAGGTAAGTATTTCCTTTCCCTTGATTTTTATTTTGGATTCTTATTTAATGTTTACAGTGTAAATGTAAATGAGAAATCTACATGTACTGTCAACAGTTGAAGAAGCAAGCAGGAGAACTCCCCCTGCCTGTGCAGCTGTTTCTTGACACGAAGACCAAGGGGGACTCCACCACTGGTCGAACCTTCATTACGAAGAAGGACGCCGCCATTTGGGTAAGTTTCTAACATAAGGCTTCTTTAAATTGTTCTTTACATCTCACCTAATCATTGCTACAATTTCTTTTAGAGAGCATATTTGGAGGCCACTAACACGCCCGACGCTGAAGGTGAGGACCCGGCCGAGATTTGGTACAGAATCGTGCGAGGGTACCGCAAGGGAGCGGTGTACGGTACGGGGAACGCTCACACCCTATACTGGACACCACCCAATGCTCGGGGGGGGGGGGGGGCATGCGACCTCGACGGAGTACGTACCGTCCGTCGTTGCTGAGATGAGATCGGAAATGCAAGAGGAGAGGGCGCAACGGGCTGCTATGGCTGAGAGGATAAGGGAGCAAGATGAGAGATTGAAGATGCAGGATGAGCGTATCCAGCGACAGGATCAGGTGAACTTGCAAATTTTAGAAGAGCTAACCCGCCTAAGGAGCATGCAGCAGCAGAACTGCAACTCCGGCCCCATTCCCCGACACCGAGATCCTAGAGACCCCTTCAATGGGGGTGGTAGTGGTGCTTCAGCTAGTTTTCCTGTTAGCTGAATAGACTGAAAATGGTTTGTAGTTTATGAATATTTATCGAAAACAGTTTGTAACATTACTCTTAATTTAGTTTAGTAGAGACATTTGCGTACTTGGTTGCCGATTCTGGAGTGTGAAGCTGGCGTAACATTTGGAACGACGTTTGGAATGTTTGGTATGATATGTTGGGCGTATTTTGGTTATTGGTTTGTGTTTTTGTGCAGATTTTGGCTAGAAATAAAATAAGTAGAATCAGCCTACTACATGTCCCTTAGCGACCGATATCGGTCGCTATAAAACGTCCAAAAGCGACCGATATCGGCCTATTATAGTGCCACGTCACTCCCCTTAGCGACCGATATCGGTCGCTACTCTTACGCTATTAGCGACTGACGTCGGTCGCTACTTTTAGCGACCGATTTCGGTCGCGCGTGTTTTTTTAGCGACTGATATCGGTCGCCCAAAGCGACTAATTGGTGCGACTGTTCCTTAGCGACTGTCATTTGTCGCGCGTCTATTTTAGCGACAGATGACGGTGGCTAAGATAAGTCGCTCGAGAGCTAAATTCTTGTAGTGACTGGCATTCCTACTAATGTTAAAATCCCCGATAGCAATCCAACTCTGACTAGTTCTGCTGATACTAGCAAGTCTATTCCAAAGATCAACTCTGTTAGTAGCATTATTAGCGCCATAAACCATAGTTACTAAGAACATTATTCCTGGAGCATTATGTTTAGCGAGACAATGTAAAACTGAGCATGCTCCTCTAATACTGTAATCCGAACTGTGCTAGAATTCCACAGAATCCAGACCCTACCATTATAATGACTACTATAATTGCATATTACTGAATAATCCTTGAATAATCCAGTAATAATCCCTTTAGCTTTATTAACCTTTATTCTTGTTTCTAATAAACCTAATATATCGTGTTAATAATATATAATAATATGTCGTGTTAATGCCAACAAGTATTTTTCATTTTGAATTAAAATTGTTTGGGTAAGCCTTCTCCTCCCAGAAAAACCCTAGCCTCCATCTTTTATCCGGGGCTTCCATCAATAATTAATCGATGGTAAGCCCCAAAAACTGATTAGTTTTCACTTCCTAGTTTTGATAATTAATATGTTATTCAATAAAAGTCTCTCTTTTTATGGAAGTTTCATCCTTTATTTCAAGGTTTTTGTCCTTTTGGTCAAGGTTTCGGTCCCTTACGTTGTTATGGGGCTTAGTTTTATTATTATTGACAAGGGTATTTTGTTGATGGTTCGTCGCACGTCTATTCAATGTCTACAAGTAATTTGTCAACGATCTTTGAGGCCAATAGAAGGTAAGTTTTCTCAAGTTCTGAATCAAACGAAGGATCTCCTCAACAAAAGCTGCAAGAAGATAGCGATACGGGGTCATGCCGAATTGTCAGATCATGTCTTGAGATCCTTAGTTTATAAGAGAAATTACTTTCTTTGGTTTTTATTGGATTTGATTGCAATTATAGGTATGCGTTGTAAGTGCCGTTTGGCGTTCGATTAATGAATTATTCTTCTCGCTAAAAAAAAAATAAAAAAAATAAACCTAATATATCAATTCTCCTACTCCTCATCAATTGTAAAACTGTGTGCTGCTTAAGAGGCTCATTCCCATCTTGTATGTTCCAAGAACAGATAATCATTTAGTGATAAGTCGGTATTTATAAGTATTTTTACCCCTTTAATATTATTATTTTTATGTCGTCGTTCGTATTATTCGAATTAAAATGATTTATTTTATATAAGTTGGGTTTATTAGTAAACTTTTGATATTTTTGTGCTACATTGAGTTTTTAATATATATTTTAATTAATCAGTAATAACCCGCTTGGATTAGATTGCGAGACTACTAAAATCGTATGTACGTTTGCAGGTCTGTCTTAAGACGACAATATCTCACTCATACGATGTAGGAATAATGGGAATTAAAATGCATTGGAAAGCTAAGTTCGAGATGAACAACTTTGTTGAAGAGAGCAAAATCAAATTCCATCATCTAATGGGTCGAAATCGAGCTTGAAACCATCCGCCCATTATGAAAAAATAAGAAAAGAGAATCTGGTGTAAAAAGGAAAGAAGAAGATGTTGAATTGTAAGAGCAAGATCAATTAATTAAGGAAAAAATAAATTCACTAAGATCAAATCAACACTATAAAAGAAGGCATTAGGGCTTTAATGTAAAGGGAGAGAGGAGAAGAAGGAGTCGCAAAACACATACATAGGGGTAGGGCAGAAGGCCTCGGCCTTCACGGCCAAAGTCAGTTAGGATGCAGTCAAATTTTAATGCGGGATGCGATCAATTCAACTCCTTACTTAACTAACGGTTGTATCTATCTATCTTATTTATTTTATTTATCGTTTAAATAGTTACTTAGTTTAATCTTTCAGTTATTCGAACATGTAATGTACCGATTATTGTCAATGAGTTATGAGATTACGTTATTGTTTTAACGTTTAATTAGTACTTTGATATTCGTATGAAATTCATGATTTGACTGTTGTTTTCATGTTTATTAATTTAGCCTGATCACCTAGATTATTTACATGAGTCGATTGTTAAATTAAAAGTGTTTAATATTAGGTTGCAGCTTACTGGTCTAATTTAACTACTAGAATTTTATATGATAATTGAATTATACTAGTATAGGCCCCGTGCATAAATGCACGGTATACATAAAATTTACTTATGTAAATTGATAAGCAATCAAGGTAATTAGTAAAATTAATAAATGTATGTTTAGATGAAAATATTATATATATATATATACAAAGTACAGTATATTTCTATTTATGTTATTCTCATATTTCGAGACACTTAATTCCCTCATATATTTACTTTTTTTTTTATGAAATAGAAATTGGACTATTTTCACATTTTTATAAAAATTACTCCCTCCGTCCCAATGAATTCTTTACGTTTGATTTTTCACACTTGTTGTGGTACATTTTATTTCGTTCATATCTTTATTTACGTGTTATTAAAAATTCTAAAAAATTTGAAACGTATTAAGACCATTCGAAAAATATCTCACATAACTATGTTTTACTTTATATATTACAAATTATATTCAAGATCATTCTACCTCATGAATAGTGTCAAAAAGCAAACGTAAAGAATTCACTGGGACGGAGGGAGTAATGTTTAGAGATTCAACTCGAAAAACAAAAAAAATTATTTAGGAAAAAGAACCGAATATATTTTTCTAGTGTGAAGCTAAGAATGACTATACTATAAATTTACCATTTTGATGATTATATCATCATCCATGAAATGTAACGGGTTACCAATCTATTTTTTAAAGTACTTTTTGTTTAACTTCCATCTTTAGAAATAATGCATTTTGGAGGAAATTTTTTGGAAAGTTGTTATTCTTTTAGTATATAGGGGATTTAATTGCAACTTTCTGGTTTTATATACTTCAATTGACTGGTGTTCTTAATGCGATTAAATTTATTGACTTGATTCGTGCTTACATGGTTGAGTCAATCTAATTTAGTTAGGATTAAACTTGCGTGGTTAACGGAGTTTAACGAGTAAGAAAGGTAAAACTGTTAATTTACTTGCTTACAAGAGATTAAATAATTACCGATCTAATTGAGTATAATTAATTGAATCGATGATTAACCCGACTATATCATATATTGCATGTCTCGAATATTGTTATGATTAGTTATTTATTGTTATGTTTTTTACTTTATTATTATTATTTTTAAAACCAACAAAAAACCCTCCCTTTTCTATATATCTATGCTATTAAATAATAAATTTCCTGAGATAATAACGTCAGTCTCTGTGAGATCGACCTCTACTTACCCTATCTACCGTAGAGTTAGTAGTGTTTATAAATTTAATTTTGATTGCGGAAATGACACGCATCAAATTTTGACGCCGTTGCCGGGGACTGATTGTTTATTGTCTTAGACGTTATCTGCTTATTATTATTACCTTTATTATTACTAGTATATTTTTGTTTTATTAGTTGTGTCGGCTTAAGTGCCTCCCTGAGTTTTGCAATCTGTGTAAGGGGATGTTAATAGTGTCGGTTGCCCAAAAAAAAAATCTTTAATTTATTAATTTGATTATTATAGTATTTTTATATATATTTTTTCCCCTGTCTATGCTAGGTGTGTTTTGTTTTCTTTGTGCTACACTTCCTTGGTCAATGTTATATTTTGCTGATTGTAAAAGAACTTTTGAGTTGGTGTCGGGTTGATTATTTCGCTTGGAGCGTGGAAAAACAAGGGAACAATGATATTTTTGTGTCCAAGTAACATGATATCACCAACTACCGAATAATTGCAATCCGCTAAGTTCCTCCACCCTCTTATTTTTTTATATGCTTAAAGTTAAGTTCTCAATGTCTATTTTTGACATCGACGACGGTGTTGAGTTTAAGTGTGGGAGAGTGGTTAATTCTTACGGAAAAAAAAGGAGCGTATTGTTTAAAAAAAACCTTTGTTTTTATTCTGACTAACTAGAATAGGAAAATCGACGACAAATTCTAATCTAATTTTTTTAGAAAAAAAAATTAAAAAAAATATTAACTCTAAGTTTAACTTTTACTAACTTAAAATTTCGTTTTAAAATTGTGTATGCATTTATTTTTCCTCCCGATTAGACTTGGATTAATTAATTTAGTAATAGATGATATTTTAATTCTCTTTTAAATTTAAGTTACAAGTAAATTATAAAGAATACCACTTGTTTAGCTACCTTAACTACTTTTTTTTGTTGACTTTGGAGGTACGAGCGGTAAGCCGGTCTTGTTTCAATTAATTTACTTTCGTAGGTGGCTCCTAATTAAGGCTATAAGGAAGATTAGATGCTTCAAGAGTGAGTGAGTCGGTCTTGTGACTCGAGTTAGTAAATCCGAGGGGAACCTAGTTCTAACGGGATTGGGAGAATGCCTAATGTCTTGTCCGGAAGGGCGGGAGTCATTGGTTGAAAGCTCGCTACATGGGTCACTTGATCTTGGAAGAAAAATAAAAAAAAGAATGAAGAAAAAAAATCATACGAAGAAAAAGTAAAAAAAGAAAAAAAATGAATAAGAGTGGAAAAAGTGAGACAAGGTGTCTAGTTTGCCTTATGTGCTCGGGAGAACGATCCTCGTACTGAACTGGTAATAGGAATGTAATGAAAGTAGATCCCCTTCCCCCTAAGACCTTAAGCTGCTGAAACCCGTCTTCTTGAGTCAATTCTTACGCAATTTTTCAAAGGTAGTTAAATAAGTGAGAAGAATAATGAGTTTATTAATTATTTCTAGTTTCGATTTAGAAGCGATTTAAAATATTATATGTTGTTAAATTGATTAATTGAATAGTTTATAGTGGGGGAGAAATTTATGTATATATTACTTGCTAATCTAACTCGTAGTTTGTTTCGTTAACTTTACTAACTTACTAACTTATAAAATATTATTAATTTGTCGTCGGTTGTACCTACTTTGGTTGGTTTGAAATCATGGAAGGTCAATCTTTTGATTCTTAATTTTAATTCGTGAGTTCTCATTGTCGAGGACGACGATGGACTAAGTGTGGGGGAATTTGATAAGTCGGTATTTATACATATTTTTACCCCTTTAATATTATTATTTTTATGTCGTCTTTCGTATTATTCGAATTAAAATGTTTATTTTATATAAGTTGGGTTTATTATTAAACTTTTGATATTTTTGTGCTAAATTGAGTTTTTAATATATATTTTAATTAATCAGTAATAACCCACTTGGATTAGATTGCGAGACTACTAAAATTGTATGTATGTTTGCAGGCATGTCTTAAGACGACAATATCTTACTCATACGATGTCGGAATAATGCGAATCAGTGAATTGGAAAGCTAAGTTCGAGATGAACAACTTTGTTGAAGAGAGAAAAATCAAATTCCATCATCTAATGGGTCGAAATAGAGCTTGAAACCATCAGCCCATTATGGAAAAATAAGAAAAGAGAATCCGGTGTAAAAAGGAAAGAAGAAGATGTGGAATTGTAAGAGCAAGATCAATTAATTAAGGAAAAAATAAATTCACTAAGATCAAATCAACACTATAAAAGAAGGCATTAGGGCTTTAATGTAAAGGGAGAGAGGAGAAGAAGGAGCCGCAAAATACATACATAGGAGTAGGGCAGAAGGCCTTGGCCTTCACGGCCAAGGTCAGTTAGGATGCGATCAATTCAACTCCTTACTTACCTAACGGTTGTATCTATCTATCTTATTTAGTTTATTTATCGTTTAATTAGTTACTTAGTTTAATCTTTCAGTTATTCGAACATGTAATGTACCGATTATTCACTACAAAAATTAAGGTCTTGGGCGACTGATCTTAGCCACCGTCATCTGTCGCTAAAATAAACGCGTGACAGATGACAGTCGCTGAGGAACAGTCGCACCCATATGTCGCTTTGAGCGACCGATTTCAGTCGCTAAACTAACACGCGCAACCGACATCAGTTGCTAAGGCGTGTCCTTAGCGACCGATGTCAGTCGCTAAGGGGATAAAAGTAGCGACCGATATAGGTCGCTGAGGGGGTTGACGTGGCACCATAATAGGCCGATATCGGTCGCTTTTAGACGTTTTATAGCGAACGCTATCGGTCGCTAAGGGACCTGTAGTAGGCCGATTCTATTTATTTCATTTCTAGCCAAAATCTGCACAAAAACACAAACCAACAACCAAAATACATCCCACACATCATTCCAAACACTCCAAACGTCGTTCCAAACGTTACGCCAGCTTCACACTCCAGAATTGGCAACCAAGCACGCAAATGTCTTTAATACACTAAATTAAGAGTAATGTTACAAACTGTTTTCGATAAATATTCATAAACTACAAACCGTTTTCAGTCTATTCAGCTAACAGGAAAACTAGCTGAAGCACCACTACCACCCCCATTGAAGGGGTCTCTAGGATCTCGGTGTCGGGAAAAGGGGCCGGAGTTGCAGTTCTGCTTCTGCATGCTCCTCAGGTGGTTTAGCTCTTCTAGAATTTGCAAGCTGACCGCATCCTGTCGATGGATACGCTCATCCTGCATCTTCAACCTCTCATCCTGCTCCCTCATCCTCTCATCCTGCTCCCTCATCTTCTCAGCCATAGCAGCCCGTTGCGCCCTCTCCTCTTGCAATTCGGACCTCATATCAGCAACGACGAACGATACATACTCCGTCGAGGTCGCATGCCCCCCCCCCCCCCCGAGCGTTGGGTGGTGTCCAGTATAGGGTATGAGCGTTCCCCGTACCGTACACCGCTCCCTTGTGGTACCCTCGCATGATTCTGAACCAAATCTCGGTCGGGTCCGCACCTTCAGCCTCGGGCGCGTTAGTGGCCTCCAAATATGCTCTCTAAAAGAAATTGTAGTGATGATTAGAGGAGATGTAAAGAACAATGTAAAGAAGCCTTATGTTAGAAACTTACCCAAATGGCGGCGTCCCTCTTCGTAACGAAGCTTCGACCGATGGTGGAGTCCCCCTTGCTCTTCGTGTCAAGAAACAGATGCACAGGTGGGGGGACTTCTCCTGTTTGCTTCTTCAACTGTTGACAGTACATGTAGATTTCTCATTTACAATTACAATGAAAACATTAAATAAGAATGAAAAAGAAAAATCAAGGGAAAGGAAATACTTACATTCATAACCCGCTGATGCATCGACTGCGACCCACCGTAGTGGGTGGCCTCCGCATCCCCCTCGGGGTCTCCTCCTCGCCTCTTGTTCTTCTTTGCCTAGACGGATCTCTTAATGAACTTCGGGTTGGAGCAGGCTTTTTCGAACTGTTCAATGGCTTCACCTACAATTCATATGAAGAGATCCGTAAGATATGTACAACTTTCTATTCAAGTACGAACATTAATTGAGTAATCAAACCTTTAAGGTATTTGTGTTTCCTTCCCTCGCTCACCAACGTCCACATGTTGTCCTTGTACCTTGGCTTTGCAACGTCCATGTATCTGTCTCTCGCAGCCACCTCGAGACTGGGGTTCCAATAGTGTTTCATCTGCAAGATCGTTTGTTGTTAGTGTATTAGTAATCCGTAAACATTAAAAGTTAATTAATAAAACAAAAATATTGGTGCAACTTGAAGTTGGACCACCCCTTCTCCTGCTGCCACCGAGGCACCTGGGTCCAACCAGTGCAGTAAGTGGTCAAGTCTTTCAGGAAACTGTCCGTCACACTAGTCACCACCGCTCGATCCCGAAACCTACACCAAAGAATGAAATAAGATGATGTCTCACAAAAATATGAAATAAAATGAAGTTGCTAATGTGATTAAAGTTTGAAAACCAGTAAATGACGTCGCTAATAATGTAATGTCTCACCATGTCTTATCGGGGCTCATAATTAGGTGCCCTTCGTGTCGATATTCAAGCGCGTGAGGTCCCTGCTGTGGTTGTTCAGGTTGTTGATCATCTTCCGCCTCCTCCTCGTTCTGCTGGTCCATGTTCTGGTCCTCCAGCTGATTCTCCTGCTGGTCCTCCTGCTGCTGCTGCTGGGACCCTCTGTTCCTGCTCCCACTCCCAAACCGCAGTCTTCTGCCCAACGTCATATCTGCAGACAAAGGTAGAAAGTTAGAAATTGACATCATAATATTGCCATAATATGCCCAAAATATAGACTACAGACTACTATATTGAAATAATATAACTTACTAAAAACTATACCCTACTAGCAATCATCATCGCTATCGTTGTCATCTTCCACTTGCCTACTCGAACCAACTACATCCTCTTCCTCCTCGTCATCGACCTCCAAATCATTGGTATCTTCCTCCTCCTCGACCATATCACTGGAAGCACCTTCCTCCTCCTCATCACCTTCATCGTCTTCAAAATCCTCCCCCACATCCTCCTCATTATTGTCATCATCACTTGCGAAAAGATTCTCATCAATTGGAGACAATGTTGTACCACAAGAAATGACCTCCTCTTGGAAGAGATCAGTGTCAAAGTGCCCCCATGGCTTAGTTTTAAACACCGCCCACCACTGGTTTACAGTTCTATCATTCTTTGTGGTTGGATAAGGATCAAAGTACACTTGGTGGGCTTGATGTGCAAGTATAAACGGATCGTACTTGGAGTATTTTTTGGTATGATTTACTTCAACTAGTTTGTACCTTTCATGTACTCTAGTACCATGCACTGAGTTGTCCTTCCATTCACATTTAAATACCACAGCTCTATACCCACGATCATGTCCAACATAGCACAACTAGAAGATGTCCTACAGTAGACCGTAGTAGTAATCACCATCAAGTGACGACATACTCACACCAAAATTACATCTAGCCCTACTGCTACCATGGGCAAATGTATGGAAATTGTAACCATTAACCGAATACCGGTTCCAAATTCTGACCTTCTACAGAGGACCTAATGCTAGACTCCTAACCAAATCATCCCGAATATTCTCTGAAATTACATGCTGCTTCAGCCAACTGGGAAATTGTTCCTCATGCTTATTCCAAACATCATCAGCATTTAAATGTGGACTAGCAGCTAGAAATTCAGTTACAAACTGCTTCTCGTATGGCTCCAAAACTTCGCAGTTTGATAACAAGTAAAGATGAGCACGATTGTACTCCTTCTCATCTAATACCCTCCACCCCCCAGCTGATGAAGATCCTTCACCTTCCTTACTTTGAAAAAAGTCTGGTATGTTGGGGTCAATCATCTCGGGTGTTTCTAGGTTAAGATTCTTGGCTTTGGTGTTCACTTCTTTCTCGAAATACCGAGAACAGAAGTTGGCTACCTCCTCTGTTAGATAAGCATTACATATGGATCCCTCGACCCTCGCCTTGTTACCAATTTTTTTATTCAAATGGTAGAGAAATCTGTGACAATCAAGCAATTATGTTATTAGTAAATTACAGTATCTAACGTTAGTGGGTAAATAAGTAGTTGAAAGTTTTCACCTCTCAAATGGGTACATCCATGTAAATTGGACCGGTCCTCCCACTTTAGTTTCGTAGGGCAAGTGGACCGGTAGATGCTCCATTTAGTTAAAGAAGAAGGGTGGGAAGATCATCTCAAGTTTGCATAGTATCTGAGAAATTTGATCCTCCAAACGAGTCATGTCGTCAATTGTAACTGTCGACGAACACAAATCTCGAAAAAACCGAGATATCTTAGTGATAGGATTCCAAACACCTTCCGCCAGCAGGTGCTTCAACGCCATAGGTAGTAACCGCTCCATGAACACGTGGCAGTCGTGACTCTTCAAGCCTTGCAGCTTCAGGTTCTTAATGTCCACACACCGACTGAAATCGGATGCGTACCCATCAGGGAACTTCAATTTCCCTACCCACTCTAACACGGTCTTTCTCTGAGCCTTATCAAGGCTAAACAAGGCTCTAGGCTTGGACCCATCCCGCTTGATATGCAATTTCGAACGGTCACAATTTTTTTTCAAATCTTTTTGGGATCCTACGGTGTCACATGTCTTACCCTCTACATCCATGACGGTGTAAATCAGTTTCTCAAAAAAATTCTTCTCAATATGCATCACATTCATATTATGTCGGAGTAATAAAGTACTCCAATATGGAAGGTCGAAGAAGATGCTTCTTTTAAACCAACCATTTTTTAATTTCTTACTATCCTTTAACTCTTGATCGGTCCCGTCAACAGTAGATGGGAACTCTGAAATCACCTCCCATATCTCATCTCCTTGGAGACGAATCGGTGCCTCATCCAACACCACCTCACCCTTCTTGAAAGCTCTCCTGTTCTTCCTGTACATGTGACCCTCGGGTAGGAACTGTCTATGACAGTCAAACCAAATAATTTTGCTTGAATTACTTAGGTAAAACGCTTTACTTTCACTCATGCAACAAGGGCAAGCTTTTTGGCCCGCCGTAGACCAACCACTTAACATACCATACGCAGGGAAATCGTTTATAGTCCACAAAAGCGATGCGCTAAGCTGAAAATTTTGTTTCAACGGCACATCATATGTCTCCACCCCTACTTCCCACAATTGTTTCAAATCATCTATCACTGGTTTTAAGTAAACATCCAAGTGGTTTTTTGGATTTTTTAGGCCAGGAACAATAAGAGAAAGGAAGATGAACGATGGTTTCAGACACAGCCATGGGGGTAAGTTGTATGGTGTGACCATGACAGGCCAACATGAGTATGATTTACCGAACTGACCGAAAGGGGCAAACCAATTGGTACACAACCCAAGTCTCACGTTACGGGGTTCCTCAGCAAATTCAGGGTAAATCCTATCAAAGCGTTTCCACTCCTCCCCGTCACTAGGATGACACATCTTCCCCTCTACATGAGTTTCTTCTTTATGTCACCGCATTTGTTCGGCAATGGTTCTGGTTGCATATAATTTTTGGAGTCTAGGGGCGATGGGAAAGTAGGTGATGTCGACTAAGTAGTATAGGTTTTTTATGGCTCGCAACACTCTTTCCCTTCCTACCCCTCAAAACAATATTTCCATCTACACTTTTGTATCTACCCTTACCACATATCTTACATTCCTCAAGCAGGACATCGTCCTTCCAAAAAAGCATACATCCATCGGAACAAGCATCGATCTTTTAATGCGGAAGTTCAAGACCTTTAACAATTTTTTTGGTATTGTAGAATGTTTTGGTCATAACGTTGTCTTTTGGGATGAGTTTCTCAATCAACGCAGCGACACCGTCTACGCACCCAAACGGTAGGTTGTACTCACATTTAAGGGTCACTACCATAGACGCGACTTCTAACAATGTCACATCACACCCTCCATATAATGGCTTCTCCGCAGCCTCTAACATATCAAAAAACGCTTTCGCTCGTGGGTTTGGCTCTTGTGGGGTTGGTTGGTCATCGTCGTTAGTATACATGCTCTCATCATTAAACACATTGCACTCAACCACATCAACAATCATTCCTCTCAACCCGCCCTCATTCTGTTCAACCTCAGATTCCTCAACAACAGACGTCTCACCATGACAAATCCAACAATAATAATTTGGGCAAAACCCATTTGAGATGATATGTTCCTTAATCAAAATAAAATTCAAGAATATGAGGTTCTTACATTTCACACAAGGACATCTAAATCTACCCTCTGACGCGTATTCGGGGTGGGTTTTAGCAAACTTAAGAAAACTATTAACACCCTCCAAAAATTCCGTTGTGGGACGTCGTCTCTTATCAAATCGTTCCTCATACATCCAGTTTTGTTCAAATCTCTTCATTTTTTATCTAAAAAAATTTAGAAAATAACCAAATACACATTATTTCCTCTAAATAATTTACTAATAGACACTACTCACATATTTAGTAAAATTCTCAGTTCACCTAAACATAGTAATATTTGCACCTAATCCGTTTATAAGTACGTCACTAAAGTGGCATAATTGTATTTTCACTTCCAATTTCCTAACACATCAAAACAACCCAATTCATACAACTACTTAACCACAAATCCTAACTGTATACTAACAATCTACCTATTTTAAATTGGGGAACCTATGGGCAATTAATTACATTCTAACTACACTAAATACTTCAACCACAACAACACTACACTATAAAAACATCTAACTCAATAACTAATTTATTTATATCAATAAATGCAAAAATTAACAAATAATTTAAAGTATATATAAAAAAAACATACCGTAACTAAGAAAAAATGGAGGAAAGGAGAAGGAATGATAAGGAAGGATGAAGGGGGAGACGGGTTAGAGAGAAGGGGGAGACGGGTAGAGAGAGAGAGAGTGAAATGGGATTTGTGAGAGGGGGAGGGTGGGGGGGGGGGGTGCTCGCGGCTTTAAAAAAATTCAGACTCCGTAGCGACCGATATCGGTCGCGCGGTTTTTATTTCAGTCGCTACGTAGCGAACGATATCGGTCGCGCGTCTTTTTTTTAGCGATCGATATCGGTCGCTACGGGGAGTCAATTTTTCCCACTCCGTCTCTTCGTCCAGCGACTTATGTCGGTCGCGCATGTTACTTTCTGTCGCTAAATGAGCGACTGACAGTTTTGGTCGCGCGCGTATGGTAGCTAATGGAGGTATTTCTTGTAGTGATTGTCAATGAGTTATGAGATTACTCTATTGTTTTAACGTTTAATTAGTACTTTGATATTCGTATGAAATTCGCGATTTGACTGTTGTTTTCATGTTTATTAATTTAGCATGATCACCTAGATTATTTACATGAGTCGATTGTTAAATTAAAAGTGTTTTAAATTAGGTTGCAGCTTACTGGTCTAATTTAACTACTAGAATTTTGTATGATAATTGAATTATATTTAATTGCAGCTTTCTGGTTCTATATACTTCAATTGATTGGTGTTCTTAACGCGATTAAATTTATTGACTTGATTCGTGCTTACATGGTTGAGTCAATCTAATATAGTTAGGATTAAACTTGCGTGGTTAACGGAGTTTAACGAGTAAGAAAGGTAAAACTGTTAATTTACTTGCTTACAAGGAATTAAATAATTACCGATCTATTTGAGTCTAATTAATTGAATCGATGATTAACCCGACTATATCATATGTTGCATGTCTCGAATATTGTTATGATTAGTTACTTATTTATTGTTATTTCCAAAACCAACAAAACCCCCCTATAAGTGCTTTTATATATATCTATACTACTAAATAATAAATTTCCTGAGATAATAATGTCAGTCTCTGTGGGATCAACCTCTACTTACCCTATCTACCGTAGAGTTAGTAGTGTTTATAACTTTAATTTTGACTGCGAAAACGACACGCATCATGTAGATATATCTGGAGGCACAACTCCCTCTATTGGAGGAAAAAGGTCATCCACTCTTATATTGCCATCCATACTATAATCACCATATGCTGCAGAATAGCGTATCTGTTAGGTGTATGCAATAAATCCAACCTCTCTTCCTGTTCTATGTCACCTTGATTATGATTAGAACCTTTCCCATTTTTGCCAATTCCAGAACTTCCTTGACGCCGCGCAACAGATATGAAACCATCCTACAATTCATATGTGTTAGCCTGGTTTTGGTTTGCATATGAATCTCCCACCTGCTACATTCCTAATTCAGATAATTTCAGCCCTCCATTAGACCCTTGCCCATGGGATTCTTGATGCTTGACAGCAGGAGAAGGATGTACAGGTTCCCCCCCCCCCCCTCTGTGTTACCACCCATCCCCTGCGTCTTCTTGGGTGTGTATCTCATAGCATGCCCCTCCCTTTTTCCTTTAGCCTTCTCTTTTTTTGCAAGAAGCCTGCACATGACCAAGCTTCCCACGATATTAGAATGGAAGTCATTCATATTCAATCTTCTGGACTAACTTTCCCAAAAGTGGAATGTTGATTGTGATAGCATAAGGCAAATCCTTAGATACATCCACCTCAACCATAATTTTGGGAAAAGACAAGTTCTCCTTATACGTGGTAGTAGCATCAGCGTACATCGGCTTTCCTATCTTACTCGCCATCTTGCTCAAAACCAAATTTGTCCATAGGTATGGATCTAATTCTAGAAATAAAACCCAAACTGGCACAATGGAGACACGATCCATCTCCTGAGAAAAAAGTGGACTCCATTGTTTGAGAATAATAGTAATTCTCCCTAGTTGCCATGGCCCTCCTCTCAGAGCTTGGTCCATATCTGCCTGACTCCAAAATTTGAAGGAAAATCATCCTCTCCTGAGGTACTGAACTACTGGTAACGCATGGTTCCATTTTTTCTGAGCAAAATCACTCATCTGCTTAAGCGATGGTTTAGCTCCAATGACGTTTCCCATCAAAGTAAATTTCCATTGTTTCAATTCATCCTTGAAATCCTCAATTTCAATGTCAATCTCATCAGAATTAGCACTAGTTTCATCAAAGAAAAGTCTCATACCAAGTTTTGCAGTCTTAGTCTTGTTTGCCCAGCTCAAAGCAGCTGGCTCCTTCGTGGCCGACTTTTCCACTGATTCCAATATTATAGTAGCCGGTTGTTCTGTCGCTACTGGGTCAATTATAGTAGCCGGCTGTTCCGTAGCTACTTGATTCAATATTATAGTAGCCGGCTGTTCCGTTGCTACTGATTCAAAAATAGCATTACCTGCCTCATTATCATTCATCTCGGTTTCTACTCTTTGATGATGCACCTGCTTTCCCCCTGATGAACTTCCCCCCCGAAGATGACGGGCTGATTGCAACGCTCGATCAATTAGCTCAATAACGATCGAAGCACCCTGTTTTTGTGCCTTAAGTTAAAATTGCAGTTCATCCCCTTCACCATTATTAGTCGAACCTGTACTATTAGAGTCATCATGATTGTGTGTATCCGATTCCCTGTATTTTCGCGGCCTCCCTCGACCCCTTCCCGTGCCTGCCATCGTTTTCTGCATCAGCCGGTGTAGTCGCTTGGAGAGAAAGCTTTATTTCTCTAGAGAGAGAGTAGAGAGAGGTTATTATTATTATTATTATTATTTATTTTATTTTTTTATGAAACAAAACTTGTATTAATAACGAAACCAATTACAAGAAATTAGTGGGTAGCCGAGATACTATCTGGGCACCCACTCCCTTAGCAATAGCAAAGCTAAGTCTAGTAAAAATAAAAGTAGCTGCGCGTGCCCCGCGTCTTGAGAGATAGAAAATTTTTGAATCTGCTTGAGCAACGCAACAGCCTCTGCGTCAAGCTCCCCAAGTGAAGAGAAGGAGAAAGGCAAGAACTCATAACCTGTCTTGGTGCACAAATCTACGTACTTGGCGCACTTACGCTGAGCAGTATCAATGACTGCACGACCAGGCAGAAAATCAGCCATCGCAGACTGAGTCAATGGGGACGACCCTGTCAGATCGACACACACACATCACGCCCCCTATCCCAAGAATAAAGAAGCAAATCTGCCGGGCGTAGGGGCTTGTCGTGCCCATCAATAACACCGACATCCACCTCCTTACCGGCCGAAATACCAGACCGGAAGCAGATATCTAAAAGGGTGTCGCGAACCAGGTTATGTCTATGCTTAATACCAATGGTACCAGCACACGACACAGCATGATCTCAAAAAATGTCCCCAAATATAACACGGGAACAGGCAGAATAAGGCTTAGGTACCGGGAACAAAGGGACACCCAATCAATAGCTGAGGACAGAGCGATAAGTCCTCCCATTCACGGTATGTCATAGCTGAGGACACCCTATTATTATTGTTGTTGTTGTTCTTGTTCTTGTTGTTCTTGTTCTTGCTCTTGTTCTTGTTCTTGTTCTTGTTCTTGTTCTTGTTCTTGTTCTTGTTCTTGTTCTTGTTCTTGTTCTTGTTCTTGTTCTTGTTCTTGTTCTTGTTCTTGTTGTTATTGTTCTTGTTGTTCTTATTCTTATTCTTATTCTTATTCTTATTCTTATTGTTGTTCTTCTTATTATTATTATTTATTTATTTTTTATTTTTTTTAAACTGGAGCTTGCATTAATAACGAAACAAATTACAAGAAGTTAGTGGGTAGCCGAGATACTATCTGGGCACCCACTTCCTTAGCAATAGCGAAGCTAAATCTAGTAAAAATAAAAGCAGCCGCGCGAGCCCCCGCATCCTGAGCGATAGAGAATTTTTGAATCCGCTTGAGCAACGCAACAGCCTCTGCATCAAGCTCCCCAAGTTAAGAGAAGGAGAAAGGCAGGAACCCATAACCAGTCTTGGAGCACAAATCTTCGTACTTGGCGCACTTACGCTGAGCAGCGTCAACGACCGCACGACCAGGCTGGAAATCCGCCATCGCAGACTGAGTCAATGGGGACGACCCTGTCAGATCGACACACACATCGCGCCCCCTATCCCAGGAATACAGAAGTAAATCCGCCGGGCGAAGGGGCTTGTCGTGCCATCAATCAAACCGACATCCACCTCTTTACCGGCTGAAATACCAGATCGGAAGCAGATATTCAAAAGGGTGTCGCGAACCAGGTTATGTCTATGCTTAATACCAACGGTACCAGCACACGACACAGCATGGTCCCCAAAAATGTCTCCAACACAAACCCGGAAGCAGGCAGAACAAGGCTTAGGTACCGGAAACAAAGGGACACCCAAACAATAGCTAAGGACAGAGCGGTAGGTCCTCCCATTCATGGTCTGCCCCAGCCCGGAGATGGGTACAGCGCGCAACCAGTCAGACGTGTGAGCACCCTGCAGAGACTTCCACAATACCACCTGTCGCTGAGTCAAGGAGAAAACCGACTCTACCAAAACAGCAACCTTCGTGAAATATATATCTGCCAATTTCTTCATGAGTTTGGGGGCAGCGACTTCACTAGGATTACAGGAAAAGTCAGATTCGGTGGTCTCGTTAAACAGAGCCAAGGCCGCATCGAAGGTCGACCCGGGAGTAGAGACAGCTGAAGGCCGAAGGAGCATAGCCTGCAACTTAGAGGACTGAAGGCGAGAAGCCAAAAAGGCATAGTGCAGGACATCCCCGGCGCTGTACACACCCAACCCTCCGAAATTAAAGGGCAGTGTGGAAAGACGCCACTGCCAGTCCCCGAACCCGGGGCCGGACGCGATGACAATGCGTTCTAGGCTAGACCGCAAAGCCGCATCAAAGGTCTTCGCCGAGTCGAAGACCGTAGGGGGACAGGTTCGCGGAGAGAATGAAAGCTTAGAAATACCGACACAAGCACGAAGTAAAAACAACTCACACTGTGGGTCCTCAATCCTTGCAACCGATTCCATAAGCTCAATGGTTCACGAAACCTTCTTCACTACAAGCTCACTGCTGAAAGTACGGCAGATACTGACAGGGCCATCAAGAACTTTGACACCACGCAGCAGTCGAGAAATATCAGGGGGGGAAACACCATGAAGTTGACTCCTGGGGTCTTCCTTAGGCCAAAAAACCTCGGTTTTTTTGACATTAAGGTGAAGACCCAAGCGAGGACCGTCCTCCATAATCAGCTCCAAAACCTTCCCCACGACCAAAGTATCTCCAACGATGGTGCCGTCGTCCAAGTACCAAGCCTGCAAGCTCAAGGGAAAAGAGTCCCGGATCTTGCAAATCAAGGGATGCAAGACCAAAGCGAAAATAAGAGGGCCCAAAGGGTCACCCTGCTGGACCCCCTGACAAGACCAAAGGCTGTGCTCCCCGTAGAAAAGCCTGGCAGGCCGAGAGTAGCAAAACTCGACCCAGCGGGAAAGAACAGGGCAACAACGACGAACCTCGCGCAACATGATCTCCCGGTCAACCAAATTAAAAGCATTCTGGAAGTCGACCAAAAGCATGGAAAGGCCCGCATCACCACCACGATCCACAATAAACCGATTCAAGGCATGCAAAATGGCCTCTCCTCCACCGGAAACCCCGACCCCAAAATTGGAGGCCCTCAAAATAACCGCAAAGCGACGGACCAATCAGAACAACCCCAACCTTAGAGACAAGGCGTCTCCAAATGGTGCCCACAGCAATAGGACGGACCCCACCACCTGGTTTAACAAGCGGGGTGAGCGGGGCACTAGCGATGTACTCACTAAGAACCTGCGGACATCTGCCCTCGAGAAACAGGTTAACCACCCTAGTGATAGAGGTGATCAGATCATCCGAGATAGCCACCGCGGCCCCGTTCAAACAATCCAGAAGATGTTGGGCACGAAAACCGTCCCGTCCACAAGAAGTGCCATGCGGAAAACTCCTGATCATATCCAACACGACGGTCGTGGACGCGATGAGCTGTGGGTGAGCGGCAAGCAAAGGCGGCAAGGAAGGGGGCGGAATAGTGGGGTGCTTATCTTTCAAAGCCTGTAGAGTATCGGTTGTGTAAGGGGCAACGCAGACGAAGAAAGCACCCGGACAGCGGCAGCGTAATGACCATCACAAATCTTCCGCCGACACTGCCGCAAGTTAACCTCACTAGAGTCAAGGTCCTCCTCCAAACGAAGAGAAGGACCCTCCTCAGCTAAGGTCTCCTGCAGAAGTAGAGCAATACCACCAGGGGCACCCCAAGTACGAATGACATGGGCAATACACTCCTCCTGATGCTGGCGCTTCACGACAACTCTACACTCAAGGTTACTCCTGGGGGAAAAACACTTAAGAACACAGAGAGGTAAAATAAGCAAGCTAACCCAGCGAGAAAGATCACCAGGGGGGTCAGCCACCGCATCAAGGGCCCCCCTGAAGATCCTAGAAAACCCAAGGCGACATCTGGGAGGGATAGATTTCACAGTGCGCACCTCTAACGACAACAGGCGATCTAGATAAGCCACGGCAAGACAACCCAACCCAACTGGCCCCACAACATCGCCAGGAGACGAAGATGGAGTGAGCGGCCGAGGGATGCCATAAACAAAAAAACGAGCAACTCCATCACCACAATCAGGGGGTGCAACAAAATCAGACCCCGGCCCGTGCCGACACTTGGAAGAAAGAGAATATGTAGTAAAGCAAACCCCACAAAGCCAAAGACTCATACGCTTAAAGGTAACCTCCGCCTCAGAAAAAAAAAGATAAACTAGAAGAAAGGGCTTGACGCGTAATTACCTGAGCATTTCCAAGGCCATGTCGATTTCGAAGGTGGATGATCATGGAGGTTTTAACCAGACCCTTCCCATTATTGTCACAACACTCAGAAAGACCAACGAAGGGGCAATGGAAACGTGCGAGTCCCGGCATAAATGGCAAGGCACGAACACAAACCACCAACAAAGAGAACCCAAAACAACCGACTAAAGAAAAACGGAACAAACAACGCAACAAAAGAACAGCAGGCGAAGAGGGTGACGGAGGAAAACACAAAGAATCGTTATTATTATTATTATTATTATTGTTGTTGTTGTTGTTATTGTTGTTGTTGTTGTTGTTGTTGTTGTTGTTGTTGTTGTTATTATTATTATTATTATTGTTATTGTTATTGTTATTATTGTTAGTGTTATTGTTATTGTTATTATTGTTATTGTTATTGTAAAAATTGGGCCCGACCCTCGGGAATGAGTTTGGTTTGACAATTTCATAGAACGGGACCTTAGTTTGACTTACGGTTGGACTTACTAAAAAGTACGTGTAACACCCCTGATTTTATAAATTAAATTAATTTAGAATTATGTTCGTATTTTCATTTTTTACGATTTAACTCGTAAATCTTAAATTATTACAAAACGAATTTATCGTTTAATCGTTTCAAACACCTAAAATTTTATTTGTCTCGGAGACTCTTCTTATATTTAAAAATATATTTTTATTTCTGTTCCGATTAATTTAATACATTTAATTTAATTTTTATCGAAAGTCTATTTCGGCAATTTAAATTCTAAATTCTTTTATTCATTTATATTTAAGCTCGACTTTCCATTTTCGGCTCGAAGTTCATTTATTTTAAGTTTCGTCAAAACATTTATTACCTTTTCTCGAGAAATCAATTTAATTCACTTTATCGAAAATTTATTATTTATCGTGAAATATTATTTCATCGTCTAATTATTTATTTCTATCAACTTCGTTTTCGTCTCGGTGCTTTATTTACTCATTTTATTTGTCGGCCTGATTATTTATTAATTTTTATTAACTCGTTTTGATTTTATTTGTGGGTCAATCAACTATCATTACGGAATTCGTCTTTTACCCAAATCATTCATTAATCCGTTTTCCTTTCTTTTTTTTTAGTGAACCCATGATTCATTTCATCTTTCCCTTATTACGTACACCCCTCATTCACTCCCTCTGCCTTTTTGTTTTAGTCTACCCACCGCTTCACCTCTTATTCTTCCATCCTCTTTTCTTTTGTCCACTCGTTCCATCTCCTTCTTCTCTCCTCCTCCAGCCTTCATCTGCTGCTACGCTGCTGCTGTACGCCTCTGCTTCTGTGTTCATTTGCTGCTGCTTTTCGTCATCTGTTCATCTAGTTCGGGTATGGGTGTCGCTCTTCTTCTTCTCCTTCCGCGTGTTATTTTTAGTACTCGTTTCTGCTGCTGCTTTATGTTCCGCTACTGCTGTCTTTTTGTTGTCTTTAGGTTGCCGTGTTTGCCTTTTTTTCTTCTCCTTCTTCTTATTCTTTTCTTCTTTCCTCTGCGCTGCTGCCTGGTTTTCATGTCGCTGCTGCGTTTTTCTGCTATTGCCGTCTCATTTTATCGAGTTTCGGGTTTCGGTTTCGTGGTTGTTTTTGCTATTGTCGTCCGCTTTTCTTCTTCTTCCTCTCCTTCTCCGTTCTGTTTATGCTGCTGCCTTTTGTCTCCATTCTTTTATTTCTTCTTCCTCGATTTCGGCCATGTTTCAGTCTAGTTCGGTCATCTTCTGCTGTTACTTGTGCGTTGTTGTTGTTACCGCTATTGTCTACTGTTTTGTGCCGCTGTTGCTGTCTGCGGTCTGTTTTTGTTGTTACTGTTTCACGCTGCTGCTGCTGCTCTATTCTTTTTTTTCTTCCTCTTCTTCTTATCTTCTTTTCTTCTTCTTCTTCTTCTTCTTCTTCTTCTTCTACACTGGTTTGTGCTTCTGTGTTGCATCGCTGCTGTGAGTCTGCTGCTGCTGTTTTCGTGTACTGTTGTGGTTGTTTCTGCTGCTGTCCTTCTGTTGTTTTGCGACAGTTTCTCTTCCTATTCTCCTTCATGTTCCTATTGATTGTTGCTGCTGCTCGTTGTTCGTGTTATCGCTGCCCTTTCGGTTTTGTGTCTTCTTCTCGTTCTTTGTGTTGTTGCTGTCCGTTTGGTTGCCCTTGCGTCGTAATTGGGTTGTTAGCAGCCACATTGAGTTGTCGTTTCTCCGCTCTTCATCTTCTTCGTTTTCTGATTCGTGAGCCTTACTTTCCGTCGTTCTATTCTATCATTCTCGTCTTTCGTTTTTACTTTTCTTATTCCGATTTCTTTGTTTCTATTTCTTCTATCTTGATATCCGTTGGAGCTTAAAGACATTACTATCGATTTGGAGCTTGGACTGATAAGGGACAAGTACGAGTTCGTTTCGGATGTCGACTCAAGGTAACTTTAGGACGTTACTCGATTTTATATCGTATGTTTGAGTAGTAGTATGTAGTAAATATTTTAACTTCGGTTTTCTATTTTAGCTATATATTATTGCTAATTATATTAATTTTAAATCGTATGCCTTTCTATATTTTTGTAATTTTCGATATCGTTTTATAAATCGTTAATAATTTTATAAATTATGATCGTTATAATATTTTGTTGGTTATCGTGACACTAGTAACTAAATAATATTGATTTCATATTTTCGTCATATTTCGTTTATTTATAATTTTTAACTCAAAATCGTATTTTTATATTATAATCGAGGTTTGTATACTGGTTTAACAAAATTAATTTTCGTTTTACGATTTCTACTAATAAAGGAGAAAATAGTCGATTTTGCTTTAACTATATTTTTAGTCGAGACTATTTTCACTAATAATTTCTTATTTGTTTACAATTGACTATTTTTAGTAGAATTCGTATTATTTATTAATAAAAGCTATTTGTTAAAAATAATTTAAAATCTTCGTAAATCTCGTTTCATTCATAAAACTTGTTGACTCAATTAATTTTGAGATCGTTTTTCTTAAAACATCTCTTTTCTAAAATTTATAGTTTTAACCCGATTTCCTAATTATTTATTAAATACTATATTGACTTATTATATTTTATTTATATTTTGAGTAACGAATTTAGAAATATATTAAAGTTACGATAACGACGATAATAATAGAATGTTAATTTCGTTAGAAATGCTATTTTTATACGTTTCACGTATTTTTAATAACTTACGTATTTTCTATAACACAATTTCTATTTTAAGTAAGTTTCTAAAAATAGCAAGTTTTTATTTATAGAAAGTTTTCCTTTTTAATATAAAATGTTTACTTCTTTTATCCTCATATTATTTATATTAATTATATCTTTTTGAATATCGATAATGGCTTTGCTTTGGAGTTACGGATTAAGGACAAGTGTGAGGTTAGAGTAATATAATCTGGGGTTTACGGTTTTGCCATCAACTATAAGGCTAGTGTATCAGGAATCGGTACATTGGTTGTTGAACCGGGTGACAGGTATCCCGGGAGTTTTGTACATTTTGACCTTAAGCTTAGGCCTCGCAGTAAGTCGTCGTCATAAGTTGAACTGGGTGACAGGTAATCCCAGGAGGGGTGTGCATTATCTTAAACTAGGGTCACGCATTTATAAGTCGCCGCTCTATTATGGTTGAGTAGCCTAGTTAGAGACCGAAGTTTGATTTGTTTGAACTAAGTTCTCGAAGCTAGTTTTTAGTATTCTCCTAGTGAAAGTCTAGCGTTCATCACTACTCCTATCCATAACGCCATTTTGAATATTTTTATTATTATCGATACATTTTGGTTTGCAGGTTGACAAATATTTGATGTTTTCTTCTGAAAAGTCGTTCGGTTTTATTGTTCCAATATTTTTAAGTTTTACTGAAAACTTATTTTATTATATCGTTTTAATGTTTTCCCGTTTTAATTATATTGGTATAATAATACTATTATTTTTTTATATGATATAATATGGCTGGGAGAACGTCCGAGTTACTCCCCACTGACGTGGCTGTTATGTTTATAACATGACAGGTATTTGCTGTTGGGTTTTGGGTGTGAGCTAGCGAGTAGCGTGGATCCTACTCTTTCTTCATTTATGTAATTTATGGATTTGTATAACCCGTTTGAAGAATTTTCTTTTCAGCCCTTTTGTAAAAAGAGGCATTTGTATTGACTTACCATTTCTTGTAATAAGATATAGTTTGGTAGTGTGTTTTAATCCCAACTCTACAGTGTTTCCGCCACTGTATTGCGTTAGATTTTCTAGGGGATTACAGTACGTCTATTACAGTTCAAAACATAATTCATCCATATCTATTTTTAACAATTCTGATGATTTCTTGGCTTGGCTGATCAAACCAATGAATGTCTTTATTTATATTTTTGAGCTTAAAATGACAAATCACCAGAGAGAAAAGAACATGAAATTAGATGATTATATTTCAGTTTTAATTTCTTTGTCTCTCACTAGGGTTGGCAACGAGTCAGGTCAGGGTCGGGCCCGACAGGACACGGTGATGTGTGGCTATTTTAGCCCACACTTGTACCCATTTAGACTCGCTTTCCTCTTGCTTTTGTGTGACTTTTGTGCGATTATCGTCATTATTGAGTCTTTCTTGCACTAGCGACATCTCTTGTGCATTTTACGTGTTTTGAGTATTTTTCCTATTATTTTGGTAGGAATTTTTCGGCCAAGAACGTATCCGAGCCTACGAGGCCGTGAGATAGTGGAACATCATCCCGAGGCATGGGAAAAAGCAAAAATCCAAACCCCCAATAAGTGAAACTATGAGAAAGATGGCAAAAGTAAATGATATAAGATAAAACTATAGTCCACCGGGCAAAACTTTCACCCACCGGACGAAGTTTCGCCCGATGATATTTTCGCCATTCCTGAAGATATTTCACCTGGCGAGAGTTTGACCCCACCGGATGAATTTTCGCCTAACGGTATTTCTATCCCAGATCGTTATTTCCAGCGGGTGAAGTTATCAGACAAACCTTTCACCCACGACTACAAGATTAAAGGACAAGGGCGTCCATAAATGGCTTGCGTTTATGAACGTCATTTAAGGATGGGCGTCCTTTGTTAGACGCTAGAATGTGGAAGCCCAGGCCGGTCACCTATTTTTGAAGCGGGCGTCCACTATTGGACGAAAGAAAATAGACGCCCACAATGGCGTCTGACAAAAGACGCCATTTTGAGAGAGCTGGCGTGCGATAGTGGACGCCAGTTGCCCAGCGATGGCATCCACTGTCAGACACTATCTGACGTGGATGGCATGCGACAGTGCACATCAACTGCCTAGTTATGGCTCCACTGTCGCACGCCAGAAGCTGAATATTTGACGTTTATGATCCATATCAGGCATATCATGGCGTCAGATAGTAGACGTCATTTACGCTGCAGAGCGTTCGTTAGTGGACGCCATGCATGTATGCTGCTGCAAGGCCGTAAACATTCGTTTGATGTCTAGCCAAAATCTGTAAAAAAACCAAAATCCACAACACTTCAACTCTCAACACAAAATTCACAACACTTGAACTCTCAACACAAAATTCACAACACTTCAACTTTTAACACATGTCTAGCCAAAAAATCATTCATATAAATAAGTTTTAAGATTGTTGTGTGCTAAATGTAGACCTTTTTTTCTCTCATTTAGACTCGTTTTTCCCTTGCTTTGCGAGATTAGAATGCGATTATCGCCTTATTTTGAGTATTTCTCGCATTAGCATCCCTCTTGTGCGTTTTACGTGTTTTTGGCAGTTTTTCTATCAATTTCGATAAGTTTTGGCACCAAAAATATTATCAAACTTCCACGAGCACAAGAGAGGGGAATGTCTTCCGAAAAGAAATGCACACAACTTAAAGTTCAAAGCCATCCAATAATACGACGAAGAATGAGACAAGAAATGAGGCCAGAAAATGACCGGGTGAAATTTCACCCGATGAGAAATCACCATGGTAAAAATGCCTCCCCGAAGATTTTCAGAAAGCTTCTCCACTGGGCGAAACTTTCACCCACCGGTTGAAGTTTCGCCCGACAGTAAAGGCGTCCAAAAATTGCAAAACTGGAAGAAGTTCACCGGGTGAAGTTGCAACCGGCGGTATTAGTCCATGTACGATAGGGTGAAGTTCCACCGCATGAAGATTTAAAGGGTGATTGTCTCACTAATGGAGCAAAAAGTTGGATTTGGGCTTTAGGTTAAGGATTCATTAAGGCTTTACTATATATATGTATACCCTAGTTAGTTGCCTAAGTGATCACATTACCATCATATTATCTCTCCATTAGTATACTACTATTTACCCTCATTAGTAGATCATTCTAGTAGTAATTTTAGTAGTTCTCTTCAATTCTAGTTGCTTAGATAGTAATCTAGTAAATAGATCTTCATAGTTTTCGTCATCAATTCTCTAGATTTACATTAAAGTTTTGTAGAATTCAAGTTTTTATTGAAGATTTTTGGAGATTATTGAGGGATTAGTGACAAATCCTTTATCATCTTCATCAAGCTTCATCTTTTATTTATGCAATTTTCTTCCTTATTGTTGATCTTCATAGTTGGTATATTTTTCTTCCACTCTCTAATCTCTAGATTAGATTTAATCTTGTTCTTTCAATATTGTTCATTTTATTGTTCTTTTATTATTGTCTTGTTTTGATCAACCTTATTTATGTTGTTTTAGATCATTTTATGTTTCTTTTTGTTAATTGCTGTTTTGATCATCTTTGTGTTGTTAGTTTCTCTAGATTTCATTTATGTTGCTCTAGATTATTTTCTAGTCTATTTTGTTGATTGCACTTTCTTCCATAGTTTTGTGGTTAAATTGTTAGATCGTAATTTCCTTATTGTTTGTCGTTATTTTCCTTAGCTTTAGTTAATATGCATGTTGTAGTTATTTTCTACTTTGTTTTGTTGTTTTCCATTATGAGTAGTGAGTAGATTTCTTGTTGGGGGTTTAGGGAGGACGATCTTGGATTATTAAAATTGAGGGATTTTTGATAGGTTGCTTGTTTGTTGGTTTATCTTGCTTAAGGTTGTTGTGTCATTGTTGTTTTAGTCCGGCCAACTAGACCGACCTTGACTCATTTCTATCAATATGGGGAAACTTGGGGTAGAAATTACTTTAGATTGAGACTTAACCTTCTTCGCCGCGAAAGCGGGTTTTTAGGTGGGTTGGGTGAAGAAACCGAAAGGTGGCATTCTCTCTTTACCAATGTTGTGACTGACCCAATTCCGAGACTCTTAGACCCCAATTTTTGATTCCCGACTTCCCCCTAACACCTTTCCCTTATTTGATCATTTCTTGTTATTTCTATTGTTATTTCTCTTGTTATTTAACTATCGTCTTTTATCGCATCTTTAGCATAGACTCGACCCTTAAAATCCCCTCTAGATCCCAAACACGTTGCTTCTTACTCAATTCCGTTCCATTCCCTGTGGACCGACCTCGACTTACCACGAATACACTAGTTTTTTCTGTGTTTTGTGAGTCTATAAATATTGTTTGATCCCCCATCTTTCGCTAAACGACCGATCCGATTGGCGGGCCGTCAAAATGGCGTCGTTGCCGGGGAACGGCAAGTAATTGTGTTTTTAGTTATTGTGTTTGGTTATTTGCTTTAATTTTGTTTATTTTCTCTCTTTTCCCTAGTACCGATAGGTGCTAGGAGACTTACCGTTTAATTGAGTTTATGCCCAGGAATACATCATCGCCCTTGTGGTTCGATCCGGAGCCGGAAAGGACAATTAGAGCTTTGCGTTTTCGGGGTAATTACTCAACCACTATTATTCCACAACCTTCATTATCACCTCCTAACTTTAATCCAATCTTACCTTCTACATCTTCCACACCATATAATCCCATCCCAAATAATCCTTCCACATCATCTACTTCACAAAATTCACCACCAACCCCGCCATCGCCAAGAACACCACCACCAAATCAAAATTCAACCCCTCCAAATCATCCAAATCCAAATCTATCACCACTACTAATCCAACCAATGGCGACATTAGCTTCCCATTCCCAACTTACACATGGAGAAACACCTTCACCATTTGATTTCAGAGTGATACCCGAAAATTATGAATTGAAAGCTTCTTTGACAAATGTGGTTCAACAAGATACTTTTCATGGTTTTTCCCAATAAGATGCCAAGAGCATATCGCTTCATTTAAAGAATAATTAGTAGGGGACCGTCTTAATGGGTTAACTTCATGTCAATTACACCAATTGTTGTTTCCAAAGACATTGAGAGATGGAGCTCGTAGATGGCTTCAAGGCCATCCCGCTAATATATTCACAACATGGGCTATATTATCTAATGCCTTCTTGGATAAATATTTTCCACCGTCAAAGACTAACCAATATCGCATGGAAATACAAACGTTCAAGCAAGATGAATTTGAAAGGCTAAGTGAGGCTTGGGAAAGATTTAGAGACTTATTACGCAAGTGCCCTCACCATGGAATACCCGATTGGCTAACAACCCAAACATTTTACAACACCCTTTCATCGAGAACCAAGGAAAACCTCAATTCGGCCGCCGGAGGAGACTTCTCTTCCCTTACCGATGAGGCATCTAAAAGTCTTATTGAAAAGATAGCAAGGAGTGATTCTAGAGTGGGTCAATCGAGGGATTCAAGAAAGAAAGTTGAAGTGAACTCATCTAAGAGTTCTAATGAATTGAAACTTGAAGCTCAAGTTGAAGAATTAACAAAGAGAATGGATGCCATGAGTTCTAAGTCAACTCCTAGAGGTATGTACCAAATTCAAGGGAGTGTTCCAACAAGGCAACCATCACCTCCAAAGCAACAAATAACATGGGAAGTTCAATGTGATCATTTTGGCAATTATGGCCATGATTCTAGCTCTTGCATTCCTAATGAAGAAACTTATTTTGAAGAGCCAAATGAAGTTCAAGCTCTACAAGTGTATGGGCAAAGACCTCAATTTGATCCCTTTTCCAATACTTACAATGTCGGCACAAGGTTTCATCCCAATTTCTCTTATGGAAACCAAAATGTTCAAAATCCGATGGCACGTGCCCAAGGGAGCCAACCGAGGTCATTTAACCAAAGTCAACAAAGGCCCTTTAATCAAGGTCCTCCAAAGACGCCCCCATATTTCCTTCCTCGCCAAAAGAGCAACTTCAATCAATAAGGTAGCAACTTCCATGTTCCCAACAATTACAACAATTACCAAAATCAACATGGTAATAACTTTAATCATGGATACAATCAAGGGTTCCAAAGTAATTTCCAAGACAATCAAGGTTACAATCAACAACCATTCAATCAACCCTCTCAATCCTATGGCCAATCAAGCAATTTACAATATGTTCAAGGAGGAGTTCCATGGGATAACACTAGTGACTTGCAAAGAGCCATTGGGCACTTATGGAGTGAGAATCTAGATACAAAAGCAAGGCTAAAGGTTTAATTTGGGAATCACATGAAGCTACAAAAGCCTTAGCCGCCTCAATTCATCCACCCCATGGTTTGCCCGGGCAACCCCAAAACCCAAGAGACCCTCCACACCAAGCAAATGCCGTTATATTGAGAAGTAGGAAAGAACTTGAGGATCCATACAAGAACTTGAACACCAAAAGCACCACAACCAATGTCAATCAACTAAGTGCACCACAAGTAACATCTCCCACTTCCCACAAACAAAACTGAGGAATACAAGCGGAGTTTGATATTCTCCAAAATGGAGAGATTGAACAAAGAGAACTTAAAAGGAAGAAGAAAGAGCAAATGGAAGCAGAAGAAGCAAAAAGAAAAGAGACAGAACGATTAGAAGAAGAAGAAGAAGAAGAAGAATCCAATGTTCCACCGCCTCCCGCTTTTGTCACACCATTGCCTTTTCCCGAACGAGCTAAGCCACATAAGGAGAATGCCCAATTTAGCCATTTTGTGGATATGTTAAAGAAAGTGGATGTAGCTTTACCCTTCACTGAGGTAATTTCTCAAATGCCTCTTTATTCTAAGTTTTTGAAAGAATTTTTGACCAAAAAGAGAACAATAGAGGACAAAGAATGTGTCTCTCTCACGGCACAATGTAGTGTCATTCTTATGAATCAAATGCCAAAGAAACTAGAGGATCCTGGTAGCTTTTCCATCCCTTGTCGAGTTGGAAATGTTGTTGTTAATCAAGCTTTGTGTGACCTAGGGGCTAGTGTTAGTTTGTTACCCTATTCAATTGCTAAGAGACTTAGTGTGGGGAGATGAGACCCACTAGTATGTCAATTCAACTTGCGGATAGATCCGTCAAGTACCCACTTGGGATACTTGAGGATCTACCCGTTCAAGTTGGTAAGTTCTTTATCCCCTCTGACTTTGTTGTCATGGATGTGCCCGAAGACACTATTACACCCATTATTCTAGGTCGACCTTTTATGGCTACCGGCGGTACTATAGTTGATGTAAAAAACGGAAAGTTGTCATTTAACATAGGGAACGAGTCGGTAGAGTTTTCCCTTTCTCAAGCTCTTAAACAACCAATGATAGAAAAAACATATTCCATTGAAGTTATTGATAGTTTGGTTGAGTATAGCTTGATAGATAATGAGAAACAAGAGAAACCACTTGATTCCCCACCTCTTGAAGATGAATGCTTACATGAAGAAAAGGTAGAATCACTACCGATGGGTAAGAGTATGGTATCCTCTCCTCCTAATCTTGAACTTAAACCATTCCCCTCTTCATTCAAATATGCTTTTCTTGAAGGAACTAATTATCTCGTTATCGTCAATGCCACACTTGATGGACCTCAATTGGAAAAACTTTTAATTGTTTTGAGAAAACACAAAAAGGCCATCGGGTATAGCTTTGCCGACCTCCAAGGCATAAGCCAAAATGTTTGTATGCATTGGATCATCCTTGATGATGACCACCGCCCTTCGGTTGAGGGTCAACGTAGGTTGAACCCCACTATGAAAGAGGTTGTCATGAAGGAAGTCCTCAAATTGTATGAGGCTAACATTATATATCTAATAACCGAAAGTAAATGGGTTAGCCCCGTACAAGTTGTGCCGAAAAAAGGAGAAATGATGGTTGTGAAAGGAGAAAAGGGAGAGTTGATTTCTACTAGGACTATTACTGGTTGGCGCATGTGTATAGATTTTCGAAAATTAAACACGACCACCATCAAAGACCATTTCCCCCTTCTCTTCATTGATCAAATGCTTGAACGATTAGCGCAACATTCTTACTTTTGTTTCCTCGATGGTCATTCGGGATTTTTTCAAATTCCCATTCACCCCGATGACCAAAAGAAGACTACTTTCACGTGTCCATATGGCACCTATGCCTATCGAAGGATGCCATTTAGATTGTGTAATGCGTCGGGAACGTTTCAAAGATGTATGATGGCTATTTTCTCCGATTTTATTGAAAAATCTATGGAAGTTTTTATGGATGACTTTAGTGTCCATGATAAAACTTTTGATTCTTGCCTTAAAAATCTTGATCAAGTGTTAGCTCGATGTGAAGAGTATAAACTCGTTTTAAATTGGGAGAAATGTCATTTTATGGTTGAACAAGGTGTTGTCCTAGGACATATTATTTCTAATAGAGGAGTTGAAGTTGATAAGGCCAAAGTCTCTGTGATCAAGAACTTACCACCATCGAGTGAGGAGTTTTCTAGGTCACGCCGGTTTTTATAGATAATTTATTAAAGACTTTCTAAGATTGCCAAGCCATTAACTTCTCTGCTTATGAAGATGCACCTTTTGTTTTTGATGACTCGTGTCTTGAGGCCTTTTGTAGGATAAAGACCGCTCTCACCACCGCTCCAATTATCAAAGCACCCGATTGGAATCTTCCATTAGAGATCATGTGCGATGCCTCCGATTTTACCGTTGGTGCCGTTCTAGGTCATCGGATCGACAAAAAGCTACATGTGATTTATTATGCAAGCAAGACCTTAGATGAAGCTCAATCAAGGTACACCACAACCGAAAAAGAGATTCTTGCTCTTGTCTATGCCATGGAGAAATTCCGAACTTATGTTACCGGTTCCAAGGTCATTGTTCATACCGATCATGTGACTATTCGATATATTGTGTCCAAAAAGGAGACCAAATCCCGACTTTTTCGGTGGGT
This sequence comes from Agrostemma githago, assembly GCA_958450325.1. Taxonomy (NCBI): domain Eukaryota; kingdom Viridiplantae; phylum Streptophyta; class Magnoliopsida; order Caryophyllales; family Caryophyllaceae; genus Agrostemma; species Agrostemma githago. Next base: position 8,048,793 of record OY288249.1, on the reverse strand, counting down.
TCTCCTTCTACAAGAGTTTGACATTGAGATTAAAGACAAGGCCGGATCGGAGAACTTGGTAGCGGATCACCTTAGTAGACTAACTGTTAGTAAATAAAGCAATGAAGATGATGGTATACCCATCAATGAAGCAATGAGAGATGAGGCCTTGATGGCCATTGAAACTATTACACATTGGTATGCCGATATCGTCAATTTCTTAGTGTCTCATTTTATTCTGGACGATTATTCCAAGCAAGTGAGGAAGAAACTAAGTTATGAAGCCCGAAGTTATTATTGGGACAAGCCCTATTTGTTGCGCCGTTGTATAGATGGAATCAATCGACGATGTGTGACAGCCGAAGAAGGATTTGATATTGTGAAGCCCCTTCACTCGACACCTTATGGTGGCCTTCCATGTTCAAGGATATAAGAGCTTTCATTCTCACATGCGATGCTTGCCAAAGAAGTGGCAACATAACAAGAAGAAATGAGATGCCCCTTCAACCTATCTTGGAAATTGAATTGTTCGATGTTTGGGGCATTGATTTCATGGGTCCGTTCACATCCTTTTTTGGCAACAAATACATCCTAGTCGCGGTTGATTATGTCTCAAAATGGATCGCAACCGTAGCTTCTCCCACCAATGACTCCAAGGTTATAATCAAGCTTTTCAAGAATGTAATTTTCCCGAGATTCGGTATGCCTAGAGTCATAATTAGTTATGGAGGCTCTCATTTTAGGAAAGATATCTTTGAACACCTTCTTAGAAAATATGGTATCACTCACAAAATTTCCTTAGCCTACCACCCTCAATCAAATGGGCAAGCCGAGATCTCCAACCGTCAAATCAAAGGAATTTTGGAAAAAGTTGTAAATACACACCGAAAGGATTGGTCATTGAAATTGAATGACGCCCTCTGGGCATTGAGAACGGCTTACAAAGCGCTGATTGGAACCACTCCTTATCGTCTTGTGTAAGGTAAAGCATGTCATCTACCGGTGGAATTAGAACACAAAGCCAAATGGGCTATCAAAGAGCTAAACTTTGACGAGAATGTTGTTGGAAATAACCGCCTTCTCAAACTATAAGAATTGGAAGAACTAAGACTTGAAGCCTACGAAAATTCAAAGATTTACAAGGAGCAAACACGCAAATGGCATAATTCTCGGATACTTTGTAAGGACTTCTCCGTTGGTGATAATGTATTACTTTTCAACTCTCGTTTTAAGCTTTTCCCCGGTAAGTTGAAATCAAAATGGTCGGGTCCATTCAAAGTGACCAAGGTGCAACGATATGGATCAATAGAGATATCAAGCCCGAAAACCGGGAAATTTATGGTTAATGGACAACGTTTGAAGATTTATCATCCCGGTCACGTTCGTGAGACCTTTGTTACCGTGAAACTTGGTGAGCTCCCATTGGGGAGCGTTGTTTGACCCCTTCTCAAATTGAAGTAGGTTTGATGGTATCCTCGACAACCACCTTGTATATATGTATCATATTCTTTGAGTTTGTTAGTTTGAGAAGAATGGATGAACTTGGATTTCACCATGGAGCATTTATTTGGATGAAGATCAAGCTTTTGGAGGAGTTATGGAGCTTAATTTGAAGACCACAAGCATGCTTGTGGGAGAAATTGATTATGTATTGTGAGTCGTGTCGTTATTTGAAACTCTAGGTGATTATTGAAGAACCATGAAATGGAAAGGCGGAAAAACGAATCTTACAAGATCGTCGGGCGAAGAAACCGTATAAGTCTTATAAGTAAAATGTTGATTATTAAGTCTTAGGCAAATGTTCTACATAAAATGTGAATTATAAATTTGCAATATAACATATTTAATATGAAGAAACCTCACTCAATGGCGATTCTAAAATGCTCTAAACGGTTGATTGATGGAAAATATATAAAAGACTACTAAAATACGATAATAAATAATCGAATCTAACAATGAGATGAAAACTAAGGTCACGGGTTCACAATAGATGTTCAACAATTATGCGACAATAATAATAAACACATAAACATGCTAGTCGGCTATAACACGTTCTCTCGAATCGTGTCAACCTAGGAAGGATTTAACGGGCTTTCGCAACTTATTAGACTCCCTACCAAATCGCGCGTGATCTAATTCTAATTTGGCTTTCGCACAGGAGCTAGAATTTCTCAAACAGATTAAAATGTTGTGGCCTTTAACAAATTAATCGACAAACAAAACACGCGAAAGTGGTACTAGCATATTTATAAATTTAGTATCAAAGCAAAATAATCGTATAATAATCCATCGATCCCCCTCGACCCTAGCGAGAAAATTAGCTACGCATGATGATTACGAAACAACAAATTGCGTACATATAATTCATGATAAAAAGTGAATCAAATAAATCTAATGATAAACGAACAGAAATCTAACGAACTAAACAGAACAACGAATTGCAAATAAAGAGAATTACGACGAACTAAGTAATTTACGATGAAGATTGAAACGTAAAACTGAAAATTGCATAAAACGAAATTACCGAAATCGAGTACGAGTTGAAACCGAGTGCTAGAATCCTAAGAGTCACGAGTTTTCTAAAGAAAATAATCTAAGTATGAAAAGTGATAGTAGTCCCTAATACAGCTCCTCCTTAGTTATACAAAAATAGGCGGAAATGGGCTGCGTGTCACGCCGGCCGGCTGGCAGGCCGCCTACCACATGCAGGGGCCGAAGCACAACTAAAAATGAAGCTCAACTCGCCTTTGTGTCATGCCGGCCGGCCAACAGGCGGCCTGTCAGGGCAGGCTGGCGCGCACAACACTAATAGAAGAAGTAATGGGCCGCTTTCCATGGCCCAATGAATCGACACTTCTCATTTCTTCTTCGCCTAGACGTCCTAAAGCACGGGTTTTGTCTCGGGATCGTTCTTCTAACCATATATGAGTGTATATGCACGCAAAGACCTGAAATCGTGTAAAATCTACAAAAACACTCACTCAAAGCAAAATGTTAGAAGAAACGGCTCTAAAGAGCGCGTTCCGACCGGAAAAGACAACGGAATCGATGGAATAACGCTATATAAACATGACACATCAAACTCCCCCGAACTGAACCCTTGCTTGTCCTCAAGCAAGACCCGTAAGAAAACAACTAATATAATACCGAAACAGCTCAAAGCAAATAATAGGCAACCAAATGCTCAAGTCCGTCATAGCAAACATCTAACCAAGTCTAAGAAACGAATTCCAAGACGGGAAAAAGGAAAAATAATTCACCAACAAATATACAACTTCACCAAGCATAATATGTAGAAACCACATTTTCAACCAAAACCCTTGCATAGGCTACTCACGGAGCCACTCATTGCTCAATTAGGAAGGGTGTGTATATGTGAAAAATATATATATGAAAACGCTCAACTACTCCAACTCATGGAAATATGCCCGCAATCTAGTATGGTATCGACCTGTAAATTTTTACAAAACATGCTAAGATCACATAGGGAGGCAAAGATGGTGATAACAAGGTAGAAGGTGGAAATCGATAGGTCATGTGAGGTTAAAGCCAAGCTAGTAAACTAACTAGTGCAATAATGCTCAACTCAAAAATTCTTCTACTTCCATAAACAAAACATACAAGTCACCAATCAACAAGAACGAGTCCGGGGTCAAAAGAGGACGCTCAAATTTCATCAAGTAAACGGAAAATAAAAGTAACGAGAATAACATATTTTTGTTGTTTTGATTTTTTTCTCTTTTTTTCTTTTTCGATTCTTTTTTCGATTTTTTTCCTTCCCCTTTTTTTTGATTTTTTCTCAAATATTTTTTTTTTGATTTTTTTTTTCAGCTTGATGAAATTAGAAGCAAATATATACAATAACCCAAATTGACCCGAACAAGATCTAAAAACTCCCTTGAAACAGAGTCAACCACATCCAAACGTCCATCAAAATTCTCCATATTCACACAATAACGAGCATAGAACGCACTAGGTGACCTACTTCATCAAGCTTGGCTAGGTAGGCAAATTTGATTTTGTAGTTCATTTTGTGAATTCTTTAACATTTTAGCCAAGGAGAAAATGGATAGAAATAGATGAAAATGGAAATGTCCCAAAAATGATCACTAGGCAAGTTAGTCAAAATAAAGGGGCAAACACCATACTTATGCGTATTGACATAGCATATTCCACGAGGAGACCTACACACAATCCTAAGTGGTAGCCAGGTATGAATGTACTTGCTACAGGAGGCTCTAAATCTCACCAATTTTGTAGCTAAAGACTAAATGCAAGGTCGGTCTAAATGGGAATCACAAATTATAGCTCAGTTGGTTGCATACTTGTCGATTAATTATTATTCCACATAACAAAGGTCAAATGAATGCCAATTAAGAATGAGTAGGTAGCCTAAAGAGTGCAAATTATCATCATTGCTGCATAATCGGTATCATAGACAAACACTAAGACTCAAGGAAATAAAACTAGAAATACTAAAAACTCCCCCACGCTAGACTCGACATTGTCCTCAATGTCCATATCATACAGACTCAAAATCGGTGGGGGGACACAAATAAAACCCGAGGATAGAGAAAAGACATACCAAATATACACACGGAGAGGTAGCGGAATCAACAATCCGCTACTGATCATCATCATCACCGAAATCATCATCCTCCATATCATCATCTGCAGCGGTCCCAGAACCAGACGCACCACCCGTATACCAACCACCTCCCTGATAATCACTAGCGCTCCAAAAGCAGGGCCCGTCGGGGCACTAAAATAGTCATTGTGAAGATGGAAGCCGCCATGAATCGAAGGGTCAGTATAACCACCCACGGGCCACGAAAAGTACGAGGGGTAAGGTCCCTGTGGTGGCACAGCAGCACGCCTAGCATAGTCATCATATACGGGATACATCCCGAGGCACTGATCAGTGTATAACCTGTCTAGACGAGCGTGAGTAGCAGCGATGTCGGCACGAGTCTCCGTGCGAAAAGTATCAAAGTCAGAACGGGACGAACCGGCATTCAACTCCATGCGCTCCATCCATGCAATCAGATCGGGATGGAGGGGAGCATACTGGGGTGGTGGAGGGGGCTGCTCAAAAGTAATAGTGGTAGTGGGCTCGGAAGCAGGCTGAGATGGACCGGGCTTAGAGGCGGGCTGGGAGGTACTTGGCACGCTCGTGGGACGACGAGTATAGGTAACAGCATGCGACGAAGGAAGAGAGCTAGGGGCAGCGACGGGTAATAAATAATTAGGCTGATCAGCCTCAAGTGACAAAACTGACCCGGCTTGCAAAATAATAGTCGTCTGCTCATGAATAAGCCAAGCCCAACGATTCTGGTGCCTAGAAGAAATCCAGTTAAGACAAGCCAAATATCGGAGGCTAAGAGTAATCTCGCCCTAGACTGGATCATGATCCGCTTCGCGAAAAGCGGTCAACCGAAGAGCTAAATGCGTGACTAACCCGCCTATATAGATAGGAACATCGGCAACGGCCGTAGCAATTCTCCTAAACTGGAGGACAAGGTGATAGGCAATATTAATATGCCACACCTTCGGCTTACGCCGCAAATACGAGCCCAAAATAGACATCTCCTCGGTGCGCACATTATGTGGATCATTTCTAGCAAAAATCGTCCACCTCATAAACCTCTGCCAAACCTTTATAACCGGATTATGAAAATTATTTGAACTCATATGTCCCGCGGTAGTGTACGGGGCATCCCCAATACACTCCCAAAAATCATCCACCCTAAAGTTAGCATGCTCGGGTGGTGAATGGTCCTCATAATCCTTAAGATCAAAACAGTCCCCAAACTGCTTCAGATTTAGCGCAAAACTAGTATTCAGTAAACGGAACTCAACAGAAATCGCACCTGACCGTCTATTCTTAGTCACCTCAAATGAACTCAGAAATTCCAACGTAAGCTGAGTAAACGTACTATGACGCATGGTAAAGAATGTACCCATACCAACACCTTTACACAAAAGTTCCAAAGCAGAATCTAAGCCTAAGGTTCTCATAGCATCATGATCGATAAAATGAGTAGGAACAATAGACCGCTTTCTCAAGTTTTGAAATTTTACCTTTTGGTCAAGTGTGGTAAAAATTACGCCCGAAAAAACTGGATCAGAATCAATGTCGGGTTGAGCATGGTCGTTTTTGGTGCGCTTGTTCCGAGGAGGCATTGCAAATCAGCTAAAAGTAGCAAACTTGGGGGAAATATGGGGAAATTTTGAGGAGAGAGAGTGAAGAAGGGGAGGAGATGAAGCTGGGAAAATTGGGGAAATTGGGGTTTGGGGGATGAGAGAGAAGAGAGAAGTTAGAAAGGGCTTAATGAATGAAGGAAATGACGAGAAAATGGAGTTTGGGGGTCTGATGTGCGCCCCAACCGGTCTAGACCGGCGGCCGGCTGGCCGGCCTGACGTGCTTCCACCTTTTTTAATATTAACTTTGTCTCATAGCTAGCGGTATGGACCAGGGGCCGGTTGGCCGGCTGGACTGCACTTCTCATTATTTTTGATTTTTTTTTTAATCGAAAACTTTCTCTCACAGCCAGCCGGTATGGACCGGGGCCCGGTTAGCTGGCCGGACTGCACAAATCCTTCATTTTTTGAGATTTTGCCCAACTTTTTCTCCAATTTTCTTTGTGCCTCGGCCCCTGAAGTTGATAGGGGGCCTGGGCACAGGCTAAGGCGCACAAATCACTCTATTAGCACTCTAATTCATTTCGTGCCTCGCCCCTAAAGTCGATAGGCCCCCTAGGCCTAGGCTGAGGTGACCTGCTATAAAATCAAGAGCACGGTGAATTTTTTTCTTCTCCTTTTTCCCTAATATTCTCAATTCAAGTTATTTCCGATGATTCTGCGCATCTTCAAGAACGTTAGTCCCTCCTCTCATCCTCACTAAGACAACTAAAATAATAATAATAATAATAATAATAATAATAATAATAATAATAATAATAATAATAATAATAATAATAATAATAATAATAATAATAATAATAATAATAATAATAATAATAATAATAATAATAATAATAATAGTAAAACGAGAACGAGGGAAATTATTTACATACTTGGGCTGCCTCCCGGTAGCGCTGGTTTAGAGTCCCGCACGACTTGGATGAACTTCTCGATTTAGTGGGAAGAAGAAACGGGATGAAGTTGTATAACTTCAATCGCTCCAACGTGAGCACCTTCATGATATAACTTCAATCGTTGACCATTCACCTTGAATCGTTCACCTGAATCATTCTCGACTTCAATCGAGCCAAATTTACCCACATGGGTGACAGAAAAAGGTCCGGACCAACGAGATTTTAACTTTCCGGGAAACAACCGGAGCCTAGAATTGAATAATAATACCCTATCCCTCACGTTGAACTCACGGTGAAGGATATGCTTGTCATGCCACCGCTTGGTGCGCTCCTTATAAACTCGAGCACTATCATAGGCACCAAGACGGAATTCCTCCAACTCATTCAGCTGCATGAGTCTCTTCTCCCCACTCAAATGCGGATCCAAGTTAAGCTCCTTGATCGCCCACCAAGCCTTGTACTCAAGCTCGACGGGCAAATGGCATGACTTGCCATAAACCAATCGGTAAAGTGAAGTACCAATAGGCGTTTTAAAGGCGGTGCAATAAGCCCATAATGTATCATCTAGCTTAGAGCTCCAATCCTTCCGAGCTTTTGACACGACCTTCTGGAGAATAGACTTGATTTCCCTATTAGACACCTCAACTTGCCCACTCGTTTGAGGGTGGTAGGCAAGACCGGTACGGTGAGAGACACCGTACTTAGCAAGTAACGCATCAAGTCGCTTCTCATGAAAATGGCTTCCACCATCACTAATAATCGCCCTTGGAACACCAAAGCGGGGAAAATAGTCTTTTTAAATAAAGAATCATTGTTCTAGCATCATTAGCAGGAGATGCTACCGCCTCCACCCATTTGGAGACATAATCAACCGCAACCAAAATATATCAGTTGCCTTTGGATGACGGGAACGGGGCTTGATAGTCTACACCCCAGACATCAAAAATTTCTACTTCGAGAATCCCATTTTGAGGCATCTCATGCCTCCTAGAAATATTACCGGTCCTCCAAAATGCGTCGCAGGACATAATAAAAGCTTGGGCATCCCGGAATAAGGTTGGCCAATAAAAACCCGATTGGAGAACCTTCGCCGTGGTTCGGCTCGCTCCATGATGGCCACCATATGGCGATGAATGACAACTCTCTAGAACTCCTCTAACTTCCCATTGAGGGACACATTGACGGAAAATACCATCGGCACACTCCTTAAATAAATAAGGGTCATCCGAGAAAAATTGTCGGACATCATGTAGAAACTTTTTCTTTTGTTGATAAGAAAGATCGGAAGGTAATACCTTGCCAACTAAATAATTAGCATAATCCGCATACCAAGGTCCTTCGCTTTCACCGGTAGCTAAGGTCATGAGAGAATCATCGGGAAAAGAGTCATCTATGGGGATGACAACTCCTTCCTCCTCAACTCTAAGCCTCAATAAATGATCCGCAACAGCATTTTCCGCTCCCTTCTTATCCCGGATCGATAAATCAAACTCTTGAAGTAGTAAGATCCATCGAAGTAGTCGGGGCTTCGCTTCTTTCTTGGCAAGGAGATACTTAAGAGCAGCGTGATCGGTGAAAATAATGACTTCCGATCCAACCAAGTAGGTTCTGAATTTCTCCAAAGCATATACTATAGATAGCAATTCCTTCTCGGTGGTTGCATAGTTAACTTGAGTACTATCAAGTGTTTTGCTAGCGTAGTAAATAGCATGCAAGACTTTGTCCTTCCTCTGGCCCAAAACCGCTCCCACAGCATAATCACTCGCGTCACACATTATCTCGAATGGCAAATTCCAATCCGGTGACTAAATAATCGGAACAGAAATGAAGGCATGCTTAATCCTGTCAAAAGCTTCAACACACTCATCAGTAAAGTCGAAAGGGGCATCCTGTAGGATCAATTGTGTAAGTGGCTTAGCAATTTTGGAAAAGTCCTTGATAAAGCGGCGATAAAACCCCGCATGACCAAGGAAACTTCTCACTCCCTTCACATTAACCGGCAAGGGCAATTGCTCAATCACTTGCACCTTTGCTTTATCCACCTGAATGCCCTTTTCGGAGACCACATGACCCAAAACAACACCCTCAGTGACCATAAAATGGCACTTCTCCCAATTCAAGACCAAATTGACCTCGACACATCGGTTTAAAATGGTATCCAAGTTAGCTAGACAAGCTGAAAAACTCATACCATACACACTAAAGTCGTCCATAAACACTTCCATAATGGACTCGATGTAGTCGGAAAAGATGCAAATCATGCACCTTTGAAAGGTGGCGGGTGCGTTACATAGCCCGAATGGCATCTTGCGATATGCAAAAGTGCCATAGGGACAAGTAAACGTAGTCTTCTCTTGGTCAGCCGGGTGTATCGGGATTTGGAAAAATCCCGAATATCCATCTAAATAGCAAAAATACTTGTGAGAAGCTAGTCTCTCAAGCATTTGGTCGATAAAGGGTAATGGGAAATGGTCTTTAAGGGTAGCGGTGTTCAACTTTCTATAGTCTATGCACATTCTCCATCCCGTCACAATTCGTGTAGGGATTAACTCTTCTTCTCATTTGGGACCACAGTAGTCCCTCCCTTCTTAGGTAAAACTTGTACCCAACTCACCCACTTTGAATCGGGAACCGCATAAATAATTCCCGCATCCAACAATTTCAGAACTTCCTTTTTAACAACCTCTTGCATATTCGGGTTCAACTTACGTTGACCCTGGACACAAGGACGATGACCTTCCTCAAGATTAATTCTATGCATAAAGAAATCGGGACTGATTCCCTTCAAGTCATCGAGACTATACCCCAAAGCTTTCCTATTTTTCTTTAAAACAACTAAGAAATCAGAAAGTTGTTGCTCAGTTAAATCGGCACTTACAATCACGGGGAAGCTCTCGGTATCGTCTAAAAAGGCATATTTTAGGTGAGACGAAAGTGGCTTACGCTCCGGAATGGTTATGTCTATTCCAAATGAGGTGTGTACGATGTTGGTTACATCGACACCTTGCTCCTCCGTGAGCATCCTTCCTTCCAAAGCAGCTTCTAAGGCATCAACAACAGCAGAGTCAACGGAAGCATCACCTGCACACGCTTCCAAACATATCAAAGCTTCTAAGGGATCCCGTATAAGCGACGCCTACATAGAATCATGAACTAAAACATCCACAACATCAATCATGCAACACGAATCTGTTACCATCGGATGCTTAAGTGTACTATCTAAGCAGAAAACAATGGTGTCTCCACCCACTTCCAAAGGCAATTTACCGTTCTTGACATCAATCACCGCGCCGGCGGTGTGCAAAAATGGTCTTCCCAAAATTATGGGAATTTGGGTGTCCTCGGCCATGTCAAGGACGATAAAATCAACTGAGATAAAAAAATTTCCAACTCTAACGGGCACGTCTTCTAAAACTCCCAAAGGGCATTTTATGGAACGGTCCGCCATCTGCAAAGTGACACTAGTACACTTAAGAGAACCCATGTTAAGTTTTTCACAAACGGAGTAAGGCATGACACTTACACTAGCACCTAAATCACATAAAGCCTTATCAATCGATAAGGTGCTAATAGTGCAAGGAATCGAAAAACTACCGGGGTCCTTTAGCTTTGGTGAGGCTTTGTTCTGTAAAAATGCACTACACTCTGCAGTAAGAGCGACGGTTTCAACCTCACCAATGCTTCTCTTCCGAGCCAAAATGTCCTTCATAAACTTGGTATAAGATGGGACATGCATAATGAGCTCGGTGAATGGGTCTGTAACCTGCAAATTCTTCACAACCTCCATGAACTTGCCAAACTGGGTAGTCTCCTTCTAATTCTTCAATCGACCCGGGAATGGTACTTGAATTGTTGGACTAGTAGGAGTGGGAACGGGAGTAGTGGGTGGTGGAACTTGATCTTCACTTGGAGTTTCCACAATAACATCTTCATTGACATCTTCCACTAAAACCTCCTCCTTCTCAGCCGATGTATCGTCCTTAGGCATCGACGGACCCTCATAGTGTGTGCCACTACGAAGAGTGATCGCATTAGCCGTATCATGTTGTTGATCACCTTGAGAAGGGAGTTTACCTTGTTGACGCGTTGCTTGTGACGCGGCAAGATGTCCCACTTGGTTCTCCAAATTCTTGATGGCATTATCCTTGACTTGATCATTCTTTTGCATTTGAGCCATCATAGAGTCCTGGGTCTTGGCCATCATCTGCATCATATTACGAAGCTCAGCCACTTCATTAGAACTCGAAGAAAAAGAAGAAGAATTACCTTGAGCTTGTGCTGAGGATTGGCCAAAATTCTGCTGACTAGTATCGAAATTCTGATGAGAATTCCCGAAGTTCTGATTAGTATTGCCAAAATTTTGTTGATGTTGACCCGAGTGAGGTCGCTGCTGAAAATTTCCCTGATTTTGGAAATTCCTTTGATTTCCGAAATTCTGCTGATTCTGAAAATTTCCTTAATTTTGGAAATTCTGCTGATTCTGGAGATGCTGCTTGTGCGGGGGCACATAGGGTGGTGTAATAGGCGGGTTTAAGACATTAGTACTCCTGTAAGACAAAAGAGATGCATCATATCCCGGTTGGTTCATATATGGATAACGTGGGCGCATAGAATGGAACGCATTCACCTGTTCTATGGAGCCTAGGCAATCTTGAGCTTGGTGGTCCGCGGCACCACAACGAACACATGCATAATCTTGCATGGCATGTACTTGATGCATACCTCCTCCCCCTTGAGAATTCGACACTTCAAATGCATCGAACCTCTTAGCCAAAGCGGCTAATTGAATAGCCACGGCATTAGAGGACCCGCTTTCACCAGAATTTGATCGAGTATTACCACGCGAATTACCCAATCGGGAGTGATGAGATGCCATCTCCTCTATTGTTTGCCAAGCCTTATCATCATCCACGTTACAATGGAATCGCCCATTACATGCCGAATCCAGTGTACTCCTGCAATCATCATACAACCCATTATAAAATTGGTTACAAAGAAACCAAACCTGAAAACCATGGTGCGTGTAATCCCCAAGAAAATCGAACGCAATACAATGGCGGAAACACTGTAGAGTTGGGATTAAAACACACTGACAAACTATATCTTATTAAAAGAAATGGTAAGTCAATACAAAGGTCTCTTTTTACAAAAGGGCTAAAAAGAAAATTCTGCAAACGGGTTAACAAATCCATAAATTACATAAATGAAGAAAGAGTAGGATCCACGCTACTCGCTAGCTCACACCAAAAACCCAGCAGCAAATACCTGTCATGTTATAAACATAACAGCCACGTCAGTGGGGAGTAACTCGGACGTTCTCCCAGCCAAATTATATCATATGGATAAATAATAGTATTATTATATCAAAATACTTAAAATGAGAAAACATTAAAAATGATATAATAAAAATAAGTTTTCAGCGAAACTTAAAGCATTTGCAAACCTGCAAGTCAATATCGATCGATAATAATAATATTCAAAAATGGCGTTATGGAAATCAATCAGTGCAACGGAATAGACTTTCACTAGGATAATACTCAAACTAGCTTCGAGAACTTTAGTCAAAACAAATTAGACTTCGGTCTCTAACTAGGCAACTCAACCATAACAGGACTGCGTGCAGCGAGGTCCTGGTTTAAGTAGTGCACACCCCTCCTGGACACAAACCATATCCAGTTCAACCCGACGTGACTTACACGATGCGATATCTAAGTTTAAGGTAAACATACACTCTCTTGAACACAAATCATGCTCAGTTCAACGACCAATGCGTCTCAACATAGACACACCAGCTTTATAGTTGATGGAAAACGTATACCCTAGACTGTATTACTCTACCCATACACCTGTCCTCATTCCATAACTTCAAAACAGCCATTATCGATATTCAAAAGATATAATCATATAAATAATATGAGGATAAAATGAATAAATATTTTATATTAAAAGGGAAACTTTCTATAAATAGAACCTTACTAATTTTAGAAACTTACTAAAATAGAAAGTCATATAGAAAATACGTAAGTTATTAAAAATATGTGAAATGTATAAAAATAGCATTTCTAACGAAATTAACATTTTATTATTATCGTTGTTATCGTAACTTTAATATATTTCTAAATTCGTTACTCAAAATCTAAATAAAATATAATAATTCAATATATAGAATTTTATAAACCATTAGGAAATCGAGTTAAAACAATAAAATTTAGAAAAAAGATGTTTTAAGAAAAACGATATCAAATTAATTGGGTCGACGAATTTTATTAACGAAATGAAATTTACAAAGATTTCAAATTATTATATTTCTTGACGAATAGCTTTTATTAATATATAATAGGGATTTTAATCAAAATAGTCAATCGGAAACATATAGGAAATTATTAGTGAAAATAGTCTCGACTAAAATATTTAACTTTCTCATTTATTAGTATAAATCGTAAAACGTTAATTAATTTATTAAACAAGTGTACAGATCTCGATTATAATAGAAAAATACAATTTTTGAGTTAAAATTATAAATTAAGGAAAATATGAAATCGATATTATTTAGTTACTAATGTCACGATAAAAACCAAAATATTATAAACGATCACGAATAATAAAATTACTAACGATTTATAAAACGATATCGAAAGTCGTAAAATATTTATAAAGTACACGATTTATAAAATAATATTTTTAGCAAATAATAAATATCTAAAATTAGAAAAACGAAGTTAAAATATTTACTACATACTACTACTCAGACATACGATATAAAATCGAGTAACGTCCTAAAGTTACCTTGAGTCGATATACGAATGCTATATACTTGCCCTTCCTGGTGATTCCAAGCTCCAACTGCTTTGATAGTAACGTCTTTAAACTCCAGGTTGTAGAATCTTCAATCTTCTACGGATGCCTCACGAAAAAAATCGAGTCGACAAAACAGGTTAGTGAGACAAGGTTGGATTCGAGTAAACTCGATAACCCAAAATAATGAGGAAGGATAAAAATACGAATGGGTTAGAATGAAACGATATGCAAACTTGAGATATATGGAAAAAGGAAGCGATAGTAGTATTTGACACGAGACGGGAATGGAATAAATGTGTCAAAAGGAAACCCATAGGTTGAACTTAATCGAGTAGACTAGGCGACAGTGTTACGAAATGCCAGGCCTTACGTACGAATGGGCAGCAGTACAGCAGTAATAATAGAACAACTAATGAGCAGCAACAACAACAACGAGCATCCATAACAAGAACAGTTGCAACAAAACTGGGAAGGCGAAAAGAGCAGCAAGGCAGAAATTGACCACGCACAAGACTCCAACACAGGACAAACGAGAACAGCAGTAGCATGGTACAGTAGCAGTAATGGAGCAGCGAAGAAGAAAAGAAAAGAGAATGAAGGGAGGGAGCCGATCAAACAGTAACAAGACAATCAGAGCGATTGGAATCACGACACAATAAAGGCATAAGGGTCTAGAAATGACGACAAAAACAACAGAAACACACATAGAAACGAAGATAAGGCAAAGAAAATACGACGATCAGGACTAAACGCCAACAGCAGCAGCGTAACCGACGCAAATAAAAACGAAGGAAGTTGCAACAGAAATAAGGAGAAGGAGATAGAGAAACAAAGGCAGCTGACCAAAACAACAACGACAATAGCACAGAAGAAAGTACAGCAGCAGAAACGTACAGCAAGAATGAGAAGAAAACAGAGAAGACGAAAGACGAAAAGAATAGCCGAGAGCAGCAGAAATAACGAACAACGAAGAAAAAGAGAAGCAGCAGGACAGAACAACATAGAGCAACGAGAAGAAGAAGAAGGAATTGAGGCTACCTCAATCAGCATCAAGGAAACGCGAAGGCATCCGCGAGGCATACTGCCGACAGCGACGGAGCAAACCAGGGCGAGACAGGGGTGACGGAATCGGAGTTACGAACGGAGTCGAGGAGGATCGAGCAACGGTGATGGATGATGGAGGAGCAGGGTGCGAAGAAGGTGGCGGCGAGGTACTGTTTAACAGTACAAAAGGGAAAAGAAAATGAGGAAGGAGGCTAATCGAGGATGACGAAACGGTTGACAGGGGAAAGCAAACGTTAAAACAGTGGAAAAGCGGTGGGTAAGAGGAAATGAATCCAACATAAGATTAAAAAAAAGGTGAAGGGACACGTAAAAATATGAGGGGTTGAATGTAGCTTACAATGAATTGAATTAAATAAACGGATAAGTCAAACGAATTGGGTAGAAGACGAATTCTGTAACGATAAGTTGACTGACCCAAGTAACGAATTAAAAATGATTTAATAAAATTAATAAATAATCGGATCGTCAAATAAAATGAGTAAATAAAGTGTTTGAGACGAAAATGAAGTTTATAGAGATAAATAATTAGACGATCAAATAGTATTTCCCGATTAATAATAAATTTTCGATAAGGTGAATTAAATAGATTTCTCGAGGAAATGTAATAAATGTTTTGACGAAAATCAATATAAATGAACTTCGAGCCGAAAATAGGAATTCGAGCTTAAATATAATTAAATAAAAAGAATTTAGAATTTAAATCGCCGAAAAGGCTTTCGATAAGAATTAAATTAAACATATAAAATAAATCGAAACAGAAATAAGAAATACGTTTTAAATATAAGAAGAGTTTCCGAGACAAATAGAATTTTAGGAGTTTGAAACGATTAAACGATGAGTTCGTTTATAATAATTTTAAGAATTACGAGTTAAATCGTAAACAAAATAAAATACGAAAAAAAAATCAAATTTATTTAATTTAAAAAATCAGGGGTGTTACAGTGCGAGCATTCCTTCACAAGCTTCTTAAACCGCTCCCACGCTTCATGAATATTCTCGTTCAGAGTTTGATGAAAATGTTGAACCTTGGGTTTTATTTATGCCTTATATGTTTTGATTATATCAAAGATTTAATTGTTTCAAAGTAACGTGAATCGTTGTGGAAGGTCATAATGTTTAGCGCAGGAATAAAAGGAGCAAAATCTCAAGAAGGCATTCGGACAAGAGATCAAGGGGGAAGGACGCCGGCATAGGATTCTAAATGTAAAGAGAATAAAGCAATTGTATGACACGAATAGTATAACCATGAACAAGGTTATATTAGTCTTTGTAAACAACTGCACACGAACCGCCAAGATTTAATTTCCAAAATATCTTTTTAGAATCCAGTCGTTTTTGTCAAAGAATATCTATTCTTTGAAGAAGATAGTATTAGGAAAGAAATTATCTATCAAGAGAATAAAAGTTTTCATAATAAATGATTCTCAAAATATCTTGATTCTTTAAAAGATATTAGAAAATCATTAAGCAAGGAAACTTAAATATATTATCTTGATTGATTGATATTCCACCTACCATATCTTCACTAAGTAAGGAAGCACATCAATTGGTGATCTTATTTCCTTTGTTAAGGAGAATAATTCACCTATAAATACTATGCTCTTCCTCACTTTAAAAATACGACTTGGAAATACATTTTTCTTTTGCAAAAATTAATTCACGTTTTTCTTTCAAAAGGTTTTTTGCAAATACTTTTCGGGTTAAGTCTTGGCTATATAAAATCGTGTTTAAATTGTTTACGCTTGAAGTCATATAGTTTCATTATTCTCTCTAGACAATTGACGTGTATTCATAGCTAGAGAAATTTTGTAAACTTAAGATAGTATAGACACACGAGTCGAGTAGTGGTTACTCAATCGAACGACATACATCGTTCACACCTTGAACGCTTTACATCGTTCAAACACCGAGGGCTTCACATCCCTCACACTGAAGGCTTAACATCCTTCATTGTCGTGGGCTTAACATCCCACACACCGAGTGCTTAACATCACTCATACCATCACGATTAGAGTTAATCGTGATCGTCTTATTTGTAAGGTAATCCGGAGAAGGTACACTTATAAATAAAGACACCGGTGGACGTAGGCTTTTCAATTGGGCCGAACCACGTTAAAATTGCTCGTGTTATTTACTTTACATTTTTATTGTGGTTTGCAATTTCTTATACTTATACTCTTTAGTAGTAAGTATAGTAGCAAATACTTTTGTACTTCTTTTTATTTAGCCACTCAACTAACGTAGTATTACACTATATCTTTCCTAATAAGATTTTGGTGTAATATAAAGTTTAAAATTTTAAAAGTACCAAAATACTCTATTCACCCCCCCTCTAGAGTATTTCCTAGTATCGCTAGACTCTACAATTGGTATCAGAGCAGGTTCTCTTGATTGATTCACATCAAAAGAGTAGATCCTACACTAGCGATTCTATAGTTGTCCATTTCGATCAAATGGATTCCAAGAACTCAAAGTTTCCCACATTTGATGGTGTAGACTACGGTTTATGGAAAAACAAAATGATGCACTATATAAAAGGAACAGATTTTGAATGTTGGAAAATTATCATCAAGGGTCCTATCGTCATCCAATCCGTTGATGTTCTAGGGAACATCACCATAAAGGATGAAGAAGACTATGATGAGGACGATTATAAAAAGGCCGAAAAAAATTCTCGAGCAATGTCATTATTGCAACGAGGAATTTCGTCCAAAGAATATAATCGACTCACCTCTTGTGTTTCCGCAAAAGAAATCTGGGACAGTTTAGAACTTGTGTACGAGGGAACTACCCAAGTCAAAAAGTTCAGGATTGATTTATTAACTCAACAATACAAATTGTTTAAAATGGATAAAGATGAAAGCATTGTTGAAATGTCCGCAAGATTCACCAACATCACTAATGAACTAAGAAACCTTGGCAAAAAATTTGATACTGAAGATCTTGTTAGAAAAATCTTAAGAAGCCTCACTGATAAATGGCAACCTAAAGTTACTGCTATCGAGGAATCTAAAGATCTTACCCTACTTAGTTATCAAGAATTGCTAGGGAACCTTATGGCTCATGAGCTCTCTCTGAATCAACGTCAGAGTGAATCATCTAAGAGTAGAGGGATAGCTTTAAAAAGTTCTATTAGTGATGATGAGGAAATCATGAGTGATGACATAGCCCTTTTTGTCAAACGCTTTCGAAAGAATTTTAAATTTGGACCGAAAAACTCATTTAGAGAAAAAGGTAACAACTCCAATACAAAGCAAAACAATAAAGGATGCTTTAAGTGTGGAGAGACCGGGCATCTAATCAAAGATTGTCCGACATGGAAAAATATCAAATCTAAAGGAGAAAGAGAACGATCAAAGTTCCAACACAAACAAGCCATGCTGGCTTCGTGTGGATGGGGAGAATTGGACTCAGACGAAGAAGAAGAATCTGAAGATGAAGACGAGGCAAACTTTTGCCTAAGTGCTCAACACGGCAACACAACTAAGTCTAAGACACACAAAGACATGTGCCTGATGGCAAAGACGCGTGGATCAAGTTCTGACTCTGATGAGGAAAGCAATGAGGTAAATTTTACAATGTTTAAGAAAAGACTTAGGAAACTTACCAAAGAGAAACTTCTTTTACATTTTGATGAGGTATTAGAAACATGTGAGCAACAAAAGGAAGAAATAAATGAGTTACTAAAACAAATAAATGAGATAGCCTTTGAAAATATTACTCTAAAAAGATGTGAAAATACTCGAACAAATAAAAAGGAATCCTCTGAAATATCAAAAACAAAGGTAGATGTATCAGACGATTCAACAACTTGTTCAAGTATAAACATCAACAAAGAGGAATTAAAAAGGGACACTAATTATGAAAAAATTAATGCTAGTGTTAAGAAACTGAGTGAAGAAAATGCGGAACTAAAAAGAACTATATCCATACTAAACAATGAAATCAACGTTGAAAAAATAAATCATGATAAAATAAAAAATTCTCTGACTTTAAAAATCATAGAATTGATAAAAGAAAAAGGAATAGTGCAGGAGAAGTTGGATGAGTGTGTCTCAAGAACTTTGGAAGGTAAAGAGACTAAGAAAAGGGAAACTAGTAAAAGAAAATATGCCAAAAGAAAGTGGAAAAAGAAATCTGAGAATAAAACCAATAAACACTGTGATAGACCCAAAAAAATATGGGTGCGTAAAGATTCTTTGCCTAATGTAAAAGGACCCAAATCCATTTGGGTACCTAAGAAACAAAAATGATTATCGCAGGTTCACAGATGGTACCTAGATAGTGGGTGCTCAAGACATATGACGGGTGATAAGAAGAAGTTCCTGTCATTAGAGGGTTATGACGGAGGCAGTGTAACCTTCGGAGATAATAAGAAAGGGAGGATAATCGGTATTGGAAAAGTCGGCCTATCGGATTCACATTGTATTGAGAACGTATTGCTTGTAAAAGGACTAAGGCATAGTCTCTTAAGCATATCTCAATTATGTAACCGAGGAAACAAAGTGGTGTTTCATAATAATAAATGCCGAATTATTCGAGAAGGTTCCTCAAATGTCATCCTGGAGGGGGAACGATCAAACAATGTTTACATAGCCGACATCAAAACCCTACCCGACAATGTTGTCACCTGCATGAGCGTTACCATCGCTGATCCATTACTTTGGCATAAAAGATTTGGACACATAAGTCCCTTCGGTCTTAATAAACTTAGATCTCTGGATCTTGTTGAAGGATTACCTTCCATAACCTTCGACACTACCAAGGCGTGTGACACCTGCATACGTTGTAAACATGTGAGATCTTCATTCAAGCCAAAAAGGTTTGTAAGCACTACCAAGCCTCTAGAACTTGTTCATATGGATCTTTGCGGACCCATGAGAATAAGAAGTAGAGGAGGTAGCCGGTACGTATTTGTCCTTGTAGATGATTTCTCTAGATTTGTTTGGCCAGTCTTCCTTAGCTCGAAAGATCAAACCTTTGATGAATTCGAATGCCTAATGAAGCTAGTCCAAAACAAGTATAGTTGCAATCTTGTATCTATAAGAACAGATCATGGAACCGAATTCGACAACGAATCCTTCATAAGTTTTTGTAGAGAACATGGAGTAGGGCATAACTTCTCTGCTCCACGGACTCCACAACAAAATGGAGTAGTTGAACGAATGAATCGAACGCTTGAAGAAATGGCTCGTACCATGTTGCTATGTAGCGGTTTGCCCAGAAATTTCTGGGCCGAGGCAGTGAATACAGCCTGCTATATTCACAATCGAGCGATGATCAGACCAGTGTTAAAGAAAACACCCTATGAACTTCTAAGAGGAAGGAAACCTAAAATTTCTCATCTCAGATGTTTTGGAAGCAAATGCTTCGTTCACAACAATGGGAAAAATAATCTAGGTAAATTTGATCCTCGAAGTGATGAGGCTGTTTTCTTAGGATACTCAGATCATAGCAAGGCTTACAAGGTATATAACAAAAGAACGTTACGTGTTGAAGAAAGTGTCCATGTAATTTTTGATGAGACTAATTCCATAAGTCAAAACGACATCGAAGAAGAAGACGATGACGATCCAGATTTTTGGCTCACTAGAAAGGATGCACCGGAACTTCATGAAGAGGAAAAAGATATAGAAGGATCCAATGCTGAATCTAGTGAAAAACATATTAGTGTTGATCCAAACATATCACTAGTAAATGAAGAACCAAGTAAAAGTTCTTCAGAAACTAAAGATAAGTTGGCATCAACATTAGTTCCAAATATCACTAAAGATAATGTAACCTCGGACATAAATTCAGGGGGAACAAAAGATGATCTTTCTAAAGATAATGAAACCACGGATAATATAACTCCCAGCATAAGTTCAGGGGGAATCAAAGACAATCCTTCTAAGGTTGATGTAACCACAGGCACTAGTTCAGGGGGAACTACGGAAAAGGATAATATAACCTCTGGTAACAACTCAGAAGAACAATCAAAGAAAAGCAATAATGTTCCCACAAACCTCAAAAAATGGAAACACCAGAGCTCACATACTACAGACGCAATTCTGAGTGATTATCACAAGGGAATCCAAACCAGAAGGTCCTTAAGAAATCATTGTGTTCTAAATTCCTTTCTATCTACAATTGAACCCAAAAATATCAAAGAAGCGCTTACCGACTCCGACTGGATCGTAGCCATGCAAGAAGAATTGGGACAATTTGAACGAAACAAAGTCTGGCATCTGGTTCCTAGACCGTCAGATAGAAAAGTGATAGGGACACGTTGGGTATTTAGAAATAAACTGGATGACTCCGGAACCATTGTCAGAAACAAAGCAAGGTTGGTTGTACAAGGATACAATCAACAAGAAGGAATAGATTTTGACGAAACCTTTGCTCCAGTGGCAAGATTAGAAGCCATTCGGCTACTAATTGCATACGCCGCACACAAAGGGTTCAAATTGTTTCAAATGGACGTTAAAACAGCTTTTCTGAATGGTTACCTAAAAGAAGAAGTCTTCGTAGAACAACCCCCAGGATTTGAAAGTATGGAGTCGCCGAGCCATGTCTTTAAACTAGACAAGGCACTCTACGGGTTAAAACAAGCACCTAGAGCCTGGTATGATAGACTCTCTCAGTTCCTTCTTCTAAATGAGTTCAAGAGAGGATCCGTTGATAAAACGCTCTTCAAAAAAAATGTCGAGAAAGACACGTTAATTGTTCAAATTTACGTGGATGACATTATTTTCGGCTCAACAAATGAAAAGCTTTGCAAATATTTCTCAAATCTAATGCAATCAGAATTCGAGATGAGTATGATGGGTGAGCTAGGCTTCTTTCTGGGTCTACAAATCAAGCAGTCAAAAAGAGGAATAACTGTGCATCAACAGAAATACGTAAGTGAACTTCTTAAGAAGTACGGAATGGATAAAGCAAAATCTGCTCCAACACCTATGGCTATCACTACTAAACTTGATAAAGATGAAGGAGGTAAGTCTGTGGACAACACATCTTATCGAGGTATGATCGGATCTTTGCTTTACTTGACTTCCAGCCGTCCGGACATCATGTATAGTGTATGTGTCTGTGCCCGTTTTCAGTCTGACCCTAAGGAATCTCACCTTACGGCGGTTAAACGCATCTTACGCTATCTAATTGGTACACAAGGTCTTCAATTGATTTATCCTATGCATGACAACTTTGATTTGAAAGGTTATTCAGATGCTGATCATGGTGGATGCTACATCGACAGAAAAAGCACCTCAGGAACGGTAACGTTTCTAGGGTCATGTATTATATCATGGGGTTCTAAAAAACAAGCAACCGTGGCACTTTCATCCACGGAAAGCGAATACATTGCTGCATCCCTGGTATGTACTCAATTACTTTGGCTACGACAACAATTAAAGGATTATGGTGTTAATATTAAAACCGTACCTATCTTTTGTGATAATATTAGTACCATTGCCATATCAAAAAATCCTGCTCATCATTCTCGTACCAAACATATTGACATTCGTCATCACTTCTTGAGAGACCATGTAGAAAAGGGTAATATCGAACTTGATTTTTGTCCTTCTGACCTACAAAAAGCTGACATTCTTACAAAACCTTTACCGAGGGAACGGTTTGAGGAATTACGGCTAGAACTTGGTCTGATAAGTGAAAACTGAAGAAGTTGTTAGTTGATTTTTTGTTGTCCTGTTTGATTGACGAAGACTGGGGTGATGTTAGTCTGTGTTTATTTTACCTAGATTCATGTACAGGTTCGTATTTTTCTATGCCAATTTACCAAAGATTGTGTTGTCTTCATCCTCGCTTTGATACTCCGGGCATTATCATATATACCATATGACATATAATTTTACTTCCTAATATTCATATAAAATCTTGAATATTCTGGGTAATTCCAATTTGGAATTATTCCTTACGTAAAATTATACTTCATATATTATCTATGGTATATCTCCTTCCCATATTCTCTTCACCGCATAAAATTTCCATATAAAATCTCCGTATCTTCATATAAAATCCCTCCAAAATCTCTCCCTAAGAATACACTTCATATCTATTCTTTCCATAAAATTCATTATTACCCCTCTTCTTTTACCCTACTCTTAATCTCTCTCCCCAAAATTTTTACCATGGCCCCAAAGAAAGCTTCCTCCTTCACTCCTCACAAAAAGAACCTACGTTCTGCTTCCAGAGAACTGACTCTCGATTCTCGGGCTGCCGAAACAGAAGAGAATGGCGAAGTGGAAGTGCTTGAGGATATGGTTGCAGTCGGTAAAAGAAAAAGGTCCATGAAAGGAAAGGAGCATGTTGTTGAAGAAATGGGAGAAATGCATGGAAAAGAATTTATCTTGGGCGAACTCGAGAGTGTCCGCTTGAACAAAATGGAAAACGATCAGGTAAACAAGGTTCTTAATTATTCCTTTGTTTCTGGTCGTCAGTATCTATCTGCATGGTTTGGTGAGAACCCCTGTGTCTCACAACTACGCGATTTCGGGGAACATTGAAAATAGATAATCGGGTATTGTGTGCGAATTTTGAGGAGAAGTACATCAAAATTTCAATGGAAGATTTCGGGGATATTCTGGGAATACCGTGTGAGGGGGAAGAAATTTTTGCATGGGCAGAATGGAGAAACTACAGTTCAGAAAAAATTGTGGACATTAAGAAAACCCTTGACCCTACAGCACACTGCTTGCCTCTTCTCGAGCTGAGTTTGGAGCAGGTATGGCTAAGATGGAGGAGCACTTGGCCAACATTAGGGCCCGTGTTCTGGTAATGAGAAATGATACGGTGATGGACAGGCTGCGTCAGATCTTTGAAGGGACTACATCAGCTGTGCACCTTCTGCGAGGCCAGCACCGTGGATAGAGAGTCACTTCTCTTAGCCTTTATCTCACCCTTCTAAATAAATCTTTATGCTTTTCGTATCATTTGTCACCCCCCCTCTATTGAACCTTTATGCTTCATATCTTTTGTCCGGATAATTCTATCAGTCTGCTTGGTGTATGCTTGACTTATCTTTTCGTCTATTTGCATTAACTATGCTTACACTGTCGTGCTTTCTTGCGTGATGTTCTCTCAGCTGATCGACCCTTTTCGACGATGTCAAGAGGGGGAAGAAAGAGTCCATCTATGACTAATTATGTTTTCGCTTGTTTGAATCATGCTTGGCCAAGGATTCATATCTACCTCTTCGGGTTTGGTTGAAGTACTATGTCACGTTACTTAGAAACACCCTAGGAAAACTTGACATAATCAAAAAGGGGGAAATTGTTGAACCTTGGGTTTTATTTATGCCTTATATGTTTTGATTATATCAAAGATTTAATTGTTTCAAAGTAACGTGAATCGTTGTGGAAGGTCATAATGTTTAGCGCAGGAATAAAAGGAACAAAATCTCAAGAAGGCATTCGGACAAGAGATCAAGGGGGAAGGACGCCGGCATAGGATTCTAAATGTAAAGAGAATAAAGCAATTGTATGACACGAATAGTATAACCTTGAACAAGGTTATATTAGTCTTTGTAAACAACTGCACACGAACCGCCAAGATTTAATTTCCAAAATATCTTTTTAGAATCCAATCGTTTTTGTCAAAGAATATCTATTCTTTGAAGAAGATAGTATTAGGAAAGAAATTATCTATCAAGAGAATAAAAGTTTTCATAATAAATGATTCTCAAAATATCTTGATTCTTTAAAAGATACTAGAAAATCATTAAGTAAGGAAATTTAAATATATTATCTTGATTGATTGATATTCCACCTACCATATCTTCACTAAGTAAGGAAGCACATCAATTGGTGATCTTATTTCCTTTTTTAAGGAGAATAATTCACCTATAAATACTATGCTCTTCCTCACTTTAAAAATACGACTTGGAAATACATTTTTCTTTTGCAAAAATTAATTCACGTTTTTCTTTCAAAAGGTTTTTTGCAAATACTTTTCGGGTTAAGTCTTGGCTATATAAAATCGTGTTTAAATTGTTTACGCTTGAAGTCATATAGTTTCATTATTCTCTCTAGACAATTGAAGTGTATTCATAGCTAGAGAAATTTTGTAAACTTAAGATAGTATAGACACACGAGTCGAGTAGTGGTTACTCAATCGAACGACATACATCGTTCACACCTTGAACGCTTTACATCGTTCAAACACCGAGGGCTTCACATCCCTCACACTGAAGGCTTAACATCCTTCATTGTCGTGGGCTTAACATCCCACACACCGAGTGCTTAACATCACTCATACCATCACGATTAGAGTTAATCGTGATCGTCTTATTTGTAAGGTAATCCGGAGAAGGTACACTTATAAATAAAGACACCGGTGGACGTAGGCTTTTCAATTGGGCCGAACCACGTTAAAATTGCTCGTGTTATTTACTTTACATTTTTATTGTGGTTTGCTATTTCTTATACTTATACTCTTTAGTAGTAAGTATAGTAGCAAACACTTTTGTACTTCTTTTTATTTAGCCACTCAACTAACGTAATATTACACTATATCTTTCCTAATAAGATTTTGGTGTAATATAAAGTTTAAAATTTTAAAAGTACCAAAATACTCTATTCACCCCCCCTCTAGAGTATTTCCTAGTATCGCTAGACTCTACAGAAAATTAGTGATTTGACTTCGGAGCATGTTCGTCTTTTGTGGAGGGTAATAGTGCTTGTAGAAGGCAAGGGCAAGAGAATTCCAATCGGTGATCCCCTCGGTGACTTTATCAAGGTCCGTTATCCACTCCCTAGCGGAATCCCGTAGTGAGAACATGAAGAGCATCTCCATGGCTTCTTCTTGAGTTACCCCGGCCGGAAGCGGAATGGTGGAGCAATAATCAGTAAATATCCTCATATGCTTGTGAGGATCCTCCTTAGGGTCACCACCAAATTGATTCTTCTCCACCAAAGTGATAAAGGCGGGTCGAATCTCAAATGTACCTTGAGTGGAAGTTGGTCGCTTAACCAACTTAGGAAGAGCAGTTTGCTCGGGCTGCTCCGAATGACTTGAAAGTTTCGGCAATTTTATGATCGGAGGGGGTGGCAAAATGATCTCGGACTGAGATTGGTTTTCCTCTTCAAAGGACCGATTCTCAGCTATAAATTCAGTATGAATAGCTTCCAAAGTCGCAAGATCAGGAACTGCGGAAATCTCTCTCCAAAACTGTCGTCGCCTACGAAAGGTTTTCTCGGGTTCAGGATCGAACGGAGTAAGCTCTGATGACCGGAAAGACCTGGGCATAAGCAAAACTACAATAGGAAAGTGAGATCAATCTCAAGGAGTTTTAATTCCTTGAGAAGAAAGAGAGCAAAAAAGAAACAAACTAAAAAAACAAGAAAAAAACGTTTCCCCGGCAACGGCGCCAAATTTGATATGGGTTAAGTCGTCTCACTCAATCAAGATAAACCTAATGCTACTAACAAGAAGATGGCGGCAAGCTAGGTATCAAATCCACAGGGAAACAGTCAATTTTCGTCTATTAGCTATGGCGATTCTAAAATGCTCTAAGCGGTTGATTGATGGAAAATATATAAAAGACTACTAAAATACGATAATAAATAATCAAATCTAACAATGAGATGAAAACTAAGGTCACGGGTTCACAATAGATGTTCAACAATTATGCGACAATAATAATAAACACATAAACATGCTAGTCGGCTATAACACGTTCTCTCGAATCGTGTCAACCTAGGAAGGATCTAATGGGCTCTCGCAACTTATTAGACTCCCTACCAAATCGCGCGTGATCTAATCCTAATTCGGCTTTCGCACAGGAACTAGAATGTTCCAAACAGATTAAAATGTTGTTGCCTTTAACAAATTAATCGACAAACAAAACACGCGAAAGTGGTACTAGCATATTTATAAATTAAGTATCAAAGCAACATAATCGTATAATAATCCATCAATCCCCCTCGACCCTAGCGAGAAAATTAGCTACGCATGATGATTACGAAACAACAAATTGCATACATATAATTCATGATAAAAAGTGAATCAAATAAATCTAATGATAAACGAACGGAAATCTAACGAACTAAACAGAACAACGAATTGCAAATAAAGAGAATTACGACGAACTAAGTAATTTACGATGAAGATTGAAACGTAAAACTGAAAATTGCATAAAACGAAATTACCGAAATCGAGTACGAGTTGAAACCGAGTGCTAGAATGCTAAGAGTCACGAGTTTTCTAAAGAAAATAATCTAAGTATGAAAAGTGATAGTAGTCCCTAATACAGCTCCTCCTTAGTTATACAAAAATAGGCGGAAATGGGCTGCGTGTCACGCCGGCCAGCTGGCAGGCCGCCTGCCACATGCAGGGGCCGAAGCACAACTAAAAATGAAGCTCAAATCGCCTTTGTGTCATGCCGGCCGGCCAACAGGCGGCCTGTCAGGGCAGGCTGGCGCGCACAACACTAATAGAAGAAGTAATGGGCCGCTTTCCATGGCCCAATGAATCGACACTTCTCATTTCTTCTTCGCCTAGACGTCCTAAAGCACGGGTTTTGTCTCGGGATCGTTCTTCTAACCAGATATGAGTGTAAATGCACGCAAAGACCTGAAATCGTGTAGAATCTACAAAAACACTCACTCAAAGCAAAATGTTAGAAGAAACGGCTCTAAAGAGCGCGTTTCGACCGGAAAAGACAACGGAATCGAGGGAATAACGCTATATAAACACGACACATCATCGACCGAGTGGGCGTGATCCACTCGATTGAGTGGGTCAAACCGGTTGGAGGATAAATAGGGGAAGATTTGTTGACTATTTTGAATTGATCTTGGTTGTTGGGCTGCTTCTAGAAGTCCCTTTTGGCTGGTTTATGTACCGGATTCGTCTTTGATCGGGTTTTGACCCGGTTGCTAAAAGACGGTTTTATTTTTGGTGCCGGTTTTGACCCAAATTAGTCTCATTTTATTGGAAACGACCCATTGGGCCTGAATTTGAGGTCGGTTTGATGAGATTTGTACTCCGCTAAAAGCCCATGCCAGACATTACTGATTTCGAGCCCATATTCGAGCGCGTTAAAGCATGTTTGCGTCCGATCATCATCGGGTATTTTTTGGAAACTGCTATAGACACCTAGCGGCCAAATGTGGGTGTCTACAGGTGAAGAAACCGAAAGGTGGCATTCTCCCTTTACCAATGTTGTGACCGACCCGATTCCGAGACTCTTAAACCCCAACTTCCGATTCCCGACTTCCCCCTAACACCTTTCCCTTATTTGATCATTTCTTGTTATTTCTATTGTTATTTCTCTTGTTATTTAATTCTCGTCTTTTACCGCATCTTTAGCATAGACTCGATCCTTAAAACCCCCCTCTAGATCCCAAACACGTTGCTTCTTACTCAATTTTGTTCCGTTCCCTGTGGACCTACCTCGACTTACCACGAATACACTAGTTGTTTTTGTTTTGCGAGTCTATAAATATTGTTTGATCCCCCATCCTTCGCTAAACGACCGATCCGATTGGCGGGCCGTCAAAGATACGGTAATCACATATATAAAAATTAGTTTGAAGATACGTTAATCGTAAATAAGTTTACAACAACTACAGTCTATCAGCGAACCGGGAAGCTAGCTAAAGCACCCGAGTGCTCATCATCCCCGTTAAAGGGGTCCTTGGAGGGCGGTAGTTAGGTCCTTGGTTGCATCTTGCAAACATGATCCTAAACAGTTGCATTTCTTTTTCGCATCTTCCTAATTTCCTCCTCTTGATGCGCCAAATGTTCTTTCATTTGGTCGTTCTCCGAGTCATGTTGATATCCCGCGGGCGTATACACCGTCTGTGAAGCGGTGCCAAGACGCGGTGGGGGAGGTGTGAAAAAATTGGGGTGTGCATTCCCTATGCCTTACACAGCCCCTTTCCTGTACCCGTCGACGACCTCAAAAAATGTTGCATTTGGATCTTGTTGGGTAGGTTGAGAAGTGGTGTCGACGGTCTGGTTGGCGGTCAAGTTGATGTAGGCATCCTAAATAAACAACAATTATTTCTGTTTTAGTTATTATATTAAAACATCGGTATAATTATTTAACCACATACACTAAGACAAAGTTGATTTATTTGAAATAGTTAGTACTCACCCAAATCTCTCGATCCCTCTTTGTCACAAAGGTCGACTCCCCTTTATCATTGGTCTTTCCATGCATGTCCAAGAACAACTCCGGAGCGGTGGGCATTTTCCCAGTATCTTTTTGCATCTAATAAATGCAGATGAATGTTAGGTGAACATTATGCAAATATAATTTATGAGAAGTTAAAAAATACTATATTAATAAAAATCATACCTTCAACGCCCGACGGAATGACGACTGAGAACCCCGATGATGTGTAGGGTTCGCCTTTCCCTCTATTTCCGCGTTCTTCATCTTGTTCTTCTTTTCGCGTTGTGATCTTACCTTGAAGTCTGGGTGGGAATGTTATCTGTTCCACCTCTCCAATGCTTCACCTAAAATTTGAATTATTAACATATTAATTAAGAAAAGATTGAAGTTAGATTATTTGTTAAAATTGAGTATTATTAAAAACTACACCTGTAAGATATCTTAGCGCAGTCCCTCGCTCATGTCGTTTGTACATGACGCCTGCAAAACGTCGTGTACAAGTCTCATTATACCGATCCCAAGCCCTACCTTCGAGCTCAAGCTTCCAAACGAACTTCAACTACAAAACTGATCTGGATTATTAGTAGCGAAAATATTTACAAGCCTATATTTGAAATAATAACAACGTGAGTAAAAAGCCAACGTACCCTAAAATTGTTAAACCACTATTAGCGTTGGTCTAGTGGCACCTGAGTCCAACAAGTGTACCCCAAGCCTTTATCAATCATGTAGCTATTAGTACACCATTTAATCACATCTGAATGCAAAAACCTAAACCGTTTCGAGAATCACATATATACGAAATCTTAAAAAAAATATTCCAACAATTGATTTTTGATATGTTATATTATATTACCAGATGTTGTTAATGTCGTTCTTCAACCGTCCCTCATCGTCATACTCTTGTACCCACTACTGCTGCTCTGGTCCCGTTTTGGGGACCACTTCTTCCTCCTCTTCCAGCAGGTGGGACGTCTGAATCGACCTACTACTCCCACCGCGTCTCCTACCTCTGCCTGACATCTTAATCTTGCAACAAAAATATCAACAATTATTAGCAATCAAAATTAGCAATAAAACAGTAAACCAAATGAGTAATTGATAAATAAAACCTATTAATACCGTTCTAATAATCATCTTCGCTATCCTTATCGCCATCACCCTCATCCTCCTCATCCTTATCTTCCTCCTCTGTCTCCTCGCCATCCACATCATAATCCTCCAAACCATCCAAATTCTCCTGGTCTTGTCCATCATCCTCCTCAAGGATCTCTCGAACATCCATAAGGATGTCATCGTTATCACCACCATCATCATCCTCTAGATTTTCCTCTACCCCTTCATTATGATTTTCATTTGAGAGTATGGTTTTATCACTTGGAGATAAGCGTGTACCACTTGAAACAGCATCTTCCTAGAAAAGAAACTGTCTATTTGCCCCCGTGATTTAGTCTTAAAGACTGTTCACCAATGACTTTGATTTCTATCATTTCTCGTGGTTGGATAAGGAGCAAAGTACACTTGCTTTGCTTGATGTGCGAGTATGAAAGGATCATACTTAGGATATTTCCTAGTATGATTAACTCCAACTAGCTTGTAACGTTCATGCACTCTTGTACCATTCACTGAGTTGTATTTCCACTCACATTTGAATATCACAGCTCTATATCCACGTTCTTTACTAGCGTAACACAGCTCGAAAATATCCTCCAAAATATCGTAGTATTCCTCACCCAATTTAGTCATACTAAACCCAATTTATTCACATCCTCACCCAATTCATCACAATATAATTACCACAAACCCTAAGATCATACCAACAATCTACCTAATCAAAATTGGGCAAAACTAATGGGCAAATAAACAACGTAACTCAATTGAGACCTTAACAACATTGAATATCAAATTGACAATAATAACTGAAAAAATTGAAATAAATCAAAAATAACAAATATTAAACTGAATAAGTAGTAATTATAGTAAAAAAAACATACCTTAGAAGTAGGAAAAAAAAGGAAGAAAATGAAGAGAAATGGCGCGGTCGAGTTAGAGAGAAGGTAGAGAGTGATTTTTTTTTTTGAATGACAAAGGCGAAGGGGGTGGGCAATTATTTGTGGCGAATTCAGTAGAGCGGGCGTCCGACAGTGGACGCCCATTTTTCTCAAAATAGCGTCCGCTTGTGGACTCCCATTTCGCCATATGGTGTTCGTTAGTGGACACCCTTTTCGCCATATGGCGTCCACTGTCGCACGCCAGGTGGCATGGGATAGTGGACGCCCACTTTTTAATATTACTTCCCTAAGTTCCTTTTCAGATATTCGTTGGACGCCATATTTGGCGTGCGATAGTGGACGCCTGTTATTTGGAATAGACGTCATATGGGCGTCCGTATGCCCAGAACGCCCATAAGATGGACGCCTGGGCCCATAATTCTTGCAGTGCACCAAGCAAAGTTTCGCCCGATGGTATTTCCTTCGAATTAAAGGTGAGTCCGCATGGCGAAGTTTCATCCTATGAAGATCCACAGAGTAAAGTTTCATTTCAAGAGAAAAAATTAGTTATAGAATGAAGATAAAAAAGAATAATTCTTAAAAAATGAAACTTACTTAAAATAGAGATATACTTTTAGAAAATACATCACTTGTTAAAATAAGGTAACTGCACAAAAATAGCATTCCTAGCAAAATTAACATTGTATTCATATCGTTGTTATCGTATCTTGATATATTTCTAAATTCGTTGTTCAACACTTAAATAAAATATAATGAGTCAATATGTAATATTTTATAAATATTTAGGTAAATCGAGATAAAACATTAAATTTTATAAAAGGCACAATTTAAGAAATGAGATTAAGAATCCAATGAATCGAGGAGTTTTATAAATGAAACGAGATTTAAAAAATCTTTCAAATTATTTTTAGCAAATAAATTTATTAAATAACACGGGTTCTTCTAAAATAATAAATCATAAACGATAAAAAGTTATTCGTGAAAATATTCTCGACCAAAATGTAATAAAAGACGAATATTCTCTCATTTATTAATATAGTAGAACGAAAATTAATTAATTAAATAAGTATTTAAATCTCGAAAATATCATATTAAAATACAAGTTTGGCTAAAAATTACGCATCTTCTTGAATAATTTCCAAATTTTTATGATGGGAAAATGGACCAATGGGGCTAATTCAAGAAGGGGAAAGTATAACTTAATAAAAAAAGGACAAGATATTATTTGGTTACTAGCATCACGATAAAAAACAAAATATTATAACAATCTTTAATACAGTAATAAAATCACTAACGATTTATAAAATGATATCGAATAGTTATAAAATATTTATAAGACACACGATTTAAAATTATATTTTTAGCAAATAATACGTAGCCAAAAATTAGAAAATCGAAGGCAAAATATTTACTACACACTACTACTCAAACCTACGATATAATACCGAGTAACACCCTAAAGTTACCTTAAGTCAATAATCGAAACGAAATACGTACTCCCTGCTGGCCACCACAATCGTCTCTCAATGCCGACACCCCGCCCTTGTCGACTCCCCTTCCCCCACCACGATTTGCCTTCCCTGGCCGATGCCCCCACCACAATCTGCCCTTCGTCCCGACTACCCTCTTCGTCCCCTCCCGACCATCCCTGCAAACATCTCCTTTCCGACCACCTTATCAGATACCACGACCATCCCACACATAAAAATTACACTTAAACCCGACCGCCACCAATTCTCGACCACCCATCCCGCCGACCATCACCACCTTGACCAACCCAACAACCCACGTGTAGTGTCATCCCGACCCATCATTCCTGGAGAAAAAATGGAACAACCCATGCACGGAAAAGTGGGCCTCATGTCGTGTCGGGTGTGCTAGTATTAAGAAAGGGCGGTCCACAACCAATACCGTGTCGTGTAGTGCCATGCCTGGACGTGCTTAACCACTTCCTTAAATTTAAGCTTATTTCTTTACATTTTAGGCGTACCAAGACCGTGTTGTGCCCAGATCAGCCGTGTCGTGTCGTGCCTATGCAAGATATTTTCCTCAAACTACGGCGCATGCACGATTCATAGTGTGTCGTGCCAAAGTGGGCTTGTGTCTTAACGGGTCGTGGGTAAGGGTGTTCAAAAAGTGGTTCGGACCAGCAAACCGGACCGACTCGGACTGTACGGTCCGATCTAGACCAGGGGCACATACTGGTCCGGTCTCCGGGTCTCCAAAAAATGGTCCACACTTAAGAAAAAATCAAATTTAGTGTATTTTTACGGTCCAGTTTGGTTCGAACCGATCCTAAGGGGGTCCGGTCTGGTCTGGTCCAGGTTTCTTTGTTAACCGGTTTGGTCTCTGGGTTTTGGATTTATGGTTTGCTGGTCTACGGGTCAATCTAGTCCGGTCCGGGATAGGACCGGTGAACACCTCTTGTCGTGGGTCGTATCGAACCTTGCCAATCCACCGACCCACGTGTCAACTTTCATCTCTAATCACCACAACGACTATCCTGGGCACCAATTTCATTTCAATTTAAACAATAATTAGAAAAAGTAGCTATTAAACCCTAATCTAATCCTTTAATTTCAATTACGTAAATAATCTTTAGAAAAAGTAATTAATGCAACTAAACAAGTAATTTAAGAAAAACAGTGATTACTTCATCATTAATTGAATAAATGCTCATAATCAATTTGTACTTGTGGCTTGAATACAATAATATGCAAATTATAGAAAAGTTTTGTTTGGAGAAGGGTAAACTAGAAAATATTAAGAAAAATACGTAAGGATGGAGTAAAGTTGCGTTAAGAAAAAATTATTACGTAAAAAATAGAAGGAAATTATCTTCTCTATTGTTTTTTTTGTGTTAATAAGTGGAGACCCTAGAAAACAAATCGAAACTAAAGGTAACTAAAAAGCACGAAAATGAAACACGTTGATATGACTATACGCCATGAGTATGACGCTATGAGAATGAGTTGAGTCTCCACACACACAAAAAAAACCACGAAAAGGAATCATTCATACATGGCCAAGACACTCAACCCATGTCATGTCAACTTGGAGGAGGTTGAACAATTGCACCAGAATATCCCGCGAATAGCGCATAAGAATGCTGATTCTTTCTGTTTTGTGAAAAAAGAACGAGGATGCGGATGAAAATATAAGAAATACACAAATTCTTCTTTGTGACGGTCATATCCATCACAAACGTATGACGGGTCAAGTAGTACTATAAATGATGTGTTTGAATAAGAAAATGAGAGTGAAAGGGAACGGGGAGGAGGGAAAGGGAAAACATAGAGTTTCCCTGCCAAATTTTGCTAGTGGGGAAATGACTGGCTTTGAGGAGGGCCTCCTCTTGATATGCTTGATTTATACCGTCTTTCCTTCTTACTTTACTTGATTTTCCTTAGTTTAATCGCTTTTAGAAGCAATTTTTGTGCTACTAATGTCTTCTCTAGAGATATTTTATCTTTCTAGGTTTATGTGGCAGGAACGCGGCTTTTGGAGCCCATTTCTACGTCGTAAGGACCTATTCCGAGTCACGAGATATCCATAGAGCCAAGGAAAAGCAAGAAAGAGGCGACACTTGAAGCGACCCTCCCATGTCGAAGGCCCTGTAGAAATGACAAGAAGAAGCGGCTCACTGGTGCTCGACCCGTCCATGTCACTCATATTCCCGACCGGGTATACGAACTCAACACAGTCGGGAAGGAGGGCTCACGGACGGGACGGGGAAGGCTACACGGTCGTGTCGCATGTGACACGGCCGTGAGGCCTCTGTTTGTTATTAGCTTCGTTGCTCCACTTCCCCTACTTTATGCAATCCTATATATACCCTCTCTTGTAATATTTTGAAGACACGAAACCCTAGATAGAAAACTTCTAGTCTTAGCCTAATCTCTCCTTAATTATAGTTTAATCCTAGTAGTTACTTGTGTATTTTTGGATCTCTTGAAGAATCTATCAATATTGACAACATTGGTGGATGGTTTTTGGGTCTTCTTATATACAAGTTTCTATCTTTTTATTTCTCCTCTTGTTGGGTATAATATTTCTTGTTTCTCTTCTCTTAATCCTTTATTGTTATTAAAGTTTCAATCTTTGTTTATGCTTATTGTTTTTCCTTGTCTATTTTGCGTAATGAATGTGGTTGTTCTTATGTTTGTTTCTCTAGTTCATGTTAGTTTCCATTTAATCATGTGTGAGTAGATTCTTGTGGGGTTAGTAGGAGGATTAGATGTTAATCTTGGGTGATTAGGGTTGATTGTGGGTAAAGGTTGAATCTTTGTTTCTAATCTCTTGTTATGCATGCTATGTGTTGGATAAAATGCTATTGTTGGACGCTTAGTTTGAGGTTGAATTCTCTTGTTTAGGTAACATCTTGCATGAGTTTTCGGGTTTGTTCTTGTCGCGAGAGTGCGTACTTACATTAGTAATTAGATGACATCTATATCTTCGATTTTCCTACTAGCTCGTTACATCTATGAACCCGACCTAACCTTACTCTTTTCCTTATTGAATTCTTCACATTCATAGTCATAGCTTTCATTCCATTCATTGTTTTAGTTTGTTTAGTTTTGCCTCTTAGTCTAGTAATCGTTTTAGTTAATCAACTCTCAACAATTCTCCTCCTTTGTTCTCTTGTGACATAGTCTCGTTTTTAGGTGAACTCTAGTCTAATTGTTTTCTGTTCGACCCGACTTATCCTAACTATCTAGTCTAGGTTCGTTGGTTTACTTATTGGTGGGGATACGCGATAAATCCCTTCATCACCTCTAAATCATTTCACTCCATTTTCCTAACCAAACAAAGGAACTTGTTTCTTCCTTTTCCCTCCCCTCCATTTTCGCTATCCTAACGGACCCTAAGATAAAAAGACATAATGCATGAGAAATAGGAATGGACTTGTCATTATCTATCAAGTGGACAATCCTTGATATGTTGTAACCTTCCGTCATAAGGGTGAGTTTTCGTTAGAAATAAGGTGGATAGAGGAGAAAATGGGAGATAATCTATCCGTTCAAATCCAAAGGGTACGCTTCCTTTTTGGACACTATTCACAACTCAAGAGAATCGTTAATATTCCCAACAATGTATAAGAGAAAATATAGTCATGTGGGATCTTGTTTGTGTAATCCCATAGAAATTCTAACGCAATACAGTGACGGAAACATTGTAGAAGTGGGATAACACACTGTAACTATGTCTTGATTAAATAAAAATGGTAAGTCAATACATAAGACATAAAATAAAAATGGCTACAAAACAAAAATAAAATAAAATCCATAAAAAGGGTTTTAACAATTCATAATACAGT
Organism: Agrostemma githago; assembly: GCA_958450325.1. Taxonomy (NCBI): domain Eukaryota; kingdom Viridiplantae; phylum Streptophyta; class Magnoliopsida; order Caryophyllales; family Caryophyllaceae; genus Agrostemma; species Agrostemma githago. Next base: position 8,012,406 of record OY288249.1, on the reverse strand, counting down.
GATCTTATTAAAACAAGCAGGATCCACAACTGCTCACTCGCCCACCCGAAGGGGAACACATGTACATGCCATGTTAAAAACATAACAGCCACAATCAGTGAGGAGCAACGACGACGTTACCATATTACAAGATTATAAAACTGTAATTACTATTATATGAAAATAGTAAAAACGAAAAACATTGAAACATCATAATAAAAATAAGCTTTCGGAGAAAACTTAAAATATTGGAACCATAAAAACAAACAAGTTTTCAGCAGAAAACTTCAAATATTTGCCAACCTGCAAACCAAAATATATCGATAATAATAAAAATATTCATAATAACGTTATGGATAAAAGTAGTGTAGAATCTAGACTTTCACTAGGATAATACTAAAAACCAGCTTCAAGAACTATAGTCTTAACGCATAACAGACTCCAGTCTCTAACTAGGCAACTCAACTATAATAGGACTGCGTGCAGCGAGGTCCTGGTTTAAGCAGTGCACAACTGCACACCCCTCCTAGACAACAATGATTATGTCCAGTTCAGCTGACGACGACTAACACGATGTAATATCTAGCTTGAGGTCAAAACATACACTCTCCTTGGCAAAACTACGTCCAGTTCAACAACCAAATGTGCCCCAAATAGACACATCGACTTTATAGTTGATGGCAAAAACGTACATCCCAGACTTTATTACTCTAAACCTCACACTTGTCCTTATTTTATAACTCTAAAACAAAGTCATTATCGATATATACAAAAGATATAATCATTATAATAATAAGAGAACAAAGGGGAAAAAAGATCACCTTCAAAAAAGGAAACCTTTTATTTTAGAAACCTTCTATTCTTAGAAACTTTACAAAAATAGCATTATATCAAATTATCGAAAATATTAGTTCATACTAATAAAACAATTTTAATAAATGATATAGATTTATAAAACTAATACTTTCGGCCTTAACGATATTAATTTTTAAAACGATTATGAAATTATTGAAATATCATACAAGTGTTTATAAATTGATTAAAAATGTCTTAAACATTTTAATACTACTAAATAGGGTCTTTCCAAAATTTATAAACTAAAATTCGCTAATTATTAATAATTTCAACAACGAGCATAAATAAGATTTTACGGCAAATGTCAAAATAAATCATTTAATATCTTTTATTTCATTAAATAATTAAACAAATTTAGAATATGATAAGGGGTGATTTAAGTTATAAAAGTTCAGATTTCAGGAATCTCAACATAGCTGAAAAAAATAGGGTTATTTCATGAGGATAATACCAACTATGCGTGTACTTCCTAAATTAATACAAACTATACGTAATCTCATTTTAATACGAACCATGTCTTCATTAACCTCGCTTTGCTATGATTGATCGGCTACCTGTTGAACCTCCCTTATTCAACTCTTTCTCTAACTCTTCTTCTTCTGATTTACTTTTCGTGTTCATTTTCGGCCATTGAAAAAAAAAATATCAAAAATTCATCTTCCATTTCTTTTTCATTTAGTCTTATAGAAGCTATTAAATTCATATTTTTATTGTTATTTTGGCTTTCACGATGACTGCAACGGACCTAATAAAACCCTAGAAAGTTACAACAAGTCACTATGACCTGTAATAGCAAGTCATAATTTCATACATAACAAAACGAGATTAGTGAATGCGTAGTTCATATTAAAATGAGATTACGTATAGTTTGGATTATTTTAAGAAGCACACACATAGTTGGTATTATTACCATGAAATAACCCAAAAAAATAATCTATTAAAGTTGAAATGGAATATTTTAACGGTAATTCGCAACTTTGCTCAAAAATCGATACTATCATTTTAAAGCTTCAATAAATAGTATAAAAATTATGTAAAATAGTTAACATGCATTTTTTAATATTCTGTCCAGAAAAATAAATTTTCCAGAATCTGTAAAATCGGTTTTTAAAGAGTTTTCTCGTTAATCGTCTAATCTCGACAATAACTATTAATAAAAATAGTAATTACAAAGCGGTTTAAGTTTCAATACCCAAAAATTATTTTATTAAACCTAAAAATTGATGTTTTCTAGAAACTTAAAATTTTCCCAAAATTTCATAATTCGTAAAATTTAGTAAAACCGTCATTTAAAGCTCGTTTTCACAATTAACGATCTTTTAATAAAATTGTCGTTCCTAATTTTTTTATTATTAAAACATTAAAATACATATTTCACAAGAAAACATCATAAGCATTTTTTTTAGATTCAAAACAAAAATCAGAAATTGGGAATTAAAATGACAAACATGGTTTTAACGATAAATGACGATTTAAAGTGATTAATTAATTCACCCACTTAATAATTCTGAAAAATTATGAAAAAATTTAGAAAATTCTTTTTCATCTGAAAGGTTATCCACATCAAATTTCAGATTAAAATAAATTGTCTATATATAAGAACTAAAAATCAGTTTTTAATTTTTTTTGTCCAAAATCGGTAATAAATCAATAATCAACTCTTAAAATATAAGAAAAATATAAAATCATCCAGAATTATTCAAAATATTATCTTTTTACAGAATATAAGTATATTTTACATGTTTAGGCCGAATATTACGATTTTATATATAATATAACAATTTAATCGTTAAACTCGTAAAAGCGATAAAAATACCGAAACATGCAAATTTACGAATTTTAAAAATTTCCAGATTACATGACATACATAGTTTTTAAAAAATAAAATTATAATTATATACATGCAATTACAAAAATAAAATCAAGTAATACCGAGTAACGTCGATGTTACCTCTAATCTAAGTCCGAGTCGATAATATATTCGTCCACTTCCGGGTCTTCCAAAAAGACTGCACGAACCAGATTTCCACGGTATAATAATACCATAAGAACGATGAAAAATAAGGTGTATAACAATCGAAAAAGAAATCGATTATTATCTTAACGAATGAAGGAGATGAAATAAGGATCGAACAAGGATGAAATTAGAGACTGAAAGAGGATGCTTGGGCACGATTTTTAAGACAGAAATGGATGTTGATGGCCTGGTATCACACATGAAAAAAAAGAGGAAGAAGAAGAGAGTTTTGCTTGATTAATAAGGTGAATAAATGAATAAAAATGTGGAGAGTTTTTAGCAAACGAATGATACTTAAAGTTTGATAAAAACAAGGCTATGTACATCACTTATGCACCAGCCAAAATGAAGTGTTATGAGCATGAAGAGTTGATAGTTAGTCACCCAAAATAAATGCGGATAAGAATTATCCTCAAAGTTTAATACAAATTGTAAAATGAAATGTAAATGAAGTGTATTAAAAGTTGTAGTATAAAATGTGACATGGGTGTGTCTCGGTCCAATTGAGTGAAAATGAGTCTCAAAATAGTTGTAGGTTGATAAAAAGGAAGATCGTAAAATCATTAAAGGCATTTCAAAGCAATTCGAGTAAACCTCGCGTTAGAAAATAATCATTTACAAAACTTCGTAATAAAATCATTAAAGGCTAAATTTTCATAAATAAACAAATTTCTTAGTTGGAAATCAATATATATATATATATATATATAAAGGAGAAACTTTTCGAGTGATGTGATTGGTTCGTTACTTCAAAACTCAATTTAGGAAAGTATCATTAACAATAAAAGTAGAGAGTCTTTTAATTATTACAATAATATATTTAATCTTTCATATTAATGTGATTAACAAAAAAACATATTATTAATTACAATAATATATTATAATTTTCATCTTAAAACCTTTAAATTTTGTTTAACAAAAAAGTTATCGTAAATAAAATTATAAAAATGAAATAATTAGATTCTTGGTGGAAAATGCTTTCATTTGAGTATAAATTTCATATTATTTGCTCGAAAAAGTGATGAATTTATTACACATAAAGATATTAAAGTTACCCCACATCGACAAATTATAATAAGGTGATGAAATTCTATATTATAAATAATAGTAATCATTCGTGCTAAGATATCCACCAAAAATATTTTGAGTAACAAAGAACTCTTAAGATTATAACCTTAAATTATTATCCCACATCGAAAAATTATTATGAGGTTATGGAATTCTATAATATAAATAAGAGAAATTAATGTTTTTGAATATCGACCAAAAAAACTTTTGAATCTTAAAAAAATTCTTAATAAGACTACAAGAAACAATTAAAATAAGAGGATGATTCTATATTATAAATAAGAGTAATCATGTGTTCTTTTGGGTTTAAAAGGAGCTCTTAAGACCTTAAATTATCCCACATCAAAAAAAATAATGATAATGGAATTCCATATTATTAATAAGACTAATCATTCGTTCTTAAATATCAATAAAAAAACTTTTGAGTCTTAGAAAATATCTTAATAAGACTACAAACTTAAGTAACATAATCTCACATCAAAAAATTATAACAAGGTGATGAAACTCTATATTATAAATAAGAAATAAGAGTGATCAATTCTACAATAAGACAATGAAATTCGATTATAAATAAAAGTAATCATTCCTTCAAATTATGATGAGATGATGAATTCTATATTGTAAATAAGTATAATCTTTCGTCCTTAAATATGAAAAATCATTATTAAATATCTTCCAAAACTCAATTGAGTATTAAAACCTCTCAAGACTATAAACTAATGACGAAGTACAAGAGTTCTTAAGACTATATCTAAACTTAAATCAAAATTATTCATTCTATATCGAAAAATTATGAGGTGATGTAATTTGATATTATAAATAAGATTAATCATTCGTTCTTAGATATAAAAAAAATTAGACTTACAAAAGTACTTGAGACTATAAACTTAGGTAAGATTATCTCACACCGAAATATTATAATAAGGTGATCGAATTTTATTATATAAATAAGAGTAATAACCCATTCTTTAGTCGTTAGATATAAAAACAAACCTTTTTATTATTATAATTATCCTAACGTTGTCTCACATCCAAAAATTATGATGAGCTGATGAAATTCTATATATCATAAATAATACGGAGTAATCATTTGTTCTTGGATATTTGTTAAAAAAAAATGAGTCATAAAAATGTTTTTAGGTCCGTTAGCTGATGGAAAAAAGAAATCATTTGTGTTTAGATATTAACCAAAAATCTGAGCTCTAAAAAGAATTTTTAAGATTATAAACTAAGTAGAAATTATCGCATATCGAAAAACTATGATGAGGTGATGAAATTCTATATCACAAATAAGAGACATCATTCGTTTTTAGATATTAACAGAAAAAATGTCTTATAAAAACAGCTATAAATTTAAGTAAAATTATTCTACATCGAGAAATTATAATAAGGTGATAGAATTCTACTCCGTACTATATAAATACGGATTAAAAGCAATCATTCGTCTTTAGATATCAACGAGAAAACTTTTGAGTTCTAAAGGAACTTTTTAAAACTATAAACTTAAATAAAATTATCCCTCATTGAAAAATTATGATGAGGTGATCAATAAGAAAAATTATTCGTTTTTAGATAATAATAAAAAATCTTTTGAATCTTATATACTTCTCTTAAGACTATAAATTGAAGTAAAAATTATCCACATCGAAATATTACAAAAAAGTGATGAAATTTTATAAATAAAAGTAATCATCGTCTTTATATATCAAACAAAAATCTTTTAAGTCCTAAAAAGAGTTCGTAAACTATGACGATATCAAATATAAATCTTTTGAGTCATAAAAAGAATTCTTAAAACTTTAAATTTAAGTGGAATTATGACACATCGAAAAAGTATCATAAATAAGAGAAATAATTTGTTTTAGATAATCATTTGTTCAAAAGTATACTCCGTAATAAGGTGATCGAATTCTATTATATAAATAAGAGTAATCGTTCGTCCTTAATAAGAGTAATCTTTCGTCCTTAACAAAATCTTTTGGATCTTAAAAAAAATCTAAGACCATAAACTTAATTAAGTAAATATATCTCACACTTTTGAGTCTTAAAAAAAACTCTTAAGACTATAAAATTGAGTAAAATTTCTCACATCGAAAATTTAGTACAAAGTCGATCATGAATTTCATAGATATAAACCAAATATCTTTTGAGTTTTAGAAAAGTTCTTAGACTATAATAAACTTAAATAAAAATTTCTCTTTTGAGTCTTAAAAAAGCTCTTAAGACTATAAACGTGTGTCAAACTCTACATCATCAATAAGAGAAATTATTCGTTTTTAGATATTAATAAAAAAAAATTGAGTCTTATAATAGCTCGTAAGGCTATAGATTGAATTAAATTTTCTCTTAAAATTATCCACATCGAAAAAATTGCATTAAGGTGATGAAATTCTATTATATAAATAAAAGTAATCATCGTCTTTAAATATTAATTCAAAAATCTTTTGAGTCCTAAAAATAGTTCTTAAAACCATAAATTTAAGTAGAATTATCATACATCAAAAAATTATGATGCGCTGACGAAATTTTATACTATATGAGAAATTAACCAGAAAAATCTTTTGAGTCTTATAACAACTCTTACGGCTATAAATTGAAGTAAAAATTATACCACATCAAGAAATTATAATAAGACGATGAAATTATATTATATAAATAAAAGTTTGTCAATCAGTAGTTTCACAAATTTATGCAATCTTCTAACCTGGTGTCATTATATTTTCACTAAAAATAGGCCCGTGCGTCGCACGGACTTTCCAACTAGTATTATATAAATGTGTGTAGACATTTTTAGGAAAAGAAATAACTTAAATCCGAGCTTAAAACGTTAATATAAAAGAGAATCAAGTTTACATGATGTTTGACCCGCAGGTCACACGTCACATTGCAATTTTATCAATCCAATTCCTATATTTAGTAGTGAGATCACTACTATTACAATTTTGAAATTTATGATTCATCTCTTGCCTAATCCGAGCTACCACATATTCAGGTCTACGGATAACACCTTCAGTCCTTGCTTTGTTTCTCTCTTGCCAAATGTTATATATTGTTGCGTTTATGATAGCATTCAGCACCTGTCTACGCATCTTCGATCCTCTTCTCTTCAATCTCCACTCCTGCATTCCTGAGCACGGGATATCCACATTCAGCCATTCATTGATCAGACGTATCACTTGCTTACTGTACTCGCATTCACAGAATAGGTGTGTTAGCGTTTCATCAGCAGCTGCACAAATACAGCAATCAGCATCCGTTATCAGCTGTAGTTTGCGCATTTTTTCTCTGGTATTTAGCGCCTCATGGTGGAGCATCCAACAGATCATACGGTGTTTAGGCATAGTCCAATTGTTCCAGATCAACCTCCACCAATTCACCTCTACTCCTTGCTCCCTGATCCATTCATAACCCTTCCTGATGGAGTAATTCTTACCCACACCAGTCTGCCATTCATTGCCAGAGTATGCAGGCTTAAGTAATTCTTTAACTTTACAAACCTTCTTCCATGTCCACATTGAGTCCGCACCAGGTTCATACGCGAGCCAATCTTTTCCTTTGAGATAAATTTGGTGTACCCATTTCACCCATAACGTATCCCCATTGCTGTAAATCCACAAAACCATTTTGCCCAAAGCCGCCTTGTTCAAAATACTATCGTCCTTTAAGCCCAATCCCCCTTCTTTAATTAATCGGCCGACAGATTTTTTTCCACGAAACCTTAGGCGTTCTTTTGTACTCCGTACCTCCATCCCACAAGAAATTCCGACAAAGATCTTCAATATTCTTTATCACTCTGGAAGGAATCATGAAGATCGAGGCCCAATAGTTGTGCAATGTCTTAAGAACAGCTTGAATCAATACTAAACGACCAGCGTAAGACAATTTTTTTGCACCAACCATTCTAATTCGCTCCATTATGTTATCGATGAGAGGTCTGCAGTCTTTGGCGTTCAACTTTGATGGTTTAATGGGTACTCCTAAGTACCTGAATGGTAGCTGACCCTCCACACATCCAGAAACAGCAACCATGTCTTCCCTTATCTGCCCCGAAACTCCATTAAAGTACACATTCGACTTCCCCGGACTCATTTTAAGACCAGAGGCCTGTGAGAACGTGGCATAGGTCCTGAGTAGGATCATGATCAATTTAATATCCCCTTTGCAGAATAAGAGTAAGTCATCAGCAAACATTAGACTACTCAGCTTCATCGGGCCACACAAGGGGTGAAACCTGAATTCCCTACTATTCGTAGTATGATTAAGCAGTCTGGTAAGGTACTTCTGTAAAGAGTAGAGGGGATAACGGGTCCTCCTGTCTTAATCCTCTCTTTCCTTTAAAGAAACCAAAAGAACAACCATTCAAGTTTAGAGAAAAAGAAGCAGATGAAACTTACTTCATAATCAAGTCACTAAACTGAGGAGGGAATTCCAGCGCAATTAGCATTTGCTCAAGAAAGGTCCACTCCATGCTGTCATAAGCCTTTTGTAAGTCAATTTTGAAGATACAACGTGGAGATACCGATTTCCTTTCATATAGTTTGATGAGATCCTGACAAATTAAGATGTTCTCCAGAATATTTCGACCCTGAATAAACCCGCCCTGAGTTTTAGATATAATATGAGGAAGAACAAAGGCCAACCTATTGCATAGTAGTTTCAAAATACATTTATAGACCATGTTACAGTATGCAATCGGCCGGAATTGTTGTACTGAATCAGGTCTGGTCACTTTGGGGATGAGTGTCAAAGTAGTGTTATTAAGTTGTTTCAATAATTTTCCGTTCCTGAAGAACTCCAACACAGCCTCACACACATCATCACCAATCGTCTCCCAAGTTGCCTTGAACAACTTGCTAGAATATCGTCTGGCACAGGTGCTTTATCATTTGGAATAGAGAAGAACACCTCTTTAATTTCCTCACGGGTCACTGATTTCATGAGCTGCTGATGGTGGTCGGAATTGCACACCAGACCCTCCTACACAATCCGCTTGCAAACCTTAGATGTCGGAGAATTATTCCCCAACAGGTTCATATAGAAAAATAGCGGGTGTAGATTAAAAATAGCGAATTTTTATAATTTTTGTTAATGTAAAACGAAAGATATTGACAGTGTAAACGTGTCTCGACAAGTGTGTAAAAGCAATCGTACCTTTTGAATTTGAGCAGAGGGAGTATAAAATAAGGGGAAGAAAACCTTGGGTGGGGTGTAAAGAAAGATGATGATGATAGGCATCAGAGATTGATGGCATCATTTCCCATTTCCCATTTCCCACTGATTTCGAGCCAAATACAGTAGAAAGATTGGTTTTGTGGTCAGCCCTGTATGTATGTATCACACTAATTTAATGATTAATCATACCACATCATAGCTAGCGTTTCATCTTCCAATTAAATTCAGTCTTGGCACTGCTATATACGAGTACCTACTTTTCCCCTCTCTTCCTTTATCATCATCATCATAATCATCATCATCCTCAGAAGGTCAAGTATCAACACCAGTAATCTTGTAGCTATGGCCACTAAAGTCTACATTGTGTAAGTTTACCTTCCCTTCCTTTTGATTTTTGTATCTGCTTAATTAATACTCTATGCTTTCTTCTTATAATTTAGCTACACCTTACTTTGTTCGTACTCTCTGTCTTTCCTCACATTTTCATTCATTCATCCATCCATCATCATCATCTGGGTAGTAGTAGTACTAATCCCCTTTCCACTAAGCAAATAACACTACTCATGTTTTTTCCCGCCTACTTTGTTGGGCTACTTATTGGACTTATCTTCATTGGGTCATTTAATTATTAAGGCGATTGGGCTGATTCATATATCAATATATCAATCTACATTTTAGAATTTCCATATATGTGTTTGACTTAATTATGCATATATATATATATATATATATATATATATATATATATATATATATATATATATATATATATATATATATATATATATATATATATATATATATATATATATATATATATGCATTTAACGTGATATGAGGTGATATAATATAGATTGATTACATTGATTACGAAAATCTCGCATTTCATAGAAGATATCTCATACAATATTTTATATAGAATAAAATAGTTATGATTTTTATTATATTTCTATCTTAAGGAAATTTAGTATAATCAACTTTTTTTAATAAAAAAAAGTATAAACATAATGTATATTCAATTTTCAACAAAATAATTGCACTTTTTTTGTTAGTGGAAGATTGCACTTGTAGACACCCAGATTTGGACCTGGGGCTACAGAAGTGTCCAACAAACACCCGATGACGATAGAACTGCAACGCGACGCGGATTCGCGATGTTTTAAGTAGTTTTTCTATAGAACGGATCAAATAATTACTTGGAAAAAATAAACTAACATGATGGCAGCCTTAGTCGTGTCGTTACGGTCGCATGGACACTAATTAGGGTCAATTCTGACACCGGGACCCCCGAGTCGGTCCCGAAACTCGAACCGAGTCAGCACCGCGCCAAGCGAACCTCGGGATTCACACCCGAGGCCCAGTAAACTCACGGCGCTAGGTCAAGCCCCGGGAATCCTTAACCTCCAAGTTATGTATTATACGCCCATCTCTCAGTTTTGGAAAGTATCAAAATCATATCTTCAAAACTCCAACCACCTCACCCAACGCGTCTGAGACTCCCCACACCTGAACCCAGGCGCCTGAGTCTTGGTGCGTCACAACTCAGGTGTCCATATGGGTGACGAGGGCCGAAAACACCTATAAATACCCCCTTCACCTCATTCATTCGACACATAATTCATTCTTCTCTTCTCCCTCTAAAACTTCTCACTAAGGGCTCGAACTCCGAGACCCAAGGCAAACGATCCACTCGATCGTAGTTCCGATAAAAGCGACATCGATGCTACTCCTCACCTTCGAGCCCCCCACTCGATACCGAGGTGCCTGTGTTCGACTAGCCCAAGTCTAGTAACGAAGTTCTGCCGGATTAGCCGCAGGATCAGTCCATAGTAACGAAGCTCTGCCGGAGTAGCCGCAGGAAGGGTCAACGGTAACGGAGCTCTACAGAAATCACTAGGCAAGCTAGGAGGATCTGCCTTGAAAGCCGAGTCGTCACTAGGTTGTCATCTAAACAAAACTTTACATTCGTGTACTTTCTTTTATTATGCACTACGACAACACTAGATGTGGACACTAGGTCCACAAGCATCCACTAAAATACGTAACGTCCCAACTTCAACCACAAACACTAAAATAAACTAAATAGACCCGAGTAATCTGAGATCCGTTCTCAACTATCTATGCATCGAGTCCCGTTTAGTGTATACTCCGAGGGTGCAACTCCTCACAATGTGATTTACTTACATTCGCATTTACAGTTTTCCGTATGATTTATTGTTTTTATGACCTTATAATCGCATGCTAAATCACCTAAACGGAATTCAAAACGTAAAATAACTAAAACTGAACAAAGTGATGGTCGGGTTCCGTATTAGTCCAGGTGCTCGCCTTACAAGGTTCGACGCATCTCTATTAATACTGAACCGACGCATCTTAAGCAGAATACCAAGTAAGGTATATCACGAGAACGACTAATATCCGTATTATCACGTTAAAACTGACTTGCTAATACGTATAATACTAGTACTCTCTACTCTCCTACGTGCATCTTTTCATGGCCTGCCTGTCACGTTGAATCGCATGCAAAGAATGTAAACACAACTACTTTGACGACAATACTTACTTGTCCTTAAACAACCGATGTAGCAAAAGGTATAGGGTGAAAATAATGGATGTTACAGTATTTCCGCCACAACAAAAGAACTAGGTTATCAGCCCACCGATTGATTAGTAGAGGCTGCTATAGTGCGGGCGGGATTGGGTGTTGACATCTATCGGATGTTGGCTTCTCAATACGTACCCTCACCCTTTACTCAGAATCGACGGTTTTCGGATGTCCGAAACCATTGGCAATGAGAGTCATTCCAGGCATGGAGTAAGGTACAAGTCTTTATCTTTAGGTCCCGTGCCCCTCAACTTTGAGCCGGCTAGGGATCAAAGTTGACTTGAACGATTTCCGAGTCCCCATAATTGACTCGGTGGCGACTCCACTAATCGGCAACGAATTCAGTTCACTAAAAAGGTCGCCTTACCAAATGAATCGGCCTTTAAACATTTACAACCACGACTCAATCGATTACAAACGGAAACACGGGTGCCCCCACCCGTCTAGTATAAGTCCTGATCGTCATGCATCTGAATCGAGGTCCGAAACATCACCCAGTACGTGAGATCGGACCGGCCCCCGACAGGGAGGGGTCGCATGGGTGGCCACCGCCACACGTTGAAAAACCGGGCCGGTCCCGCGCGGGCGCCTGCGGGGCGCCGGGCGGTGCGGACGGACATCCACAACACTATCCATACAATATTTTACATAGGATATAAAATACGTATGATTGTTATTATATACTCTGTATCTATTTGATCATATCGAAGATCATATTCTTAACATCGATATAAATTTTGTAAATATATAAAAAAAAAAGAAATATATTCTGATTGTTCATACAAACTTACAAAGCCTTATTTGAACCTACCTCTCTCTCTCTCTCTATATATATATATATATATATATATATATAGAGAGAGAGAGAGAGAGAGAGGTAGGTTCAAATAAGGTCCACAATTTTTTTAAGTCTATATTGAAGTTACAGATGACATACGCTATAGTTGCATTTGTTCAAAATTGATATATATACAAATGCAACTTTAGCGTATGTCATTTGTAACTTTAATATAGACTTAAAAAAATAGTGGACCTTATTTGAACCTACCACTATATATATATATATATATATATATATATATATATATATATATATATATATATATATATATAGTAAAACTCACAGAAAATCCTATATATACTAAGAGAATATCAGTTACTAACATTTTTCCCTAAAAAATACATTAATTTCTAAATAAGGAAGTAAAAGAACATTTTACTAATATATATTCACAAACTATTCATTGTCATTAATGTCGCAAAAATTGAAAATAAAAAACTTCTTTTATGAAAATATATAATCTAGTGAAGTTTTAAGATATGATGTCATTAACCTTATGAAAAAACATGAGTTCCCTGGAAAAAAATTGAAATGAGCTTTTTACTTTAACTTTTACAAAAATATACAAAATACAGAATATACTATTAAACTCCCTATAAAAAGAAGTTTCACAAATTACGTAATATAAGTTTTACGCCTGAGATAGTCCATTAAAAAAACTTTAATTTTCTAATGAAAAATCGAATATTTTTTTACACAAAGAAAACGTTTCATGACGTGCTAACCATTAAAAACAAATCATTATTATACTTTTTTTAATAAATACCTATGTGTTTTACGTTATGTTAAAGAGAGAAGTGAGTATCTCGAAATGTGAGATAACATACACGGAGTATATAAAAATTATAAGCAATATTTTCATCAATTACACATTATTTAATACATTTCGAGACATTACTCAAGTATTTTTATTAGTTTTGCGATTTAAAAAAATATTTTTCTATATCTAAATTCCAAAGTTGATAAATAGTAAACATAAAATAATGATTTTCTTATTTTAAATCTTAAATGAAATATTCTAAATATCGTGCATTATTGCACAGGGTCTATACTAGTACTCCATTAATTTATTAATCCCTTGATATTTTTGTGAATGGGTAGACCAAGGTTAGATACACAATAGTAGTCCAATAATGTATGTAATTGTATCAATGTTCTGATTTGGTCAGCTCCTCAATCCACATTAATGCAATGCTCAGCCCCCTCCTCAATGGTATACAGTACTAATTCACATCAATGCAATGATGTGTGTATGATGATTATTATGCAATGCTCAGCCATCCCCTCAATCGACATCAATCACGACACTAGCTATATATTACGTAATGTTGGGAGTATAAGGTAGTAGACAGTACTAGCCACTAGAAACCTTAATTGATTGATTGTTGGTGTTGGTGGCGATGCGAGCTTTAAGATCATTACCATAAATTGAAGTAATAGTCAAACATCCGAGTTGAGGTTAAAGATTCAGGACTTGTTGTTTAATTTAGAATCTAACTATTTCTTCTGCGAATGCTGATGATGCATAAGGATGTCGAGATGTGTAAGGCTCACCAATTTTCGTTCTTCTCTTACTCTTTGACTTTGGAGCTTTTTCTTGTTAGCATTATACTTACACCAGATTCCATCTTTGTTGGGGATTATCAACACTTTCATTGCCATGATATGGCTAACAACCTCCAAAATCAGCTTTATTTTTTGTTGTTTTTGCAATCTCGTTCTCAAATTATGCAATGCTATCTCCTAACTTTTGTGTGGTCAATTGGTTTAGAATATAATGAAAAGCTACCAAGTTTCCAACATAAAATGCATTGGTGTTACTCAATTCTCGGGGTAAAAGAGGAGAGTTGCAGTAAATTTGTGACGATCTGTTTAACAGCAGACTTTATGGACATTAATCAGAATTTGGAAATCGTTAGGGCGTCTTATGTCTCTAATATTGTAGAAATTAACTCTCTGACCAGTCTAAGACGTAGTGTCTGTGTAATATAGTAGTCAATGTTTAATGGACCGTGGTGAAACAGTAATATGAAGCCCTTCTCAACCTCTCATCCATTGATATTTGGAGAGATGATCTCGTACCAAAAAGGTGATCTTCCCCTGGCAATATATTGAGTTACAAAATGTTTGTTTACTACTCCGTATTTATCTTGATATTGGGCAGTCGCTTAATAAGTTGATAAAATTTTCAGGTGGTTATGACGCGAGTTCACTAACTGTTTCAGGTACTATTCCATGTATGGGCATGTACAGAAACTAGCAGAAGAAATTCTAAAAGGAGTTGCTTCAGTAGAAGGCGTAGAGGCCAAATTGTGGCACGTATACATTAGCACTTATCTTTTTCACTGTGTACATCTTCTAACCAGTTACAGTGTTTAAGCTCATATATGAAAATTATCCTTGCTCACTGATCTGCCTTTTTCACACCCAAGCTTAAGGAAAGCAATCTGTCATAGCATCCAGTTTTTGGTGCTTCTGCCCCTTTTTTCTTTTCCATATATTTTGGAGCCAAAGACTTATTACTAGGTGGCTGACCTAGGATAGAATAAAAGAAAATGACACTTGCTAACTGTAACGGCTTTAAGCCTGTTATTGACCCGACACAGCTCTAGGCCAATATGAGTATCAGAGTATATGATATGACCCACTTAAATCCGACCTGTAACCGACATGAGAAACCTGATTGCCACTTTTACCCGTTAGACATGGGGTAATGTTTGTTGATGTTGGTGGTGGCGTTGGTGTTGTCGTTGTTGTGGTCGTTGTCAATGCAAACTTTCTTGCTCGGCAGCTGCTGATATGCATTTGTATTACCTTGTGATATGAAGTATACGCTGAAATCTGGACTTAGTTTACTCGAGATCGAACATCTGTTAGCTACACTGGTGAATAAGCTGTAGAAGTTTTCATAGAACCTCCGTCCAATTGTCACCCATTCACCCTAAATCAGTTTTGAATTGTATTCTGTTGTTCCCATCACTTTTGATTTTTTCTATACCATCCTGGTTTTTAGTCACTGAATTTCTAGGAAATAGGCATAGTTGATAAAGTGCATGGCATGTATGACAATCACATACCCATTGTTCTTGTAACAAGCCTTTTTTGTACTTTTCGACTTCCCTTGGCTTTCAACCATAAAATACTCAGTGAAGCAAAAAGAGTTGACAGACACTAACTAGCTGAGAGTACATGAAAACAGGTTCCTGAGACTCTATCAGAAGAGGTGCTTGGTAAGATGAGTGCAGCACCAAAAAGCAATACCCCGATTATAACCCCAAATGAGCTTACTGAATCGGATGGATTTATCTTTGGGTTTCCCACAAGATTTGGAATGATGTCCGCCCAATTCAAGGCTTTTCTTGATGTAACTAGTGGTCTATGGAAGACTCAAGAGCTTGCAGGAAAGCCTGTCGGTCTCTTCTTCAGCACCGGATCACAAGGTGATGGTCAGGAGACTACTGCGTAAGTTCCCCACTATTTATTTATCTGCCTAAATTTGTGCCATTGGAAAAGGGGTCTGAACTGTGAAGTCGTACTTTATCTATCTATCTCCATGTGTGTGACGCTTGTTACAGATTGACAGTCGTGACTCAACTGGCTCACCATGGTATGATCTTTGTTCCGATTGGATACACATTTGGTGCGGGCATGTTTGAAATGGAAAACGTGAAAGGTGGAAGCCCGTATGGTGCGGGAACTTTTGCAGGGGATGGTTCCAGACAGCCTACAGAGCTGGAGTTGGAACAAGCTAGATACCAGGGCAAGTACATTGCCACCATCACTAAGAAGCTCAAAGTTGTTGCTGCTTGAATATACTTTATTTAAGGGAAGTCCCACCATTCTTAATACTCCACACCATTGTTTGCTTTTTTTCCCTTTCACATGTTTTTATTTTTCTCCAAATTTATTTGCCTTGTAGTAATAAATAAGCAGTTAGAATTGTAAATAGTGTTAATTGGTTTTCAGTATGTGGACTTGCATGCCGTTTTAATTGTTTCTATACTTCAAACCAGTTAGAATGACAAACAAATTGGATGATGGAGTAGCAATGAAATTACAAAATGTTAGGGGTTGCTTAATCCTTAAACACTCCCTCCATTTTACTACTCCTACTATGATTTCTATGTTGCTTTTGGACACAATATTTGAGGAAGGAGAATACGTGGTTGATTAGAGTAAGATTATCAAACAAATTTTGCTCAATCGTAAGAATCGGTCACCTCAGCTTTCCATTAACTTTTAGTATTCATTTATTGTCTAGTCTCACTTCAAATTCGCCTCACTTTATTAACTCCTAGAGCAAGTACAATGGTAAGCTAGTTTGGTACTAGCTCAATTTGCCACATCGGATTTCTAAGCTACAACATATCTTAGCTACAAGTGTATGCAATGGTTTTAGCTACAATGTTCTAACTTAAATGGATCCACATATGGATCCACATGCCAACAAACTATCCAATCTATATTTTTAATAAAATAATTTGGTAAGAGATACGAGTATTCGAGTAATACTTTGATTGGTTAAATTTTTATGTGGGTCCATTTAAGCTACTACGGAGTAGTTCCATGGAGTTAATAGCGTTTTTTTTTTGCCAACGAAGAAAGAGCATTGGATTACATCCTGTTTGGGTTCACGGAACCCATATTACATCCATAACTAAACATAAAAACAACATTACAAACACCAACAAGAACAAAAAAGATTAAATTAAAGCGTCAAGTGAGAGTAGTGAGTTGTTGGTGCACCGAAGCTTGGACATGAGCATCATCATTCACGTTACCACCACAGCCGCTGACTCCCAGCCATCCACACATATGAGTCGAAAAGAGACGGTTCCAAGAAGCACTTACGCTCTTACGAAGAAGGCGTAGAAAGAAACGGGTGAGAACAAAGCAACGAGGCCTGCCTCTAATGGAGAAAAATATCTTGCATCTTGGAAAACGAACCCAACAATCATATGACCAATGAACCAAAGAACCTAGTAACATGCAGTGAGTCGAGGAGGACATCCCCATAACCAAACCTCTACCAGAAGAACCATTCCAAGACCAATTTATGGTCAGGTCAACCCATTCCAGACGCAAACAAGTCATCATAAGAAGACTTTTATTCCTAAGAAAGGTCATACTTAAGCTTAGATATAAGATTAAGAAACTAATAAAAAAGACTAATAAAAGAAACGGTTACACAACAGGTCATTGATGGAGAAAGCCACCGGGAACCCAACCACACAACAGACATCCAGATCCACCATGAAAAGACACCAAAACCCAAAACCGTCCTAACAAGCGGAACAACCCACACTTAGAGCCCACATCCGTCAAGGTACGCAGTAGTCACATCACCACGACCATAATCCAGAAAGAACAAAGAGAACAACCAGAAACCCAAAGGAGAAAGAAACGGACCTTACAACCCCTTACCTGAGACCGAACACGCCGACAAGACCAAACATGAACAACACCGAGCCGATCAAACGCAGACCAACCAAACAACCTAACAACCCAAAGAAGCATTAAAAGAAAACTAAGAAAACCAAAGCACATCAGGCAGCAACACGAAACAAACCGAACACCAACAAAAACCAGAGGATGGGGGAGGGGGCGAGGGGAGGGGGGAACACCCACTGGCTAAAGACAATGACGGAGGAGAGGAAAGTCGGTCGCCGGAGGGCGGGGGAGGGGGCGAGGGGAGGGGGAACGCCCCCGGCGAACGCCAGCACAAATAGAAACAACGGCCTGACAGGGAGACGAACACGGAGAGGGGAAAGTCAATAGTCGGTCATCGGAGGGCGGGGAGGGGGGCGAGGGGAGGGGGAACGCCCCCGACGAACGCCGGCACCAACAGGGGGGCGAGGGGAAGGAGGCGACGATCAGACTAGGGAGCGATCGGTGCGGGTCGACGCCAGCGAATCAAGTCAGGAGAGGGTCGACAACACAAACAACAAAGGCAATCAAAGAGTCAATCTGGATAAGAGGATCAGATGGTGGTCACCACCGACAAGAAGGAGATGGAGATGGGGAAACTTAAAAGGAGCGGAGAAGGATAAAGGTGGACTAATCAGCCGGCCGGAGATAGACCAAGGAGACGGTCATATCTCCGGCCAAGCACGGAGATCAAGGAGACTGAGTGGTGGTGAGGGCGGCGGCTGCAAGGATTAGGGTTAGGGTTTTTGTTCTTATAAGAGAGAAGGGAGAGCATTTAGTTTAGAGAGATTGTGGGGATGGAGTTAATAGCTTGAAGCAAGCTAATGCAAAAAGGGAGAAACAATGGTTGAGCAAGTAGTTTATAGTTTTTCATATTTGCAAGCAAGTTTTGGGTTAAACCATTGTATTTATTCTTATAATCAAATAAATGAAGGAGACATTTCTCCTAAAAAAAAGTGGACATTGTTTCATCATTATCTATGAGGAATATTTTAATAAAACGTGGTGATAAAAGATAGTGAACGGAGGGAGTATAGATGTAATTATGTAAATGGGCCAATACGACTCAAGGGGCTTTTGACGTGTTCTCATGTTAACGAAACGTGACCCAATTCAGAAACTCTATGCACTTCGGAGATCTATTGCATATGTACATTCCTCTTGAACTATACAAGAATTTGTTATAAAAAAATTGGACAATCGGTAGGGATGGAGGGAGTATTTTAGCCAATGACCCACCCAAGTGTTGCAAAATTTCAACATAAACCACATCACCACAGCGGACGAAACCATCATATTCAAATCGTGCCTCTTCTCCAACAACACCATGGATTTGATCTCCCAATCGTACTCCAACACTTCCGACGACGATGAACCTAACCTCCCGAACCTGACTCCTCCCCCTCGCAAGCGCCTTAAATTACTCACTCCCCCTTTCGCTTCTCCTCAGCCTATCTCCCAACCTTCGCTCCTCCCACCCGCTGCTCCTGTCCCCGGTCGATATGTTTCCAAGAGAGAGAAAGCTCTCCTCGCTTCTGCTTCGGATTCCGCTTCGCCTACTTCCGAACCTATTCCGCCACCAAACCTACCGCTACCTGGTTATTTTTGCTATTTCTACGCTTTTAAATTAGTATTTCTGCGGCAATATGTCAACTTGAGAAATCTGTCTCTATTCACCGTTTAGATTGACTGCTTATAGACTTTAACTTTTGCGTTTTGCCAATTAGGTTAGCTTTCTAGGGTTCGTGGAGTAGTAGCGTTTTGCTGATTGTGTATATGTTTTTTTTTGATTGGACGCTTAGGCTCGTCGAGGCGGAAGCTAGATAAATGCTTGTTTGAATTTGAAGTGAAGTGTAGTTGTTGATTCCGGAAAGTGTGACTATTTGTGTGTATTTTTGGAGACTTACGTTGCTAATGTTGTTGCTATGAGCCCCAAGTTTTGTAATGCCGTTTGGTTGAACATGTTGGAATGGAATGGAATGGATCGGAACAAGTTCGGAGAACGGATGTAATAGTGTTTATCGTGGCATTATATTTTATTTTGAGAATTGATATCAGTATTGGTCTCATTGTCTCATGGTCTTTGCATCTTAAATGCAGCCAATATTGACTCAAATTGCAGTCTAGAACACTGCTAACCTTCAAAACTTTATAAATCGATCCAGATATGGTGTTGCGACCAAGTTTTATTACCATATCATTGATGGTACAGTGATGTAGGCCTACTTCTTCAGGAAATATCCTAGTAGTTCATTTGTCTGCCTTTGATTAACATACTCTTGACAATGAATATAAAAGGCAAACAAATGAACGAGACGGAGAAAGTATCATGTCGCTGACCCTGACCGAGGTATCTAGCCAATGAGGAAAAAGGGTATATTCTTCACAAGTCCTTAAAAGTCTATATTTATGTTGTTGTTGTTGACAGTTATGGGAAGTATACTGAAAGAGAATTTGCGCCATGATATTCAAATGTATCTGAGGAAGCAAGTAAATGTTGGCGCTGAGAAGAAAAAATTGCCCAATAGGGTGTCCGTTGATTTACGTGGGCATCTGAAACCAGTGAATGCTGTGCAATGGTCATCAAATCACGGTTAGTTGATTTTTATTGTGAGGATTCTTTCAGTATGATGTTGTGACTTTGCATTGTGACATTGTGTTATTGTTACAGAACTCCATAGTAGATAAAACTGATTTGTATGGCTCTATTAAAATTATCTTTCTCTATCCTTTTCCCTCATTTCACTTCTCATGCTCAAATTCTTTGATTGGTGTCTTTGTATAGTTTACGCGTGTTTGCTCATGTTGTTGCTGATTAGTAAAAAAGTTCTAGCCTTAATGTAAGGAAATCGCCATGAGTGCGCCTAGGCCGGTGTTTTACTAAAACGTCTAGGTGCATTTTAAATTTTTAGGCACGACTTCTAAACAAAGCTCACTAGTACACATTTTGTATCTTTCTCGTCTAGATCTTCAATTATGTTGCGCCTTCTAAACAAAGCTCACTAGTACACATTTTATATCTTTCCCATCTAGATCTTCAATTATGTCATTTCTTTTCTTTATTTTTCCTAACTTTTACTCCTTTACATATCAGCCAACTTAATTCTCTTAGAAAGGGTATTGTTGCCCCACAATTTATTTGGAAAATACAAATTGTTATTAAAAATAGGGTACCTCGTGTCCACAGAAGGTGCACACCTTCGCCTTGCACTTTGCGCCTCGGTGCACCTTCCACCTCTTCAAACTAAGCGACATTGTGTTGCATGCATTAATCCTCCCCAGTTAACTCTATGATAGAAAACTATCATTAAATATCACATCATTATAATCCATGAGCACTTAAATTAATTGGTAAGGGTCTCAGGTTCGAGTCTTGGGAACACGGCAGTGTTAACTCATGAGAGAGAGCCTTAACGCCCTTAAGGTCTGACCCAGCTCGAATTGAATTTGGATTAAACTGGATGGTTTACACCAAAAGAAATATCAAATCATTATTTGACCAAAATTTGAAATGGTTGTCAAAATCATTAACATCAAATCTTAAAACTTTATAATTGAGATATCACATAATGAAAAATTCACAAAAAACTTGTAAATGAGAGATCTCTCGCATATGGGGTGTGGTTATTAATTTTTTAAAATCAATTTTCTTGGGTGGTTACTGGTATGTTTTAGACTTACTGGCAGGATAGAAATATAAGTTCCATGTTATCGGTTGGTGAAAATTTATGCATATGAGAGTGCGTTAATGAATCCGTTAAGAGTACTAGAGTGTATTGTATTTCAAAGAGGAATCGATGGCAGATTCTTCTGACATGTAAATATATAATCCACGTTGCCAAGGGAGTTTGACATTTGGGTTTTATTTTATGCTGTTTTTAGTTTTCTTTTGTTTATTTTTGTACATTTCAAGTTGAGTCCCTTGTTTATTATCTTTCCCGATTCATTATTCTATTAGGCTTTTGATTTTGTTTACAATTATTCTATGTTGATTGTTGATGAACATAGCATGCTAGAATTTGTGTACCCAATGAATGACAAATTCAACTTGTGGGTTTTCTAAGTAGTGTCTTCACAATCTCATTTTTTGTGGGTTCATTCTTTTTATTAATACTTTTGTTTATTTTAGTTGACAGCCCATCTCTTAGCGTCTGCTGGAATGGATAGTGCTGTCTACATATGGAATGTTTGGAGTGAGCAACACAAAAAGGCACGTGCATTTACTCATCATAAGGCAGCCGTGAAGGATGTGAGGTGGTCATCTCTGGGACATTTGATTCTTTCTTGTGGTTATGACTGCACTTCTAGATTGGTTGACATTGAGAAGGGGACAGAGTCCCAGGTTTTCATTGAAGATCAGGCTGTTACAACTGTTAAGTTTCATCCTCACAACCCCAATCTATTTATCTCTGGTGGATCCAAGGGCTTTCTTAAGTTGTGGGATATCCGTACAGGAAACGTGGTCCATGGATATGTCAAACATTTAGGGCCAATACTTGATGTTGAATTTATGGTTGATGGGAAGCAATTTATCTCTTCGAGTGATGTATCAAAAAGCAATCTGAGTGAGAACTCTCTCATCGTGTGGGATATATCTCGAGAGGTGCCACTCTCCAATCAGGTAAGATTAATTGTTTTTTTGTTTCTTTTGGCACGCTCACTGCACCTGTATTGGACCTTGCTAGATAATAGGTGCTCTGCATCCCTATTGCGCCATCCTGTCGTGTGGTTAGAATCTATATACTGTGGTATGCTCGATCGAGTGGTTATCATGTATTGATATTATCTATTCATATTGGGACCTTGTATAAATTAGGCTAGCTGGACTTCAAATAACCCAATTTCACAGTCAATAGAGTTCACGACACAATCCATTTAATAAACAATTTTTGTTATTGAAGGGAATAAGTTGTGGATGGTACGGGAATTCTTCCCATACTATACATCAAAATTAAATAATTGATGTTTAGCAAGTGAACTGTGGCATTATGATCTCTGTCTTTGCTTGGCTAACATGGTTATGTTAAACATGCTAAAGTCTAGTGTTACCAGCAGGGGCCTTGCCAATAATATTTAATTGATGACCTCTTTGATTCTTAGAAATACAAGGTCACATTAATATTTATGTTATTGTCATTTTTGTTTCCCACAGGTTTATGTGGAAGCATATACGTGTCCTTGTGTTAGACGTCACCCTTTTGAGCCATCATTTGTAGCTCAGTCAAACGGAGACTACATTGCCATATTTTCCACAAAACATCCATTTAGGTTAGACAAGTACAAGAGATATGAATCCCATCAAGTCTCTGGCTTCCCTATCAAGTGTGGTTTCAATGCAGATGGAGAGATACTCGCCTCCGGCTCTGCTGATGGTTCTGTTTATTTCTATCACGTTAAATCATCTAATATCGTCAAGAAAATTAAAGTTTATGCTCAGCCTTGCATAGATGTCGATTTTCATCCTCTCATACCGAATGTTGTGGCTTGTTGTAGTTGGGACGGTAATGTTTCTGTTATCGAGTGAGTATCACTGGTGAGCTCCTCATCTGTGTATGGGGCTCTTTGGTCACTCCACAGTGAGCTTTGGATCTCCTATT
Source organism: Agrostemma githago (assembly GCA_958450325.1). Classification (NCBI taxonomy): domain Eukaryota; kingdom Viridiplantae; phylum Streptophyta; class Magnoliopsida; order Caryophyllales; family Caryophyllaceae; genus Agrostemma; species Agrostemma githago. Next base: position 7,988,845 of record OY288249.1, on the reverse strand, counting down.
GCCGCACCAGCCAAAAAAAAAAACATGCTACTCGCTTACACATGTGAGATCTCTTGTTTCATGTTTCATGTAAATTTCAGTAAGTGATGTATGTCCTCTTTTCTGTTAGTGTTCTTTGGACGATGAGTGTTGGGAGTAATGTTATTATGGACATCTTCTCATTGATGTTATAGGAGCATAAGAATTTCCGTATTGAAAATGAGACAGTACTATGATTGAAATTGTCAGGAGGAACTAGGAAAATTCAGCGATGGCTTCAACTTTCAGAGCTTTCTACTCGTACTAGATAGAGGACTAGAGGTCCTTTTGAGTTCTTGCATGATAGTTTGCACGTTTGTTTGAATTTCATATTGCCAGTATTTTACCTCTATTTTCGGCGGCTACTATATCTCGCTTATTTCTGTTCATTCTTATGCCCTTACTCTCCTGGAGCATATAAGTACTCCCTCCGGTTTTCTGGAATTGCAACATTTGCTTTATGCACAAAGAATAAGGTTGTTAGTGTGGGTGGTGGGTCTCACTAATAAAGTAAAACTTCTCCACTAACAAAAACATATCCAATATAGAAATGTGGCAATTCTAGGGAAACTATCCTAAAAGAAATATGTTGCAATTCCGAAGAACCGGAGGGAGTATATTATACTCCGTAGTACCTCCGTTCCTTAAAGATTGACCCATTCCTCATTATATGTTGGGACAATCTTTAAGGTACGGAAAGAGTAAGGAACTACTCCGTAATGTTTTTGTTTAATTAAGTAATACTCCCTCCGTTCCAACCATTTGTATTTTTTTGCTTTATACACATATGTCGATACTCGTTTCCTTTTGTCTATATCTTTAGTTACCTATTACTAAAAGTTACAAAAATTTGATATTCATAATGTATTCGATTAGACGATTTAAACAAGATCCCACATGAATATATTTTATCTTATATATTAGAAGTTATATCGAAAATTCATCCTACCTATAAATAGTGTCAAAAAAAAGCGAATGTATACCATTCGTTGGAACGAAGGGAGTATGAAATAACAATTTTTTTGTTATTTCCAATTTCGCTTAGTTACATAATTTTGAGTAGTGTTTGTGCGTAAATATGGATCAACTTGTAACAAATGGATCTCGGAGACGAATTTTAATCCAAGTTCATACGATAGTGATATGCATAATTTCGAAATGGTTGTTACTTGTCATGAACAACAATATACGTGGCTTCTATTCTCGGGGATGGTGACGTGGATGACGGTGATGGCGGTGACAACTTTAGCAAATCATATGACAAGTCTATTAATCAATTCATAATCTCTCCTCTACTGAAAGAATAGGAGAAGCTAGAAATATGCTTATAGGTCAACATCACACTAAATTTTTCCGCCCAATACATTTTTCCACATATATATGGTAAGTATATTAAATAATATCATAATTAATTTGTACAAAATAATAGTCCATATATACTATTGTACAAATAATATATATACCCATATACCAAATTACCATATGTATGTAATATTATATTGTACAAATTACTACTCCCTCCGTTCCAACGAATTGTATACATTTGTTTTTTTAACACTATTTATAAGTTATGAGAATCTTCTGTTTGGGTATCAAACGATTCAAGGCCTCCCGCCGGACATGGCCGGCAACCTTCCGCTCCTTTCCTGGCGTGACCTGAACTCTGACCTGCACAGGGAGCAAACAAGGACCTCGGAGGTGCTCCGAGGTTGCCTCTCCGACGCTCAAGTCAGTTGGATGGGTTGGGATACGTAGTTTGTTTCTTGGGAGGATATTACTTAGCTTTTTAGAGAGATTGTGTGTGTGTGTTTTTCTTGCCCCCTCTCTAAGGGTGGCACCTTCTGCATATTTATAGGACTTTGAGACGGGGAGACGGTCGCCGGGTACCGAACCCGATCGAGGACGACTCTCCGGATGAGGGGAGCCGGCAGACTCCAACCCATCGGGAGGCAGGCAGCAATAGCGACGCCGGCTACCGACCGAGTCAGCGGTACCGACCCCCATCAATTGCCCCTCGCTGGGTGTCTGCCCGAGTCGTCGCGGGCCGCTTCTCAGTGAACAGTCTTTGGGCGAGGTGCCGTAGGATCGGTCTCGTTTTGCGTGCAACCTGTCCATCCTTCCTACTTAGCATAGGTTGTGTAGAGGTAATGATGGCTTTTAGTTTTCCTAGGTTGATTGGGTGGTTGTATGCATTTAATGGTGCATGCATGGCTTTGTTGCTCCTATATAAGGTCTCCCCTTTTTTTGCCATTTTTGGTATCATTGTTTCACCCTTTTCAAGTAATCCGCTTCTTCTTACTCATGTCGTCCTCTTCTGGCAGCAATTCTCCCTCCTCCGCCGTGGTGCACCCGAGCAGTCCTGTCCGGCGCAGGAAACGCTCCCCTTCTCCCGAGACTTCGGAAAATAAGTATGGTCGTTGGATCTCTCGAGGGCCTCCATACCGTCCGCCGGCGCCTATCGAAGCTGCTCCTCCTGCTCCTCCTGCTCTTCCTTCTATAGCAGGGCCTTCCAGGCGTTCTCCTAGCGGTGGTAGCGCCCATCGTCGCCAGCGTGCCAGGGTGCACTTCGGCGTCTCTGAGCCGGATGTTGATCCGGATTGTCCTGCCTCGGCTGACTCCTCCGGCTCTTCTTCTTCGAGCAGCCGCTCGTCTGGGCCGTCATGGATGGACGGCCCTTTCTGTCCTGATGACTCGTCGGATGAGATGGTAGATGGTTTTGACATCCCTCGCGGGGTTCGTGCCCCTCCCCCTTCTCCTGCCTCCTCCTCTTCCTCTTCTACCTCGTCCTCCTCCCTTCCTGACGAGGACGTCGAGGGGGAGGATACGGAGTGAGGTTTTGTTAGGCGGTATGGGTCGTGGGGATACCTCATTTTGCCGGTTGAGGTCAGTAGATGGAGCGGCGGTACGCATGGCGGTGTGGCTATGTTTTTAGGTGATCTTTTCCTTTTGGTCGGCTTGTGTAGTTTCGGGGTTTGCCGGCCTCCCCTTTTTCTAATATTGTATTGCCCGGATGTATGTTGACTTCGTTTGCTGAATATGAATCCTCGTGTTTTGTGCCCTAAGTCGCGCTTTCCTACTTGCTTACCCTTTTTCCTTGTTTTGCCTTTTCGTATTCTTCAACTTTTTGTGTTGCATTGAATGCCACTTGGTCTCTGTCAGTTGGTAGGTGGACCTAGGAGGTTTTCTTTATATAAATAGGGGCTCCCCCCATTTGCCCCCTCCATTTGCAATTTTACTCTCACTAAGTGCAAACCCCATTTTTTACTTTTCCATTGTTTCTGACTTAGTGGCCGTCTCCTGCCGTGGGAGCTTCTATTTTCGCCGGCTCTTCTAGGTTAGTCTTCTGTCTTTTGCCTTTTGTTTTATTCCTTTGCTCTTGCGTCATGTCCACCCGTTCCCGTCAAGTACGTTTTGGGGTAGAGGACGATGGGGGGTTGTCGGAGCACGACGGGGCTCAGCGCAGTGGATCTGTCGAAGGGACCGGTGATCTTTCGTCCGGGGAATCCGTAGAAGAGGTGGGGCCTGTTTATGCGGAGCCTCTTCGGGCTTTGCGCATTTCTGCCGGTGGGACGCTGACTTTTGCAAGGGGTGGCGGAGGTTTGCTGTCGTCCGGCGATTTGGGGGGGGAAGTCGTTGGGAGCTCTATGGTCCTGCGTCGCCGTCTTCAGAAGGGGGGGCCTAGTTTGGGGGAGTCTTCTGAGGCGGGGGTGTGTTCTCCTCGTCGCTCGGCCTCCGTCTCTGGGCCAGCGTCATCAGAGAAGGATGGTGTTGGTGTCGACCGTCGCCCTCTCCTTCACGCCAACACTTTGATCGACGAAGGTTGGCGGCGAAAGGTCCTTGATGTTGGTGGCCTTGAGGCTGCCAAAGAGCTTTATCCACTTGGGGAGGGTTATGAATACTTGTTACCGGACCCGGGTCAGTCCATTTGCTCTCCTCCCGAGGGGTGTGTGGGGGTATCCGTGGAATCTTTAAAGTTTGGCCTCCGCTTTCCCCTTGATCCCTTTGTGGAGGCGGTGTTTTGCCGTATGAGGCTGGCGTTGGGTCAGCTGACTCCCCAATCCTTCCGCGCTATTATTTCGTTTTGCTGGGTATGCCGGTTTAGAAGGTGGAGGCCTTCGGTGGAGGCGTTCAGGTTTATGGTGCGTCTTAAGGCGTCGTCGTCCTCCTATTGGGCCCTTGGCCGGCGAGGCAAGTATGTCACTTCTTATCCTATCCTTTCGAATTGTCATAAGTGGAAAGGTGCCTTTTTGTACGTGCGTTCGGGTAAACCTTGGGCCATCCCCCGATTCTTTCAATCGGACGTTCGCATCAATCTGGAGAGTGATAGGGAGATGGGGGGTTGCTTGGATTTGAGGGAGTCCGGTTTGGGGCAGTCGGACAGGGTCGTTGTCGGCGCCTTCCCCGCTGTTATGAAGTGGTTTGGCAAAGAAAGGGTGGCCGTTCCTTCAATATGGCTGCCCCACTATGATCTAATCACAAGGAACGACTTTCTGGAACGGGTGGGCATGAGCGTTCCTGTCGCCGGCCCAGGTAACTGGCGACCTACCTATTCACTTGTTATGTCTACCTTTCTTGATAGTCCTCAGGCTCTCAACCCTTTGCCCATTTTCTGCCTAATTGTGTAGATAGCAGGTCGGCGGCTACTTGGTCGTCTGAGGAGATCGATTTACTAGGGTTGGATCCTTCTCTCCGTCCTCTTGTCACCACTCCGCCGCCTCCCTCATCCGACCGGCTAACCATCATGACCTACCAGAAATCTAGGCTTTCCAGACTAAGGAGGGCGGCGCCGGCGTTCGGCGAGGCTCCTCCTCCCAAAAGGCAGGCCTTGGGCTCTTCTGCTGACCCCGAGGGGGCCATGAGCGTCGCCGGTGTACGGATCGATGTTGGGGATTCTGAGGTTGTTACCTCCCCAAGGACTACAGGTTCGCCGGCGGTCACTATTGCGGCTCTTCCTGAACAGGGGGTGACCGCCGACCCGTCTTCCGGGTTCAGGGAGGCTGCCGTGGGCCTGGAAGCCTCCCGAGACCGGGAGACTATGCGCGACGTCGCTGCCGCTGTGGATGCGCCTCTTCCCTCTTTGTCCGACCTTTCTTTCTATAGGATGTTGGAGGGGGACGTTTCACCTGTCGACCGGATTCAGACCCTCGCCCAGTTGGATACCGTTTATCGTGGCTTGGGGGAGGATTTATCCAAGGTTGTTCAGGCCAGCATCAAGATTAAGAAGGCGGCGGAGGAGGGCGCGAAGTTGATGTCCCGTCTGCAGGAGGCAGAGTCGAGGTTGGAGTCGGAGAGGCAGCTAAAGTCGGTAGCCGAGGCGGAGCTGGAGTCGGAGAGGCAGCTAAGGTCGGCGGTTGAGACGAAGCTGGAGTCCGAGAAACGGCTGAGGTTGGAGGCTGAGGAAAAGGAAGCAATCGGTCGCGAGGAATTGGAAGCTCTCCGGGGGGGCTCACTCTTTCTGCGGGTCAAAGCTGGCGACCGCTGAGCAGGAGCTGGAGAAGAAATCTGAGGAAATTGCTAACTTGGCGAAGGAAGGGGATGATGCTTTTATCGAGGGGATGAAGGCCGTGGTTGACTTGACGTCCAAGGCTCTTCGCGAGTACGACCCGGATTTCGACTTTGGTCGGTACAATCCGATATACGAACGTCTTCAAGCGGAGGAGGAAGAACGTGAGGGTGGGACGCCGACGGCGGAGCCTCCTACTTCTTCTAAATAGGGACTCGGGCCGTCGTCCTCCTGTGCCTCATGTACCCTCAGGGAGGGAGAGGAGGGGGCGGCAGATGAGCCGGCAGATACTGCCAACTTCTCTGCCCCCTCTTGAGGCTTTTTGTGGATCTCCTCGCACCTACCCCTTTGAGGTTCAGGCATAGGCTTGCCCTCCATGCTTCCTCGTTTCTCCTTTTTGTCGTTTGTAGGTGGCGCTTGATCCTTTGGGGACGGCTGCCGATTTTTACACGATCGTAGCCTTATTTTGACTCCTTAATTGTAACAAACGCCTGGCGCTTCTGACGCCTTTGTTTTCCGGATTACTCATTTATGTTTTGTATTTCGTGTTCTCTGGTTTATTGGTTCTCGACTTATGCCCCCATACTTTACCGGCTGTGGTCCGGCCGCAGTCGGTCCTCAACTTATGCCCCCACACTTTGCCGGCTGTGGTCCAGCCGCAGTCGGTCCTCAACTTATGCCCCCACACCTTGGGTGGGGAGAACTTGTTGTTTTCCGGTTTTTCGACTTATGCCCCCATACTTTGGGTGGGGAGAACTTGTTGGTTTCCGGTTTAGGTGGCTGGTAGGCCGGCTGTGGTCATGCCACAGTCGGTTCCCATCTTAGGTGGTTGGTAGGCCGGCTGTGATCATGCCACAGTCGGTTCCCATCTTAGGTGGTTGGTAGGCCGGCTGTGATCATGCCACAGTCGGTTCCCAACTTAGGTGGTCGGTAGGCCGGCTGTGGTCATGCCACAGTCGGTTCCCAACTTAGGTGGTCGGTAGGCCGGCTGTGGTCATGCCACAGTCGGTTCCCAACTTAGGTGGTTGGTAGGCCGGCTGTGGTCATGCCACAGTCGGTTCCCAACTTAGGTGGTCGGTAGGCCGGCTGTGGTCATGCCACAGTCGGTTCCCAACTTAGGTGGGCGGTAGGCCGGCTGTGGTCATGCCACAGTCGGTTCCCAACTTAGGTGGTTGGTAGGCCGGCTGTGGTCATGCCACAGTCGGTTCCCAACTTAGGTGGTCGGTAGGCCGACTGTGGTCATGCCACAGTCCGTTCCCAACTTAGGTGGCTGGTAGGCCGGCTGTGGTCATGCCACAGTCGGTTCCCAACTTAGGTGGTTGGTAGGCCGGCTGTGGTCATGCCACAGTCGGTTCCCAACTTAGGTGGTTGGTAGGCCGGCTGTGGTCATGCCACAGTCGGTTCCCAACTTAGGTGGTTGGTAGGCCGGCTGTGGTCATGCCACAGTCGGTTCCCAACTTAGGTGGTTGGTAGGCCGGCTGTGGTCATGCCACAGTCGGTTCCCAACTTAGGTGGTCGGTAGGCCGGCTGTGGTCATGCCACAGTCGGTTCCCAACTTAGGTGGTCGGTAGGCCGGCTGTGGTCATGCCACAGTCGGTTCCCAACTTAGGTGGTCGGTAGGCCGGCTGTGGTCATGCCACAGTCGGTTCCCAACTTAGGTGGTCGGTAGGCCGGCTGTGGTCATGCCACAGTCGGTTCCCAACTTAGGTGGTCGGTAGGCCGGCTGTGGTCATGCCGCAGTCGGTTCCCAACTTTTGGTGGGGGGTCCATTCTTGATGATGGGCGAATAGGGGCTCCCCCCCTTATTGCCCCCTGCTTGCTGGTCGAGAACGTAGTGAACGGGGAGCAAGTAGATTTAGCAAACAGAGCTTTATTAAAGATTTTTACAAGTTTCCGGTGGCAGGGTCGTCGACAGGTCCGATGATACCCTGCCGAGATTCATTACAGTGTTTTGCTTGCTAGCTCAGACGTAGTATTTCCTGATGGTGTCGGCGTTCCAGTGTGACGGCAAGTTCCGACCTTCCTGGTCTTTCAGCTTGTATGTACTTGGCCCTAGGACCTTGGTGACCTCATATGGCCCCTCCCAGTTGGCGCTAAGTTTTCCATGCTCATTTGCCTTGCCGACGGCCGCGGATTTTCTCAGGACCAAGTCGCCCGCCTGGAACGTTCGGTGGTTTACCCTCTGGTTGTAGGCCTTTCTCATGCGTTGTTGATATGCTACCAAGTTTACGCGCGCCTCCGCTCTGGTTTCTTCTACCAGGTCTAGGGCCTCCTCCATGGCTGCTTCATTCCTGTCTTTCTCGTAATATTTGCTACGGGCGGAGGGAATGCGCGCTTCTATGGGGAGGAGGGCTTCTGCCCCATATACTAGGCCGAACGGCGAGTGCCCCGTTGCCGCTTTCTGTGTCGTCCTTAGGGACCAAAGGACACTTGGTAACTCATCGGCCCATCTCCCTTTGAGGTCTTCCAGCATTTTTCTCAGACCGTTGAGGATTTGTTTGTTGGCGGCCTCGGCTTGGCCGTTGGTTTGCGGGTGGCAGACGGCCGAGTATGCCACTGAAGTCCCGAATCCCCTTAGCCATTCTCTCAGTGGGGGGTTATCGAATTGCCGGCCATGGTCAAAAACCAGTACCTTGGGTACGCCGAATCGGGTTATAACGTTCCGCCATATCACCTTGCGCACGGCCGGCTCTGTGATGTTGGGGACGGCTTCTGCTTCTATCCATTTTGAGAAGTAGTCCACTGCCACTATCACGAATTTTCGATTTCCGGTTGCCGTAGGGAAGGGCCCTAGTATATCCATCCCCCACTGAGCGAAGGGGATAGGGCTCAGGATGGGCTGTAGCTCTCTGGCCGGCGCGTGGATCACCGGTGAGTGAATTTGGCAATTTCTGCATTTCTTGGTCAGTTCTCGGGCGTCATGTATGGCGGTTGGCCAGTAGTAGCCCGCTCTGACTGCTTTGTGTGCCAGATTCCTGCCCCCTATATGGTGTCCGCACATCCCTGAGTGGATGTCGTCCAGTACTTCTGCTGCCTCCTCCGGTTTGAGGCATCTCAGTATTGGGGCGGCTGTTCCTCTTTTGTAAAGTTGTCCGTCTAGCATCATGTATCTTGAGGCTGTTGTGGGCATTCGTTTAGCCGCTGCTGGGTTTCTCGGCAGTTGTTTGTTCAGGATATACTCGATGATGGGCGTCCGCCAATCGTCGATATTCCCGCGTTCCATGTTGAGGACGTCGTCTTGGCCGTTCCTGATCGCTGTGATGCTTTTTTCTTGCCGGACGTCTACCCAGACCGAACGCCTGATATCTTGTAAGCTCGAGCTTGCGAGTTTTGATAATGCGTCTGCCCTGTTATTTTGTGACCTAGGTATTTGCTTGACCTCGTATGATTGTAGTTGGGACAGCTCTTCTCTTACTCTCCTTAGATAGAGTGCCATCGAGGGCTCTCTGGCTTCGTACTCCCCGTTGATCTGGTTCACTATTAGTTGTGAGTCGGTCGATAGTACGATTCGTTGGGCTCCGGCTGTTCGGGCCAAGTGGATGCCGGCTAATACAGCTTCGTATTCGGCTTCGTTGTTCGATGCCTGAAAAACGAATCTTAGCGCGTGTTCGAATTCCGCGCCGTCGGGGCTCGTTAAGACGACCCCGGCTCCGGAGCCATTGCTGGTGGACGATCCGTCGGTGAAGACTTCCCACGTCTCTGATGGTGGGTCGTCATCCTCTGAGTGGGAACACTCGGCTATGAAGTCCGCCAGTGCTTGGGCTTTTATCGCCGTCCTCGACTGGTAAGTGATCCCTAGGCCGCTCAGTTCCACGGCCCACTTTAGCATTCTTCCCGATTTTTCGAATTTTTCCAGCGCTTTTTCGAGAGGCATGTTCGTAAGGACGGTTACCGGATGTGCGTCGAAGTAAGGGCGTAGCTTTCGGGCGGCCACGACTATGGCGAAAGCCGCCTTCTCTACCATGGGATAATTTTTCTCCGCAGGACCAAGCGCGTGGCTGATGAAATACACCGGCTGCTGGGCCTTCTCTTCCTCTCTGAGAATGACGGCGCTGACCGTGACATTGGTGACTGCTACGTAGACGTACAACCTTTCGCCCTCGACTGGTCGTGCCAGCGTTGGTAGGGTTTTTAAGTGTTCCTTTAAGTTAGCGAACGCCGTCTTCTGCTCCTCTCCCCATTCGAAGCGCTTGTTGCCTTTGAGGACTCCGAAGAAAGGGGTGGATTTATCTGCTGCCCTTGAGATAAAACGGGCGAGGGCGGCCATTCTTCCTGTGAGCCTCTGTATATCCTTGATAGTTCTTGGTTCCGGTAGGTTTTGGATGGCCTGAATTTTTTCCGGGTTGGCGTCTATTCCTCTGGCGCTTACTAAGAAGCCTAAGAATTTTCCGGATCTTACCCCGAACGTACACTTCTGAGGGTTCAGCTTCATTTTGTACTTCCTTAGTGATTGGAACGTTTCTCTCAGGTCGCCCAAATGCTCGTCGTCTGTCTTGCTTTTTACGATCGCGTCGTCCACGTATATCTCCATGTTTCTGCCTCTCTGACCTTTGAAGATTTTGTCTACCAATCTTTGGTAGGTGGCCCCCGCGTTTTTTAATCCGAAGGGCATCATTTTATACATGAATGTACCGGCGCTGGTAATGAACGCGCATTTGACCCGGTCTGGTTCCCACAGAAAGACTTGATGATACCCGGAGAAGGCATCCAGAAAACTTAGCATAGTATATCCGCTGGTGGCGTCCACCAGCTGGTCGATCCTTGGAAGGGGGTAGCAATCTTTTGGGCATGCTTTGTTCAGGTTAGTGAAGTCGACACACATTCGCCAGGCGCCTGACGACTTCTTCACCATTACCACGTTTGCCAGCCATTCTGGGTAGTCGCATGTCTCTATAAAGCCGGCTTTTAGTAGTTTGTCGACTTCACATCGGATGGCGTCGTCCTTCTCTGTCGACATGCTTCTCTTCTTCTGCTTCACCGGTCGGAAGGTAGGGTCGACGTTTAGCCTATGTACCGTTACTTCTGGGTCTACCCCCGTCATTTCGTCGGCTGAGTATGCGAATACGTCTGTGTTATTTTTTAGGAGGCCGACGAGGCGTTCCTGGTAACTTGGGTCTAGGCCGGTTCCTATGAGGACGGATCGGCCCGGCTCTAGGTCTATCGTCATGCTTTCCCCGCCTGGCTCTACGCGCTCAGGGTTGGGTTTGTTCGTTGCTTCTATCTTGAGGGTTTTCGAGGCCGGTTGTCCTTGTTCGGTGTCGGGGGCCATTTTTGTCTTTCCCTTCATTTCTTCTTGGGATCGTTTTAAGGCTACTGAATTACAACTTTTGGCGGAGCTCTGGTCCCCGTGTAGCTTTCCCTCCGTATTTCTGTCAGTGACGTATGCCAGCGTCAGGGCGCGTATGGATACCAGGGCGTGTATTCCGTCTAGGGTTATCCGGCCTATTAACGCATTGTAGGCAGACTTGGCGTTTACCACTACGAATTGGGCCGTGATTGTCTTTGATTTGTCCCCTTCCCCGAAGGTGACCGGTAGGTCGATTGTTCCCATGGGGACGACTCCGGTCCCAGAAAATCCATACAAGGCGCCAGCAGTTGGGTTAAGGTGTCGTTTGTCGTAGCCCATTTGTTCGAACGCTTCTTTGTACAGTAGGTTAGTGTAGGCGCCTGTGTCTATCATGCACCTTTTGACCATATGGTCGCCTATCTTGATGGCCAATACCAGGGGGTCACTATGGGGGTAAGTTACTCGTTCGTAGTCCTCCGCCGTGACGCTAAGAGTTGGGACGGCACCTTTCCTAGACTCGCTTGCGTAGTGTATATGACGGGTTAGCTCCCTCAGGTGGCCTTTGACCTGCCTCCTGCTGGCTCCCCCCTCCTGCCCCCTTTTTCCCACTGTATTTATGACGTTGTGTTCTTTTCCCTTATCGGCTCTTTCCCTGGGATTGTCGTTAGCCGCACCTCTGCCATAACTATTGCCGGCATTGTTGTTGATGGCGATGCGGCGGCCCCTGGCCTCGTATGCTGCCAGCGAGCCGCGACGTATGAGGTCTTCAATTTCATCTTTCAGATTTCGACACTCTTCTGTAGTGTGCCCTGTCTGGTTGTGAAAAGCGCAGTATTTCTTTGGATCTGCGCGCGGTCCGGGTTTGATGGGTCGCGGGACCCCCCATTTCTTGTTGTCTTTCTCTATCTCGTAGATTTCTGCCCGGGGACGGGTCAGCGCGGTGTAGCGGTCGAATCTTTCTCTGCGGCCTCCCTCCGACCTCTTTTCCCCGTGGCTTCGGCCCGGTATTCTTTGGGGCTCCTTGTGACCCGTCGGGCTTCGAGTTCTTTCCAAGGGTGGGCGCCGGGCCCTTGGTGGGGAGGGGTCTTCACGCCGTGCTTTGTAATCTTCTTCGTTCATGTATCCTTCTGCGATTCGCCGGGCTTCGACCAGCGAGGTAGGTCTTTCTCGGAGTAGGTGACTCTTGAGGGGTCCTTCTGTCATCGTATGGGTCAGGGCGCAAGCGGCCGTCGACGCATCAATTGTTCGTATCTGTTGACATTCCAAGTCGAATCTTCGGACATACTCTCTGATGGTCTCCTTTGGCCCTTGTCTCATGGTCATCAGATCCACCGTTACGATCTGCCTGCGCCGACTTCCGGCGTACTGGTCTATGAAGGCCGTGCTGAGGTCTCTGAAGCTCCGAATGGATTCGCGCGGCAAACCCCGGAACCACGATTGGGCATAGCCGGTGAGCGTGGTGGGGAAGACTCGGCACCACACCGCATCGTCGAGTTCGTACATGGCCAGGTAGCTCTCGTACGTCGCCAAGTGGTCCTCCGGGTCTGTGGTCCCGTCGAACTGGATGTTAGGCACCTTTACTCTGGGCATGGGGTGTTCCGTAATTTCTGGGTGAAATGGCGACATTGTCGGCCGACCTTTCTTCGGTGCCTTAGCGCTTGGTGCAGCTAGTTTGGATTCGCCCTCTTCTTCCTTTTGGGAGGTAGGTGCGCCCCTGCCGGTTTGACATGTTACGAACGTTTCTCGTCCGAGGGAATCTTCCCGGGCGACATTGCTCGTCAGTCGGGTAAATACCGAGCCTCGTTTCTCGGGACTGGCGTACTTTCTTCCGCGTTCCCTGGGACCCAACCGGTCCTGAACGGTTTTTGCGGGCCTTCCATCCCTTTCTCGCTGGCCTAGGCGGTGATGGACCGTCCTTAGGGGGCTGTGACTTCTCCTGGTTTTTCGGGTGCCGGGACCCAGCCTGTCACGTATGGTTGGGGTATGACTTCGGCTTCTTTCGCGATGTCTGTTGCCCGTGGAAGACTCGCTGTCCCTTCTCCCGGTGTCGCTCAGCGAGGGCGTGCCCGAATCCGTCCTTTGGTGGGACGATGAGGGTTCCGCGGATCGTTGGCGGCGGCGCATCCTGATGTGTTCATCATCAAGGCGCCTACTCTTCTCTAGGTATCGCTGTCTTCTTTCTTCCAGCGTCGCCTTCTCCGGCAGTCCGGGGAAGAGTTCTCTTGGGGAAACGTCGGTTCTTTGGAAGATCCCGGCACTAGGCCTGGGGGTTTCTTTGGTCCGCTGTGCGTTTGGGGCCTTCGGGGTCGCCGCTCCTAAGAGGGCAGCGAGGAGAAGTTGAGCGGCGGATAGCTGCTCGGGGGTGAAGGTGCTTTGGGGAACGGTTGCCGGGGGCGCCGTTGCTGGCGTGGACGTTGAGGCCAAGTGGCCTTTGCCCCTGTCCTTATCTCGGGCCTGGTTCCCCGGTGGTGAGGTTCTCAAGATTTCGAGCTCGGTTTCCGTCTCGGTAGGGATGTTCCCGGTGTCGTGAGCTGTCATTATGACGTTTGGACGATTTTTCTTTCTTAGAGCAGGGAGCTTTTTTGTTCAAGCGTCCCCACAGACGGCGCCAATTTGTTTGGGTATCAAACGATTCAAGGCCTCCCGCCGGACATGGCCGGCAACCTTCCGCTCCTTTCCTGGCGTGACCTGAACTCTGACCTGCACAGGGAGCAAACAAGGACCTCGGAGGTGCTCCGAGGTTGCCTCTCCGACGCTCAAGTCAGTTGGATGGGTTGGGATACGTAGTTTGTTTCTTGGGAGGATATTACTTAGCTTTTTAGAGAGATTGTGTGTGTGTGTTTTTCTTGCCCCCTCTCTAAGGGTGGCACCTTCTGCATATTTATAGGACTTTGAGACGGGGAGACGGTCGCCGGGTACCGAACCCGATCGAGGACGACTCTCCGGATGAGGGGAGCCGGCAGACTCCAACCCATCGGGAGGCAGGCAGCAATAGCGACGCCGGCTACCGACCGAGTCAGCGGTACCGACCCCCATCATCTTCAATATAACTTCTAATATATATATGATAAAAGATAGTCACGTGGGGTCTTGTTTAAATTGTCTAATAAAATACATTATGAATATCAAATTTTTACGTATAATTTTTAGTAACACGTAACTAAAGATATAGACAAAAGAAAACAAGTATCGACATACGTGCATAAAGCAAACGAATACAATTCGTTGGAACGGAGAGAGTATTACCATACTTACAAACGTACAAATTACATTAACTTTGAGACAAACAATTGATTATTCAGAGTTGAAAACTTATTTTCAAAATGAGTTTTTTTTTAAAATTTAATTTAAAAACCATACTCAAAATATAAAGTATATATTATTAAACTCTTTATATATGAAAAAGTTTCACAAACTATACAGAGAACACATGAGACATGACATTTTGTAAAATGATCTTTCATTTACGTGATGTTAAATGGGGGACTACTTTTTACCGTCGGCGCTTTACTTCTTACCGTCGGCGTTAATTACGTAAAATGACGACTTTGTCCTTGATATTTATTCTCGAAATAATATTACTTTAACATTTTACTGATTATCGATTTGTTAAAACTCGATAATAAAACCGTCTTTTTCGATTATCGTAATAAACCAAAACCGACTCCCTATATAATTAATATATGGAATTACGCAAAATGACAAGTTCTCCTTTGCAATTAATTATTGAAATATTATCACATTTACATTTTATAAAGTATCGGTTTATTAGAACTCGATAATAAAACCGTTTTCTCGATTATTGTTACGCCTCTGATTTTAAATCGTTAATTAGATTAATTAACGACTTAATACAATTTAATAAACGTAATTAACAAATACGAGTAATACGCAAATTAAATCCTAATTAATCTATGACAATCAAGATTTATTATATAAATCGATGCAAATTAAAAGAAAAAAAATCCAGAAATGAGTCGGGTCGAGTGGGTTTTTCGACCCACCAAAGGGTCGTATTATTTTTGCTATAATGCTTGAAAATTTGATATGGAACGTAAAGTATAAGGTGGTGAAATTGGTTACGGGGTCAACCTTTCATTCTAGTGACCCATATTTCAAATGGTTGAAAACTACTTGTTTCGAAAAAGAAAATCCGGGAAAATGACTTAGTCGAAAAAATTCGTCGACTTACCGATGGGGGAGTCGACGAATTTTCTCGACTTAGCGATGGGGTAGTCGAGAAAATTCGTTGACTCCCCCATCGGTAAGTCGAGAAAATTCGTCGACTCTCCCATCCGCGAGTGGACGAATTTTTTCGACTAAGTTCATTTTCCCGGATTTTTTTTTTCGAAACAAGTAGTTTTGAACCATTTGAAATATCATTATGTTGATGTTGGTCCAGTGGTTTGACCATTTGGTTCTCAGGTGATAGGTCAGGGGTTCGAATCTTGTATGCTTAATAGCAGAGGATTCAAACTCGGGTCACTTTAATGAAAGGTTATCCCTGTAACCAATTTCACCACAAGGGTCGAAAAACCCATTTCCGGATTTTTTTTATTTTTATTTGCATCCATCTGTATAATAAATCTTAATTGTCGACTTGTCGTAGATTAATTAGGATTTAATTTGCATATTACTCGTATTTGGTAATTACGTTTATTAAATTGTATTAAGTCATTAATTAATCGAATTAAGTGTTTAAAATCGGGTGCGGTAACAATAATCGAAAAAACGGTTTTATTATCGAGTTCTAATAAACCAATGTAAAATGTAAATGTGATAATATTTCGAGAATTAATTGCAAAGGAGAACTCGTCATTTTGCGTAATTAACTATATGGGAAGTCGGTTTTGGTTTATTACGATAATCGAAAAAGACGGTTTTGTTATCGAGTTTTAATAAATCGATAATCTATAAAATGTAAAAGTAATATTATTTTGAGAATAAATAGTAAGGGCAAAGTCGTCATTTGACGTAATTAACGCCGACGCTAAGAAGTAAAGCGCCGACGGTAAAAAGTAGTTGCGGTTAAATGGTGTTTCACGACATGTGAACTACTAAAAAATCATTATTATACATTCTTTAATAAATGTTTAATACATTTTACGGTATATTGAAGCAAAAGTGAATATGTCGAGTTAGGAGCTGACATATACGAAGTATATACATTATCGACATTATATTCATTAAAATATCATTTAATGATATTTCAAGGCTTCAATTATCTTGATTAATTTTACAATTTTAAAAATATTTTCTTATATCTGAAGTACACGATTGTCAGTTAATAGATACATTTAAAATTAAAATATTGGATTCTTAATTTTAAATCTGAAGAGAAATGTAATATAAAATAAAAATTTTATTAATACCGTTCATAATTGCACGGGGTCTATACTGGTAATTTATAGAGAGGCCAATTACAAGTTATAACTTGATGTTACAATGGTACCAAACATAATAAAAATAGATATGTTTATTATAAAATAGTCGTCTCGTTCATTTATTTGTCATTTATATTTATTGTGAGTAATTACTACCGAGTACTATCTTCATCAAAGACAAACAAATGAATGAGACGGAGGAGTGTACTAATAAAAACGGTTACAATCTACCATAAAAGAGGTACGCTTGTTATAAAAAAACATGTATAAGATAAAATGGTTATTTTGAGAGACAACTAATTATAAAACATGCATGAACAATATGAAAAGATGTATTACGAAAGTGGGCTCTTAATAAGTTACTAGTTTAGGGTCCGTGCAATACGACTTATTATTACGATAATGTGTTAGTAATAACGATATTTTCCTATGTTAAAATCAAATTTGATTGATGCTAATTGACTAATTCTATAATAATAATAAATCATAAAATATATTTTGAACATCCTACATATTTTATTCGACTATTCATACTAATAATTTACTAACTGTTAAAAGAATTTTTTTAATCAATAATTATGGATTGATTTGTTAGTATATACACGTAGAATTTTGAAATCATTTCTACGGTACAAAGATCTCACATATCAAATTCTTAATAGCTAGCCCAGTATTTGGGCTAATTCTCAGTTAATAAAAGTTCAATTATTACGCGGCTTAGTCCGTATCCAATTCGTGAAATTTGAGCGGAAAAAAATGCTCTAATTTTTTGATACTTGAATAAGTAGAGTAACTTTTACATTGACTTCTCAATTAATATACTACCTTCGTTCCAATCAATTCCATACGTTTACTTTTTCACATTTGCCGATGCACGTTTTCTTTTGTCTATATTTTAGCTACATATTTCTAAAAATTATAAAAATTTGATATTCATGATACATTCGATTAGACAATTTAAACAAGATCTCACATGACTATATTTTATCGTATATATTAAAAGTTATATCGATAATTCTTCTCATCTATGAATAGTGCATAATATCCAAATGCATGAAAATGATTGAAATGGAGGGAATAGTAAGGATTAATAGACCGTATCTTCCTAATTTTTGTATTTATCCAAACACGACACAGAGACAGGAATAAACAAGAAGCCTTAAAATCTACTACGAGTACTAGTAAAAATTCCGATAAATTCTGTGGTCACTCATTTTACATCCACTTACACTTAAAAGAGTTGATGAGTTGGAGCACCGAAAAGAGGGCATGATAGTCATTAACAACTCAAGCTTTCCCTTAAAGCTTTCCTAATTCCCTCAACATCTCTCTCTATCTCTATCTATCATAAATCTCTCCACCAAACCAAACCAAACCCCAACAAAAATCAATCAATCAATCAAATCAAAACCCCCCAATTAATCCTCCTCCTCCTCCTAATAATAATAATAAAAAAATAAAAAAATCTCTAAATAAAAAAATGGGTAATCTTCAAATGACAACACTTTTTGCATTCCTATTACTTTGTTCATCATTTTTGATTATATCATCAGGGATGTCAGTCCATGAACTGCTGAAGAGGAAGGGTCTTCCACAGGGTCTGCTACCGAAAGAAGTAAAGTCATACGAATTCAATGACGAAAATGGGGTTCTAAATGTATATCTGGAGGGTCCGTGCTTGACAAAATTCGACAACAGGGTGAAATTTGATAGTGTTGTGAGGGCGAATCTGACTTTTGGTGAGCTTTTAGGGGTTGAAGGTCTCACACAGGAAGAGCTCTTCATCTGGTTGCCTGTCAAAGAGATCACTGTCAATGATCCCGGTTCCGGCTTGATCTTGTTTGATATTGGTATGGCTCAAAAACAACTTTCTTTGTCACTCTTTGAAGATCCACCTAGTTGCATACCTAATCAAGGTACTCACTCACTTTTATTCATTGGGTTTTCCTCTTTAATTTGAATTTTGTTTTGATCAAAAGTTGCCCAACTCAAGAGTGGTTTTGATCAATTCCTTGTTAATATGATCATCTACTGTAGAACCAACTCAACCAAAACTCCAATTGAGAAAGGAGGGGTGGAGATTCGAACCCGTGATACCATCCAACTCAACCAAATAAATGTTGATATAGTGTTAGATGAAGAGGGTGTATTAGTGTTTGATATTTGTAATTAAAAATGTGCAGGGAATATAATGCACTCGCACAGTGGAAGAAAGGAGAGAGGATATGGAGCAGAGAGATGAAGCAAAGCAAATTCATGTGATTTTGATGATTAAAGATGAAAGAGTAGGTCCCCTGAGTTGAGATGAGATGAGTGATGATATACTGTAGGTGCAGGTGCAGGTGCAGGTGCAGCCTGGTGGGAGTTGTTAGATACAGACAGTAAGTTGTATAGTAGATCTGAATTCTTTTTGGTTTCAAATTTTGAGTAATACTTCAATTACACTCCCTCCCATACACTTCTTCTTCTTCTTCTTCTTCTTCTTCTTCTTCTTCTTCTTCTAGTACTATTTAGATACGAGTACGTTTTTCCTTTCTATACCTTTAACCAACCGGCCTAATCTAATCTAATCTAATCTCTGTTTTTCCTTTCCCCCCTTCTAAACTCGTGAATTGCATTGGTGGAATGGTGGGTACATAGTAATAATCATAGAAACGGTGTAGAAATTCCACAGATTATAGAGCAATACAGTGTCACGCAACCACGGCTTTGTAAAAACATACTCATATTTGATTTATTTTTATTGATAAATAAGTTACTCATAGTACGAGTATATTTTTATACAAAGGAATTGTTTCAGGGTGTGAAAATGAGTCGCAATAACTAGTACTCTATGTGGAGGGAGGAAGTCTCCCTTGTGATGGATATAACGGGTCAAATAATACCATTGAATTAGAAAAAATAAGGCTAGTGGGTCTTGTTCACCCAAATGAGGATCATTTGATCCGTTACACGTTTATAACGGATAATTTTGTCAACAAGAATGTCATGTGGAGGGAGTGGTTAAGTTCAGTGAATTAGAGGTAATTAATACTCCGTAGTAGGATGGAGTATGGAGTAGCTCCTCCTAACTTTTCAATGGTATTTACTGTATTTAAGAAGGGCAGGTTCATGAATGTAAGATAAGTACTCAGTAGTGAGTAGTCAAGTCAGATTATCGGAATCATCCATCCCCTCTAAACATTCCATTTGCATTCAATATCTAAGGTTTATGACTCATTAATGCGTGCTACCTCTCATCTTAAGTCTTAACTTGAAGATAACCTGTCCACTACTCCACTTTATATACTCTCTCATTCATTTGCTTTCCTGCCATCCAAACTGATCAGGACTCCAGTGGTACGCAGTATATCATTTTTAGGTAAATGGATTTCACCTCGTTCTTCTATACTTGTATTCAGATCGATCACTTCAACTCACCTTACTCTCGAGTTGAGGGCCTCACAACTCACAAGTACTATTAAAATTTTGATTTTTTGGCAACCTAAACATCCCTCCCAAGGAATTTGTACTTAAAAAATGTGTAACTTATGGAATTTTTATTTCGATAACTTAAATTTGGATTTGAATTTAGGGATTTAAATTTAAATATTTCAAGTGTTTGGAAAACTTGGAATTGAAATTGAGATAAATTTCAAACTAGGTCAAATTAGGCTTTCTCAAATTCCTATTATATGGGTAGTCATTTGAATTCTGTCACTTGTCATAATTTTTTTTTTTCGGCATAATCCCGTAAGAATATACTCATATTTTTATATATATATTTTTTTCAGTGTTTAAAAATTAAACTTTTCTAATGAAAATTTTTCAAAAAAAATCTTATTTTGGGACCTTGATTGGACTCCACCTGTCCAAATTCCAATTTCAAGAATACCCAAACAATATTTTGGATTTGAAATTGGAATTAAATTCATAAAATTCAAATAGTATAAGAATTGAAATTATGAAATTCAAATCAATTTCGAATATCCAAACGAATTTGGTTGGCTTATAATCCATGGAGTGACTCACGAGTACAAGCTAGGAAAAACCGACATGGTTCAAAATCTTTAGTTAAGGAAAGGAAGATTCTTCTTTAGTTTGGGAGACTGTAATACCAAGATTCTATATGCTACTCAGCAGTATACTAGCATGAGCCTGAAGCTTTGTCAGTAGTAATTGAGATATACGGTGACATGAGTACATGACAGACCATCCTAAACAAACAGAATATATATTCGTGCTCCGTACATCTTTTCCGTGAGGTATATTTGGTCATAGCCTTCTATTTGCTCTCAACGATGTTTCTTATTTATTTTTTATAAATTTGTATTCAGTTAAATTTGACATCATTTGTAGATGTCGGATGACTTATCATTAATGATATTATATTCACTTCAAAAAAAGGTATATTTGGTCATCATGGTTCAAATATCATCCACGTGGGTAGATAGTACAGTAAAAAATAAATCATTTGCTATTTCATAAACATTCTGATTTATCTACCTATATGGTGATATGTCTCGATTTTAATTTGTTTGTTTCATCTTTATGAATACATTAAAAATATCAGATTTTTATAATTTTTATTAATGTAAAATGAAAGATATCGATGGTGTAAAACGTGTATCGATAAATATGTAAAAAGTATAAGTGACAAGTGTGGTTGAATGGATGAAATTTAAATGTGTAATGGATTTAATGGGGACTACTTTTTACCGTCGGCGCTTTACTTCTTACTGTCGGCGTTAATTACGTGAAATGACGACTTTGTCCTTGCTATTTATTCTCGAAATAATATTACTTTTACATTTTTTATTATTGTAAAACTCGATAATAAAACCGACTTGACTAAACCACTACACCAACATCAACGAACTGATATTTCAAATGATTGAAAACTACTTGTATCGAAAAGCAAAAAAAAAAAATTTGGTCGAAGAAAATCGTCGACCGGCGGATGGGGCGGTCGACCGATTTTGTCGACCTGCCGATCGGCCAGTCGACAAAATCACTCGACCGTTCCATCCACCGGTCGACGATTTTCTTCGACCAAGCAGTTTGTTGATGTTGGTGTAGTAGTTTAGTCATTTGCCTACTAGTCAATAGGTCATGGTTCGATCCTTATTCATAGTATTAATGTGTAAACAAGAGGATTCGAACCCAAACCACTTGTATGAAATGTTGTCAATGTAACCAATTTCACCCCAGATTTATATTATACTTAAAGTAAACTTTCAAGTATTATAGAGAATAATACGATCCTTGGGTGGGTCGAAAAACCTACTCGGCCAGACCCATTTTCGAATTTTTTTCTTTTAATTTGCATCGATTTGTATAATAAATCTTGATTGTCGACTTGTCGTAGATTAATTCGGATTTAATTTGCGTATTACTCGTATTTGTTAATTACGTTTATTAAATTGTATTAAGTCATTAACTAATCTAATTAACTGTTTAAAATCGGAGGCGTAACAATAATCAAAAAAATGGTTTTATTATCGAGTTCTAATAAACCGATACTCTATAATGTGTAAATGTGATAATATTTTGAGAATTAATTGCAAAGGAGAACTCGTCATTTTGCGTAATTTCATAAATTAAATATATAGGATGTCGGTTTTGGTTTATTACGATAATCGAAAAAAACGGTTTTATTATCGAGTTTTACGATAATCGAAAATGTAAAAGTAATATTATTTCGAGAATAAATAGCAAGGACAAAGTTGTCATTTCACGTAATTAACGCCGACGATAAAAAGTAGTTGCGTCCACATGAATATATTCTCACTTATAGATTGTTAGAATATTAAAATTTCTCTTTAACTATGAATAGTTTCGAAAAAGTATAAGTGACAAGTGAAGTTGAATGGCCTGAAGGGAGTAATAGATTCTATTATCGCAATCATGAAACAATTGATCTCCCTTGTGACGGGTTTATCTATCACTAAGTTATAACGGCTCAAATATAATCCACATGCCTAGATGATGCAAAATAAAATAAAAAACATCAAGAATAACAAATGTTTTATTCTCATTTACTTATGTGGATAATATTTAATCCGTTGCAAGTTAGTAATTGATATTAAACAATGTGCGATCATGGAACAGCATATAGCAAGAATGTAGGTATAGTAGAGTGAGTGTAATGATGAGGGAGGTACAAGTTTGCATGCGAAAGGCGGGAATGGTAGATGACAGACAACTACAAGTAGGGGCAGCTGGAGTATTAATTTTAGAGAAAGGTGGGGAGAGAGGGACCCAATAATGGCATTTCAAGTTGCCTTTTTTTGTTCTTCTGGTGAATAAAAAGGCCCACCCGGAAATCACTGAAATTGACTGCCTAATGGAAATCTGAGATTGGGTAGCTCATAGCTGTATGCCTTAATCCATGGAAATTAAATTGATTATTGATGCTTAATTTTTGTCTATGATGAAGTTATGTCGTAAATCTTAAGATAGGTGTTCTCTAGAAATACAAATACGATTTTTTCCATTGGCATTATACGATAATATTGATCCATTTTAAAGTTTAAGATAGATACTCCATCTTGAGAAGATTTGTTGTTTATTGACAGGGAGCCACATTTTGCGAGTGCATTCCTATTTTTGTTTTAATTCTAAGTGCATTCCTTTTTTGTTTCTCACTCATTGTCTTTTTTTGCATTGCTTTGGGCATGCATCAATATTCATATGAACTTGCTTCACATGATATCCAGTCTAAGTTGCTAGTATTTGATCATTTCAGTAATAACCGTGTGAATCTTTTCAGCCCAGAAACACTTGGTGACATTTTACGATGAGGGACTTGTTTTGCTCTAGGGGTTTTTAATTTTCAAGTGTGAAATTGTTCGAAAAAAAATGAATACTATTGTCACCATAAATCTTTATAGGAGTATGAACCGTTTGAATCTATTCTATGTTGCAATTAACAAGCACCGAACAAGTAATTAGAGCACTATCATTCCGGGGCGTTTGGTTCTCAAACACGTATGATTTAGAATCAAGAATCAAACTAGGGTGATATGAGGGTGAAACTTGGTTATTGATGTTTGATTGGTTCATTTTTTAAATGACTGTAAATCAAATTCGATATTATAGCTTTTTTAAAATGATACAGAGTATTTAATAATTTGTTTTTAAAATATATAAAAAGGAGTATATAAAATTGATTACATAAAATCTAACAATTTAGCACGAAAGAAAAGTAAAATAATTTCATTAAAAAACTTGTTATCGACAACATAAAATCTTAAGTTACATTAATAAAATTTTAAGATATATATATATATATATATATATATATATATATATATATATAGAAATTGCATCATGTGAGTCCTCACATCTTAAATGAGTCCGTCCCGCAAATCAGGACCGTTCGATTTGATCAGATCAACGATCTGAAAAGCACGCGGAGTACCTGTGCACATATGATGAGCAGTGTCACAGTAATAATGTCACAGTAATATGAAATTAAAGAATGTCACAGTAATAAGGAATTACAGTAGCAGTGTCACAGTAATAATGTCACAGTAGCAGTGTCACAGTAATAATGTCACAGTAATATGAAATCAAAGAATGTCACAGTAATATGGAATTACAGTAGCAGTGTCACAGTAATAATGTCACAGTAGCAGTGTCACAGTAATAATGTCACAGTAGCAGTGTCACAGTAATAATGTCACAGTAGCAGTGTCACAGTAATATGAAATCAATGAATGTCACATCAATAAGGAATTACAGTAGCAGTGTCACAGTAACAGTAGCAGTGTCACAGTAATAATGTCACAGTAATATGAAATCAAAGAATGTCACAGTAATAAGGAATTACAGTAGCAGTGTCACAGTAATAATGTCACAGTAGCATTGTCACAGTAATAATGTCACAGTAGCAGTGTCACAGTAATAATGTCACAGTAATATGAAATCAAAGAATGTCACAGTAATATGGAATTACAGTAGCAGTGTCACAGTAGCAGTGTCACAGTAATATGAAATCAATGAATGTCACATCAATAAGGAATTACAGTAGCAATGTCACAATAACAGTAGCAGTGTTACAGTAACAGAAATATCTTGCTGTGACACTGTCACACAGTAACAGTAGCAGTGTTGGGGACGTGGTTGAATTTTTTTTTTCTAATAGTATAATGAATGAGAGTCAAGGTGGTAGAAGATTAGGAGGGGAGAAACGTATATGAAATTAGTTGGGGACGTGGTTGAATGACAGCCCTTTGATCTCTTAGATCCAATGGTCTAAGATCGCGGGACGAACTCATTTAAGATGAGAGACTCACCGGATCTCATTTAATGATACAGAGTATTTAATAATTTGTTTTTAAAATATATAAAAAGGAGTATATAAAATTGATTACATAAAATCTAACAATTTAGCACGAAAGAAAAGTAAAATAATTTCATTAAAAAACTTGTTATCGACAACATAAAATCTTAAGTTACATTAATAAAATTTTAAGATATATATATATATATATATATTTAGTATTTTAATTAGTGTTTTTGATAAAATATTGCAGTAATATTATCTGAACAAAAAAAAAAAAAAATTAACAACGCACGGAGAATTTACTAAGAAATGAACTTGCGGGGGTTTGAACCTACCCACTCTCCACCAAAACCAAGCCTCCAAGGGCTCCAACCACTGTGCCTTCACAATTTCACTAATTATTAAGGTGCTTAAAATATACTCCGTAGTATCTATCTTTTGTTTTCCATTTTTTCTCATCAATATCGGGCCCCTTCCAGCATTGGACCCTAAGTGCCCGCCCCTCCGGGCTACTGCCGGCCCTGCTCATGCCCACCTCCTCCCTTGGATATGAGAAACTCTTGCGAGTTTGAGGTATGCCGTATGATATGGGTATCAAAATCTATACGGAGTATATCTAAACGTATATCTCATACTAAACGTATATCTAAACGTATATCTCATACCTATATTAAGTGGCCCAAACACCCCTTTAGTTAGAATGACTCGAACCAATGGAATTAGACGTTCGAAAACCGTGAGAATTTGAATACCGTTTAAGAGTACGTGATAGGAGGATCTTGTAAAGACACCCAACCCTGTTTACACTTAGCGGCCTCTACCAATTTGGGCATCAGGAGTCTATATTAGGTGACCCAAACACCCCTTTAGTTAGAATGACTCGAACCAATGGAATTAGACGTTCGGAAATCGTGAGAATTTGAATACAGTTTAAGAGTACCCAACCCTGTTTACACTTAGCGGCCTCTACTAATTTGGGCATTAGGAGTCTGTCAAGTGTGTAAGTATTAGGGATATGATATGAATGCGACTTAATGTCATGTGAATTCGTAAAGGCCAGGGAATGTGACTTAATGTCATGGGAATTCGTAAAGGCCAGGGAAGGGAAAATAAGATTGTACACCTGGTTGTACAATAGCATTGTACAACCAAGACAAAGTTTTTGAGCTTTTGTGTATATTTGTTGAGCTTATAAAAGTTTCTGAGCTGAGTTGTAAGTTTTTGAACTTAAACATATATGTGATTTAAATCAACAACTTTACACTAAAGCTCAGGAAGTTTACTGTAAAACTCGAAATCTTTGTAATAAAACTCAAAACCGGAAGGAAGAGTTAGATGATGGGAGTTCGTAAAGCCCAGGGAAGAGTTAAATGATACATTGAATATCGTAATTCATGTTCGATGGGGTATTCCGTAACATTTACCCCCAAAAGACACAATTTACACGAGTCTTACAAACGCACATAGTTGGAGATGCGGGGGATCGAACCCCGTGCCTCTCACATGCAAAGCGAGCGCTCTACCATTTGAGCTACATCCCCATTGCAAAGAATGTAGCATATTAAATAATCGGAGTTACTTTTCGCAGTACACATTTTACTCGACGCAATACTTTTTACCCATATTTTTCCATTGCATGCCCTTATCAAAAAAACAAACCTAATTTCATTATTCTCCCATCTTTTCTACCCTAACCCTAAAAACCATTTTTTTTTTCAATTATTATTGACTACCTCCAAATCTAACTATACATTCATTAAATTTATCAAATTTAATAGATCATGGATACAATTTTGATTGAAAAACAGGTATCAATCCATTAATTATCATTAATTATTGAAATTGAGATTTTTGTTTCAAAGTTCAAAATAATTATTTTTTTTGTTTATTGTTATATATCACTAATTATGATTATTGTTTTTTTGTTTATCATTAATTATTGAAAGATTTTATGATTGAAGAACATGTATTTAGTTATCATTAATTATTGAAATTAGGGTTTTTTGTTTCAAAGTTCAGAATAATCGATTTTTTTTTGTTTATTGTTATATATAATTAAAAATTAGGGTTTTTGGTTTCAATTATCGATTTTCAACCATTAATTACCTTACGTACAACGTGTTCCTCTTTTTACGGAGTCTTTTTTATTTTGGTTTGGATGTCTCGCATGACTTTAAACATAAATTTAAAGTTGTGGCTGAATACAAATAAATTTTTCTAGCAAATACTATACTTTCAATTTTTTTGGTTTAGAAACTCAATTTTTGGATTTAATACTTTAATATTGGGTATTAAGTTGGAAGTATGCAATCGAATAGTGTAGTACAGTTATGAACTGGGTATATACTGCGTTAAAGTTGAAAAAAAAATTACTTTATCAAAATTGAAAAAAAATATGTGTATTCCGTGATAAAAGAAACGTACTGCGTTGATAAATTTTTTAAAAAAAATTACTTTATTCAAAGATTAAAGTAAATGTACTTCATGAAATTTTAAAATAATATAAATGTACTGCAAAAAAATGTATTGCGTAAAAGTAAAAAAAATAAATGTACTGCGTAAAAGTAAAAAATAATGTACTGCGTTGAGTAAGGTAGATATGGAGAAGAGAGAAAGAAAAGAGAGGAAAAACAAAAGGATGAATTTGAGGAAGGGGAAATGAGAGGGGCAAAATCGAAAAAACGGTACTGCGTCGAGTAAAATGCGTACTACGAAGAGCAACACCCATAATAATTTATACAACATCATAGTACTGAAAAGCGAGCAGTCTTTCGACTTGATCTGCCGATAGTTATTTTTGAGCATATGATATGATACCGAACTTCTGGAGTACTCAAGAGTCAACATTGCGTTACAATTTTTTGCGAAAAGGCTACACTTACACAGCGTGTATGAAAAATCCATACACAGCTAATTAGAAGTTGTCACATGTCATTTGTGGTTTAATTAGTCTAATGTTAGCTTGGTAATTTCACACATTTAGTTAATTTCTTACCTTAATCTAGTTAGCTTAATTTTAGGAAGTTTTTATTTTCGATATTTCTCTATCACCTTTCAATCATCTTTGTGTAATTTTATTTTAGTTAGTTTTCATTTTAATTTTGATTTATTTTGGGTAAATATTATTTCTTATTATATTTTCTAAATCTTGTTATTTTGTTTTAAATGATGAATAATCTTGATTATTTTTTCTATTACTCTATTAATTATTTTTTCGATTTTATTATTTTTTATTTAAAGATAAAATCAATAACTTTAAGTATTATAGAAAGTTAGTCATTACTTTATTATTTTATTTTTATCATTTCTTAGATTTTTTTTATTAAAGAGAAATTAAATAAATTCTCCGCTATAATTTTTTATCATTCGTATTTTTTTCGGTCTTATTTTTTTAAACACAAAAAGAAATGCTTCACTAAAAAATATACGTAATCATTTTTAACACAAAAATCAACATCTTTTGAAATATTTTGGATTTTTTTAGTTGTTATTCGAAAAAAAAGGAAATAGTAAATAAATGATTTTTTTTAATAAATGACCAAATAAAATAAAAGGAAAATTTTGAAATGTGAATTAATTAAACGAAAAAAAATACTAGTAGAATCATTTTGTTTCTAAAATTTTAGTTTACATATTTTATATTATAAAAGATTTTAATCATTTTTTTATCGTTTAAAACGAAATAAGAAATAATATTGATTACTTTATTTTATTAATTAAAAGAAAAAGAAAAAACAATAAAAGAATTATAGAATATCTAATTTAAATTTACAAAATAATCAACTTTGTATTTCTTTAGGTGTTATTTTCTTATTGGATGAGCAACTCTTAATTTCTTAATTCACATAATATCTAATTTTAATATAGAAACGAAAAAGAAAATGTATGTTAATTACTTGTGTTCCCCTTTTTGGATGAATATAATTAAGCTACCCACTTTGCAAAAAAAATAAAATGAAAAAAAGAACCGAAAAAATTAAATAAAACAATCAGGATGATTTTCTATTTCTTTTTAAAAAACTAACTAATATTAAATGATAATTAATTAAGTAAACATATAAAATAAAGAAGTCTAACACTTTCTTCGATTAAAATAAAATTCATGAAAATAAGTGAGAAGTAATTAAGAAAAATAACAAAAATACAAACTTTCTACAATTAATTAAAGACCACCTAAAATTACTAATTTAACCTTAAACTAATCATTCTTGGTTAACTCACATATGACATGTGACAAGTTTTTGTTAGTTGTGTATAAAAAATACTGTACACACTGTGTAAGTGTATCATTTTCAACCTTTTGTGCCAAGAATAATTAGCTATTGTACTTTTGTGGAATCCTACTGTACATATCACCAGCTACTACACCCATTATTCTATAACTCCATTTTACAAATTGATTTCTCTTTCCATAACACTACCATAACTAAACACAGACTGTTAAGAGAGATATATTTGGGAAAATTGTGATGTCCTCTATTATGCATAGTTTATAGGGTTATTTAGAAGGAATAATCTCAATTTTGGGTGATATTCCATAAATAAAATCAACTTTAATAAATCTGGGAATAAACATATGTATGACACACATCAAACACAAATGGATTCAGGTTACCTGCTACCTACTACGCCTGTACACTATTCCATTATAGTTAAATTGATGTTACTAAACTAACTGATAACAACCATATCGTAATTATTGAGCTTACCGGCCATAATGGACATTCATAAAAAAAATTCCCAGTGTTTCTCCCTTCTTGATAGTCCTAATCACTGCTTGTAACTTGTGGTTGCAGAAAACATCATTCCAGATGTTAGATCCCCATGAATTCAAAGAACATGAATTTGATGGATTACCCATGTATTTCGAGAATTGTTGCGCAAAATTAGGGTTTGAAATTTGGGTTTATGGGAGAGAATTTGGGTTTAGGGGAAGAATCGACATTGATGTGGAAAGGAAGAAGATGAAGTTGTGTCAATTAATCATTATGAGACCCACATAAACCTATTGCATTCGGTCATTAATGAGTCAGACCTCGTTTGGTTCATCCGGGAACTAACTTCCTGTAGGAAGTTGTAATTTCCATGAACTTATTTCCCACATCAACATACTGTGAATTTACAAATATTTGTTTGGTTGTCATCCTGAAATACACACTTCACATGAATTGAATTCTTGTATCTTGTTGGGTTGCACTCATCCAATTCCCATGCTTTTGTTTAATCAAGGACTATTATGCCCTTTATTAATCAAGGATATAAAACTTATGAAATAATTTTTTTTTCATATAATTTTTTTTCAAGAACTTATGAAATAGCTGAAATTGTCTTTCCCATGATATGCAATCGTAACATAATTACGTCATCAACATAAAAAAGAACATTATTTTAAAAAAAATGTTTCTGAGTTACATTATCATCATTGTTCCCGAAAAAAGCACTGTTCATAAAAAAATACTATCATTTTTATGACTATAAAAAATAGCATAATAAAAATATTAGTTCATTAATCAACTTATTATACTATTAAAAAATGAATTAAGTAAAAAAAATGAATATAAAGATGGAAAGTTGAGTGAAAAAATAGGGTTATAAAGTGAAAAATATGATGAGTGAATAAGGATAAAAAAGTCATTGCCATGAGTTGGGATGTGGGAAATGCAACTCACCGAGGGGGGCCTTGGTGAGCAAGTTCCCACATCATTCAGGAAGTGCAACTCATGGTGGAAGTTTGAGTTCTTCCAATTTTCACTTTTGGGGTAACCAAACAACTCCCTCAAACTATATTTCATTGGATATTCCACTTTCCGGGAAGTGAAAAAGTAACCAAACGAGGTCTCAATTCCATTCGTGTTTGATGTGTCTCATACACGGGTTTATTCTAAATCATACATGGGAAAGCATGATATTTGCTTTAGATATGTTCAAAAATGTGAGTACGACTTTAGTAGTCAAAAAAAGGATGACAATGCTAAACTGTGGCATCTTAGATATGGGCACCTAAACAGACAAAGTTTAAGACTCCTAAGTAGCAAAGAAATGGTAAGAGGCTTACCAAAAATAGAAGACCACAGAGTATGTGAAGGCTGCATTTATGGAAAGCAATGCAAAGGTCCATTCAGTGAGAGTACTTGGAGAGCTAGTGAGTGCTTAGAGTTATTACATGTTGATTTATGTGGGCCAATGCCAACTAAGTCATTAGGTGAAAGCAAGTATTTTTTGCTTATCACAGATGATCACAGTTGAATATGGTTCTATTTTCAAAGGACTAAAGATGAGTCATTTGAAAAATTTAAGAAATTTATGGCTATGGTTGAAAACCAAAGTGGAAAAACTATGAAAGCATTAAGAACAGATAGAGGGGGTGAGTTTATCTCAAAGGAATTTCATGAATTCTATGAGACACGGGGTATTAGAAGGGATCTAACACTCCTTACGTCCCTGAGCAAAATGGGGTAGTAGAGAGGAAGAATAGGACAATGATAGAGATGGCAAGAAGCATGTTAAAGGGGAGAAGGTTACCAGAAATGTTCTGGTGTGAAGCTGTGTTACACTACAAGAAAACCAGCTCCGGGCATCCACCTGGTGGGCGTCCTGGGCATATGGACGCCTACATGGCGTCTGAAAATACAAACGGGTGTCCACAGTCAGACGCCAAACTTGGCGTCCGACTGAAGCTGGGCAGGAAGAAATTCAGGCTGATGGGAGTTCACAAGCGGACGCCATATTCCACTAAATGGCGTCTGATGCGCGCTGTCGCTGACACACATGCAAACAATATTTTTAACACCGACTAACCTAACTAGTGTAGTAATGGTAGGTCGGGATCGATCCACAGGGAGAGGGTTAAGCGATATTGGTCAAGTCTAGAATTTAATCGCGATTGGGATTGAGACGGGGGTTTTGGGATGAGAGGAGTCGAACTAAGGCTAGCGAACTACACTACTAAGGCTAGGAACAATAATAGGAAAGGTGTTGGGGAGAGTCGGGATTCGAAAATGGGGTCTTAGAGTCTCGGGATCGAGTTTTAGTTACAACGTTGAAAAGGGAGAGTGCCACCTTTCGGTTTAATCATCCAACCTACCTAAACCCGCTTTCGCGACGAAAGGGTAAGTCTCAAATTAAGGTAATTTCTACCCCGAGTTTCTCTATATTGATAAAAACGAGTCAAGGTCAATCTAGCTGCAGTCTAGGTCAACAAAGACACAAAAACCTTAAAATTGATAATCAACAAGTAAACAACCCACCAACATCCCTCAAATCAAATAATCCAAATTCTCATCCCTAATTCCCCAACAAGAAAATCTACTCACTAATCATGATGAATAACAACAAGGCACTAACTAAGGAGAAATTAACTAAAACATGCATAACAACTATACTAACAATTGACACTAAGGAGAGAGATTAACTAACATACAATCTAAAGAGAAGCTAACAAAGGAGAGAAAAACATAAACTAACTAATGGAGAAAAGGGAGATGAAAGAATTTACCAACTATGGAGAAAACTAAGGAGAAAGATGAAGATAAATATAAAAGATTGAATCTTGGGAGAAATAATGCAAGAATTTGTCGCCAATCCATGCAAAATTCTTCAATCTTCAATAAGAGCAATATAAATCTTCAAGAGATAATACAAGAATTTTGTCACATAAACCCTTGCAAAACCCTTGAATCTTCAACATAAAAGCACAATCTTCAACAAAGAGAGAAGTTTGATTACTAATTATAGAGTAATTATACTAATACTAAGTAGATCTACTAATTCTATGGAGATTTTTACTAAGAGAGCTTACTACAAACTACTACTACTACTACTAGAGAATTCTCTATACTACTCCTACTCCTAAGAGGCTCACTTAAGGCTCAAGGAGGCACAAAACCCTAGGAGGAGTACTTATAGAATCTCTTAATGGGTTGCACAAACTTCAAGGCCCAAATCCAATTTCTCTTCATTTTAGCTAGACCATCACCCTGCGGCTCGACATAATAATCCCACCGGGTGAAATTTCAACCGGTGAGATTTTCTTCTCAATTTGCAAATTTGGCTCGGTTTCTCCACGGGCGAAATTTCACCCGGTGGGCGAAATTTCGCCCGGTCGTGAGTGCCATGAAAATCTTCGGGGAGGTGGAAAATGTCGTCGGGCGAAACTTCGCCCGATGATGACTCACCGGGTGAAGTTTCACCCGGTGGAGTTTCTCCTCTTTTCCGGTCTCTTTCTTCGTCGATCAATTGGATTACTCGAACTTGCGGTTGTGTGCTTCGCTCTTTGGACCGTATCTCTCTCATGCTCGTAGAAGCTCATTCACGTTTTCGGTCGAAAATCCTATCAAAATAGACAGAAAACTACCAAAAACACGTAAAATGCAAAAGAGAGACACTAATGCGAGAATTACTCAAAATACGGCGATAATCGCACTTTATTCTCGCAAAACGGAGGAAAAACGGGTATAAATGGGAGGAAAAATGGTCCAAGTTTGGCACACAACAACGTCCACTGTCAGACACCATGTAGTGGGATATGGCGTCCACAGTCGGACGCCAGTTTGGTTGGATGTGGCGTCCGATAGCGGACGCCCGTTCGCCTGCCTCACATCAAATACCCGCCCAGCCCCCTCTCCCCCTTCATTCCTAATTTTTTTTCACTCTCTAAACCCTCTCTCCTCTACTCGCCGACCCCATTCTCCCTTCCTCTCCTCCATTTTCCATACTTCTTCTTAATTTTTGGTATGTTTTCTTACGTTACTTAGTTCTTATTCATTATAGTTAGTTCTTATTTTTTATTGGTAGTTTGCTAGTTAATATTGTTTAGGTCTGAATTTCGATTAGGTTGATTAGTTTAGCCCAAATTCGATTAGGTAGATTAGTTTTGCCCATCACAATTTTGATTAGGGTTTGATGAATTTGGTTGAATTGAGCTAGAATGACCTCTAGGGCCTTCCGTGAGGTTTTGTGTGACTTAGGACGGACAAAAAGGTGTCGTAATAATGCCGGATTTTCCCGATACTACTTCCATCGTGATCGGGGTTGTAAATAGGTGTTAGCGGTGCTTTCGGAGTTTTGATATCTCTATCCGAAAATTTGACCTGTTTAAGTTGTTTCTGTCTGACCTAAGCCATGAATTTTTGTGTTTTGTTCGGTTAAATTGGGATTAAATTGATAAATTAGGGTTTTCGTAAATTGGGATTAAATTGCGATTACATTTGTGAGTAAATTTGGTGACTAATTTTCGTAAGGTCAATTCTAAATTAATAAGACATTTGGGTTTACTTTGACGTATTAGTGATTAAATTGAGGAAACTCAGTTATGGAAATTAAGTTAGAGAAATTAAGTTTAGGTTAAATGGTGATTAAATTTTTGTTTAGTAAGTTCTAAATTAAGTTAGGGAAATTAAACTTTAATTTGTTATATATATTTTTTTGACATAGAAAATGAAGAGAATTGAACGGAAATGGATGTATGAAGGAAGACTTGATAAGAAGAGACGTCCCACCGTCGAATTTTTGAAGGGTGTTGAATCATTTGTAGAGGTCGCTAAAAAGTCACTAGACTACGCATCGAGGGGGGAGGTTAGGTGTCCGTGTACTAAATGCAAGAACCTAAAATTTTTTGAGGTCCTTGTAGTTAAGGAACATGTCATCTTGTGGACATGACATAGGTCCACCCCGACGCGGTGACGCGCGGGTTTGGGGAGGCGATAGAATTTCCATATGAGATGGATCGAATAGAATTTTAAATCGAAGTAGGAGTCGCCACCAAATTTTATGGTTATTCGGAACCATTCGAACCCACTCTATGTCGTAGTGGGCCATATTTAAAACATGGCCCATTTCCGATGTCATAACTTATCGGGTTCGTCCCTTTGCATTACGATACCGATGCCGACTTGCGCGGTTAATCGTATATTGAATGACTCTCGTTGCCAATGGATTCGGACATCCGGAAACCATGGTTCTGAGTAAAGGGTGAGGGTACGTGTTGGGAAGCTCATTGAGAACACCCAACCCCGCCCGCACTTAGCGGCCTTTACTAAGATATCGTTCGGTTTTGTAAGATTTGTACTCCTTAAAAAGTCTAAACCAAATGTCCATGATTACAAGCCCATATCCGAGTCTATCAAAGCACGTTTACGTCCAATCATCATCGGGTGTTTGGCGGGAAATACTATAGACACCTGGCGGTCAAATGTGGGTGTCTACAGAGCCCCCACTCTGACTGAGGCTTGGACAAGGCAAAAGTCAGAGTAGCCACCAGGTCAATCAAGGATTAAAACCTGGCAGACTTCCGATCGGGTCGTTTAGAGTCCATTAGACCTGCGTGAAGGGCCCGCCACCCATAAGATAGAAATCATACCTGGGTTGATGCTGATAATGTCGTGGGGGCTTGCCTTGGAAGCCATGGGTATACCTGTTTACAGGTACATCCTGTCTTAGAATTGCACGGGAGCTTGCCTTGGAAGCTAGGGGTATATCTGTTTACAGATACAATTTGTATGTAACATTTAGGTGAAACACCGACCCATGCTGGGGAAGAAGTGACGATTTTTTCGATTTTTTTTTTTTGAAAAGAGGAATGCTGAATTTTTTTTGAAAAGCTTGGAAATAAGGATGCTTGGGATGACTTTGATTCCTAACGGATTCTGACACGGATTCCTGGAATTCCCTGGTTAGGCCTGTATGCCTAGATGAAGCAGGGGAGGTGCTATAAATGTCCTATTCCTGTGATGACTAGGAAAAGAAATATTCTCTATTATAAATAGAGGGCTTTGGCTTCTTATTTTTCATATTCTAAATCAAATCTTTTCTTTCATCTTAGAATCCCTTTAGACCTTTTTAGGATAAATAAAAGAAACTATTCTCGCAATGGGTATCGATCATTTGACTGCGATGCTTCAGGCGTGGGCCCAGGATTTTCGAGATGAAGATAAAGTTCAGCTAACTCAAATGGGAATTGTGGCTTTATTCCCACTTCAGCGACTTAGGGTAGATTCGCATTTCCTTGATGCTTGCTTAGCCTTTTGGGATACTACCTATCATGTCTTTGCATTTTCTCGAGGAGAAATGTGTCCCCTTCCTGAAGAAATTGCGGCTATAGGCGGTTGGTGCCCTAACGCTCGACCTGCTATTCCCTCATTTTATCCTGACCTAAGGAGGAGGTTAAGGGATTTTCTAGGCCTGTCGCATGCTGAGACAGCCCGTATGGTGAAAGGAGATTCAGTTTCCCTATTTGACTTGGCTGACAAATTCATGGACCCAGTTGGTGAAAGGATTACTTCTACCCATAGGCGTAGGGCCTTTGCCTTTTGTATGCTACATAGATATGCCTTTGAAGGTTGAATGGATGCTGACTCGTGCTTAGGTGAGATCAGGCTAATCAGCATAGTTGACCAAATGGAGACAGGTCACAGCCCGGCTTGGCTGATAACTGGGGAGATTATTATGGGCCTTGATGCTAGAAGACTCGACCCGGATTGTCAATTGACAGGGAGCATCCGTCTTCTGCAGGTATTTAACCGTTTCTTTCGAATAATTGCCCGATTTCCCGATTTTTGCGGTAATCTTGAATTTTTTGGAATTTTCCGGAATTTTCAACTTTTACGATTTTTTTTTTTGAAATTTTCGAATATTTCCAATTTTTACGAAAATTTTGATTTTTCGATTTTTTCGATTTTTCGAGTTTTTCGATTTTTCGATTTTTTATCTTCGAAAGTTTTTGACTTTTCGAAAATTTTTGCAGATCTGGTTATCCGAGCGTCTGTCGATTATAGAGCCCCCGGTGAACATATCCAGATATCGCAGCTGTCAGATCGGTTCAAGGTCTCGCCGAATAAGATCAAGTCATCACATAACTCAAAAATATTGGGATGAAGAGCTAACGTTCCATGGTGGGCCTTTGATTAGGTGGAATGTCATCTGGTGGTTCCTTTCGAGGCTGACGGGGTTAGCTAGGAGGGACAAGGCCCGTTATCTGGTGATCTTGTCTTTGGACTGGACTGTCCATATCTATCCGGACCGTATTCTAAGACAGTTCGGTTCGTTTCAGCAAATCCCTGAGACTGAGGCAATTATTAGCGTTTCGATCCAATTGACGGACGCTATGTGTGACACGTGGCTACAGCGATGGTTCACCCGTGTCATATGGACTATACCTCGTCCTTGTCAGACCACTTGGGTTTCTGAATCCTACCGAAAATGGACTTTTGAGGAATCCCAGGAGACCCGTAAAACTTTGAAGGCTGAAGAAGCTCTTGACTTGGCCTGCCGAGAATCGGCCAAGGACAACAGGCGGTTCTTCGAAGAGACTCCAACTACCTTTGCTGAGCCGGGGTCGGGTTCTAAGTCAAAAACTAAGACTCAGGCTAATTAAAGAGACCGGTGCTAGTGATTTTGAGAGAAGACTTGGACCGAGGCTAGCAGTCCAAGACAGGCTGGGTCCGCGTGATAACGAGATGACAGGGGAATCAAGTTTGAAGAAACGAGCCCGGGTTAAGGAGGTTCCCTTGGTGATTAGGGAGCATTCACCTCCACCTCGACGCCGATGGACCGAAAAGGAGGCTAAGGGCAAAGAAAAGGGAAAAATGCCCTAGTTTTTTTTATTATTTAAGTATTAGTATTATTTATTGTGTGCTGATTTTTTGATTTTTTTTTGAAATAAATAAGAAAAGGTTTATTAAAGAACCGTTCCTGTTTTCTTTTCTCGATTGCAGTGGTTGTGCCCTTTTGAGGGGCTGCCTACGTATCCACAATAAATGGAATCAAACCAAACGTAGTTCAGACTGAATTAATTTGCAATTTCGAAATACATCAAGACTATTGGTTCAAGATGTTTGTAGCAGTAGAGTAAATAATTCTAGCTTTTGACTTGTCCTTAAAAGTTTGAAAAAGATGTTTTTAATAAACTTTTGCAAATGACATTGAGAAAGGTGGGTTAGGGGTAGTAGCGCTTCAGTTGGTCCAGGTTAGTTGGGTTGACAAACTCATTCCCGTCCAGATCCATTAGCATTACTGCTGCACCTGATAGAATCTTCTTTACCAGATATGGCCCGGCCCAGTTAGGTTTGAATTTTCCCCTTGGGTCTACTGGTAATAAAGCTCGAACAGACTTGAGAACCAGATCTCCTTCTTTGATGTTTCTGGGCCTTACCCTTTTGTTGAAAGCCCGTTGGATTCTCTTCTGATAGATTTGAATATTATAGAGGGCACGAGATCGTCGTTCGTCTAAAAGGACTAGCGAGTCATATCGTGCTCGAACCCAATCGGCTTCAGGTACTTGACTCTCAAGTAGAATTCTGAGTGATGATACTTCTAACTCAACAGGTTGGACTGCTTCCATGCCGTATGTAAGGTAATACGGTGTTGCCCCGGTCGCAGTACGAATCGAGGTCCGATATCCCCAAAGTGCGAATGGTATTTTGTCGGGCCAGTCCCGGTAATTATCAGTCATCTTTTTGAGTATGGTGACAATTGTTTTATTAGCTGCTTCTACCGCTTCATTGGTTTGGGGTCGGTAAGGTGAAGATGTATGCCTTTGAATTTTGTACTTGGTTAGCAAGGCTGCTGTTTCGGCTTGAAAATGGGTCCCGTGGTCACTAATGAATTCATGAGGGATCCCATACCGGCATATTATCTTATTTTGAATGAACTTGGCAACATGGCTAGTGTTGAGAATACGATAGGATTCGACTTCGACCCATTTGGTGAAATAGTCGATTGCTACCAAGATGAAGCAGTGTCCTCTGGTTCCCGAGGGGTTTATCTTCCCAATTATGTCGATTCCCCATGTTGAAAATGGCCAGGGTGACGTCATGGTGTATAGCAAGGATGATGGCATATGTTGCACATTGGCAAAAATTTGACAATTATGGCAATGTCTAACATATAGCTGACAGTCGGTTTCCATGCTATTCCAGTAGTATCCGAGCCTCATGATTTTCCGGACTAACATCTGGGCATTCATGTGTGGGCCGCATTCGCCATCATGTACCTCAGCCATAACTTTTTCAGCGTTGGTCTTATCGACGCATCGAAGGAGAGCCCCCTGTGCTGTCTTTTTGTAGAGTTGCCCATCGTCGGTGCGGATGAACTGGGTTGCCAGTCTTCGCAGGGCCTTTCTGGCTCGATTGTCAGTCCCGGGTGGATATTCTCCGGTTGCTAGGTATGTTAAGACAGCTTGATACCATGGCTCGGGATCAGGTATATCGACTTCTTCGATGTCATGAATATATGCTGGCTCAGATCGTCTTTCGACACAGATTGGCATACTGGTCATATGATCGGGAATATTTAGCAAAGATGCCAGTTTTGAGAGTGCATCTGCGAATTGGTTTTCTTCCCGAGGTAGGTATATGTATTCTACCTTGTGGAATTGCTTCTCAAGATCCCTCACTCGTGCCTGGTAGGCCACGAGATTAGCATTTCGAGTTTTCCATTTTTGGAGTGCTTGATTAATGACCAGAGATGAATCACCGTGTACTCGGAGGTTCGTGACCCCTAAGTCGGCGGTGGCTTGTAGCCCATGGATACATGCTTCATACTCAACGGCATTATTAGTGACGTCGAAGTCTAATTTGATGGACATGAGAGTGTGTTCCCCTCTCGGTGAGATCAGGAGAATCCCGACTCCAAATCCTCGGAAATTGGATGCCCCGTCAAAGTATAAATCCCACGCTTCGGTGTCAGTGTGGAAAATATCCTCATCCGGGAAGGACCAATTGTCGGTGTGTCCTTTTTCGGTTACGGGACTGTCAGCGAGAAACTCGGCTACTATTCGTCCTTTGATGGCTTTCAATGGTACGAACTTTAGATCGAACTCTGCTAACATAAGGGTCCATCTTGATATCCTGCCATTGAGAATGGGCTTCTCGAAAAGGTACTTGATGGGATCCATTCTGGATAATACCTGTACTTCGTAACTGAGCATGTAATGTCGGAGTTTCTTAGTGGCCCAAACCAGAGCTAAACATGTCTTTTCGAGCATGGTGTATTTACACTCGTACTCTAAAAACTTCTTGCTGATGTAGTATATGGCCCGTTCTTCGGAGTTGACCGTCTGGGCTAGCATAGCCCCCATGGCTGTCTCTGTCGTGGTTAGGTATAGTGACAAAGGTAAACCGTGCTGAGGTGGCATTAGGACCGGTGGTGAAGACAAAATTTCTTTGATTCTATCAAAGGCTGCTTGACATTTGTCGTCCCATAGTAACCGTTCCCCTATTTTAAGCTTCTTAAAGATCGGTTCACACACCATGGTCAGCTTTGAAATGAACCTGCTAATGTATTGAACTTTTCCGAGAAACCCTCTTATCTCCTTTTCGGTTTTAGGGGGCTGCATCTCGGTGATGGCCTTGATTTTGGCTGGATCGACTTCGATACCTCGTTGGCTAACGATATGACCCAGTAATTTACCAGATGTTACCCCGAAACTGCATTTCTGAGGGTTTAGCCTCATGTTGTATTTGCGTAGTCGGGTGAAGAATTTTCTCAGGGCGGTGATGTGACCGTCCCTGTCTTTGGATTTGACGATCATGTCGTCCACGTAGGCTTCCACTTCTTTATGCATCATGTCATGTAATAAAGTTGTGGCGGTTCGTTGATATGTGGCCCGGCATTAATGAGACCAAATGGCATAACAGTATAGCAATAAGTACCCCAAGGTGTAATGAAGGTGGTCTTATCCATATCTTCCTCTGTCATTTTTATCTGGTTATACCCTGCATACCCGTCCATGAATGATAGAAGGGCATGATCTGCTGTGTTATCCACCAGTATATCGATGTGCGGTAATGGGAAATCGTGTTTCGGGCTCGCCTTGTTAAGATCCCGAAAGTCTACACAGACACGAACCTTACCATCCTTTTTAGGGACTGGTACTATGTTTGCAACCCAATCTGGATACTCGGAGACTCGTATGAACCCAGCCTTGAATTGTTTATCGACTTCCTCCTTGACTTTGAGGGACCATTCGGGCCTCATGCGTCGGAGTTTTTGTTTAACCGGCTTGAACCCTTCCTTGATCGGTATATGGTGCTCGGCTATTTCGCGATCGATCCCCGGCATGTCCTTGTAGAACCATGCGAAGACGTCTTTGAATTCTTGAAGGAGAACTATGAATTGTTGTTTCTCCTCGGGTTCTAAGGATGATCCTATCTTAAGCATCTGAGGTTCTAAGGTTGTTCCCACGTTAATGGATTCAGTTTCCTCGATTACCGGATTGCGGGATTCCCTTTGCTCTAGTTGCTCGATCAGATATGGAGGTAAGGATACCTGTTCGTCGGGTTTCTCAATGTCATTGCACATAAAATTTTTGAAATTGAGAAAGTTTTGAAAATGAGACAAGTCGTAAGCAGAACGGTTGTTATTATTGATCATAAATTGGGAAAAGAGCTCGAAAAGAGCTGCCCTCTGATCACTAGTCAGTGGCGGGATAGGTAGGGTGCCTGGGGCAGACCCCGAGGCACTAGGAGTAGCTAAAAGGAGAGGGGGGGTTACAAGACTGACCCTAGCACCAGACTCACTAGACTCAATCTTAGACTCAGACTCGGACTCCGACTCAGACTCAGACTCAGATTCTGGCATCTCTCCTTCCCCTGTGATCAGCTTGTAGGTCCTTCCTTGGCTGTCAATCCATTTGACAGTTTTCCTCCAAGCTCTGGTCCCGGACCCGACTTCTGAGAATAGCTTAGACGGGTCGAAGGTGCGACTGCGAAGAATGAGGCTGACTAGCTCTTCCTTCGGTGTTGGGATCGCGAGTTCCTCTCCAAAAAGTAGCCCTAGTGCGGGCTCAGCATTCTTAGCATCTTCGGACTGGATGAGAGCGAAGATGTCATCTGGTATGTAGTTGCAGTCCTGGGCCAAGTGGGTCCCAGGGCGTGTGGTGGCAGGCCAATATAGGCCAGTTTGGACAGTCTCGAATACTGGAGTGACAAAGGTAACCTTACTGGTTTCAGTTTGACCCATGTTTTCCGGGGTTAGGGTGTAGCCCAAGCCTGTTTGGGTCCTCCCATTGTCCAGAACTCCGAGGATTTTTCCTGCAGGGAGATCGGGCCTTGATGTAACCCCAGGTAGAAAGCCCAGATTCTGCAACATCCGGTCAAGGTGGACCATGAAGTAAGGACGGAAGAGCTGGTCCTCTTCGATGGCTCCTACGAAGTCGAACCCCCAGAGATCGGTGCGGCCCGAAGTGTTGTAGTTAGCCACAGTCATAGGTGTGGCTTCTAGAGTGATGACGGTATCATGCAAAGGTAGTTTGATTTTCCGATGCAAAGTGGAGGATACAGCCCTGGTTGCATGGATCCAAGGTCTTCCTAGAAGAAGGTTAAAGGAAGAAGTTACGTCGATCACTTGAAATTCCAGCTCCTTCTCTATCGGGCCTGTTATGATAGTGAGTTTTGTGGCTCCAGCTACTTAATTCGGGCTTCCATCAAAAGCCTGTATGGTTTAAGCCGTAGGAATGTAATCGGCCTCGGTAATGCCGAGGGCTTTGGCGGTCCTCAAGGGGAGGACATTGACTGCTGACCCGTCGTCAATTAGGGTCATGGGTAGGTACTTTCCACGGCAAATGACCGTGATGTAGAGGGCCATGTTGTGGGCCGGCCCGAATGCTGGTAGATCAGCATTAGAGAAAGTAATCAGTGGGCCTTCCTCTATGGATCTCCCTTTTAGGTGGGGTAGAACTGTGGCCACCATTTCAGCTGGAGTAGTCATAGAGTCGATTTTGACTTGATCGAGGGCCTTAGTGAGTGCCTCTCGATGTTCCTGAGAGCTAACTAGGAGTTGCCATATAGAGAGGTCAACTCGAGTCTTGCTTAGCTGCTTTACAAGAGTCTTTTCAGGAGTTGGTTCTTCTGGGGCGGGCTCTACCTTAAGTGGCTCGGCAATGATGAGGGCTTGACTAGTGTCTAAGGCCTTGGACTTAACCTTCTGAATCTCCTCGGGCGTGATGGGGACAGCTTCCCCTTTGGTGAGGTAGACGTCGTCTTCGTCATCGCACCAAATCCCGTTTATTTGCGGGATAAATTGAGAAATGAGGTGTGAGCAATCCACTATTTCCCCGGAGAAGATGGCGTGAGTGGCCAACGGATTATCCTTGTTGTTGGGTTTACCGCCGAGCAAAGGGATCTTCCCGCTCTCAATGAGATCTTGGATAAGGTGTTTTAGCTTCCAACATTTCTCGGTATCGTGCCCCTTACCGCGGTGATAGTGACAGTAGGCCTGGAGGTTGTAGGCCTTGGAGCGTCGCTCGACCGGGAGATCGGGTGTTGGGCCTATCGGGACGATCAGGCCTTTTGATGATAGCCTCTGCAGGGCATTCTTATAGGTGGTGCCTATGTCGGTGAATACCCGGGGAGTGGTAGTCCTCTGGGACGAGGTATCAAGTGCGTTTACCTCGTCAAAGATGCTACGAGTGGCAGCCGTAGTTGTGGGTTTGCTTGTTGATGAGCTGGCCCCTTGGTATCCCTTGGTGGAGGCCTTAGTGAGGCTTTCCAACCTTAAATCATCTTCGATTCTCGTTCCCATTTCAGTTAGGACCGCGAAGCTAGGTATGATGGCGTACCGGAGATGGACCCGGTAAGCTGGAAGGAGGTTCTTGACGAAGGCTTCAACCAGCACCTTTTCACTGGGCTTATCGACCAGTTTGACGCTTTCAGCTCTCCAGCGTTGAAGATATTTCGTGAATCCTTCCTTAGGTTCCTGTGCCATTACTTCCAGGGTGCGCATAGTGGTCTGGATTTCCGTGTTGTCGGCGTAGTTTCGAGCGAATTCCGTTGCCACGTCATCCCAAGTTTTGTATTTCTTGGAATCGAGCCGGTAGTACCAGGCTCTTGGGTGCTTTTCGAGAGAAGAAGCGAACAAGTGCTTGAACATGTTGGACTTAACCCCCTTAAGGGCCATGAACTCCTTGAAAGCCCGGATATGGTGGACCGGGTCTTCAGTACCCT
Organism: Agrostemma githago; assembly: GCA_958450325.1. Classification (NCBI taxonomy): domain Eukaryota; kingdom Viridiplantae; phylum Streptophyta; class Magnoliopsida; order Caryophyllales; family Caryophyllaceae; genus Agrostemma; species Agrostemma githago. The sequence continues at coordinate 7,945,446 of OY288249.1, read as the reverse complement.
CGAACATTGGCAGACCCGTCATATTGAGATTAGTGGGTAGTTCATCGGTCAATGGGGTGTAGGTCCGAGCATTCTCCATATGGATGGAGCTTTGGGTTGTCAGATGGACCTGTTCTTGCAGTTTGTGGACTGCGCTGGCCAATTCAGCTAAAGGCCCAGTTGTGTCGACACTGCCACTAGGAGTTCCCTGTTCTATGGCACTTACCCGGGTGAGGATGGAGATCTGGTCCCCTCTCATTGACGTGATCATGTTTTCCAGCTTGGTCAGTGAGGTCTTCAATTCGTCTACGGCTTGTTGCGTCATGGCTCGTGTGTGGGGTGGCCTGTCTGTAAGGGCACCGCGTAATCAGTAACTGACCCAGATCTTAGAATCAAAAGTACATCCCGAGCAAGGAAAAGACTATACTAGAAAAAGACCGGAGACTGACTTCTAGACGGATGACCCGTGGACGGTGGGCCTTCCTTAAGATTCGGCAAAGTGGGCCTAGTCCCGTTCGAAGGAAGGTCTACGTGAGAATTCCCCAGACTTTGGACTCTAGTGTGTAAACGGGCTTCCCTTTGTAGGAGTTTGTCCTACGAAGGTGGGCCGTGCTTTGACAAATAAGGCGGACTGGGATGGGGTGGAAACCCGTGATGTAAGATCGACGGAGTTTCGAAGCTATAGATTCTAACTTATGACAAGACCCAACACTGCTAAATACGGGAAGTCCTAAGAAGAAGGTTTTGAAAAGGGAAATTGGATTTGAAAACCGAGCAAGGTCGGATTGGAAGGCCCGATTTTTTTTTAAAACCGAGAAAAAGGGTTATCGGGCCGAGATTTCGGGCTTTTTTTTAAAAAGGTTTGGACAGCATACCGGCTAAAAATAGGCTATTTTGAGTCAAAATCATAAGTCGTAAATTCGGCAGCTTTCCGGGTTTTGAAAAAAAGAATGGATTTGAAAAGATGTAAATTTTTTGAAAATGACGGTTTTTGAAAAGACCAAAGAAGATCAAGTAGCTTGTAGTCACGGAAACAGTATAACGACGCCATGTATGCTCTTAGTCTAAGTCTCGGTCGGTCGAATAGGGTCTATACCAACAACGATCGCATTCTCGCAAATCAGGACGGACCTCCTAAGCCGAGTTGGTCTTAGAATCTGCCATAAAACCCATGCGAGTTCCGCCATCGAAGTCTTTAGTGCATCCAAGTAGAAATGCACCGTGGTATAGTGGGACGTCGGTCACAAGTAACCGGCCCGGGATAGAACGGGGTTATGCATGAACCATTGAACTAAAACGTGTACATTACTAATCGAACGATTTCTTTTCGAGTCTCACCCTGAGGATGCCGATGGTAAGTGACACATCAGTTAATCCCCAGCGGAGTCGCCAAATTGTGGACATGACATAGGTCCACCCCGACGCGGCGACGCGCGGGTTTGGGGAGGCGATAGAATTTCCATATGAGATGGATCGAATAGAATTTTAAATCGAAGTAGGAGTCGCCACCGAATTTTATGGTTATTCGGAACCATTCGAACCCACTCTATGTCGTAGTGGGCCATATTTAAAACATGGCCCATTTCCGATGTCAGAGCTTATCGGGTTCGTCCCTTTGCATTACGATACCGATGCCGACTTGCGCGGTTAATCGTATATTGAATGACTCTCGTTGCTAATGGATTCGGACATCCGGAAACCATGGTTCTGAGTAAGGGGTGAGGGTACGTGTTGGGAAGCTCATTGAGAACACCCAACCCCACCCGCACTTAGCGGCCTTTACTAAGATATCGTTCGGTTTTGTAAGATTTGTACTCGTTAAAAAGTCTAAACCAAATGTCCATGATTACAAGCCCATATCCGAGTCTATCAAAGCACGTTTACGTCCAATCATCATCGGGTGTTTGGCGGGAACTACTATAGACACCTGGCGGTCAAATGTGGGTGTCTACACATCTATAATGGTTTGTCACCCGATTATTATAATTGGATTTGTCATGGTGAACCATCTCAGTCTGAGGAACCCGAAAACCGTCAAAATGAGGGTGGGTTGAGAGGTATGATAGTTGACGTTGTGGAGTGCAACTTGTTTAACAACGAGAACACATATGGGAATGACGACTCACCTAACCCACGAGACTCACCTAACCCACAAGAGCCTAACCCACGAGCAAAGACGTTTTTTGACATGTTGAACGCTTCAGAGAAACCGTTATACGGAGGGTGCGATGTGACTTTGTTAGAAGTCGCATCTATGGTAGTTAGCCTTAAATGTGAGTTCAACCTACCCTTTGCTTGTGTCGATGGTATTGATGCCTTGCTCGAGAGAGTTATCCCAAAAGACAATATCATGACTTGAACTTTCTACACAACCAAAAAGGTTGTGAAGGGCCTTCAACTCCCGCATCAAAAGATTGATGCTTGTCCAGATGGATGCATGTTATTTTGGAAGGACGATGCGATGCTTGATGAATGTATGAGATGTGGTAAGGGTAGGTATAAGACGGTTGAGGGGGATATTGTTTTGAGGGGTAGAAAAGGGAAAAGCGGTGTTAGGGGTAAGAAACCGATCCCAGTAAGTCAGCTTATATACTTCCCTATTGCACCTAGGCTTCAAAAATTGTATGCCACAAAAACCATAGCGGAGCAAATGAGGTGGCACAAGGAGGACATTAAGGTACCAGGGAAGATGTGTCATCCGAGTGACGGTGAGGAGTGGAAGCGTTTCGATAGACTACATCCCCACTTTGCGTTAGAACCCCGAAATGTAAGGCTTGGGTTGTGTACTGATGAATTTGCACCTTTCGGCCAATTTGGTAAGTCGTACTCTTGCTGGCCTGTGATGATCACACCTTATAACCTACCTCATTGGTTGTGTTTGAAGCAGCCTTTCATCTTCCTATCTCTTATTGTGCCTGGACCCAAAAACCCGAAAAATCATTTGGATGTTTATTTGCAACCTGTTATTGAGGAATTGAAACAACTGTGGGAGGTAGGGGTGGAAACTTATGATGTCTCTCTGAGACAAAACTTTCAGTTTAAAAGCAGCTCTATTGTGGACTATAAACGACTTTCCGGCGTACGGTATGCTCTCGGGGTGGTCTACTGCGGGTCAGAAAGCATGTTCGTGTTGTATGGATGAGAGCAAAGCTTTTTATCTTCCAAATTCTAGTAAAATAAGTTGGTTTGACTGTCATAGGCAGTTCCTACCAGAAGGTCACCCATATAGAAAGAATAAGAAGGCATTCAAGAAGGGTGAGGTTGTTCTTGACGACGCACCTGATCGACTCCCAGGAGATGAAATATGGGAGTTGATTTCCGATTACCCGTCCACTGTTGACGGAACCGAGCAGGAGTTCAAAGACCTCAAAAAGTTGAAAAATGGTTGGTTTAAACGTAGCATATTTTTTGACCTACCATATTGGAGGACTTTGTTACTTCGTCACAATTTAGATGTGATGCACATAGAGAAAAACTTCTTCGAGCGGTTGATTCACACTGTCATGGATGTGAAGGGGAAGAGTTGTGACACTATAGGCTCCCGGCGAGATGTAAAATATTTTGGTGACCGTCCTCAACTGCACATAAAACGGGATGGATCCAAACCGAGAGCCTTGTTCACCCTTGACAAAGCTCAGAGGAAGGCGTTGTTGGAGTGGGTAGAGAAGTTGAAATTCTCTGATGGGTACGCCTCCGACTTCAAACACTGTGTTGATCTTAAGAATCTAAAGCTGCAAGGGTTAAAGAGTCATGACTGCCATGTCTTCATGGAGAGGTTACTTCCGGTAGCACTAAAGCAACTTTTGCCACCGACGGTATGGAATTCTATAACTGAGATATCTTAGTTCTTCTGAGATTTGTGTTCTTCTACAGTATCAATTGAGGACATGACTCGGGTGGAGGATCAAATTCCACAGATACTATGCAAACTTGAGATGATCTTCCCACCGTCGTTCTTTAATTCCATGGAGCATTTACCTGTCTACTTGCCCTACGAGGCTAAGGTTGGAGGACCTGTCCAGTATAGATGGATGTACCCATTTGAAAGGTACATAAATTTTAGTAACTTCATTTATAAATTTAATTTACACATAGCTAATTTTTATTAATTGAAATACATAACTTGTGTATTTAATTAGGTTCCTCAATCATTTGAAGAAGAAAATTGGTAACAAGGCTAGGGTAGAGGGTTATATTTGTAATGCATATTTGACAGAAGAGATTGCAAACTTCTGCTCCCTCTACTTCGAGAAAGATGTCCAAACAAAAACCAAGAACCTGAACCTAGAACATTCGGTGCTCATTGATCCTACTATACCCAAGTTTTTTCAAAAGAAGGACGATGAAGGAACTTCATCCGTTGAGGGTTCTAGGACGCTAGATGAGAAAGAGTACAACCGAGCGCATCTTTACCTACTCTCTAATTGTGAGATCTTAGAGCCTTACGAGAAGCAATTTGTAACTGAATATGTCGCTGCAAACCCTGACGTGAACCCTGATGACATTTGGAGTAAGCATGACGAACATTTTCCTAAGTGGCTCAAGGATCACGTAGTTGCCTTAGACATACATGATGATTTGGTTAGAAGTTTGACATACGGTCCAGTGAGAGCGGTTAAATGTTGGAACCGGTACTCGGTGAATGGGTTCAATTTTCACATATTCAACTACGGGAAGAACAAGGCTAGATGCAATTTTGGTGTGAGTGTCATCTCTTGATGGTGATGAGTATTATGGTATTTTGGAGGATATTTTCGAGTTGTGTTATGCTGGCAAAGAACGAGGGTATAGAGCTGTGATATTCAAATGTGAGTGGAAAGACAGCTCCGTGAACGGGACCCGAGTACATAAACGTTACAAGATTGTGGAAGTTAATCACACCAAGAAATATCCTACGTACGATCCATTCATACTCGCGCATCAGGCGAAGCAAGTCTACTTTGCTCCTTCTCCTTACACGAAAAATGACAGAAATCAAAGTCAATGGTGGGCAGTCTTTACGACTAAACCACGGGGGCAAACAGACAGTTCTCTGTTTCAGGAAGATGCGGCTTCAAGTGGTACACGCTTATCTCCAAGTGAAGAGACCATATTCTCCAGTGAAGATCAAAATGAAGGGGCAGAAGAAGATTTAGAGGATGATGACGATATCGATAGACTACGAGATTACATGGTTACGGATGTTTGAGAGATCCTTGAGGAGGATGACGGACACGATGAAGAGAATTTGGAGGACGATCAAGTGGAGGGCGAGGAGACGGAGGAGGAGGATCAGACTGAGGAGGATGAGGCTGACGACAATGACAGCGAAGATGACTACTAGAGTTGTTGTAGTAGGTTATATTGATCATTGTGTTAATTATTTGATACATTATTTAAGTGAAGTTAGATATTAATTGCTAATTGTTGTTGATATTGTTTAATTTGTTGCAAGGTTAAGATGGCAGGCGGTAAATCAACCAGGAGACGTGGTGAGGGAAGTAGGTCTGCTCAGACATCAACCACGCAGCAGGAGGCCAGGAGGAGGAGGAACGGGTCCCCGAAACGGAACCAAAGGAGGATGAGCAACAACAGGGGCAAGAGCAGAAGTTGGAGAAGGACGAGCACGGTTGGGTGATTATCGACCCTGGTCGCGTTTGGTAATATAATCTCACATGTCGATTCTTTTGTAACATATGAATTCTTCGACTATATCTTGTAAGATTTCATACATATATGTGCTTCTCGACTCGGTGCAGGTTTCTGCATGGGCAGGTCACCGGAGGCTGTACTACCAGCTACATGGTCGACAAAGGGCAGGGGTATGCTTGCTGGTCTCAGGTGCCGTTGGACGTACGGCAGTGGTGGTTCAACAACTTCCGGGTACGTGGATTGTTTTTGTTACCGAGTTTTTATTTTACAATGTTGACTTTGCAAATATTTTCGCTACTAATTAATAATCCGCCTTGATTGTGTAGTTGAAGTTCACTTGGGCTAAGGAGTTAGAAGGAAGGGTGTGGGAACGATATAATGAGACCTGCACACGACGTTTCGCTGACGTAATGAACAAACGCCACACGCGGGGGACTGCGCTCAAAGACCTTAAAGGTGTAGTTTTTTATAGTACTCAATTTTAACAAACAATCTAACTTCAATCTTTTACTGTATTAACTAATATATTAGTACCTTCATATTTAAGGGGAAGCGTTGGAGAGGTGGGTTGCGTACCACGACACCGCCGAATTCAAGGTCAGGTCGGAGAGGGCACAACGAAACAAAATGAAGAACTGTGAAAAGTAGGGGAAGGCAAACCCGACACATCATCGGGGTTCTCAGTCTTCGTTCCTTTGTGCCAAGAGGGTATGATTTCTATTAATATCGTACTGTTACTTAAATAATCATAAACTATGTTCGCATAATATATATTCGCCTAACGTTCATACTCATTTAATAGCTACAAGCTGAACTTGGGAGGACGTCAACCGTGCCCGAGCTATTCCTGGACATGCACGGGAAGACCGATGACAAAGGGACTAGTTTTATGACGAGGAAAGATCAGGCAATCTGGGTGAGTACTAACTATTTCAAATAAATTAACTTTGTCTATACTTTAGGTGGTAGATAACTATCTTTAATGATTTCATCTAATAATAACTTGAATTGAAGTCGTTGTTGTGTACGCAGGATGCCTACCAAAAAGAGCAAGCGAACCTCGAGACTACTCCTGATGCTACCGAAGTCGACCCGAATCAGACTTTTTTCAAGGTCGTCTCGGGGTACAAGAAAAGAAGTGTGTACGGTGTTGGAAATGCACACGGTATGTACTTCACACCTCCCCCACCGCGTTTCGGCACCTCTACACAGATAAAGTACACGCCGGCCGGATCTCAGCAGCCCGACCCGGAAAAGAAGGCCACGAAGGAACAGCTGACACAGCAGCAACAACAAATGAAGGAACAGTAGGAGCAGATAAAGAAAATGCAGGAACAGATGGCCATGTTTCAGGCCATGTTTGAGAGACAACCAAGGTCGTCCCCCACCCCCTCTAGACGACAGAGACCCCTTTAACGGGGATGGCGGTAACTCTGGTGCTTCAGCTAGTTGATTGTTTTTTTTTGTTGTAACTGGATTTATGGATTATGTATCTTCGAACTAGTTTAGATTTATATACCTTTAAACCGCATGTTAAAACTTTTTTATATGAATGTTTTTTCAACATAAATATGTCGAGAGATGAAGTGTTTTGGTTGATTGAGAGTGAATGAGGTTGAGGTATTGTGGATGCTCGATAGTTGTGGTCGGTTGAGAGTTGTGGATGTGGTTTATTTTGCAGGTTTTGGCTAGACATCGAACGCATATTTACGGCCACGTAACAGTGTTTATGGCGTCCAATAACGCACGCCATGCCAGACGCTAGAGGAAGCTCAAATCGATCAAAATTGGCAGCTATTCAGGGGACATGGCGTCTGACTGTGGACGCCAGTTATCCCTGGATGGCGTCCATAGTCAGACGTCAACGTAAAGCATATGGCGTCAGACTTTGGACGCCATCTAGGGATAACTGGCGTCCACAGTCAGACGCCACTCATGGCGTCCGCTGTCAGACACCCATTTTATTGGCGTCCAATAGTGACGCCCGTTTTAAAAATGAGCGAGCGGTCGTGGCTTCTACTTTCTGGCGTCTCTTTGCGGACGCCCGTCCCCGTATAGCGTCCACTGACGGAAGCCACTGGATGGACGCCCTGGACACCTTTTCTTGTATTGTTAACAGTTGTCTATCTCTTGAACATCTCTCCCACAAGAGTTGTTATCAATGCAACTCCATATGAAGTATGAAGAGAAAAAAGCCCACTGTAAGTCACCTCAAGGTCTTTGGTTGTATTGCATATGCCTTGATCAGTTTAAGAAGCAAACTTGATGATAAGTCAGTCAAGTATGTTCTTATTGGTTATGCAATATACTCTAAAGCTTATAGACTGTACAATCCTGCAACTGGTAAAGTGATAATCAGCTGGAATGTCATCTTTGATGAAGAATCAGATTGGAATTGGTCAAATGAGTCCAATGATGAAGGCAATCAAAGGATAATCAGATTACACTGGATTATCAAGGTCTTTAGCCGTTGGTTCAGAATAATGAGGAGGTGATACAATCACTACCACACTCACCATCAAGGAGCAGCAACTCCTCTGAATTCTCAAAGGAATCTCCTCCAAGAAGTCATTGGCTGACATTTACGAGACCTGTGGCTTTGCACTAATGGCTACAGAACTAACAAGCTTTGAAATAGTTGTGCAAAAGGCTGAGTGGCAAGCATCCGTGGAAAAGAAATCAGGTGCATTCAGAAGAATAACACCTGGAAATTGGTTTATCTTCCTTTGGGGAAGAAAGCAATTGGTCTAAAGTGGGTTTTCAGGACGAAGTTCAATACAAATGGAAGCATATAGAAGCCAAAGCAAGATTGGTGGCAAAAGAGTATGCTCAACTTGAAGGGGGACTTTGGTGAAACCCTTTCACCTGTGGCAAGGTTTGAGACTATGAGGGTTATTCTGGCCTTAGCAGTACAACTAGGCCCGTCTGTACATCAATTTGATGTCAAATCAGCCTTTCTGAATGGTGAATTGCAGGAGGAAGTCTATGTTGATCAGCCACAGGGATTCTTGAAAGAAGGAGAAGAACCAAAGGTATACAAACTGAAAAAGGCTTTGTATGAGTTGAAGCAAGCACCAAGGACTTCGTACAGCAGGATTGACATGTTCTTCTCTGAAGATGGCTTTGAAAGAAGTGAGAATGAGCCAAAATTGTATGTCAAGAAGGATAAGGAAAAGGGAATACTGGTGGTATGTCTCTATGTAGATGACATCATCTACTTCATCACATCTCAAAGGGTGCTAGATGGGTTCAAAACTGCAATGAAGAATAAATTTGAGAGGACTGATCTTGGCTTGCTGCAATATTCTCTGTGGTTAGAAGTACAACAGAGGCAAGATGGGATATTCTTATGCCAAAAGAAGTATGCCAGTGATCTGCTAAATAGGTTCAAAATGGTGGAATGCAAGGCAACAGTCACACCTATGAACACTAATGAAAAGCTTCAGAAGGATGATGACAGAACACCCTCAAATGATTGGATGTACAGAAGCTTGGTAGGTGGTCTGAACTACCTCACACACACAAGACCTGACATTGCTCACTGTGTGGGAGTAGTCTCTAGATACCTACACAATCCAACCAAGCAACATTTTGGAGCAGCAATGAGAATCATAAAGTATATCTCATGAACAATAGGGTATGGAATGTGGTATACCAAGTCTCAAGACTTCAAGTTGACAAGGTATATTGACAGTGATTGGGCTGGGTGTGTAGATGATAAAATAAAGGATCACATCAGGATCAGTCTTCACCCTCGGTTCAGGGGCTATCACGTGGAGTTCCAAGAAGCAGCAAAGTAGCATTGTCCTCCTCAGAAGCTGAATATCTAGCAGTGGGGTCTGCAACAAGGCAGGCTCTTTGGCTAAGGAAACTGATGGCAGATTTGGGATATGCTCAAGAAGAAGAAATTGAACTATGGTGTGATGATAAATCAACCATTGGAATGACTAAGAACCCCACATTTCATGCTAGGACCAAGCACATTGAAATGCAACACCACTACATTAGAAAATTGGTGACTGAAGGGCAAGTTGAACTCAAATTGTGTGGCATAAACAATCAGAATGTTGATGTGTTCACAAAGGCAATAAGTCAGGCAAAGCATCGGTTCTTCATGAACAGAATTGGCATGAAGATGTTCGAGTTAAGGGGTCGTGTTGAAAGTGTAACTCAAACATCCTAGGCCAACTTGGAGTGCAAGTAAAGCAAGGAGTGTAGCTAGTCCATGTTTGGCTTGGTCAAGCTACAAAGTAGGAAGTAGTACCTACATCTTGTTAGTAGTTAGTTTATGATCCTATTTTTGTGTGTGCCCCTTGTATTTAGACATGACATGAGATCATGGAAGACGTGGGAAGAGTGGATGTTAATTAGTAGCTCACTTCATTTTTATTTAAAGCATTGTAATTTCAGTTTTTGATAATTCACTCAATCAAGCTTTTCTTTCCATAATATTAACAATTTCACAAAATAGTTACAACATCTGCATTATTCATGTTTTCCCATAAAAGATGTGTTAAATTTGATTTTGTAGGTCAATCTGCATTTGTTATGATTCTACGAGCCGTAAGTCGTTGCTCAATAAAATTAGGGTCGTGCTTTTTCCTAACGAGCGTTTACTCAATCCTAACGACATTTTACCTATTTGCCCCCGTCATTTCCCAACGCTCTCAAAAGTGATGTTGACTTTCTCTCTGAAACACTCCCAAATTTGACCTAATTGAATTCGACCACCCAACCCACCGGCCATCACCACCACCACCGTGACCACCGCCACCACCACCATCTAATTCGTTCCCTAAACCCTAATTTACTTCACCAATTGCAATTAAACAATAATTAGAAAAAAAAAGTAACTAAACCATAATTTAATCCTTCAATTTCAATTAAATTTTGATTAGACAAAATAATTAATGTAACCAAACAATTGATTTAGGGAAAACGACAATTAGTTTATCATTAATTGAATTAGGGCTAATGATCGATCCTCTAATTTACTCCACCAATTTCAGTTAAACAATAATTAGAAAAAAAAAGTAACAAAACACTAATTTAATCTTTCAATTTCAAAATTAAAGAGTAATTTGAAAAAAAGTAATTACCGTAGCCAAATAAGTAATTTAGGAAAAACGGTGATTACTCCAATTGAATTAGTACTCATAATTGATTCGTAATTGTAGTTTGAATAGTTGTATGCAAATGAGAGAAAAGTTGTTCTTGGTTGAGAGAACAGTGAATTATGAGAAGGGTAAATTTGGAAATATTAAGAAAAATACGTTAGATTGAGTAAAGTTGCGTTAGGAAAACGTAATTTCGTAAAATTATGCATCTACTATTGTACCCTTTGTTCCATTTATCTCTACGTAATATTTTGCAACGCTTTGCTTCCGACATTATTGTGACGCTTAACTTTTGATATTTGTTTACGACGCTTAATTTCGACAGCACTTTGCTTTGACATTAAGTATGTGTCAATTATGACATACGGCGCTTTGCTTCCGACATTATTTTTGCTTTCAGAAGCTTTTGTTGTGTTGCTTTTTTGTGGTGTTGTCACTAATCACTATTTATTACCGTATTTATTTTCATTACGTACCATTTCCAAAAGTGGAGTGGTAGATGATGCACTTACGAATTCTCATATGGCGGATTATATATTATGGCAGTTTTTTTTTCAATATTGTAAGTATGCAGAATCAGAATGTCTTCCTTTCAGATCTTTGCGTATATATAGTTAAGTAAACTGTACAAAAGTAATTACAACATTCTGTTACACAATTAGTTGCTACTCCACTTTCAGCTCTCCTACATTCCCTCGTCACCAAGGCATCATCTTAATATCGATGCCCATCACAGTATTTCTATGCTCACATTTTTCTTTTTTACAGTCATATACAGGGCCGAGAAAGAACGGAAATGTACGTATGTAGATCACCCTTCTCTATGAAGACCATCATCATCAAACCTAAGAAAGCTTTTGAACCACTTAGCTGAGCTTTTTGGAATTCGGGTTAGATTGTTCTTGTAATCCACGTAATACAGCCCGAACCTGACAGAATACCCGGAATTCCACTCCCAGTTATCTAGCAATGACCATGCAAAGTATCCTCGCACCTCACACCCATCTTCCCTGTAAATTGATATCGAATTAGACCATCTTTTAGCAAATCCTTCCATTCATACCTTTCTTTTGGATTTCAGAATGAATGACATGAGGGTTTTTTACTTTTACCTTATGGCAGCCGACAGGTTCGATAGGTAGTCCCTATGAAACTCAATCCTCCTATCATCTTGTAATGCTTCCTTCAAAGCTATACTTGATTTTTCATCCATGCCTGCAAGAAATAACATCACTTAGTTTAAATTGTTCATGATCAGCAAAAAGTAATGAATCTTTACCTCCACGGGAAATGAGGTGAGACGTGAGTTATGGCTTGGGTGAGTTTTAGGTTTGAAATAAAAATCCTGATTCCATACATCACCATTCACCATCCCATTTTATTATACTACCTCCGTCCAAAAAAGATCGCCCCATTTCCTCATTATATGTGAGGAGTATTTTAATGAAACAGGGAAATCTTAGTGGGACAGATGGGAGTAGTACCCAAGACCGTTGTTAGTTGTTACCCATGTTTTTATATTTCACTCAGACAATGACATGAATCATACTCAGTATATAGCTTAGCTAAGTTACCATTTTCTGTAATGAACACCGGTGGGTTCCCATATGTTTCGCGAATATAGTTTGATAAAGATCGAATCCCCCAAGGCACGATGTGTAGCCAGCTAGAACCGGCCTGGTGAATCAAAGATAGCAAGTTCAGTAACTAATCTCCTGCTGCTTCTAACAAAACAAAAAATGACAGTATATGTAGTCAGAACTCTAAAGCATGTTGGTACTTTACCTTTTCTCCAATGGATTTTCCAAACCTATAAGCTGAATTCATAAAATGGTAACAAAAAGAGTATTAATATCTATATACTCCATGCTAGGAACATGAAACCAGACGAAGCAGTTTTGTAGATCTCTTACACGAAGTAATGACAGCAGCATCAGTTGATGCATCCTGGAGTATGAACTTCCTGAAACGAGTCCTGTCATTTCGAACATATAATGTCGTGTAATGGTTAACACCAACGAAATCCAGTGACCCTGTCAGCAGGTTTGACATCTTAGGTGTGATCTCAGGAAGCCTATTCCCTACGAGTTCTTGCATTGAGTTTGGGTACTTTCCAAAGAAGAGCGGGTCAAGGAACCTGATTGAGTGATATCTCACTGTTAAATGATTCAAAAACAACTGATTTGCAGGTTGATGTTTTTGTTTAAGCAAGTCATTACCATCCAAGAGAGAAATCAATGGCTCTTTGTGCTGCATCTAGATCTTCTTGTTTATTGGTAATCGGTTTAAACCACTTTGCATCTACTGCAATCCCAATAGATCCTCCTTGATCTTCCTGAATGAGTAAACCATAATGTTTCAGCGAGGTACTTCACGAATTCAAGGAAAAACTACTTGATCGTTAAAAAAACTGTACCTTGTAATTTTTCTGGTAACTACGGTAGACAACAGCATGAGACTGTAGGATATTATGAGCTACTATGTAAGGTTCAGTAGAGGATTTTCCTTTTTTACAGATTAGATGACCAACAATTGAGCATCTCCCTGGAGCTTGGACACCTAAATCATACCCTTGGATGCAATAACCACGTGGCTCGTTGAATGTGATCCAGTATTTCACCCTATCTCCAAAAGCTTTAAAGCAGGTTGATGCATAGTTCTCGAAGTCAGCTCTGGAGATACATGACACTCGTCATTAAATCAACGACATTCAGCTTCTCACAGTTGTAAATCCTTCTAAATCTAAGGTGCACAGAGCAACAATAATGGCAATCATAATAATTACAGTAACAACGGTGATGATGATTGTGATGATTTTATTAGCACAGGAAAAGAACACCACTTCATCAAACTGGATCAGCTAGTCACAATTTTCATGTCCTATATACGATGCTATGCATATTCTAAGTTCTAAACATTTTATGGTACTTACATAACTTGATTGCTCAACCATCCTTCATAGCGGTCTTCGAGAGCCTGTGGTAGATCCCAATGATATAAGGTTACATACGGCTGGATTCCTGATTTGAAGAAAACCATTTTTAAGCCATCACTCTATTAGACTTTGAGTTTCGTACAATGTATGCATATTAACATCGAGTCTGAATCACCTTTGTCAAGTAAAGCATCAATGAGATTATTGTAGTACTTTATTCCTTCTGGATTTGGTTCTCCTGTACCATCTGCGGTGTACAAGCACAATAAGAGGCAAATCACTAGCTCATAATTTCCCTGTGCTAGTAGAAAGGAACATCAATTGAAATAAACGATGTTATTTATGGTGAAAGCAAAGTCTTACTTGGAAAAATTCTTGGCCAAGATATTGAAAATCTGTAAGCATCCATTCCCATATCCTTCATCAATTGTATGTCACTCTGAATTTCCACACATTACAAAGAAGCAAATTTAAAAGTAAAACAAGTCGATTATACATTTTTCTTTCTTTCTTTCAAGGATTTGAAAGAATCCGCATTATCTGTGTTACTCCAACTGTCCAACTCGCCATAGATGTGACATCTCAAACACGACAGTTTTATTTAAATGAATAGGTAGTTTTTCTAATATTCATAACTCATAAGAGTCATCGTCAAACGCTCAAATTTGGTAGAGTCACAATCTTGAAGGAATGGAATACAAAATGTAACGTCAAATAAGACTTTACATTTTCACTGGAAAGTTTCTACAAGGCCTTTGTTGTTCGGTAGATTACTTTATTTGGAATCGAAATTAAAATAATGCTTGTAGTAACTACTCCGTATAAATAAATATTTAACAACTACTTGTGCATCATTCGAAGTCACAATCTGGCAAACCAGTCATGCTTACACGCCCAAGATAAGTACCGTAATTTTAAATAAATATCTGACCCAAAAACTAATAATATTCGTTCCTCCGATAGTCCGATTCATTTCTGTGCATCATTTTCCAAAATTGGCCATCATTTTTTTAGAAAAAACACCCTTCATTATTGTTGAGAATGGACTCCTATACCCAAGTAATCACATGTGTCCCACATTGAAAGATGAGAGAAAGATGATCCACCTTATAAAGCAAGGGTTACTCCTTCAACTGCCAATTGGTTTTAGAGTGGAACCCTCATGTAATTTCACAATTACTAATCCAATTCCTATGTTATAACCTGCATTTTGAATCAACTTGGCGACCCTATTTAGGGTATTTTTTTAAAGGAAGCATGCATTTGGGGGGAATTCGAACCTGGGAGATGTTGTCTACAATACGTTCGTCTTAAGCACTACTACCGATTTAGTTGATTGGTTGAGGTAGCTTGATAAATTATACTCCCTCGGTCTCGTTCATTTGTTGGCAACTTTTTTTTATATTTTAATAAAAGGACAACAAACGAAAACGAAGGAGACGGGGAAGAGGTAGTATGAGAGTGTATAAAATGGGTATTATTAATCCAGTAAGTTGGTTGGTCTTGGTTGCGTAGATAGATAGATGAAGTTGATTCGAAAAGAGGGAGAAGTTAGTTAGTTACCTCAAACCTATGGTATTGATCAACAGCTATATTTGCATTGCTAAAATCCAATATTCTTCCTACAATTTAGTGAAAAGGGCGTCACTTAATTGGGAAAATTTATTTATTTAGAAGAAGATGGTAAGTTAGTCAAAAGGAACCTGGTAATCTTGAGAAACTATCCCATATGCTTTCCCCTCTATTCCCTTCATTTACAGCTCCTTCAAACTAATTAATTCATTAATTAATTAATTAGTAGGAGAAGTAATAATATAACAGAGAGAAGATGAAGAAGAAGATGAAGATGAATAACCTGGAAAGCAGAGGAGGCAGTGCCGAATTGAAAGCCATCAGGGAAATAACTTCTGTTAATCTCAGATGAATTAATTGGCGAGATTAAGAAGATGAAGTTTAGCAGCAGAAACATACAAACATTCATTACATTATTGTTATTCATTGAGATATGAATGAATGAATGAATATTGGAAATGGGAGTTCGGTGGGTGCAATTAAATGTTTGTGTTTGCTTTAAAGTTTAAAGAATGAAAGACGATTATGATTTACGGAGAAGAAGTTTGCCCAAAACAGAAAAAAGCATATGTTTTGGAGTATATCTTAAATCTTAATCTTAATGACAGGGGTGAGTCATGAGTGAGAGGTGAGGTGAGGTGAGGTTTGGGATGGTGAGATTCCAAGAGTTATTTATGACTTCAGAAATGGATGAGACTGATAAGTGATTATTTGTATGCGACCCAGCGTGTTTGAATACTGCACGTTATGTACTCCCTGCCACAACATCACACCGTCACTCGTTTACTTTCCTATCTTACACCGTTTCCATCTAACTTTACGACCTAGGTTATGTTAAATGGAGTTATGTTAATCAATAATTTAGCAAAGTATTAAGATGAACTTCTATCGAATAGTGCACTTGACGGTTCCTCATGACCTTCACAATTGTTGTACTTTCTATGAATATTCTAAGCACAAAGTCCCCACCCCTACTTCATCCACTTGCATGTACGGTCAATTGTTGTACTCATCTGCATGACTCTATTAGTAGACCCCACTTATCATATACTGTAGTAATTTAATTATAATCGCTACCTGTTTATCAATTGTAGTAACTTAATTATAATCGTTATTTTTATTAAAAAAATTGATTGTACGTTTTTAACAAATTTCTACATTAAAAAATAATGATGTTGTTATTAAAATGTTTTTTTATAATAAATATATTGGTAGTTGAAAAAAAAAAGGTAGGAGGCAGATATGTGGGGTAGAGAAAGTAAGAAGTCGTTGAGTTGAAAAGTAGAAAATGATTGGGTTAATGACCTAGTTATTATTTTCTGAATGAGAATGTACAAGATGATTAGACACAAATTGTCGTTTTTGAGTCAATAGACTAATAGAGTGAGTAAATTCACTTGATCATTGTGTCTGTAATTGCAAATTCATTGAATATACATAAGATAGTTCACCACTTTTAAGAAAGGTGGTAAAGTAAGGTTATTATTGGTAGTTTCATCAAACTTAAGTAAAGAAAAAGTAGTGATATTTTGTGTAAATAGAGGAAGCATAGGAAGATTATAAGGCCAAGTTTTTTTGTCAAGAGAGAAATGTAAAGTTTGATTGGATTGTCCATTTATGGTACTACCTCTATCCATTTTTAATCTTCCTACTTTTCTTTTTGGATTATCCATCTTTAAACTTTCTACTTATAATATTTTCTTTTTTGATTGATTTTCGTGGTCAATATAATTTCTGACCCCACATTCTCTCTCAACTTTCATTTTCCACCGCACATACTTCACTTCACCCTTAATTTTTGTGTCAACTCCCCCATAAAAGTTTAAATTTGGATGGAGGGAGTAACCGTAAAGAATTATTTGGATGTGAGAGAGTATGAATAATCGTGTTAGTGGTGGTTATTAGGGACTTTGCTTACCTATTCTATTGTTTTCATCTTGTTGCATGCTATTGTTTATTGTCTTTTATTTAGCATTAGGTTAATACCCGTGCAAAGTTGCACAGGTATATATAAAAGACTTGTGTAGATAATCATGTTTGGATATCAACCTTTAACAAAAATAATTTACCATATGGAAAAAATATGTGCTTAAAATCAACTTGAATTATACACACATGAAAAATTAATGCAAAGATGCATGCTTGACATGTAACTGTTATCATGATATACACGTATCTCGTATGTTTGATATGATTATTCGTTGAGTAATTAGTCTTAACTTATGTTTTATAAAATAATGGAAAATTTACTTTTAGTAGAACTAACTTGATACGAAAATCATAACCTAAAACATTTTAAGAAATTGCGAATAAAAAATAGACCCCTAATTGAAACCAGCTCAAGGAAAATCAAAGTGTAACATTAAAAAGATAAGTGTGATTGTTATCTCGTAAGTTAATATAAAAAAATATTAATTCTTTCCAATACTCCATAATAAATACTTATGTACAGATTAATATCACAGCAGTCGTGTAATACGCTCCAATTTCAATATTTCAAATTAGTCTTTCTCATTAGTAAGTATTCTATCAATAAATGAAATATATATTAAAATCTTCATAACTAATATCCATTTTATTTTATTTTATAAATTCTTATTGGTATACCCGTCCAATGTTATTTTAATCTACATATTTATTTTATTTACACCCGTCCAATTTTGCACGGGCATTAACTTTTTTTGAGTAAAGCGTGGTCTATTGTATTAAATCAAGCTTCGCCAACTCAATCACGGCACAGTTTGCTAAAAATTCGAGACAAGGACCACCTCGGTGCCCACGACATTACAAAATCTAGCTAGCCAGTGGGCAACGATATTCCCTCCACGCCTAGTATGTAAGACAAAATACGACGAAAAATTCATAAGAAGATAACTAATATCAACAAAGCAAATTTCTATGGGACTTCTCCACTTATGATGTTGAGACACATGATGGGTAACGTTCCAAGAATCGCTTTCCAGGACGACATCGGTAAAACCCCCGAAGATAGCTTGATGCAGTCCAAAGATAGCTGCCTTTGCTTATGCTATTTCGGGCTCCCACCTCGCCATCCTCCGTGTACTTCCCAACCGCAAAATCTCACCAACTTCATTTCGAATAACAAAGCCCAAACCTATAGAATCGTCCCCCAAGACCGCCGCATCGACGTTGATTTTTACCTTCCCCGCACTCGGTCTTATCCACGAGTTGCGCCCAACTCTAGTTCTCCGGTTAACTTGCAGGTTATATACATTATTTTGGTACAAACCGTAGTCTTGCACCAACGTTTTCAGCCCGTTGCAAATAATCGTGGGAGGTGTGGGTTCCTTATTCTTGAAAATCATCGAATTATGAATGGTCCATGCGGCCCATGCTAAGGTGAGAAGGTGGATATGGGCCATGGTATTCAGACTCTCAAGAACCCCCTTTATGAAGTCAGTACAACACCCTCCTTCATACTCTTCACTCGCCCCTGTAAACTCCGTATCCATCCACACTCCCCGTGTAACAGAACAGGAAAACAGAGCATGAAACGTGGTTTCGATTGTACTCTCACACAGACCACATAGTGGGCTATCCGTACAATGTCTAAAATGAAGACGATGTTTTACGGCCAGTGTTTCCGAGCAAGCTCGACAAGCAAAGTGGGCTAATTTGGGCGGTATTCGAAGGCTCCAAATGGTTCTCCAGAGCTTTTCATTGTTATTCTTCGTGAGGGTCCCAAGAGCATTGTCAAAGCCATTTGTACCCAATCGGTATGCAGATTTCACCGTGAACACACTGTCTTGGGAGAGCCACCAGTAAAGGACGTCCTCTTCCTCTCTCAAACTTAAAGGCAACTCGAGAGCCGACCGCACATCATTCTCAACCAGTAGCTCCTACATCCTTTCAACGTTCCACTCTCTTTTGTCGTGATCAATTAGATCAGCCACTCTCATATCTGCTTCAGCGTTGACATTAGGAATTGGGATTCGGCTTGCTGTTCTACCCGGAAGCCAACCATCAGACCACACATTAATGTGGTGCCCATTGCCAACTCTCCGTTTAAGCCCATCCAAGAGGAGAGGTTTTGCGCCCTATAAAATTCTCCAGCATAAACTCGGGTCGTAGCCTCGCCTTGCCTCCAAGACCGATGTATGCTTTTAATATTTAGCCTTGAGAACACGAGCCACAAGAGATGTTGGTTTCATGTAAAGTCTCCACACTTGTTTAGCCAGTATAGCTTGGTTCAACACCCACATATCCCGAAAACCCAGCCCTCCTTGCCCTTTCCCGCGACATAAATTCTCCCATTTCGTCAAGTGAAGCTTTCGTTTTGCCTCAGTCGAGCCCCACCAAAAATGAGCCATGGTCTTATGCAACTCATTAATTGTGCCCTCCGGATTAGCAAACACACTCATCATATATGCCAGAATTGCTTGAGCAACCGCCTTGATCAATATTTCCTTCCCGGGTTTGGAGAGTAGTTTTTCGTTCCACCCGTTGACCTTTTTCCATACCCTATCTTTGATTCCCGCAAAAATCATTTTTTTTTTATCGTCCGATGATGGTAGGCAGACCCAGATATTTTTCATGTCGCTCGACCTCGCGAACACCCATAATATTCTTATTAATCTCGCTTCTTGCTTGACTAGTAACTCTTTTACTAAAACGACCTCCGTCTTGGAATAATTGATTTTCTGTCCCGAAACTCCCTCATATTGGCTAATGATATTAGCTATCTTGAAGCATTCATCCAAAGTCGCCCTAGCAAAGAGTACACTATCGTCTGCAAAATAAAAGAGGTGTGAAATAACAGGAACTCCCCTACAAATTCGCATCCCATGAATTTTTCCTCCCGGACAGCGCGCTTAATCAGGTAGGAAAAAGCATCTGCACACATAAGAAAAATATACGAAGAAATCGGGTCGCCTTAACGAAGGCCACGACTTGGTATAACTCTTAGCTTCTCCTCACATCGCCATTGATCACAAAAGCGTGTGAGACGGTGCTAATGCAACCCATCACCCGCCTTACCCAGACCTCTGAAAAGCCCATCTTCAACATCATGGATTCCAAGAAAGTCCACTCCACTCTGTCGTAAGGTTTTCTCATATCATACATGAGCGCAATATTACCCTCTTTACCTTCCCCTTCTTGTTTCATAGCAAGGAAAACTTCAAACGCGATGAGCGCATTATCAGTTATGAGTCGGCCTCTGGTAAACGCACTATGTTCCGCTATCACAATATCATTCATCATAGGTTTAAACCGATTTGCAAGCCTCTTAGATAAAATTTTATACAAGACATTACACAAGCTAATCGGCCTAAATTCCGTAATTTTTCGAGGTTCGGATGATTTTGAGATGAGAACCACGGACGTGTCATTCAGGTGGCCCAAATCTCCACCTTCTTCCCACCACTTACGAACAAAAGAGCAAATATCGGATCCCACTATATCCCAATTTTTTTGATAGAAGAGAGCTTGCATTCTGTCCGGTCCTGATGCCTTATTCGGGTGCATATCAAAGAGGGCTCCTCTAATTTCCTCATCTTCTAGATGACGCATCAGTTTAACATTTATTTCCTCACTCACTACTGTATCAACACCATCTATCACTTCATCAACCTCTGAACCCCTTGAGTTTGAAACAACCCATTAAAATATGACGTAACAATGCTCGTTATTTCCGTCTCGGTTGTATGCCATTCACCCTGTTCGTTCTCCAGCCCCTTTATAGTGTTCCGTTTTCTTCTTTGACTTGATTTATGATGAAAGTAGGCCGTGGTTTTGTCACCATCTTGCAACTCGATTTTCTTGCGCTGGTATACCAGTATGTTCCGTTTTGTCTTCTCAATGTATCGAGTTCACTAACCAGACGGTTACAATTCCCAAGCATGTCAGCGGAGGGAGCTTGCTTCTGCCATGCGACCAATTCTTATTCTTTGAGGCGTATCTTTTTCTTAATTTCACCAAAGGTAAGCTTGTCCCAGTGGGTCAACTCACTAGCGCACCTGCTCACCTTTTCCCTTATCGTCCCGTCCTCGCCCGGGTCCCACGCCCTGCGTATGACATCACGACATCCCGGGTCGGACAACCACATTGGCTCAAACGTGAATCACCTTTTCCTTCTATTCCAGGTGCGCAACCGCTCAGTGTTGAGAACAATCGGGGCGTGGTCCGAGGCGTAAATAGACAAATGGGTCACACTAGTTTCAGGGAAGCGTTGTGACCAGTCAAGATTCACCACCGCCCTATCAAGTCTTTCTCTTATGATCTGTCCCACCACCCTCCCTCTTTGCCAAGTAAAAGGGTTTTCAGAAAAACCGAGATCGTGTAGGTTACATTCGAGGAGAGTATCACGAAATGCGTTCATAGCTCTATCACCCCGAGCAGCACCCCCTTCCTTCTCACTTGAGCACAAAATTTCATTAAAGTCTCCAAGTAACAACCTCGGTGAGTTATTAGCTGCACAAATGTCCCGAATTAGCTCCCACGTTTTGTGTTTTTTACTAGCACGAGACCACCCATAGACTCCCACAGCCATCCAGCTTCCTCCTCTAGCTTCGTCCCCCACCTTGATACAAATATGATGTTGGTCATACGACATTAAATCCGCTTCCACATTCCTCCACCACAACCCTAAACCACTTGATCTTCCTTGACTACTAACACATAATCATTTATTAAATCCACATTTATTTTTAACTTTCTCTAACTCACCCGCCTAAATCATCGTTTCCATCACGAAAATGATGTCCGGGCACTCCCTCCAGCACATAACTTGGAGGGTATTAACCGTTAGGGGATTGCCCAACCCCTGATAGTTCCAACTTAAGAGTTTCATTATCCTTCGCAGGGTTGCTCACTAACAGCCACCGCTAATTTCTGGTTGACGTCCAACACCATATTATCGTCGCCCTTCCTAGCCTCCTCCTCGATTAAGTTGACACCCGTAATAAGTTTCAATTTTTTGTCTTCACCAGTAATCCCTTCCACTTCGATGTCCCTATCTCTCTTGTTCGACTTACCCCGAACCCTGACCCCCCCCCCCCCTTATATTGTCACTACCCTCCCTCTCGTAGCGATTCCACTTTCCGCCAGAACTGTGGCGCATTCCCCCTACTTGTCACAGCAACCTCATGAGCCTCGGCCAGCCCCACCCTCAAACTCTGATCAGTTTCGTCTATGTTTTTCAGGTTGGCTTCTAATGTGTAGCTCGCCTTGCTCACCTCTCCCTTTTGCACCGTACTTTCTTCTGTCTGATTTCCAGCCGTCACCACAAACTCTTCAGCCCCGGTCTCATTACCCATCAATCGCCCCTCCTCCTCCTCATCCATTCTAGCTCGCAGCGGTGACCTAGGTTGCACGGACACTCCTCCAAACCGTTGTGTCGTGTCGGACACCAGTGTCGGACATCGACACACGTCAGACACACGACAATACGTCTCGGACACCTGAAAAACTGTGTCCGGTTTTTTAATTTATTTAGAGACGTGTCAGACACGTTTTATGTTAATTTGAGATGTGTCGGCCACGATTCATACTATTTGGAGACTCATCGGACACACTTATCGTTGTTTATGAATTTGTGAACTTTAATAAAACAACAATATTATATGTTTATGGGGTTGCGTGATACTATAAACCTTCTACTTAAGACTAAATAATTAATTAATTATTATATTACAGTAGTATAATTGTTTGAGTTTTTTAAGATTTGATTTTAACTTTGAGTTTATACGATTTTAATTTTTGTTTTGTTATTTTACGATAATTGCTATAGTTTAAGTAACCAAACCTATAATTTAGGTGTAAAAATCTTCAAATTTTCTTTGTTTAAATATGTATATTGATTTATATTTTCTGCCGTGTCCGTGTCCTATAAATTTTCGAACGTCGTGTCCCGTGTCCAATATGTCTCCGTGTCTGTGTCCGTGTCAGTGTCTGTGCAACCTAGGCGGTGACCCACCCTCCATGAGATTAGTAGAAGCTCGACGAGCCTTGTTCCGAACTGCAATAGATTGCAGTTGCTCGATGATTCGCGTCATAGCCTCCTCTTCTCTCCTTTTCTAGTTCAGCTTCAAACTCCGGGTTAAGACTTCGCCCCTTCATTCCTCCGGCCTCATCGCCAGATTGCTTTGATGGTCTCCACGGGGATGCTCGCTGCTCCTCCCAATAAAGTAATTCTACTTCCTCGGAAGGGCCTTCCTCACAGTCCTTCTCGCCATGGCCCAAGACCTCACACCCATAACAAAACAATGGTATTCACTCATATTTCACCGAAAATTGGACTACGTTACCCTTCTGCATCCTAATTTCAATATGTTTCGTTAATCTGAACCGGACGTCGTGCAGAAACCGGATCTTGATTACCCTGTCAATGTACGTGTTGGTCGCCTCATCTACCCCAATATAACCACCCAACTGTCGACATATGCTACATATATTGTCGTTGTTAGTTCTACCCTTCAAATATAAGTCATAGACACGTGCCCATAAGGGTACATGGAATAAGGGGGTGTCAGTGAGTTTACCTTCCACGGTAGGATCGTTAAAGCACCATATGAATTTATCAAAGTGCCATGGTTAGCCCTCGACAATTTTTGCCTTATCGTCGGCCGAAGCGAATTGGAACAAGAAAATACAGTCTTTAACGTCAATAACGTTAACATGAATCGTACCTTTAGTTAACCATATTTTCGTCATGGTGTCAATGGCCGCCTTCGCATTAACGGCCTTATTCGACCACAACTTCCCGAGTAGGGCAAACTTCTCCTTCGTACTCTCTTTGTCCTCATCCTCCTTCCAATCGAAAATCGTTTCTTCGCCCATCTTACCCTTCCCCTTATCACGCTCGAATTGCAACTCCGTCAACATGATCGGTAAAATGATGAACGGAACCCTAGCCCCTAGCGCGTAGTGATTAAAACCACGAAAATCGGGTGTGGAATGACACAAGGAAAAACCCTCGACGACTCTCACAGGAAAAACCCTAGAGAAGACTTTTTTTTTGTTATTACACGGGTATTGCTATTAAATGAAAAACATTTTTGAAAATGTTTAATCAATGTTAGATTATTTGTATAAAAATAATTTAAATCGCAAGTAACATAATAAGTTGTTTTGTCAACATACTTACATCTATGGTGTTCTCAAATGTTTTAACCCCATGATAAATTATATTAGTGTCAAAATATAATAAACTTGTGTCTTTGACGTTTTAACAAATGTACATACCAAAAATATCTTGTTACTATGAAAATTTTGATTAATACGGAGGATTATATAAGATTAATGGTTATTATAAATTTTATACTCATATTTATATTATATAAATTAATATGGAAAATGATATGATTTAAGAAGGTGCGTTTTGGCTCCAAAAATCATGTTTTGGTTTCTATTTTAATTTGGTGAATAGAGTAAACTACTTAAGTGATTGTGATTTCAATGTGGTGTCTTTGGTTTATAAGACCTGTTATTAAAACCGATTTCTTAAGTTATATTAAAGAGACCAATTGTCACCAAAAATGGTCTCTTTGATCATTGCACAAGACAAAAGTAAAGAAGGCAAAGAGACCACTTAATTCCCAAAACCAGTTTCTTTGATATTCTAAGAGACCATTTATTGCTCAAACCCGGTTTCTTTTATATCAATCTTAAAGACCAGTTATAGAATAAACCCGGTCTCTTAGAGTATATTTGAAAATAAAAAAAATACTCGAAAATAAGAAAAATACTACTACTCGAAAATAAAAAATCGACGCCTACACAATATTAACAAAAATCACTATTACTTGAATATTAGTCGTAAACTCCAAAGTTACATTAGGTCAACGGATCTCAAAAGTTATGTACATATTTACCTTCGTACAAACTAATCTAAAATTATAAAACGATAAAATCCAACGCACTCTTTAGATTAAATTCGTTGTCAAAATCATCTAATCTACACCCGAGCACGAATTCATCACATTCGCCTCCTGCATAAATTGTCAAAAAAACAAGAAGCAAAAGCATAACTATGTATGCAACTTGAAATTTCGTGAAAGCTATGAGCTGTAAGCGAAGTAAGATAAGAACAGAACAAAAAAAAAATCAGTTCGCATATAGTAGTATCTTTTCGCTCTAATATTAACCGAGTTTTGGTTGGAACTCCTAATAGCTCTTAATTTTAAACAGAACACACAATAAGAAAAGCAAGAATACCATCAAAACATAATCACATTGCTCAGAGATTTCCAACTTGTATTAGCTCATTACTGAACAAATAATTGATCATATTCAGGTTGAACTGTAGACACGGAAAATTTATTTAAGTGTCGAAAATACAAGAAAAATAATTATTCTGAGTCAACAACAAATTTGACTTAGTTTAGTTATATTTGTCCCGTAAAAGTTAAAGACAGCTCGTTTCATTCCCGAGCTTGACTGTTTGACCCAAAAGTCAAATAGTTGTAAGTCTGGCCCAAAAGTCAAGAAAATGTACCATTGGGCCAAAAGTCAAGAAAATGCCAAGTTGACCCAAAAGTCAAGTGAATGTCAAGCGGACCGAAAAGTCAGATCATAGTCAATATGACCCAAAAGTCAAGAACTCGTCGATCTGGCCCAAATTTCAAGAAATGTCAAACTCGGCCCGAAAGTCAAGCATTGGCTAAATTTGACCTAAAAGTCAAGGAACGGTCAATTGGGTCCGAAGAGAAGTCAAGCTTTCAAAAGGCCCAACTCCAAGTCCAACAAGAATGGATGAAGAAATCCTATAAATAGAGAGCTTCCTCACCATTTTCAAGGACGACAACAAAAATATACAAGACAAGCTTACAACAAAAGGTGAAGAGAAAGAAGACTACAGGAGCTCTGAAATTCTCGAAGATCATTCCTTCCAAGTAGCAACAAGCACTACAAGATCGTGCCGCCTACTCAAGGAAGTCAAATCAACATCAAGCATCGAAAGGAGACTCAAGTCATCGCGACCCTCCTAAGAAGCTAAAGTCAAGCGAAGAACGAAGATCGTTGAAGTGTGCCTAAAGCAACGTAGTAGAATCAGAGGAAGAATAGAGAACCGAACACATAAACTTTTCTGATATTATAATTTGTTGATTCCGATTTTGTATTACAGATATTTATAATATCGTTATACAAAATTTGTTGTTACAAATTTTTGGTGAACCCGACGTGAACCCTCTACCTCTCATCTCTCCTACACAAGCAAGCCACTTCAACAAGAAGATGTCTCTCCCAGAAAACACTCCAAACACACCGAAGCAATCCTATGCATCAATCCTCAAGGAGCCTCTCAAATCAGGCATGCAATCTGCTGGTGTGTCCACTAGAGCAATGGCGAAGAAGGCTGCTGTCAATGCTGCTGCTGCTAGCCTACGCGCTGCTAATGTTCCCAGAAGGCCACGTAGATACTCCATTCAGTCCATTGCTGCTGCTGCTACTGCTTTGCTCAAGGCCTCTTCATCTCCAAGCAAGGAGCAAAAGATGTTGAGTCCCATAAGTGGATCTCCCAAAAGTGGATCCCCTCATAAGGCTGCTTCACCTTCAAAGACAAATCAGAAGGAGTTGAAGTCTTCCAATGCATCCCCTCACAAGGCTGCTTCACCTTTAAAGACAAATCAGAAGGGGTTGAAGTCTTCCAGTGCATCCCCTCGCAAGGAGAAGAAAACTTCCCCAAAGAAAAAGGAAGTTGAAGCCCCTCTTATTGCATCAGTGATGACCATTGGTGGTTCTACCCTCGAAGAGCAAGTGGCAAATATGAACAGAATCCTTGAACAAATGATGAAGGAAAACGAAGAGAAGAACAAGAGGATTGAAGATCTTCAAAAAGAAATGGAGGATCTTCGTAACAAGGGTGGCTCTAGTTACCATGGAGAAACCGAAAGTGAAGTTGGGAGTGACGGTGAGAAGGATGGTGGCGAAAAAGGTGGTGAAAAACCTCTCAGCCAAGAACAACTGCGTGACTTGATTAACAACACCATCAAGAATCAGTTGGATGAAGGAGCTTCCTACAAACTGCGCTATGTGAGGCCGTATACAAAGAGGATCGATGAGATGCGCATGCCTTCAGGCTACCAACCTCCAAAGTTCCAGCAGTTCGACGGGAAAGGCAACCCCAAACAACATATTGCACACTTTATCGAGACTTGCAACAACGCAGGGACTGATGGTGACTTACTGGTGAAACAGTTTGTCCGTTCCCTTAAAGGCATCGCCTTTGATTGGTACACGGACTTAGGTTCTGAGTCCATCGACAGTTGGGATCGCTTGGAGACCGAGTTCATGAATAGGTTCTACAGCACACGGCGCATTGTGAGCATGAGTGAGTTGACAAATACTACTCAGTGGGAAGAGGAGCCCGTTGTAGAATACATCAACCGATGGCGCGCCCTAAGTCTGGAGTGCAAGGATCGCCTGAGCGAGGGTTCTGCAGTTGAAATGTGCATCAATGGCATGAAATGGGACCTGCTCTACATCTTGAACGGTATCAAACCTCGAAGCTTTCAAGAGTTGGCGACTCGTGCTCATGATATGGAGCTGACAATCAAGGCACGTGGAAAGACTCGATCATCTTCTTCCAATACAACATCAGAGAAGAAGGAATTCAAGAAAAATGACAAGGGTTCCAAAAGCTCTTCCAAGGAAACAGTGAATGTAACCACCACCAGTGAGCCCGTCAAAATTTCGGGAAAACCCAAGCAAAACAAAGGCAAGGAGACGTACACAAGTGACTTCAAGCGTGAAAGGCCAACGCTAAAGGAGTTGCAGTCCAAACAGTATCCGTTCCCTGATTCAGATCTGTCAGGCATGCTTGATGATTTACTTGAGAAGAATATCATCCAACTACCTGAGTCAAAGCGCCCGGAACAAGCGAACAAGACAAATGATCCAAATTATTGTCGTTACCACAGATTGGTGAGTCATTCTTTGGAGAAGTGCATCACCCTCAAGGAAAGAATCATGCAACTATCCAGAGAAGGGAAGATCATCTTGGACGTGGATGATGTTGTGACGACAAATCATACCACGGCAATAGTTGGTGAATTTGATGTCACACCCATGGACATTTCAAGTGAAGAGCATGAAGTGTGCTTGATACAATTTGGAACTCTTGAGCCTACAATGTTGCAAGTACCAAAGTCGATGACATCAAAGCCGACTTCTTGGAATGAAAAGACAATCACAAATAGCTCAAATGAAGATGATGATGAAGGATGGACATTGGTCACTCGCAAGAA
This sequence comes from Agrostemma githago, assembly GCA_958450325.1. Classification (NCBI taxonomy): domain Eukaryota; kingdom Viridiplantae; phylum Streptophyta; class Magnoliopsida; order Caryophyllales; family Caryophyllaceae; genus Agrostemma; species Agrostemma githago. The sequence goes on along the minus strand of OY288249.1, from coordinate 7,917,004 downwards.
ACCAAGGAAGCCAGTGAAACTTCAAAATCAACAACCTGTTCAACGAAAGAGGAAACAAACAAAGAAGAAGGGGCCACGCCGCCCAAAGAATAAGAAGAAAGCAAAGAAAGCAAACAAGTCACAAGTCATGCCTGTTGATTTGCTAGAGCAAGGTCTTCCATCTCCAATTGTCCTAAAGGAATTCTTCCCCGAGGGCTATCTCGACGAAGTCACTGTTTACACAGTAGCGGCTGAGGTAATTGTGGAGGATGTAGAAGATGAAGAAGAAAGTGATACTTCGAAAGTAGCCACTAAAGAGGATGAGAATCTACCCAGAGACACTAAAGTGTCAGCTACGCTCGATTCTCTACCCGCGCGCATGGAGTGGAAGCAAATCTTTCATCTACCGGAGGAGATGCGCCATCAAGTTTCCCAAGCGCTTCAAAACCCTGAGCTGTATGAAGAAGAGATAAAAGATGTTGGCAAGTCTGTAGAACAAGAGACCAAATGTCTATCCTGCAACACCGCCTTGACATTCTCTGATGAGGATCTGCTTCTTGGGTCCAAACTTCACAATAGGCCACTGTATGTCTCAGGGTACATCAGAGGGAAGAAAGTAAGTCGCATTCTGATCGATGGTGGATCCGGTGTGAATCTCATGCCCAAGGCAACCATGGTGGAGCTAGGCATTACAGTAGATGAATTATCCAGTAGTCGGACGCTAATCCATGGCTTCAATCTAAATGGTGAGCGTGCAATTGGAATCATTCGCGTCAAACTGAGCATGGCAGATTTATCCTCTGACACCCTCTTCCATGTTATTAATGCAAAGACCTCGTTCAAGCTTTTGTTGGGACGACCGTGGAAGCACGAAAATGGTGTAGTTGCTTCAACACTTCACCAATGTTTGAAGTACTATCGTGATGGCGAGCAAAAGATTAATGGTGATGTTAAACCCTTCACTAAGGCAGATTCATTCTTCGCTGATGCAAAATTCTTCGAGGAAAATGCCACTTCAAGTGAGTTCATGCCGACCACTATTTCTTCCACTGGAAAAGGGGGCAAAGTTAAGGGAGCTGCAGTTTCTCCAAACAAACCTGATGTTCTCACAGAAAAGGAGGACAAGGGTAATCAATCCAAGGGTAAAGACAAAACCACCCAGGATTCAGAAACCAAGGCTCGGGAAGGAGAACTGCCAAAGAGTTCGCATCCCATCTTCCGATACATCCCAAAGTCACGGCGCAAGCAAGGACAAAGCCCTTTTGCAGAGTATCAGAATACCAAAGCAGTCCAGAAGGAAAAAGCAAAGCACAGTCCCTCAGTTAAGCAAGAATGGATGGTGAAGCTTGTTACTCCCCTAGCTCAGTCAAATGAAAAGCAAGTGGTGAAACCTCCACTAAAAGGGTTTGTTTCATCGTCTACCATGCTATATAATGGGAAAGAAGAAGGTGTATACAGTACCAATGCATACAAGTTGCTCGAAAAATCTGGATATGACTTTGAGAATCCTAGTCAATTAGGAAAGCATATACAGGTAAAAACAGATGGTGAAGCTCGAAGTCGTAGCTTAACCAAGATTGGTATAGGCTATGAAACACCAATGCCAGTCAAGATTTCAGCAAGGCACAAGGCCGACACATCGTCTTCTCAATACATCACGGTCGAAGAAAATGTTGAAGCTGATAATGCCTTAACAGGACCCTCTGTCTTCGATAGAATTCGACCATCTACCACAAGAGAGAACACTTCAGTGTTCCACCGGTTAGGAAGATCATCGCCTTCAGAACCACAAATACCTTTAAGGAATCGTTTCTCCGTGTTCAAAAGGTTGGGCAATCAAGAGGTTAACGATCGCGTTCGTCATGTAGCTGCACCATCACATTCGAAGAAGAAGAAAGGATCAGTCTTCAATCGTCTGGGTGATTCAAAACAAGTTCAGGAAAAAACACAATCCCATGTCACTTCTACGAGCAAAGAAAAAGTGAAGATGAAAGTCGATGATGATCTCAAAAGTATCATCCCTTCTCGCATGAAGCGCATAGAGGAGGTTGACATTGTGGAAGAGCAACCTTTGAGAGTCAAGCAACGTGTTGTCATATTCACAAACCAACAAAAATCTAAAATCTCGCCAACAAAATTGAAGCCGCGAGTTAAAAGAAATTTGAAAGCGTTGGATGATGAAATAATGACAACATATCATATCACTGTGGAGGAGGTCCCTGATCCTAACGAAGAGGTAGAAGCAGATGATGCCCCCGAGTTGTTAGAAGATGGTGGTCAATCAACAGTAGATGATCTGAAAGAGCTTAATTTGGGAACACCTGAAGATCCCCGCCCTATATATGTTAGTGCTCTCCTTACCAACAAAGAGGTGGATGAGTACCAAAAGCTTTTAAGTGAGTACAAAGATGTTTTTGCTTGGAGCTACAAGGAAATGCCAGGGCTGAGTCCAAAAGTTGCAGTCCACCGACTAGCAATCAAAAAGAGTGTAAGCCCCAAGAAGCAACCCCAGCGTCGTTTCAGGCCAGAACTTATTCCTGAGATCGAGAATGAAGTCAACAAACTCATAGAAGCTGACTTTATTCGTGAAGTCAAATACCCCACATGGATAGCCAACATTGTGCCAGTGAGAAAGAAGAATGGTCAACTACGTATATGCGTGGACTTTCGGGATCTGAATAATGCTTGTCCGAAAGATGACTTTCCCCTCCCTGTCACAGAACTTATGATCGATGCAACAACCGGGCATGAAGCTCTGTCATTCATGGATTGCACAGCAGGGTACAATCAAATAATGATGGCACCTGAAGATCAAGAGGCCACAACTTTCCGCACTCCAAAAGGGATATTCTGTTACAAAGTTATGCCATTTGGATTGAAGAATGCTGGAGCAACATATCAAAGAGCGATGCAGAAAATCTTCGATGACATGTTACACAAATTAATTGAATGTTATGTTGATGATGTCGTGGTCAAGACCAAGAAAAAAAAGAATCATCTCAGTGACCTTCGAACTGTCTTCGAAAGACTAAGGAAATGTCAATTGAAGATGAACCCACTCAAATGTGCATTCGGTGTCTCCTCTGGAAAGTTCTTAGGATTTGTGGTACGACATAGAGGAATTGAGATAGATCAGTCAAAAATCAAAGCTATCCGAGAAATGCCCGCACCGAGAAATTTGAAGGAGTTACGCGGACTGCAAGGACGTTTAGCTTACATAAGAAGATTCATTTCAAACCTTGCTGGACGTTGTCAACCGTTCAGCCATCTTATGAAGAAGGATACTGCATTTCAGTGGGATGAGAAATGTCACAATGCCTTTGAAAGCATAAAGAAGTACTTGTCCTCCGCACCAGTGCTGGGGGCACCAATTCAAGGAAAGCCACTTATCCTGTATATAGCTGCACAAGAACGTTCTCTGGGGGCATTATGTGCTCAGGAAAATGAAGATCGTAAAGAAAGGGCGCTCTACTACTTGAGTCGAACTTTGGTGGGAGCAGAGTTGAACTATTCTCCAATCGAGAAGATATGTCTAGCCCTTGTCTTTGCAATCCAAAAATTAAGGCACTATTTGCAAGCTCACACAATTCATGTGGTTTCAAAGGATGATCCTATAAAGTATATACTTTCAAGACCGGTCTTGTCTGGACGCTTAGCTAAGTGGGCGGTGTTACTCAAGCAGTATGACTTGGTCCATGTGCCTCAAAAGGCAGTCAAAGGACAAGCTTTAGCTGATTTTCTTGCTGACCATCCAATCCCAGGCGGGTGGGAATTACAAGATGACCTCCCTGGTGAAGAAATCTTCTATGTTGATGTGCTTCCTCCATGGCAAATGTATTTCGATGGAGCTGCAAGACGAGATGGTGCAGGTGCTGGTGTCGTGTTCTTGTCTCCCGAAAATCATCTATTGCCTTATTCATTTATCCTCACCCAGCTATGCTCAAACAACATGGCTGAATACCAAGCTCTTATCTTAGGACTTGAAATGGCAATCGAGATGGGGATCAGAGACATAGACATTTGTGGTGACTCCCAATTGGTGGTGAATCAAATCCTCGATGATTATGAAGTGAAGAAAGATGATCTTGTCCCTTATCATCAATATGCAATCCAATTGCTCCATAAGTTAGATAGTGTTCGCATCGGTCACGTACCGAGAAGTGCCAACAAGTTGGCTGACGCGCTCGCTAATCTTGCAGCCACTTTGGCACTGGGGGCAGACGAAGTCACATCCATTCCAATTTGCAACAGATGGGTAATACCGCTGTTAGAAATGGAAGAAATCAAAGGGACATCCAACATGATTTCCGCATATCAAGTTGACAAGGAGGATTGGCGACAGCCCATCATCGATTACTTAGAACATCAAAAGTTACCCGATGATCCTAGGCATAAAGTTGAAATTCGTCGACGTGCTCCACGATTCATCTACTACAAGGGTACATTGTACAGACGTTCCTTTCTGGGGCAATGGGTAAGGTGCCTTGATGAAACTGAAGCAGCTCAAGCCATGTATGAAGCACACTCTGGCATTTGCGGTGCTCATCAATCTGGGCCTAAATTGCATGATCGTGTCAAGAGGATGGGATATTACTGGCCAACAATGGTACAAGACTGCATGGACTTCTCGAAAAAATGTGAGGCCTGTCAGTTCAACGCAAACTTCATTCATCAACCACCTGAACCTCTACATCCCACTGTATCGTCCTGGCCCTTCGAAGCTTGGGGATTAGATGTGGTAGGACCTATCATTCCAAAAGCCTCCAATGGACATGCGTTCATCCTGGCGGCAACAGACTATTTCTCCAAGTGGGCAGAAGTTGCCTCCGTGCGTGAAGTCAAGAAGGAGACTGTTGTTGATTTCATCCGTACCCAAATCATCTATCGGTATGGTGTGCCGCAACGCATAATAACTGATAATGGAACGCCTTTCGTCAATAAACTGATGACGAGGTTAGCTGAAAAGTTTAAGTTCAAACAATACAAGTCATCAATGTACAATGCCCCTGCAAATGGTTTGGCTGAAGCCTTTAACAAGACGCTCTGCAACTTGTTAAGAAAAGTGGTGGCTAAGTCAAAGCGTGATTGGCACGAAAGAATTGGTGAAGCGTTGTGGGCATATCGTACAACATACAAGACACCCACCCAATCAACCCCGTACGCGTTGGTATATGGAGTTGAGGCTGTGCTACCACTAGAGGTTCAGATTCCATCATTGCGTATTGCTATCCAGGAAGAACTTTCAAGTGATGATAACGATAAGCTGCGCTTAGCAGAATTGGAAGCCCTTGATGAAAGAAGGTTGTTAGCACAACAAACACTTCAATGTTATCAAGCTAGAATGGCACGCGCTTTCAATAAAAAGGTGAATCCTCGGTCTTTTCAAGTAGGGGACTTGGTGCTCGCCGTAAGAAGGCCAATCATTACCTCTCACAAACCAGTAGGTAAATTCACTTCTAAGTGGGATGGACCCTATGTCGTGCAAGAGGTGTACTCCAATGGTGCTTACAAAATTGTGGACGAAGACGGTGTGCGCATAGGACCGATCAATGGAAAGTTCCTGAAGCGCTACTACTCTTGAACCTCTTTGCGACAGTGCTCCTAAGCAAGAGGATAAACTGCAACAATGCTCCTAAGCAAGAGGATAAACTGCAACAAGGCTCCTAAGCAAGAGTATAAACTGCATACAAAAAAAAAACAAAAAAAAAATCCAATCCACCGAATAAAAAATTCCATCATGAACTACGTCGGCTTGATCTTGTAGAGTATTTCGATACTTTGCAGGTACGTAGGCAGCTCGAGTGAATATGTAGCTTGAGTGCAGCTACACCTCCAAATAAAAAAAAAAATCTTCCCATGAACTACGTTGGCTTGATCTTGTAAGTTGTCTCCCATGTCAGCTTTCACAAGTACGTAGGCAGCTCGGGCAAATACTTTGTTTGAGTGCAGCCACACCAACACCATTCTTCAAAAAAAATATACTCCTGGCCCGCAAGAGTTTAAACTGTGTACGGCTAAATAGACTTCAAATTGATTGCACTTCGTGGCTCCACAAGGATGTTGCCTTACGATATGTTTGCTTCAAGATAATCGATGTCTTCATATCATCCAGCTCCCCAAACGCCTTGGTTGCTTTAGAGGAATATTGCCATGAACCTCGAGTAGGCCGTGATCCATGATCGTCATTGTCCTTCCTTCAACGGATAATGTCCAGGCTTCTCTCTTTCTCCATGATCTACAAGTAGGATTGAGCATGCTCCAGTCTTCAAGTTGTGATCTATGATCGTCATTGCCCTGCCTTCAATGAATAATCTCCAGGTTGCTCCTTCAAAATAGCAAGAAGGATTCGTCGTGCTCCATGTCTTCAAGCACACTTGTAGCTATATCGAATGTCTTCATATAGCTTGACGAGGAGCCTTCAAAATTGCTTTGCAAGATGGAATTATGGAGTAACATGGCGATTTGATTCAGAATGACTTGTATCCCAGGGTCGGCAAATTGTTTCATTTCATAGTATCTTGAAGAGAACTAAAATGGCCTCCCTGGAGCTCCAAGACTCGAGACATTAGTGGATGAGTTCAGTTCGTGATTCCTCACAAGAAAATCATGATGATCCAAACGGCTTCCCTCATAACAACTCAAGTAGGACGAAATGATCCAACCTGGAGTAACTTGAAGCAGTCCAGCGATCCATGAGCCAGCTTCATAGCATGATAACTCCAAAGAAAATTGAAATGACTCGTTCGAAATTCAAAAGTATCCAATGATTTGAAGGGTAGCTTCGTTGCATGATATTGACTCAAATGAGAAATTGAAATAACTTTTTCGAAGTATCCACGCCAGTGGACGGTTGGAATTCATATCGATTACTAAGACATTTCTGCAAGTGAAGTATCAAAAAAAAAAGATTATTAAAAAAAAAAAAAAGTAGCACCTCACGGACTCGATCATCATCTTCGGTTTTAATACTCCGGCCTGCACCCGGTTAACAAAAAAAACTGTTAAGCTCGTATAAAGAAAGGAAATTCAGTGTGAAGTGTGAAGCTATTCTAATGTTCCACGGGTTAAATTTGGTTGATGACGGATCGAAGTTCAAAAACAAAAAAAAAAATGTTTACGTGAACTAAAATCATATTGGTGATTTAATGGAGTAGCAATATATTCATCTGAAGATGCATCGAGACAGCTGAGAATCAGTTCAACTAAGGAAACTGTGAGAAAGTCAGTAAGAAAAATCAAATGCGGGTCAAATAACTATGCCATACTTGTACTCTATCCAGTCTTAATCCAGCTTTCTGGCTGAAAAATCAAAGCAGATAAGACAAGTTTTGAGTAAAGCCACGATGATTTGAGACAAGACCAGCATGTGCAGTTGAAGGTTAACATCAATAAGGTCGCAATACAAGAGAAAAAGTATGGGTCGATAATTAAGACAATGAAAATAAACAAAAAAAAACCTAATTAATTCAACCCGCGAGAGTATTCGACGACGACTACAGCGATAACATCAGACAAGAAGTACTTCGTCAAGCCTTAAAAAAAATATATATATACTCCAAATATACAAGTTTATCAGAAAAAATGATGAAGATCACAAGAAGGCTATGCTACAAAGATCGAGAAAAAGGAAATCGAGCTAACAACAAACTGAAGTATTTAACCGGAAAATTAAGGGAATAAAGTAAACAAAGACATTGACAAGAATTTGACCGGGAAAGGTACCTTCGTAGAATCCGAATGCAAGGAATGACTCGGCACAAAATGTTATATTGAATGCTAAAGTTGTCAATTCCGGATAGCTTTTGTTCTTGCAAAATACTGGAGAGCGGAAGGTGTCCCTGAAGCAATGGCTGTTCCTGGAGAACAAAACTTGAAAAAAATGAGCGGAAATTGTCAATTTGCAAAGTACTCGAGAGCAAAACGTGATCATTATGCTGTTTCTTGCAAATTAAAGTTTAACATTGTATTCCTAATTCATATTCTCCCTATCGATTGAACAATTCAAAAAAAATTGGAGAGCAAAGTCGATTTCTAAGCACACAGCGAGGCACAAAGCTCAAATAAAAAATGCATCAAGTTCAGATGGCGTAGAATCAGTACAGTCAGGAAAATGGCGGAAGATTTCGACTTTGGCAAAGAAAATCAAACTCGGTGGACGCGATTCAGTAGCTATGCCTCAATTGAGCTAAAAGACAGCATAATGATTCAGTTTTGATCAAGTTTTCTGAGGAAAATTGGGCAAAACCAAACCGAATAATAGATTACAAACATGGTTGTGCAAAAAAAAAAAAAAAACTGAGACGAATTGAAACAAAATCAAATTGCACTACTATCAAATTCGAATCATCATACGAGGAAAATCGATGCAGTTGAGAATAAGTGTGATAAATTCGAGCTAAAAAAACGGGGAAGAGTTTTGAGAAGCTTACTGTGTACTGAACTATCGAAGACGAAGACGGAAGGATGATAGTACATTATGAAGACAAGATGTACCCCTAGTACTTTCTTTGTGATTTTAACAAGCTTGAATGAGCAAGAAGGAGGTGCTAAGTAGGATATAAATAGTGCTGCTTGCCTGCTTATTTGCATTCAAGAATGGCGTAAATTCTGCCATTTATTTCAGATATGACCGTTGCTGTTTGTAACGGAGGGCAACGAACATGGCAATGGAAAGGATGAACACAACCTGCTTGTTTGATCAAATGCTCCCAAACAATTCAAAGGAGAAGTTGACTACGGCACTAATAGTGCAAATTAACTCCACTAAATTCATAGTCAAAGGCATCCAAAAAATGGTGTAAATATCTACCATTTAGTGCAAATATTCCCGTTGGTATGCATTTAAAACGGAAGATAAAGGAAATGGCAATGATGAAATGCATATGGTCATGCTTGCAAGTGGACAAAGAAAGAGCTAGTCGGTGGATTAGTGGAATCATTGGAATTCATTCCAATTAAATTTCAAGATTAATCAAAATTACGGTTTGCTATTGATGATCATTCGTATAATATGTAAAATGTAAAATCCATTGAGGGACAAGGGTCAAGTTCAAGTTACGTCCTTACCTGGATTAAAATTACCAAGATGATGTACCCGAGTTATCCGTCGAAATTAAAGACGATCGGGTGACGTCTCAAGTTTATGTGGGTATTCCTTGACGACAAATTAAATACCTATATATCGACTCCCAAGTCAAAAGAAAAAAAAAAATCAAAATTATTGTCCGACAAGTCACAAAGTGACAGGATGATATTTCAAATTCTACATCAGTACTCTTACGATAAGTTAAGTACCAATCGACCCTCAAGTCAAAGAAAAAATCGAGGTCACATAGTCATCCGCAAAGTTGTAAAATGACAGGATGACGCACTACCTATCGACTCTCAAGTCAAAGAAAAGAATCGAGACCATGTCTTCCGACTCAATTCGTTCACGCGACAAGGTCCCGAGGGGGCAATTTGTAGACACGGAAAATTTATTTAAGTGTCGAAAATACAAGAAAAATAATTATTCTGAGTCAACAACAAATTTGACTTAGTTTAGTTATATTTGTCCCGTAAAAGTTAAAGACAGCTCGTTTCATTCCCGAGCTTGACTGTTTGACCCAAAAGTCAAATAGTTGTAAGTCTGGCCCAAAAGTCAAGAAAATGTACCATTGGGCCAAAAGTCAAGAAAATGCCAAGTTGACCCAAAAGTCAAGTGAATGTCAAGCGGACCGAAAAGTCAGATCATAGTCAATATGACCCAAAAGTCAAGAACTCGTCGATCTGGCCCAAATTTCAAGAAATGTCAAACTCGGCCCGAAAGTCAAGCATTGGCTAAATTTGACCTAAAAGTCAAGGAACGGTCAATTGGGTCCGAAGAGAAGTCAAGCTTTCAAAAGGCCCAACTCCAAGTCCAACAAGAATGGATGAAGAAATCCTATAAATAGAGAGCTTCCTCACCATTTTCAAGGACGACAACAAAAATATACAAGACAAGCTTACAACAAAAGGTGAAGAGAAAGAAGACTACAGGAGCTCTGAAATTCTCGAAGATCATTCCTTCCAAGTAGCAACAAGCACTACAAGATCGTGCCGCCTACTCAAGGAAGTCAAATCAACATCAAGCATCGAAAGGAGACTCAAGTCATCGCGACCCTCCTAAGAAGCTAAAGTCAAGCGAAGAACGAAGATCGTTGAAGTGTGCCTAAAGCAACGTAGTAGAATCAGAGGAAGAATAGAGAACCGAACACATAAACTTTTCTGATATTATAATTTGTTGATTCCGATTTTGTATTACAGATATTTATAATATCGTTATACAAAATTTGTTGTTACATGAACATCAGCACAAAGGGGGTCTATAGAATGTATTAGCTCATTGCTTGGTTTATACAAGGGATGAGGAGCCTGCACATACTCATATATAATTAATATTATCCACATAAGAAGCGGCAAAGTAGATGAGCAAGAGGTGGTGACTTACTCTAGTGCAATGAATACAAGATGCATCACACTGGAGCCAAGAAAGATCACTGCCGGTATCAGGATCTAGAAAGTAAGGTTTTGGAGGATCACCTATATGCATCAGTACATAGTAGCATCTGCAATGCAAGTAGTCAGTATCTCTTACAAACCACATTCTTCTAATAAAATTGGATTCTAGGAGACGGGAAACAAAATTAAGTGGAAGTAGATTAAATGCTAAATTCATACATATAAAGAGAATTAGATTAAACATCAAATACAATCTGAACTAGTAAGCGGAAACAACTCGAGCGACAAAATACCCAAAATTTGTCACATTCTCAACCAAGAAGTCAAGAATCAAGAAGATTAGGAGGCAAGAAACACAACAAATATGAGTAGTCAGAAAAGGAAGGGGAAATACCCTCGAGGGTAGACGTTGCCATAGAGTGGGAGAACAATAGGAGACGAGGCTTTACTAGACAACAATGAGCAGAAGATCCCTGAAAGCATAAGACGACTCCTGTAGTAGAAATGAGGTCCTTTTCTTTAATCATCATAACCTCTGTAGGAACACTTGGAAACGGATTTACTCCCATAAGAAATAATAGCAGCAAACACCAAAGTATTTGATGTTGTTTAACTATCTTCATCATTAATAATATTAACACTACAGTATGTATATGAGATGCATCCTTTTTTAAAGGCATCTGCATTCTTAATCAAATGCTCTTCGTCTAATACAATTCGCCTCCAATCCATTATGTTTATGGGTGAACCCACTTGATCATCCTCCATTGATAAAGTGTTATACGAGGAGAGAACTATATCATACTTTTTAAGTTCATCCACATCATTAGTCCTCTCCTGACCATGATACATACATATTCGACGTCCCTTGCTTAATATCCTCACATAGTCACATATGAGTAATCTACCGAAAACACACAAGGCGTGCACAAAACCAATGCTGATTGACTCACTACCTAAACTAACACCATCAGTATTACCACTATTAAAAATCTTCTTTTTCTTCTTCTCTTTCTCGACTTCTCGCCACAAGTACTGTTATGCCCTTTTTGTCACTCAAACATGCTCAAAAACACAATGATGTATCAACTTGATTGAGATAAACTTCAATTCATGATCAAATACAGAATAGAATAAAGTGAATTGAACACCAAATAGAAAAACAAGTGAATTCAAATACGAAATAGACCAAGAACAATATGAACAAGAGAGTAGAACAATAAAAAACTCTAGAAAGTGAAGAATATCAAACTAATAGAGTATAGGTAATGGAGGATACCGTAGTACGATATCCGAGTAGGTTTAGGAAACACGCAATAGGACAATATTGCGTGAAGGTTTAGGAAACACGCAATAGGACAATATTGCGTGAAGGTTTAGCAAACACGCAATAGAATAATATTGTGTGAGATATGATTTAGTTTCCTAGTTTAAGTTAGATACGGATACTATAAATATGGGTCTATGTTTGTATTCATAGTTAAGAAAGAAAGAAAGTAAAAACATTCAATAATACAAACTCTTTTTATATTTTATCATGGTATCAGAGCCTCTCGGTTCTTGAGGACAACAAAATAAACCTTTCGTTGCCCTGCCGGTGGGTTGAAAATACGGCACCCACCGGCGGGACTTGTTCATTGATATTCACACAAAAAAAACCTTTTTTTACGTAGTTTTGTTTAAAATAAAAACTCCTATTTCCCCTCTGAATTCGTATTCCACAATACCTCATTCTCCCACAGATTTGAGGCTGACAATTCTTCTATGGCGTTTGTGAATTTGCTATGAGTTCGAGAATGTTCTCAAGCAATTTAAATTGTCGGAAAGTTTACCGTCTGAAATTGTCAAGTAGAAAACTTGACGTTTAATCATCGACGAGTCGGAAACTTCGTTCGAATTTTAGCCGGAAGAGTCTATATGCCACAGTGGAGAAGAGAGCAATGAAGATCGAAGATATCAGTTTTTTTTTTAATTTACGATAAAGGAATATCGTATTATCGTACCATAGACAAATGGTGACGAAAAATTGAAGGGGAACGGGAACGGTCCAAAGATCATCCTCACGACATCACCTTCGAAGATATCAAAGATCGAAGATATTGGATTTTTTTTAATTTGTGCAAACTCATGGAAATTTTAAAAATTACCATGAGTTTGAGGGGGGATAATAGAGTATAGGTAATGGAGGATACCGTAGTACGGTATCCGAGTAGGTTTAGGAAACACGCAATAGGACAATATTGCGTGAAGGTTTAGGAAACATGCAACAGGACAATATTGCGTGAAGGTTCAGGAAACACGCAATAGAATAATATTGTGTGAGATATGATTTAGTTTCCTAGTTTAAGTTAGATACGGTAACTATAAATATGGGTCTATGTTTGTATTCATAATTAAGAAAGAAAGAAAGTAAGAACATTCAATAATACAAACTCTTTTTATATTTTATCACAAACTTATAGAAATTCACAAGTCAAACAAGCAGAAATCAAATAGCGTCGTTGAATCAAATCAAAGCAGTTAATAGGATCCTGAATTCAAAAATCACCTAGAAACTGAATAACAGTATCAAAAAGACAAGAAAACCCCAAAAAGTAAAAAAAAATCCAATAAAAACGTATAAAAATTAAAATGAATTCAAAAATGCCAGTTTCTATATAAACAAACAAATCTCAAGCCACTTACGGGACATAATGGACATCCTTGCAACATCACCAAGGGGCAACCGTTCTACTATCCCGTGACTCTCAACCGTTTTTCCTCTCTTCAGTATACATGCTTTGTACGATATCCTACAAACAATAAAAACTTGAGATTATACCAAAAAAACTTGTAAGAAATCGACGACTATTACTACTATGGTGCTCGGACGAAAACTCGAAAAATGGATGATAGAACTAAGTTTTATATATGTAGAAAAATGAAACAAAAGGTAGTACCTTAAATCGAAGATAAGCAAATGAATGATTGAAGGAATGAAAAAACAGGTATTGATCGATCTATTAGACCATGCACATTGGTTTTCATCTTCCTCTTTTTCATCTTACCTTCTCTCCTCATTTCAATCATCCACCTCATTTTTCCACTTACCATCTTATTTTTTTCATCTTACAAAAAAATACCCCACATTGTGTTCATTTCATCTTCTACTTTCATTCTCTCTCCTATTTTATTATACCCCACACATTTACACATCAAATTTACCTTAACCCAATCATTTATTTTCATACTATTATTATTTTTTACTCTTAATTTGCTTCTATTTTTTTTGAATATTATCGTTTCAAAAAAATGAAAGTAAGAAATAAAAATAAAACACACGGATGCAATCGCTAAACGTATTAAGGAAAATATGAAATTTAGTGACTTCGAAAATATTGTACGGTACGCTTTGAAAAAAAAAATCTAAAATCAACCAAAAATGCTACTAATTTATTTTACGAACATTAATTTCTAAATATTATCGTATCGATTAATTTTTTTTATCCGTAACAATTTGACACAGATTACGTTTTTTACCAATTCTTGGCATCGATTAATTTTTTTCTAATCCGTGCCACGATTATATTTTTTTTACCAATTCGATACTTCGGCACCACTTTTTTTTACTAATATCGGTCACTAGGTCGAGTTCGGAACATTTTACAAAAAGTCTGGCTAGGATCGGTTTCGGGTAAATACGGACGTTGGAATCGAAACAAATGAAGAGATAAGAAATAAAATTAAATAATGTATTATGTGAGATTTCTTAAATAAAACAAATGAAATTAGCCCACTTTATCTGACAACTCCTGCCAACCCACCCTCTCTCTCTCTTTAATTTCCACCATTTCATCTTCACGAAATCGTTTCATCATTTCAACTTCAACTTCTTCAATTTCATCAAATGCAACCAACATTTCATCTTCCTCTTCATCCCGCTCTCCATTTTCATCATTTCAACTTCTTATTTTTCATCTAATGCACATGGTCTTAGGGTGAAGTTATTAGGGTTTGTGGGATTAGTGAAATTGGGGGAGTAATTAAAACTAATAGGGAGATTTTGTGTGCGTGCAAGTCTGAGATAGACGCACAAATAGTGGCCTGGTTAACGGTTTAATAAGACTTTGTGGTTAAATCAAAGAAACCGGTTCTAGTTTGGAATAGTTTATTATATTGATCTAAGAAATCGGTTTTTTTAACCGGTTTCATATACTGATATAAGAAATCAATTTTATTTTATACCCGGTTTTTTAACTTAAAGAAACCAGTTAAGAAATTCAATTGGTTTCTTATGAGTGGTTTCTTTTCCTCTTTTTGTAGTAGTGGTGCATTTTGGCTCCAAAAATCATGTTTTGGTTTCTATTTTAATTTGGTGAATAGAGTAAACTACTTTTGTTAGAATATCCCGAGTATATTATGTATATTATTATGGAAAGATATTATTATATTCTAGTTATTTACTCTAGATAGAATTATAGAGTAGAAGTTTATGACAGTTACTAGTTCATGGAAAGATACTAGGAGATTGTAATTCTCAATATATAAGGAGGCTTGTATGATGTTAATTATCAATGAGAAAAACCCTTTCCCAAATTCTCTTATTTTCTTACTTTATCATGGTATCAGAGCTTAATTAAGCGATCCGTTAAAAAAAAGAAAAAAGAAAAGAAAAAGGTGAACGTTCACCATGGCAGGAAGAGGAAGGGGCCGCGACAATTACGCCGCACACATAACGACGAGTCAATCCGAATAAAATAACGTGTCCTTTACGGAGGAAGAAATTAGTCATATTCGTAGTTTACTAGGGGCTAGCCCCAAGGGGAATGATAAGCTGACAAGTACGAAAATAATTGATAGTGTTCATTGGTTAATAGATAGTGGAGCCTCACATCATATGACAGGAAAACGTGAGATCTTAAAAAATTCTCGGGTCGAGAAAATTTCCACTGTCGGGTTGCCAGACGGACGAGAAGTAGAAGCCTCGGTCCATGGAGAAGTGAAGTTGACCAATGACTTCGTATTGAAAGACGTGCTTTATGTTCCTACCCTTACTTGCGATTTAATTTCCGTCCAACAATTGATTCATGAGAACAATTGTGTAATAACTTTCTATCCTGATTATTGTGTAATGCAGGACCAGACTACGAGGATAACGATTGGACGGGGTGAGCAACGACAAGGGGTTTATTACTACGAGACTAAGAAGAATGAGGTTGCAGGACACGTTGTCGCTTCTAAGGAGAGTCGTCTTTGGCACAGAAGACTTGGGCATCCTTCTAAAAGTATTTTTTCACTTTTTAATAATTTAGTTGGTTGCAATTCGAATTGGGTATCCGATGAGGCGCGTAACTCTTGTTGTAGGGCTAAGCAAACTCGTACGCCTTTTAAGCTTAATAACAAAAGAAGCAATACTTTGTTTGGAGTTATTCATTGTGATATATGGGGACCATACAAAGTAGCGAGTTTGACCCGGGCACACTATTTTCTAACCATTGTCGATGACCATAGTAGAGGAGTTTGGGTCTATCTTATGAAAGAAAAAAGTGAAGCTGGAAGCTTACTTAAAACCTTTTGCCAAATGACCAAAACCCAATTTAAAAAGGGAGTGAAGATTATCCAAAGCGACAATGGAACAGAATTGTTATCGGAAGAGATGAGAGAGTATTATGCGGAAAAGGGAATTTTATTCCGAACCAGTAATGTTGACACACCCCAACAAAACGGGCAGGTAGAGAGAAAACACCGTCACATCCTAGAAAAAGCGAGAGCATTACGTTTTCAAGAAGAGTTGCCTATACAATTTTGGGGAGAATGTGTGTTAACAGCCGCATACTTAGTAAACCGAATCCTCACTCCTTTATTGGACGGAAAGACTCCGTATGTAATTTTACATCGAAAGCCACCAAAATTGGAGAACCTTAGAATCCTAGGCTGTCTATGCTATGCACATAACAAAGACAAACCTCGCGATAAGTTTGGAGAACGGGGAAAACGATGCATCGTTATAGGATTGTAAAATATAAAATTTTGGAACCTGCGATAATATCTTTATCTTTTAAAGCAGAAACATTTAAGCTTCCCACATTCACCCACGTAAGCATACACATCAGCGTCCTACATGTTAAAGAGGTGGCACCTACGTGGCATATTAATTCATCATATTTTAAGAATAACCGTCGTAGACTCATAACCTGTAGTGCTGTCCACCCTAAACCGTCTCCTCTAACTTCCCTCCTCAACCCATCTCCCACTATTTTAATAACCATCTCCCCTAACTCCCCTCCCCAGTCTCCCCTCACATAATTTTTTAAATTCAATCAATTTTCAAAGAGCAGTTTTATTTTAAACTTCTAATCTACTGCGCCATTACTACCACTTTCCCTTGAATCTCATTATTAAATATTATTCATTTTTTTATCCTATAATTTTTATTTTCCCTCGATTATTATTCCTGATTTCTTCATTTCTTCAACGACGTCATACCAGATCAACTTGGAGAACTTCAAGCGTCGAATTAACGGTGTTTTACGCGAATTGGTAACTTGAAAATCGAAATGTGAAGGTGATGTGGTCCAATTTAAGGGTTTCCAACCCCATCAATTGAAACCCGTCAATTCAATAATTGGGGTTCAATTTAGGGTTCAACGAATTAATAATGGTGTTTTAGAGTTTTGTCGTAGATGAAGTGGAGGTCAGGAAGAGGTGATTATGAATTTATAAATATATTTAGGTTTTTATGTTTGAGAAAAAAAACTGAGATTAATCAAGGATTTTTTTTGTGCAGGATTAATGTGTCAACAGTTTGATTAGAGGATTTTTTTTGACTCTCTGTAATTATCTCAGTAAACTTAGTTGCATCCTGACAATGTTCTGAAGTATCACTTCCCAGGTAACATTCTCATTATGATATTAAACATCAAGTTCTTAAACACGGTTTTTAAGCTCCACTTTGGCATAATCTTTGCTGAAAGTATAATATAGGAATAGTTTTAATTACTTGCAATTTATTATTGGAGTAGTTTTAATTAATAACATACGTATGTTAAAAGTCATTTGATTGATTTGTTTCCATATTTTTTTTACAGTAACTCGATTGATGTGTTTAATCGTTATTTCCACAAGGTTTCAGCAAGCAGAATCTATCATAATCGTGTACTCAGACCTTCGTTTCCGACCAGGCCTTGGGAGACCCCGTCAGATAATAAGCGGCTTTCGTTGATGAAATCGGTTAAGAACCCGTCAGATTTTGATCATAATAGGTGGTTGTTTGCGACCAAGGGGATGTACCGGTATGGGAATGTGGTGTGGCCTAAGGACGGGTACGGGTTTGGGGCAGAGGTTGATTGTAATGGGTTTGAGAATCCACCCGATTTCGGGGAGAAATGTAAGAAACCCTAACTAGGAAGGTTTTTGTTTTTGGTGCTATAATTATGAATTATACTACTCCATAGGAGTCCGGAAGGTTATCAGAAATTTTTGTAGTACGAAATATTATATATTCTCAATTTTTTGTTATAAAAGTACATATGCAATTGCATCAAGTTTCATACTAATATACTACATCCCTTTTTTGTCTGACTTATATTTTTTGTAAGATGTATTTTAATCGAAGATAAACAATGAACGAGACGGAGGGAGTATTATATTACTGGGCTTAAGGCGCTCGAAAGTAGATTATTGTTCATATAATATTGTGGAGTACTCGAATACAACATGCAATGAACATTTATTCAATGTTTCGGCCTTTTAACAAACATGTTTTGTGCAATTAGGAGAAGCGTGTGATAAGTCTACGTCTTTTTGGAATTTTGAGTTTGATACAATGACGTTATTGAGTTTATCAATTTTAATTATCATTGATGAGTAAGCCTTTTCATTTCTCTACTCCACTAATCTTCTATCACAATCATATACGGAGTACTACTCCGTAAGTCCGTAGTCATAACTTACTCCCTCCATTTGTTTGTTTAGCTCCATTTTCCTTTTTGAATTTTTTTTATTTAACCCCATTTTTTTAATGGAAATGTATTCATTATTATTTCTCTCATCACATGCATCATATCACCAATGTCCTTTTACTTCATCACTTTCTTAAAATTTATATCAAATTCAAATGGGACTAAAAAATGATTAACTGTTTTTTTTTTTGTTTTTTTCTAAGTACACACTTGCAAACATTATTGTGTTGAAGATGAATAATTGTGTGGTGTAACCTCTAAAAATCATTTTTCAAAATGTCGTGGCAAGCAGGTATGGTCGTATGGGCTTACAATCAAAAGTAATACTTCATTCGTATCTATATGTTCGTCCACTTCCAGTATGATACTCTTCACATACACTCTCTCCATTTTTTCGAGTTAGTCTGTGTTCACCAATGGCCAACAATACGTCGCAATATCAACGATTACCAACCAGCGTGGATGGATCGGAAGATTCTTATTTATGATAGCAATAAACGTACTTCCGACACTACTACTAATATCGTATATCAAGAAGTGTTCCAGTATTTGTAATTTCATGTTTATATATTAGTGTAAATATTTCTTTTGTCATTTCTTACTATAGTTTTTCATTTTCATGTATATATCATTCTCAGTTTAGAAAAAATCCGTCGAATTTTTGTACTCCATCTGATTTTTAATAATCTTCCCCTTTGTTTAATATATGTGAGGTATAATTTAATCCAATGGGAAGATAAATAAAAATCGGAGGGAGTATTACTTATTTTGATCTCAGCAATTTCGGTTTGTATCTATGTAAACGATTCGTTATTTTGTCAATCACTTTGTCACGTCTTTTTTTTATGCCACCGTGCAATTTGCACGGGATTTAAGCTAGTAATAACAGATACAAAATAATATGAAACAAGAGTTTTTATTTGATAACTGAAAGATTGAGCGTTACAACTTTCGTTGATCTCTTGATTCCATCTCGAAGGCTAGGGTTTTGATATTTCTACGGAGGTCTTATCGACTTAGATCCGTAGGGGAAGATGGGGTCTTTTTTGTGACTTATTCCATTTACCTACAATTTGGTAGTAGGATGATGAGGTCGTGTTTGAGACTTATTCTATCTGACATCCTCTAAACCCTAGATGGAGATCTATATTTATAGTTAGATAGCTTAAGGAGCAAGCTAAGAATATTCTAAAGCATCTAAGATATTATCACAATATTTATTGATAATTATCTCTAAATACTAAAGATATTATTCCTAAATAGATACCAAAATAATATAAAATTTTGGTGTCTACAAAATTTGTAAAACATAAAATTTCATACCCGCGATAATTAAAATAACAGATACAAAATAATATGAAACAAGAGTTTTTATTTGATAACTGAAAGATTGAGCGTTACAACTTTCGCTGATCTCTTGATTCCATCTCGAAGGCTAGGGTTTTGATATTTCTATGGGGTCTTATCGACTTAGATCCATAGGGGAAGATGGGGTCTTTTTTGTGACTTATTCCATTTACCTACAATTTGGTAGTAGGATGATGGGGTCGTGTTTGAGACTTATTCCATCTGACCTCTTCTAAACCTAGACACAAGACCCGTATTTATAGCCTAGTATCTTAGAGAGGAAGTTAAGAATATTCTAAAGTATCCTAAGATATTATCACAATATTTATTGATAATTATCTCTAAATACTAAAGATATTAGACATAAATAGATACCGAAATATACAAAATTTTGGTGTCTACAAATGCCCCCTCGAGACTTGTTGTAGAGACTTCGAAGTCGGTTGCAACTTTGTCTCGAAACTTTGAAGAAAGACTTGAGGTCGATTTTGTTTGCCCCCATGACCTCTACAGATCTTGATCCTTCGAGAATGGAGATGAAGAGCGAAAATCTTCCTGTCGGGTTCACCAATTTGTAAAACATAAAATTTTGGACCTGCGATAATTAAAATAACAGATACAAAATAATATGAAACAAGAGTTTTTATTTGATAACTGAAAGATTGAGCGTTACAACTTTCGTTGATCTCTTGATTCCATCTCGAAGGCTAGGGTTTTGATATTTCTATGGGGTCTTATCAACTTAGATCCGTAGGGGAAGATTGAGTTTTTTTGTGACTTATTCCATTTACCTACAATTTGGAAGTAGGATGATGGGGTCGTGTTTGAGACTTATTCCATCTCACCTCCTCTAAACCTAAACACAAGACCCGCATTTATAGCCTAGTATCTTAGAGAGGAAGTTAAGAATATTCTAAAGTATCCTAAGATATTATCACAATATTTATTGATAATTATCTCTAAATACTAAAGATATTAGACATAAATAGATACCGAAATATACAAAATTTTGGTGTCGTTACTTGGGTGTAACGACAAATTTTGTATCACAGCTAACTGAAATACAAAACAAGGAAACAAATAAATTTTATTAATTATTTATCAAAAAGTTCGTGTACAATCTCTAATGTATCCTCTGATTCTAATACGCCGTTTAGGGAACACGTGTACGCGTACACGTGAGGGACGCGTGCGTAGCTGACTTGTGCTGTTCCACGCGCGTTCTTGCTTGATGTTCTTGAGAGGGTCGCGATGACTTGAATCTCCCTTGAATGTTTGAATTTATTGTTGGATCTTCTGAGCAGGCGGCGCGATTTATCGTGCTTGTTGACTGCTTGCGACGGATTTGATGGAGAGGCTTGTAGCGACTTTTCTTTTTCTCTCTCTGGATCCTTTGCTTCAGAATTCTCCAATTCTTCTTCAAATGATTAAGAAGGGCTCTATTTATAGAGTTTTGGTTCTCCTTGGTGGACTTTGTAGTCACAGACCTGTTTATGGGCTTATGAGTGACATTGGCCCAATTTGTCTTCTTTCGGGTTTAATCATCTAAATAACCCAATTTGTAATCCGGATCGACCCATATTTCATTTACTCGGGACAAAATAATTAAATTGAGTTATAATTTCGTATCAGAATAATTAATTAATTTAATTTATTCGACACTTTAATAAATTTTTAGTGCCTACAAGGATACCCAAGTAGTCAAAAAGGATGGAAAGTGTATGATTTAAAGAAGAAACACACTTTTGTATCCCGGGATGTTCAATTTTATGAGCGTACTTTCCCTTTCTCCGTCTCTCAAACTGAAACCCAACCACCTCACACGTCTTTCATTGACCAAAATATGTCATATTATGATATTATAGATCAGACTGTTGAGGTGAGGGGGAGTGATCAGGAAGAAAAAGGAAATTTTGGAGAAAAAGAAGAAGTGGCCGTGTCGGCCGATTTACCAGGCGAGAGTGAGCAGAGAACCGGGTCGGTGGAATCGGTCGAGGGAAATCAGGGAAATCAAATAACCCCTGATATGTCCAACGAAGGGGGTCCATAAGTGGAGTCTCGTGAGCCCAGAATGGGTCGGGGAGCGCGTGACAAATTTGAACCAAGTTGGAAGAAAGATTACTATTGCAAGTCTACAAGAGTAATTAACCCCGAGTCACATGTTCATCCCGCACATGACACTTCCTCACGGTCAGGTACTCGTTATCCTCTAATTAATTATGTTATCACCAATTGTTTTTCAAATTCCCATAGAGCATTCATGGCTACGATTGATGAGGATCGAGAACCCAGTCATTACCATGAAGCTGTACGGAAAAGGGAATGGCATGAAGCAATGAAAAAGGAGATAGAAGCATTGGAAAAGAATGCAACATGGAAGATTGTTAATTTGCCAAAGGGGAAGAAACCTATAGGATGCAAATGGGTTTACAAGATCAAGTACAAAGCAAACGGGACGGTAGAACGCTACAAAGCGGGGCTTGTAGCACAAGGTTTCACACAAGTCGAGGGGATAGACTATCACGAGACCTATGCTCTGGTGGCAAAAATGACAAGTGTACGATGTATGTTGACCGTCACAGTTCACAAAGGATGGCACATTGAGCAATTGGACGTAAACAACGCCTTCTTGCATGGTGATTTAGATGAGAATGTGTACATGAAGATTCCACAGGGATTTGATCGGGGCCAAGATAGCAAGGTATGTAAAGTACTTAAATCCATTTATGGCTTGAAACAGGCGTCGCAAAATTGGTTCGCAAAATTGACCGTGTCCATGAAAGAATATGGATTTATTCAGTCACTGGCCGATTATTCGTTATTCACATTCAATCGTGATGGTATTTTTATTGGGGTGCTAGTATATGTCGATGATATGATTGTGGTTAGTAATAATGTTGGAGCGTGCAATAATTTCAAAACTTTCTTAGACAAGAAATTTGGAATTAAAGACTTGGGTAAAATTAAGTATTTTTTGGGAATAGAAGTAGCACATAGTAAAGATGGACTATTTCTAAACCAACGAAAATATGCAATGGGTATCATCAAGGAAACAGGGATGCAAGACGCACGTCCGGCATATACTCCCATTCCGACCGATCATAAGCTAGCATTGGCAACCGGTTATGTGTTGAAAGACGTGATGAAATATCAAAGATTGGTAGGGCGGCTAGTATATTTGACCATAACTAGGCCGGATCTAGTCTAAGCGGTACATGTTTTATCACAATTTGTGAATGAGCCTAGGAAGGAGCATTGGGATGCGGCACTATGTGTAGTTCGGTACCTCAAACAAAATCCGAGTAAAGGGATCAAATATGAGAAGAATGGAGATTTGCAATTAGTGGGATATTGTGATTCTGATCATGCTAGGTGTCAAGTGTCACGGAGATCACTTAGCGGATATTTTGTGTCGATAGGCAAATCACCGATATCTTGGAAAGCAAAGAAGCAAGTGACGGTTTCGAAATCTTCAGCAGTAGCTGAGTACAGAGCCATAGGTTTGGCCACTAGTGAACTGATCTGGTTAAAGTCTTTTCTTGCATCATTGAGAATCTTTCACAAGAAACCAATGCAGTTATATTGTGATAATCAGGCGGCTATACACATAGCTAAGAATCTTGTATTTCATGACAGAACGAAGCATATTGAGATTGACTGTCATTTTGTTCGTCAGCATCTGGTTGAGAAGACAATCAGTTTATCGTATGTCAGGAGCAAGGAGCAAATCGCAGATTTATTCACCAAAGCATCAGGAGGTGAAGCGTTTGACCATTTGTAGTTCAAGTTGGGTCTCGGTTTACCAGGAGCACCAACTTGAGGGGGAGTGTTAGAATATCCCGAGTATATTCTGTATATTATTATGGAAAGATATTATTATATTCTAGTTATTTACTCTAGATAGAATTATAGAGTAGAAGTTTATGACAGTTACTAGTTTATGGAAAGATACTAGGAGATTGTAATTCTCAATATATAAGGAGGCTTGTATGATGTTAATTATCAATGACAAAAACCCTTTCCCAAATTTTCATACTTTATCAACTTTAGTGATTGTGATTTCAATGTAGTGTGCCAGATGTATCATACCATATTGATTGCGGCGGCTCAACCACCACGACCGACCAATTCAACCTACCATGGTTGCCAGATCAATACTTCTTTCCTCCCACCACCTCCGGCAAGAAAAATTGCTACGACGGGAAGAACCACCCTCCATCATTTGAAGTTTCTGTCCATAACACTATTGTCTTCATCTAGAAGTCGTCGTGGCTTGAGGTGATTTCTTCTGTGGGAGGTTACTCTGATCTCTTAGCTTACGTAGATGGCACTGAGGCCAATGTTTGCTATACTCTATTGCCACTGATCCTCCGATAATAGGAACCCTAGAAGTTATCGAAATAGATCCAATGGCTTACGACTCCACTATTGTTGGAAAGATTTTGTTTTGGTCAACTACGCAATGCTGTCATGCGGTTAGAGCAGTGGAGACCATATTTCACTAATGACACCGACTTCTTTGGACTCTCGTGAGATTCCGACGCCAACTACCGTGCATCAGACTCCAAGGCTAGTATCTCAATCATTACAACCAAGAGTCCACAAATAATATTAGAGGGGTGAACCAGAAGCCAGATTACTTCCCCTTGAGAAGCTGGACCAGACCGCAATGCCCTTAAGTTCAGCGAAAGGCATGCTAGAGTATGAGCTGAGTGTGGACGCGGAATTGGACTATTTGTCGTGGTTTCATTTTGTTGAGATGGATCCTAAGACAACCAAGGATGATCAAAGGGTGTTTGATGTGCTGGTCAATGGATTAATGTGAATCGAATAGATATTTTTAAGGCAGTCGGAGGCAGACTTAAGGGATATCATTGGCATTGCGTTGATAAGAATCTCAACAGTACTACATGAAGTTGATACCACTTGTTGGTGTGCCTATACTATGTGGATTGGAAAATTATGCTACAGTTCCGATCAAGGTATGCTAGAAAGAATTAAGATAAATATTGAAGTATATGATCTGTCAAATATACGGAGAATATCTTGCCATGTTTTCTGATGATGATTTTTATTACAGTAGTCCAATGGTTGGCAGTAGCGGATCCACATAGGTTAATGGCTACACCGTTAAAAAAATTAAAGATTTATTATTTTTCTATAACATCCCCCTTTCCACTAACCAAATAACAATCCTCCCATTTTTCCCGCCTAAAGTTATCCACTACGAAAAAAAAAGAATTAGTAAAGCAACTGAAATGAGTAGTATTTATTCTCTACCACTACACCACAATATCTCATTGTTTCAAATATCACTAAATTAATCCTAAAGTTAAAGACTCCAATAATTTATTTATTCTGTACCATCTAATTTTATATTTTATATACCATAAAATAGTATAATAATATAATTAATTGAGTAGATGCTACCATTTTTGTTATACCATAAAATAGTATAAATTGTTTTCTATATATCATCATACTAATTAATTGATTGATTAATTGACAGTACCATCTAATTTTATATTTTATATACCATAAAATCCCCTTGCTACTAAGAGATTAACCACCCCTATAATTTTTCCGCCTAATCATATTGGAATCATATTCTTAACATCGATATAAAATTTAGTAACTATATAAAAATGAAATGTATATTCCGGTTGCTCTTACAAATCCTGATACATAGTAAAAATTCACCGAAAATTCTCTATATACTACTCTAAAACAATAACAGTTACTAACATTTTCCTCAAAAATACACTAATTTAAATTGAGAAGTAAAAGAACATTTCACTAATAAATTCGCAAACTATTCATTTTCATTAATGTTAAAGAAATTGACAAAAAAAAACTTCTTTTTATGAAAATAATTAGATAAATTTTAAGATATGATGTCATTAACCTTGAGAAAAAAAATCAGTTATCTAAAAAAATTATATTTGAAATGAGCTATTTACTTTAACTTTTACAAAGATATACTCTCCGTGTCCCAATTAATTCTTTGTCTATTCCATATTGGGGCGTCTCAATGAATTTTTTGCCTTTCTATTTTAGGAATGTTATATATATGTGTGTGTGTAATTTGACCTCCTCATGAATTTGGCTTCACATGTCATTTCATCATTGAACCTTTTCCCCTTTGTGCCAAAAGCAAAGACAAACAATTCATCGGGACGGAAGGAGTATATACTCACTCGATACCACTAAGATCTTCTCATTTATTCAAATGTGAGGATTATAATTATCATATAGAATGATTATTTTGGTAGGGGAGACTACAAAATACGGAATATACTATTAAAATCCATTTAAAAAAAGTTTCACAAATTACATAATATAAGTCTTACACCTGAGCCAGTCCATTTTTTATTTTTTTTAATTCTCTAATGAAAAACTGAATAGCTTTTTTTACACAAAGAGAACGTATCACGGCGTGCTAAAAATTAAAAAAAGTGCATTATTATACAATTTTTGATAAATATTTATGTATTTTATGGTATGTGAAAGAGAGAAGTGGGTATTTACATTATTATACAATTTTTACACAAAGTGAGATATAAACCGAGTATATAAAAAATACTCCATCTGTTTCAATGAAAGCTTCCACCTAAAAGATGGCACATTTTTTAAGGATAGTAATAAAATATTCAAAAGTAGAAAGGGTGTAAAGTAGGTGGGTGACCTAGGTAAGAGTGAAGAGTTATACCAAAAAAGAAAGTGGAAGCTATCAAAGAAATTTACGAAAAATGAAAAGTGGAAGCTTTCAATGAAACGAAGGGAGTATAAACAATATTTTCATTAATTACACGTTATTTAATACTTCGTACATTTCAAGACATTACTCAAATATTTTGATTAGTTTTGCGATTAAAAAAAATATTTTCCTATTTCTAAATTATACAGTCGATAAATAGTAAAAATAAAATAATGAATTTTTTTATTTTAAATCTTAAATGAAATATTCTATAAGATAAATATATTATAAATACCGCGCATTGCACGGGATCTATACTAGTTAATCTCTTATACAAATTGAAAATAAGTCTCATAAATAAATTTCGCTCCAAAATGCACCCAACAAAAAAAATACTTACATACATTTAACAAAAAAACTGTCCGAAGAAATTAATGAGTTGATAATGAAGGCGGATGGGCTGGGGAGTATTAGTCAACCAACAAAGAAATAAAAGGCAATCCACCCATATTTGATGAAGCAATCAATCCATTTTCATGAGAGCCGAGGCATGTCTTCACAATCCAGTCGATGGAATTTGCTAAGGCAGCCGACCTAACACATGGAGTTAAGCCGACTCGACCAAAAGCCAGCCAAGGCTTCCCTTAGCTCTAGCCGACCGAATCAGTTGATCTAGGACAAAGTTTCAACTGACAAAGAATATCTTCAACCACTACCCACGTTTCTTCTCCTTGGCTCTCACGTTTCTTTTACTCCACTACCTCTTTCTTTTTACGTATACTAAAAAGTTGGAGGGGATTGAGATGTTGATAGTTAATGGAGGAGTTAATGGGTAGTTAATTTAGGGATTTGATTAGTATAAATAGGATTTTCCTATTTCTAAATTATACAGTCGATAAATAGTAAAAATAAAATAATGAATTTTTTTATTTTAAATCTTAAATGAAATATTCTATAAAGATAAATATATTATAAATACCGCGCATTGCACGGGATCTATACTAGTTAATCTCTTATACAAATTGAAAATAAGTCTCATAAATAAATTTCGCTCCAAAATGCACCCAACAAAAAAAATACTTACATACATTTAACAAAAAAATTGTCCGAAGAAATTAATGAGTTGATAATGAAGGCGGATGGGCTGGGGAGTATTAGTCAACCAACAAAGAAATAAAAGGCAATCCGCCCATATTTGATGAAGCAATCAATCCATTTTCATGAGAGCCGAGGCATGTCTTCACAATCCAGTCGATGGAATTTGCTAAGGCAGCCGACCTAACACATGGAGTTAAGCCGACTCGACCAAAAGCCAGCCAAGGCTTCCCTTAGCTCTAGCCGACCGAATCAGTTGATCTAGGACAAAGTTTCAACTGACAAAGAATATCTTCAACCACTACCCACGTTTCTTCTCCTTGGCTCTCATGTTTCTTTTACTCCACTACCTCTTTCTTTTTACGTATACTAAAAAGTTGGAGGGGATTGAGATGTTGATAGTTAATGGAGGAGTTAATGGGTAGTTAATTTAAGGATTTGATTAGTATAAATAGGCATGCTATCATTCAGTCTAATTCATCTATTATTCAGTCTTTCATTCACATATCTTATTTTTTAGTTTATCAAGTTTATTTCTCATAATACCACTATTCGTATTATTCGGGTTTTATAATTCTCGTCCTTAATCTCCGTTCTTGTTCTTTTATTATCCCGACTCTGGTATTTCCGCCTCTTCCTAATCTCCTTCTCAACATTCTGCCTCTTTTCCTTTTTATTCATTCTCATTCGTCCAGCATTCCTGCTAGTTTATTTCGTTATCATGATTCATTCCGTTAGTATCGTTATCATCATTATAGATTAGTTTCGCTAATTTTCCATCATTAGAGTTTATGTGAACTACGAATTGAACTGAGTTTATATGTGATAACTAAATAATCGACTTTTGTGAACTAAATCGCTCTTGCAACATTATAAGGATGAGTAATTAATTAGACGCCTTAATTGATTGCTTATATCCCGAAATCCCGACCTAAGATCGAGCAACTCGAACGGGTACCACTTTGCCATTCTTTCTCGTGTAAACAATCTTTGTCTACAGTAAAGCCTACATATAAAGCGATGCTTTGGTAAACTAAGAGTATTCCACACAATGATAGCTTCAGGAACTTTAGATGGTGCTTGATTATACCAAGCATAGCCATTTGCAACTGTATAATTGCTAAGATCTCCATCGACTTGCAAAACCAACCCCATCTCCTCCTTAATATGACAAATTCGCCTCCATGCCCAGCTAGCTGTTATAAGAGGTTTATATTCATTCAAAGAAATCTCTTATATTATAAAGCTGCAGCATATACTTTTTCCATATTGATCCACGTAGGATGCTGACTGGGAAAGGTGACATGGTGCCTATATGTGAGCTGATGTGGCAGAGGAAAAAAGCCAAAAAAACAAGGTAAATGGCAAAACTGACAATGTAACTGCCAAACCTTTGCATATATATAGTAACTGTATGAAAATTCCCCACTACATGTGGTTGTTTGCGGTTACATGTAGTTATGGGGCGCTTTCCACAAATTTTTTATTCTTCAATCCAATAATCCAATATTCAATATTCACTCAAATATTCTTATTGTCGGCCAATCTCATTTCTCATCTCATATCCCATCCCATATCCCATATATCCCATTCCATATTCCATATTCCCTGAAAATCATCCCAATTACCTCAGCTCCCATCTCACGGTAGTCGTTATTTCACGATAACCGTCATCATCAGCAACCGATAATCGTCATAATCGACACCATTGTCATTATTAATCCGCGGAGTCCCTATCATTATTTCAGAATTGTGTGAACTTCTATTTCCAAAAAAAATTATGTCTTTCCAGTACGAACCTATTTTAATATTTGAAATTACGGAATCAACGCAATTCGCACAAATTAAAGCGAGAGTAATGAGAAAATGGTTGCGGACGGCCAGAAAACCGGACAACGACGCGACTCAGATTGGGAAGAAGCCTTTCATTTACGGTGTCGAACTCATTTTGGTAGACAGTAGTGTAAGTATAATTGTATCGTGACCGTGATACGTTTTAACTTTTCCCTTCACTGTAAATTGTAAATCAATTGATCACTACTTTTTTCTATTCGCTTGGTAGGGTTCTATGATCCAAGCGACTATCAAATAAAGGTTAGTGACGCATTTCAAAAGCGGATTCAAAGAGGAAAACATTTACAACATTCACAAATTTTAAATTTCATCTAATATGGGGACCGAACAAGCAACAACACACAAATGTCGGATTTGGTTTGAATTCAGCACAAAAGTGATGGCGATGCATCTCGACCCCAATATTCCAAGGTGTGTCTATAACTTTGCGGAGTACGAAGATATCGTTGCAGAAAACGTGCCTAACAACCAATACATAGGTTGAAACACCCCACATTGATTGAAGATGTCCTATTTATGAGCTTTGCTTAAAGGGATTGAAAGTACTACTCATATCAACAAAGTGCACTTTCTTTTCTGGTCATCCATGCAAAAGAACTCCGCAGTTAAGCGTGCTTGGCTGGGAGCAATCTTAGGATGGGTGACCTCCTGGGAAGGTTTCCAGGATGCACATGAGTGAGGACAAAATGCGCTAGAAAGGACTCGTGTTGGTCTGTGCAACAAAGTGCACTTTCTTTTCTGGTCATCCATGCAAAAGAAATCCGCAGTTAAGCGTGCTTGGCTGGGAGCAATCTTTAGGATGCGTGACCTTCTGGGAAGGTTTCCAGGATGCACATGAGTGAGGACAAAATGTGCTAGAAAGGACTCGTGTTGGTCTGTGGGACCAGTACAAAGCCTGGCGAGCT
Organism: Agrostemma githago; assembly: GCA_958450325.1. Taxonomy (NCBI): domain Eukaryota; kingdom Viridiplantae; phylum Streptophyta; class Magnoliopsida; order Caryophyllales; family Caryophyllaceae; genus Agrostemma; species Agrostemma githago. The sequence goes on along the minus strand of OY288249.1, from coordinate 7,886,708 downwards.
ACCGCGGTTAACATTTCCGGTCCTAGGATTCGGCCGGGGTGTTACATAGGTGATACTCTATTTTTTTGTCTAGATACATAGGTGGTATTCTATTACTTTTTTTGGTGACATTATGGATGAAGTTTCGCTAAAACATCTTTGTTCATTTACACAGATGTTATCGGAAAATTTGTAGCGTACAATCCAGTCTTTACATCACCAAAAGGATTTAACTAGACAACAATTCTACTCGAAAATTCAAGGTGAAACTATAAAACCAATTTTTTGAGAAGCATTCATGTGTTTTATAATTTTTTGGTATTTACGTTTTTATCTAACGTTATCCGTTACACAGAAAATAACAAATTTCATGCACAATTTTTGGGGATTGCGTTTCCGACATCATTTCAATCATCAATGACTATATGCAGTTGGACAGACCTATTATGGTGCTTAGACATATCAAGCGCAACACATGGAAGGGTAAGTATTTTTTCCGTAATAGAGGATGCATATTTTTTCAGTTACAATAACATCAAACAATTTTGAACTTAGCGGATGAGCCATACTATACTCTCATAACACCATAGAAAAACACACAAAATTGATACGACCGAGCTACTAACATTTTGACTGAAATGTTGTCTTTTTTATCCCAATACAACGCCACAACCTGAACTATGTAGACGAAATAAGCCTCATGACACGATATGCTACGAGGATTGCAGCTAATCCAAAGATTGAGGAGGTCAAAACTTTTGTGGAAAAGTAAGTTGGCAATAAAATTATATGACATTATGTTGACGACGTTAACTAAATTAATTGACGTGTAGTAACATGATGAGGTTTAAATTCGCAGTTACCCAAAAAGTAGTGGGCCAGACTGATGGTCAGTGGGAGTGACTGTGAACAGTAACAAAAACATTCTGACAGGATCCAAATGCAAGATGTTAAAAGAGATCAAAAATAGCACCTTGGTATGTTAACAATATGTATATGCGAACCATTACTATTAATAAAGTATATTACTTAATCCCTTATTATATGGGACCTAACGTGACAAGCAACTTTGTAGGTCGGCACATTTGTCACACTTACAGCTATATATGAAATGGACACATCTACGGAATGGTGCTACCATTCGTGTTTATGGTGCCGATCTAAACTGTCGAAAAAGGAGAACGGACAGTGGTATTGCGAAAAGTCGAACTGCAAACTTTTCGAGATGCCTGTTACAGACCCTCGAATTAGGTGAGTAGTTGGATCCCCTAAAAACATATTGAGATCTGGATTAAGTTAGTCCACTTTCAGTAATTTGTGATAACAATGACAGATACCAAGTCAAGTTCTACGTCTTTGATGATGAATGTGAGTTCGCCGAATTCATCATCTGGGACGAGGATATGACTAGGTTGTTGGAGAAGACAGCCCAACAGCTGCTAAAAGAGACAACGGTACGTTATTAAATACCATCTCCAGTTATATTTTGTGTGTTTAAAAATCCGACAAGTACACAACCACAAATGCCTTCCCTTAGGAATCAAGTCTGACGGGCCTACCTCTACCATAATTTCGCACTATTATCGAGAAAGAGTATTTCTTCAAAGTTAGAGTTACAAAAGCATACAACATCCTTCAACAGTCAAAGTGTTATGGATTTATAGAGATTAGTGCGGACGACACGTTGAAGCAAGATTGGAGAGTGTTAGTTAATGGGGTAACTGTAAGGCTGCTTCTTCCTAGCTAAACAAAATACATATTCATTTTCATAGCTATCACCAACCCATAACTTCTAATATACACCACAAATTAACAACCGTATAATATTCCACTACAGAATGAAGCTAATGAAAGGCAAGATGCTGGGGAAAGTTCAACCTCACACGTTCAAGCTAGCAAGCTAAGGTTTAACATCATTCGTTATAACTTTTGTCATTTAAGTTTTGTTACCGATATTTTATTTTCTCATTCTACGTCTACCCATACTCAAATGTAGGGCACTAACGCGCGGGCGTCGCGACCCGTACAATCAAAAAGTATTTTTAACTCCTACTAACCTAACTAATGTAGTAGTGGTAGGTCAGGATCGATCCACAGGGAGAGGGGTTAAGCCGTATTGGTCAAGTCTAGAGTCTAATCGTGATCGGGGGATTGAGATGGGGGATTTGGGTTGAGAGAGAGATCGAACTATTGCTAGCAAACTACACTTCTAAGGCTAGGAACAATAATAGGGAAAGGTGTTGGGGAGAGTCGGGATTCGGAAATGGGGTCTTTAAAGTCTCGGGATCGAGTTTTTGTTACAACGTCAAAAAGGGAGAGTGCCACCTTTCGATTTCTTCACCCGACCTACCTAAACCCGCTTTCGCGACGAAAGGGTAAGTCTCAAATTAAAGTAATTTCTACCCCGAGTTTCCCCATATTGGTAGAAACGAGTCAAGGTCGGCCTAGTCGCGATTCTAGGTCAACAAAGACACAAAAACCCTAAAATTGATAATTAACAAGTAAACAACCCACCAACATCCCTTGAATCAAATAATTCAAATCCTCCTCCCTAATTCCCCAACAAGAAAATCTACTCACTAATCATGGTGATAATCAACAATACACTAACTAAGGAGAATCTAACTAGAGCATGCATAACAACTACACTAACAATTTATACTAAGGAGAGATTAACTAACACACAATCTAAAGAGAAATAAACTAACTAATGGAGAAAAGGGAGAGGAAAGAATTTACCAACTATGGAGAAATCTAAGATGGAAGTTGAAGATAAATAATAAAGATTGAATCTTGGAAGAAGTATACAAGAATTTGTCACCAATCCATGCATAAATCTTCAATCTTCAATATAAGCAATATAAATCTTCAAGAAATAATACAAGGGTTTTGTCACATAAACCCTTGCAAAACCCTTGGATCTTCAACAATCTTCAACAAAGATGGAAACTTGCCTACTAATTATAGAGTAATTACACTAATACTAAGTAGATCTACTAATTGTTTTGAGAGATTTTTAACTAAGAGAGCTTACTACAAACTACTACTACTACTAGAGAGTTCTCTACACTACTCCTACTCCTAAGGGCTAATCCTAAGGCTCACTCAAGGCACAAGGAGGCACAAAACCCTAGGTTAAGTATTTATAGAATTCTTAATTGGTCACACAAGTTTAAGGCCCATAATCCAATTCCTCATCATTAAGCTAGACCTCCACCCTTTGCATCTTCATGGAGTGAAACTTCACCCTGCGGCTCGTCATAATAATCCCACCGGGTGAAATTTAACCCGGTGAGATTTTCTTCTCAAAATGCGATTTCGGCCCGGTTTCTCCATCGGGCGAAATTTCACCCGGTGGGCAAAATTTCGCCCGGTCGTTTCTCCCGGTCGTGAGTGCCATGAAAATCTTCGGGGAGGTGGAAAATGTCGTCGGGCGAAACTTCACCCGGTGGTGTTTCTCCTCTTTTCCGGTCTCTTTCTTCGTCGATCAATTGGATTACTTGAACTTTCGGTTGTGTGCTTCGCTCTTGGACCGTATCTCTCTCATGCTCGTGGAAGCTCAAGCACGTTTTCGGTCGAAAATCCTATCAAAATAGACAGAAAACTACCAAAAACACGTAAAATGCAAAAGAGAGACACAAATGCGAGAATTACACAAAATATGGCGATAATCGCACTTTAAACTCGCAAAACGGAGGAAAAACGGGTCTAAATGGGAATAAAAACGGTCCAAATTTGGCACACAACAATTCCCCCACACTAAACCGTTGCTCGTCCTCGAGCAAACACCCAAAAAGAAATTAACTACTACTATTAAGTTAGACTATGCTAAGCCAATACGGGGCAATTAACGGGCCCGCTCCGTCCCTTCAACTCACATCGAGATACCCATGAGGTAGAGTACCTCCATGCAAGGCAAGTTGGGGCTTGCTCAAAACTGGGGTTGCGACTAACACACACAAGGACACAAAATAAGGAAAACGCACGAAAGGATAGTCGCAACCAAAAAGAAAATAAATCGCCGAATCCCTCATCGAAACGGCGGAGAAAGCACCGATTTGAGCTGAAGACAAGCGAGAACACTACCAAATTAGTAACACAAGATGACATGGACATGATCCTAATAGGATGACAATCAAACAATAAAAACATTGAAAATTTACCAAGGTCCGTCTAATTCCATTAGAGACGCCTACAATGGGACGATAAATGGAGTGGATAAGTGAGAACCATGAAGTTAGTAAGCACTGTAGGTAAGTGTTATGCCGTCTCCTAAGCTAAGCCTAGAGGATCGTCCCAAACTCGAGAAAACCAATTAGACCAAAAAGATGGATGTGTTTGCAAAATGGTAAAGATTGCCAAATTACCACTATTTTCCTTCCTCGGGACTCGGTCCTCTAGTAGGTATTTCACGGCAATAAGTCAACCAAGGGATTATTTGGATTTGGGAACGATTTTTGAGATTTTGATTTTCTTTTCGGTTTTATTTCCCCATTATTTCGATCGAGGGGGTTTTTTTTTCATCTTCATAACATAACGCCCTTCTTCTTTATTTTTCCCTTTTTCTTTTTGAATAGCTCTTTTTTTGCTAGATAGTTCATTTGAGATCAAGGTAAAGCATATTCTTGCAAACTTATTTGTGGAAATGGGTGAATGGTAGAAAATAGGCTAGTCGGGTGTGCGCCCTCCTCCGAACCCACAAAAGGATGAAAATTTGGACTAAAGAAATGGCTTCTCAAGTAAGGTCACCTAAGAGAATGGGGAACGGTAACCAAGGCCTTATCACTCCATGGGTGGTCAAGGTGGTCAAATGCAAATCCCGGTGTAGACTCCTAGTAGAAAAGATAGATTTATGGTAAAAATTCAATGCAAAAATTGGTTCAAGGTCATTCTATTAGAAACATGTCCAAAAATCAAAAAGGGTCACTAACAAGGGAGTAATAAACACTCGGCCTAAACTCAAAATCGGGTTTTCAAAAACTTTACCTAGACAAACTATACACACAATGAAAAAGAACACACAAAACGACAAAAACACAGGAAAACAAAACAAAATCACAAATATAGCCAAGCACTCCGAACTCCATCAAGTTAACACAATCCACAACCACCAATTCCAAAATGTTCACCAAGTGAACCTCCAAATAGCATAAACGCCCAAACTCCCATGCATAAGAGAAAGGGTAAAAACGAAGGTAGAAAATATTACCGCGCGGTCTTGATTGCATTTCCGCTACCTTACGTATCCATGCTAAATGGTTGGCGGTGTACCTACAAGAAGAAGAATGCAAGGCAATACAAGTGGCACAAAAACAAAAAATAAAAGAGAAAAGAAAACTAAAATGAAAATTTTATTTTGGGTTTTAAAGGAAAAAATGAAAAAGAAAAGGAAGAAAAAGGATAGTAGATCCCTCCCCACACTAAAACCGTGCATTGTCCCCAATGCACAAGTAGTGGAAGAATCGAAAAAGAATAAAAAGAGAAAAGAACGGAAAATCTTTTTGAATTTTTGTCATTTTTCAAATGTTTTTGGTTTTTTAATAAATTTTCAAATGTTTTTGGGATTTTTGATATTTCAAAATGAAGAAAATAAAAAGAAAAGAAGTGAAAATGAAAAATGAAGAAAAAGAAGAGAAAATAAAAGGAAAATGAAAAGAAAAAGAAAAAATCGATAAGATGGGAAAGGGCATAGGTGTAATCACGTCACCTCGCCCGGATTCCGGGAAAATTAAAAGAGAAAAAGAAATTTTGGATTTTTCAAATTGGTCTTGGTGCGATCAAGTCACCTAAGACCGGGAGCAACAATCAGGTCCTTCTTTCCTAAGGCACCTGCAAATAAAACCTCACGTTTGTAATGACCCAAGTAGCATCACGTGAGGGGCTGACAACTCACCCAACCAACCAAAATTTTATCACAAAACAACCAATAAAAATAATTATCAAATGCCAAAAATTGGCGCTGCAAGACTGACAAAGATTACTGAGACTAGAGAACAGATTATCGACGACTAACGACTGACACTCAACACCCCCACACTAACACTGACGACACTCGACCACTCACATCGGACCTAGGGGACGAGGTGGTGGGTAATAAGACCCTGGCGGAGGCACACCGAAAAGTTGATTAAAAAGGTTCTGTTGCTGCTGCAACATCCTTTTGTTCTCCTTCGCCGCCATCCTCGCTGCTTGGGCGTCCCTAGCAGCGTCCCTAGCCATCTCAAAACTACTCCGGGCAAACTCAAAGCCTTCCCTAGAGTACGTGTAAGAACCATGCGCAGTATCGCGCGCATCCCGGGCTACATTATAGGCCTCCTGGGCCAAGTTCAGAGAGGTGGTCGAGTTCTCCCAAGTCTGACATGTACGGTCTTAAACTTCCCCCCACTGGTTATAAAAGTCATCCGATCCGAAGAACGAGGAGTGTCGTGGAGGACTCATGTTGACGTCCTCCTGAAAACCTGGGGTAGACTGGGTGAACGTGGAGTGTCTGTGCGGTGTAAAGTCGGGTGTGAAAAACTGGGAGGTCTGGTGTTCGGTCTGATGGGAGGAAGAGGGTCCGTGTGATGATGACGGTAAAGTCCTATGACCCTCATCCCGAGAGGTTTCAACTTTCGGTTCCTCCTCCGACACATCTACGACCTCAATGTCATCATCGCTATAATCTAAAGGTCCATCGGGGTATTCAACCATATAAAACTTACCGCGGGTGTTATTCCGAATATACTCCCCAGACCTCTTCGGTATGCCGAAGTTCTCTTCAATATCTAGCCTAACCCATTCGTGGTTAGGCATTGCAATGGCTCTCATTTCAGTAATCTTATACAAGAACAAACTGTCATAATCCCCTTTCTGAGGCCACACAAGGAAAGGACAATAAACTTCATCTATGAAAAGCCCCGCTCCGACAACTGGTGCTAAATCGCTAAAATCATTGTCCAAGGCTCTAGCTATATATCATCGTTACAATACCGCCACAAGAAATTTTCTTGCGGCTGCCCTTAGCAACCTGGGCAAAATGAGTAGCTAAGGCCTTGGACATATCGATAGACGGGCCTCTGTTCAAAACTGCATCCTCCAATAACTGTACAGCTGTGGCATTACAGTTATGGTGCGTATCATAGCTTGTCAGGAATGAGTTGGCTATGATACGTGCCAAATATCGAAGGATGGGGTTCCGAATAAAGAAAGAACGCATTTTCCCTCCCTTGAAAGCCCTCTGGCGGACTATTTTAAACTAGAATCGATCTCGGCCGAATTTATCGTCCTGAGTCTGTCCCGCCCTAGGCCTTCCAAGGACCGAAGAAGGTAAACCAAGCAATGAACCAAAGTCCCTCAAGTTGAGGACGTACGAAGTTTCTCGCAGCTGAAACGAGACAGTGGCATTATCGTCACCACTTAACTCGAAAGTTGCGAAAAACTCGCACGTCAACTTCTGAAAAGTTTTCTCCTCGGAGGCATAAAAGCTGCTAAGACCAAGGCTTTGACACATTGCTTGCACCTGCGTGTCTATACCCATACGCTCAAGTACAATCTCGAGCCGCCCAACGAGTCGGCTCGAGACGACAGACCCAAATTTTTTTACATTTATCAACATGAGCTTTTTTAGCAAAATATAAACCAGATTCAGCACGACGGAAACTACGGCGAATTTTAGGGTAACGTACCTCAAGCGGAACAGGTTGTTCGCGCGTTGTCGGTCTTTGTGTATGAACCGGCATCGGGACAGATTCGTCCCGAGCCTCGGCCATCTCCTCCGACCTAGAGGATGATGTTGACCCCAAATTCCGACCTAGCATTGAAGAAATCCGTTTCCTCGCCATTTGCTTAACCCTTTTCATTCTTGATGCTTGAATTTGATAAATAAGTTGTTGACGGTCTCGGTTTGGGGTTTGTCAGAACTTGAACGATTTCCAAAAACAAACTCCAAGGAAATGTTAGGAATGTGATGAGGATGAAGAATATATAATTTAATTAGATTTTGGTGAAGGAATGGAGGGATTAGAGGTGGTTTAAGGTGATAGATTTGGGGTTTGTTTGGGGTTTTTTGGGGTTTGGTTGAGGAGAGAGAGAGGAAAAGGGTGATAATGAAGATGGGAAGGGGGGGTTTGCCGCCTAAGGTAGCCGCGGGGTGATTTTTCGCCCGGTGGTCACCCACCGGGTGAAATTTCACCCGACGGTGTTCGGGTCAAATTTGGCATTTCCGCGCTATTTCACCACCGGGCGAAATTTCGCCCGGACAGACTCCACCGGGCAAAATTTCGCCCGGTCGGATTTCCGTGAAATTCCAAGTCGCAAAATATTTTTGCCGCAGGGTGAAATTTCGCCCGGTGAGATTCCACCGGGTGAAATTTTGCCCGACGGATTTCCCGTCAAATCCATTAGTTTGAGCAAAGTCACCACCGGGTGAAATTTCACCCGGTAAAATAATCCAATTCAAAATAGGACTTTGCTACAAAAAATCTCTTCGACTTGGCCCAAAAACGTCCTTCAGTCATCAATAAAATTAATCCTCTCACTCCATGCATTAGCTACACGGAGAAAAACTCTCGAAATTCGTAGCGCATCCCAAAAATTCCAAAAGAAATCTTCACGGTTCCTACAGGTGCCAAACATGCTCCAAAAGAAAAATCCAAAAGCTATTGCCCAAGGAGAAATAAAAAGAGAAAAGAATATATAAATATTTACAAGGTGGTTATTATGGACACCACCAAACCGAATTGAATAGTTTGAGTTTAACCGGGGTTGCTTGAAAAGCAACCCGAAGGGTCTTGATCACTCGCTTCAAATTCCACATTACCGATCTTGAGCTTTTCTCTAAACTCCGGCATATTCATAAGTTGTGCTACCTCGGGAAGCATTGCAAATTCTTCGGGAATATCTTCATCGGAGGTAGAACCAAGTATGAATAGGGTACCGTCGTCTTCTTCATCATCGTAGTCAAGATCTTCGGTAGAAGGCTCTTCATTTGATGGGAATTCTACCATTTGGTTCCAAAACTCCGTGTTAGGAGGATCTTCGGGAAGGAATGCGGGAAGCACAAATTGGACCATTTCATTAGCGACATTAAAAGATAAACGTCCTCGCTTTACATCGATAATCACCCCACCGCTAGCTAAAAAAGGCCGTCCTAAGAGGATAGGATTTCGCTCCTCAATTGGCATGTCTAAAATGATGAAGTCGGTGGGAATATATAAATTCCCCACATTAACCATGAGGTTACGAGCCAATCCGTAGGGCTCTTTAGTGGTTCCATAGGCCATTTGCACATTCACGGGAAAATAATCCAAGCCTTTAATATAAATAGTACGAGCAATGGCTAAGGGCATCAAACTAATGTCGGCGCCAAGGTCGCACAAAGCCCGGTCTATTAAGATATGGTCGATGGAGCATGGAATGGCAAAGCTACCCGGATTTTCTAGTTTGATGGGAATTGTGACTCTAGGGTTGGTCTTTGGAGATATGGGAACTTTTTCCTTCTTGGCGGGTTTCAAAATGATGTCTCGAATGTAATCGGACGGGGTAGGCATGGATGTGCTTGTATCAATATTCTCAATAAGGTCGGTGAATGTTATCATGCCCAAGGCTTGGTTGTTGAATGAGGTTTGTGGCATGTCATTCAAGGGTGATACCTCAATTCTAGAGATTAAGTTCGTGTCCTCTATTGGAATTTGTTCAATAATGTACGCAATGTCTCCTACAAGGTACTTTGATGGATCTCTTCTTGGTCTTTCGGTTATGTCCTTAACCACTTTCTCACCGTTTTCATTGATTGAGGGATGAGATGTAGTTTGTGGGTCAAAGGGTTTCACCGGTTCTTTTTTGTTCATTACCTTAATGGCATTCACGGATGCATGATTGAAAGAATCGGTTGGCTCTTGAGAAGATTGGGCTTGCGAGGCCGAACGTGCCTCTAAAGCTTCAAGTCTAGCTCGATTTGACGCATTTTCTTTCATTAGAAAATTGATGGTTTGTTGAATGTCATAAAAGGGTTGAGAATTACCTTGAAAGTTCCTTGGAGGACCTTGATTGAATGGAGGATTGTTTCCAAAGGAAGGACCTTGATTGAATGGAGGATGGGTTCCAAAGGAAGGAACATAGTTTGGTCTAGGCGGTCCTTGAGGATAGTAATAGCCTTGATTGAATTGATTTGTGTGAGGAGGTCTCGGTTGATAATAGAAGCCATGTTAATTAGGATAAACCCTTTGATTGGGGGCTCTTGGAAAAGGATATGATCCTTGAGTAGGCATGGAATAAAATCCGGTCCCCGAATTAGGATTGTTCGTTTGAGATTTTTCATGGGTTCTTTGGGTGTTGGCTTGAAAAGCACTCTCCTTTCTCATACACAATTCGGAATCGTGGTCATATCTCCCGCAACGATCACATGGAATTTCAATACGATACAATTTAGGTGGTGAAATGGACGATCGTCTTGGTGGACTTACCATTCTTGGTGGAGATGATCTTTGTGGAGATGTTCTAGTCTTGGGTGGAGAATTGGCTCTAGCAACATACACTTCAAATTGCCTAACCAACTCCTCAACTCTAGCTTCAAGTTCGGTTCTCCTCTCGGTTGACAATGTCGAATCACCACTTAGCTCTTCATGTTGATCATTTTCGGAGTATTCATTATTCTTGGCTATCCTTTCAATGAGTTTTGTAGATTCAATTTCATTTAACAAAAAGAAATCGCCTTTTGCCGCCGCATTAACATTATCTTTGGCATTGTCCAATAACGAGTGGAAGAATATATGAAGTAAAAGCCAACTAGGGATGCCGTGGTGCGGACATTTCCGTTGCAACGTTTGAAATCGGTCCCATGCTTTACTTATGCTCTCATTTTCTTGTTGTTGGAATGTTTGAATTTCTCTTCGGAATTTGTTGGTCTTGGATGGTGGGTAGTATTTTTCGAGGAAAGCGCTGATCAAATGTTCCCAAGTGCGAAAAGTATTGTTGGGGAAACTCTTAATCCATCTCCTTGCTCCATCACGCAAGGTGCGAGGAAAGAGAATCCGACGTAGTTGGCATCGGTGACACCTTCAAGCTTGACACCAATAAGACTTTCCTTAAAAAGACAAACATGCTCTATCACATCTTCATCCGGCAAACCTCGGAAAGTTTGTTGTTGAATTAAATGGATGATGGAAGGTTTAAGCTCGAAACTCTCCGGGATAGCTCCAATGAAGACGGGTGAAGAAATCTCTTCAATAGATGGTTGAGAATGGGACCCAAGTGTGGCCATACTTGAATCCTTGGAAGTTGTTTGAGGATGGAGTGTTAAGAAATGGTGAAATTGATGGAAGATTACAATCTCAAGTAATTGCTTTGGTCACAATATTTCTAAGCAACTTGCTCTCCAAATGGGGATCAAGCAACCTAAATCAAGAGTACACCTAGCAAAAACTCAACAAACAATGAGTCCTCCTAGCACCTAATGGCACTAGGGTAGGAGGAAAGAAAAACAATTATCCAATCACAATAAAACTAAGACTTAATCAATTAACTAATCACCATCTCCCCGGCGACGCGCGAGCGTCGCGACCCGTACAATCAAACAATATTTTTAACTCCGACTAACCTAACTAATGTAGTAGTGGTAGGTCGAGATCGATCCACAGGGAGAGGGGTTAATCCGTATTGGTCAAGTCTAGAGTCTAATCGTGATCGGGGGATTGAGATGGGGGATTTGGGTTGAGAGAGAGATCGAACTATTGCTAGCGAACTACACTTCTAAGGCTATGAACAATAATAGGGAAAGGTGTTGGGGAGAGTCGGGATTCGGAAATGGGGTCTTTAAAGTCTCGGGATCGAGTTTTTTTTACAACGTCAAAAAGGGAGAGTGCCACCTTTCGATTTCTTCACCCGACCTACTTAAACCCGCTTTCGCGACGAAAGGGTAAGTCTCAAATTAAAGTAATTTCTACCCCGAGTTTCCCCATATTGGTAGAAACGAGTCATGGTCGGCCTAGTCGCGATTCTAGGTCAACAAAGACACAAAAACCCTAAAATTGATAATTAACAAGTAAACAACCCACCAACATCCCTTGAATCAAATAATCCAAATCCTCCTCCCTAATTCCCCAACAAGAAAATCTACTCACTAATCATGGTGATAATCAACAATACACTAACTAAGGAGAATCTAACTAGAGCATGCATAACAACTACACTAACAATTTATACTAAGGAGAGATTAACTAACACACAATCTAAAGAGAGATAAACTAACTAATGGAGAAAAGGGAGAGGAAAGAATTTACCAACTCTGGAGAAATCTAAGATGGAAGTTGAAGATAAATAATAAAGATTGAATCTTGGGAGAAATATACAAGAATTTGTCACCAATCCATGCATAAATCTCCAATCTTCAATATAAGCAATATAAATCTTCAAGAAATAATACAAGGGTTTTGTTACATAAATCTTTACAAAACCCTTGAATCTTCAAAAATTTTCAACAAAGATGGAAACTTGCCTACTAATTATAGAGTAATTATTCTAATACTAAGTAGATCTACTAATTGTTTTGAGAGATTTTCTAGGAAACTTACTACAAACTACTACTACTACTACTACTACTACTACTACTACTACTACTAGAGAGTTCTCTACACTACTCCTACTCCTAAGGGCTAATCCCAAGGCTCACTCAAGGCTCAAGGAGGCACAAAACCCTAGGTTAAGTATTTATAGAATTCTTAATGGGTCACACAAGTTTAAGGCCCATAATCCAATCCTTCTTCATTAAGCCTAGACCTTCACCCTTTGCATCTTCATGGGGCAAAACTTCACCCTGAGGTTGACGACATAGGCACCACAGGGTGAAATTTCACCCGGTGAGATTTTCTTCTCGAATCGTCATTTTTGGCGTCTTTCTCCATCGGGCAAAATTTCATCCGGTGGGCGAAATTTCGCCCGGTCGTTTTGCCCGGTGGTAGCTGCCCACGAAAATCTTCGGGAGTGGAAAATGCCATCGGGCGAAACTTCGCCCGTGATGACTCACCGGTGAAGTTTCACCCGGTGCTATTTCTTCTCTTTTCCGGTCTCTTTCTTCGTCGATCAATTGGATTACTTGAACTTTCGGTTGTGTGCTCCGCTCTTGGACCGTATCTCTCTCATGCTCGTGGAAGCTCAAGCACGTTTTCGGTCAAAAATTCTATCAAAATAGACAGAAAACTACCAAAAACACGTAAAATGCAAAAGAGAGACACTAATGCGAGAATTACACAAAATATGGCGATAATCGCACTCTAAACTCGCAAAACGGAGGAAAAACAGGTCTAAATGGGAGGAAAAACGGTCCAAATTTGGAACACAACAGGCACGTCCGAGGACCCTACCGCACAAGAATGTCTGTGTTTGGTAATGGACTTAAAGGCTAAGGAAATCATTCACGCAACCATAACAGACACAACTACCAAAGTCTGGCACTTGCCCAAACAACTTTTGTTATTTTAGTGTTGTTGCTCATTGACTATTTTGAGCTTCCTATGTTGACCTATTCTAAATTACATGAAACATTTACCGACCCTACTACACTGGAATTTTCAAAAGACAACAGTGGAGGTAAAGTCTAAGGAGATCATTCCACTAGCATGTGCACCAGTTGAGCCTACGTGTAGTAAACAATCGTGTAAGGTGACAAACATGGTGGTTGCTGAAAGTGATAGCGGCTGTGAAGTCATTGGGTTACAACCCAAGAAGCGGAAGAATGCCCATGGCAAAAAACATGCAGCTTGTTGAAAATGAAAATGCATCTACTTATCTAAACCAGTTGTGTGAATTCCGATATTATTTTTTTATCGTAAGTTAGACTTTGGTTTCAGATTCCTGTCTTTATGAGAAATTATTTATGGTTCACTTGGCGTTTAACATTTCTCTCAGGCATTTAACTGAGTCATCAACAACTAGGAGTCCACATATCCTATCAAAACAAATTAAGGCCACAAGCAGCCACTACAATTAGAGGACGGGAATTGTAGTTACCCATCACTCTAAGAGCGTCTTACATTAGCCTTTGATTGCAATAACGGTTGTGTAGGCATTCTAATTGTTGCTGTTATGTTTCTCTCAAGGCATTTAACTTAGTCATCAACAACAGTTAAGAGACCACACATCCTATCAAAACAGATTTTCGGACACAAGCAACCACTACAATTAGAGGATGGGAATTTTAGTCACCCATCACTCTAAGAGCGTCTTGAGCCTTTGATCGTAATAATGGTTGTGTTAGCATCTTAACTGCTGCTGTTATGTTTTGTTCATAAGTATTGCTCATCATCGAGAAACGTGCAACTTACCATCTCCTTCAACCTCCATCTTACTAAGAGCATATTAGTATGGTGGAGACACCACATAAACACTACGATTAGTAGAGCAGGGGATATGGAGTTATAGTGTATGAAAAAGTACCCAAGGTATGCGAGTTGAATTAGTGACAACAGCTTAATGAGTTGTCTGTCAACAATAAATCGTGCCTGTCAACACGATAAGGCATTTGTCAGTATAAGACACTTAGATATAAATGTTGGGTTTGTAGTATGTATTGGCAGTCTTGAATATTGATTAGGTTAAAATAGGGATGCTACCTCGAAGCAGCCGCCGACTTTGTCCATAATTTTAGCAGCCGCATTTAACTGTCCAATGAAGGTAGTCGTTGGGCAGCTCCTAATTAAGGAGCATATAAGAATATTAGAGAAATGTTCGAGAGAGATTTTCAAAAATTTGTAGTACGAATAAGAAAGATAACAAGTAGTAATGATGGAAATATGAATCACTCAATCTTTACAAGAAAAATGTCTTCCAAGCCAATGAACAAATCAATGAATAACCAACCACCCACAGCCCCAGACGTTTTATACATAACTTTATTTTATCAGCAAATCTGGCTCTCCAGTGAAGGCAGTTATACGGGAGCTTTTTCAGAACCAAAGGTAACAAATAATAAAGCAGTTAAGAAATAGTAAATCAGTTAGCATGAATCACGAAATCTGCCCAAAAAAAGGGGATATCTTCCAACTCAATGAATAAAGAGGTTAGAATGCAATATCTTCCAAATCAATGAAAAACCAACCACTACACACACGTTTTAAAAATTAATAATTGAATAATCAGAATAAACAACCACATTAAATAAAGAAATATAAGTATATAAGGTTTATAGAGTAGGTGTATTAACGGAACTATCTTACTCCCAAAATACAGAACATTGAAAAAGCAAATACAATGAATCCAACTACATTTATCTCTATGAATATCAGTCATGTAGAAGGAAGGATTCTTAGAGTTTGGTTAGGGAAAATAGTTGATTGTACTCAGGAAAAATCAGAGATCCATTCTGAAGGGCTGTTGTTGGTTGACGATAAGGTTACATTATGTTGCTAATTTTTTTTAAGTTACAACTCATAACATATCTTCATTTACATGAATAACCATGACTAAAAAATGCAGGGTTGTGTACTACAATGTACTATTCATAAGCACTTTCTAGATTTGTTTGGAGGTATGTGTATTGAAGGCAACTGTTATAAAATATCCAACATCAAATGTGGTGAGAAGAAGGGATTTGAGGTGGCCACTTCTCATTGTTTGAAAGTGTTGTTCGAGAAAAACATCGTGGTGGAGACAGTAATGTCAAGATTTTCATTTTATGGTTTCAATTTTGTCTCTGTTAAGGATATTCTTGAAAAGGATTTACGAGGACGAAAACTTAGAGGTCGGTGTTTTTGTTCCCAATAAAATATTTACATGTTTTAGAAACAATGAAACAAATAGATTACATAAACGTACACTTTCTAATGTTATTGATGTCATTCACAGATTTTGTAGCTGAAATCGTGGAATACAGGGTGCTCTTCAAAGGATGTGTACCATGCGTGTACTTGCAACTGTTAAACCTAAAGTATGTGTCTTATATGCATAGCCTCCATTAATGTTCCATATTCTTTTAAGCTGAAAACATGTTAATCTCACAATCTTTATTTTCTATATTATTTATTATCTATAAGTGGAGACAAAACAAGAGTGTGGCTGTGGGGTGATTTCGTCGGTCAATTGGAACGAATTACTACTGACGAAGGATACATACCTCTTGAGAAGACTGATATTGGCTTTCCAATGTGTGGCATTCAAGTATACAAGTAAGTAAATTTAATATTATGTCACTTAAATGTGAACGATATATTTGACTGATTTCCACATTCAATTTCTCATATATTGACATACATGTATTGTAGTAGACAATGTACTTGTAAACATTGTGCTAGAAGCAACAAAAGTAACAAAGTTACACTTAGACCTAGACATTCCTGAAGTTCGGAATTACGATCGCACGGACGCTGAGAGGGAGATCTACCGAGTGAAGTGGAATGTTCCCGGTGCAAATGGCAGCGTATCGGAATAAGACAATGTTTTGTATCGTGTTGCCAATGTTATTAAGTCAATATCAAGCCAATTTATTTGGTTGGATTGTGGTTACTTTAAAGTTATTAGTTTGTTTGTTTTTGATGATTTGGGAGGACCATTTATTTCTTAG
The DNA here is from genome assembly GCA_958450325.1 of Agrostemma githago. NCBI lineage: Eukaryota > Viridiplantae > Streptophyta > Magnoliopsida > Caryophyllales > Caryophyllaceae > Agrostemma > Agrostemma githago. The sequence continues at coordinate 7,870,198 of OY288249.1, read as the reverse complement.
TTAGTTTGGTTTTTGCTGTGTGTTTTTTCCTGTTTCAAACTTTGTGAGACTTCAGTGTGGGTTATATCTATTTTGTTTTAATTAAGAATGTAGGGTTACAACCCTTAAACCCAAGGACCTGTTACGAGTATTAACCGAAAAGATAAAAGTAGAGGGATAACAATTATACCTTATTTGCAGCGGAACAGCGTATTAATAAGAAGTATAATAAACCCAGAAATATATATAATCTCCACGGACAGAATAAATAATTCCCACGGACAGAATAAAGCACCCCAAACGTGATGGCTTCTTTGGTATCCACATGGGTACGGATCTGCGACGTATATGCTAGTATAAAGGTTTGTGAGACCGTCTCACAACTTCTCTCTAGACCTCTCTTATAACTCTTTATAAGAATAATACTCCGTATATATATTATGAGTCAATTCCATATATTGGTTCATCATATGAACCTTCTTATATAGGAGATGAGGAACTAGAATTAGGTTATTACTATAGCTCTAATTACCATAATTAGATTATTATTATAACTCTAATTACTATAACCCAACAACGCAGTTGGGTCCGTATTACTACTGACCCGATATATTTACTATATCGATATATATTAATATATCCCGTACACATTGTGTGTGACCCAATGGGCCCACTTAAGACTACCAGACACGTAACTCATTTACATGTCAATCCGACATCGGCCTCTAGCAAGGCATATCGGATACATAAACTTAAGCGGGTTAATCCGTAGGACAATGGACATAACTCCTCCAGTCTCCCACTTGTACATGTCCTCTCAAGAACGGCGTTAAGTCTCTTTGCTACTATTGTCTCTAATTGAGAATGAGGTAAGAAGAAGTGTCATCCTCGCATGTCTCAATCTTTTACTCGAATCTTTGAGTTGACTTGTTAAAAGAGCAGATAGATGACAATCATCATATTTGAGCGCGGCCACGCGTTTGCACAAGTCACACTCTTCGAGTGGCCAAGAAACAATAAATTCCCTTCAATAAAGGAAGAGCAAATCCCCTCTTGTCTAACCACATCCTATCACATGATCCATGCATGCCCAATAACCATCCGTAGCTTCCTTTGACAACGGACAAGGAATAGTATCAAAGCATACACATCACATGTACAGAATAGTCAAAGACTCAGGCTTAAAGACCGTACAAGTTCATAACTTGCAAAGAACTTTACTGACACTAAGCGAAATCTTAGTAAAATCCTTTTCAACGGGTCTGTCTAATGCATGTTCTTAACATACACCCGTGTGCCTGGCTTAGTATCTCAATACCTATGACTCAAGGAACTTAGTCATCAACCAACTCACACACCAGTCATTTAAGGGTATTCAAATATCCCAACACAATACTCTGACTAGAGACAAAATAATTACATCATCCAAATAGAGTTCCAAGACTAAGTCACGTACTTAGTGATCTATTTCATCAATGTAAATTATTTAGGGACAAAACTCGGTTACATTAACCAAATGACAATATGTCATACATGTATCAATTATCGAAATAACTCCCACTAAACCAAACACCTCTAAAAGTACTAAGACCACTCGCCCATGCGTCTTATGCCAATCATAACCAATATGATCTTTATGTAGAGGAGGTTTCGGGACATATTATATTTGTATCAGTTATTTACAAGCATATAATCAATCTACCTTCTCTCAATTAAGACAAACCGTTAGTTTCATAAGCAACAAATTGCTTCATAAACTTTAAAGTTGAGTGTGTGCTTGATTCGTAATAAAATGTCTATTTGCTTCAAAACCAATAGAACACTAACTTTAGTTATAATACTAGTCACAAAGTTGTCCTTTGGAACCGTTCCAACACATAAATTCTCATCCAAAATAAAATTTACTGAGATTACAATCTCACGTCATCCTTGTCTATTTGGAAATCTGAATCGTTGTAACTTGTTTACAACAATTCGTTTATCACATCATGTGTATCTCTTAAATAATTCCCATTTTGCTTCTTAAGTGCAAAGGAACAATTCTTAGATAGCATTCTAGTGACACTCACTAGATTATTATCTACTCGTCACACGAGCACGTAATAAACACATTTCTTGCAAAGCAATCAAATGTCGTCTAGTTAGAGAAGTATGTCACTTACATATCAAATCATAACGATAAATGCACTCCCACTAGCCTCTTGTACACACTTTGTCTCTCTTCGTCTTAAAGGAAAACAAACATCTTTGAATTACCACATTAAGAACGAAGATACTTGCCCCATGCTCCAATCAAATCGGAATATTCACATTTGCCTAGCAATTTTAATAATATGAAATTCATACGAAGTGTCGCACACATCATATTGCATCCCTTTCAAGAAATGTATTTCACATATATATGTCCAAAACTCATCATAATGAGTGATGACATTTAAAATGCTAAATCAATCTTAATAGACTTAAGCATAATGTTGTAAAAAGGGTTTTTCATAGTCATTACTATGAGATCAATCCCTCACTACCAACTATGCTTCATAGATACTCTTATATCAGTCCACATTATCTTTATATTGAAGACTATTCTTCATTATAAGACCCATTTAACCAAAGTCTATGCTTGGTAGTTATGGTATATGGAATCTATTAGATTTTATGTGACTTTTGGAGTCCTTGCCCATTATTGTTTCATCATAGGTCAAACCTATGTAGGATAATATTTTACATCTAAGATGATCATGACTTTTCATGGACGCATCAATATCCTCTTCAACAGTTGTAGAGAATTCCTGTTAATCTTGAACAATTCAAGGTCGATTTTACTCTCACTGTTTCTATTAGAAATCACATATTTTTAAAAGAAACATACCACTCCATGCAACAAAACAATTTTGTTCTTTGGATGATTTGTAGAATTAACATAATACCCCTAATAAAACACATGTCATAATTGAGTCTAAGTTCTAGAAAACGATTTTCTTTAAACTTAAAGACTTGGTAATTAAGAAAAGACTTTTTAGAACATTTTCAATCCATATCTCATATGGTGTCTATTCTCCGACTTACATGGACAATCTTATCAACATTGTACAAAGACTTTTATAGTGCATAAACTTCTAAAGCATCAATAAAATCTGCATGACTCATCATAGACCAAATCATATCAAATATGGTTCGATGTAGTTTGAAACACTTTTCACTACTTCTAAGATGATTACAATCTTTTAGTTCAATTCCTCCCTGTTTCAATCATATCGAACGACTCGTACCAACTTATCAAGTTAATATTGTACTTTCATCTGAATTTCCTTGAATAATTCAAAGCATTCGGTTTCAAATTTCATCAAATGAACAAAACCATACGTGTTACCCATTTTGCAACATCACTAGTTAAACTAACACGTATCTGTATATGTGTGATCTAACAAGTCTAAGTACCCTCCCATTACAATTAATAGGAGTTACTTGTAATGTCCTTTATCCTCCATCTAAACAAGATCCATTTACCTCAGTTGATCCTTATCAATATGGTTTATAATTTTATCATTATGAAACTTATTCTTATGTTTCTTGTCTCATGGATTAAGGACAATGCCATAATAGGTAAAACTTGAGTCGTGGGACTTGAACCTTTTGGTCATTATGTTATAAATAAAAGCATTCACTACGAGGATTGTAGAGCTCAACCATCATGTTAGCCTTATTGTACCTCATATTCTTGCAAAGTATAGAGCAACAATTGATCTACTTTTATTAAACTTTTCATGCCCATACATAAAACAGAATCAATATTCTTGCTTATGACTAGTACAAGAATAACAATTATTCAAATCAAATATTCAGCTTTATGGTAAAATTAAGTGATTTTCCTTTTATTTATATATGAAACAACAACGTTTGTCCATTTCAATTATAAAACACTTCACTTATATACCATTATTTCACCCTCTTTAAGCCATCACATCCACAATGTAATAGTTGCATTTGGTATCTTATACCAAAATAGTAGAATGCAAGTAACAATTACTCTAGTAACATATACACCTGAAGTCATACTTCAATTGATTTGCAGATTTTCTAGACACTTCTAGAAACTATCTACCAATGTCTTATATTTGTCATTACATTAATGACTAATAAAATCGTACCTAATCTAAATTTGGCAACAAGTTTGAGTATAACAACGATTGTCCTTTCCTCACTTTAACCAACGTCTTAGATTCATTAATCATTATCTCAGACAATTTTCTTAATGAACTCATAGAACATTAGTATTATTTGCCTTCTTGATACAATGTTTAATCGTCTTTTAACATCTCATGCTAAAAGGTGAAAAACCTTAAATAAGTCACATGTTTATTCATAATAAAGTGACCTAAACTTAGGACTAATTGAAACGATTTCAATTCCTAATTATTTAGAAAGAAGCATCCAAAATTTTCTGATTATCAATATAATCACTCATTATATGACACGGATTAATTGGATCATCTTTAACATTTTCTCACTTAATGGGAATTGTTCCCTTTTATTGAAATAATTAATTTTGGTACTTATAGTCATCTTCATGACTCTAATTATACAGTTCATACTGTACATTAGTACTGATTATAATTTGTCGAAATTATCCTTCACAAGGACAAAATCCATATCTCTAATTTTGATAACAATTCTCAAGATACCAATCGACAAGGTTGAACAATTCAAACTCTATCTTTAATAAATGTGATAAAGGGACTAAATTACAACTACAATTATATGCAAAGTAAAGCAATAATTAATATTAATAATCTTAAACAATTTTAAGATAAAATCATGAAAACTACCCTCAAGTTCGCATAATATTTCAAGATCCTAAACCTTTTGTCGCTCAAGTGAACTTGGGCTCACTGCTCAAGCTCCAAAAGTAAAGGTAGACAACAACATTGTCAATTACATCAATATGTAATTCTTGGTTCGTCAGAATTAGTCATCATATGACACCAACTATTTGCCTCAAAGCCCAAGTCCGACTTGATAGCAATGTTAAACAAACCAGACTGAACCTATGGGTAACCGTTACCCACCTACTCAGTCCACACACATCGGCAAAGCACCACTTAGGCAGTCACTTCAACTAATGGTATGAAATTGTTGTAGTGGTCAATTCTGGAAAGGCAATACTTAATGTTTGTGCGACTGATTTAATGCATTATGGGTCCTAAACATGTTGCTAGGTCAACTTACAAGGCGACCTATCAGTTCTAGGCACACAAGTCACAAGTCTAAACAATAAAATTTATGCATCGTATGACATAATTATGCAATTGTTATTGTGATTTGCGCATAAAACAAGTTAAAAGATCTCATATTTTGATTCATAATCATATTACAATTCATAATTGCTATTTGGTTTGAACAATTTCACCAATATCTTTCATTTTTTCCAACTACAAGGAACAATTTCCTACCCGGAAAAATTGAAAGGACGATATACAAAACTCGATTCACAATCGATCTGCAACTTATAATTGTCATATAGATGAACAATTCATCAAAATCAAATAAGACTCGAGAAACTTCTTTTCCGATCTATTTATGATAATATGATAATTAAAATGCGTAACATTATTTACCGATTTAGAAAACTAATTTTTCATTGATTCAGGAAAATAAAAGTATAATCATGTTTGATTCATAATCAACACACAAACGCAAGAAAACATTTTTCTTAAAGGCGTCACCCGACCCGACACCATGTCATCCGAGTACATATTGTGTCGTCTTGGTCAAACCTTTGCCGCCCGGGTCATCCCGTTCCAACCGGGACACACCCGTGCCTACCGAGTCATACTCGTGCCAACCGGGTTGGCCTTGTTTCGTTCCGTCTCCACCATAATTAAAATGGGTCTTGTTCTAATCTTATTAGGACTCATCGTCAAAAATAAATTCTAATAATTTTATGTTCCAAATTTCAATCGAGTCTTGACTAATCTAAATAGTCTCATCGTCAACAAAGAGATTTGGAATTATAGTGGGTCAATTTAGGGTAAATTAAATTAAAACGTAATCGATATTAGTTCTTAAATTAATTTTAAGAGTCAGTTTTAGAACTTAACAATTTAAATTTGTAAATTGACACAAACCCTATACTTGATCGATAGTAATCCGATAGATTAGCTGCAGTACACATTTGCCAAAATATTATTCCATACAAACTTTTTTGTATTTGTAAGATTATCAAATAATGATGTGGAATGTATGTGCATGCAACTTCATTAATATGGAAACAAAACAATAAAAAACGCAGCTAGATATATATATATATATATGCGGCAACATCAAATGTTAATTTATCTATCTCACGGAATTAAGGAAACAATGAGAACATTTCTCACACCAAAAATAATCAAATTAATACGCGGGTAGAATCCTCATAACCAATTATGAGACAAAGATTCAGGTCGATTTGATTAATACTACATAACAGAGGCTTTGATACCACTGTAGGGTTACAACCCTTAAACCCAAAGACCTGTTACGAGTAATAACCGAAAAGACAAAAGTAGAGGGATAACAATTATACCTTATTTGCAGCGGAACAGCGTATTAATAAGAAGTATAATAAACCTAGAAATATATATAATCTCCACGGACAAAATAAATAATTTCCACGGACAGAATAAATAATTCCCACGGACAGAATAAAGCACCCCAAACGTGATGCCTCCTTTGGTATCCACATGGGTACGGAACTGCGACGTATATGCTAGTATAAAGGTTTGTGAAACCGTCTCACAACTTCTTTCTAGACCTCTCTTATAACTCTTTATAAGAAGAATACTCCGTATATATATTATGAGTCAATACTATTAATTCCATATATTGGTTCATCATTTGAACCTCCTTATATAGGAGATGAGGAACTAAAATTAGGTTACTACTATAACTCTAATTACCATAATTAGATTATTACTATAACACTAATTTCTATACCCCAACAACGCAGTTGGGTCCGTATTACTACTGACCCGATATATTTAATATATCGATATATATTAATATATCCCGTACACATTGTGTGTGACCCAATGCGCCCACTTAAGACTACCAGACACGTAACTCATTTACATGTCAATCCGACATCGACCTCTAGCAAAGCATATCAGATACATAGACTTAAACGGGTTAATCCGTAGGACAATGGACATAACTCCTTCAAAGAAAACATAGTGTAACTTAACTGTGAAAGTATATTTACTCCTCACAAAAATAAAATATAGTTGCACGCTATTTTAAAACCAAAAATGAAAAAGAATGAAGTAATGATGCATTAAGAAAATAGGTGTTTTTTTAAAAGAAAGACCAATTAGTTTGGCTGGGCTTGGTCATCTCTTGTTGGCATTATCGATAAAATGATTAATTGCGGACGTGGCCCCTACACATTTCGAGTGAGCGGTCAAAACATACATCGCATTGGTAGTATGTTGCCTTTGGACGAATCAATTCCTAAGTTTTGTCAGCTATACATTTATGATACAGAGGACGAAGTTAACAATCGAATAAATGCCTTAAGGTACTTACCTCCTCTTATTTTATGTCCCCACTTATTTTTTTAGACATTACCCATTTGTTTCTTTTGTCGATTGTCGTATTAAGGGAATGCCCGTCCTTTTAACATATGCAAAGTGTCACATTTTTTTTTTACAAGTTCTGGCAGCGGTCGTGGATTCAACGAGGAGCTTATGTACTTACTAAAGGAGATGATAGATGAGCACAACTGATGCGCGGCCCAATCGGATCGGTCGTTTAGCGAAGGATGGGGAATTAAACAATATTTATAGACTCGCAAAAACACAAAAACTACTAGAGTATTCGTGGTAAGTCGAGGTCGGTCCACAGGGAACAGAACGATATTGTGTTAAAAGCAACGTGTTTGGGATCTAGTGGGGGTTTTAAGGGTCGAGTCTATGCTAGAAATGCGGTAAAAAATGGAAATTAAATGACAAGAGAAATAACAATAGAAATAACAAGAAATGATTAATCAAGGAAAAGGTGTTAGGGGGAAGTCGGGATTCGGAAATTGGGGTCTAAGTGTCTCGGAATCGGTTTGGTCACAACATTGATAAGGGAGAATGTCACCTTTCGGTTTCTTCACCCAATCCACCTAAAAACTCGCTTTCGCGGAGAAGAAGGGTAAGCCTCAAGTTAAGGTAATTTCTACCCGAGTTTCCTCTTATTGATATAAATGAGTCAAGGTCGGTCTAGTTGGCCGGACTAAAACAACGATGACACAACAACCATAAACAAGATAAACCAACAAGCAAGCAACCCACCAACATCCCTCAATTCAAATAATCCAAAGTCCTCATCCCGAAACCCCTAACAAGAAATCTACTCACTACTCATAATGGAAAACAACAAAACATTAATAAAGGAGGAAACAACTAAAACATGCATATTAACTAAATCTAAAGAAAATAACAACAAAACAATAAGGAAATTACGATCTACCAAATTAACCACAAAACTATGAAAGAAATTGCAATCTATCAAAATAAACTAGAAAATAATCTAGAACAACATAAACTAGATCTAGAGAAATTAACAACACAAAGATGATCAAAATAATAATCAACAAGATGAAACATAAAACAATCTAAAACAACATAAATAAAGATGATCAAAACAAGACAATAATGAAAGAACAACAAAAGGAACAATATTGAAAGAACAAGATTAAATCTAAATTAGAGATTAGAGAGTGGAAGATAAATATACCAACTATGAAGATCAACAATAAAGAAGAAGATTGCATAAATAAAATATGAAGCTTTGATGAAGAGGAGGAAGGATTTGTCACTAATCCCTCAATAATCTCCACAAATCTTCAAATAAAACTTGAAATCTACAAAGCTTGAATATAAATCTAAAGAGTTGATGAAGAAACCTATGAAGATCTATTACTAAATTACTATGTAAACTACTAGAATTATAGAGAATTACTAAATTACTAGAAGGATCTACTAATGGATGCCTAAACTAATGGATGTGTTATGGAATAATGGGATGTGATATGGTAGCTTAGACAACAAACTAGGGTATACATACATACATACATACATACATACATACATACATACATACATACATACATACATACATATATATATATATATATATATATATATATATATATATATATAGAGAGAGAGAGAGAGAGAGAGGCAGGATCTGGTACATTTGTCATATTTGGTACAATTTACCTCTTAATTGTTACCATTAGATCTCACATGATCAAGAGTTGAGATTAAAACTCTCTAAATCTCCAAAGCATTTTTTTCTTAGATTTTTATAGTTATTTCAAAGTACAAACACGATTATTTTAATGAAGAAGCATAGTTATTTTATAGTTAACTCAATTGTTTACTGAGAATAATGTTATTAGGTTATTTCAATGTAGATACGTAATGATTCAAGGTAGAAAGTCCATAATGTTACGTAGTTAAACTCAGTTATTATAACTCGTGTTATTGTATTGAGTGAAATTCAAATATAATTAAGTTTATAATAATGTTATCTGATTTTACGTAGTTATTCTAAAGTAGAAACTCAGTTATTGTAATGAATAACTCATGTTATTATATTGGGCTGACACTCAAATATAGTCAGTTTTAAAATAATGTTATATGATTTTACGTAGCTATTAGTCCAATGTAGAAACTCAGTTATTGTAATGAATAACTCATGTTATTGTATTGGGATAAAACATCTTGCATATCTTTGAGGTACACCCATCAAAAGACACTTCGCTGAAAGACAAAAATAAAGAGGGGGGATTAGTCACAGTACAAAAAAATTGAAATACAATAATTACATATGTGCTATAGAATAACTATAAAAACACTATAAAATAACCCTAGTTATAAAACATATTAATTAATTTAATAAAATAAGTTCAAGAATAATATAGAATAACCGCAACAATAGTATAGAATAACTGGAATAACATAATAAAATAATTGAGTATTTTGTAGTAATAATAATATACCAAAACTAGAAATTAATGCTATGAAATAATATGTAGTTATTTCAATGTGCATATTCAATTATTTTATTGTTCATATTCAATTATTTTATTGTTCATATTCAAATATTGTAATATTCATAATTTCAATTTTTAATCTTGTAATCAAAAATCCAAAAATTGATCTTATTAAAACAAAAGATTGACGAAATTGAAAAATTCGATTGAAAAATTGAAAAAATTGAGATGAATGAAATTGTTCCTATATTAATTTAATTAGATTAGAAATTGGAACGAAATCAGAAAGCATGAACGGAAATCAACAAACGTTGAATAGAAAAATTGAAAATTGATAGGTGCGTTTTGTGATTTCAGTTGAAATAATAAAATAAAAATTGAAATACGTGATTTCAGATGGGAAAAAAATCAGAATCAAAAAAATTGAAAATTGATAAAAATTAATAGATGCGTTTCTTGATTTCAATTGAAATAATACAAAAAAATTGAAAATATGCATTACACGAAATAAAACAGAAATCACGAATTCTAAAATGTGAAATTTACGATCTAGAAGCAAATACCCGATTTGGTCGTGAATTTACCAAAAAAATTCGTGAAATTGAATACCGAATCGGAGTAACGATGATGATGATGAAATCGAAGCATGCGCAACGATGACGGATGAATTTATTTGTGAGCAAATACTTGATTTGATCTTTAATTCGAGAGGGATATGTTTGTGCATGAGTAGTTTGTGCTTGAGGGATTTTCAATCTAACGTTCAATTGAATAGGGCTTAGGGTTTGAGGTTTGATGCTTACCTTGATACTAGTTTTAATCTTGACCCTTGATGTAATTATATCTAATGGTGTGTAAAGTTAGGTAAATTGTATGAAATTTGACCCGATGTAAAAGATCCTTCTTCTATATATATATATATATAGTAATGCCCTAATAGATCCTTAACCTAAAGCCCAAATCCAACTTTTTGCTTAATTAGTGAGACAATCACCCTTTAATCTTCATGAGGTGGAACTTTGCACCGTCGTACACAGACTAATACCGTCGGGTGAAACTTCACCCGGTGGTTTCACCCAGTGGTTTTCTTCCGATTTTGCAATTTTGGACGCCTTTACCGTCGGGCGAAACTTCACCAGGTGGGCAAAAGTTTCGCACGTTCATTTCGCCCGGTGGAGAAGCTCTCGGAAAATCTTCGGGGAGGCAAATTTACCATCGGGCGAAACTTCGCCCGTTGGTTTCTCATCGGGTGAAATTTCACCCGGTCATTTTTCTGGCCTCTTTTCTTGTCTCATTCTTCGTCGTATGATTGAATGAATTTGAACTTTAAGCTGTGTGCCTTGCTCTTTGGACGACATTCCCCTCTCTTGTGCTCGTGGAAGCTCGATCATGCTTTTGGTCTCAAAACCTATCAAAATTGATAGAAAAACTACCAAAAACACGTAAAACGCACAAAAGGGATGCTAATGCGAGAAATACTCAATATAAGGCGATAATCGCGCTCTAATCTCGCAAAACGAAGAAAAAACGGGTCTAAATGAGAGGAAAAACGGTCTAAATTTAGCACACAACAACAACTCTCTTGCAAAGACGTTCCGTAGAGCTCGAGATAGGTTGGCGTCAGATATAGAGGGTGACGTAAGTATTAGGCTCATTGCACAGAGATACACGGATGACAAAACTTACAATGCCCAACTGCATCCGAAGTTGTTGCTTTAATCGAAGGTGATATTGGGCCTGAGATGGAACAACGTGACATTATCATTGAAAAAACGTGCGGTTCACTACAACGTATTTATGAGCTTCATCCATCATATCTTGCCCTGCAATACCCCATCTTGCTTCTGTATGGCGAGGATGGTTTCCGTCCTCACATAAACCACAGTGAAGCTGATGTGTGCTAAATTTAGACCGTTTTTCCTCCCATTTAAACTCATTTTTCCCTCATTTTGCGAGATTAGAGTGCGATTATCGCCTTATTTTGAGTCTTTCTAGCATTAGCGTCCCTCTTGTTCATTTTACGTGTTTTTGGTAGTTTTTCTATCAATTTTGATAGGATTTGGCACCGAAAGCATGATCGAGCTTCCACGAGCACAAGAGAGGGGAATACCGTCAGAAAAGCAAAGCACAAACTTAAAGTTCGAAGTCATCCAATCATACGACGAAGAATGAGACAACATAAGAGGCCAGAAAACCATCGGGTGAATTTCATCGAATGAGATACCACCGGGCAAAGTTTCGCTTGACGGTAATTTCACCTCCCCGAAGATCTTCAGAAAAGCTTCTCCACCGGGCGAAATGACCAGGTGAAACTTTCACCCATCGGGCGAAGTTTCGCCCGACGGTAAAGATGTCCAAAAACGCAAATCTGGAAGAAGTTCACCGGGTGAAACCACCAGGTGAAGTTTCACCCGACGGTATTGGTCCGTGTATGGCAGATTTCGCAAGGTGAAGTTTCACCATATGAAAACTCAAAGGGTGGAAGTTTCACTAATGGAGCAAAAAGTTGGATTTAGGCTTATGTTTAAGGATTCATTAAGGCTTTACTATATATATATATATATATATATATATATATATATATATATATATATATATATATATATACCCTAGTTAGTTGCACATTATCAATTCATTACCATCTTTTTTTTTGGTTCGCAATTCATTACCATATTTTTAGTAGACCATTAGACAATTTCATTAGATCATCCTCTAGATTAGTTAGTAAGCTAGAGTTCTTCATAGTTTTCATCAATTTCTTTTCTCTAGATCTTTATTCAAGCTTTGTAGAAGAATTATACTCCCTCCGTTCCAATGAATTGTTTGCCTTTCCTTTTGGCACCAAGGTTAAGGGAACCAATGAGGGAGTGACATGTAGAGCAAAACTCATGAGAATGATCAAATTGCATATAAAAAACATTCCTAAAATAGAAAGGAAAACAATTCATTGAGACACCCCAATATGGAATAGGCAAACAATTCATTGGGACGGAGGGAGTAGTTGTTTTCATTGAAGATTCTTGGAGATTATTAAAGGTTAGTGACGAATCCTTTGTCCTCTTCATCAAGCTTCATCTTATTTCATTTATGCATTCTTCTTCTTTATTGTTGATCTTCTTCAATAGTTGGTATATTTCTCTTCCTCTCCCTAATCTCTAGACTAGATTTAATTTTGTTCTTTCATTATTGCATCATTTCTATTTATTTTACTTGCATTGTTCTTTGATCGTCTTGTAGTTGTTGATCGTTATTTTCTTCAATGTATTGTGGTTATTTTCTCTAGATTTTATTTGCATCATTCTTAGATTGTTTTTATTGCTTTGTTGTTATATTATTTTCGTTGATTTTACTTTTATTGCTCTTAGATCGATTTCCTTGTCTAATTAGTAGATCGTGATTGTCTTCATCGTTTTGTTGTTATTTTCTCTAGATTCAATCATTATGCTTGTTTTTGTTGTTTTCCCTTTTGTTATTGTTTTATTAGTTTTCTATGAATAGTGAATAATTTTCTTGTTGGGGGGTTTAAGGAGGAGGATCTTGGATTATTTGAATTAAGGAGTTTTTGGTTGGTTGGTTGGTTGCTTGTTGGTTTATCTTGCTTGAGGTTGTTGTGTCATTGTTGTTTTAGTCCAGCCAACTAGACCGACCTTGACTCATTTCTATCAATATGGGGAAACTCGGGGTAGAAATTACCTTAACTTGAGACTTACCCTTCTTCGCCGCGAAAGCGGGTTTTTAGGTGAGTTGGGTGAAGAAATCGAAAGGTGGCATTCTCCTTCTACCAATGTTGTGACCGACCCGATTCCAATTTTCTTAGACTCCAATTTCCGAATCCCGACTTCCCCCTAACACCTTTTCCATATTTGATCATCTCTCGTTATTTATTTCATTTTAGTATAGACTCGACCCTTAAAACCCCCCACTAGATCCCAAACACGTCGTTTTTACTTAATTCTCTACCGTTCCCTGTGGACCGACCTCGACTTACCACGAATACACTAGTTTTTTTTTGTGTTTTTGCGAGTTACAAATATTGTTTGATCCCCCATCCTTCGCTAAATGATCAATCTGATTGGGAGGCGATCAGAAGCATCTCTTGGTATTAGCAAGAGTCTAAAACCACGCGAAGAGGTAACGTTACGTGAGTTTTTTGCCTTTCGCTTTCAAGACAGGCCTCGGGAGCTAGAGTTCCCAACTTGGTCGCGGGCCGGAAACTTATTTCAGCAAATTTGTGTTGATGGGTATATGATGGTCGAATCTCAACGCCTATCTTTCTTGCGTTTAAACCAAGACTTGCTCAGGGTTGACAAACTGAAGAATATTGTTATCGCGACTGAAGAAGGTAATGTTGAACCGTCCTTAAGTGGTGGCCGTTTTGTTATTCCAGCTTCTTTCACGTCTTGAGATGTTTTCGATCATGAGGGCGAAGTATCTGGACACACTTGCTATTTGTAAGTGGTGTGGTTATCCAGACCTGTTCATAACCTTCACATGCAATCCAAAGTGGCCCGAGATTCTACGATTTGTATCTAGATGGGGTCTTCGTTCTGAACATCGGCCAAATATTTTGTCCCGTGTATTTCAAATGAAGCTTTATGAATTAATTCACGACCTAAAAGTTCAGGAAATTTTTGGAAGAACTAGAGCAGGTTAGTAAACTCCATAATGACTACTACTACTACCTATATTAAGTTGATTGTCTTTAGATATTCATTCTTATGTAGATAGTGTTTCCTTCGAATCACTTGCAGTTGTGTACACAATTGAATTCCAGAAGCGTGGTCTCCCTCATGCTCATATTCTCCTATTCCTTCATCGGGAGATAAGTTCCTAGAGGTATCAAATGTTGATAGAATCAACTCCGCAGAGATTCCTGATGAATGACAGAATCCAATACTGCACGTTGTTGTGTCTGAGTTAATGATTCATGGTCCCTGTGGCATTGCAAACCCAAGCTCACCGTGCATGTTAGATGGTATGTGCATTCGCAAATTCCCGAAGCCTTTCAATGAAAGGATAACTTTTGACAAACATGGCTTCCCTAGATATGAAAGAAGGGATAATGGTTGTGTAATTTACAAAAGTGGTGTGGCTATTGACAATCGGTATGTCGTTCCTTATAATGCTGACCTAATTAATGATGGTAGAGATTTGCCGTGGGTCCCCACCAACAAGTAG
Source organism: Agrostemma githago (assembly GCA_958450325.1). Classification (NCBI taxonomy): domain Eukaryota; kingdom Viridiplantae; phylum Streptophyta; class Magnoliopsida; order Caryophyllales; family Caryophyllaceae; genus Agrostemma; species Agrostemma githago. Next base: position 7,855,017 of record OY288249.1, on the reverse strand, counting down.
AGTCCAACTAAACCTAACTAGTAGCTAGGGTAAGTCGGGTCGAGTCCACGGGGACGGTTATGAGGGTCTAGACTATGGTCTACGTAAAAACGAGGCTAAGTCACCAACACAATACAAAGGGAGACTAACTACCAAGAATAGATTAACTAGGATGATTGGAGGTGATGAAGGTGGACTAACAATGAACTATGTAAAACAAGAACTAATAAGGACACTAAGGCTAAATGGAACAAGTAAACTAGAGAAACAATACTAACAAGATGGGTAAATTAAATCAATTACGGAAAGGAGTAGGGTTAGTATGGGATCATAAGTGTAGTAGGATAGTTGGGTAATTAAGGGGTGCAGGTGTCACCTAGTTACTAAGGTTGGTCCGCGCTCTCGCGTCAAAAACCAATGTCCGCACTCTCGTGTCTAAGACAAAACCCGAATACTCATGCAAGATATTACCCAATACACAAGAATTCAACCACACATCAATCACACAATGAGAAGATGAAAACAAGCATGAGAAGCATGGCCACTACAACTCAAACAAACAATTCAACAAACACATAGAGCTCTTAACATGTGACTAGTAACAAAGAGTCCACCTTTACCCTAAATCGAACCCTAATTACCCATAATCCACACTTAATCCCCCTACCAACCCCACAATAGGTCTACTCACACATAATGAAACTAACCCTAACCATAACAAGAGGAATCAACACAAGCAACATAGCATTCATTATGAAACTAACAAGAACAATAACAATAATCAAAGATTAAAACTTGAAGGATTAAACAAGGATTAAGAGTAAAGAGAGTAAGAAGATTATACCTACTAACAAGAAGATCAAGAGATAAGAACTTGCATTAATAAGAAAAACCCAAAACAATCTCCCAAGGTTGTCAATCATGGACGAATCCTGAAGAATTCCCTTAATACAAGACTAATTACAAACTAGATTAAGCTAAGTTTAATTAAAGATTAAGGAAAGATTAAGCTAATGAGAGGAGGAAGTCTAACTAGGGTTTTTAAATAATGTCAAGGAGTCTAAGGTCCTTAAACAATACAAAGGAAGGGTATTTATAAGGTTACAAGAGTGGAGGAGAAGGAAAGAAGAGTTACGAGCTGCAGCTGCTCCTTCCCGGCCGGGAAGGTGGTGGTCCCGATCGGGATGGAGTGGTCCCGACCGGGAAGGATCTGGTCCTGATCGGGATCATGCATAACACCAGGCGGTGTTATTGCTCTTCTCCGTCGGGATGGATCATCCTTCCCGGTTGGGATGGATCCTTCCCGGTCGGGATGGCCCATCAGTGGGTGTTGTTTTCGCGCACTCCTTCCCGGTCGGGATGGCTACTCTTCACGCCCGGGAAGGGTCTTGCAGGCCTCCCTTATGGTCCCAAAGGTCCCTAGTTGCTCTTGTTAGGCTTCTCATCGATTCTCGGGTCTCGGGATCGAGTCTAAGAGGCTCGGGAATGGGTCCCAAAGTCTCGGGATCGAATCTAAGGCACCGAGTGATCGTTGCTTCTCTTCGTTGGCTCCAAATGTGTAGGAAACGAGTCGGAAATGTTCCAATTCTCCATGAATGGTCTCGGGAACCTAAAACAAACTAGAAGAAGCATAAGTAGCCCAGAAACCGCTCCAAAGAGCGATTTCACAAGAGAAACCAGGACCAAACACAACAAATAGGCACTACAAACTACGCTTATCAACTCCCCCACACTTAACCCTTACTCGCCCTCGAGTAAGCACCTACTAACTAAAACTAAAAGAAACTAGACTACTAACCGAGCGGGTATTAGCGCACCCTACTCCCTTTCAACTCACGCGAGTACACTTAGAGGAAAAGTGCACTCCGCAAGGCAAGTAAGGTCTTGCGACAAAACTGTGGAGGCAACCGGACACAAAAGCACGTAAACAAACAAACATTCAAACAAACACCCAATCGGTTGCACCCAAAAATAAAATACCGATTCCCTCCACAAAGCGGTGAGGAAACACTGGTTAGGGACTCAAGGCAAGTGACAACGTTCCCAAACTAATAATACAAACCGATATGAACTAAACCCTAATAGTATGACGACAAAGCAATAAAAACGTTGGTAACTTACCTAGTTCCTCCTAGCCTTCTAAGAACGTACTACGGGACGATCGGCGGGATGGAAAAAGGATGAACCACGGAGTTAGTCGACACTGTAGATAAGTGAGACCCCGCCCACTTTAGCGATAAGCCTAGAGGGTCGTCCCGTGCCCAAAAATCGCCTAACTAGTCCAAGTAAAAAAGGGTGGATATGGTTGCAAAATGAGGGAAGACCGATCATTACCGCTATCATCCTTCCTAGGGACTCGCTCCTTTGGTAGGCTCTTCACGGTAACGATCGGAGAAAGGCTTATTTTTGAGAGAGTGAGAATATTTTTGTGAGATGGTTTTCTTTTGGCATTTTTTCTTTTTCATTTGGCTTTTGAGTTGCTATGCCATTTCTTTTTCTTCTTTTGTATTTTATTTTTCGTTTGTTGTGCCTTTTCTTTTTTCTTCTTTCTTTTCTTTTCTTTCTTTTTCTTTCTTTTCTTGGCTTGCCCTTTTGGCTTGATTTTGTAGGCATTTCTTGCAACCAAGTAACAACTTATGAAATTTGCAACTTATTTGTGGAAATGTGTAGGAGGTAGGGGAAATGGGTGAGTTGGGCGCGCTTTCCCTTCAAACCCATAAAAAAGTGGAAAACTTGGACTAATCACACAATTCCGAACATGGTCACCTAAGGGACGAGACTCGGCAACCAAGGCCTTTTCACTCCGCGGGTGGTCATAATGGTCAAAATGCAAATCCCATAGTAAATCCCTAGTAGACTAGGTGGACTCAAGGTAAGGAACCAACGAAATCATTGATTTAAAGTCATTCTACTAGACTAAAGTCCAAGACTCGATTCATACTACTAGAAAGGGAAAGTAAACACTTTCTCACTAGCCTCAAAACCGGGTTTTCGAAAACCTTTTTCCTACACTAGACACAAAACCACACAACACAAAACAAAGACAAAGGAAAATGAAACAAAACGAGACAAAACAGAACAAAATGAAAGATAGGAAAGAAGACACACAAGGAAAACAAACACCACCCCAAAACATCCACATAAGCATCCAAATCAACCACAAACTCTACAAAGCTCCACCCGAGCACACGTCATCACACAATATCTTCCAAGCTTCACAAGAGACAAAGAGGGAAAAGGGATAACAAGATGTTACCGGATGTCTTGAAAGCCCTCCAAAGTTAGCGGCGATTAAGCTACCTACAAGGAAAAAGGAGGCCAAACACACACAACACAACAAATATACGACATAACGACACAAAAGAAAAAGACACAAAAGAAAATCTTTTTTATTTTTACGAAAATTTTCAAATTTTTAGGGGTGTTTAAGATTTTTCGGAAAAAACTACGAGAATAAAACTAACTAGGCTAGGATATCGCTCCCCCACACTTAAACTGAGCAATGTCCTCATGCTCGATCTGTAGTGTGTGCGGAGACATTAAAAGGAAAAGAAAATACGAAAATAAAGCTAAAAATCAAAAAGAAAAGCAGAGAAAAGGTAGAATGTGTCCGGCCGGGGTGTAGTCAAGTCACCAAGGGCCGAAACGAGAAAAGATATGGATGGGGGAAGAAATAAAAAGAAGAAAATAAAGGGAAATGGGAGGGGAGGGCTAGGTGTAATCAAGTCACCTAGCCCAGATTCCTCCTAAATCCGACTAAATCCTAACAAAAGAAAGAGAAATCAAAGAAAAAGTGAAAATACTTGCAAATTTGGATTTTGAAATGACCCTCGATGTAGTGACATCATCGAGAGTCGGGAGCAAAGACGACCAAGGCCCCGAGGGCCACCATGACACAAATGATAAGGGGAAGGGGAACAAACGAGTAAAGACTAGCAATAAAAGACGGAAAAGAAGAAATGTTGCCTACCAACTGGTTAGCAACTCACTAACTCCATCGTCTCAATGATCAATAACGGCATAGTGCTTGTCTTCATAATCGATATTCCTCTTCATGCTCAATGTAATCGCGCGGTAGAAGCTCTAGGCTTGCAATGGTAAAATGAGGTGGGATTTGGTGTGTAACTCGGTGTATAGTGAAGAGAAGATGAGATGAATGTATGTATATGAAGTGTAGGGGTCACATGATAGGTGCAAGGGTAGGTAGGGAGGTTGGGAGGGGGTGTAAAATCTCGTCCCCAAAAGCTTGTCAAAAGCTTCAAAAACCGACTCCCAAGCCCAAGCTCCAAGCTTCTATCATCAACTACACTCAAGACTTCATCTTCACTATAACCTATCAAATGAACTCAATAGACATCATCAAATTCCCTCCCTCACATCGCTCACCAAATACCAAATTACAAGAATTTCACAAAACTCAAAAGAATAAGAAAGAGATATATACAATAAGACGGTTCTTTTGGAACTCCGTCAAACCAAGGATGGTGCATTCTTCAATCATTTTTCAACAACCCCACAAATAATTCCATCGCCATCAAGAGCACGGAGAAACCAATCGAAGGCTCTCGAGAAGTCTTCAATCAAGCTTGTGGAATACCAATCCACACTCCAAGGGTCATTGCAACCTTGCCTTGACGTTCCCGGGGCATCCCGATCTACTAAGTTCAACGGCTTGAACTTGTACTTTCGATCCTTCAGTATATGCCCAAACATCCACTCATCTTCACAAGGCCTCAAGGGAGGCTCAACTTTCTTCTTGCCAATCGACTTGTCATCAAACACATCACATGGGCATTCATCCGCCCCAAGCTCAGAATCACTATCTTCAATTCCACACAAATTCCTTGTCTTCTTTCAAGCTTTCAACCAACTCATTCCCTTGATCGAAGTCTTTCATGGCATGGATCATATTGCACGATTCTTCATCTGTAGGCGAGGTGTTGCCTTGGAGGTCAAACACGAGCTTCTCGTCGCCTAGCTCAAAGGTGATCCTACCATTCTTGACATCAATCATTGCACCGGCGGTATGTAGGAATGGGCGGCCAAGGATAATAGGAGTGATGGCATCCTCCGGCATGTCAAGCACAAGAAAGTCGACTGGAATGAAGAATTTCCCTATTCTTAACGGCACATCCTCTAACATTCCTAATGGTCGATTAAGTGAACGATCAGCCATTTGGAGTGTGATCGAGGTACACTTGAACTCTCTCATTCCAAGTCGCTCACAAATAGAGTAGGGGATAATGCTTACACTCGCACCCAAGTCACATAGTGCCCTTCCAATCTTCAAGCTCCCTATGGTGCATGAGATTGAGAAACTACCCGGATCCTTCAACTTAGGAAGTGTAGAGCCTTGAATGAGTTCGCTCACCTCTCTTGTGAACGCTATGGTCTCTTCCTTGTTCATGGACCTCTTCCTAGCCAAAATTTCTCTCATGAATTTTCCATAGGCCGGGACTTGGGTAATTAACTCGGTGAAAGGGATGCTCACATCCAACTTCTTCACAATATCAAGAAACTTGTCATATTGAACATCCACCTTGCACTACTACAAATCCCTTATAATTGTGACACTTCACTATTGATGCTTTCATCGAGCGTCAAACCCATTATTTTCCCTCCTTACAATATTGACACTACTTGGTGTCATAATTCTATTTTTTTTTTATTTTTTTGGGAAGCGTACTCATTACCTTAATGAAACATAAATTATTCTAAAACAACAAAACACATTCTCAGTACTCAGCCACGAAAATAAACCGCCTTCTTTACTTTTCCCCAAACATTAACCCTAATCAACCGCCAACTTGCTTGCCAGAATTAGTTTCTCTTCTTCATCTTCATCTTCTCGGAAATTTCACCCTAAGCAATTGCACCTTGATTCATCCATGGAAATCATACACAGGTTCGTTTCCATTTTCTTAAAAATTTGAAGTACTCAATTTTCGTATCATTGTTAATTTAGGGTTGAATGATACCTGGGAATTTAGGGTAGAATGATACATGCAAATTATAATCATCTATTTATCCTTGTATAATTTGAAGCATATAATTTGGAGAAAGTAAAAAATCGAGATTCTTGTTTTAGAACTTGAGACAAATTTGATTATTTTTCTTTGGTGTAGGATGACTACTGTTTTCCCTCCTCCAAATCTGTATGTATAACAAATTTGTTGACGGTGTTTCCCTAATTTTTTTTGTATGAATGATTACGATTCTTTAGGTTTTTATTTTTAATTAATTCGACCCCGGATGGTAATTTGCTGTAACTTTTTCAACATTTGCTACCTTATGTTTTTAAGATTACATAGTTTGAATGAATTTGTTCTTCTTATTGTTATTGCTGCCGTCGGTTTTCATCTGTTGGTGTTCTTTTGTTAGAAATGCAAAGATTTCATCAACTAAGTGATAACACCATAAGAGTATATAGTAATCTTCAATTTATTTTAGTCGTATTTGAACGTAGCCCAAAACTGCAATCTAACATCAGAATTCAACTTTGCATTTACTTAAGAACCGCATCCATTCTTTAATTTAGTAAAGCTTAGCAGCCCTTTATCAAAATGATGCTGCAAATAGAATTTAGAATGAGCACACCTGACACATGGAATTTAAATTAACATAGTTTTGTACCAGTAAAAAAATACTCCGTATTTGATAGTTTACTTCTTATTTAACCTGTGGCACCAGGCAGAACGTATGTAAATCGGCGCAGCCTGCATCAGATTGAGTAGCACCATGAAGTTTTATTGCAACCTACTACATTACAATTCTATATTCAAGTTGATTATTCATCCATGACAATCAGGTTTTATTTCAATTTCATAAGTTTTTCAATTTTAATTATCTAGTTGTTTATGAATGTATTTTTTGATAAATTTTGTATATACTTAGAAGGTTTATACAGAAATCAAATTTTCTGTAATTGTCTCATGTTACTATATGAATTAATGATATGACTTCAATTAACTATTGTCAATCAATGATAGATAACCCAATTTGCCTAGAAAATTATGGCCATAGTTCCGAGAATGCTTAATATCATCAAATATTTTTCTTTTTCAAATTTGCGTCTGAATGACTTATAGTACTCTCGATCTTCATGATCTAATAATACCTAAGGACCTCAAATATAGAGTACTAATGTCTAATTGCTCTTTTTATGTCTGAGTGCTTTCTTGATGGTTGAATCCATCCACAATAAATCAATTGATGAGGTAGTTTATTTTCTTGTGTAAACAAAAATTTGTGCTAAAAAAGGTTATATCAATCAAGTTTTGTCGAGTATTTTCTATTCTTACCCACTTCACGCAAAATCAGCTGATCAAATGAGCTTTTTGGTCAAGAGGTGTACCTGTAGGACATTTTATTTGGTGTCAACGGAGGGTATGGGTTTCAATTTTCTCTAGTTTATCATCATGGTTTTTTTAACTTCTATAACCCTGTTTATCTTTAGGTACTAGATTGAGACAGCAGATAAACAACCTTGTATTTGTATGGGTGGAGTTTTACCATGGAAATTATAGGGTACGTGAAAGCTTTTTTTATTGTGGCCTTGCATACAAGGTACATTTTTAAGAGTTTTATTGTCGTTTTAATTTGTAGGGATTGTTTGGTGTTAACTTAGTTTTAATGGGAGGCATGTTGGGGGTGATGGAAGTAGGTGGAAAAGCACAAATTGAGTTATTTGAAGTTGCAAAGACGAGTTTCAAATTGAACAACTATCCTGAGGTAATCTCCTTTTCTCTTCATAGTTTTTGCACCTGATGTTATGCACCTAATGTGGTCATAATCCATTCTATGTTATTTTGGCTGTTATGAAGAGTACAGTTGTTACTTTCTTATGCTCAAGATTATCATTATAATACTCTTAATTAGCGAATAACCTGAAGAGATCGAATAACGTTTCTTTTATGATGTTATGAAATTTTTGTGTAGTCATTAGGTTATCAGTTTGTTTGTTGGAGAAGCTAATAATAATGACAGGATTGGTCTATTGTGATTTGGTGGTGTAGGTGAATAAGTGAATTCTGTCAGTTTTGTTAGATTTTGATAAATGCATTTTTTTCGTAATTGAAACTAATGTTCTTGTAATACAAGATATATATATATATATATATATATATAGAGTTAAGATCGGGTGAGAACCCATGCTATGGTGAGAACTGTGAGAACCCTTTACAATCCAATTAATTTAAATTCCTTGCAATTTCACCATCAAACTAATTAGTTTAAATCCCCAAAAATTCCAATTTGTCGATTTTAAAATCTTTTTTATCCAAATTATAATCTCAGAAACCCCAATTCTCCAATTAAAAATTCCCAGAAAACCCAATTGCCCAATTTAAAAACCCAGCAAACATTCAATCAAAATCCCAGAGTTGAAAATCACAATTCTCAATGCATCTTTTCTACCTAACCAATCACAATTCTCAACTATCTAATGCTAGTATAACTTACTGATTCTCATTTTCCAGACCAATTTATCAAAAAAATAACCATAGCTGATTGGTGTTGATAAGAAATTAGGGGTTGTCTATCTAGGGGTTGGATTAGTTATGATCCGAAATGATGAAGTAGTGAGAGTTATGATGAAGAACTTGTTTGGTCGAATTACTACTTCTAAATCGTCTACCACTGATTCATCAAACCACAGTTTGTCCAGTTCTTCGGGTTTGGGTACGTCATTGCTGCCGGCGATAGTAGTCTCTCTGTTCTCTGGTTTCGAGAGCAGCAGGAGGTCGAAAGGGCAAGGGTTGAAAAGGAGTAATAGTAGTAATGGTTGGGGGGCGACAGTGAAGAGAATCATGGCGAGTGAAGAAGGGTACACTAAAATAGAAAAAAAGGGTACGCTAAAAGTGAAGAAGGGTACACTAAAATTGAAATTGAAAAAAAAGTACGTTAAAAGTGAAAAAGGGTACGCTAAAATTTGAAAAAGTACGCTAAAACTGAAGAAGGGTACACTAAAATTGAAAATGAAAATGGGTACGCTGAAATTGAAAAAGGGTACGCCAAAATTGAAAAATGGGTACGGTACGCTAAAATTGAAAAATGGTACGCTAAAATTGAAAAAGTTAAAAAGGGTACGCCAAAATTGAAAAAAGGTACGATAAATTTAAGAAAGGGTACGGTACGCTAAAATTGAAAAATGGTACGCTAAAATTGAAAAAGAAAATTAAATCGAGTAGCGCTTGAAGAAGAAGTGTTGTATTCCATATAAAATCCGTACAAAAGGAAATTAAAGGACAATATTTTAGATGAACCCCTAAGTTAATGAGGAAATTTGGAAGAAAAAAAACGATAGCTAGAATTATTGCAATTATATTTGCCGACGATAATACTATTACTATTCTAATGAAATAATGAATTTAATCGAATAAATTAACTCATAAAATAATTAATTTTAAAAAAAAAGTTACTTAGCTTACTGAGGTTCAATACCCAATTGTGATAAATTGATGGATTGAAAAAAAAGTCTATTGAAAAATTGATGGATTGAAAATCGGATTCAATGGTCGATTGAAGAATCATGGATTAAAGGATTACGGGTCGAAGAATTTTGTAGAAGGAGAAGGAGTTACAACCTTACGGGTTGAAGGCTCAAGCAATTGTGATTAATTGATGGGATTGAAGAATTTTGAAGGATCCAACGAATGATATTGAACACTATGATCTAATGGCTCATATTATAGTTCTCATGGTTCTCATTGAAGGAGTGGTTCTCACATGAACCTAAATCTATATATATATATATATATATATATATATATATATATATATATATATATATATATATATATACAAGGAGTACATGCAAACTCTGTCATTTCTGTTGTAAATGTTGATACTACTTTCTTTTGTGCTGATGCTATAAATGTTTTTACTAATCAATGCCCATTTTTTCTTTGTAGGTGCAAAGTGTTCAGCTGGTGAAGATAATACGCCTAATTGAAGAGCACTTAGCTTCACATCGACATTAAAATTGTCTTATTTCTTTTAACCGACATTCTTCAATGACATGTTTTATAATAGCATTTTTTTTGTTTGTTGTTGGAATTATATGTCCGGGTTAATTTTTTGGAATAATGTAAGCTACAATGCATCGATTAAGTGTATAATGGATAATCTTTCTATGAAGAAGAAATTTTATGCTATTTTTCACTTCAAATTTGTAATCGTGTAATTTTTTTTAGTATAACTATTTTTTTCACTTTTAAGTAGATTTAATTAGTACTCCGTAATTGATACCGTTTTGTTTATTGCGCCATATCGTTGTTACTTGTGACAGAAAAAGCGTTAATAATTATTCTTATGACGTATATTTGCATTAAAAAGCATTGACGCTAATGACCATCATCAAATTAAGACGCTTAAATGTGTCGAGATTATTGTCACTAAAAAGTGTCAAAAAAATTAAGGCACCCCAAATTTTGACGCTTTTTGTAAGCGTCAAGAATATAATTTTTGACGCTTTTTAGTGTCATAAATAGGCCTAAAAAGCGTCACAATAATAAGGGAGTTGTTGTAGTGTTGGTCTTCATTTGCCTTATTGGAAATGGCAACTTGATGTGTACCTTGTCTTGCTCATTAAGGTTGGACTTTTCAATTGACATTTTCTTCTTTCCTTTGTCTTCTCCTTGGGGTGGGGGAAGCTTATCTTCTTGGGGTTTCTCAATCTCCCACAAGACTTGCTCCTCCATGAGGTTTCCTCAACCTTCATTGCTTTGAGATGGAGATACAACTTCTTCCATGACTTGTTATTCACTAAGCTAGGAAACAAGGGAGAATCATAGGATGCACCGCTCCTTAAGGTGATGGCATTCACATGTTCAAATTTTGATGGTACACCTTGAGGGGGTAGTTGGCCCTTTTGTCTTGAAGAACTACCCGAAGCAACTTGAGCTAGTTGGGTTTCGAGCATCTTGAGATGAGTTTTTGTTTCCTTGTTATCCATTAGAAGTTGGGCAATAAGTTCTTGTTGGGATCTTTGCGTCTCCAATTGACTTCTTTGCATCTCCAACATCTGCTTTTGTGTATCGAAATCCCGAGGTGGAGATTGTTGATTGTGTGGAGTATTGGTGATGGCTAGAGGAATACCATAATCATGAGTTGGACACCGGCTCCTTTGCTTGTTCTCTTGTTGTTGATTTTGGACCCTTGTTGTTGAAAGTTCCCTTGGAACCCTTGAGTATTGCCTTGATTGTGATTGTGGTAACCTTGGTTGTTGCTTTGGTATCCTTGAGAATGTTGGTTTCCTTGGAAACCACCTTGATGATTGAAGTTCCCTTGATGGAACCCTTGATTGTTGAAGGCACCTTGGTTATGTTGTTGGAAGTTGTTAAAAGGCCATTGATTGCCTTGATAACCTTGGAAACCTTGGTTGTTGTCTCTTAAGGGAGGAGGAACATACCGACGGTGTTGTTGTTGGGCATGTTGTTGGGAAGCTTGGTCGGAAGCTTGGAACATATGTTGATTTGGCACATTTTGAGGCTTAGAATATCGAACACCTTGCTTGTATGCTTGAAAAGCATTCACTTGCTCAATACTACCTCGACAATGTAGAGGCTCATGTCCATATATCCCACAAAGCTCACATATCCCATAATAAGATGTAGGAGGAACCACTCCCATAGCATTAACTTCTTGAATTGAATGTTGGTGGGAAGAACTTGTGCCTTGAACTTGATTGAGGTGACTTTGGAGCTTCTTATCAATAGTATCCATGTGGGTCTTCAATTGTGCTCCAAGATCGGCATTAAGTTGTGTTATGGCATCGATCTCGTGCCTTCCCCCTCGATTCGCCTTCCTAGGCCTACTATATTGGGATTGTGAACCGCCATTTCTTCAATTCTAGCCCATGTTTGATCGTCATCGACTTCGGTAAACCTTCCATTGGAACCCATGTTGAGTATAGCCCTAGAATCTTCATATAAACCGTTCCAAAATTGTTGTACAAGGAACCATTGGGCCAACCCATGATGGGGACAAGAACGGATCAAGGCTTTAAACCTTTCCCATGACTCATAAAGACTTTCTTCGTCACGTTGTTGAAACCCCGTGATTGAAGCTCTCAAAAGATTGGTCTTCTCCGGTGGATAAAATTGTTGGTAGAATGCTAAGGCTAGCTTCTTCCAAGTGTCAATACCGAGAGCCGTCTTGTCTAAACCTTTGAGCCATTGCTTTGCCTTGCCAATTAAAGAGAAGGGAAATAATACCCACCGGATTTGGTCTTGGGTTACTCCTGGTTGTGAGATGGCATCGCAATAATCCGAGAAGGTTTCCATGTGTTGATGAGGATCTTCGGTTGGTAACCCACTAAATTGACTTCTTTCAACCAATTGAATAAATTGCGTTTTTGCCACAAAATTTTTGGCGTAGGCGGCCAGTAAAGCGGTGGGACCGGGCAAAACGTCTTCCGTGAAGGTTGAATGAGAAGAGAACTTAGGCATGATTGGATGCAAGGGAGATGATGGTGTAGATGGTGTTGATGTAGAAGTTGAAGGAGAACTAGGTTGAGAAGAGTGACTTGAAGAAGTACCAAAAGGATTTATGAAGATCCCTTCGGTATTGCCTTGAGGTTGTTCGCTAAAGTCGGATCCTTGGGCCTGCTTTTCAATGGTATTGCTAGTACCCGGTTGAGAATTTCTAACCCGATCAATCCTCCATTGGCGAAAGGCTCTAAAGAGTCTCTCCGGCTCCGGATTGAAGAGAAAGAAGTCGTCTCTCCTCCTAGGCATGCACTACACACTTGGAACAAACGTGAGAACACCTAGTGCTTTATGGGCACTAGACAAAGACAATAAACGAACACAACCCAAGACAAAGAGAGAAGAAAGCTAAATGAACTAAGAAAAGCCTACAAAATATGCACAAGGGATAGAAAAAGAACACAAGAGGGGTAACTAACTCAAGTTATAAAGCAAACTAAGTCTAAACATGCGTCGTCCCCAGCAACGACGCCAAATTGATGGTAAGGATTTGCCGTGGGTCCCCACCAACAAGTAGAGTCCAACTAAACCTAACTAGTAGCTAGGGTAAGTCAGGTCGAGTCCACGGGGACGGTTATGAGGGTCTAGACTATGGTCTACCTAAAAAAGAAGCTAAGTCACCAACACAACACAAAGGGAGACTAACTACCAAGAATAGATTAACTAGGATGATTGGAGATGATGAAGGTGGACTAACAATGAACTATGTAAAACAAGAACTAATAAGGACACTAAGGCTAAATGGAACAAGTAAACTAGAGAAACAATACTAACAAGATGGGTAAAGTAAATCAATTACGGAAAGGAGTAGGGTTAGTATGGGATCATAAGTGTAGTAGGATAGTTGGGTAATTAAGGGGTGCAGGTGTCACCTAGTTACTAAGGTCGGTCCGCGCTCTCGCGTCAAAAACCAATGTCCGCACTCTCGTGTCTAAGACAAAACCCGAATACTCATGCAAGATATTACCCAATACACAAGAATTCAACCACACATCAATCACACAATGAGAAGATGAAAACAAACATGAGAAGCATGGCCACTACAACTCAAACAAGCAATTCAACAAACACATAGAGCTCTTAACATGTGACTAGTAACAAAGAGTCCACCTTTACCCTAAATCGAACCCTAATTACCCATAATCCACTCTTAATCCCCCTACCAACCCCACAATAGGTCTACTCACACATAATGAAACTAACCCTAACCATAACAAAAGGAATCAACACAAGCAACATAGCATTCATTATGAAACTAACAAGAACAAGAACAATAATCAAAGATTAAAACTTGAAGGATTAAACAAGCATTAAGAGTAAAGAGAGTAAGAAGATTATACCTACTAACAAGAAGATCAAAAGATAAGAACTTGCATTAATAAGAAAAACCCAAAACAATCTCCCAAGGTTGTCAATCTTGGATGAATCTTGAAGAATTCCCTTAATACAAGACTAATTACAAACTAGATTAAGCTAAGTTTAATTAAAGATTAAGGAAAGATTAAGCTAATGAGAGGAGGAAGTCTAACTAGGGTTTTTAAATAATGTCAAGGAGTCTAAGGTCCTTAAACAATACAAAGGAAGGGTATTTATAAGGTTACAAGAGTGGAGGAGAATGAAAGAAGAGTCACGAGCTGCAGCTGCTCCTTCCCGGCCGGGAAGGTGGTGGTCCCGATCGGGATGGAGTGGTCCCGACCGGGAAGGATCTGGTCCCGATCGGGATCATTCATAACACCAGGCGGTGTTATTGCTCTTCCCGGTCGGGATGGACCATCCTTCCTGGTCGGGATGGATCCTTCCCGGTCGGGATGGCTCATCAGTGGTGTTGTTTTCGCGCACTCCTTCCCGGTCGGGATGGCTACTCTTCCCGCCATGGAAGGGTCTTGTAGGCCTCCCTTATGGTCCCAAAGGTCCCTAGTTGCTCTTGTTAGGCTTCTCATCGATTCTCGGGTCTCGGGATCGAGTCTAAGGGGCTCGGAAATGGGTCCCAAAGTCTCGGGATCGAATCTAAGGCACCGAGTGATCGTTGCTTCTCTTCGTTGGCTCCAAATGTGTAGGAAACGAGTCGGAAATGTTGCAATTCTCCATGAATGTTCTCGGGAACCTAAAACAAACTAGAAGAAGCATAAGTAGTCCAGAAACCGCTCCAAAGAGCGATTTCACAAGAGAAACCGGGACCAAACACAACAAATAGGCACTACAAACTACACTTATCAACTAACCAGTATCGTGCACACATCAATGTGGAATGATGCAATCAGGCTACGTCATTCAAATACCTCTTCAAGTACATTAATAAGGGATCTAATTGTGTCACAATGGAATCGCCGTACAGTCGCCGTAATAACCAAAATAAGTTTGACGAGATTAAAAAGTTATACGACTGTAGATACATATCTGTGTGTGACGCTATTTGGAGGATATTTGCTTTTGATATCCACTATAGGACACCAGCTGTTGAAAAATTGCAATTCCATCGTCCAGGGGAACAATCTGTGATCTTCGATGACAACGAACCAATTGCTTAGGTGCTTGAGGACCCCAGTGTTGCCTTGTCCAAATTTAATGACTGGCTACAGCTAAATGAGAGAGATAATGCTGCACGTGAACTGTTGCTATGCGAGATCCCTCAGAAATATGTTTAGGATAGGACTAAGAAGATGTGGAAGCGTAGGCAAAGAGGGTTTGCGATTGGAAGGCTGCACCTCGTGCCTCCAAAATGTGGCGAATTATTCTACATGAGAGTAATGTTGAACCACGTTAGAGGTCTCAGGTGTTATAAAGATATTCGAAAGGTTGGTGATGTTGTACATCCAACTTTTCGTGAAGCATGTTGCGCACTTGGTTTGGTTGGGGATGACACAGAGTCCATTGATGCCATCAAAGAAGCCAATTACTGGGAATTGGGTGTGTACCTAAGGCATTTGTTCACATCGTTGCTTCTATCTGATTCAATGTCGATGCCTCATATTGTTTGGGAGAAGACATGGCCTCTACTATCTGATGATATTCTTTATAAGCAACGCAGATTTTTACAGAATCCAGGTTAGTTACATTATTATTATCTTCGTTTCATATATCTTCTCAGTTGTTAATTGCCAACATTTTGTCATCATACCAATACTTTATAAATTATATAAGACACTCAATTTAATTCACCATTGCACCATTGGAGTTGTTATTTACGTATGTCCATGACGTTATTTTGCATATTGATTTATCCGAGGAGGAACTCCAAAATTTAGCTCTTCTTGAGATTGAGGCATCATTGCGAAGCAATGGCAGCAGCTTGGCTCGATTTCCAGACATGCCTATTCCTGATGATTCAATTATTGAATATCTTGGGAACACATTGGTACGAGATGAGCTAGCATATGAAAGGGCCGCACTGCGTCGAGAATACAAAATTGCATTGCCCATGTTCACAACCGAACAACGCTCCATATATGATGAAATAAGTTTTGCGGTTGCAGATAACCGTGGTGCTGTCTTCTTTGTATATGGCTATGGGGGAACAGGGAAGACATTCATATGGCGCACTTTATGCGCCGATTTACGTAGCAAGGGGAAGGTTGTTCTCCCTATCACATCGAGTGGAATTGCAGCTACATTAATACCTGGCGGTAGGACGACTCATTCTAGGTTTGGTATTCCCATTAACGTTGTTGAGACGTCCACCTGCTCTGATATTAAGCCAGGGACATTCCTGACCAAGCTGATAGTGAAGGCAAGTCTCATCATTTGGGACGAGGTGCCAATGACACATAGGCATAGCTTTGAACGCTTGATCATAGCTTGAAAGATGTCATCCGTGTTGTTTCCCCAAGTAATGTTGACCTACCTTTTGGTGGGAAGGTTGTTGTTTTTGGAGAAGACTTTGGGCAAATACTCCCGGTTGTCCCTAGAGGCAGTAGGTCAGATATTGTGCTTGCAGTCCTGTGTTCATCACATTTATGGTCATCATGCCAGGTTTGTTTTCTACTATTTGTAAATCTCTTTTTTATTACCTTACGGAGTGTTATATTAACGCATTACTATATTTGCACTTTTGCACTTTTTGCGCCGATTTAATACCTTTTTTAAAAACAATTCATGTAGGTCCTCGAGTTGCCTCAAAATATGCGTTTACGTGTTGGGAACTCATCTGCCGATGCACGTGAGATAAGCGAATTTTCATACTCAATGCTAAGAGTTGGTGATGGCAAAAAAGGTGGTCCAAATGATGGAGAAGTTGCAAATACTTTCCCGGAGTAAGTTCTAATTCATAATGTTGATGATCCAATTGCATCAATAATATTGATAAGTCGATATTTATGCGTATTTTTACCCCTTTAATATTATATTTTCTATGTCGTCTTTGTATTATTTGAGCTAAACGTTATAACTTTTGTAACTTGACATACTATCGGCCTTATATTATTTTTTGGTGCTAAATTGGGTATTTAATATATATTTTAATTATTTAATATGGATACATGGAAAAGACTACTAAAATCGTATGTATGTTTACAGGTCTAATTCCATCATCTAATGGGGTCGAAATCAAGTTTGAAACCATCCGTCCATTATGGAAAAATAAGGAAAGAAAATCGGGTGTAAAAAGGAAAGAATAAGATGTTGAATTGGAAGAGCATGATCAATTAATTAAGGAAAGAATAAATTCACTAAGACCAAATTCAACACTATAAAAGAAGGTATTAGGGCTTTAGAGAACAAGGGTAGAACAAGGAGCCACAAAAAACACACACGTAGAAACAAGGCGAAGGCCTTGGCCTTCATGGCCAAGGTCAGTATTCAACCGGATTATAATGCGGGACGCGACCAATTCAACTCCTTACTTACCTAATGGTTGTATCTATCTATCTTATTTAGTTTATTTATCGTTTAATTAATTATTTTATTTAATCTTTCAGTTATTCGAACATGTAATTACCGATTATTGTCCATGAGTTATGAGATTATGTTATTGTTTTAACAATTAATTAGTACTTTGATATTCGTATGAAATTCACGATTTGACTATTGTTTTCATGTTTATTAATTTAGCCTGATCACCTAGATTATTTACATGAGTCGATTGTTAAATTAATGGTGTTTTAAATTAGGTTGCAGCGTTCTGGTCTAATTTAAGTGCTAGAATTTTGTATGATAATTGAGTTATATTTAATTGCAGCATTCTGGTTTTATATAATTCAATTGATGGGTATTCTTAATGCGACTAAATTTGTTAAGTTAATTCGTGCGTTCATGGTTAATTTGATAAATTTGGTTAGGATTAAACTTGCGTGCGTTCACGGGGTTTAACAAGTCAAAACGATAAAACTGGTAATTTGCGTGCGTTCATGGGATTAACTAGTTACCTATCTATTTGAGTCTAATTAATTGAATCGATGATTAACCCGACTATATCATATATTGCATGTCTCGAATATTGTTATGATTAATTTTTTATTATTTATTATTATGTTTTTTACTTTATTATTATTATTTTCAAAACCAACAAAAACCCCTTTTTCTATATATCTATACTATTAAATAATAAATCGTCTTAGATAATAACGTCAGTCTCTGTGGGATCGACATCTACTTACCCTATCTACCGTAGAGTTAGTAGTGTTTATAAATTTAATTTTGACTGCGGAAACGACGCGCATCAAATATTCTCCACATACCCTAACCTTTTGGACCGAATGTCGGAAGATGACTATCTACAAGAAAGAGCGATTCTAGCTCCTACCCACGAATTTGTGGAGTTGATTAACGACAATGTATTATCTCTTATTGATGAACCATAAGTGGTATATTTTAGCTCCGATGAGCCATGTATGGATGAAGCACCTGCAAATGCACCCGATCCTCCCCCAACCGACTCATCTGCATGCCAACCTGATCTTCATTCAACTGAATTTCTAAATAGCATTAAGTGCTCCGGTGTGCCTAACCATGAGCTGCAATTAAAGGTTGGTGTTATGGTCATGATGATTAGGAACATTAACCAATTCCATGGATTATGTAATGGAACGTGGTTAATTATTACTAACCTAACGAAAAGAGTTATTTGTTATAGGGTTCTAACGGGTAGCCACAAGGGTGACACAGTCTTTATCCCTCGATTCTCTCCGTCTCCATCTGACTCAAGTAAATTTCCAGTACGGTTTACAAGGTGCCAATTTCCCATTTTAGTATGTTTCGCCATGACTATTAACAAGAGTCAAGGGCAGTCACTATCTCATGTTGGCCTATGATGCGCGAGCGTCGCGATCCGTACAATCAAACAATATTTATAACTCCGACTAACCTAACTAATGTAGTAGTGGTAGGTCGGGATCGATCCACAGGGAGAGGGGTTAAGCCGTATTGGTCAAGTCTAGAGTCTAATCGTGATCAGGGGATTCAGATGGGGGATTTGGTATGAGAGTAGTCGAACTAAAGCTAGCGAACTACACTACTAAGGCTAGTGACAGGGGTAGTCGTATCCCTAATCAAAGATACCCTAAGGTTCACTAACTAATGTAGATAATGAAGTAGGGGTCGAACCTCAAGGAGACGGGACTCAAATACTTGCTCTAAGGTCTAGACTAAAGATTGCAGGTCACTGTTTTTCAGTTTGTTTTAAGTGGACTAACAACTAACTGCTATAGGATAAATCAATAATAAAAAAGGTCTACGGTCTCAGGTTCACAATGAATGTCAATCACGTTAGGGAGTCAACTAACAGGTCAATAATCGAACTGTCTAAGGTGTAGGTCCGGTCGGTACTACTACAAACTTTAGAACTAAACTTAACCTGCGGTCGCTAGAATTAAGCTAGTCTACCCCAAAATGTCGAGACCTAATTAGTCCTTAACCCGGTCGGCGAAAAGTCCTAATTGTGATACTAACTAATTAATCCTGGCCAGTAATTAATCAATCAGAATTAAAACAACATTCAGGCGACAGTTCATATGATCAGAGGCAGGTCAATTTTCTATAACCCAATTAACACCCATCGATCCCCTCAAACCCTAGATAGAAATTAGCTACTCATGATAATCGTAAATAAACTAACAGAATGTGAATTGCAATTAACCATGATGGATGCGAATCAAATCAAACTACGAGACTGAAATCAGATAACTACGAAAACTAAGGGCGAATTAAGACAAGAATTAAACTAGGGAATTAAGACAAGAATTAAACTAGAGAATTGAAATTAAAATTAAAATCAAAATTAAAGTAACGATACCGAAGAATTTGAGATCTGAAAAGGAAGAACAGAATACGATGAATCTTGCGAAGGAAAAGCGGAATGAACGTGACTTCTATTCTAGCCAAAACTAACGTAATGTTTTCGTGATCGAAATCAAAAGTCAAAAGTAAAAAGTAAGTCTGACAATCCTCCTCCAACTGATTTAAAAGAATTCAGTTGGACTTACAAAGCAGGCCCAAAATTCTAAATAAAAGAAAATCTAATTTGCGGCCTGAATGTGAGGCACTCGATCGAGTACATGCGTGCACTCGATCGAGTGGATCCGTATCTGCAGTCTGGTTGATCACGGAAATCGGCACTCGATCGAGTGCTTAGCACCACTCGATCGAGTGGGTGCTGCTGAGCTCGTCATTGACATATTCATTTGCTTCTCGACTTTTTCGTTTTCTTCCTCGTCCTTCGTCCTTGTCTCGGTTATCTGGGCTATCACTCCTAAATATGTTCGAAATTGCACTTAACCTGCAAAATAGCACGAGAACCGACAGTATCGACTTTCTAATAGAAATCGACATTAAACATATAATTATGGAAGAAGAAAAGCTTAAAAACGGTTGTCGGGGACAATAATATACGATATAAAATATGTTGATCAAACTCCCCCAAACCAAACCTTTGCTTGTCCTCAAGCAAACAACTAATATATACAAACGAGGACAAGTGATGTGAAACACGACTCAGAGCTGAATTACAATCATTCTCCTAAAATCGACTAAAACCGACGAGAAAACACGTTATGTTCAAGAGTGCAAAGAGATCAATAATCATGCCATAATCAAACCATTGCCTGCCAAACTTTCAATCTTGCAAGACCAATAATGTCGGACTTCCTTACGGTTGTCGCTCGACACTCATAAGTACGGGTAAGTATATATGTGAAGATAGGAAAGAATAAAGACACTCACTCGACTTATGAAATATGCATGCAGTTGAATATGAAATCAATCTCCCCAATCAAATACGTGTTCCACCAATCAGGACCATAGTACATGCCAAGGACTTACAAGGGGTGGCCTATATGTGAGGGAATAAAATGGATTGTGCTTAAAGCACGTATGGAAATGTGGGGCTAAGACCAGTAGTCGCAGCTACACAATAAAAACTATCCATCCAAAAATCTCAACTGTGAATTCTGGCTACTAACTAGACATAAGACTCAAAAGAGCATAGGAGGGAATTTTGCCATCCTCCTAATTATAATTCAATTCTAGTTTCAACATCTCGACCGTTCCCCAAAATATTATAAGAAGCATATATGTTTTCTTTTCTTGGAATTTTTCTTCTTTTTCTAATTCCAATTTTTTTTTCTTTTTCTTTCTTTTTCATGCTTTTATATTTTTTCAATTCAGACAAGAGGAAGGCGAATACAAGGTCGCACAATAATATTATACACTACGATCCAAAAGATGTAAAAATCCCAAAATATGATCAAGGTGACTCCAATTACGTTCACTGCGACTATCCTGGTAAGGTAGGCTATTCTGGGTTGTAGCTAATTGATATAAAAATCATGAAAACAGTTTTACAACAGCTGAAACGGGCTGAACAAAGGGAAACTGACCTAAATCTACAGGGTAGTAAAAATTGGTCGTTTGGCTATGTGGAGCTCATCAAAAACAGAAATGCCTTTCCTCATGTACCTCCTCCTCAAACCAAACACGTATTCAATATCAAGAGACGGATGTCATATTTATGCAAATTAACGTTACACATTCCATAAGGAGAAACCACTCAATTCCTAATTAAAAATGAGACCAGTTATAGATGTTACTGGCCTAGGAAGCTCTAAATTCTAAGAATTTTTGTGGTTTGCCGACAAAATGGTCAAATTTACTCATTTGGCAATTAATAGTTTAATAGGCAATCATATTAAAATCATCTCATCTCAAGTATTACATGCATTCAGGTACGGAGTCAGCTGTCAATTAGGAAAAATCAAGTAAAACGCATTGTCATCATCGCCGTTTTGCATGTTTCACACCGGACACAAGACACACAAAAATAAAATCTTTTTGAATTTTTTTGATTTTTCAATTTTTTTTTTTTTTGGATTTTTAGAATTTTTGAAAGCACACAAAAGAAAATAGAAGCACACAAAAACACACAAATTCTCCCCCAAACCTAAATGTCACAGTGTCCTCAATGTGACTCTACAGCATATATGACAAACAAATCCACAGCCAATCCTAAGGACAACTCGACCTAAGGGGAAGTAAAATCTAGGAAAGCAATAAAAACATAAATAAAAAGGAAAGAAAGTACCGTATATACAATGGTAGCTCCCCCAAACCGGCTAATCAGCCATCTCATCATCTCCATCGGTCCCAGATGGACCGGCTCCAGTATCGCTCTGGCCTGAGCCGCCAGTACCACCCTGTTGACCCGACTGTCGCAAGTCCCTCAACCACTGTGCTCTTAGGCCGCCGTAGGTGTGGCCGTAGTCCGGACCCCAAGCAGCTGGATCAACCCCATAATCGTGGAAAATACCACTAGTATCTCCCGGACCTCTCCAGTAAGACGGGTGTTGAGGCGTCGAGATTCCTTGAGTAAGCATGAACTCGTGGATCTCCCGGTTGACGATGCTCTGGTTAATCCCCTCGTGTACCCGTCGTTGGTGCTCGTAAACTGGATCATACATAAACGGATACGGGTGCGGAAACTCGGCACCCGGAGTCTGGAACGGGAAAGTCGGGGTGTGTGTGTGTGTGGCCCTGGGGGGCTCGGTCTCATCGGGTTCGGTCTCTACACGAACCCTACGTCGAGGGGGTTGAACGCCCTCGTAAAAAATGAAGAGCTCCTCGGGAATGAGGTAGCTCGGCGGGTCGGGTGTGTCCTCGCCTGCGGGAGTGGGTTGCAAGGCGAGGAGTGGTGGTAGGATTGTCCCTTCGACAACCGGAAGTTTCATCCAAATCTTTTCACGGACGCGCCACTTAAACTCCGGGGGATTGCCCCGAATCCACTTCAAAGTGGAGAAGAGGTAGCTACGGTCTAGCAAGGGGACTCGGTCGGTGAGACTCTCAAAAGTGACTGTTTCCCCAAAACCCATAATATAGCGCTTTGCTAGCGCGGTGACAATGGCTCCACAACCGAGCGGTCCAGATCCACTGATCTGGCGCTCGATACCGACACAAATCATACCGGGTGCACTGAATGCCTTTAGGGATTTCCTAAAGGGGTTCAGGTAGTGTCCTAGAATCAACACCTCCAATGAGTGAAGTTTACTCATGTCGGAGCGTGGAAAAACCACATGACTCAAAATCCGCAAGAAGAAGCGGATAGTAGGGTGTGGGATGGCATTGAGTGCCATAGCGGTGACACTTGCACGACGGTCCGAAAATAAGTGGAAGTAGGGAGGTGCTTTCGAACTCTCGGGTATGTCTAGGATGTCTTCATTCTGGTTAGAGGTAAGCCTGAGACACTCGGATAAAGCACTAAGAGGGATGGAGTGCTCCTCATTGTTCAACCGAAAGGATATCATGTTATCTCGTCTAACAAACTCAAATGAACTTAAGAATTCTAAAGTGAGTACTCGGTAAGATAACTCACGTAGTGTCCATAAGCCACCGAGCAATAATTGCTCGTTCAAACCGAGCTCGATTGTAAATTGTGACGAGCAGCACCGGGTAGCTTCCATCGACCTAGGTATCAATTCAACCAAACGAGCTCTCTGGGCCTCGTCCCTGCACACAATTTCTTCGTAACCTGGCACAGGCTGAACAGCCAGCTGCCTTGCATTCCTGTTCCTGTTGTTGTTCCGGGGTGGATTCCTTCTTCCTGCCATGACTATAGCATAATAACAAAACACAATCATATAAAAATCTCACAAAAAATACCAAATTTTCGGCCAAAATCAGACCCCATACACAAAAATCGATTTTTGAGCAGAAAGTGGTGAAATTAACACAAAATCAAGCATGCAATGAGATTAATATATAACTAAGGATGAAATTATACCATAAAACTAAGAAAAGAAGCAAGAAAATCAAAAACCCAAAATATACCTTAAGAAGGGACGAAAGTGACGAGAATAGGGGAGAAAGGGACGAAAATTTCAGAAATCAACACCAAGAAACACAAATAACCGCTCCCAATTGCAATTTAGAAGCAAAAATTGTGAAATTTGGTCAAGAATTGATGAAATAGGAGTGAATTGAGTGATTTGGGGGTTTAGGGTTCTTAAGACTAGTAAGGGGGGAGGGGTTTTAATTTGGAAACTGATTTGAAAAAAAAGGAATGAGAAGCAAATAAAAGAGTTCGAAGAAACCGGTTATGGACCCGGTTCAGGGGCACTCGACCGAGTGAATGACCCACTCGATCGAGTGATCCCTTAAGAACTGGGCAGAACCACTCCGTCAGGGAGGCCACTCGGTCGAGTGACCACTGAAAATTGAACAGAAGCATCTTCGTCAGGGCACTCGACCGAGTGCCTGCACTCGGTCGAGTGACCACTGCACCTGCTACTCCTCGCCTTTTTATTCTTTAAATTGCTTCAAAATCCTGAAATTAAATCAATTAAACCGTAAAATTCTCTCGTCCTCACTCGATAATTAATACTAACTCCCAATTAGAGCTACCAAGCTAAAAAAAAAAAAAAAAAAAAAAAAAAAAAAAAGCGGAAAGGGAAATTACACATTTATATAAGTGGTGTCGGGTTGCCTCCCGGTTAGCGCTGGTTTTTACGGTCCCGCTCGACCGATTTACCTCAATTGGATTAGGTGGAATCGAGAGTGTCGTTGAGGTCCGTGGCCTCTATGACACCGACATATGCACCTTCGTGATAGAGCTTGAGGCGCTGACCGTTCACCTTGAATATTTCGCCCTTGTCGGTAGTGAGTGTAACCGACCCGAATTTGTTCACTTCAGTTACTGTGAACGGTCCAGACCATCGGGATTTGAGTTTCCCGGGAAAGAGTCTAAGTCGGGAATTAAATAAAAGTACTTTATCGCCGACATGGAACTCTCGGGGGATGATGCGCTTATCATGCCATCTTTTGGTCCGCTCCTTATAAATTCTCGCGCTATCATAAGCATGGAGACGGAATTCATCTAGTTCGTTCAATTGCATGAGGCGCTTCTCTCCGGCTAGTTTCGGATCGAGATTAAGCTCCTTTAAGGCCCACATAGCCTTGAACTCGAGCTCTACGGGTAGATGGCAAGCCTTGCCATAAACAAGCCTATACGGGGATGTCCCGGTAGGAGTCTTGAATGCGGTCCGGTAAGCCCAAAGAGAGTCATCGAGTTTCGAACTCCAATATTTTCTCGAGGTATGGACAACCTTCTCGAGAATAGACTTGATCTCACGGTTCGAGATCTCGACTTGTCCACTAGTTTGTGGATGATAGGCTGTACGGTGGTGAACACCATATTTCTTCAATAGCTTAGTTAGTTGGCGTTCATGAAAATGTGAACCACCATCACTAATAACAGCCCGTGGGACCCCAAAACGCGGGAATATTGTCTTCTTAAAGAGCCGGATCACCACGTTCGCATCGTTAGTAGGTGAAGCGATGGCTTCCACCCACTTCGAAACATAGTCTACGGCGACCAAAATATACCGATTCCCATAAGAAGAAGGGAACGATCCTTGATAATCTATACCCCAAACGTCAAATAATTCTACCTCAAGAATCCCGGTTTGCGGCATTTCGTGTCGCCGAGAAATATTTCCCGTTCGTTGGCATGCGTCGCAAGAACGGACAAAGGTGGTGGCATCCTTGAGAATATTGGGCCAATAAAAGCCCGATTGCATTACCTTCGCAAAGGTCTTTGAAGGACCGTGATGTCCGCCATAAGGGGAGGAGTGGCATCTAGTGAGGATAGCATGTACCTCACTCTCAGGAATACACCTCATAAATAGGCCATCTGCACATTCTCGGAAAAGATACGGGTCGTCCCAAAAATACCTCTTCACATCATGTAGAAACCGCTTCTTCTGCTGATACTGAAGGTCGGGAGGTAGAGCACCTCCAACTAGAAAGTTGGCATAATCAGCAAACCATGGAGTGTCCATGGTAATAGCGAGCAAATGGTCATCGGGGAATGAATCGTCAATTGGGGCAAGATCCCCACCATCATATCTTAGCCGGGATAGGTGATCGGCTACGACATTCTCGGCCCCGAACTTATCACGGATCTCCAAATCAAACTCCTGCAGTAATAGGATCCATCTAATAAGTCTCGGTTTTGCCTCCTTCTTCGCTAGAAGGTACTTCGAGGCTGCATGATCCGTATACACTATCACCTTCGAGCCAATGAGATAGGCCCGAAACTTGTCTAGAGCATAGATGATGGCCAATAACTCTTTCTCCGTGGTAGCATAATTGATCTGCGCCATATCTAACGTCCGACTAGCATAGTAGATCGCATGTAAAGCCTTGTCTTTCCTTTGCCCGAGCACGGCTCCTACAGCGTAATCGCTAGCATCGCACATAACCTCGAAAGGCAGCTCCCAATCGGGAGATCGGATAATAGGTGCGGAAACAAGAGCCTGCTTAATCCTGTCAAAAGCTCGAGCACACTCGTCAGTAAAGACGAACGGGGCATCTTTGAGGAGCAACTGAGTCAGAGGCTTGGCAATCTTGGAGAAATCTTGGATGAAACGGCGGTAAAAACCCGCGTGACCAAGAAAACTCCGCACACCCTTAACATTAACGGGGTATTGTAATTGCTCAATCACCTCGACCTTTGCTTTATCCACTTGGATGCCAGGTTCGGACACTAAATGACCCAAAACGACTCCCTCGGTCACCATGAAGTGACACTTCTCCCAGTTTAAGACCAAATTGGTCTCCTCGCAACGTTGCAAGACCCGTGAAAGATTAAGTAAACATGCATTATAATCAGTGCCGTATACACTGAAGTCATCCATGAAGACTTCCATGACAGACTCGATAAGGTCCGAAAATATGGACATCATACAACGTTGAAAAGTGGCCTGGGCATTACAAAGGCCAAAAGGCATCCTTCGGTACGCGAAGGTGCCGTAGGGACAGGTGAATGTTGTTTTCTCCTGGTCGTCCGGGTGAATTAGGATTTGGAAAAATCCCGAGTAGCCATCTAAGTAACAAAAGTACTTATGGCAAGCAAGACGCTCTAGCATCTGGTCAATGAAGGGGAGTGGGAAATGGTCTTTCCTAGTAGCTACGTTCAGCTTACGGTAGTCAATACACATTCTCCATCCAGTCACTAATCGAGTAGAAATAAGTTCATTCCTCTCGTTCGTGAAAACCGTGGTCCCACCCTTCTTAGGGACCACTTGGACTGGACTAACCCATTTAGAGTCGGAAATGGGATACATAATGCCAGCATCTAGGAGTTTCATAACCTCCTTCCTAACCACATCCTGCATGTTCGGGTTCAACCTACGTTGTCCCTGAATGGATGGTCTATGGTCCCCCTCTAAGTGAATGCGATGCATGCAAAACTCGGGACTAATACCACATAGGTCATCAATACTGTACCCAATAGCCTTCTTATGTCGTCGTAAGATGACTAACAACTCCGAAAGTTGGCTATCTGTGAGTGCAGCGTTGACAATTACGGGGTTTAGACCCTTATCATCTAAGAATGCATATTTCAGATTCGGGGGAAGGGGTTTTAGTTCAGGTTTACTTACCTCGACTTCCTTTTTAGGGGTGCCGAGACTGTATACCTTCTCGATAGTGCCCTCCTTTCCGTTCAGCATGCGTTCCAGCTCGTCCACTTCCGTGCTCCATGATCTCTTCTCGGCATCAGCATCGCCGGATGTCAGCAATTTCTCCAAAGGGTCCCTGTCAAGATAATCGTCAATATAGCTTTCTATTTCCAAATCAATGACATCTATGCTATAACAGGACTCCTCTATCATGGGCTTCCTAAGAGCATGATTGAGACTAAAAGTCACGGTGTCATCTCCTACGGAGAGTGTGAGCTTCCCATTTTTGACATCGATGATCGCCCCCGCCGTGTGTAGGAAAGGGCGACCGAGGATAATAGGTATTATGGCGTCCTCAGCCATGTCTAAGACGACAAAGTCTACGGGAATAAAGAATTTCCCCACTTGGACCGGAACATCCTCTAAAATACCTAAAGGATATTTGACCGATCGATCAGCCATCTGCAGAGTCATATTAGTACATTTTAAAACACCCATATTCAATTTCTGACAAATAGAATACGGCATGACACTGACGCTAGCTCCTAAGTCACACAGGGCCTTATCGATAGCTAATGTCCCTATAGTACAAGGGATAGAAAAACTCCCTGGATCCTTGAGCTTGGGCGGAGTACGACTCTGTAGTAGCGCGCTGCATTCCTCTGTGAAAGCAACTGTCTCAGTTTCACTAAAAGACCGCTTACGAGTTAGTATTTCTTTCATAAATTTCGTGTAAGCAGGAACTTGGGTGATCAAATCAGTAAAAGGAACACTTACCTGTAGATTCTTGACGACTTCCATAAACTTACCAAACTGTTGATCAAGCTTTGTCTTACGCTGTCGGTGGGGAAATGGAAGTATGATCGGGATTGCAGGCTCCTTGACTTGAGACGAGGATGCTTGAGAAGAATTAGCATCCTTAATTGAGACTTGGGGATGAAAAGTAGAAGAGTCAGGTGTTACGGTTTTCACTCGATCGAGTTCAGGCTGACTCGGTCCAGTTTCATTATACTCGGCCGAGTCACCTGACAGCACTCGATCGAGTGGTATCACTGGGAGGTTTCTGATCGATTCTTGGGGGTCAACTCGATCGAGTGGGGTGACACCACTCGGTCGAGTGACACCCAACTCGATCGAGTCAGGTGTGACTCGGTCGAGTTGACTACGTGATTGCTCTCTGGTTGGTTTTTGGGGGTCTACTCGATCGAGTGAGGTGGTGTTACTCGATCGAGTGAGGTGGTGTTACTCGATCGAGTGACCTCCATCCGTGGCCTCCCACATGCTTCTTCTTTTAGATCTTGCTTCTCCAACTCCGTCTCATCAACCACAACATACTCCTCGGGCATCTTCGGACCATCGTAATGGGTTCCGCTTCTCAATGTGATCGCATTGGCTTGCTCATGTGATTGCTCGCCTTGAGGAGGTAGACTACCCGGTGGCCTAACTTGCTTTTGGGTGGCAAGTTGTGCTACTTGGGTGTCTAGGATCTTGTTATGTGCAAGTATCTGGTTGACTTGGGTTTCTAGCTTATTATGACTTTGAATACCTTGCATCAATAAAGCTTTGATCTCCGCATACTCGGTGTTGGTTGGAGCTTGAGCTTGGACTTGGTTTTGGTTTTGTGGGACCGGCTGAAATTGTTGTTGGTTCCCCCACCCTTGTTGGTTACCCCAAGGTTGGTTACCTCAAGGTTGGTTATTGCCCCATTGTTGGTTCCCCCAATTTTGTTGGTTACCCCAATTTTGTTGCCCTCCTTGGAAATGTTGTCGGTTATTGCTATGGCTTTGGGAGGGTCGGTTATGGGGTGCTACATATGGGACGGTTTTGTTACCGCCGGGTGGTGGTGGGTTAAAGACGTTTTGACTCCTATAAGACAACAACGACTTGTCATAGTCCGGTTGGTTCATGTAAGGGAGGTGTGGTCTCATGGATTGGAATGCGTTTGCCGTTTCCAAACTCACACACTCTTGGGCATAATGACCCGTATTCCCACAATTCTCACAAACAACCTCGGACATTGCATTAACTTGGTATATACCGCCTTGTTGTTGTTGATTTTGGGTTCTAGCAAGC
This sequence comes from Agrostemma githago, assembly GCA_958450325.1. Taxonomy (NCBI): domain Eukaryota; kingdom Viridiplantae; phylum Streptophyta; class Magnoliopsida; order Caryophyllales; family Caryophyllaceae; genus Agrostemma; species Agrostemma githago. Next base: position 7,825,598 of record OY288249.1, on the reverse strand, counting down.
TCCATGGAATCAAGCCGTTTAGTTAAAGCGGCTAGGTGGCTAACTATGGCATTTGATGACTCGGAGTCACCACTATTTCCCCGGGTGTTACCTCGTGGATTTCCCCAATGTGAGTGATGAGTAGCCATATCTTCAATCAACTTCCATGCTTTATCATCATCAACGTTGTTTTGGAACCTGCCATTAGCTGCAGAATCGAGCGTAGCTCGGCAATCGTCATATAAACCATTATAGAATTGATTGCACAAAAACCATACCTCGAATCCGTGATGTGGACACTCCTTGACTAGCTTTTTAAACCTTACCCACGCCTCGTGGATATTCTCGTGAGATGTCTGTCGGAAGTTAGTAATCTGACTCCTCAACATGTTGGTCTTCTGCGGCGTATAGTAGTGCTTATAAAAAGCTAAGGCTAGGGAGTTCCAATCTGTGATTCCCTCAGAAATGCGGTCTAAATCCGTGATCCAGTCTCTTGCGTTATCGCGTAGGGAGAACATGAATAGCATCTCCATCACCTCTTCTTGAGTCACTCCCGCGGGGAGTGGTATAGTTGAGCAATAATCGGTGAAGAGCTTCATGTGCTTCGCCGGGTCTTCATCGGGGCCTCCACCGAATTGATTTCGCTCCACCAATGTAATAAAGGCGGGGCGAATCTCGAACGTACCCGTAGTGGCGGTGGGCCTCTTCAACGGTTTCGGTAGGGCACTTTGCTCCGGCTCGGAATGGCTAGCAAGTTTGGGAGGCATCTTGACTAGCGGTGTCTCGGGGGCAGTAGTGGAATTATCCTCTTCAAAGGACAGTGCTTCGGATATGTGCTCGTCGTCCGAATGTTCCACTGATTCTGATCTTTCTGTCTCAGCAATCTCCTTGTAGAATTTCCTAGACCTGCGGAGAGTTCTCTCTGGTTCAGGATCGAATGGTAGTACGTAGCCTGAAATTCGAGAGGACCAGGGCATACGAGGAAACTACAGGAGAAATGTGAGAAACGGTCTCAAGGAACTGAAGTTCCTCGAGACAAGCAATCAAAAGGCTAAAACACAAGACAAGTAAATAAATAACACCGTATCCCCGGCAACGGCGCCAAAATTTGACAGGGGTAGTCGTATCCCTAATCAAAGATACCCTAAGGTTCACTAACTAATGTAGATAATGAAGTAGGGGTCGAACCTCAAGGAGACGGGACTCAAATACTTGCTCTAAGGTCTAGACTAAATATTGCAGGTCACTGTTTTTCAGTTTGTTTTAAGTGGACTAACAACTAACTGCTATAGGATAAATCAATAATAAAAAAGGTCTAGGGTCTCAGGTTCACAATGAATGTCAATCAGGTTAGGGAGTCAACTAACAGGTCAATAATCGAACTGTCTAAGGTGTAGGTCCGGTCGGTACTACTACAAACTTTAGAACTTAACTTAACCTGCGGTCGCTAGAATTAAGCTAGTCTACCCAAAATGTCGAGACCTAATTAGTCCTTAACCCGGTCGGCGAAAAGTCCTAATTGTGATACTAACTAATTAATCCTGGCCAGTAATTAATCAATCAGAATTAAAACAACATTCAGGCGACAGTTCATATGATCAGAGGCAGGTCAATTTTCTATAACCCAATTAACACCCATCGATCCCCTCAAACTCTAGATAGAAATTAGCTACTCATGATAATCGTAAATAAACTAACGGAATGTGAATTGCAATTAACCATGATGGATGCGAATCAAATCAAACTACGAGACTGAAATCAGATAACTACGAAAACTAAGGGCGAATTAAGACAAGAATTAAACTAGGGAATTAAGACAAGAATTAAACTAGAGAATTGAAATTAAAATTAAAATCAAAATTAAAGTAGCGATACCGAAGAATTTGAGATCTGAAAAGGAAGAACAGAATACGATGAATCTTGCGAAGGAAAAGCGGAATGAACGTGACTTCTATTCTAGCCAAAACTAACGTAATGTTTTCGTGATCGAAATCAAAAGTCAAAAGTAAAAAGTAAGTCTGACAATCCTCCTCCAACTGATTTAAAAGAATTCAGTTGGACTTACAAAGCAGGCCCAAAATTCTAAATAAAAGAAAATCCAATTTGCGGCCTGAATGCGAGGCACTCGATCGAGTACATGCGTGCACTCGATCGAGTGGATCCGTATCTGCAGTCTGGTTGATCACGGAAATCGGCACTCGATCGAGTGCTTAGTACCACTCGATCGAGTGGGTGCTGCTGAGCTCGTCATTGACATATTCATTTGCTTCTCGGCTTTTTCGTTTTCTTCCTCGTCCTTCGTCCTTGTCTCGGTTATCTGGGCTATCACTCCTAAATATGTTCGAAATTGCACTTAACCTGCAAAATAGCACGAGAACCGACAGTATCGACTTTCTAATAGAAATCGACATTAAACATATAATTATGGAAGAAGAAAAGCTTAAAAACGGTTGTCGGGGACAATAAAATACGATATAAAATATGTTGATCAGCTAGGAACAATAATATAAAAGGTGTTGGGGAGAGTCGGGATTCGGAAATGGGGTCTTAGAGTCTCGGGATCGAGTTTTTGTTACAACGTTAAAAAGGGGGAATGCCACCTTTCAATTTTTCCGCCCAACCTACCTTGACCCGCTTTCGCGACGAAAGGGTAAGTCTCAAATTAAAGTAATTTCTACCCCGAGTTTCCCCATATTGGTAGAATCGAGTCAAGGTTGGCCTAGTCGCGATTCTAGGTCAACGAAGACACAAAAACCTTAAAATTGATAATTAACAAGTAAACAACCCACCAACATCCCTTGAATCAAATAATCCAAATCCTCCTCCTTAATTCTCCAACAAGGAATCTACTCACTAATCATGATTAATAATCAATAAAACACTAACTAAGGAGAATCTAACTAGAACATGCATAACAACTGCACTAACAATTAACACTAAGAGAGAGATTAACTAACACACAAACTAAAGGGAAATAAACTAACTAATGGAATAAAGGGAGAGGAGAGAATTTTTACCAACTACGGAGGAAACTAAGAAGAAAGTTGAAGATAAATAAAAGATTGAATCTTCAAGAAATATACAAGAATTTGTCACCAATCCATGCATAAATCTTCAATCTTCAATATAAGCAATATAAATCTTCAAGAAATAATACAAGAGTTTTGTCAAATAAACCCTTGCAAAACCCTTGGATCTTCAACAATCTTCAACAAAGATGGAAACTTGCCTAATAATTATAGAGTAATTACACTAATACTAAGTAGATCTACTAATTGTTTTGAGAGATTTTTAACTAAGAGAGCTTACTACAAACTACTACTGCTAGAGAGTTCTCTACACTACTCCTACTCCTAAGGGCTAATCCCAAGGCTCACTCAAGGCACAAGGAGGCACAAAACCCTAGGTTAAGTATTTATAGAATTCTTAATGGGTCACACAAGTTTAAGGCCCATAATCCAATTCCTCATCATTAAGCTAGACCTTCACCCTTTGCATCTTCATGGGGTGAAACTTCACCCTACGGCTCGTCATAATAATCCCACCGGGTGAAATTTCACTCGGTGAGATTTTCTTCTCAAAATGCGATTTCGGCCTGGTTTCTCCATCGGGCGAAATTTCACCCGGTGGGCGAAATTTCGCCCGATCGTTTCGCTCGGTCGTGAGTGCCATGAAAATCTTCGGGGAGGTGGAAAATGTCGTCGGGCGAAACTTCACCCGGTGGTGTTTCTCCTCTTTTCCGGTCTCTTTCTTCGTCGATCAATTGGATTACTTGAACTTTCGGTTGTGTGATTCGCTCTTGGACCGTATCTCTCTCATGCTCGTGGAAGCTCAAACACGTTTTCGGTCTAAAATCCTATCAAAATAGACAGAAAACTACCAAAAACACGTAAAATGCAAAAGAGAGACACTAATGCGAGAACTACACAAAATATGGCAATAATCGCACTCTAAACTCGCAAAACGGAGGAAAAACTGGTCTAAATTGGAGGAAAAACGATCCAAATTTGGCACACAACAATTCCCCCACACTAAACCGTTGATCGTCCTCGAGCAAAGACCCAAAAAGAAATTAACTACTACTATTAAGCTAGACTATGCTAAGCCGATACGGGGCAATTAACGGGCCCGCTCCGTCCCTTCAACTCACTTCGAGATACCCATGAGGTAGAGTACCTCCATGCAAGGCAAGTTGGGGCTTGCTCAAAACTGGGGTTGCGACTAACACACACAAGCACACAAAATAAGGAAAACACACGAAAGGATAGTCGCAACCAAAATGAATATAAATCGCCGAATCCCTCATCGAAACGGCGGAGAAAGCACCGATTTGAGCTTAAGACAAGCGAGAACACTACCAAATTAGTAACACAAGATGACATGGACATGATCCTAATAGGATGACAATCAAACAATAAAAACATTGAAAATTTACCAAGGTCCGTCTAATTCCACTAGAGACGCCTACAACGGGACGATAAATGGAGTGGATAAGTGAGAACCATGGAGTTAGTAAGCACTGTAGGTAAGTGTTATGTCGTCCCCTAAGCTAAGCCTAGAGGATCGTCCCAAACTCGAGAAAGCCAATTAGACCAAAAAGATGGATGTGTTTGCAAAACGGTAAAGATTGCCAAATTACCGCTATTTTCCTTCCTCGGGGCTCGGTCCTCTAGTAGGTATTTCACGGCAATAAGTCGACCAAGGGATTATTTGGATTTGGGAACGATTTTTGAGATTTTGATTTTCTTTTCGGTTTTCTTTCCCCATTATTTTGATCGAGGGCTTTTTTTTTTCATCTTCATAAGATAACGCCCTTCTTCTTCATTTTTCCCTTTTTCTTTTTGAATAGCTCTTTTTTGGCTAGATAGTTCATTTAGATCAAGGTAAAGCATATTCTTGCAAACTTATTTGTGGAAATGGGTGAATGGTAGAAAATAGGCTAGTCGGGTGTGCACCCCCTCCGAACCCACAAAAGGATGAAATTTGGACTAAAGAAGTGGCTTCTCAAGTAAGGTCACCTAAGAGAACGGGGAACGGTAACCAAGGCCTTATCACTCCATGGGTGGTCAAGGTGGTCAAATGCAAATCCCGGTGTAGACTCCTAGTAGAAAAGATGGACTTATGGTAAAAATCCAATGCAAAAATTGGTTCAAGGTCATTCTACTAGAAACATGTCCAAAAATCAAAAAGGGTTACTAACAAGGGAGTAATAAACACTCGGCCTAAACTCAAAATCGGGTTTTCGAAAACTTTACCTAGACACGCTATACACACAATGAAAAAGAACACACAAAACGACAAAAACACAAGAAAACAAAACAAAACCACAAATATAGCCAAGCACTCCGAACTCCATCAAGTCAACACAATCCACAACCACCAATTCCAAAATGTTCACCAAGTGAACCTCCAAATAGCATATATGCCCAAACTCCCATGCATAAGAGAAAGGGTAAAAACGAAGGTAGAAAGTATTACCGCGCGGTCTTCATTTCAATTCCGCTACCTTACGTATCCATGCTAAATGGTTGGCGGTGTACCTACAAAAAGGAGAATGCAAGGCAATACAAGTGGCACAAAAACAAAATAAAAGAGAAAAGAAAACTAAAATTCAAAATTTTTGTATTTTTTGGTTTTTAAAGGAAAAATGAAAAAGAAAATGAATAAAAAGGATAGTAGATCCCTTCCCCACACTAAAACCGTGCATTATTCCCAATGCACAAGTAGAGGAAGAATCGAAAAAGAATAAAAAGAGAAAAGAACGGAAAATCTTTTTGAATTTTTATGATTTTTCAAATGTTTTTGGATTTTTAATAATTTTTGAATTGTTTTTGGGATTTTTGAAGATTTTTCAAATGTTTTTGTATTTTTGATTTTTCAAAATGAAGAGAATAAAAAGAAAAGAAGTGAAAAATGAAAAATGAAGAAAAAGAAGAGAAAATAAAACAAAAAGGAAAAGAAAAAGGGAAAATCGATAAGATGGGAAAGGGCGTAGGTGTAATCACGTCACCTCGCCCGGATTCCGTACTAATCGGGAAAAATGAAAAGAAAAAGAAATTTTTTGGATTTTTCAAATTGGTCTTGGTGCGATCAAATCACCTAAGATCGGGAGCAACAATCAGGTCCTTCTTCTCTAAGGCACCTGCAAATAAAACCTCACGTTTGTGATGACCCAAGTAGGATCACGTGAGGGGCTGACAATTCACCAAACCAACCAAAATATTATCACAAATTAAACAACAACAATAATTATCAAATGCCAAATATTGGCGCTGCAAGACTGACAAAGATTACTGAGACTAGAGAACAGATTACCGACGACTAACGACTGGCACCCAACACCCCTACACTAACACTGACCACACTCGACCACTCACATCGGACCTGGGGGACGAGGTGGTGGGTAGTAAGACCCTGGCGGAGGCACACCGAAAATTTGATTAAAGAGGTTCTGTTGCTGCTGCAACATTCTTTGGTTCTCCTCCGCCGCCATCCTCGCTGCTTGGGCGTCCCTAGCAGCGTCCCTAGCCATCTCAAAACTACTCCGGACAAACTCAAAGCCTTCCCTAGAGTACATGTAAGAACCATGCGCAGTATCGCGCGCATCCCGGGCTACATTATAGGCGTCCGGGGCCAAGTTCAAAGAGGTGGTCGAGTTCTCCCAAGTCTGACGTGTACGGTCATAAACTTCCCCCCACTGGTTATAAAAGTCCTCCGATCCGAAGAATGAGGAGTGTCGTGGAGGACTCATGTTGACGTCCTCCTGAAAACCTGGGGTAGACTGGGTGAACGTGGAGTGTCTGTGCGGTGTAAAGTCGGGAGTGAAAAACTGGGAGGTCTGGTGTTCGGTCTGATGGGAGGAAGAGGGTTCATGTGATGATGACGGTAAAGTCCTATGACCCTCATCCCGAGATGTTTCAACCTCCAGTTCCTCCTCCGACACGTCTACGACCTCAATATCATCGTCGTCATAATCTAAAGGTCCATCGGGGTATTGAACCATATAAAACTTACCTTGGGTGTTATCCCGAATGTACTCCTCAGACCTCTTCGGCATGCCGAAGTTCTCTTCAATATCTAGCCTAACCCATTCGTGGTTAGGCATTGCAATGGCTCTCATTTCAGTAATCTTATACAAGAACAAACTGTCATAATCCCTTTTCTGGGGCCACACAAGGAAAGGAAAATAAACTTCATCTATGAAAATTCCCGCCCCGCTAACTGGTGCTTAATCGCTAAAATCAATATCCAAGGCTTTAGCTATCATCGTTACAATACCGCCGCAAGAAATTTTCTTGCGGCTGCCCTTCGCAACCTGGGCAAAATGAGTAGCTAAGGCCTCGGACATATCGATAGACGGGACTTTGTTTAAAACCGTATCCTCCAATAACTGTACAGCTGTGGCACTACAGTTATGGTGCGTGTCATAGCTTGTCAGGAATGAGTTGGCTATGATACGTGCCAAATATCGAAGGATGGGGTTCCGAATAGAGAATGAACGCATCTTCCCTCTCTTGAAAGTCCTTTGACGGGCTATTTTTAACCAGAATCGATCTCGGCCGAATTTATCGTCCCGAGTCTGTCCCACCCTAGGCCTTCCAAAGACCGAAGAAGGTAGACCAAGCAGTGCACCAAAGTCCCTCAAGTTGAGGATGTATAGAGTTTCTCGCAACTGAAACGAGACAGTGGTATTATCGTCACCACTTAGCTCGAAAGTTGCGAAAAACTCGCACGTCAACTTCTGAAAAGTTTTCTCCTCGGAGGCATAAAACCTGCCAAGACCAAGCCTTTGGCACATTACTTGCACCTGCGTGTCTATACCCATACGCTCAAGTACATCTCGAGCCGCCCAACAAGTCGTCTCGAGACTACAGACCCAAAATTTTTTACATTTATCAACATGATCCTTTTTAGCGAAATATAAACCAAATTCAACATGACGGAAACTACGGCGAATTTTCGGGTAACGTACCTCAAGCGGAACAGGTTGTTCACGCGGTATTGGTCTTTGTGTCTGAACCGGCATCGGGACAGAATCGTCCTGAGCCTCGGCCATCTCCTCCGACCTAGAGGATGATGTTGACCCCGAATTCCTATTAAGCATTGAAGAAATCTGTTTCCTTGCCATTTGCTTTACTCTTCTCATCCTTGATGCTTGAATTTGATAAATATGGTGTTGACGGTCTCGGTTTGGGTTTTGTCGGAACTTGAACGATTTTCAAAAACAAACTCCAAGGAAGTGTTAGGAATGTGATGAGAATGAAGAATATATTATTTAATTGGAATTTGGTGGAGGAATGGAGGGATTAGAGGTGGTTTAAGGTGGTAGATTTGGGGTTTGTTTGGGGTTTTTGGGGTTTGGTTGAGGAGAGAGAGAGCAAAATGAATAATGAAGATGGGAAGGAGGGTTTGTTGGGTAAGGTTGTCGCGGGGTGATTTTTCGCCCGGTGGTCACCCACCGGGTGAAATTTCACCCGACGGTGTTCGGGTCAAGATTGGCATTTCCGCGCTTTTTCACCACCGGGCGAAATTTCGCCCGGTCAGACTCCACCAAGCAAAATTTTGCCCGGTCGAATTTCCGTCAAATTCCAAGTCGCAAAATATTTTTACCGCAGGGCGAAATTTCGCCCAGTGAGATTCCACCGGGTGAAATTTTGCCCGACGGATTTCCCGTCAATTCCATTAGTTTGAGCAAAGTCACCACCGGGTGAAGTTTCACCCGGTAAAATAATCCAATTCAAAATAGGACTTTGCTACGAAGATTCTCTTCGACTTGGCCCAAAAACGTCCTTCACTCTTCAATAAAATTAATCCTCTCGATCCATGCATTAGCTATATGGAGATAAACTCTCAAAATTTGTAGCGCATCCCAAAAATTCCAAAAGAAATCTTCACGGTTCCTGCAGGTACCAAGCACGCTCCAAAAGAAAAATCCAAAAGCTATTGTCCAAGGAGAAATAAAAAGAGAAAAGAATATACAAATATTTACAAGGTGGTTATTATGGACACCACCAAACCGAATTGAATAGTTTGAATTTAATCGGGGTTGGTTGAAAAGCAACCCGGAGGGTCTTGATCGTTTACTTCGATTTCTACATTACCGATCTTGAGCTTTTCTCTAAACTCCGGCATATTCATAAGTTGTGCTACCTCGGGAAGCATTGCAAATTCTTTGGGAATATCTTCGTCGGAGGTAGAACCAAGTATGAATAGGGCACCGTCGTCTTCTTCATCATCGTAGTCAAGATCTTCGGTAGAAGGCTCTTCATTTGATGGGAACTCCACCATTTGGTTCCAAAACTCCGTATTAGGAGGATCTTCGGGAAGGAATGCGGGAAGCACAAATTGGACCATTTCATTAGCGAATTGAAAGATAAATGTCCTCGCTTCACATTGATAATCACCCCACCGGTAGCTAGAAAAGGCCGTCCTAAGAGGATAGGATTTCGCTCCTCAATTGGCATGTCTAAAATGACGAAGTCGGTGGGGATATAGATAAATTCCCCACATTAACCATGAGGTTACGGGCCAATCTGTAGGGCTCCTTAGTGGTTCCATCGGCCATTTGTACGTTCACGGGAAAATAATCCAAGTCTTTAATATAAATAGTGCGAGCAATGGCTAAGGGCATCAAACTAATGTTGGCACCATGGTCGCACAAAGCCCGGTCTATTAAGACATGGTCGATGGAGGCAAAGCTACCCGGATCTCCTAGTTTGATAGGAATTGTGACTCTAGGGTTGGTCTTTGGAGAAACGGGAGCTTTTTCCTTCTCGGCGGGTTTCAAAATGATGTCTCGGATGTAATCGGACGGGGTAGGCATGGATGTGCTTGTATCAATATTCTCGATAAGATCGGTGAATGTTATCATGCCCAAAGTTTGGTTGTTGGATGGGGTTTGTGGCATGTCATTCAAGGGTGGTACTTCGATCCTAGACACTAGATTAGTGTCCTCTATGGGAATTTGTTCAATAACATACGCAATATCTCCTACAAGGTACTTTGATGGATCTCTTCTTGGTCTTTCGGTTATGTCCTTAACCACTTTCTCACCATTTTCATTGATTGAGGGATGAGATGTAGTTTGTGGGTCAAAGGGTTTCACCGGTTCCTTTTTGCTCATTACCTTAATGGCATTCACGGATGCATTATTGGAAGAATTGGTCGGCTCTTGAGAAGATCGAGCTTGCGAGGCGGAACGTGCCTCTAAAGCTTCAAGTCTAGCTCGATTTGACGCATTTTCTTTCAATAGAAAATTGATGGTTTGTTGAATGTCATAAAAGGGTTGAGAATTACCTTGAAAGTTCCTTGGAGGACCTTGAGGATGGGTTCCAAAAGGAGGACCTTGATTGAATGGAGGATGGGTTCCAAAAGGAGGAACATAGTTTGGTCTAGGCGGTCCTTGAGGATAGTAATAACCTTGATTGAATTGATTTGTGTGAGGAGGTCTCGGTTGATAATAGAAACCATGTGAATTAGGATAAACCCTTTGATTGGGGGCTCTTGGAAAAGGATATGATCCTTGAGTAGGCATGGAATAAAATCCGGTCCCCGAATTAGGATTGTTCGTTTGAGATTTTTCATGGGTTCTTTGGGTGTTGGCTTGAAAAGCACTCTCCTTTCTCATACACAATTCGGAATCGTGGTCATATCTCCCGCAACGATCACATGGAATTTCAATACGATACAATTTAGGTGGTGAAATGGACGATCGTCTTGGTGGACTTACCATTCTTGGTGGAGATGATCTTTGTGGAGATGTTCTAGTCTTGGGTGGAGAATTGGCTCTAGCAACATACACTTCAAATTGCCTAACCAACTCCTCAACTCTAGCTTCAAGTTCGGTTCTCCTCTCGGTAAACGATGTCGACTCACCACTTAGCTCTTCATGTGGATCATTTTCGAAGTATTCATCATTCTTGGCTATCCTTTCAATGAGTTTTGTAGATTCAATTTCATTTAGCAAAAAGAAATCACCTTTTGCCGCCGCATTAACATTATCTTTGGCGTTGTCCAATAACGAGTGGAAGAATATATGAAGTAAAAGCCAACTAGGGATGCCGTGGTGCGGACATTTCCTTTGCAACGTTTGAAATCGGTCACAGGCTTTACTTATGCTCTCATTTTCTTGTTGTTGGAATGTTTGAATTTCTCTTCGGAATTTGTTGGTCTTGGATGGTGGGTAGTATTTTTCAAGGAAAGCGTTGCTCAAATGTTCCCAAGTGCGAAAAGTATTGTTGGGGAAACTCTTAATCCATCTCCTTGCTCCATCACGCAAGGTGCGAGGAAAGAGGATCCGACGTAGTTGACACTCGGTGACACCTTCAAGCTTGACACCAATAAGACTTTCCTTGAAAAGACAAACATGCTCTATCACATCTTCATCCGGCAAACCTCGGAAAATTTGTTGTTGAATTAAATGGATGATGGAAGGTTTAAGCTCGAAACTTTCCGGGATGGCTCCAATGAAGACGGGTGAAGAAATCTCTTCAATAGATGGTTGAGAATGGGACCCAAGTGTAGCCATACTTAAATCCTTGGAAGTTGTTTGATGATGGAGTGTTGAGAAATGGTGAAATTGATGGAAGATCACAATATCAAGTAATTGCTTTGGTCACAATATTTCCAAGCAACTTGCTCTCCGAATGGGGATCAAGCAACCTAAATCAAGAGTACACCTAGCAAAAACTCAACAAACAATGAGTCCTCCTAACACCTAATGGCACTAGGGTAGGAGGAAAGAAAAACAATTATCCAATCACAATAAAACTAAGACTTAATCAATTAACTAATCACCGTCTCCCCGGCAACGGCGCCATTTTGATGCGCGGGCGTCGCGACCCGTACAATCAAACAATATTTATAACTCCGACTAACCTAACTAATGTAGTAGTGGTAGGTCGGGATCGATCCACAGGGAGAGAGGTTAAGCCGTATTGGTCAAGTCTAGAGTCTAATCGTGATCGGGGGATTGAGATGGGGGATTTGGGATGAGAGTAGTCGAACTAAGGCTAGGGAACTACACTACTAAGGCTAGGAACAATAGGAAAGGTGTTGGGGAGAGTCGGGATTCGGGAATGGGGTCTTAGAGTCTCGGGATCGAGTTTTTGTAACAACGTTATAAAGGGAGAATGCCACCTTTCGATTTCTCCGCCCAACCTACCTAGACCCGCTTTCGTGGCGAAAGGGTAAGTCTCAAATTAAAGTAATTTCTACCCCGAGTTTCCCCATATTGGTATAATCGAGTCAACGTTGGCCTAGTCGCGATTCTAGGTCAACGAAGACACAAAAACCTTAAAATTGTTAATTAACAAGTAAACAACCCACCAACATCCCTTGAATCAAATAATTCAAATCCTCCTCTCTAATTCCCCAACAAGGAATCTACTCACTAATCATGATTAATAATCAATAAAACACTAACTAAGGAGAATCTAACTAGAACATGCATAACAACTGCACTAACAATTAACACTAAGAGAGAGATTAACTAACACACAAACTAAAGGGAAATAAACTAACTAATGGAATAAAGGGAGAGGAGAGAATTTTACCAACTATGGAGGAAACTAAGAAGAAAGTTGAAGATAAATAAAAGATTGAATCTTCAAGAAATATACAAGAATTTGTCACCAATCCATGCATAAATCTTCAATCTTTAATATAAGCAATATAAATCTTCAAGAAATAATACAAGGGTTTTGTCACATAAACCCTTGCAAAACCCTTAGATCTTCAACAATCTTCAACAAAGATGGAAACTTGCCTACTAATTATAGAGTAATTACACTAATACTAAGTAGATATACTAATTGTTTTGAGAGATTTTTAACTAAGAGAGCTTACTACAAACTACTACTACTAGAGAGTTCTCTACATTACTCCTACTCCTAAGGGCTAATCCCAAGGCTCACTCAAGGCACAAGGAGACAGAAAACCCTAGGTTAAGTATTTATAGAATTCTTAATGGGTCACACAAGTTTAAGATCCATAATCCAATTCCTCATCATTAACCTAGACCTTTACCCTTTGCATCTTCATGGGGTGAAACTTCACCCTGCGGCTCGTCATAATAATCCCACCGGGTGAAATTTCACCCGATGAGATTTTCTTCTCAAAATGCGATTTCGGCCTGGTTTCTCCATCGGGCGAAATTTCACCCGGTCGTTTCGCCCGTTCATGAGTGCCATGAAAATCTTCGGGGAGGTGGAAAATGTCGTCAGGCGAAACTTCGCCCGGTGATGACTCACCGGGCGAAACTTCACCCGGTGGTGTTTCTCCTCTATTCCGGTCTCTTTCTTCGTCGATCAATTAGATTACTTGAACTTTCGGTTGTGTTCTTCGCTCTTGGACCGTATCTCTCTCATGCTCGTGGAAGCTCAAGCACGTTTTCAGTCGAAAATCCTATCAAAATAGACAGAAAACTACCAAAAACATGTAAAATGCAAAAGAGAGACACTAATGCGAGAATAACACAAAATATGGCGATAATCGCACTCTAAACTCGCAAAACGGAGGAAAAACAGGTCTAAATGGGAGGAAAAACGGTCCAAATTTGGCACACAACAGCCTATACCTCCCTAAGCCTGTTTTTACATACACATGGGCAGTTGTAAGTTGCATTCTCAAATCAAGGGTCACCAACAAGCGCAAATTAAAAATTCTTATTTATGATACGGAAAAGTGCACTATAATCACTACTACTAATGTTGTTTACCATGAAGTCTTTCAATATTTGTAATGATTTTTATGACATGATTTTCGTATTGTTTTGTTAATATTCCCAATTACATTGTTATTCATTACAGCTTTTTAGGTGTAACCAATTTGCTATGAGTATAATACAATTGTTTTTATCCGGCACTTTATCTATTTTGTGTAACAACATCCGTGCAATTTGCACGGGTCAAAACTAGTTTATTTTAAATAGATAACATGAACCCACTTGACACAGAAAATCAAGTTTAGAATAGACTCACTCATACACCAACTAAATTTCCCGATACTAACATTATCCCAATTTTTTGATTTAGTAACCCCAAGCCTCCCCTCCCAAGACACTAATGCATGAGTTCCATACAAGGCTTTCTCCTACTATTATTTAAGTTTTTTTTGTATTGCAATTTTCTTAATTGAATCGTACTTTTTAGAATTTTTGATTTTAATATTTTTTTTACATTAGTTTGTATGATTTACTCCTTTTTTTGCTCCCTCGGATGGAAGGAGAAATTGAAAAATGGGGAGGTAAAACAAAAATCGTACGTGGAACATAGCAATTCGTGTGTGCATGATTCAACACGTCCAAAAAGTACAAACACAAGTACAACTCTGTACAAGTATAGTATTTGTATATGGAATACGGGTATATTATTACTCTCTATCCATTTTTATTCTTCCTACTTTTCTTAATAAATTATTGCACATTTCTTATCCCATATTTTCTCTAACCTCCATTTTCCACCCCACACTCTTGTTCTTGGTTGCAGGTAGGGATGACAATGGGTCAGATTCAGATCGGGTGAAGCCTCACCCGTCTCTATTCGCCCACCTGATCCATCCATCATCCACTAGGAGTGTCATCCATATCCGATCCACCCGTCATTCACGGGTGAAACGGGTGGTTCGGGTGATTTAACGGGTGATTCACTTGTATTATTTTGTGAAATAAAATACCAAATCGAAAACAATTTCTTGCGAGACCTAGCTTGCGACTTGACAACTTTCGTCGCCATGGTAGTATTATTTGAGTTAAGTCTAGTCTAGGAAATTAAAATTAATAAGGTTTTAGGAAAACAGGGGCATTCTCTTATTCTCGAGTAATTTTTATATAATATATATTTTTTAAATGGATGGATGTCGGGTGGTTAACGGATTACAGGTGGGATGATGCTCCACCCGCATCCGACCCAATCCATCACTCGTCTCATTCATCACCCGCTATTCATCCATTTAATCGGATTTTTGCCCATTTATTTTTTTCGGATGAATCGGATGCGGGGTTGATGCGGGTGAAATTGCCCTCCTGCATGCAGTAATAATTTACTAATTCACTAACTCGCCTATCCGCAAAACCCCTAATTAAACCCTAAACCACAGAATCCGTCCCCCTCTCCCCGAAAGAAATCAATGGCGATGAAAGCGGCGGTGATGGCGGCAATGTCAGCGACGAAGCCCCGAGTGCTTAACCGTCTTTTCACAACGTCGGCTTTCAACTTCTCGCCGCCTCAACAATCATCTCAACAACCCGCTGCTCCTGTCGCCGATCCTTCCCCTAACCTTTTCGTCTCCGGTTATTCTCTCTCTGTCCTCCCCCTTTTTCATTTTTGTAGATTATTTTTTATATTTTCACACGAATAAATGGTGTGATTTGAACCAATTGCTAAAAATATTTATGGGTTTTTTTTTTGGTATGAAATGATGATGGAATGAGGGCATAGTCGGTTTAGCTGCAATTTTGTCGAAATTATGATTTTTAATATGAAAATGATGAAGAATCTATGAAACTTGCGAGGCTCCATTTTCTTTTATATACGGAGTAGAGTATATTTTTTGGTTTAAGACAGAGGGCCATTATGATGTTCATGGGATCGAAGCCAGACCATGAGTACCACCTAGCTAGTTGGCATCTGCAAAGTTGCGATGCTCTTTAAAGTGTTTTAGTTTGTAATCATTAAAGATAAATGGGAACAATCGGGATGGATCAAGTGTTTGATACTAGGTATTTTTGTTTGGTCTTCCAATGTTTCTATGTTGAATGGAAGTTTAGACTTTAGATGTTTAAATGTGTTACTTGTAGATGGTTTGTAGCTTCATTATCCTTGCGTCCGTATATTAGCAGCTGCATAACGAATGATTCCTGGATGTAGAAGTCTAAAAATTTAGTGAGTTCATAATAAATGTTACTTGGATTCATTTAAAAACTATTTGTCATGTCCAAGTGCTGCAGCCGACTATTTTGATAATTTCATCTTGTGACTTTACCACTACATAAGACTAAATTAGTAAGGCCTGCCTGCTGAGATTATTAGTTAGTCTTCTACTAGGTGCATTATGCTTATGCATGTGGAGACAGGGTGCTAAATCCTCTGCGAATTAAACCTTACTATATTTTATCGCTAGTAACAGACGTATGCTTGTTTTGAACATTTGCAATTCACTTGTACGGAGTAAAAGTTTTATCCATTTTGCAAAATAAAACTGAATCTATCATTTGCCTTGTTATAACTTATAATGTTTTGAGCAACTGGCAACTTGCAGTTAAACTACTTGTTAGTTTGGGACACTAATTTATATGATGGTCATATTTTGCAGTTTCTTATGAGAACACACTTGTGCTCTAGTTTCTACTTTGTATTTGGCTGCTTTAGTTCTTCTTTGTTTTGTTGACTGCGTTAGTTTGTTAATTTCTTATTGTGTATGGAAATCCTGACTGATGAGTCGGGATAATTCTCTCATGTATTACATGCTGATATGTTGCTTTCGTTTAATACCTTCCGTGATGGAATCCTTCCCTTTTGGATAATTATGTTTTTCTACCGTTATACACACATTTTTAATGCCAGACACACTATATGACATTTGCCTGTCCCCAAGCTTCCTTTTTTCTTTATCATTGCACAATTGTTGCCATCATTTTCAACATAAATGATTCATTCCTTAATTGGGGCTCTAGTTGCAGTCAATCAGTACACCATCTTCCAGTAAAAATCACCCAAGCCATTCTTTTTCCTGCATAATGTGCTTTCTAGACTTCTAGTACTCTTGGTAGTGAATACCGCTGAAATTGAGATGGATTCAGTTCTTTGGGGTGCTCCCAGTTCGTTCTTTCTTATGAATTTTGGAGTTACATTTAATCTACATCAGTTCTGGTAAATTTATGATTTTCTTTTAAGAAAAAACCGGATGGGCCAGATGACTTGCTGGTGCCCCCCACCCACCCACCCACCCAAAGTAAGGTTTGAAACCCGTGTCATTTGGTAAAGCATTCAGCTTGATGATATTAAGTTCTTTTTCTTGCACCTAGAGCGTCTTGTTTTTTAAGAGCTCCTTGTTTGGTTAGCTATTGCTCGGAAGAAGTGACTACATCTATTTTAAATGTAGGATTCAGCAAACGCACGACTACAGAAGGACTACATGAAGCTTTTTCCAAGTTTGGCGAAGTGGTTCATGGTATGCTTTTTACATATATCCTAGGATTCAGAAACCTTAACAAGCCATCATTTTCTGATTAGTAGTGTCATTGTTCAATGCAGCAAAAGTGGTGACTGATCACGTCTCTGGCTTTTCGAAGGGATTTGGATTTGTGAAGTATTCTACTACAGAAGAGGCTGCAGCAGGAATTGAAGGCATGAATGGCGCGGTGAGTGATCTGTGACAGATGAGTTGTTTTGTGTGGTCCCTGTGTACTTTTATGACCCCCCCCCCCCCCCCGGTAAAACCGGTAGTCCCTCCATTCAAATCCAAAGTGCACATTTCTTTTTTTTGATACTATTAACAACTAAAGAAAATTTTCGATATTCTCAACAATCTATAAGACAAAATATAGTCAGGTGGGATCTTGTTTGTTTCATCTTTATGAGTAGCTCAAGAATATCAAATTTTTATAATTTTTGCTAATGTAAAATGAAAGATATCGACGGTGCAAAACGTGCCTCGACAAATGTACAAAAGAGAAATGTGTAATTTGGATTTGAATGGAGGGAGTATATATCTAGGTTTGTGTTTGCTGCTGGTATAAATACTTTCTAACTTCTAAGCTTTCAAATTGATTGTGCTCTCAAAATTGGTTATGGCATCTTCTGTTGGAATTATGCTTCAAAAGAAGTTATTTGTTGTTTAAATTTCTGTGATGACATAGAAAATATGTCATGGTGATGCAAGAAGCTTGGATGCTTGGAGGCCAAGTAGTGACATCATCTCCATGACATCTTCTTCTTATGTCACACCATGACATCCATGATGATGTGTAGTGTTTGGTGGGCAAGGAGAAGAGCTTGGTGGCCAAGTATTTTGTTCTATAAATAGACCTCACAATCCCACCAATTCAATCATCCAAAAATCATACATCTTTTTCTTTACTTACACAAAAATACTCTCTCAAAATGTTAGTAATATAATTTATAGTTTGAGTGGAAATTTGGCAACGATTTTGGTAGTAACTCATCTACGGTCTTGCCTACACAAAGATCGTAGCGGTTGTGCAATCCTGGGAGTCGAATGTCAAAGAGTCCGTGTGTAGTAGACGGGGCATAATCGACTTTAGGACAGTGACCTCAAGTCATGTCACAACCATTCCTCTCAGATAAGATTATTCCTTTTTCCGTCTTATTTATTTATTTATTCACTACTCGCCTAACAATCTAAAGTCGATTAATGCTCTTATATTTTTCTTATGGTTAGTAGTGAAACGTATGATGTTATTCCGTTAACATCTACCATGTTGACTAATCCAATAATTCTTGATATGTTAAAATTTGACCCGTTTGACGGAAAAAATTATAAAAATGTGGTCCGACTAAATGGACTTTTTTCTGGGTCAAATAGGAGTAGATTATACTCTGACTGATGTTCAAACTCCATAAAATATTATGACGGATTTTGAGAGCGATAATAAAACTTGTCGAAGAATGTTTTCACTTTTGCTTATATTGTTGAGTCTGTATCTCTATGGAATTCTAGACTAGGACTTGTGAATGTTGACTCGATTAAACGACTCAAGCAGTAAAACCTCATACCTCAATTCGGTAACACAAGTTTTGATAAATGTGAAGCATGTGTTGAGGCTAAACACACAAAGGCATCATTTAACAAATGAGTAGATTTTCCTAGAGACTGGTTCACTCTGACCTAAGAGTTTTTAGAAACTCAATGAGTAGAGGTGAGAAACACTACTTACGTTTGTAGATGATTTCTCAAGGTACACCAAGGTCTATTATTGAGTATAAAAGATGAGGCTGAGGAAAAGCAAGAACTCGTTTGGTGTTTATATTATGGGTCTTTTACTTGTGGACAAGATATTTCATTGTCTTACTTGTGGATAAGATATTTCTTTTACTGATTCATTATGGCTAAGTATTGGCATGTAAGTTGATGAACTCGGTTGTGTGAAACTGGTATCTGTATCAAGTGGGTCTCAACCGAATTCCACACAAATAACTGGTAAAACACCCTATGAGTTATGGAAAGGTTATCCACCTAACCTTAATTATCTGAAAGTGTGGGGGTGTCTGGGTAAGATTGATCTTCCAGAATTTTAAAGGAATAAAATTGGGCTGGAAATCGTAGACGCAATCTTCATTGGTAATGCCGCCAATAGCGGTGCATACAGTTTGATTCTCAAGGATTCATGGAGTTTTTGACTCATTAGAGAGTCAAGAGATGTTGAATTATTTGAGCCCATTTTTCCCATGAAAATTGGTACGAGAACAAGTGTGTCAGTTAGACTTAGTGGTTCAACTCAATCTTTTGCCGCTACAGAGGAAGTAGTAGCAGAACCTAGGAGAGGTAAGCGTGTCAGTACCCCAAAGAGTTTGGTTGAGATTTTGTCATGTTAATTGAGAATAAGTGTTTGAGTGAACATGAGGTGAGTGTCTTGAACACCCTAAAACATACAAAGAGGCTATGCAATCTGTGGACTCTATTTTTTTGGCTTGAGGTCATAAATAGTGAAATTGATTCAATAATGAATAACCACACTTGGGTTTTGACCGAGCTACCCCAGAGGTTGCAAAGGTTTGAGTAATAAGTGGGTTTCAAACGGAAACTCAAAATGGATGTGTCAATTGAGAAATACCAGGCGAGATTATATTAGTGGTCTGTGGAAACCGACAAATAAAGGGGTTGAATTTCTTTGATACATATTGAATACCAATGACAGTGTGTCTCAAGAGGAGTACGCTAAAGTGATCGGAAGTGTCATGTTTTTGATGAACTGCACTAGACCCGACATAGGTTATACTGTTAGCAGATATACACATAACCCTGACAGAGATCATTGGGGTGCCTTGATAAGATTATTGAGATACTTAAAGGGCACCATAGATTGGGGATTACATTATCAAAGAGCACCGTGTGTGTTGGAAGGATATTGTGATGCTAATTGGGTATCTAGGAATGACGAGATACACTCTACTAGTGGTTATGTGTTTACTCTGGCTAGTGTTGTTGTATCGTGGAAGTCGGCTAAACAAACCTGTCTTGCTAAATTGGCAATGGAACCTGAGTTCATTGCTTTAGCCTTGGTAGGAGAAGAATTTGAATGGCTACGGGGCCTTCTAGCATATATTCCTTTGTGGGGAATGTCGACTCCTTTGTGCTGGAGTCAGCACTGGGAATGGATTTAAAGCCTGTAATAGGGTAACTTGTGATGGATACCTGTCTTAACTAGCTTAAGTTCAACAGGTCAAACGAAGTCACAAGGAACTCTTATTGTGTAATACTACGACCATTCCTAATAAATTTGAGATGTAGTATTTGTGAGGGTGAGCTTTTGCTCTTAATGAGTTCATAGCCCTCGTATGGGTGGTCTGTATGAGGCAGACTTGATGGATTCACCGATTGTTTTAAGGATGAGCTTTTGCTCTTAATGAGTTCATAGCTCTCGTATGGGTGGTCTGTATGAGGCAGACTTGATGGATTCACCGATTGTTTTAAGGATGAGCTTTTGCTCTTAATGAGTTCATAGTCCTTTGTATGGATGGTCTGCGAGAGGCAGACTTGATGAGCTCACCGATGTGAAAAAGGATGAGTTTTTACTCTTAATGAGTTTATAGTCCCTTGTGTGGATGGTCTGTGAGAGACAGACTTGATAAACTCACCTATGTGAATGTGGGGGGTTCTTGCCCTACTCCCAAGAGATCTTCAGGCTTGGTTCTCTAGAGGCATTCATGAAATACCAGGATGTACTGTGTGGGCACTTGGCTAGTCCAAGTAAAAGATATTTATACCAAAAATCCATGGGATGAGTTCATGGATGTCGCGAGTTTCTACCTTAATTTGAGATTAGGTAAGTGCGCAACCGTCTTAGAGCCAACTCCATTCGAAGGTCCAAGGATTAGTTCCACCTAGGATGGCGGTTCAAGATCGTTGTATGTCACTGGGTGCTGGTTAAAGTCCACAAGACACCAGCATCTTAACGCTAAATCTCCGTTGCCAATTTTCTCTCTTTCTTTTGTGTCTTCTTTTGAACCATGTGGGGGATTGTTGGAATTATGCTTCAAAAGAAGTTATTTGTTGTTTAAATTTCTGTGATGACATAGAAAAATATGTCATGGTGATGCAAGAAGCTTGGATGCTTGGAGGCCAAGTAGTGACATCATCTCCATGACATCTTCTTCTTATGTCACACCATGACATCCATGATGATGTGTAGTGTTTGGTGGGCAAGGAGAAGAGCTTGGTGGCCAAGTATTTTGTTCTATAAATAGACCTCACAATCCCACCAATTCAATCATCCAAAAATCATACATCTTTTTCTTTACTTACACAAAAATACTCTCTCAAAATGTTAGTAATATAATTTATAGTTTGAGTGGAAATTTGGCAACGATTTTGGTAGTAACTCATCTACGGTCTTGCCTACACAAAGATCGTAGCGGTTGTGCAATCCTGGGAGTCGAATGTCAAAGAGTCCGTGTGTAGTAGACGGGGCATAATCGACTTTAGGACAGTGACCTCAAGTCACGTCACAACCATTCCTCTCAGATAAGATTATTCCTTTTTCCGTCTTATTTATTTATTTATTCACTACTCGCCTAACATCTTCAATTGTTGTAGCCTTGTAGAGTTGTAGGAATCCATTTGTCCTTGCATATTGAAATACTGTACTGTATTATATTATCTGGATTGGCAATGATTCCCCCGAGTGTTTGCAGGTTTTACATATTGAATGAATCTTGAGAGACAAATGACCTTGTTTTTTGCTTTTGCTGTAGTTTCTGGATGGTTGGGTGATTTTTGCGGAGTTTGCTAAACCACGACCACCTTTTGCATATCAGCAGCAAAATGGAAGCTCTTCCTTCGGCAGAGGAAGATTTTGATGAATTTGCAGGTTCTAGTTGTACTATTTGGATCATGAAAACTTGTCTGAGATCAACCTATTAAATCTATAATTAAACAAGTACTCCATAGACAAGCATTTAGGTGTGTATTATATACGGAGTATGTGACACCGTCTCATACAAGACACTATGTTTAGCAAAAAAAGAGCTGTATTTCCTTAAGGTGGTCGGTCCAGTGCTAAAAAATTACTACTAATCCATGACTGGAATCTGCTATTTGCGTTTTTTGTGGACATCATGCATGTAATATGATTTTGTAGGCTTAATTCAAAATAGATTTGATGTGGTCCAAGTCATTTGTCATAAACCGTTTTCGGGTCGAATGTGTTTGACTACGGTTCCCGCATCGAGTCCGTTTAATCCCTTTATTACAAGTCGTAATAGTGGTGGCACCCTTTCGAGGAGCGCCGCCCTGAAAATGGTTAGAATCCCATTTTTATAATTTTATAAATACAAAAAAAAGTTATGAAAAATAAGACAAGCATGAAGATGATTAAACGCATGATGC
This sequence comes from Agrostemma githago, assembly GCA_958450325.1. Taxonomy (NCBI): domain Eukaryota; kingdom Viridiplantae; phylum Streptophyta; class Magnoliopsida; order Caryophyllales; family Caryophyllaceae; genus Agrostemma; species Agrostemma githago. The sequence goes on along the minus strand of OY288249.1, from coordinate 7,803,053 downwards.
CAAAATCCCAAGATATTCTATATTTGCGTGATTCTACAAAATAGCGAGTGTGACTATACAACATAATGAGTGTGACTATACAACTGAATATGTGACTACTAAATGACTTGTTCATCTTCAACATCTTCATCTTTAAGCTTCAATCATCCCACAAAAAAAGAACAACTTCATCTCGAAGATGAAGTTGTTCTTTTTTTGTGAATAATAAAAGAAGCATGAAGATGGAGATGGAGATGATTGAAGTTATGAAAAATAAAGGTATGAAAAATAAAAGAAGCATGAAGATGAAGATGATCGAATATGCATAAACATACATTGGTATGATGATCGAGTATGATCGAAGTTAATGACGGAGTATGGTTGGAGTTGTTGATGGAGTATGGTCGGAGTTATTAATGGAACTTATTTGATGAGGTTTTGTTAGAGAGAGATTTTTGTTGTTAGATGGAATGTGAGTGTGGTTGAGAAAATGAATTTAAAACTAGTGTTACCCCGTGCACGTTTGCACGGAATATTTCTAAGTTGAGTTTATACTGACAGAACAATATTTTGTAACATCGAATTGGTTTATGTTTAATATGATTGAGATGGAATACCTTATATAACTCTACTTAATTGGAACAAATTGAAATGTTACAAAGCAACTAATATAATAAACATTAGTAGAAATATATTATACAGTAGGAGGAAATAATTAGGACTTCGACTCCAATTTAATTGTCTTAATACTCAAAAACTTCTTTATAGACTACATTTTTTGTACTATTAGATAACAATTTATCTTTGTCATATATGAGTATCTTCAGCTCCTTTTTGCTAGTAACCCTCGATAAAGCCACATAAAGTTGTCCGTGCGTAAATACAGGGCGTGGAAGATATTAAGCCCACGTGGGCTAATAAGGACTGCCCTTGGCTCTTATTGATAGTCATCGCAAAACATACTGTTATCGAAAACTGTCTTCTATTGAAATGAACCGGAAATTTGGTAGTGTCTGATGGGGTAAGTGTTAAACAGGCAATATGAACCTTATCATCCTTGTTACTACTTGACAACATCATGGCTCTAATCACTCGAGTACCTAAATCAGTTACCAATAATCTTGTGTCATTACATAATCCTTGCGATTAATCAATGTTTCTCAGGAGCATAACCATTGTACCAACCTTCAACTTAAGCTCGTGATTTGGAAGGCCGGAACACTTAATACCAATTAAAAATTCTGTGGAGTATAGATTGTGTCCCGTAAAATTTTCCTCATCTTTGCAGACCTCATCAAAGCTAAAGTAAATTTTTTCTGCACCAGGAAACATATTCATTAACCAATTCAACAATCTTGTGGGTTGGTGCAAGGGCGACCCTCTCTTGAAGATAATCGGGGTTTCGTAATTCGGTTTTTGAAGAGATGGGTATGTGCTCTCAACAATGGAAACAATAGGATTCATCCCATGGTCAATTTATACATCAGGTGGCAACTCAACGTCAACTTTCCCATCATTTCGGTCTCCAGCTAAACCGTCTCCAATTTTCAGAATTCACGAACCTCTACCATAACAGAAAGTGAGCTCCCAACTTGTAGACGCATATTTTTTGTCAACATTAGCACCTAGTAATGACATAAGTGTGTAATGTTCAGTTAAATATGGTATTTCAACGGTAATAGTTATATATCATGGTCTTTGTAAAAAATTAAGTAACAGACATGCAATGTACCTTGCATGAAGACCAAAGATATGATGAACACAAAGACGCATGCACAATGTCCGATCAACCTTTTGGGACAACGGGAAGAATTTATTGGAAATCACCACCGAAAACAACTACCTTATCACCGAATGGCGTGGTTTGCGTTCGAACCACAAATGACGTCTCTTAAACTCTTATCAAGGGCCTCAGAGGCATGGTTGCGCGTCACTGGTTCTTCATCCCATATGATTAGTTTAGTGTAAATCAAAAGCTCTGTCAAATCAGTACCTGGTTTAATCCTAGGGCATGTGGAGTTCTCTGAAACATTCAGTGGAATACCAAATCTCGAGTGCGTTGTTCGACCACCAGGAAGATATGGACGCAATGCCGCTAGATGCCACAAAAAGGACAATGTCTCCAACGCTTCATATGGCAGCACTTAAGGTCCTCCAAATGAATGTCTTACCTGTGTCTTCATATCCATTTACAAAGAAACACCTCCCCGACATTCATTAACAGCCTCCATTATCTCATTGTACACTAATAGTTGTTGTTGAGTCATTGTGGCTAACAATCGGAGATGTTCCTCCCGTAAAGAAGTTTTATCATAGGATAACTCATCTAACAGTAAGGTATTAGAATGATAAGATGTGGAGGAATTCGTTTGCGGCATACCTTCAAACTTTCTTAAACTGCTTACCATCACGCTGAAGAGATGCTTCAATTTCTAATAGTGTGTAGTTCTTAAGTTCATCGTTAGTGAGTTTCAAGTCTGCAAGATTTAAACTAAAATTATTGTTCGTATAGGCCATTTCAGATTACCATGAGCTATATTACAAAATATGATTCGGTATATAACATTGTAACAAAATATGTAGAGTATGCACTTACCTTGGTTTCTTAATAATCTCCGTTGTTTATACATGATGTCATCTCTAAGCAGCATCCATGTTTCATTCCACACCCTAGTTGGCATCGAAATGGTGTTTGATAACAACAATGTTACGAATAGATTTCGCACGTAAAACATAGATCCCCATTCACTTGCTTCTCGTATAGCATCTATGTACTCATTGTCATCTCCAAGCAAACCAAGAACATAACACACTTCTCTAAAAGTGGCATACACAACCCCGTCAACTATCCTTATATCATCGTAATCTTTGGGTCCTTTAACAAAATTGAGCAATGTCCTCATGTAATATAAGTCACCACAACTTGGTGAGAAATGATGCATTCTCCCAATAGCAAACCCACGTTGTCTTGGAGACCAAGCTCGATTGGGATGTTTCCAAACAAACTTGGTTGGAAACTGAGTGTACAAAAAAATTTTAGCGACTTCGTTTGAGCTGTTACAATCCATCCAAGCTAAAATTTTTGACATACCAACTGTAGGATTGTCAATTACTGCGTCAATGGGGTCTTCGTCATTAAAAATGACGTTTTGTTCATCGAAAAGGTGAAAACGCAGCCTTTCAACAGGAGGTGTCCTAAAATGAATTGGAAATCCAAAAATTCTCCACACGGCCTCAAACGCTGATATATAACGACAATCATGTAATTTTTGTATTTCGTCTAATTGATTGGGAAGTCATCCTTTTTCTCTTCAACAATTGATGTTGATCCTTATCTCAAACGACATGCATGGATGTGGTGTTGCTATATTGTATCCATTGTTGAGCATGATCAGAAATCTGTCGATCTTGTAGTTTTTCCATTGAAGACTTGAATCAAATCCTTTGTTGCTGTCATTTGAATAATGTCTCCCTTCAAAAGTTTTTAAGGTAATTAATTGCATTTATCTATGGTGTGATATATAATAAAATGAATAACATGTAATTAATTTTTTTTTTGTCAATTCATGTAATTACCTCTTCATCAACCAATAATATCTCCAGAGATACATAGTCTTCTACTCCTTTGTTTTTCAAATTCTCTTTTTTCCATTTTCGAACAATTCTTCCTTTCAAATGGACGCCAAATACTTCTCTTTTTAGTTTACAAATTAGTATTTTTTCGGTTGCATGTAACATTTTGATATTATTTTTCTTGGTGTTTTGAATGACAATTACTGCCGTTAAATGGGGAACTTATAACTTAAGATAGGTGGTTTTTTTGGTGGGGTCATGGGTACTAAACGATGTTAGTTTTGCAGAAGTTAAATAATATTAGTGGGGGTCATGGGTAGTTAACTTCAGGAGTTAACTAATTTAGTTGTTAATATGTTATTAATTTTTATTAATTTATACTGTTTAACTAAGAATTACTTTGTAGTTATTAATCTTTATTAATCTTTATTGATCTTTATTAATCTGTTATTTTTATGCAGATTGAGATTGACGATGATGAATATTAGTTTATACTGTTTGACTAAGAATTACTTTGTAGTTACGTTTTGTCACCCGACGTTATTGGTTTGGCGGCATTTAGTGTAATCGTCTATAAATAATAGATGAGTTACCTTTATGTCACCCTAATAAATTCGGAACGGCGGCAGCTCGTAATCGAAAAAAATTGTTAAGTTAAAATGTCCGGTAGCTTACGTGTTGCAACCCTAATAAAGCGGAGAATGTAGCAGCCATAATAGTTGCCGACGTATCACATTGTACGTGTACATTTTATCTTTAATATTTATTTATTTTTATTGCCATATTTATATTTACATTTGTAGTTTTTAATGTATAAGAAAAAATTATGTTGTTTGTAAATTTGTAATGTATAAGAAAATTGGGTATATTACTTAATTACTTAATTTAGATATAAAATTATTTGTAAATTTTATATGTGAAAGTGTTGTTAGTATTAATGATGCGTGCCATTCCTATTCGATTTTTCACCTATTTCGGCACGCATTTCCGTGTCGTTTTATTATTTTTAGGAGTCGGATTACGTTATTTTCTCCCATATATGCTACTCGGGTATTCTTTTGTTGTTCTGCAGATAATCGAGACCGAGTAGTTAAAAGAGCTAGAAATTGCATCAAAAATCTTAAAGCTCTAAAACCGATTCGTTGTAGACTAAGAAGCAAGGAAGCTAAGAAGGAAGCTAAGTCTATAGACTAGACTGTGGGTCTATAGACTGAGAAGAAGGAAGTAAGGGAGCTGTAGACTAAAGCACAAGTCTATAGACTGGGAAACAAGTCTATAGACTGAGAAAGTGCAGCAAACAGTCCGTAGACTGAGAAGAAGTCCGTTGGAAGCCTAGATTGAACTCAGTTTGCAGACTTGGATCTCAAGTCTACCAGCCTAAAATCCAAGTCTGCAGGATAGGATACCACTCCAAGACTAATTCAGTTGACGTTACCCACTACTCCCCCTATTACGCTCTTCAGTTCTTCCCACTACCTAGTTAATGGGATTGAAGATAGCAGGAAAGGGAGGACAGTTATAGAGGCTTAAGCAGTTTAAATACATCTCATCTTCTTCTTCTATCTTTTATTCAGTAATTCATTCAATCATTCACACAATTCTGTAAATAGTTAGATTTAGTTTATTCCTAATTAATTTTCTCAGAATTTCATCATTCAGTCGAGATTCGGTTTTTATTATTATTCTTCTTTATTTTCCGTCTCATTCTACTAGCTAGCAATTTTCGTTTCGGTAATTCCCTCTTCTTCCCTAATCTCCCTCCTCTCCAGTTACTGTTATTTTCATATTCTCCTTTTCTTTATCACTGTAATTATTATGCTTAGCTAATCTTCCATCACTAGAGTTTAGGTGAACTGCAAATTGAACTGAGTTTTTATGTGATGACTAAGTAATCGACTTTTATGAGTTAAATCGCTCTTGCAACATTATAATGACGAGTAATTAATTATAGGCCGTAATTGATTTCTTGTATCCTGTAAATCCCGACCTAAGATCGAAAGCCTGGAACGGATTAGACTCGTTGTAATCGATAGAATTCCCTAATAAGTAGCGAGAGCCCGTTAGGTGATTTCTATGATGACTAGTGATCCGAGAGGACCGTGTCGATATTCTTTAACTCGTCTTAGCTGATTATTTGAAAATCGTATATTTGCTTGTTTTAATTCGTGGTGATCCGAAGACTCTGGTGCTTTTCTTATTTTGATTAATTCATTATTTTTATTATTTAGATTTTATTAGACCGTCAGCTCACCAAACCATAAAATCGTGACCCGATAATTTAATTGACTAACTTATAATTTTCAACCTGCCTCCCTGTGGAATCGACCCTGCTTACCGCTAGCTACCCATTAGTAGTAATCTAGGATTATTTTGATTACGGTGACGCGACTAACCCGTATCAATTTTGGCGCCGTTGCCGGGGAGGCGACGCAAATTTATTTGTTAGTTAATTAATTTATCTCTCGTCTCGAGGAATACTTGTTCCTTGAGACCGATCTCACTGTTTTCATGAGAATTGTTGTAGATTTTCCGCAGGAGTCCGATGAGACTTTTGGAGCTTACATACAACGGTTTTGCAGTTGGCTTGGTTCTCTGAAAAACAAATATTTCACTAATGAAACACTTGTTCTTACCGTTTTGAAGGGTATGACGGAGTCTACTAAGGCCTACTTATATTCTACATGTAAGGATTTCGAAAGCAAATCCTACGACGAGGCAGTAGATTATTTCGACTGACTAGCTGAAGAAAGTGTGAAACCTGGTTTTTCACTTTATTTGCCTAGTAATGAACCCGTTGGTGAGATTAGTGATGTGAATATTTTTGAGAATCCATGTTTTGACTGTGAGACAGGTTGTGACGAAAGCTGTGACACGAGTCTCCCGGCTCCATTTTGTGATAATCTATTTGATGAGGTTCGTGAAGAACCTTTTGATTTGGAACATGAAGTCAGGTGGGACCGATATGAGAATGACGCGTTCGAGGAGAATATTGAGGTTCGATGGGACGAGTATGAAGACGACATTGTAGAGGAGCCATTGGTTTCTTTGCCCGTTGTCTCCTCTCCTTCCAAGGTTTTGTCCTTCGTTCCCTTCGTTCCACTTCTTTTTCCTCCTCCGTGCTTATCGGCTCCATTGCCGTTAATTTATGATCATATTCCTATGAACACTGACAATTTATTTTCTGATTTTAACATTGATTCCTTATGTCCTGCTGACAAGGGAATTAGTCCAGTGTTTCAGGTGGGAATAATGGGTCTACCTCCCCGTGATAAGATGACTCGTTTCATATTTCTTATATTTGCTACTAACATCTTATCATGCACTTATATCTGTTTTCATATTTCTTACGCTCGGGAATATGACATGCTACTGAGGGCATTGATTCGTTTTTTAAAATAAAATGATGAAGTGGCCGAATCAAGGTCGTGCGGGACCGTAAAAATCAGCGCTGGTCGGGAGGCAACCCGAGTATTTTTATTTTTATTTTTGAGTTCGAATAAAGTAGTTACATTAATTTTAGTGAGTGAGAATAAGGATACTGATAATATGTCAAGTTGATATGCAGGATTAGTAAGCAGCTGAGTCTAGTGAAGTATCCCAGACTGAACACCCAAGTCTACAGACTCAAGTCTACATACTTACCCCAGTCTTTAGACTCATTTACTCAGTCTATAGACTCACCCTTACCCAATCTCCCAACCTATCTACCCCAGTCTATAGACTTAAACCCCAGTCTACCCCAATCTCCCCAGTCTAACCCCCCAACCTAATTCCCAGTCTACCCAACCCACCCTCAATCACCCTAACTCACAACTCCCTCCATTAATCTTCATCCCTCTGCCGCCACCATCATCTACCTCGTCCATCCAACTCCGTCATCCTTCACCTGAATTCCGTCCGCCGTGTCCACCGCCCGTCTTCTTCCTTCTCTGTCGTCCGCTGTTATCTCGCCTCTCCATTCATTTACCCACGTACCCCTCCGCCTTCGCCCACCTGTCCACCGCCCTTTGACCCACCTCCCTCATCCCTGACCTTCGTCCATCCTTCTTCCTCCGTCCGCCACCCCTCGCCTGCACTCCGTACTACCCTTCCGGCCCTCTGCTGCAACTCCGTCGTTCCTCTGTCTGCACTCTTCACCATCGCCCAGCTTCTGCCTTCACCGTTCTCCTCTGCCGCCTCTCAACCCCCCCCCCCCCCCCCCCCCCGACGCCCCTGCTCCATCCACCATATCACCCCCGGTCACCTGGTTCTCTTCGGCCGTCCTTTTAATGTGTTGGTTAATTGGGTATTTGGGTTTGGCTGATTCAGCGTGTCAACTCTGCTGAATTCAGTTGATAAGTTTTTGTGCTGAATTCTGCTTGTCGGATTTAGGGATTTGCTGGATTTTACGTGTCCTTGTGCTTGTTTTTTTTAACATTGCAGGTACAATGGAACACACCGAGACAGAATATGCCGGCACGGAAATCGTGGTAAAAAACCAAGGCTGAAATTAGCGAGCATATCGTGTCGGACCAAGTGGGTACGGAAACCAAGGTCGGAGTTTGACCATGATTAGGGACTGGTTTGTGTAACCTCCTTGTACATATTCGGTACTCCTCATTCCCCTCACTCTTCAGTTGCGTATTTAGTTACTTTTTCCCTCTATGTTGTTATCCGATTTGTGTATACAATGAGGACATTGTATTGTTTGGTTTGGGGAGGGTAACTAATTTGCATTAGTTGCATATTTTCTGCATTTTTGCATGCATTTTTTTTATTTTTATTTTAGTTTTTAGGCATTTTAGGAGTTTTTAGGAGTCGGGACGGGTTAAGCAACAATGATGAAAATGCTTTTGCCTCTTCTTTTCTCGTTTCATTAACTTTCTTACTTTGGTGATACTTTAGTTTACTTGAACGAGTCTTAGGTTATGGCATATTTTGATTGTTGTTTCAGTGAACGAATAAACTTGGCTTAAATTGTTGGCAAACTACTTAAATTCTGAGATTTAGAGCCTTATGAAACCGATGACATCAATGATCGGTTTATTTAGGAATGAGAGTAGTTCTCCCTATTTCGCATGTAACATCAATTTGCATAAGTGTGAAGTCCGTCTCTTAAGTCTTTGTGCATTCGGGTCGTAACTACAGCATGTGTTGAGGCTTACCTTTTCCCTTATATTTCCCTTTCCCGTTTTTAATTTTCACTTAAAAATCGATCTATCCTTTCATCACAATATTAACCACAATCCTAAATTGCCTACCCTAGTCGAGCTAGTCATGGTGATAATGATGTTAGGTTGAAATAAGCCGGTTTGGTGTATATATGTTTCAGTTTTTGTATTTATGTTCCAAGAAAAAAAAACAAAGAAAGAAAAAAGAAAAAAAAGAATAAAAGAAAAGTGGAAAAAGAAATGAGTTGTGGACTCCAATACTTCATTGCGATAATATTATGGAATCGACTTTGGTGAAATAAGCGAGATTTGGAGAATGCCGTCGTTAATCGGCTTGATTTTATCAGTTTTGTGACTTGGGATTTTTGGCAGTATAATTTGGAAGTTTGGAATTGACTAGCTTGACTATTACCTCCACATTCCCATATTAATAATCCTTTCTTACCCGTCACTTAAACTCATACCCCATTTCACCGTTTTATGCCTCGATATGTGTTTTGGTCTCGATTAGTTTGAATGTGCAAATGATAGGTAGAGATTGTCATCACATTAGATTGCATGCATGTGTTTATAGGTCGCAGATTAGGCGAGCGTCTTTCTTTCTCTATATCTCACATTCATATTCCATATCCCCTTCATGAGAGTAGAGTGTAATCGCGAGAGTCCGACAATGATAAGCCTAGCAAGATTGACGGTTCACTGTTATTCTTTTGATTATGTCATAGCTTAAGTCAGTTCATGTTTTCTAATTGTCGCTAGCTTGAGTTAGTTTTTGTAGCGAGTCTAGTTCGGGTAAATAGCTTTGAGTTGTATACTGTTCCTATAGATTTTGTGTTTGATTGCTTGAGGACAAGCAATGGATTGGTTTGGGGAGATTTGATGCGTGCCATTCCTATTCGATTTTTCACCTATTTCGGCACGCATTTCCGTGTCGTTTTATTATTTTTAGGAGTCGGATTACGTTATTTTCTCCCAGATATGCTACTCGGGTATTCTTTTGTTGTTCTGCAGATAATCGAGACCGAGTAGTTAAAAGAGCTAGAAATTGCATCAAAAATCTTAAAGCTCTAAAGCCGATTCGTTGTAGACTAAGAAGCAAGGAAGCTAAGAAGGAAGCTAAGTCTATAGACTAGACTGTGGGTCTATAGACTGAGAAGAAGGAAGTAAGGGAGCTGTAGACTAAAGCACAAGTCTATAGACTGGGAAACAAGTCTATAGACTGAGAAAGTGCAGCAAACAGTCCGTAGACTGAGAAGAAGTCCGTTGGAAGCCTAGATTGAACTCAGTTTGCAGACTTGGATCTCAAGTCTACCAGCCTAAAATCCAAGTCTGCAGGATAGGATACCACTCCAAGACTAATTCAGTTGACGTTACCCACTACTCCCCCTATTACGCTCTTCAGTTCTTCCCACTACCTAGTTAATGGGATTGAAGATAGCAGGAAAGGGAGGACAGTTATAGAGGCTTAAGCAGTTTAAATACATCTCATCTTCTTCTTCTATCTTTTATTCAGTAATTCATTCAATCATTCACACAATTCTGTAAATAGTTAGATTTAGTTTATTCCTAATTAATTTTCTCAGAATTTCATCATTCAGTCGAGATTCGGTTTTTATTATTATTCTTCTTTATTTTCCGTCTCATTCTACTAGCTAGCAATTTTCGTTTCGGTAATTCTCTCTTCTTCCCTAATCTCCCTCCTCTCCAGTTACTGTTATTTTCATATTCTCTTTTTCTTTATCACTGTAATTATTATGCTTAGCTAATCTTCCATCACTAGAGTTTAGGTGAACTGCAAATTGAACTGAGTTTTTATGTGATGACTAAGTAATCGACTTTTACGAGTTAAATCGCTCTTGCAACATTATAATGACGAGTAATTAATTATAGGCCGTAATTGATTTCTTGTATCCTGTAAATCCCGACCTAAGATCGAAAGCCTGGAACGGATTAGACTCGTTGTAATCGATAGAATTCCCTAATAAGTAGCGAGAGCCCGTTAGGTGATTTCTATGATGACTAGTGATCCGAGAGGACCGTGTCGATATTCTTTAACTCGTCTTAGCTGATTATTTGAAAATCGTATATTTGCTTGTTTTAATTCGTGGTGATCCGAAGACTCTGGTGCTTTTCTTATTTTGATTAATTCATTATTTTTATTATTTAGATTTTATTAGACCGTCAGCTCACCAAACCATAAAATCGTGACCCGATAATTTAATTGACTAACTTATAATTTTCAACCTGCCTCCCTGTGGAATCGACCCTGCTTACCGCTAGCTACCCATTAGTAGTAATCTAGGATTATTTTGATTACGGTGACGCGACTAACCCGTATCAATTAAGCAAAATAAACGAATTGAAGAGTAGTTTTTTCAAGATGATGTCATCATGACATCATTCCATGCAAATTTTACACTAATTGCTGATGCATCCATACTAAGATGGTTGTTCTTTTAATAAATAGAGGATGAGGAGATTGTAAAGGGTAATAGGTGGGAGAATAGAGGAGAGAAGTAACGAGAGTGATTGATTTTGGGTGAGGGGAAGGTTGGCAGACTTTATGTCAGACTTCCGTTTTTTTCTTTTTTATATTGAAGCTCATCTATCCATCCATGGAAGGTCAAGATCAACACTGAGAGACTTCCAAGAAGTTAGTAACTCCCTGATCCCGCGCTCTCTCTCTCTATATATATATATATGTATATATAATCCTTTGCAGGACCTTCTAATGAATTTTAGAGGCCCTGTTCTAGAGGTCAAATTGGGGCCCTAAATAAATACGATATTTTTTTCCTCCTAATTTTTAATAAAATAACCACAAATTTCTTCTTAAAAGAGAGGAAATATCTTTGAATATCAATGTTAATGCTAAAAACTAACTAATTTTAAAAAGTGTATAAAGAAAATTGAGCCTCACAAGGATCGAACCTGCGTTTATCAAAGCATTAATACCACTACCTACCACTGCACCTAACCTATCTTCCCTTCGTTAAGTTAAATCTAAATCATTATAACCATAAGTCTAGTAAGATTTTGGGCCCCAAAAACTTTGGGCCCCTGTCCTCATAACAGTCTGAACACCCTGTTAGACGGGCCTGATCCTTTGACATAGAGATACAAATATGAAGATGCATTGAAAATACGCTATATATATTATGATCTCATATTCACAAAGTAATATAGATCATGTGTATATATATCTTCAAAAGACATGAATTAACTTTTTAATATAGTGATATAAGGATTGAGAATTAGAATAACGATTTCTTTGCTATAAAGATGCAAGAATTGAGAAAAAATAACGAACTCTTAGTTTGAGAGATGCAAGGATTGAAAAAAATAACGAACTCCTTGCTTGAGAGATGTAAGGATTGAAAAAAATAACGAACTCCTTGCTTGAGACATGCAAGGATTGAGAGAAAATTAACGAACTCCTTGCTTGGGAGATGCAAGGATTGAAAAAAGAAAATAACGAGCTCCTTGTTTAAAAGATACAAGGATTGAGAAAAAGATGAACTCCCCCTCAATTGTTTTCCGCTCAGCTCAGTAATTAGAGTCTCGTGCTGATAACGTGTTATAAAACGAGAAAGAAAGAAAAACTAGAGAGAAAATAGAGCGAGAAATATGTGAGAGAATTATCTTATTCATGTAATTGAGAGGGTATATATAGTACATCAGTAAGAGAGTTTACCTATGGGTCGAAAGCGGACATTCACCTAATATGATTTTATAACAAGTATGTTCTAATATAAAAGTCATTTTAGGTCATATTGGATCATTTGGATCGACCAGTTTTGGGCTGGATAGGTTTTGATATTGGATCGGGTAAATAGTGGGTCACATTTCAGTTCAGATCAATCGAATTGGATAACTTTGTCGGGTCTAAAAAACTAAGAAGGCTACTCAATCCGGAGTTCCAAATTAAAAAAAAAAACCAATTTTTGATATTACGTGCGAGGAGAACCGGAGAACTATTGCTCCGTAATAATTACTCGATATTAAAGGTAAACAAATGAAAAACAGTAAGTCTGGCTTGTGACGAAACTATCCGTCACATTGGTATAACGGGTCAAATAATGACCGTTTAGACAAATAAGGACAAAGCATGGGTAGTACCACCCATGTGCTTTACTTTTGTCATCTTCCTTCTAAATTAACATTATTTGACCCGTCACATTAAAATGACGGATATGCCGGTCGCAAACACGAATTTGTGAATGAAAAATCATCATCGTGGTCATCATATAATCTAGAGAAAGAAAGCCGAGGGAGAAACATTAAATAAAATGAAGGAAGTTGAGCAATGGGCAATGGCGGCATTGAATTAGTTCCTTTGCCTGATTCTTTCTCACGTTATTATGATCTCCATTAAGAAAGGAGAATCGAGGGATAAGCAACAATCCAACAAGAGATGAGATTTATTCTGGAATTCGTGAGTTGCTGCATCATTACCACGCCATGTCAATGTGACACCCCGTCGCCATCTTCAAGGTCGGAGGAGGAATCACGGCGGCTTGTCCCGACGAGCGAGAGGCGGCGCCGACAGAGGCCGGCGGATTGGCGGCCGTCTCTGCTGGCTATTTCAGAGGATAATGCGGTGGCGGATGTGCCCGTAAAACCGCCGTCTCGGAGGAATGTCAGGCGTTGTGGCTCCTCTTCCTCCGCTCCTCGCTCCTACAATTACAATTACAGGTACGCTTAGCTACTTATTTAATCATCAATCATGAATCATAATGTCTGTGTTGGTTGATTGATTATCAACATTTATGCTTCATGTTGTTCCCACCCAGAACTGTTCGTGTTTGATAAAAGAATCGAATATTTGCACTCCAATTTCGTACATACGTTCTTATCCTTGTTACGTCACGGGTTGAACACTTGTATTTTTATGTGATTGCCCGCCTTTTTCTGGATTCATCTCACGTCAATAACTCGACCCCAACCGCCTATAGGGAGTTTCTTTGAACGTGGATACCTTCAAGTATGGCTCGTAATAATCTATCTTCGGGACATGAAGATTCTTTTGCCACCTGGGTTATTAATTTATCTACCAAAACATCACCAGTTTCTACCCATGATCCCAACCTCACAATTCCATTTTTGTCTAAATTACGAGAATTAGAAATTTTAACCCTCGTATTCAGAGAATTTGGCGAGGAAGACTTTGTTTTAACACTTTTAAAATTTTAACCCTCATATTCAGAGAATTTCGGGTGCCGAAAATAGATAACTTCCATTGGTATTGTTAGGAAATAAGTGCATAGCAATTGTCCTTTTGGGCCTTGAGTTGATTTGTTCTTGATATCTTTCCTAAAGTTGATCGTCTTGTTTGGGTAACAATATTGTTACATAAGATTGTTTGGTTTTAGGAAAAATTAGCCTTTTGTTTCCTAATTAGTTTAGGTAACTAGTTTGGGCGAAATAATACTATATAAAGACCTGACTAGTTTCTAGGTTAATTAGTACAGAGAGATGATTTGAGAGCACAATATAGAGGAGGGCTGATTTGTGAGGTTTTCTTTTGGGAAAACTCAGTTTGTTCCGAGTCCCTATTATTTGGTGGTTCTATTGATCTCGTCTTCGTTGGAGACCTCCGTTACAACAGCTATCAAGTGCTTGCTGGTTACAATGTTACTGCATTTGCATTTTACTTGTAGAGTTGTACTCCCTCCATTCAAATCCGCTTGCCACATTTCATTTTGGCACATTTGCCGAGACGTGTTTACACCAGCGATATCTTTCATTTTACATTATCAAAAATTATAAAAATTTGATATTCTTAATGTGCTCATAAAGACGAATCAAACAAAAAATCCACATGACTATATTCTCACTTATAGATTGTCGAGAATATCGAAGATTCCCCTCAAGTGTGAATAGTGTCAAAAAATGAAATGTGACAAGTGGATTTGAATGGAGAGAGTAGTTAGAGATGGAGGTAGGCATGTGGGTTGGTGGGCTGACACGGCCCGATACAAGCCCACTTTGGCACAAGCCAACATGACATGCCAGCGGTGCGTCGTGTTTGGGCTGAAGTTTGAGAAAGAAGATGTGCCTATGCACGACATGCTTTTGTCACAGACCCCATTTGTAAAGAAACAAACCTATATTATATTTGATGAATTTATTGACCACGCCCTATTTGTAGGACACGACACACCATGGGCTGTGCCTGAACTTCCTTTTCCATTAAGTGGCACGACACAAAGCCATTTTTTCTTTTAGATACGGTAGACTGACACAACACAATTTACTTCCATCTGTACTCATCCACTAATTTTTCAAAAGTTTAGTGTCTCATTTTTCATTTGAATTCTATCCTAATAAGGGTTCGTTTGGTTCACCATGGGAAGATGGAGTTACCGGAAACTTTTCCATTATGGAGGAAGTGACAATTCTCGGGAAGTGGGCAACCAGACAGTATCCTAATTTATCAATTCATGGAAAGTTTTACTTCCCATGATTTAAGATTTATCAATTCATGGAAAGTTTTACTTCCCATGATTTAAGAGGACAACCAAACGATCCTTAAGATTAAGACTCCTACTTTAATTGGTATGGATTAGGATGGGACGTGATTAAAGTAAATTGTAGGTAAAAGAGTTGACATTAGTTAAGTATTTGGTACGTAAAGAGTAATGGTAAAGCCTAAAGGTACTCGATAGTCGATACTCATGAATTATGTTTTGGTTTGTAGGGAGTACTGTATATTTTAGAGTTTGAGACCTAGTGCTCAAGTAACAATAACTTTATCCTATACTAGGTTAGTACCCGTGCAAAGTTGCACGGGTATAAATAAAAAATTATGTAGAAAATCTTATTTGGATATTAAACCTTTAACACGAACAATTTTTAAAATGAAAAAGGTGTATGCTTAAAATCAACTATGAAAGGTATGAATTGAATTGATGATAGTAGTGATTGTACAGCAGCATATATATACTAACTTACATGTGTACCTAGACTAATGAACCTAGTCATCTATACAAATGATTGTAGTCTAAACACTATGATTACATAGGATATGTTTACTAAAATGTACAGAATCATATCAATCTATAATAGGTAGGTGATCAAGAGGATGTTGTGGTATCTTCATGAATATTATTCTTATTATCTTTATCTTCAATATGCTCCTGAAAGGTGGACTTTTCAAAGGAAAGTCTGATCTTGTACAGTATAGGCTCTAGATGTGACCGGGGAAGCGGTTTGGTGAGTGCATCAGCAAATTGATCTTCAGCTGGTATATGTTGGACTCGGAGTTGTCCGTTATGGACTTGTTCACGAACAAAATAGAAGGCCAAAGCAACATGCTTCATCTCAGAGTGAAAAATGGGGTTGGCAGCATAGTGAGTTGCACCAAGGTTGTCACAGTATATGACGGGAGGGTCAGTAACGGCGAACTGTAGTTCAGAGAGCAGTGACCGTAACCACATCATTTCAGTAGTGACAGTGGCAACAGCACGGAACTCAGCTTCTGTAGTAGAGAGGGCTACAGACTGCTGTTTCCGAGAGGACCAAGAGATCGGGTTTCTACCGAGGTAGACAATGAAGCCAGTTGTGGAAAGAAAAGTATTTTTATCTCTAGCCCAATCTGCATCACAAAAAGAGTGAAGGGAGAGGGGAGTAGAACGATATAGATTAATACCAACCTGTAAGGTACCTTTGAGATAGCGAAGGAGTCGTTTCAAGGCCATCCAATGGGACTCTTGGGGGTCTTGCAAAAATTGTGCAAGACGATTGACGCTGAACGCAATATCGGGACGGGTAAGGGAGAGGTATTGGAGGCTGCCGACGAGGGTTCGATAGTTAGAGGGGTTTGAGATTGAGGCACCGGTGGTGTTAAGGAGGGGAGGGTAAGCTATCATTGGGGTGGGTGCAGGTTTGCAATCAATCATAGATGATTTTACAAGGATGTCGTGGGTGTATTTAGTCTGGGTGAGACAAAGGCCAAAGGTTGTGGGGGTGACTTCAATGCCCAAAAAATATGACGGGAACCCGAGATCCTTTAAGGAGAAGCGACGGGCAAAGGCAGCCAAAAAGGCAGTAAGGGAGGGGGAAGATGGACCTGTTACAATAATATCGTCAACGTAAACAAGAAGATAAATAGGATGATTTTTGTGATGTAAAAGGAAAAGGGAGGGATCCGATTGAGACTAACTGAACCCATATGAGGCAAGGTAATTTTTAAGTTCATTGTACCAGGCTCTTGGAGCCTGTTTAAGACCATATATGGCACGGGTGAGTTTACAGACGTGACTTGGAGTGGTAGTATTAATAAAACCGGGAGGTTGAGACATATATACAGTTTCAGTCAACGTACCTTGGAGGAATGCATTATTGATATCAAGTTGTCTCAAGGACCAACCACGGGAAAGTGCTAAGACGAGGAGTAACCGAACTGTGACAGGTTTGACAACCGGACTGAACGTTTCAGAGTAGTCGACTCCAGGGCGCTGATTGAACCCTTTGGCAACGAGTCGTGCTTTGTATTTGTTGATAGTGTTGTCAGGATTATATTTGATTCGAAATACCCACTTACAGCCAATTACATTGTAGGAGGGATGAGACGGGACTAGTGTCCAGGTGTGATTAGTGAGAAGAGCCGAGTATTCGGCATCCATGGCTGATTTCCACTTGGGGTCCGTAAGTGCAGATTGGAGAGTAATAGGAGGGGAAGTGGCTGTTGAGATCCGAGCTAGAGCAGCATATTTCGGGTTGGGCTGACGTATGTTGTTCATAAGACGAGTGGTGGGTCTGGTTGATGGTTCTATGGGTACCCCAGAGGTGGATTCAAGAGAGGTCGTAGGAGATGAGTGGGCCGAGGTATCAGAAGGGGAGGATTGGGGTGACTGGGAATCGGCCGAGGATGGGGATGTTGACGGGGAGGTAGAGCTCTGCTGGGAGTCAGCGGAGGAGTGGGTATGGGTCGGGGAAGAGGGCTGGGAGTCAACCGGTGTAGTGGTAGAAGAGGAGATGGGCGGGGTCTGGTCAGTAGGAGGGGGGCGAGGGCGTCGTTGGTAAACGCGCAAGGGAGGTGGGTCAACAGGTGATACAGCCTGCTCTGGAGAAAGGATAGTGAGGGAAGGACACCAAGTGTCGGCAGTGAGTGTAGTGGAGGTACTGGGTTGGTCCTGTTGTAGGGTGGAGAAAGGAAAGGAATTTTCAACAAATTGAACGTGACGCGAAGTGTAGATTCGATTAGTTGTCGGATCAAGACAATGGTAGGCACTCTGAGTGGATGAGTAGCCAATGAAGATACAGGGCTTGGATTTAGGCTCGAGTTTATGCTTGGCATAAGGACGGAGCCATGGGTAGCAGAGGCACCCAAAGCTCCGTAATTTCGAATAGTTTGGGCTATGCCCAAATAATTTAGTAAACGGGGCGAGATTAGCAAGATTGGAAGTGGGCATGCGATTGATTAGGTAAACGGTTGTGACAAAGGCATATGACCAATAGGAGACGGGGATATTGGCATGTGTAAGAAGGGATAGACCTGTCTCAACAATGTGTCGATGACGACGTTCTGCGAGACCATTGTGTTCCGGAGTGTGAGGAGGTGAGGTAAGGTGTGAGATACCGTGATTAGTGATGGAGGGGGTAAGTTTTCGATACTCACCCCCATTATCCGAAAAAATATTGATTATAGACGTATTAAAATATTTCTCAACTATGGCACGAAATCTATTAAATATAGCGAGAGTGTCAGATTTCTGTTTTAACGGGTATAGCCAGGTGTAACGTTTGAAGTGGTCGACGAAGACTACATAATATTTGTAGCCATCAATAGAGTGAAGGGGAGAGGTCCAAACATCAGAATATAAAAGTTCAAGTGGTTTAGATGATGACAGTGTATTAGTAGAAAATGGCAACTTATGACTTTTATGAGTGGCGTAAGCAGTACAGTGTGCGAGTTTATTTGAAAAAGAAAAATTAGCTAATTTAGAAATTTGACTAATGATAGGAAGCGCGGGATGACCGAGCTTGTGGTGCCAGTCTACAGAGGTAACGGCGGCATGATGAACGGTAGGGGGAGTGGGAATAGTCCATTCGTACAAACCCGATTTAAGAGGTCCTCGTAGCAGCACTTTCCCCGTCAGTCGGTCCTGTAAAACACAAGAATCGGAAGAAAAATAAGCAACCGCATTATTGTCTATGCAAAATTGAGAAACAGAAAGAATGTTTCTGGATATAGAGGGTGCATGAAGGACTTTAGTAAAAATAATAGAGGATTGAGAGTTGAGAGAAATAGAAAATGAACCAATGTTAGCTATGTGAAGGGGTGAACCGTCACCAATAAGCAGATCGTCAGTCCCGTCATATGGGGCATGAAGGGCAAGGTTGTGGAGGTCATTGGTTATGTGATGGGAGGCACCACTATCGATGAGCCAATGGGGGGAGGTAGAGTGAGGAGGGATGGCAGCAGTGTGGACACTAGGGGAGGGGCGACGTGTGTGGGAGGTGGCAGGACGAGATGGGACAGTAATGTGTGGGTGGAGGGCTTTAAAAATAGGGCAGTTTTTGAGAAAGTGACCCGGTTCATGCCACCATTGGCACTTTCCTTTAAAAGGTGGAGGGGAGTCATTATTGGTAGGGGTAGGGAGGATACCGGGGCTATTATTGGGGCGAGGGTGGCGCGGGTTGGGACGGCGATAGGCGGCATGAGCGGAAGCTGGGTGGTGGGAGGAGGAGGATGGGTTAAGTTTAAGGGAGAGATCAAATTGAAGGAGCCTTTCGTGGAGAGCCTCGAAAGAGATGGGGGTGTCCCGATGTTTGACCGCGTCAATAAGAGAGTAGTAGATTTCATAATCGAGCCCATTGAGAACCTTGGCAACGACATCTTCGTTATCCATTGGTTTCCCAAGATCAGCTAGTTCGTCTACACAAGTGCTAATTGCTTGCATATATTCGGAAGCGGAGAGGTTATTTTTTGCGATGTTGTGAAGACGATCCTTAATCAACATTAAGTGACCACGGGAGGGATTGGCATATGTGTTTTTAAGGGTAGCCCAAATTTGGGCAGAGGTGGTACTTTTGTTAAGAAATGGTGCAATTTCTTTGGTGACAACATTGCGTAGAGCAGCAGAGATTAGTGCATCTTGTCGCAACCAAGAGTGATGTGCAGGGTTGGCAATGGTGAGAGGCTTGTTATCTTTGTCCACAGATTTTTTGGTTTCTGGTGGACAAGGATATGTACCATCAAGGTACTTGAACAAATCGAGACCAAAAAACAGATTGGTCATCTGTTTTGCCCAAGTTTGATAGGTGGTAGGAGTGAGTGCAGTAACACCGGCCATGTTGAGAGAGAGGAAGGGTTTGTCAGTTTCATGACTGTTGGGAATGAGACTAGCCTGTCCAGCCATGGTGGCAAGTGGAGGCAGTGTAATTGTGCCAAGTGTTTATTTGTGAAGGACCTTTTTGTGCTCTGATACCATATGAAAGATATGAATTGAATTGATGATAGTAGTGATTGTACAGCAGCATATATATACTAACTTACATGTGTACCTAGACTAATGAACCTAGTCATCTATACAAATGATTGTAGTCTAAACACTATGATTACATAGGATATGTTTACGTAACATGAAACATCCACACATGAAATCAATGCAAAGATACATGTTTGACCTGTATATATCTTTTAACATATTGTACACATATCTCGTACATTTGATACAATTATTGATTGGGTAAATTAGTTTTAATTTATGTTCTTTTAAATAATGTAAAATTTACTCTCAGTATAATTAACTTAATACAAAAATCATAACAAAAAACATTTCAAGAAAATTGCGAATAAAAAATAGACATCTAATTGGAACCGACTCATGAAAACCAAAGTGTACCATTAAAAAATAAGTGATGGTTATCTCGTAAATTAATAATAAAATAAAATTATTTAATGTAACAATTACTCATGTAGAGATTACGTAGTCTTATTATAGAGACGTGTAATAGGTAAAATGTGTTATATTCTCCAATATCCTTATATTTCAAAGAAGTCTGGTTACTACTCTGTATTATATACGGAGTACTACATTAGATGAAACTTACCTACATTAATATTTCATAACTAATATCCATTTTTTTGGAAATTATTATTCGTTATTGATACTAATATATTTTATAGATATAGATTTTTTTTTATATATTTCATGTTATTTTATAAAGTGATTATACCGATTAGTTACGTTATACGGAGTATAAAAAATGTTTAAATTTACGTATATTTGTTTATATGTTAGAAAATTGTGTAATAGGAATATTTTCGACAATGTTCAATCTATATACGTCGATTATCATATGGAAATAATTTCAATCGCATTAAACGTGATAAGTTGTTTTATCCGCAGGTGTATACCTACTCTGTTTTCAGATATTTTAACTCGTTTAAAAAAATTATATTACTATCAGAATATTTTAAATACCAAAATATCTCATTTATATGGAGTATTAAATTAATATGGAAAATGCGATATATTAAGAAAGTGTTTTTGGCACCAAAAAACCAAATGTGTGATTTCTGTATTATATATTAGTATAGATGCCCTACCTGGCTGGCTCTATGACTATAGAGCTGTTTGAGATCTACCCCGACTAGTACTAGTAGTGTACTACCCTGGCTTTGTATGTTGTTATTTTTCAGACACATCTTTTCGTCATATCGAGAATTTATTTTATCAGATCCATTTCCGCTAACATTGTAGCTAGTTAAGATGGGGTTATATCAAATCCGTTTCCGCTAACATTATTGTCTTTATAGCTGTCTTTAGAATTTGCATCGTATGTAATTTGTTTATTTATGGTATCAATATACAGTAACAACAAATTAGTAATGAAATGGGTGACATTGTTCATCATGATTAGTGATTACTATTCTTGTTTGTTTCAACAGCAGCAGTGATCCTATTCATCCGATTGCAGCTTTCTCTGCAGCAGCACCTTTCATGTTTTGATCTGATGGACTCTGTCATTCATATGATCATCAGTAAATTAAATCATGTTTTGCCCCTCCCTCCCTCTCTTTTGTACAGTACGTAATTCAGGCCATGCTCATCAGAATGTTTTGAAATGAGGAGCAATGGTTACCTTGTTGTAATACAGACAATCAAAAAGGTGCAGTTTACTCAATTTTTGGACCTATGTAAATTCTGTGTATACAACTATGGAATGGATGTCTGATTCTCTTCGAAAGGCAATGTTTTCTTCTGCTCTTGAACTGGTGTGGCAGATTCGCAGTGCTGCTAACGTACTGTTAACTGTTAAGTTCATCGGCCAAACTCCTAAATCGTAAAAAAAAAAGGAAGTAAGAGGCGGACCATAAATTAGTACGAAATAAAGGTATCGAAAGTGACAAATTGTGACAAAAATACGTAATACGGAGTTTAAGTGATACTTAGCCAAAAAACATAGATTAGCCTATCGTGGTAAGATCGAATCGGTTGAAATTAATTTAGATCGGGCCATGTGTGACAACTAGATGAGCCAAGTCACAAGCAATTCGAGTTTGGCTTGTGTCGATTCAACTTGAGTTAGCTATAGCTCGGCTTGAACTTAACTTGTGTATTTAAAAAGTACTATGTATATTTTATCTTGTTGCTCCCTCTGTTCACTAAGATTTTCACTTATTATTATAATTTCTCACATTTGAATAAAAGTTGAAAAATCATTGTGGAACGGATTTTCTAACGTGCGTGCTAATTAAGGTAAGAATCATAATGATATTATCACGAGAAAGTGGACGGACATAGGTCAGAAAAACTGTTATTAAAAAACTATTCGTACCGTGTGTCTCACATCTAGGTAGTTATTTTTATAATTTTTATTTTCCATTAAGAGTATCCCACAATAAGTCACTGTGTGACAATCTCGCACGAGAATTGCCCTTATTTCGTGATAGCGAAACATTGGGATAGACGGAATATGGAACGAGGGATGCACTCTGCTTGAACTTGGCCTTTGAAGTTCCAACATATAATGGACTGTTTCAATGTTGGCTCCTTCAAATACTACCTCCTCGATCAATCTTTTCTTGTTAACTAACATGTACGTTTGTCCAGCCTTTTGTTATATCATCATCATCATCACAAATGAAGGCCATCTGGAAAGCGATAAGCTTGGGGGGCCCAAACCCGAACGAATACTCGGGCCTCGACTTCTGGATAAACCCTGAGCGTGTCGGGTGGCTGTCGAAGCAAGGCGAGATTATGAGCAATTGGAGACGTCGTTGGTTCGTAATGAAACAAGGAAGGATGTTGTGGTTCAAGAATCCCTCTGACGTCACCCCAACCGCCATACCACGTGGCGTTGTCCACGTGGGCCGTTGTCATGCTGTCAAAGATGCTGAAGATGTCATCCACAAACCCTGCTCTTTCGTGCTACTTGTCGACGGGTGGCCCATATACTTTGTGGCAGATTCTGAGACTGATAAGGAAGAGTGGATGACTTGTATTGGGAGCGCCCTGCTTCAGGGAGCAGCTGCTGTTGCACCTGCACCTGAACCTCCTCCATCCTCTTGAAATTTATATAATGGTTGATTATTAACAATATTATATATTGTCTAAATATATACTCTGGTTGATAATGTATAGTACTAAGGTTTATTATCGATCACTGTTGTTTTTTTTGGTTTGCGTGTATGTTTATTGGTTTTGTTTTTCTATCAGCTTGAACTAAATGTATGTGCTACCAATTTTTTTCGAAGATTGTAGATCGAGTGTGGTATATTAAACATAACGAGAGTTAACTAATTGAAATCACATCATGCTAGTCCGAAAGCATTCACCCCTTCTAAAGTGGGAGGAACTGAACTGACACGAAACAAACTTTAGGACAATAGTAATAGTAAAAGTTCCACGTCACACGTTTTGTCAGTGTTACATCATCACGTATAAAAGTCATTATTTCTCCTTGATAAAAAGTTTCTTCTAAGTATGAAACTGATTCACTATTTTAGAAAATGATTTCATATAAGAAACTTTTTAGTTGTAAATGAATGGATAGGAAGTTCCCGATGAAACTACTAAACTTTAGAAGACATCGAATTGAACATGACTTGAGTACCACACTTTAGAATTAAACATGTTCTCTGATCCAGTCAATCAATGGACGCCATCAGACAAACCATCGCGCAAGCCATAAGCATAACCCCGGGAAGCCCAAACCCGAAAGACTACGGAGACATTGAAATTCTGGGTCAACCCGGAGCGAGCAGGGTGGTTATCAAAGCAAGGAGAGCACTTCAAGTTCTGGAGACGCCGCTGGTTTGTACTCAAGCAAGGCAAACTCTTACGGTTCTTGGACCCCAACGACTTCAACCCCACTGCAAAGCCTCGTGGTGTCGTCCACGTCCGACAATGCCAGTCTATCAAAGCGGCTGATGACGACCTCAACAAATTCGCAATATACTTTGATACCTGGCCCATTTATTACGTTGCAGACTCTGAGACCCAGAAGAATGAGTGGATCAGTTCGATTACAAGGGTGTTTGTTCAGGAAACAGGCTCCGTGGCACCCGAAATTCTTGATTATCCTTACTTAAGTCGTCCTTGATCGATCGCATTTTCAATGTCTGTCTGTATTTTTGTGTTTTCAAAATTTAACATGACACCTATTTAGGAGGGGCATGCATATGTAAATACTCCTGATTTATATATACAAAGAACAAAAAATGTACCGACATTTAGTTTGAGGGTTTATTGATCAACTCTGAGCTAGAGTTTTCTTTGTGCAATTATTTCTTGGATTTCCTTCCAAATCACAAGTATCTTTACCTGGATTGGGTGTTTCATGTACTTAGAAATATGGTGAGATCAATGACTAATATCTTGATAACAACTAATTTCAACAAAAGAGCAAATAACAAATACGAGTACTCCATTACAGCCAGGGGCGGACCCATGATTTTTTTTTTCGGTGTAGCAAAATATATTATCGATAACAATATTATAAAAAATGTCAAATTACATGAAAAAAATGTCTACAATATTCGACGAGTTCTCATATCTAAAAATTGTTTTACAATTTCATCTTCTGTCACACTCATAAATACATCACGCTCCACAAAAGTAATTAAACAATCATTCATAAACTCATCCACCATGCTGTTACGTAATTTATTCTTGATGAACGACATCGCTGAAAACGCCCTTTCCACTGTTGCCGTTGCCACCGGAAGAACCAATACAAGCTTTAAAAGCATGTACACCTTTGAATGTGTCAAATGCTTTGTTGTTTCAACAAGTTTCATTGAAAGTTCATTAAGACTCTTAAGATTCCAAAATCTCTCATCATTTTGAACATCGTGCTTGAACGTGTCAAGTTGATATTCAAAATATAACAAATCTTTACTAGAAAATTCAGAAGGGTAGAATTAAGCAAGTTGAAGGAGCTTCTTTGTATCAAAAGCTGCAAATCGCCGTTGAGGATTAAAGCAAGACATACATACAAGCAATTCCTTACTTACCTTGTCAAAACAATTCTCAAATTCTAATAAAATTTGATCAATAAGACTTTAAAAAACCTCAACACGAAAATGGTGAAGATTAGTTACTTCTCTACGTCCACGCCTATGTCTTCCAGGAATAACATACAAGTCACTCATATTAGGAACCTCAATATCATGCTTAATGCAAAATGCACTAACCTTTTCCATGTGAGTATCCCATCCATCATCTCTTATCCTCTATAAAGATCCCTTTGTCACATCCACAAGATTCATAGCATTTACAATATCCTGCTCTTTTCTTTGCAATGCGATGTTCAATTCATTTGTTACCCCAAAAATAGTTACCATTAAATGAGCAACAAACACGAAATCAAATCTTCGCAAAGCAAAGGAAATGGCCTCTGCCTTTACATTGTCAGCCCCATTACAAAACTCTCCAATGGTATCAATCACATCGAGAATAGAAGAATACAAAGTTAGCACATTTAAAATTGTCTTAAAATGAGAATGCCAACGAGTATCTCCTGGTCTACTTAATCCAAGCTCTTGATTTAAACCACTTCCAGACTGAATTTCTCCCGACTCTATTTGTTTCAAAACATTTTCAGCTTGTTTCTCTCGAAGAATTTCTTTACGCTTGGGTGAACTACCCACCAAATTCAACAAATTTGTAAGTGCCTCAAACAACCAACTACAATCATGATTTTTTTTAGCAACGGCAACAAGTATTAATTGGAGCTGATGAGCAAAACAATGAACATAGTATGCACTTGGAGATTCATTCAAAATTAAGGTTTTAAGCCCATTAACTTTACCTTGCATATTACTAGCACCGTCATAACCTTGACCACGAACTTTTGAAAAGGTTAGAGAAAATTTCAAAAGTAATTCAGAAATAGCTTCTTTCAATGTTAAGGAAGTAGTGTTTCCTACATGCTCAATGCCAAAGAGCCTCTCTTTTACCTCCCCCATTTTATCTACATATCGTAGACAAAGGGCCATTTGTTCTTTATCAGCTATATCAGCAGACTCATCAGCAAGAATACTAAAAATGTCACCATCAATTTCTTTTACAATTTTAGCAGTTGTCTCCATAGCACAAGCATTAACAATCTGTTTTTGAATTTTATTACATGTCAATATGCAATTTTGAGGAGCATTGTCTAAAACAACTTTTTCTATACCTTTATCATGTTGGGCAATAAGTTTCAAAAGCTCTAAAAAGTTTCCCTGATTCAATGAATTCTTTTTTTCATCATGACCTCGAAATGACAAACCTTGTAATAAAAGAAATCTTACAACTTTAATCGAAGCTACTAAACGAGTATGCTACGCACTTTTTGTTGTAGTTGAAAGATTGTCAAGTTTAGATACTATAGAAGATTTTTGCTTCTTGAAATTCTCGAGATCTCTTACAGCATTATTGTGAGCACTCATATGATTACCAACGTGGTTATTAAATGCATCAGTTCTACTCCATGTTTTAAATCCATCATTAACAAAGGCATCACCTCCAACTGCATTATCTTTTTTAAACAAATAACAAACAAAACAAAAGGCGGCATCTTTCATTTTACTATACTCGAGCCAAGGCTCAAATGTGTTAAACCACTTCGCATTGAATTTTCGGTGTGACTTCCCCATAAGTTTTTTAGGAAATTCATAATCTTTAGGTTGACAAGAACCTCTACGTATATACTCTCTTTGTACTATTTCCCTGTCACTGGGATGATATTCCGAAATTCTTTTCCTCATTCCTGGATCTTGAGGAAGAGATGCAATATCAGATTCACTTAATCTTACTATATTAGATTGTGTAGTTGGATTTGAGTTACCTCCCTCGTCAATTTCACCTTCTTGAGTATCGGGCATATTGGTGTTAGATGGAGAAGAATTTTGTCCAATTGATTCTCCATTTGATTTGTGTGCTTTCTTCGAGAAAAAATTTGTAATTATTCCATCCCTTGTTCTTTTCGATATAGAACCTACCGGAAAAAACCCATAAAATTAGCAACTTGTAAATATATAAATATAAAGTAATAACCCAAATTTTATGTCCTACCAATTAAAAAATACTCCACTAAACAAATAAAAAAGTAAACCAAATTGAGGAGAAATAATAAAAAGGAATACTTAGTATAATAGTCCGTATAATTGATTAATTTACCGTATATCTATAATTTACTCGAGAGCGATAAACCGATAAGTATATTTTACCGTCTAACGAAATGAGTCAAAAATTGACAGAGTACAATTAAATTGATAAGGATGAGATAGATCACGTGTTCGGCCAACTGACTGCAACTCTGCCTGACAGACTGACTTATTCACAAATCACACACTTTGAATTACTTTGCCTATTCTCCCACGTCTCTCTAGTCTCTCCCTCATACTCTCATATCATTTATCATTTACCAATTCACCATATTAGAAAATTTGACAAAAGAAATTAGGATTCCTAATCCTGAATTCTTACTTTCAAATTTCAATAAATAATTGGTTGAGAATAGATTATCATTTATCAGAATTATCAACATAAAATTGCATAAGATTATTACTTTTTTTAATTTCAATTACCTCTGTTGGTGACGGATGGTCGAAATTGTGGACCCGGCGTTTCTGTCACCGGTGGAATCGGCGGCGACGGCGACGGCGGGGGAGAAGAGGGCCTCGACGGTGGTCTTGAAGAAGGTCGAACACTTGAGATCAGAAGATCAAACATTGCGAATCTATGAGAATTGAAATGGTAATTCAGTAGTAATTTGTTTGATTATAATTTTTAAGAATGAATGAATGATGTATCTTTATAATTAAAGTAGATTAGTAGTAGATTGAATTAATTAAGGAATTAATCAATGAACACGGGAAGTTGTGTTTTCTTTTTTGGAATTGTATATAATTAAGGATTTTGGAATGAGAAAAAGTAGGAGTAATTAATGAATATCGGTGTAGCAACATTTAAGATTCTCAATTTTTTTTTTTTTGGTGTAGCAGTTGCTACACCTTGCTACTGTCTCAGCCCGCCTCTGATTACAGCACACATTATTACATCCTTATAAAAAGTTGGTCTTTCTCAATAAAAAATAAAAAAATTGGTCTCTATTATGACGGTACATCCATCAAAAAGTGATAACGAGTGAAATATAACCCACAATTATTGTTTTTTTCAATTAGAGACTTATACTCCAAGTTCCATAAAAAGTAAAGTTATTATTGATAAATCAAATAGTTTATGGTCTCGTACTACCTAAATTATACTCCCTCCCATTCACTGGAAAAGCCCAGTTTACTTTTGGAACAAATATTAAGGCAAGTGGGTAAGTTGGATCACTTTACCAAAATATCCCTCCACTTTTTAGTTGTGGGGTAGGTGCAAGAGAGAATAGTTGTGGGGTAAGTAATAAGGGTATTTATATCTTTTGCTTGGGTGAAACATTTCATTTAAGGAAAGTGTGTTTTTCCAGTGAATGAGCCAAATAAGGAATAGTGTGCTTTTCCAGTGAATGGGAGGGAGTAGTGAGTAAAATGTAATACTTCCTCTAATAGAGTGGAAAGACCATAGAAACTTGGAGGAAGTATCATTTTGTTGGATTGTGATCCAAATATTACCTTTGAAAGAGTCGTAGGTTGTCCTACAAACTAGGAATAACGTAGTTGTAGTGGTTGCTTTCAGTTTCAGGTTTTGAAGGAGTAATGCTACTAAGTTTTAGGCACTTTCTTTCCATGTATGTTGAGGTATCAGTTAACCTCATTAGTTGAGTCTAGCATTATTTAAGGATGTAATTCCTATTTCATTAATTAATTAAGCAAGCAGTTTCTTTTCCATAACATAATATCTTCACAAAATATTCAACAAATTTGGTATCAGAGCCCCAGGTTCAAGGTTCAAGAACTCTATGATTGAAATTGTTCACAATGCAGAACAATGGAGCTAGCTCAATGTCACAACTACCTGTTTTTTCTGGCGTGAAGTATCAGTTTTGGAGTCTGAAAATGCAAACACTATTTAAGTCACAGGAGTTGTGGAGTCTAGTAGAGGATGGCTTTGATGATGTTAATCCCGCTGCAGAAGGAGACCAGCAGCTAAAAGAGAAATGAAAGAAAGACAACAAAGCTTTGTTCATGATTCAACAGGCTTTGGATGATGATGTCTTCCCGCGCATCGCCTCTACTACTACGTCAAACCAGGCATGGGATACTCTGAAACAAGAGTATCTAGGAGACAAGAAGGTTGTAACAGTCAGGTTGCAATCACTAAGGAGGGAGTTTGAGACAACTCTCATGAAAGACAAGGGGTCAATTCAAGAGTTCCTGTCAAGAGTCTCCAATGTTGTGCAACAGATGAAGTCCTATGGTGAAAAGATGACCAGTGAGCATGTGGTTGGCAAGGTGTTAAGGAGTTTAACACCAAAATACGATCATGTTGTAGCAGCAATAGAGGAGTCAAAGGATATGGCAACATATACTTTTGATGAGTTAATGGGTTCACTTCAAGCCCATGAAGAAAGGCTCAACAGATCGTCAGAAAAGGAAGAGGAGAAAGCTTTCCAAGTAAAGACTGAATCCTCTAATGAAAGGGCTGGTCAGCAAACCTGGAGAGGAAGAGGCAGAGGAGGTCGCAGAGGAAGGGGAGGAAGAGGCAGAGGTCAGTGGACCGCCAATGAGAGAGATCAATCTCAGGGAGGTTCACCAAGATCAAAGTCACCCATTAAGTGTTATTAATGTAACAAGAAGGGTCACAAGGAAGCACAATGCTGGCAAAAAGAACGAGATCAGGCAGAAGAGAAACAAGATCCAAAGGCAAATGTAGCTGAGCAAGAGGAAAGACTATTTCTCACAAGAGAAGGAGTACAAGAATCGAAGAATGATGCCTGGTATATTGACAGTGGTTGTTCAAACCAAATGTCAAGTAACAAAGACATGTTCAAAGATCTGGATGAAACAAGAAAGAGTAAGGTCAGACTTGGTGATGATAAGCAACTGACAGTAGAAGGAATTGGAACAATTGCAGTCAAAAGCAAGCAAGGTAACATGAAACTGTTGCACAATGTTCAATATGTTCCTCTTCTGGCTTACAATTTGCTAAGTGTCGGTCAGTTACTATGCTGTGGCTTCTCTTTGGTATTTGATAATGAGGCTTGTGAAGTAATAGATAAGAAAACTAAGGAGGTTGTAGCCAAAACATCCATGGGAACTAACAAAATGTTTTCTTTGGATTTGGTTAAGAACATCAGTACTGCATTAGTTGTGAAAGGGGATGACAAAGCAAGACTTTGGCATCTATGATATGGGCACCTAAATGTGCAAGGGTTGAAGCTTTTAAGCAACAAAGGAATGGTGAATGGTCTACCAAAGATTGGTGGATTGGATTTGTGTGAAGGGTGCATTTATGGAAAGCAATCAAGAGGCTCATTCCCATCAGGAAGAGCATGGAGAGCGAGTGAAAGTCTTGAGTTGGTACACGCTTATTTGTGTGGACCAATGAAGACAGAATCCTTGGGAGGGAGTAGATACTTTCTCTTGTTTATTGATGACTTTAGTAGAATGTGTTGGGTGTTTTTTCTGTAGTCCAAATCAGAAGCTTTCGAGAACTTTAAGAAGTTCAAAATCATGGTTGAGAATCAAAGTGGAAAGGTGCTGAAGGGGTTAAGAACCGATAGAGGAGGAGAGTTTACCTCTAAGGAGTTCAATGAATTTTGCGAGGCTCAAGGAGTAAAGAGAGAGCTAACAGCCCCCTACACTCCAGAGCAAAATGGAGTTGCAGAAAGGAAGAATCGTACTGTGGTCGAGATGACGAGGAGCATGCTAAAAGCAAGAAGACTCCCAAACGAATTGTGGTGTGAAGTAGTAGCTACAGCAGTATACATTCTCAATATATCACCAACAAGGGCAGTTCTAAACCGAACTCCATATGAAGCTTGGAGAGGGAGGAAGCCCTATGTGAGTCATCTCAAAATTTTTGGTTGTATAGCGTATGCATTGGTGAATTTAAGGACTAAGCTTGATGAAAAGTCTATAAAATGCATATTTATTGGTTATGCAACTCAGTCTAAGGCGTACAGATTGTACAATCCAGTAGATGGCAAGGTGATTATAAGTAGAAATGTAATATTTAATGAAGATGCTGTTTGGGAGTGGTCATTGCAGGAAAATCATCAAAAAGATCTCACATTTGAGGACTCAAATGAACCACAACATCAGCAGATTCAGGGAGAAGAAAAAGGAGGGCAACAACCCTCTACACCAGAAAGCCCACAGTCCTCAGAGGTATCAAATAGGGGTGTCAACGATCAGAGCCGGCTCGTAGAGCCCTCGGAATCGGCTCGGTCAAAGCTCGGCTCAAGCTCGGTCAAAACGAGCTCGAGCTCGAGCTCGAGCCGAGCTTGTTCAAATCCGAGCCGAACCCGAGCTCAGTAAGGCTCGGCTCGGAAGCTCGTTTGGGCTCGTTTTTTAGTTTTTTACATTATAAGTTTAATAATTTTAAATTCTAATGATCCAAAATACATGTTTATTTGATATTTATAATTATTATACTTTAAAATTTTGTAACAATATTTTTTTGTCTTTTAAAAAAGTCACTTTTAGTTATATATATTTATAAAGCGGCGAAAAAATATATAGGTAAACGAGCTTGATACGAGCTCGAGCCGAGCTCGAGCTTTTTACGAGCCGAGCTCGAGCTTCAATTTTTTGAGCTCGACGAGCTTCGAGCCGAGCCCGAGCTCGAGTTCGAATTTACGAGCCGAACCCGAGCCCACCTGAGCTCGAGCTCAGATCGGCTCGTTTACACCCCTAGTATCAAATAATGAATATTTGTCCTCTGAGTCATCAGAAGATTCTCCACCAAGAAAGATGAAAACCTTGGAGGAAATTTATCAGACATGTGGGTTTGCACTTATTGCAGCTGAACCAACTGATTTATGAAGCAGCAGATAAACTCGAGTGGCAAATTGCAATGGAGGATGAGATTAGATCAATCCAAAAGAATGAAACATGGGAATTGGCCGAGCTACCTGCTGAGAAGAAAGCAATTGGTCTTAAACGGGTGTTTAGGACAAAGTTCAATACTAATGACAGTGTCAAAAAATACAAGGCGAGGCTTGTTGCAAAAGGGTATGCTCAAGTTGAAGGAATTGACTACGAGGAAACTTATGCTCCTGTAGCCAGATTCGAGACTGTAAGAGTTTTCTTAGCATTAGCTGCTCAATTTCATTTATCTGTGTTTCAATTTGATGTCAAATCTGCTTTTCTAAATGAGAAACTACAAGATGAGGTCTATGTAGAGCGACCAGTTGGGTTCGTCAAAGAAGGGGAAGAGCACAAAGTTTATAGGTTAAGGAAGGCTTTGTATGGGTTAAAACAAGCACCTAGAGCATGGTATAGCAGAATCGATGTATTTTTCACAAAGAATGGCTTTGTGAGAAGCGAGAATGAGCCAACTTTATACATCAAAAGGCAAGATGAAGCAAACTTTGTTGTAGTCTGTCTATATGTGGACGACATTATATATGTCGGTTCCTCACAAGAGCTCCTGAAGGAATTCAGAGACTCCATGAAGCAGGAATTCGAGATGACGGATTTGGGCCTGTTACAGTATTTTCTTGGGCTAGAAGTCATACAAAATGAAGATGGTATATTTGTGTGTCAAAGAAAATATGCTCAAGATTTGCTGAAGAAGTTCGAAATACAGGAATGTGAGAAAATAACAACTCCAATGAATCCTGGTGAACAACTGCAGAAGGATGATGGCACAGATGCAGCAGATGAAAAGCTGTTCGGGAGTATCGTGGGAGGCCTAAACTACCTGACTCACACAAGACCTGATATCACATATGGGGTAAGTGTAGTGTCCAGGTATCTGAATTGTCCCACAAAGCAGCATCTAGGAGCTGCGAAAAGAATTCTCAAGTATGTTGCAGGCACAGTAAATCTGGGAATCTGGTATGAGCCAACAGAGAATTTCATACTAGTTTGGTATACTGACAGCGATTGGGCAGGCAATCGCAATGATAGAAGCAGTACATCTGGGTCAGTATTCACACTAGGATCTGGTGCCATCACATGGAGCTCGAAGAAGCAGGAGACAGTGGCTTTATCATCCATTGAGGTTGAGTACATTGCTGCAGGTGCAGCAGGAAGGCAAACAATGTGGCTGAGAAAGCTGTTGACAGATCTGGGAATTCACCAAGTTACAGCTACTGAACTATGGAGTGACAATAAATCTGCAATAGCGATGACAAAGAACCCTGTGTATCATGCCAGGACGAAGCATATTGAAGTCCAACATCATTACATCAGGTGGTTAGTCAGTGAAGAAGTGGTCAAGGTACAGTTCTGCAGTTCGAATGTCCAGAATGCAGATTTGTTCACTAAAAGTTTGTCCCAGGCCAAGCATCAGTTCTTTGTTGAGAGGATTGGTGTTAGCAGTATTTGAATCAAGAGGAAGTGTTGGATTGTGATCCAAATAACGTAATTGTAGTGGTTGCTTTCAGTTTCAGTTTTTGAAGGAGTAATGCTCCTAAGTTTTAGGCACTTTCTTTCCATGTATGTTGAGGTATCAGTTAACCTCATTAGTTGAGTCTAGCATTATTTAAGGATGTAATTTCTATTTCATTAATTAATTAAGCAAGCAATTTCCTTTCCATAACATAATATCTTCACAAAATATTCAACACATTTTGTGTAATAACGGAAGGATAAGAGGATTCTATGGTAAAGCGTCTATTTGCTATGGAAGGAATGTAAATCTCTGATTTGATAGTCCATTTATAATATGTGTGAAACTTGGATTGGATGAGGCATGGGAGCAAGTAATTTTTTTTCAACCCTTACTACCTTATAAAATACTCCTACTTTGTTTTCAATTTTCTTTTTTATTTAGCCACCTTGAATGAACTTGGGTTAAGTTAGCGAAATTCCATAAACAATTGAATTGTCCCTGATTATATGACGATTTTGCCCTTTTATCTATTACCCATTTCCCTAACCTTTATCATTGACGGTTTCACTTTTTTTTTCAATTCTTTCTCCTTTTTATTTTTTTATTTTTTTTTATTTTTTTTTACCTCCCTTCATTATTTTTGCTTTAGGACATTATTGCCAACTACATCGAATTGTTGCCTAGGAACAAGTTATGTATTCCGGCGGAACTCATTAATTTTGTACTCCGTACTGTGCAAATTTAATGATTATCTAAAAATTAGGTTTTGTGTACATAATGTTTGTCTTTTTTTATTTGGGGTTTTATTACTATACATTTAGGCTTTTCTTTTTTATAGGAAAATGGGAATAGACAAATGCGATGAGGGGAATATGTCTTAAACAATTAACCAAAAAGCAAATGGAAATATTGGATTTGAATGAGCTGAATAGAACTAAGTGTCAAATGATCTAATATGAATGGAGGAAGAACTAAATAAGAGCATCTACAATAGTTAAGTAGAGTAATAATTATGGAGTATTTACTACCACTTCCATCCATTTTATTCATTATGTAGGTCCATCATTTTTTCTCACAAAAATGACCTCACGTAAAGAATTGAATGGATTGGAGGGAGTAGCTTGATTTTGCCACGTGAATTTTTAAGCAAGAATAATTTCCGGTTACAATTTTTTCCAAATTTCCAATGATTTAACTATTGTACAACTTTTCCTAAAAAAAAAAACCTATTGTACAACTAACTTAACTATCTAGAGCCACAAAATCACACACATTATCCTATTCGTTATTCTCTACTTGTGGGTCCATTCAAACTATTAGCTTAAAATTTGTAATCTCCGATTTTTATTTATCTTCCTTGTTTTTTTATTGGGCTGAAACATTTTTTCTTCCCTATTTCTATTTTGGGCCATCAACATGTAATTTAGAATTATCCTTACATTTTTCTTCCATCATTTTCTCTTTTAAGTCACATATTCCTACCCTCTTATTTTTTACCAAAAAGTCAAATGGAAAGATAATAAATCGGAGGGAGTATTCATTATTTTTCGTTCAATTTCAAAATAATCGTCACAAATATTTATG
Source organism: Agrostemma githago (assembly GCA_958450325.1). Lineage (NCBI taxonomy): Eukaryota > Viridiplantae > Streptophyta > Magnoliopsida > Caryophyllales > Caryophyllaceae > Agrostemma > Agrostemma githago. The sequence continues at coordinate 7,767,874 of OY288249.1, read as the reverse complement.
AAATGAGGGGAAAAATAATTACTCCCTCCGTTCCAACCATTTGTATCCATTTGCTTTAAGCACGTATGTCGATACTCGTTTTCTTTTGTCTATATCTTTAGTTACGTAATACTAAAAGTTACTCGTATAAAAAATTGATATTCATAATGTATTCAATTAGACGATTTAAACAAGATCCCACATGAATATATTTTATCTTATATATTAGAAGTTATATCGAAAATTCACCATACTTATAAATAGTGTAAAAAACCAAATGTATACAATTCGTTGGAACGGAGGGAGTATCAGATATACTCATTCCAAACCAAACAACTCTTTACACTTACTATAAATGGATAATCCAATTAATTATTTACATTTCTCTTTTGACAAAGGACTTTACCTTTCCTTTATTTACACAAATTGCCACTACTTTTTTATTTCTTTAATTTAGGTGGACCCATAAATCCACTTTATTTACCAATAATATCCTTACTTTTACTGTTTTTCTTAAATGTAAGGATTGAATGGATGGGTGGAAGTAGACCTGTCGAATGGGTCGGGCGTGAAGGATTTTACCGGTGCGAAAGCGGAATTTCAGGAAACAATTTCCTAACACCAATCCAAGAATACAAGCACAATATAGATATGAATCAGGACAAAAGTAGGTCGAGAAATACATACCCTCGTAGCGTAAATTCCTCGATATATAAGACGGAGAGATACCAGAGCCCCACATGTTGCTCCTCTACTCGGTCCACCAACTCAGTCGGAATCCCACGTCTGCTAGGACGGAAGAGACACTACAAGAAAAATAGTTTTGGGCGACAAAATCGACTAATTTGGGCAACATAATATTTATTTGTTGCACAATTATATTAATTTGGGCGACAAACATATTCTGGTTGCCTTAGCTTAAAGTTTGTGCGACAAAAGAATTATTTTGTTGCCCAAATAACTTTTGGACAACAAATGCAATATTTGTAGTACATACTCTATTTGTATGGACAACAAACATATTTTAGTTGCCTCATATTATAGTTTGTGCAACAAAGGACTTATTTCGTTGCCTAAATATTTTTTAGCAACAAATGAAATGTTCGTAGTACATACTCTATTAGTTGGGCAACACAACTCCATTATTGTCGCCCTTATCCCCTTACATAAAAATAAGGTGCAAAAATAACGGCTCCCAACTCCCGACATATTCCCAAAATTAAACACAATAAAGAACACAGAAAATTTCACCAACAATGGAGTGCGATGAATCTTCATCTTCAAACAATCAATCATCAGATTTATAAACCCTAATTTCGCTGTATTCCAATCATTTCCGCAATCAAATCTCCAGTTTTCTCCTTATTTCTTCAGATTCTTCATTCATTGCTAAAATCGCTAGTTTTGCCGCCAATTTGGCCGTGCTAGATCTCGTTGTCACAAGCCATGTCTTCCTCTTCCTTCCAAATCGCTCCACTCCTCTCTGTAGTTTCTCTAGTTTGTGTTATTTATTTGTATTTTATTGCTAATTTCCGGTTTCCGAGTTGTTCGTCAATTGATGATTTCTAGCTGATTCATTGTTCTCACTGTAATTTATCTAATTTTGTTGTTGTTCGCTAATTGTTCATCGATTTTAGTCGCTCATTTCGTTTATAGTTCAGTGATTGTTAGCTTCGTGACATTCTTGCTTTAATTTCTCTTTATTCGTGTTTAGGTCGGTGATTGTCTAACAATGACATTAATCTTGCAGTCATCCATCTCCAACCGTTCTTATACCTGCTCCTCGAACTGGTAACATCGTAACTGGTAATATACCTCCAAACTTAGGTACCTTCTTCATTTTTTACTCTACTATAGCAGTGCTTATTTATGATGTCAGTGTGCTCATTCGTTAATTCTGCAAAAAAATCGATGAAGAACATTTGTTCTTGTTAATTTCCATTTTGATACTTAGGATAGAACTTCATATGTGGTTTAATTCGAATTAGATAGTTCTGAATCTTATTTTCATCATCCATCACAACTCATAAGAGTGCTGTCAGTGCTCATTTGAATCTTCGGAATGCCATTGTTGAGTCTAAGCTGTCAATTATTGTATTATCTGATTGATCTTATTCATTTTGATCTTACTTTTTTCGTTCAACTGACCGAGTTGCTCAAGAATCGAATCTAAATTCATCTGGCTAAATAGGTTGTTGTAGCATCAAGCTCAGCTGAGCCTAAGCTGTCAATTATTGTACTATTTCAGGTTTCGTTAAATAGGCTTTAGCATCAAGCTCAGTTGGCTCTACCTTTCTGCTCCTAATCATATTGGGGTATAATTGGTCCATTGATTCTAACTCCTTAATCAAACTTTCTGCATCAATATGTTTTTGTGGACTGCAATTCCCTTTGACTTGTTCCCTTGAAGCAATATTTTTTGTGTTGTTTTGATGTTAATTTTTCTTAAGCGATTGAATCGATTTAGAACATCAGAACAGCTAAATCTCCAATTTCATGAACGCTAATCATATTTAATTTAGTTGTTTGAAAGGAGCAGTAATGAGTAAATTTAGAGTACACATCAGACCTAGAATGATTGCAGATATGATCGCAATTTATGAACATGTAAGGGGCTGAGCTCTTTTATCTCCTCCATCATTTCTATTATTTATAAATTCATTCTTAGGTGAAACGGTTTTACAATATCTATATCCACACTTGTGAAATCATCTTTTACGATTGGGTTAATATCTACGTTTACGGTTTTTCTAATGTGTCTATTGGCTACACATTAACACATTAAATAGAACACTTAAAAAACCCGTCTAATTTAATCTATTTTTAATATATTTAATTCTGAAGTGTTATTTCTTGGATATTTTAGTTATTAGTTTATTTATTTATTTGGGCACAAAATGACCCTCTCCTTTCCCAATTATGTCTGCTCATTTTTCATGTATGTCTTTGAATCTTGCCCATTTTCATTCTATTATCAAGATTTCCCCACAGAGTTAAGTAATAATTTTGTTACTATATTGTGTTAGGCCTTCGCCCCTGAGATATTCGCAGTGTTGACCCATCCTTGTGGTTGACAAACTCGACGCCTTAAATACTGGTATGGTCTGCAGTCTTTTGTGAAATTTTCAGTTTCATAGTTCTGTCTTTTTCCATGACTTGTAAGTTGTAATGGCTTGTTTGGTTGAGGTTATACTACGGAAATGTTAATACTCTATGTCTCTATCCGTCTGCCTTCTGTATATCACATATCCAAGAACATGCTATTTTACTAAACTTGGGCTCCTTAAGGGCCATAGTAATGCAGGTACGTATCCTCATCTTCAACTACAACCGGTATGGGTCCTTTTCAGAACTCTGCCTCTACATTCTATATTAATTAGCTGTCTAAGGAAGTAAGGATAGCGTTCATCCCTTCTATAATGAATTAACTTTAGTGATCCTATGTGTAATAACTATCTTTTGGAGTGGAGGAAAAGCTTTCATTGATTTGCTGTTGCCACGTTTCAGTACTAAAAATACAAATGGTGGGATGTCAATGCCATTTATGCTTGAGGTAAGCTGCCATAACAGCCGCATGTGTCACGTGGGAGATAGACAATTGGCTCCTACATCTCATGAAAGTATCATCCTTTTTCCTCTTATATATAGGTATCAAATGGCTCATGCTTGATATTTATAGGTTGTTGAAGCAGCCTTGGTTTCAAGAATACAACGGTTGTTGCTGTCGTCATTCTGTTTTTGCTGCCGTATGTTCTCCGTTCTTCTTCCTATCGTATTGTTGTTTTTTGCTGTTTTGAGTCGAATGTCACTGTATTTCGTTGTTGTTTTGCGATTGTTATTGTCTTACTGTTGCTGATGTACGTTGTGTTCAATGTTGTTGCGGTGGTCATGCCCTTTTTTCGTTGTTTTCCTTCCTTTATTTTCGTCATTCCTCGTTAAATTAATGTTGTTGTTGTAAGTAGGGTGCAATCATTATTATTAGGAGTAGGGGCCTGAAATTGGAGGTTGAAAGTTGAGGAATTTTGATATTATTGGATAATACTATTAAGCGTGAAGCTGGAATAATGGGTGATTGAACAATAAGCTTGGTGCTCAAATTTGTTGTATTGGATAAAAATGTTAATCTAATTAGAAAGGTGGCGTCATTTGTAGAATCAACACCATCCATGTTCATTTCTCTCTGACTTCTGACCTTGTTATAATGGTATTAATGCTTAGTTTGGTGAATATGCATCAATTATTCAAGAGTACACATATTATAATGGTATTAATGCTAGTTTAGTCTAAGCTGAGGAGCTACACAAATATATATGAGGTATAATGTGATTTGATCTGATGTTTTAAGTTTGTTTTTTTTTTAACTTTTTTGTATAATCGTTGTTTCGATTAGCATTATAACTATTGTATGGAGTAGTTGTCTACCTATTTCTCTCCGTACGAAGTATGATTTAAAATTTGTCACATCTTTACAGGATGAGGTGCTAACATGAAACACCAGTATTACACAAATGACTCATGGATCTTTTGAATGCTTGTTGGACAAATGGGATGATGAATATGAAGGGTTTTTTTTTTGGTTTACCACGAAGCGTAATCACCTTTTTGATAAAGCCTTAATACTCTGTAGTATATTATTGATGTAAAAATCCTTGAGGCTTTAATTTTGATACATTAACTTCTTAAAGGTGGACATATGTAGACGCATATTGAATGTACTAATCCTATTGCTACAGAATAATTTTGTGAATAATTTATCTTTCCAAATGTAATTTTATTTAACATATTGTTGCAAATACTTCGGTTTTAATTAGGCAGAAATAGGTGGCCCCAAAAGTGGCATTCCATTGCAAAAAACTATTATTGTGTGACGAAATTTTTTGTGGCACAAAGTACATACTTGTGGCGACAAAAATGTTTGACGTTGCACACCAGGGAAAGGGTGACCACAACTCTTTTGTTGCACAAATTACCTTAGGACAACAAACAACAGGTTGTCGCAGAAAAGAGCCATTGGGCGACGAAAACATTTCGTTGCACAAATCTCCTCTAGGGCAACGAAAGTGTTTTTCGTCGCTAAAATTATATATTCGGCAACGAAATTGCTTTGTTGCACGAAATAATCTATGGGCGATGAAAAAGTGTGTCGTTGCACATATAGGAAAGGGCTACGACCCTAGGGCGTCAAAGCCGTGACGAACGCATTTTCGTTGCATAAGCATATGGGTGACGAAATATCCATTTAGGGCAACGAAATTTTTTGTTGCCCAAAATCATTTTTCTTGTAGTGAGATAGAACGATTCTCTCTCTTACTTTTAGGGTGCTTGAGGCAATAAACTGAACTGACTTAGATTAGGGTTTTCTCCTTGGTTGATTCTCAATCACCTAATGACTCATATACTATATCATTATATAGTAGTGAAGTCTAGGTTAAACCTAGAGACTAACCGGGCCTCATAAGTAGTCACAACCTAATACCTCACAAGTCCATATTGGGCCTGTTTAGTTTCTTGACTAAGTCTGATTGTGTGACCTTATAGGATTATATATCTATAGTCATCAGCCCAATCGAATTGGACTAATTATCATAATTATTCTCTAGCAAGCAATTATGAATTACTATAATACATAACGATTATCTCCATAATAATATCCTATATTATATTTAGTAATTGCCGGAAATGTCTTAGGACATATTCCTTCAATCTCCCACTTGTCCGAAGATAATAAGGCAATCTTCAAATTCCTTAAGTCGCTTAATTTCGAATTCGATCACATCTAAACATCTCATGATCAATGTGTCACTTATCAAATTCATTTCCTCGATCTCTGAGTTCGAACTGTCCTTGAATGAATTAACTCCTTAATCCACTCCTCGCATGGCCATGCATTTTTCAGTTCTCCCTCATCAAGGGGCCCAGACACCAATCCTATCATATAGGAGAACTTATCCAGTCTTGTATCATCCAAAACTCCCACTCAATTCTTAGTATGCATGACGAATGTCTTTATAACCTCGTTTTACGGCGCGGCGTTTGACAGTGTCAATGCACAACTAATCATATCATGGTTGCAATGATATACTCATGTCAAAGGAATCCACTAAACATAGATTTGATTCTACTTTAGAATCCACTTTGGTCAAGTCACAATATATCCAATATATCCACTCAATTGAACGAACATCTCCATGTTCCCATAGTCCATGGAATTGCGCTATCCAACAATCTCGTGCTAGTCATTCAATGCATCACTTATGTCCAATGTAGTGACACTGACTAGGGACACATGTAAGCTGTGATCTCTGTTCACCGATAGTTTTCCACTTATCAAAACACTTTTGATAATCCTATAGAGAACTCACACGCTTTCTGGACATTTTATTTAATACTAAACCAACGATTAAATAAGATATCAATAATACAGATGAATATTCCAACATCAACCATGTTTTAATAATTGTATTTCTCCAAATACAATTTCAACGCTAATCTCCATTAGCTTAAATGATCTCATAGACCTAGTATGACTCTCATACCTAGGTTGTGGGAACGGTTTAGTCAAATAGATTTTCGACATTTGCAATGTTCCGAACCTTGCAAACTACCTTTGCTGCATTTGTCGTTGCTATATACTCGATTTCTTATGTAAAATCTCCGAGAGTCCATTGAGACAAAGAATGAAACCAAACTACTGCTGAAGTCATCTTTAGTCACTACAGAAACTCGCACCAGTGTAACTCGTAACAACCAACTCATATTCTCCATCGTATACCAACTCACGACAACCCAGTGTCAAACACCCGAGTTTGTCTGGTATTTGGGGCATCATGAACATGACAAGATCTTATCATCATAAGTTTCTTGACTAAGTCCAATCATCATCCTCGATCTATCTCCATAAATCTTGACGTCCAATATTTAATCTGTCTCTCCTAGAACCTTCATAGCGAAACAATAATATGACCATCCCTTGACTGCCTCAAGTGTGGATACATCGTTTCCTATGATTAGTATGTCATCCACATACAATGTTAGGAAAGTAATAATACTCCCACTTAACTTCACATCCTCTTTCAAGAACTCTATCAAGAAAGCGGTTTTGACATCCATTTTAGTACGACTACTCTTAGTCACCTTATGGAGTCCTGACTTACCAAAGCATCCTTGTAGGTAGTAAGTTTCTTATTTTCCAAAATCATTATTTTGGAACATTCCGTCAAATAAGTTTTTGAAAACCTTTTCGTTGGAATATAAGATCTACTAGTTCTACAAAATGGAACGACAACCTTTAGATAATTAGCGGATGGGTTGTGGGTCGAACCTACATCACTACCTTTTACAACATCCTTATGTTGTGCCATCTCACTCAGTTGTTGCTCGTCATCACGAACTCCTTCGAGATGTATACTACTCCCACTTGACTTTTTGGAACAACCACCTTTTTCCAAAAAGACACCACCATAAGCAACAACTACTTTGTTTACGCTTTAGGTGTAGAAGTAATATCTCATAGTCTATTCGGAATAGACCATAAAAGACGACTTAGGAACGTTTCCATCCATATCACGTATATGGTGTCTCATCTACTGTTTTGGTTAGAATCATGTTAAGTGTGAATGCTGCATTCTAAATGCATATCCGGATATGGAATTTAGAAGGTCAGAAAGACTTCTCCTGAATCAAACCATATCTAATAAGGTTCAATTTCTCCGTTCGGAACACTACAAAAAACAGATGAAATTGCGGCGGACCTTTTGCGGCGGACTAAATATCCGACACATGTTTCTACTCGCGTCGGATTCGCGTCGGATTGGGCGACGCGAAAGACTTGCGTGGGAATAGCCCACGCAAAATGGACGCAGGGTAAGGGCGCCCAAGGGTGGGAGTTTCGCGCTTAATTATGCGGCGGAAAAGCCGCCGCATCGTATGCTTTATACCGACGCAGGGGACATTAAATTTTAAAAAAATAATCATGCGATGCGGCGGACAATCCGACGCATAAATGTTGACACGCGGCGGATTTCACGTGGGATTGTCCGCCGCATAAGACTTCCATATATAAAAAAAAAAGACGCGGACACTTACTAAAGACACAACCCAAAATCGATTTCCCCAAATCGATTTCCCCAAATCGATTCCCCGAAACCCTAATCTACCCAATTCCCCTCCCCCTTCCCGTCTCCCCCACCGGCCGGCGACGAATTGCACCGGCGACAAGTCCACCGCCGGCGGAACTCCCGGCGCGCTCTTCCACTGCCGTGTCCTCCCCCCTGCCGCGCGCCCTCCTCGTCTTCGGTTCATTTTTCCGTCCTTTCTCCATCAAAGTATGTTCAAACTGTTAAATTTTTTAAATATTTGTTATTGTTAATGTTATTGTTGATTAGGTTATTGTTGTGGTTTGTTGTTGTTGGTTGTGTTAGTGTTAGGGTTAGTTTGTGTGAGTGGTGGGTTGTGTTAATTTAATGGTGGTAGTGTTGGTGTTGTTATTAGTAGTACTGTTAGTGTTGTTATTGTTGTTATAATGATGGTAGTAGTAGATTTATAGGTCAACTTGCTGATGTTGTGTTAGTGGTTTTGTTGTATTGGTGGTGGGTTGTGTTAATTTTGCTGATTTTGTTGTTACTGTTGCTGTAAATTGGGTTGTTGTTGGGTTGTTGTTATTGTTGTTACTACTGTTTGCTGATTAGTATTGTTGCTGATTAGTTCTATTTAGTTCAGTTGTGTTCAGTTCAGTTCAGTTCAGTTCAGTTCAGTTCAGTTCAGACACATTCAGTTCAGACACATTCAGTTCAGTTCAGTCAGTTTAAGTTCAGGAGAACAGGGCCTAATACTACTAATCTATTACTACTAATACTACTTAACTACTACTAATCTTCTACTACTAATACTACTAATATACTACTACTAATCTACTACTACTACTAATAATACTACTAGTACTACTAATACTACTTAACTACTACTAATCTTCTACTACTAATACTACTAATATACTACTACTAATACTACTTAACTACTACTAATAATACTACTAATCTACTAGTACTACTAATTTACCACTACTAATACTACTACTATTAATCTACTACCACTACTAATACTACTTAACTACCACTACTAATACTACTTAACTACTACTAATAATGCTACTAATCTACTAGTACTACTAATACTACTTAACTACTACTAATCTTCTACTACTAATACTACTAATATACCACTACTAATCTACTACTACTAATACTACTTAACTACTACTAATAATACTACTAATCTACTAGTACTACTCATTTGCCACTACTAATACTACTACTATTAATCTACTACCACTACTAATACTACTTAACTACTACTAATAATACTACTAATACTACTAGTACTACTAATACTACTAATACTACTTAACTACTACTAATCTTCTACTACTAATACTACTAATATACTACTACTAATCTACTACTACTACTAATAATACTACTAGTACTACTAGTACTACTAATACTACTAATACTACTTAACTACTACTAATCTTCTACTACTAATACTACTAATATACTACTACTAATACTACTTAACTACTACTAATAATACTACTAATCTACTAGTACTACTAATTTACCACTACTAATACTACTACTATTAATCTACTACCACTACTAATACTACTTAACTACCACTACTAATACTACTTAACTACTACTAATAATGCTACTAATCTACTAGTACTACTAATACTACTTAACTACTACTAATCTTCTACTAATACTACTAATTTACTACTACTAAACTACTAGTACTACTACTACTTAACTACTACTACTAATACTACTAATCTACTAATACTACTAATATACTACTAATAATACTACTAATCTACTACTACTAATACTACTTAACTACTACTAATCTTCTACTACTACTACTAATACTACTAATCTACTACTACTAATCTACTACTACTAATACTACTTAACTACTACTAATAATACTACTAATCTACTAGTACTACTAATTTACTACTACTAATACTACTACTACCACCACTACTATGGATCTACTACTACTACTAATATTATTTAACTACTACTAATAATACTACTAATCTTCTACTGCTACTACTAATACTACTAATATACTACCACTACTACTACTAGTCTACTACTAATACTACTACTACCACCACTAGTACTAATCTACTACTACTAATACTACTTAACTACTACTAATAATACTACCAATCCACTGCTACTAATCTACTACTACTACTTAACTACTACTAATAATACTACTAATCTTCTACTACTACTACTACTACTTAACTATTACTAATAATACTACTAATCTTCTCTACTACTACTAATACTACTAATATACTACTACTAATACTACTACTAATACTACTAGTAGTAATTTGTTGTGTGTTGATACATGATTGTTGTTGTTTACAGTTTAGGTTACGTATTGTTAGTAAGACATGTTATACATCTACTCAGACCTACCTAGTACCCGTTCAAGAATTACTTGTTAGGAGTAATTCTTGAATAGTCCCCGTTTTGGGACTGTCTTTGTACTTTTCATGTCACTTAGGTGGTAAACACGAAATTTTGTTATGTCGATAAGAAAAAGTCTTGTGGCAATTCCCTCATTGTTCTCCGAATGCACATGCGGACTTTTCATATTTCCACATAGTTCATTTGGAGAACTGGGGCGAATTGCTGCCGGATTTTTATATTATCGGCATAACAAAATTTTGTGTTTATCAGTGGCATGGAACGTACAAGGATGGGTTTACGTTGGAGTGATAAGGTCCCAAGTTGGTGAAACTGTTTCTAAATGATGTTTAAATGGGTTTACGGATTTATGAAAGCATGTTCAATTGACTGCACTTGGTTGAATGTTCTTCCCCACGCTCAACTAATTTAATAATTTCTACGTACTTTGCATGCACATATATATATATATATATATTGTCCTCACAAAGAATGAAGAGAGTAGAAAGGAAGTGGATGTACGAGAGATTAGATGAGCGAAAGAAGCCTAAACATGAATACAAAGACGGTGTGTTGAAATTTATCGACTATTCCATAAACAATAGCGTCCACTACACGAAACAACAACTTAGGTGTCCTTGTAGTAAATGCAAAAACTTTGCCATACTACATGCCCTTGATGTTAGAGATCATCTCTACAAAAACGGGTTTGTTCCAAACTACTACGTCTGGACGTATCATGGTGAGGATTCTGATCTCGTTAGTGATAGTCATGGAGCGGGTAGTAGTAACCCATATCGGGAGTTCGTGGAGGATGCGTTACGTCCGACCGTTGAGGACATAATGGAGGCGGAGCGTAACCCGGACGAGCTAAGCGATGAGGAAGTTCAGCATGAACCCAACCCAGAAGTTCTATCCTTTTTTGAAATGATGAAAAATGCTGAGTTACCAGTTTGCGACGGATGTGACATGAGTTTGTTGGAAGCCGCTTCAAGGATGTTGACCCTTAAGTGCGAAGGTAACATGTCTTTCAGATTACTCGATGGTTGGATAGCGTTTATAGCTGACCTACTCCCCAAAAAGGATAATGTCATGTCCCGAAATTTTTACGAGGTCAAGAAAGTGTTAAAGGGTCTTCAACTTCCTCATAAGAAGATAGATTCCTGCCCCCACGGGTGCATGTTGTTTTGGAAAGCAGATTCCGATCACGAGAAGTGCACAAAGTGTGGCGCGGATAGATTTAAGAGTGCGACGAAAAATACGAGGGGAAATAGAGTAGCGAGTAAGGTGTTGACTTATTTCCCGCTAGGTCCTAGATTACAACGCCTGTACGCGACAAAGAACGTAGCCGAGCAAATGCGTTGGCATCACAAAAACTCACGACTAAGGGTAGATGGTACCATGGTGCATCCTAGTGACGGTGAAGCTTGGAAAATGTTTGACCTTAAATATCCCGAGTTTTCAAAAGAGCCGCGCAATGTTCGCTTAGGTTTATGCACTGATGGGTTTTCCCCTTACGGACAATTCGGTAAATCTTACTCGTGCTGGCCAGTTATGGTGACACCCTACAACCTCCCTCCTTGGTTGTGTTTAAAGAGACAATTTATGTTCTTGTCTCTCATCGTTCCTGGACCTAAGAACCCGAAGTCAAATATGGACGTGTATCTCCAACCTTTGATTGAGGAATTAAAATGTTTGTGGGAGACAGGGGTTTACACGTACGACATCTCCACGAAGAAGGGCTTTAATCTCAGGGCAGCAATAATGTGGACCATCAATGACTTCCCTGCTTACGGGATGCTCTCCGGTTGGAGTACAACGGGTTATCGTGCTTGCCCGTACTGTCAAGGTAAGGATAGAAAATCCTTTTATTTGCCAAGAAGTTGTAAGGTGTGTTGGTTTGACTCCCACAGACAATTTCTACCAGCCGACCATCCATTTAGAAAGAACTGCAAAGGTTTTCTAAAGAAGAGACTCAGTGAAAGTTCAGTCGCCTCCAACAGGTTGTCAGGCGATGAAATATGGGAGGAAGTAAAACATTACCCTACCATTGTTCATGCTTCTTTCGACGAGTTGAAAAAGTTGAAAGATAAAAAAGAAGGATGGTGGAAACAAAGCATATTCTGGGAACTTCCATACTGGAAGACTCTGCTGATTAGGCACAACCTAGATGTCATGCACATCGAAAAGAACTTTTTTGAGCAACTTATGAACACCATTATGGATGTACCCAATAAGACGTCATTCGGACCGAAAGGCAAAGCCGACTTTAAGGAACTGTGTTTCAGTCGACCCAAGTCAATGTCATTCGTATTGGACAGAAGTGATAAGAAGGCGTTATGTGACTGGGTATCTGGGTTAAAGTTCCCGGACGGTTACGCATCTGACTTGTCTAGGTGTGTAGACCATTCGAAAATGATATTGCATGGCATGAAAAGTCATGACTGCCACGTGTTCATGGAGAGGTTGTTGCCTGTAGCATTGAAGCAGTTAGTCCCTGTAAACACATGGAATGCCATAACTGAGATTAGTCAATTTTTTCGCGATTTGTGTTCATATACCATCTCAGTGGACTCCGTTAATCGGTTGGAGAAGAACATTGCCGAGATCATTTGTAAGTTGGAGAAAATATTTCCTCCGTCTTTCTTCAACTCGATGGAACATTTACCAGTTCACCTTCCATTTGAAGCAAAAGTTGGGGGTCCTGTTCAATACCGTTGGATGTATCCATTTGAAAGGTATGATTGCGTTAACAACTGTGCCCAGCTTGTAGCATCTAAAATGAAAGTAATTGTACTTTGTATTATTGTTATGCAGGTTTCTCAATCATCTTAAAAACAAAATTGGAAATAAAGCTCGGGTAGAAGGGTCAATATGTAACGCTTATTTGTTGGAGGAAACGTCAAATTTTTGTTCCTTTTACTTTCAAGAGCATATTGACACGAAAGCGAAGGATATTGATATCGGTGTCAATGAAAATGACGAATCTGATGACACTGTAGAACCATTTCGAAAGGATGTGGGCAGCACTACGGGAAAATGTAAGGAAAGATTTCTCACAGAGGTTGAGTACAATCAAGCGCACACTTACGTCATAAGAAACTGTGGTGCAATCATAAGGCCGTACGAGGAGTAAGTGACAGATGTAGTGCAATAACTCTTTATTGTTTTGCTAATATAAAACCCTGTACAATAATCTTTTTTTTTTCATCTGATGACTTGAAACAAATTTAGGAAATTCGAGGCGTACATCATGACCAAACATGCTGAGGTTAGATCATGTGACGCAGTTTGGAGCAAATATGAGTCATTGTTCTCCACTTGGCTACGAGATCAAGTACGTGAAAATGATAGTTGTGACTTTAAGTTACTTGAAACTGTTTATTAAAATAATTTATTGACTTATTATATCTTCATGAAAGCCTGAAGTGCTGCTCGACCCCCTCATGAAAACTCTTGCGACTGGCCCTTCTTCACGGGTGAAGACTTGGAAACGTTATTCAGTGAATGGGTACAAGTTTCGTGCTTTCAAAGATGGTGTTGACGTCCCTAAATCTACAATTAGTAACGGGGTCTGTGTGAGTTCCACGGAAGGGTCAGATTATTATGGAACACTAGAAGAGGTGGTTGAACTCCACTATTTTGACAGTGACAGAACCTGTAAACCCGTACTATTCAAATGTGATTGGATTGATAACTCTGCACAAGGAGTTAATGTTCATAAGTTATACAATCTTGTAGATGTGAATCGCTCAAGAAAACTGCGAGGGCACAATCCTTTTGTGTTGGCGTACCAAAGCGATCAAATTTGCTTTGCCCCTTATCCAAAGGGAAAAAAGGATACACAATGGTCGGCGGTGTTTAAGATCAAGGCGAGGTCACAAATTGACAACCCAATCACCGACGATAACGTATACCAAGAGGATGTCGTTTCTAATGTACAACCACTTTCATCTATTGTAGTTTCAGACACTGATGACACTGATGAAATTGAGGAACAAGTAGGGAACGTTGGTGAAGAGGATGGGGGCGAGGAAGAGGAAGAGGAAGAAGAAGAAGATGAGTTTCACAATTGGATCGTGCCTGAGGGTGAGAGTGAGGATGAGGGTGAGGAACAGGTTGTAATAGAAGCAGATGAGGAAGAGGTGGACAGTGAATGGGATGATGATGAGATTGAGGAAGACGGTTTCAATGAAGTGAACACAGATGAGGAGAATGATAGTAGCGACGATGAGTAGTGTCCATTATCATTTTAATACCGTAACTTTAATTTGTTTATTTTCATTGTAACTAATAAAAAGCATTTTAAGCAAACAGATGTATGTATTATAGATTGGTTAATGTATTACATTTTCTGTGTGTATGTACCTTCAGTATTGTAAATTGTTAATGTTTTTTCATGTTTTGCAACTACGATTCTCGTAGCGGAAACGTACTCATGGCAGGTGCTGGGAACAACGACGATATACCGGATGCCGATAAGAAATACCTTTCGCGGAACGAAAATGGCGTTTGGTAAGAATTCCCGTACTGTATGAATGTTTTCATTTATGATGGAATATAACTCGTTAAATTGTCGTTGTAGGTGGGAAGATAGCGACATTGTCAATTACCTACGCGAGTCCATCGTCGGCACTTACATGAACACCCCTGGCGTTTATAGGAACTGGACTGAGGCGCCTCAACTGGCGAGGGACGCCATGTACTCCCACTTCGAAGTGAGATTTTTTTTTGGGCTAATACATGAACTATTTATGTAATTTGTAAATTTTCTAATAATTTGTTTGTTTTTTGCAAACAGAAACGGGTGAAGATCGATCCGGGTTATGAGCTGCGAAACGCGTACGAGGTAAGGATCAAGAAGCGTCTCTCCGACATCTTCCAGAGAGCAATGAAGGCGAAGGAAAGGCCTACTTGGATCCCGGAGAACAAGTACCAGGAGCTGCAACGTAGGGCAATGGATCCTAAATTCCTGAAGAAAGTAGAAGTGAACAAAGCGAACCGTCGTGGCGGAAACAAAGACGGAGTAGCGAAAGGGACCAACTGCCTAGGGCGTAATAGCGCGACAAAAGCTTTCAATAAAATGGTATGTGTTTTGAAAATAAATTATTAGTTTTTTATGTTCAATATAACATGGCTTGTACGTGTTCTGACATTTTATTTCGAAGGGACCGAATGCGACCCCGATTCAGCTGCTTCACAAGTTAAAGAAGAACAAGAAAGGTCTTTGGGTTGATCCCACTGCAGAGGAGGTGGACGTAAGTACTCCGACAATAGAATTCAAATCATATTAAATTATCTCAACTTCATCATTTGGTGTTAAGCTATATAATTTAACATTTGAATGTCATTTCAGCAAAAATTTGTACAAGCGAGGGAAGAGGCAATGTCCCAAGGAGGGGAGGCGATATCACGTGTGGACGAGTTTCGCTTATACCATGACGCCTCGGGGGGGTTCAACAAGAAGAAACGTGTGTTCGGGGTTGGAAGTGCAGCCAAAGAACTGTTCAAACCGTGCATGAACCATACCAGTACCGCGGTTGATGACTCGTACGTACCCACCGCCGCCACCCAGCAACGGACCGAGAACATGAGAATGAAAGAGGACCTGAAGAAAATGGAGGAACGGCAGCTGCAGCATGAGCGCGAGATGCAGGACCAGAGGAGGACGATAGAGATGCTGAAGGAGAGGATCGCTATGTCCGATGAAGGCTGCAGTTCTATGCCACGGGGTCAGAGGCGTGACGACAACGCTGACGATGGTCACGCATTTGGTAGTAACATGGAGGTAGACCCGTCCCATTAGGTAGACTAGGTAATATGTATTTTCTAATTACTAGTCATCGAACTTGTTAACGGAATATATATTAGTTTCTTGGGAATTAGGTGGACTTGTGAACTTGGGGATTAGGTAGACTTGTGAACTTGACTTGGGAATTAGGTAGACTTGTGAACTTGTGAACTTGGTAACTTGTGAACTTGTGATTAGGTAGACTCGGTAATATATTAGTTTCTTTTCGATCATTGAGCATGTTCTGCTTCTGCGTGAAAGATTCGATGTGGAATTTGCTCGGGAGGAGCACATTTGGTTGCACGTTGTGTGGTTTTATTTTTTTCAGGTCGATTTTCTGTTTTGGGGACGTTTTATATCCAGCAGATATGGCCGTACAGACCCTGTTTGCGGCGGAAAATCCCACGCAAAACTGGACGCACACCCAGTTTTTGCAAGGGAAAATCCCACGCAAACCTGGACGCACACCCACTTGTTGCAAGGGACAATCCCACGCAAAACTGGACGCACACCCACTTTTTGCAAGGGACAATCCCACGCAAAACTGGACGCACACCCACTTTTTGCAAGGGACAATCCCACGCAAAACTGGACGCATACTTATTTTTGCGTGGGAATATCCGCCGCAAACCATCCAATTTCCGCCGCTTAAAGAGCTGACTTCAAGTCCCCTTTGACCTTCCTAGTGTCGCCTTTTCCGCCGCATGTCCCACGCGAAATATTATGCGGCGGCCGATCCGCCGCAAGTGGTCCTTTTTGCGTCCAAAATTAATGGCGGGCTTTCGCGTCGCGGAATCCGACGCAAACTTGATTTCGCGTCGGAATTTCGCGATTTGCGGCGGATTTTTCCGCCGCGACAGACCCTTCATTTTTGTAGTGGAAAACTCTATTTTCCTAGCGGTCCGTAATGTGAAACAACTAGATTAAAGCCCGTGCGTTGCACGGGTTAATGGGCTTAATTACATTGATGAGGTATATTCGTCAAATAAGAAACTTAATCAATCTATATCATTATAATAAATAAGATGATCACGTGATATTAGTAATCAAACTTAATTTCAGCTAAGTTTATAGCCTTAATAGCTTATTTTAAAACTTAAAATAATACATGACAACTCTTATTTATAATATAAAATTTCATCAACTTATTATAATTTTTCGATATGAAAATAATTTTACGTTCGTTGTCTTATTAAGAGATTTTTTAAGACTCAAAAGTTTTTTGATTGATATCTAAGAACGAATAAATTTTTTGATTGATATCTAAAAACGAAAGATTAATCTTATTTATAATATAAGATTTTATCGCCCCATCATAATTTTTCGATATAGGATAATTTACTCAAGGTTTATAGTTTTAAGATCCGCTTTTAAGACCCAGAAAAACGCACGATTACTCTTATTTATAATATAAAATAATTACCTTATTTTAATTTTTTCGATGTGGGATAATTTTAGGTTTGTAGTCTTTTTAAGGTTTGTAGTCTTTTTAAAAGCTTTTTAAAACTCAAAAGATTGTTGGTTGATATTTAAAACCGAAAGATTACTCATTAATGATATAAAATTCCATCAACTCGTCATAATTTTTCGATGTGGTATAATTATATAATTAAATTTATAGCTTTAAGAGTTATTCCCTCCGTTCCAATGAATTGTTTGCCTTTCCTTTTGGCACTAAGGTTAAGGGAACCAATGAGGGAGTGACATGTAGAGCAAAACTCATGAGAATGATCAAATTGCATATAAAAAACATTCCTAAAATAGAAAGGCAAATAATTCATTGAGACGCCCCAATATGGAATAGGCAAACAATTCATTGGGACGGAGGGAGTATTTTTAAGACTTAAAAGAGTTTGTTTTTATATCTAAGTTAAAGGATAGACGATTAGTTTTTATTTATATAATCGAATTTGATCATCATATTGGAGTATATGTTTTTTATGAATGATTAGTCTTATTTATATAATAAAAAAATTCACCTTATTATAATTTTTCGATGTGGGATAATTTTACTTAAGTTTTTTTTAAGTTTAGATATAGTCTAATTCAGAACTTTTATTTATAGAGGAATATTTACTCTTATTTATAATATATAGAATTCCAACTTTAACTATATAATCTTAGTCTTAGTCTTAGTCTTAAAAACTGTTTTTTAAGTCTCAAAAGATTGTTGGCTACGTAGAATTCTATCATCTCATTATAATTTTTCGATATGTGATAATTGTTTATAATATAGAATTTCCTCGTCTCATCATAATTTGGAGAAATTGTTACTTTTATTTATAATAGAATTTCATCGTCTTATTATAATCTCAAAAAAAATTTAAAAACTCAAAAGAGAGAGAGTATAATTTTTCGATGTGCGATACTTTACTTAAAGTATATAGTCTAACAAATAATTAGTCTTATTTATAATGTAGAAATTCATCAACTTATTATAATTCGTCAATGTGGGACAATTTAACTAAAATTTGTAGTCTTATTTATAATATAGAATCATCACCGTGCCTTATTTTACTTGTTTCGATGTCAGATAATTTTAAGTTTGTAGTCTTATTAAGGCCCTTTTTAAACTCAAAATATTGTTGGTTGGTATTTAAAAACAATAATTATTCTTATTTAGTAGAAATTCATAATACTTAAAGTTGATTTGATGTCTAAGGAAGAATTATTATTAGTCTGATTTACAATATAAAATTTCATCACCTTGTTATCATTTTTTACTTAAGTGTATAGTCTTAAGAAATTTTTTAAAACTCAAAAGATTTTTGTTTGATGAAACTTAATAATTTTTCGAATGTGGGTTTTACTTAAGTTTTTGGTCTAATATATTTTTAAGACTCATTAGATTTTTGGTTAATATCTAAGAGCACAGAATTATCTTATTTATAATATAAAGTTTCATCACCTTATTATACTTTTTCGATGTGAGATTATTTTACTTAAGTTTGCAGTCTTATTAAGAGATTTTTTAAGACGTAAAAGTTTTTTTTATTGATATTTAAGAACACATGCTTAGTCATCATCACCTCGTAATAATTTTTCGATGTGAGATAATTACTTAACCTTATAATCTTAAGAGTTCTTTTTTAAAAAGAAAAAAAAAATACATGATACTCTGACATTACTCTTGATTATAATATAAAAGTTCGTCACATCACTATAATTTTTCAATGTGAGATGATTTGAAGTTTGTAGTCTTATATATTAAAAGTTTTTTTAATACTCAAAAGTTTTTTTGGCGATATTTAAAACCGAATGATTACTCTTGTTTATAATATAAAGTTTTATCACCTTATTATAATTTTTTGATGTGAGATTATTTTTACTTAGGTTTGTAGTCTTACTAAGAGACTTTTTAAGACTTAAATGTTTTTTATTGATATTTAAGAACGAATGATTAGTCTTATTTATTGAATTCATCAACTTATCATAACTTTTCGATGTGGGATTATTTATTTAAGTTTATAGTGTTAAGAACTCTTTTTAAAATTAAAAAAAATACATCATACATTACTCTTGATTATAATACGAAGTTTAGAATTTCATCACCTCACTATAATTTTTCAATGTGGGATGATTTTAAGTTTGAAGTCTTATATATTAAAAGTTTTTTAAGACTCAAAAGTTGTTTTGTGGATATTTAAAACTGAATGATTACTATTATTTACTGTATTATATAAAATTTCATCACCCCATCATAATTTTTCGATGTGGGATAATTTAAAAGTTTTTCTAACACCGAATGATTATTCTTATTTATAATATAAAATTATAATTTTTCCATGTAAGATAATTACTAAAGTTTATAGTCTAAAAAACTCTTTTTGAGATTTAAAAGACTTTTGGTAGATATCAAAGAACAAATGAGTACTCATATTTATAATATAGAATTTCATCATCATATTATAATTTGTCAATGTGGGATAGTTTTGCAACTGTGATACTATATAATAGATTCATCACATAACGTGAAACAAATAATATGAAATTTATACTCTAATGAAGGCATTTTTTACCACGAATCTAAATATTTCATTTTTATAATTTATTTTACGATAATGTTTTTAAAAAACAAACTCTAAAGGTTTTTACCTCAGAATCGTAAAACATCTCATTAATATGATAAATTAAATATATATTATAATAATTAAAAGATTCTCTAATTGATTTTTTATTTACTTATGATACTTTCCTAATTTGAGGTTTGATGGAACGGACCAATGAGATCGCTCGAAAAAAGCCTAATATATATATATATATATATATATATATATATATATATTGATTCCACAACCCTTGTAAATGATCATCAAACTCTTGAGAATAAATATTCACCAACCACGATCGGATCGTAGTGTTATTATTTTCTTCTCAAGTTGGTATTACACTTCATTTTGGAAATGTTTGAACTTTTCAAATAATTCCGACTTATGAAGTAACCATACCCACCTCTGACTAATATGTTCTTTGGTCCCCACACATCCGTATGTATAAGGGCTAGAACATAATTTGCCCTGCAAGGGGTGTTTGAATCATTAACCTCATATGTCTTGCTGTCGATGTTATAGATGCGTGTTTCCGAAACATACAAACTATTTGATAATTTAGTTTTCTACTCCTTTTGGTCTCTGCACATTACCAATAATGTGACTACCACTCGCAGTATCGAATACCCGGGAAATAGAATTTGTTAAATTCACTTCTATAACAAATAATCCGAAGGTAGAAACACCATGTTTCTTGACCTAGTGGTATTTGGGAAAATTTTCTTCCACAGCTAACTTTTAGACGAGAGAAGCATTGAAGTTCATTCGCAACATTTGCTTTTGAACCGGCCTTTACTATTCAAAAGAATCCTGACTTGACAACTTGTTTGTCATAGTCATTCTTAGAAATCGGTCTTACCCCATCTGTTTGAACGATTTTCCCTTACGAGCCATAGGAACATCTCCATGTTCCATTTTCCAACTCATTTGGGATGTAACTCTTAATCCGAATTAACACAAACTCTTGCCAGTTTGTTTTTCCCTCATTGCATACAAAAGTCCAAACAAATTTTGAAACCAGTTATACAACAAATTAATTGATACATTATCAATGGTCATTTGAGCTATCACTATGACACGCTCTCCGGCTTTTAGCATCCGATGCTATTTTAGGGAGTTCGGGAGAAAGAGAATTATTCAAAACATACCCTTTCCTTCACACCTGAGAACCATTCTCAGGTTAGTTTCCAATTCAGGAAAGATTCACATTCAATTTGTCCTTCTCAAGAACTGAGCACAGATTAAAAAAAACGAGTTGTTGTTTTAGTCATTATTTCTACATAAACAAAAAGGAACAAGCGAGTATAAGAGAAATGTTCATCAAAGCAGTTTAAAACAACCTTTTGAACTACCAAATGCCCTTTAAAAAAATTATCCCCTAAAAGGCATTCAACCAAGATTCTCTCCCACTATTCATCAAACGGACTTTGGCCCTGCCTTTGATTAAATAGTGTTTAAGGTAAGTAACAACCTTACTAATTATAACTGCCTTATAATTCTTGGTCGACGTGTTTAACAACTCCTTGTCAAATACATCTCTTTGTTTCGAAACCCAAAACTTTATCTTTTGATAGTTTCGTTGAGTCAAACCAAACATTAACGTGTGAATTTCATAAATTCACCCTATTATCCCCGGAATAACGATCAACACCCTGCTTTGGCAGAACCTATCAACCGTGTTCTAGGGCTTCATAGGTGTTGTTTGGAAAAACATAAGACTCAATATTACTTATTTGGGGATCAAATGTCGGTTATTAACGGTGAACTCATAACAAAATAACCACATACGCAAAATAAAGCAAGCATAAAACGAACTTAAATGCAAGCATAAAAATAAGTGATCTAGTATGGCCCCTAGACTAACTAGGTCCAAAAGCTTCATCCGGATCTCCATCCTTCATGGAACCTCCCTCGAATCGTTTTGGATCTCCATCCTTCATCTACTCGGGACTTCGTTTTCGAATTACATTTATTTTCACTAATTACAAATTAACTAGTAAAATAAAATAATAAATTATTACATTGCAATACGATGCGCCCGCAATCGTATGAACTAAAATAATTATACATTGCACGCGTAACAAGACGAACAAATAATAAAAAATTATTACAACGAAAAACGATACGCAGATCGTAAACCATCCTAGTTTGGGCCATACTAGTCACAAGCCAATCTCATAACAATTATAATGGCATTCAGGTGCCGCATTCACAATACGGAAAAATAAATAATGAATCTCATTCATATTCTAATTAACAATTAATTAGAGAAAAAAAACTTGAAATTAGTAACACGACCTAACTCTTAAGTCGTAAACTAATCGCAGAACCAACTTTAGTAACACGACTTAACGATTAAGGCGTAAACTAAACAAACGAATTTATTATGATTCAATCTATAATATTTTATCATGGGTGTAATCAAATTACGAAAAAATTAGCATTATTGAATATTTAAAGGAATGTTTTCTAAAATGTGTTCAATCCATATAGACCAAGATGGATGATTAATCGTATTAATTATCAAATTGGGCAAAAGCAATACATATATTGCTAATAGAAAGAAGACAAAATTGGGCCACCACTGGGTATATTGATCGTATCAAGAAATCTGGTCCAACCAGATCTGCCATCACGTTGCCGTAACCAGAACACGACTTTCGTGCCTCCTCAGTGGTCGCATCTCTTCAATCCCTTTTCCGATTGATTTATTAATTTATCAATTTACCGATTGATTTCTTAATTTATCAATTTTCCGATTGATTTATTAATTTTATAAGAAAAGTAACAACTTTACATTAATTACAAAATTAAAATCCAGTATCGGGTTACGACTTCACTTAAAATAATAACAAAATCGAAAAACAATTTTTCTGCTTTGTTAGCCAAATTCACATAAAAACTTCTTTTCATATAATTTGGTTTAGTGAAATCGTAATTCGCAAAGAATTATCCTTTAACCATGGCGAACTTGGAAAAAAAAAACTTTGACCGTAAAAATCCGATTTTTGTCGGTCTTCCTTAAAAAATTCAATCAATTAATATCACCATATTAGTTATGCAATTTTCCCATGATAAACTCGAGACTATAATGCGAAAATTACACATTACAACCTTATAAAAATCAGTTTTTTGTAATTACAACCTTATAAAAATTTTCTTTTCAATTACTACCTAATAAAGCACTTTTCATTTGCAATTGCTACCTTTAATGAACTCCGGTGGGTTAGTAAGCTATTTTCCGTTAGCGAAGTTGTTAAATGACGAAAATACCCTTGATGTTAAAATCTTCTTTTACTCCTTTAACCCCTTTTACAAACCTCCTACACTACTCACTCCGTACCTTCCTCTTCAATCATCATCCACTAAACCCTAATTAATTTTCCAATTGAATACAAAATCCATACCAAATTCTGGCGCAATTGAAGGGAACGACATATCTGCAAGTAAGTAGCCCCAAATCCTGTGTTAATTTAGGGTTTTTCCGTTAGTTTAGGGTTTTTCCGTTAGTTTAGGGGTTTTTCGTTAATTCAGGGTTTTGAATCGATTCTTCACACGAAACCCAGATTTACATTTAATTTTAGTCTTTCTAATATGGATTAAGAGTAGTTATAGTGTTATTATAGTTCATTAGCATGTTGAGAGCCAAATGTGGCTGTCGATTAGATAATTTCAATTTTTAGGGTTTCTCCAATTTGTTGTTGATTTTGTTTCGCCTAATGTTTGCTATGTTGCTTTTGCTATTCAATTATTTGTAGATATGGATATTCAACCATTCACGGTTAACTTGCAACATTTAGACGAATAATAAAGAGAAGTAGGGATAAACCCTACATTTCCACAAGCTCTAATTTCTAGGTTAACAGAAATTTTGCAAAGTACATAATCGTGAATTAGGGTTACATATCTTGTTCGTACACAACAATAAACTACAGGCACTAATGGCGGCGAAAATAAAGAAGAGGTATAAACGATAGAGAGAGGATGAAGAAATTGAAGACTGCAAAAATTGAATTGAAGGGTGAAGCAATTGAAGAGCAATACAATTTTTAAGAGGTGTTGTAAGAGAGATAAAGGTTGGGGAAAGAGTATACAGAGTCAAGAGCAAAATGGTCACAAAATTAGGCGTAATCTAATTTGGGACGGAAATTAGCTTACTAACCCACCGGAGTTCATTAAAGGTAGCAATTGCAAATGAAAAGTGCTTTATTAGGTAGTAATTGAAAAGAAAATTTTTATAAGGTTGTAATTACAAAAAACTGATTTTTATAAGGTTGTAATGTGTAATTTTCGCGACTATATAATTGAATCATAATAAAGACCCACAAAAAATATGAATCTGTCATATAAATATTATGCTATAGGCTTTGATACCACTGAAGGATTTTACCGGTGCGAAAGCGAAATTTCAGGAAACAATTTTCTAACACCAATCCAAGAATACAAGCACAATATAGATATGAATCAGGACAAAAGTAGGTCGAGAAATACATACCCTCGTAGCGTAAATTCCTCGATATATAAGACGGAGAGATACCAGAGCCCCACATGTTGCTCCTCTACTCGGTCCACCAACCCAGTCGGAATCCCATGTCTGCTCGGACGGAAGAGATAGAACGATTCTCTCTCTTACTTTTAGGGTGCTTGAGGCAGTAAACTGAACTGACTTAGATTAGGGTTTTCTTCTTGGTTGATTCTCAATCACCTTATGACTCATATACTATATCATTATATAGTAGTGAAGTCTAGGTTAAACCTAGAGACTAACCGGGCCTCATAAGTAGTCACAACTTAATACCTCACAAGTCCATATTGGACCTGTTTAGTTTCTTGACTAAGTCTGATTGTGTGACCTTATAGGATTATATATCTATAGTCATCAGCCCAATCGAATTGGGCTAATTATCATAATTATTCTCTAGCAAGCAATTATGAATTACTATAATACATAACGATTATCTCCATAATAATATCCTATATTATATTTAGTAATTGCCGGAAATGTCTTAGTACATATTCCTTCAGGGCGGTCGGGTTCGGGTAAAATACAGGTCGGGTGTATTTCGGGTTTGGAAAATACGGGTTTTATACGAGTCGGGTTTCGGGTCAAATACGGGTTATTAACGCACTTTAAAAACATTAATGTGGGAATAAACATGTTTCTCATTTAATATATGATATTAGTGGGAATAAACCTGTTTTATTTAATACTCGTATATCTTTTAATTTACATTGATATTTTATTTTTATAGGAAGTACGAATATATGACGAACTTTGACTCGATTTATTGTTTTTTTTCTCATTATAATAATCATCTGATAAAAATATGATTTTAAAGATGTACTCCCTCCGTCCCAAAATGTTTGTCCCGTTTACTTTT
Organism: Agrostemma githago; assembly: GCA_958450325.1. Taxonomy (NCBI): domain Eukaryota; kingdom Viridiplantae; phylum Streptophyta; class Magnoliopsida; order Caryophyllales; family Caryophyllaceae; genus Agrostemma; species Agrostemma githago. Next base: position 7,742,184 of record OY288249.1, on the reverse strand, counting down.
GCACAATAACTAAGAAAATGGTGTGATAATTGAGTATGTAGGCAATGATGACTCTCTTTATACGGTGAGTAATAATGTTGGGTGAGGTAGTGTGAGTTAATGGAATGACAAAATGGTAAATACTTTAACTTAGTAGGGACAAAGTTGTAAGAAGGGATAGACTAAAAAGGAAAGTTGAGAAATGGTACAATCTTTAAGAACCTACCCAAAAAGGAATACAGGACAATCTTAGTGGGACGGAGGGAGTATTTAAAAATATTATTTCTTAAAATTTTGAAGAAAAAAAAAATACTTGTTAGTGTTTTTTGAGAAACTTTATTGTATAATAGCAATTTTTTTTTTAATTTATCTATTTTCGGGCGGGTAACGGGTTCGGGCGGGTTTTGACCCAATATATTCGGGTTATTATCGGGTCAGGTCACTTTCGAATTTCGATCATTTTCAGGTGGGTTTTTTTGGGATTTTTTTCGGACGGTTTCTGGTCGGGTCAGTTTTTGACAGGTCTGGGTGGAAGTAATAATTTGTTTGAGCAAAATCAATTTAAATTGGACAATTACACTAGTTAGGTACTCCGTAGAAAGTTAGTATTTTTGGAAAAGGTAAGGAAGTGGTTAAGTTAAACAAACTAGTACCCTCTCCTTCACTAAGATGTTCCACATTTCTTTTTTAGGAAAATTCATTAAGATGTTCCACTTTCCTTTTTAGTATAGGTTGTGTGGTTCCTATTGTTTGTGACCCCACCTTTTTTCCTCCATTTTCATTTTCCTCCACATATTTCCTCCTCCTTAATTTCTTCCCAAAACCAATTGTGGAATATCATAGAGAAGAGGAGGGAGTACTACTGTTAAGTTGTTGTAAACGTGGCGGGATATATATAATTGAAAGTAATGGTCAAAACAAGTTTGGATCCCACTTAATTACAAACACAAGTTACAAAATGTCCTTGCTGAATTTATCCTTTATCAGGAACAACAACTCTCTGAAAAATGATAGACATACACATTATACCGAGTGTATGAAAGAGGGTTATACACGTTTTTGTGATACACCACCAACCCTAACGTGCCACATGTACTATCCAAAGAATCTATCTTTTACAAGATTCAATCATTTAATCACCCCCTCATCTCATTTTCACCTAATCATCTAGGTTTAAGCAATAAAATATTTTTCATTTTTTTTTATCAACTTCTTTTTTTTCTTCAGTAAACGTTTATATTTGTTGATTTTTTTTTAAAAAAATAAAATTTTACGAAAGACTTATTTATTGATACATTTTTTGTAAGTCATACGGAGTATTTAGCAACAAAGATTTTTTGGAATAATAGTAATTTGAGTTATATTTTTTTTATTCTGAGAAAATATTGTACTTCATTTTTCTTATATGAAGTCAAGTTGCTTGTATTGCCTCTTATAAATCTTGATCAATTTCATTGACATTGGTAATAATTGGGTAAAGTCTTTTTTTTGTAGATATAAGAGTGAGATTAAATAATTGCATAGACGGAAAAATTACTCGATAAGAATGTCGTAATTCAAAATCTTATAAGTAGTCCATAACGTAAAGTACAGGACCGTCTACCGTAATTATGTGGATAGAAAATCGAATCCAGTCTATCAATCAAAACCGTAAACTAACTACTTATATTACAATTAAAGAAAATATGAAATGACAATGACACCCATTCCAGTCTAGAATTACGTTTTCAGAATAAGTTTGGTCGACAATAGCACCCATTACGTTTAAAACTGAGTGTTCGACTAATTTACTTTGGCCAAATTGTTCAAATTAGAACGTCTTTTTATGGAGAATTGAGATGAACCTCTTTTTAATAAATTGCATTTTCCATTAACATTATTGATTTTCCTTCAAGTTTTTATATCAAAATTAATTTCATTATTAAAAATAATATAAGATGGAATAAAATTATTACAATGAATGACGACACAATATGCGACTAGATATGTAGATCCGTCGACCTAACAAGTTATTACTTTAGTCGAACGAGCTTTGGTTACAAGGAATGAAAATCGAACGATTAAGTTATTCGTCAATTAACCTTAGCCGAATTGTTGAAAGCAGATTAAAACCTCTTTCTTAATTACTCTTTATGGAGAATTGTAAAAATTAATCAACTTTTTAGTAAATTACATCTAGCCAACAACATTAATTGGTTTACTCGATTCAAAAAATAACGACCAAAATACGTCTACAATATTAGCAGAAAAAATACACTACGATCTTTAAAACGAGAGTGATGCTCCGTCATCCAAAATAAATTTAAACAGTTTTTAAATTCAAATTTATGGAGGATTGTAATAGTTCGTCCTCTTTTTGATAAATTACATATATTCCCATATTTCCCAACAACAATAATGCTTTTATTCACATTTTACTATTAAGTATAATTTCGAATACAAAAAAAATAGATTGAGTTGGAATAAAATACGGTATTTCCTAAGATTTACGTCTTCAATATCGTCGATTAAAAGACAAAGTGTGCATTGTAATTAAATGCTTTACTATTTAAATGTTTTGTCTGATTGTTTTTCTATTAAAATTAATTTACCTAATTGCTTTGTCTATTAAAATTAATTTGATATGCAAATAATAAAATAATCCGTAACATGGAATATAATAATAAGGATTACAAATTATATTAAAATTAATATATAACATATGTATATACCTAAATACTAAAAATATTTTTTAACATAATAATATATTAAAAAAAAATTACAATAAGTTAATAATATCGTATAACAAATGTGGTAAAAGACGCATAAATGCGTACGTCTCTCGAATATATTACGTTTACATAATAATGTATCTTAATAACAATGTATTGTATCGGAAACTAAATTTAAGTACAACGGTTATGTTAGACGTAGGATACAACGAATAATCTTAGTAAATCATACAACACTAATAATACTACATTGTTTAGACTTTAGAGTAAAGTAACGATAAACAAATTTAAGAAAAGTAACCGAATGACGTATACATAATAATGTGGAGTATCTTAACAACAATGTACTTAATTTAAATTATACTCCATATTTAAAAACGTTCTAGAAAATAAATGGTATAAAAACATCGTAAAAAAATACACCAAACATATAACAAACGAATAACAAAAGTAAATGTGCCAAAAATACGAAATTATATACAATTATACAAGGCGTACAAATATTGGCCTAGAAAATAAATCATATGAAAAATAATCGTAAAAAAATACACGAAACTCATACTAACAAATACGAGTACTGAAGATATACGTACATGTACTAAAAATACGAAAATCTTTATAATCATACAAGGCGTACCATATAAATGTACTATACAAATACTCCGTACAAAAAATGAAATATAAAAAATACTGAAATATAAACTTAATTAATTAAAGTATTAATATTAAACAATATCATTTATTAGGGTTAATTAATGATGGAATCTAAAGAAATTAAATGTTTAAAAAAGATTTTTACTTATACCATGTGGAATATTGTGAGTGGTGGTGTATAACATCCCCTATACACTAAGTGTATACGTAACTTTTTGCCAACTCTTTAATCTGAAGATATACTACTGTTAATTCCATCCACATTTAGGCCAGGTTAGTTTCAGATCAATAAAATTAAACACTCTCAGTCTCAGCTTGTACATGCATGCATAAAAATGGGAGAATGGGACAGTTTTGTGTGACATACTGACACGAATGTTACCAAAAAGTCTCAAATAAGACGAGCTTTATGACCATAAAAACGTGATTTTAATTATTTGCATCAACAGTAGATGTAGATCAGACTACATGTCCATGTACATCATCCAGCATTTGAAACTTCTCATTTCTCAAATTGATTTGTCTACCTCTACTTTCTGCCTTTAATTTAACTTAGCCCTTATTTTTCCACTATAAATAACATCTTAATTTTATTCACTTCATCACCAGGCCATACCATTAAACATAATCAACATTCTTATTCATCCAAATCAACTAAAGCTCGCTCGCTAAAGAAATATGGCAACGCCAGTATGCAGTTCACTAGCATCCAACTCTAATAATATTAATAATTATGCATGCAATTTGCAACAACGTCACTCTGCCAATTTCGATCCCTCCGTTTGGGGGGATTTCTTCCTCACTTATGCATCTGACAATCAGGTACTGTACGATTTAAGAAGAAGAAAAATAACCTCGTAATCACAATTATTTTATACATATGTACATATACCTGTCCATTGCATGTAAGTTACTAACATGCAGTAGTTGGCTTAATTATTTTGTGGCATGCAGGATGTTCATTTATGGGTTGAAGAGGCTAAATTATTGAAAGAAAAAGTGCAACAGATGCTCACACATGACGACTACTTCACCATTGACCATCTAAGTGAAAAACTCTGCACAATTGATGCAATTCAGCGACTGGGAATTGCGTACCATTTTGAGTCGGAGATTCAAGACATGCTACGTCGAATTTTCCAACTATTTAATGACAATGCTAATTACGGAAATTATGACCTAATAACCTCAGCCCTTCTGTTTCGACTTCTAAGGCAACATGGCTACAATGTTTCAAGTGGTATGTCACCTTCATAGTACTCCGTGCACAACATTACAGTAACGGAAATTATTTTGACATACACCATACAAAAGATGCAATAAAATAATTACAGTAAGAATTTTTCTAAAATGTGTCGGGGGCACAGTTTAAAAAACTAATCATAAAACAGTGACTTGAATATATAGAAATATATACGGTACTTATTCTGTCACTATATGTTTGTATTGACAGATATATTTACCAAATTTAAAGACAAGAATGGTGGATTATTCAAGGAATGGGTTAGTGAAGACATAGAAGGGATGTTATGTTTACATGAAGCAACACACCTTAGGTCGCACGAAGACGAGACTAGTATATTGGAGGAAGCCCTAGGGTTCACTAAGACTGCCCTTGAGCTCAAGCTGCCCTCTCTTAAACCCTCTCTGGCAGCGCGTGTATCACACACGTTGCGTTGCCCCGTTCACAAATGCCTTCCAAGACTAGCAGCAAGGGAATATATTTCTCTTTACCAAGAGATTGAGCTTCACAATCATCTTCTTCTCAAGTTTGCAAAGTTGGACTTCAACTTGCTTCAAATGCAACATATCCAAGAGCTTAATATCATTTCAAAGTAAGTACGGAGTAATAAATAATACCTCCGGTCGGTCATTATTTTTCACCCAAAGTCATTTCATAAATATTTGTAAGAAATATTTTAACGAAATACCGAGTGATGACACAAAAAATATTGAACTGAGGGATGGAGTACACTATACATTACAACATACCAAGATTCTCTACTCTACTCTACTCGATATTTTGTCGTTTGACCATAAATTAATTGTCCTTGATCATTTTTCAAATATATTGTCAGTTTATATCCAGAGGATACGTATTCTATTTTGAACCGTTCGAATCTAATTGACCTATTTTCTTTTTAGTCCATTTTTTAAATTAAACCAAACTACCCTTATTAATTCTACTAGCATATTTAATGTCATTGTGAAAATACATTTTTATTATCAAATACTAATTTGTTCCTCATTATTGTACTTTCAATATATTACTTTAATATTTTCTTAATTCTTGCGCAAAATAGAAATGTATTCTTTGTATACGAACGGATGGAGTAATAGTAACAAAAAATAGTGAACTCCTCATTTTAGCCTAATTAAATAAGTTTCGTATTGTCAATATAGATTTCTCTTTTGCGCCTACATTTATGAGTTAAAGGGTTTACTCAATTAATGGTAGACACTCCGGTCACTATTTTTTGTCTCATTTCTTTAAAACACTCCTCACAAATATTTGGATAATGGAGCCAAAAATAGTGATCGAAAGGAATATTTTCGTACAATATCTTAAATCTAGCAAGGAAAGAAGGGGCCGGGTGATTTATGATGCATGTGTGAATGTTTTAGTATTATATGTGTGTAGGTGGTGGAAAGATGTTGATGTGAAGAATAAATTGCCGTACGCTCGTGATAGAATAACGGAGTGTTACTTTTGGATACTTGGAGTTTATTACGAGCCAGAATATGCGTTGGCTAGGAAGTTTGCCGTCAAAGTCATCGCTTTGACTTCGGTTCTTGACGATACCTATGATGCATATGGTACATATGATGAGCTCCAGCTTCTCACTACAGCTTTTCAAAGGTATATATACGCATTAATTATTGTGTAAAACCGTTGTACCATGCAATAGTAGTAAAAGTTTGCAACTTATGATAAAAAGTGATCATTTTACGTTAGTTAGTTACCACTTTTAGATAAATAGTTACCACTTTTTCATATTAAAGTGTGGTTATTATTTAACTTGAAATGATCACTAATAACATAAAGTGGTAACTTTTTACCATAAATTAGGTCCGTCGTACGGTATAACGGTTGTATACTATAATTTGTGATATACATGCATGTAACTAGCTAGCTCATTAATGAAATAGTAAATAATCGTCACTTCCCTTGCCTAGTACTGCCTGCCCTTTCATTTACTCTAGTACTCCGTCCCTAAAAGATTGTCCCATTTTCCTATCATATGTGAGGAATATTTTAATGAAACGTGACAATTTTAGTGGGACGGAGATAGTATTTAGTTTCTTTCTCGACTTTTAATTTGTCGCTCAAAAACAAGTAACTCGTGCATTAATTAAACAACGACATATAATTGAAGTAAGTATCCCACTTGTCAATTGTCATGCACTTGATTGAGATAGTAGATGCTTTGGCTATTTTATTTGTACTCTCTTGGTAATCCTCAACATCTTATTATACCCAGTAGGAGTTTGTACGGAGTAGTATGTAATTTTTTAAAAGAATGGATGAGGTTTTATTGATTATATATTGAACTAATTAGCATTGATTCAAGTAATGATGGATGATATATATGGATGTTAATGTTAATTAATTAGGTGGGATATTAGAGCGATGGATGAACTCCCGGAGTACATGAAGACACTTTATGAAGCCGTGCTGGGGGCTTATAGTGAAATGGAACAAGAGTTGGCAGTGGGAGATAATAATAATGGGAGATGCTATGCAATATGCTATGCAAAAGACGCAGTTAGTCCTCATTCTTTTATTCCTCCTCAACTTATTAATTACTCCTTTCATTTCTTGGCTCGGATAGTATTAATGAATGAATGAATGAATGAAATTAGATGAAAAGGCAAGTGAGAGCGTATATGGAGGAAGCAAAATGGTTGGTTAGAAAGAGTATGCCGAGTATGGAAGAGTACATGAGTGTGGCAGTCCCATCCACTGGTTATCCCTTAATGGCAATAGTTTCCTTGGTGGGAATGGGACAGGCCATCGCAACGGAGGAAGCCTTCCATTGGTTACTCACCCAACCTCCTGCTCTACAATCTGTATATCGCCTTTGTAGGTTCATGGATGACATTGCATCACACCAGGTATTCTATTCTATTGTATTATAATTATATCTTCGCCAAACTAGCTAGGGTTGCTAATCACGTGCCTCTCACTTCTTAGAACTTCACAATTTTCTCCACAGGGAACAATTGCTCTTTTAATCATAATTTCATACAATCACCACTCTTCTTTAACATATGAAACTAGTTCTTTATTTTAGAAATTAACTTCATATAAGGAGATCTTTATTTTGTGGAACAATGCATAAAGAGTTTTTTAAGACATGTGAAACTTTTTATTTTATTACCATTGCCATTGCCCTTATATACTCCCTCCATCCATTTTAAATAATTGTCTCATTTCAATACAATATTTATCACATATACTTCTAGTATTAATCAAAATCATTTAAAATCGGACGAATATTTGTTAATAGTTATTTGTATACCTGACTCCTCTCAAATTTTTGCGAACATCAATGTTAATTCTATTCTAAGAGATATGAAGTACTCAGTAGAAATTATGTAAGGGAGGACAGACAAGAACAACTTGTAATGCGAAACGTGTAACCATCTTTGTTTGAAAAAAACCTTGTAAATGCGTCTCGTCATTTTCGTACATAAAGTAAGACATGATTTGGCATAGTAGACCCATATCATAATTAACTCCAATAATCCGGTAAATACAACGTACTGTACCTAGGGCTGAACAAATTATCCGACTATCCGAATCCGATCCGTTATTCGATTCGTATTCGATCCGAAAAATCAGATATTCGATCTGAAAAATGATTTCGGATCGGATATCCGATCCGAAAAATTCGGATATCGGATCGGATTCGGATATCCGATCCGAAAAATTCGGATATCGGATCGGATTCGGATATCCAAAATAATTTTTTCGGATATCCGATCCGATCCGAACAATGAGTTATTTTTGTAATTTTTATATTGGGTTAGTGTATTCTAATGTAAGTAGGTTACAATTTAATTCATTTTACAATAAACCTTGGTGACATTTTTGTATTGCCTTAAAATATAGAATAGTATACTCCGTATAATACTAGATTAATTAAGATTAGGATTTTTCTAGTTGAATTGAACATCATTTAGAATTTTATTTGACCAAAAATCTCAACAAAATCGGATATCGGATATTTCGGATATCCGGTCCGAAATTTTCGGATATCAAAAATTGGATATCCGAAGTGATTCGGATCGGATATCGGATATTAAAATTTTCGGATTTTCGGATCGGATATCCGATCCGAAAATCTGATTCGGATCGGATATCCGATCCGTGCTCTGCCCTAACTGTACCATCTATCACCGTTCACCATCATATAACTCTTACCAACTATTTCCTCTATCTTTGTTCACGATACGTAAAAGAGTTACATTTTCCTTCTTACATAATTGTCTCTCTAAAAGATAGTCACGTATATTTTTTTGTCTGATTTTTGTGATTAACATTAGTGTGACCCACCCATATATTTTCTCTCTCATTTTCATCACCTTAATTCCGAGTGTCTTTTAATGAGACGTAAGGGATATTATTTATATATTTGATTTGACTAGAATTTAACAATGAGTCACATCATATTTAACTTATTTGTCTCATTATTATGGGTTTATCATGTGAACGCATGCAGTTGGAGAGGCAAAGGGAGCACATACCATCAGCGGTTGAATGCTACATGAACGAGTACAAGGTATCAGGCTCAGAAGCATGTGAAAAACTGAACATTGAGGTTAAAAATGCATGGAAGGATATTAACCAGTTGTTCTTGGACCCTGAGGCCCCTTCAGTGCCTGTTCTTATGCGTATTCTCAACTTGACACGAGTCATGGAGTTGTTGTACACAGGTGAAGATGTTTACACTCATCCCCACAAAATGAAGCCTCTTGTTTCCTCCTTGCTTCTTATTCCCTTCCAAGTAAACAATACTCCCTCCGATTCTTAGAAATTGATACATTTAATTATAATACCCCTCACAAATCTTAAAAAAAAGTAGCAATTATAAAGAATCGTAGTTAGTAATACTCGGTAGACTGTAACATACTGAAAAAATGCATCGTATTTTAGATATGAATCGAATATCAAAGGCGTATCAATTGTATTTTCATATATAAAATGCACCCTAATTAATTAATTAATGTACCACATGTATTAAATGTTAAATTTATTTTGAAATTATTGTTGTGTAAACAGTGGCGGACGCAGGATTATTGGATAGGGGGACGAAAAAAAAAATCAATAAATTCTTAGCCATTTTAGAAGTTAAAGGCTTCAACTTCTGACCAACTGTACACAAACCAAGCTATTAACCAACTGAGCTACTGAACCTCATGTAATACAAGATGCTTACAAACTATAAATTTTAGAAATCTCATGGGGGTCACGTGCCTAACATCAAATCCTTGATACCGATTTCATCAACGATTTACCCTCCGTCTCAATTATTTGTTTACTTCTTGATAGAAAATGCTCACAAAAAATTAAAAGTAAACAATTGATTCGGATAGAAGAGTAAATGGCAACCGTAGTTGTACACTGTTCCAAAGACATCTAATTAGGTAAATTTTGATAAATCAAACCAATCATCAAAACATAAACCCCAATAAAAATTGTTTGAAAGATCGACAAAAAAACAAAGAGTTATTTCATAACAATAATACCAACTATTATACTTCTTATATTAATATCAACTATACGTAATCCCGTTTTAATATAAACTATCCCATCATTAATCTCTCTTCATAACCAACACCTTTTTTACCAGTAAAAATCGGTAATTGTGACCTGCTAGGTTTTGGTGCGTCTCTTCTTCTTCTTCTTCTTCCCCTTTATATTCATCAAATTAAAAGTCATCCTCCATTATCAACATTCAAAACCCTCATTGACACAATGATATGTGGTTATTCATTTGGATCCTCCTCTAATTCGTATCAATCAAATGTCAGATTTTTTTTGCAAACGTCAGCTAAGATGCTCCAATCTATTACCCCAGTTTCAAAATGAGATGCTCCAATCTATTTACCTAATTTCAGAAAATTTAAGAAAGCAATGGCGAGAGGAGATGTCGAGTTCAGCAATGGCGAGAGAAGAGTACGTAGTAACGAGGGAGGAAGTGTACAGAGTATGGTGGAAGGAGGGACTTTGTATTGGAAATAATACAACCTAATCAATAGTTTCCGTACATAGCTTATCTCATATCTTCCTTATCTTAGCAATTGTATCATATATGATTTTATACTTATTCTTGTAATCGGTTAAGTTTGTACTACCTTAGTTAGAAGACACAACTTTGTATAAATGTAACCTTTCATTCAATAACAGTATTCATTCAAGCCATTTATTTACATGGTATCAGAGCGTGAGATCCCTACCTAATCTCGTTTTATTCTCGTCTTCATTCCCTCGTGCCATAGTTATGGCAGGCTCTTACAATATCATTATGTAGACACCCGCATTTTGACTGCCAGGTGTCTATGGTAGTTTCCCAAAAAACACCCGATGATGATCGGACGCTAACGTGCTTCTATGCGCTCGGATACGGGCTCAAATCCATTAATCACTGGCTAACACAATTACAGAGTAAAAATCTCACAAAATCAACCTCAAATCCAGGTCCAGTGGGCCGTTTCCAATCAAATAAGGCTAATTTGGGCCAAAACCGGCACTGGAAATAAAACCGACTTTTTACGATTAGGTCAACCCCGGTCAAAGTCATTTCCGAGACACACAAAAACAGCCATACAACCATCAAAAGTCCAGGTCAAACACAAAACCCATCAAGCATCCAAAGTCAAGGTCCAAAAGACTGACCTGCGCGACCCAGCTGGGCCACTCGATCGAGTGACCCACCCACTCGATCGAGTGGGCCTATTTCGAGCCCGACGGCTGGCATAACGGGCCACTCGACCGAGTTAGCCACCTACTCGGTCGAGTAACCCTAAACCGGGTGCCCTAGCTTTTCCTATATAAGCAACCACCATGCAACACATTACACAACTTTTTCACAACCTCAAGAACCCTAATACACATCTCTACACAATCCTAATCAATATCAAATCAAACCCTAATCAATATCAAACTCTCAACATCAAGACTCAAACCCTAAGCAATTCTACACTAGCAAACCCTAAACCTAGTTTTAGGAATTAACAACCCGAGCCACCATAACTTAACCTTCATTCACCTCGAAGACTCTTGTGTTAAAGCCACGGTTACGAGTCCGATCCGACACAAGAACATGTAGGTTGAGGGTGTCAAAACCCCGTTCTCTTCTCCTTCTCTCTTCGTCGTCCGTCTTCATCTTCTTCGTCCTTTCTTTCGTTTTTTTTAAATTTTGTTCATTGCATCATAATATCGATAGTATAATTAATTAATATCAAAGCATTAAAATACTTATCAATTTGTGTCGAATAAGAGGGATATCAGAATAAGAAAACACGAATATACAAGTGTACTACACACAGCGTTGACGGTCGCTTATTCCGGTACCCCGACTATTTGATTATTGAGATAAGTCAACTTAAACAATAATCTCTTTTTATTTCACCTTCATCATTATTCGAGTCATACAATCATATCGATTTTCAAAAGCGAACATCGTATTTTAATAAGGGTCGAAACCCATTGACACGGATCCAACATCACAATCCCTAGGGATTTATTTCAATGTCGGAGAAGTCGAGGGAATCAAGTCCTTTTTTTTTAATTCAGGTAAAGCGTCGGTTTTGTAGATTCGATACCAATTCCATAATTGGATGTCAAATCTAACAATCTAGTCAATTAATTCAATCAATTCGATTTTCTTGTTGATGCTAACGTAGATGTCACGTTATAATTATGACACTACAAACGCGGAGAGAAATTCATGTCGTTTTGATCGACTTAAAACGACTCAAATCAATTTTCTTTATTTTTCCGCTCTAGTATTCCATATCGATTCCATAATCGAGTGTGGGATACGATGAGTATTCAAATTTAGAATCGGGTATAAATTCAACAATATTTATATTCGGTTCAACCAAATCTATGATTTATAAAAAACCCGAATCAAGCATAAGTCATACAATATTTATGCTCAATTCGGTAAAACTGTCGAATTATCAAAAATCATAAGCAATTTCGAAGTCAATTCAATTTACAAGCGAATTACAATTCGTACAGGGGGCACTCGACCGAGTGCCTAGCCCACTCGGTCGAGTGGCACCCCAAAGTCAGATCAGAATGTCAGTCACGACCCCCACTCGGTCGAGTCTCACGGTGACTCGGTCGAGTGGCTATGTACTCGACCGAGTTGGTCAATAACTCGGCCGAGTATGGTCTGAAACGCAAAACAGAAACATTTTTTAGAGGTTCACTCGATCGAGTCCATCGACCACTCGATCGAGTGGCCTCATCACGACCAAAACCGTGAGTCGAACATTCTTCTTCTTTATAAATTCGATAGTATTTTATGACTTAGGTCAACATGTGTCCAATTAATCACGTGTATACTATCTTTTCAAACCATGCATCATCATATCTGCATCTTTTCATCTCATCTCATATTTGCATAAATCGTTAAATATCGTTACATCGTTACTAACGCGTTTATTGTTTCTCTTGTCAATTTTTGGTTGTTTATTTTATTTTACTAAAATGAATCCACATGCTAAAATTCCACTTTGACGTAGAATTAATTGCATTAAATTGACTTAGAAACCCTTTTCAATTCCATTCACATGTTTAGGGAAAATAATCTTTGCATATCATTTTCCCGTTTAACTAACGCGCGTATTGGAAAGTCATTCGAATTCTTAGTAGAGGCCGCTAATGTGCGGGCGGGGTTGGGTGTCCTTTGTGGGCTTCCCAACACGTACCCTCACCCCTTACTCAGAACCTCGGTTTCCGGATGCCCGAAACCGTTGGCGTACGAGAGTCATTCAATACACAATATCCGATAATGTCGGTATTGGTATCAAATGCAAAGGGACGAGCCCAATAAACTCTGACATCGAAAATGGGCCGTATTTTGTATACGGACCAGTACGACATAGAGTGGGCTCGAATGGTTCCGAATAACCACAAAATTCGGTGGCAACTCCACATACACCTAAATTTCAATTCGATCCATTCTCATATGGAGATTCATTCGCTTACCCAAACCCGCGCGTGGCCGCGTCGGGGTGGACCTATGTCATGTCCACAATTTGGCGACTCCGCTGGGGATTAACTGATGCGTGACTTACCATCGGCATCCTCAGGGTGAGACTCGAATAGAAATCGTTTGACGAATACAATACGCGTTTTAGTTCTACGGTTCATGCATAACCCATATTTTCCCGGGCCGGTACTGGTGACCGACGTCCCACTATACCATTGATGTACTCTAACATGGATATGTCAAAAGGTGTCCATAGTCGATTCGAGTGGGTTTCGCGGCATGTTCTAAGCTCAATTCGACTTAAAGAGTCCGTCCCGATCAACGTCTAGACTATGTACACTGGTATAGACCCTCTCAGACCGACCGAGACTTAGTGTAGAGCATACATGGCGTCGTTATAATGCTTGTGTGACTACGTGCTACTTGGTTTCCGAGTCGTTTTCAAAAATGTCAACTTTTCAAAAATTGCATCTTTTTCAAGACATTCGATTTCAAAACCCGGGACATACCGAATTTAGGACTTATGATTTTACTCAAAATGGCCTATTTTCTAGACGGTATGCTGCCCAATTCAAAACTCAAAATTACTTTCAAAACCCACGGCCCAATGCTCTTTCGTTTTCTCTCGAAAATTGGGCCCTCAACCGAGTTTTCTCGGACCTTTTCAAAAACAATCAATTTTCAAAACTTCCCTCTTCTTAGGACTTCTCATATTCAGCAGTGTCGGGTCGTGTCTTAAGTTGTCAAGTTTCTCTAGCGTCGAAACTCTGTCGATCTTACATCACGAGTTTCTTCCCTTTCCCAGTCCGCCTTATTAGACTGAGGCAAGACCCACCTAAGTAGGACATACTCTTACGAAGGAGGGCCCGTCAACACAATCTAGTCAAAAGTCTGGGGATGCCTCACGTGAACCTTCCTTCGAACAGGACTAGGCCCACTCGCTGAATCTTAGGGAAGGCCCACGTTTCACAAGTCACCCGTCTAAGCGTCCTTTCGAGTCATTTCCTCTTTTAGTCTTGTTCGGGATGTACTTTCTATTCCGGGATTTTTTGGGCTAGTTTCTGATTACGCGGTGTTCTCACAGACAGGCCACCCGCAACCCGACATCAACGCAAAATGGAAGAGTTGAAAGATGCCCTAACCAAAATCAAGAATCAACTGACCTCTATCCAGGCTAGCCAAGCAACGTTAGACACCCGTTTGAGCGCCGTAGAAAAGGCGGCCCCAGGTGACGGGTCCGGGACCACCGGGCCCATAGCTGAGCTCATCAGTGTTGTTCGCAGGCTCGAAGAGCAAGTACACTTATCGACGAACAACTCGATCCACACCGAGAATGCTCGTATTTATTCACCTTTGAATAACGAGCTACCTACCAACCTCAACTTGACAGAAATTCCTATGTTTGAGGGTATCGAAGACCCGGTCCATCATATCCGGGCCTTCAAGGACTTCATGGCGGTCAAAGGGGTAAAGTCTGCCATGTTCAAGCACCTATTTCCTTCCTCTTTGGAGAAGCATCCCAAGGCCTGGTTCTACAGGCTCAACCCCAAGAAATACAAGACTTAGGACGATGTGGCGACCGAATTTGCTCGGAACTACGCCGATAACACTGAAATTCAGACTACAATGCGTACTCTGGAGGTCATGGCTCAAGAGCCCAAAGAAGGGTTCACGAAATACTTGCAAAGATGGAGGGCCGAGAGCGTGAAGCTGGTCGACAAGCCCGGCAAGAAGGCCCTAGTAGAGGCTTTTGTCAAAAACCTCCTCCCATCCTACCGGGTCCATCTCCGGTATGCCATCATCCCCAACTTCGCTGTCCTTACTGAAATGGGCACGAGAATCGAAGATGACTTGAGACTGGAGAGCCTGACTAAGGCCTCTACTAAAGGTTATGAAGGGGCTAGTTCATCTACAAACAAGCCCACACCTGCAGCTGCAACTCGCAGCATCTTCGACGAGGTAAACCTGCTTGACACCTCATCTAAAAATAATACACCAAATCGGTTATTCACAGATATAGGGACTACCTATACTTATGCCTTACAAAGGCTATCTTCAAAGGGCCTGATCCAACCGATAGGCCCAACCGCACAACCTCTAGTAGAGAAGAGGCCCAAAACTTACAATGCCCAAGCCTACTGTCAGTACCACCGGGGTAACGGGCATGATACTGAAAAATGTTGGAGGTTAAAGCACCTGATCCAAGATCTTATCAAGAGCGGGAAAATCCCGTTGCCCGGAGACAAGCCGAGTAACAAAGAGAACCCGTTCAGTGCCCACGCAATATTCACCGGTGAGGTAATCGACTACTCTCACCTCATCTCCCCCTATATCCCACAAATCAATTTGATATGGTTCGATGACGAGGACGATGTCTACTTAGTCAAAGGGGAAGCTGTCCCCATCACTCTCGAAGAGGTCCGAAAGGCTAAATCTAAAGCCTTAGCCACCAACCACCTCGCCACAGCTGGGCGTTCTACTCCTATATCCGTCCCTGAACCTGCCAAGACGGGAGCTACCCTCGAAGAGCCGAGCAACGACACGACTCTAGTACAACAACTGAAGAGGGTTCAAACTGATCTAACTATATGGCAACTATTGGTTAGCTCACAAGCACATCGAGAAGCACTGACTAAGGCTCTCGATGAAATCAAGGTCGATTCAGAAGCTACCCCTGCTGAAATGGTAGCCACCATTATACCCTACCTCAATGGCAAATCCAAAGAAGAAGGCCCGCTCATAACCTTCTCCGAAGCTGACCTACCACCATTTGGGCCCAATCACAATCTGGACCTATACATCACGGTCATCTGCAAGGGCAAATACCTCCCAATGACCCTTATCGACGATGGATCAGCCGTGAACGTCTTACCTCTAAGGACTGCTAGGGCCCTCGGCATCACTGATGCCGACTATCTCCCGACAGCGCAAACTATCCAGGCTTTCGACGGAAGCCTAAAACCAGTCGTCGGGGTCGTGAAGTTGAAGATCATAACGGGCCCGATCGAAAAAGAGTTAGAGTTCCAGGTGATTGATGTCACCTCATCCTTTAACCTGCTACTAGGGAGGCCGTGGATCCATGCAGTCAAGGCCGTGTCCTCTACCTTACATAGGAAAGTCAAGATGCCTCTCCGGGACGACATCGTTACACTAGAGGCTACTCCTATCACCGTGGCTAGCTGTAATGCCACAAACCGGGCCGAACCACGGGGATTCGACTTTGTGGGCATGATTGATGAGGCATATCTCTTCAAGCCTTACTTCACCGTTAGCATCGACACGATGCTACAAAATTTGGGTTACCGACCCGGAGTCACCTCAAGGCCGTACCTTTCGGCAGGGAAGATCATCGAGGTCCTGGACAACGGAGAGTCTCGGCTCGGTTTGGGATATACTATGAGCTCGGAAAATGTGGGCCGGGCATATGCAATCAAGTTCGTCACTCCCGTGTTTGGGGCAATCCAGGTGGGCCTCTACCAACCCACCATCACATATCCCAAGACCAAAACGGCTCGGGAATGCACCTACATCCCTGACGATATATTCACCATCGGCCAGGCCGAATCCCAGAGGATGAAAAAAATTCTGAGCCCGTGCTGGGGTTCTTATTTGGAGAAGACAAGGCCGTCCCTGCTCCAAAAGATGACTTGGTCAATCTGATCCTCCGCAGCGATCGGTTCGACCCAACGAAGCTGATCACCGAAGTTGATGCAGATACAGGGAAGCGGGCCTGGAGAAAGACCGTCAAATGGACCGAAAGCCAGGGGCGGATCTACAAGCTGACCACCGGCGAGGGAGACATGCCGGATACCGAGTCTGAGTCAGAGTCAGAGTCGGAGTCTGAGTCCGAGTCTAGAGAGTTTGGTGCTAAAGTCGAGTCTGTAACCCCTCTTCCCTTATCCACTGAGGTCTCGGAGCCTGTCCCAAGACCTCTCTCTATCCCGCCACTGACCAATGATCAGATGGCAGCTCTATTCGAGCTATTTTCAAAATTTACCATCAATAATAATAACGAACACCGTTCTGCTTACGACTTGTCTTATTTCCAAAATTTTCTCAATTTCAAAAATTTTATATGCAATGACATTGAGAAATCCGACGAACAGGTACCTTTACCTCAACATCTGGTTGAACAGCTCAAGCAAAGGGAATCCCGAGATCCGGTAATCGAAGAAACCGAGTCCATCAATGTGGGAACCACTTTAAAGCCCCAGATGCTTAAGTTGGGCCTATCTTTAGATCCAGAGGAGAGAAACCAATTCGCAGACCTCCTCCAGGAATTCAAAGACGTCTTTGCATGGTCCTACAAGGACAAGCCGGGTATAGACCGGGAGATAGCCGAACACCGAATACCCATCAAAGATGGGTGCGAACCGGTAAAGCAAAAACTCAGAAGAATGAAGCCCGAGTGGTCTCTTAAAGTCACGGAAGAGGTCGATAAACAATTCAAAGCGGGCTTTATACAAGTGTCTGAATATCCAGACTGGGTTGCAAACATCGTGCCGGTACCCAAGAAGGACGGCAAGGTGCAGGTTTGCGTGGACTTCCGGGACCTTAACAAGGCCAGTCCAAAAGACGATTTTCCGTTACCACATATCGACATTTTAGTGGATAACACGGTCGATCATGCCCTTCTATCGTTCATGGACGGGTATGCCGGATATAATCAGATTAAAATGGCAGAAGAGGATATGAGTAAGACCACCTTCATTACACCCTGGGGTACTTACTGTTACACCGTCATGCCATTTGGGCTTATCAATGCCGGGGCCACTTATCAACGGACCGCCACTACTTTGCTCCACGACATGATGCATAAGGAAGTGGAGGTCTATGTGGACGACATGATTGTCAAATCCAAGGACCGAAGCGGGCACATCTCGGCCCTAAGAAATTTTTTCACCCGGCTACGCAAATACAACATGAGATTAAACCCGCAGAAATGCAGTTTCGGGGTAACGTCGGGCAAATTACTGGGCCATATCGTTAGCCAACGCGGCATCGAGGTCGACCCAGCTAAAATCAAAGCCATCACCGAGATGCAACCACCCAAGACCGAAAAGGAAATAAGGGGGTTTCTCGGGAAAGTCCAATACATCAGCCGGTTCATTTCGAAACTAACCATGGTATGCGAACCCATCTTCAAAAAGCTAAAAATCGGAGAACGGGTGCTATGGGACAACAAATGTCAAGCGGCTTTCGACAAAATCAAGGAGATTCTGTCTGTTCCGCCGGTACTAATGCCACCTCAACACGGTCTGCCTTTGTCGTTATACCTAACGACGACTGAGACAGCCATGGGGGCTATGCTGGCCCAGACAGTTGATTCAGAAGAACGGGCTATTTACTACATCAGTAAAAAGTTCCTCGAATACGAGTGCAAATACACAATGCTCGAGAAAACGTGCCTAGCATTGGTTTGGACCACTAAAAAGCTCCGACATTACATGCTCAGTCACGAGGTACATGTGTTATCCAAAGTGGATCCTATCAAGTACTTATTCGAGAAGCCCATCCTCAACGGCAGGATGTCAAGATGGACTTTAATGTTATCCGAGTTCGACCTCAAATTTGTACCATTAAAAGCCATCAAAGGCCGGGTAGTTGCCGAGTTCCTCGCTGACAGCCCAATATCCGAAGAAGGCCACACCGATACATGGGCTTTTCCTGATGAAGACATATTCCATACCGATACGGAGGTGTGGGATCTATATTTCGATGGGGCATCCAACTTCCGAGGATTTGGGGTCGGAATCCTGTTAATTTCACCCCGAGGGGAACACACTCCCTTATCCATCAAGTTGGACTTCGACGTGACCAACAACGCAGCCGAATACGAAGCATGCATTCATGGGTTGCAAGCCGCCGCTGATTTAGGGGTAACAAACCTCCGGGTCCACGGTGATTCATCATTGGTCATCAATCAAGCACTCCAAAAAATGAAAAACTCGGAACGCCAATCTCGTGGCTTACCAGGCACGGGTAAGGGTTCTAGAGAAACAATTCCAAAAGGTAGAATACATTTATCTGCCCCGGGAAGAGAATCAGTTTGTAGATGCACTTTCCAAATTAGCATCTTTACTGAACATCCCGGATCACCTGACCAGCATGCCAATCTGTGTCGAAAGGCGGTCCGAGCCAGCCTACATCCACGCCATTCAAGATATCAAGATAACTGACCCGGAACCTTGGTATCAAGCTGTCCTAACCTACCTGACAACGGGAGAGTATCCCCCGAAAGCGGAAAATCGGGCCAAAAAGGCCCTACGAAGATTAGCAACCCAATTTGTTCGAACTGATGATGGGTAATTTTACAAAAAGACGGCACATGGGGCTCTCCTCCTATGTATCGACAAAATACAGGCCGAAAAGGTCATGGCCGAGGTCCATGATGGTGAAAACGGTCCGCATATGAACGCCCATATGCTATCCCGCAAAATCATGAGGCTCGGGTATTACTGGAACACCGTGGAAACAAATTGCCAGTTATATGTCAAGCACTGCCATAACTGTCAGATCTTTGGTAATGTACATCATATGCCATCTTCCCTATTATATACCATGACATCACCATGGCCATTTTCAACATGGGGTATAGACATAATTGGAAAGGTGCATCCTTCTGGGACGGGAGGACATTGCTTCATCTTGGTGGCCATCGACTACTTCACCAAATGGGTCGAAGCTGAGTCATACCGTGTCTTGAACGCCAAGCACGTGGCCAAATTCATCCAAAACAAGATCATATGCCGTATGGGATCCCTCATGAATTTATTAGCGATCACGGGACCCACTTTCAAGCTGAAACTGCCGCATTGCTGGCAAAATACAAAATTCAAAGGCATACATCTTCGCCTTACCGATCTCAAACAAATGGAGCGGTAGAAGCGGCCAATAAAACAATTGTCACCATACTTAAAAAGATGGCTGAGAGTTACCGGGACTGGCCCGACAAAATACCCTTCGCCCTGTGGGGATACCGAACTTCGATTCGCACCTAAACCGGAGCAACTCCATACTACCTGACATATGGAATGGAAGCGGTCCAACCTGTCGAGCTAGAAGTACCGTCCCTCAGGATTTTACTTGAAAGCCAAGTACCTGAAGCAGACTGGGTCCAAGCCCGATACGACTCGCTAGTCCTTTTAGACGAACGACGATCCCGGGCCCTCAACAACATTCAAATATATCAAAAAAGAATCCAACGGGCTTTCAACAAACGGGTTAGGCCCAGGAACATCAAGGAAGGGGATCTGGTCCTGAAATCGGTTCGTGCCTTGCTACCGGTTGACCCAAGGGGAAAGTTCAAACCCAATTGGGCTGGGCCATACTTAGTCAAGAAGGTTCTATCAGGAGGAGCCGTGATGCTGACAGACTTGGACGGGAACGAATTTGTCAACCCAACCAACTTGGACCAGCTGAAGCGCTACTACCCCTAAAGCCCATCTCAATGTCATTTGCAAAATTTATAAAAATTTGTCTTTTTATAAATTTTCAAAAAATTATAGACAAGTCAATAAGCTAGAATTAATTATTCTACCGTCACACATCTCAAATTAATAATCTTGATGTATTTTGAAAATTGCAAAAAAATCAATCAAATCAATTATGAACTACGTTTGGTTTGATTCCGCTATTTGTGGATACGTAGGCAACCCTTCAAAAGGGTACAACCACTGCAATAAACGAAAGACGGGAACGGTGTTCAATAATATGTCTTTTTATCTCGATTACAAAAAAAATAAAAAAAAAATGTCGGACACGGCATACACAAAAAAAAAAAATCACACCACAAAAAAAATAATAGTAATATTCAAATAATAAAATGAGGAGACTAATATCCCGGCATCTTCCCCTTCCCCTTGTCCTTCGGGTCGCGTGGAGCCCGAGGTCGCCGAGGTGGAGGTGAGCGTTCCCTAATCACAAGGGGAACCTCCTTAGCCCGAACCCGTTTCTTTGACGACGGGTCTTCAATCACGGTCTTCGGCCCAAGTCGGACTCGCACGTGCTCGGGTAACCTATCCCGCGGGCCAAGTCGGTCCTGCACGGGTAGTCTTGGGCCCAGTCTCCTTCCCAAGTCAGTCTGGGGGCTCACTTTCCCCCAAGCACCTTTAGCACTAGACCCTTCAGCTTGAGTCTTAGTTTTCTTCTTCTGCCCTGACATAAGACGGACTAGGGTAGCAGGAGTGTCTCCTTCGTAAAAAAAGCCCCTGTTGTCTTTAGCTTGCTCCATTCTCAGCAGGTCAAAAGCTTCGTCAACCTTCAGCGCAGCTCGGGCTTTAGCATCAGCTGCTTTGGTCCACTTCGAGTAAGAATCTGAAACCCAGATTGAGTGGTGAGATTTGACAATGGGCCAAGTATGCCGTGTGTACCATCGTTGCATCCAGGTATCACACATCACATCAGTCAGTTGGGTAGGGTCACTCACAAGTGCTTCAACTTCAGGGATTCGCTGGGTCCATCCATATTGCCTTAGTATGCGATCTGGGTAGAGATGAACCGTCTGCCTGAAAGATAGGATCACCTGATAGCGGGCTCTGTCCCTCGGGTCCAAGCCACTCCAAAAGTAGATGGGCCACCACGGGACGACCCATCGAATTAGCGGGCCACCATGGAAAGACAAAACCTCGTCCCAATACTTTTGCGTAATCTGACGAGAGAAATCAATGGCCCGCCTCCTCGTCATCACCTGGTTATGACGATAGTTGCTCGCATCAAGAGGAGGATCTATCACTGATAGCCTCTCATATAGCCAAATCTGCAAAAAGGAAACAAAAACATGAGTTCCCGAGGTGAAATAGGCGTCCGCCTAAGGCCACTCGGTCGAGTACCTGGGACACTCGGTCGAGTGGTACCCCTGAACACAAACAAGGGGCTTTTTACGAGGGCACTCGATCGAGTGCCAGGGTGACTCGACCGAGTGCCCGCTGCAGCAAACCATCCACGTAGAGAAAAAATCAAAAAATCAAAAATCAAAAAATAAATTGCAAAGTAACATACTTGCAGCAATCGGGTGCTCCCAGTAAGACTAATCGACGAGTCCCTCTTACGGTTGTCCAATCCTTGGATAATCTCGCCCGTGATCAGCCAAGCCGGACTGTGTTCAGTCTCCATCAAATCTACTACGGTCAGGAGATGGGTATTCCCCATGCATGATAACAAATCCATGTGGCCCTCGAAAGCATATATGTGGAGCATACAGAAAGAAAAGGCCGCCCTACGGCTGTAAGCCGGTCTCACCCGGACGTCAAGAGAATTCATAAATTTCTCAGCCAAGTCGATCAGAGAAATTTTATCACCTTCCATCATGCGGGATACCTCGTTGTGAGAAAGCCCCAGAAATTCTCTCAGCTTCCTCCTCGGGTCATAGATCGAGTACGGGACAGCGGGACGGAGTATCGGGTTCCATCCTCCTATAGCTGCAATCTCCTCAGGTAAAGGGCAGACTTCGCCTCGAGGAAAGGCAAAGACATGATATATGTCGTCCCAGTAAGCCAAGCATGCGTCCAAAAAGTAGCGATCAACCACCATCTGACGAAACGGGTACAACTGAGTTATACCCGTTTGGTTGAGCGCCACCCTATCCGTGTCCCTAGAGCGACGGGACCACTCATGCAGGATAACGGTCAACCTATCAATTCCCATGGCTAATTCCTTAAGAAAATAAAGAGGTTTTCTTTTTGCCTTAAGGGAAATAAAGAGACTTTCTTTAAAGAAGAGGTTAATTTGTGATAAGAATAATGGAGAAATCAAGAGCAAGAGAGGGCTATATATAGCATTAGCCTTGCAAACTGTTTAGGAAACTTCCTAATCCTAATTGGAATCAAACCGCAAGCCTAGTCTCGATACTAGCACGGAAATCTCCATCCCAAACTTTCCTAATCTTTGTTAGGAGTCAAAAATCTCAAAGTTTCCAAAATTCAAAAATCTCAAATTTTCAAGATTTCAAAAATTCAAATTTTCAAAAAATCAATTTTCCCCAGCGCGAGTCATTTTTTTACTACCTACGTGTTGCATGCATTTTATGTGACTTATACAGGTACGACTCAAACAGGGACATGCAAACCACTACACCTCCCCAGCATTTTCACGGGATGGGCCAACACACAGGCGCACCTAAGACTTATGCGACAAGTCCAAATGCCCCACGGAGTATTACCATCAGCCCAGGTATGGTTTCTAGCTTATGGCTGGCGAGCCCTTCACGCGAGTCTAATGGACTATAAACGAACCGACCGGAAGACCGCCAGGTTTCAATCCTCAATTGGCCTGGTGGCTACTCTGACTTTCGCCTTGTCCAAGCCTCAGTCAGAGTGGGGGCTCTGTAGACACCCGCATTTTTACTGCCAGGTGTCTATGGTAGTTTCCCAAAAAACACCCACCCGATGATGATCGGACGCTAACGTGCTTCTATGCGCTCAGATACGGGCTCAAATCCATTAATCGCTGGCTAACACACTTACAGAGTAAAAATCTCACAAAATCAACCTCAAATCCAGGTCCAGTGGGCCGTTTCCAATCAAATAAGGCTAATTTGGGCCAAAACTGGCACTGGAAATAAAACCGACTTTTTACGATTGGGTCAACCCCGGTCAAAGTCATTTCCGAGACACACAAAAACAGCCATACAACCATCAAAAGTCCAAGTCAAACACAAAACCCATCAAGCATCCAAAGTCAAGGTCCAAAAGACTGACCTGCGCGACCCAGCTGGGCCACTCGATCGAGTGACCCACCCACTCGATCGAGTGGGCCTATTTCGAGCCCGACGGCTGGCATAACGGGCCACTCGACCGAGTTAGCCACCTACTCGGTCGAGTAACCCTAAACCGGGTGCCCTAGCTTTTCCTATATAAGCAACCCCCATGCAACACATTACACAACTTTTTCACAACCTCAAGAACCCTAATACACATCTCTACACAATCCTAATCAATATCAAATCAAACCCTAATCAATATCAAACTCTCAACACATCAAGACTCAAACCCTAAGCAATTCTACACTAGCAAACCCTAAACCTAGTTTTAGGAATCAACAACCCGAGCCACCATAACTTAACCTTCATCCACCTCGAAGACTCTTGTGTTAAAGCCACGGTTAGGAGTCCGATCCGAGACAAGAACATGTAGGTTGAGGGTGTCAAAATCCCGTTCTCTTCTCCTTCTCTCTTCGTCGTCCGTCTTCATCTTCTTCGTCCTTTCTTTCGTTTTTTTTATTTTGTTCATTGCATCATAATATCGATAGTATAATTAATTAATATCAAAGCATTAAAATACTTATCAATTTGTGTCGAATAAGAGGGATATCGGAATAAGAAAACACGAATATACAAGTGTACTGCACACAGCGTTGACGGTCGCTTATTCCGGTACCCCGACTATTTGATTATTGAGATAAGTCAACTTAAACAATAATCTCTTTTTATTTCACCTTCATCATTAATCGAGTCATACAATCACATCGATTTTCAAAAGCGAACATCGTATTTTAATAAGGGTCGAAACCCATTGACACGGATCCAACATCACAATCCCTAGGGATTTATTTCAATGTCGGAGAAGTCGAGGGAATCAAGTCCTTTTTTTTTAATTCAGGTAAAGCGTCGGTTTTGTAGATTCGATACCAATTCCATAATTGGATGTCGAATCTAACAATCTAGTCAATTAATTCAATCAATTCGATTTTCTTGTTGATGCTAACGTAGATGTCACGTTATAATTATGACACTACAAACGCGGAGAGAAATTCATGTCGTTTTGATCGACTTAAAACGACTCAAATCAATTTTCTTTATTTTTCCGCTCTAGTATTCCATATCGATTCCATAATCGAGTGTGGGATACGATGAGTATTCAAATTTAGAACCGGGTATAAATTCAACAATATTTATATTCGGTTCAACTAAATCTATGATTTATAAAAAACCCGAATCAAGCATAAGTCATACAATATTTATGCTCAATTCGGTAAAACTGTCGAATTATCAAAAATCATAAGCAGTTTCGAAGTCAATTCAATTTGCAAGCGAATTACAATTCGTACAGGGGGTACTCGACCGATTGCCTAGCCCACTCGGTCGAGTGGCACCCCAAAGTCAGATCAGAATGTCAGTCACGACCCCCACTCGGTCGAGTCTCACGGTGACTCGGTCGAGTGGCTATGTACTCGACCGAGTTGGTCAATAACTCGGCCGAGTATGGTCTGAAACGCAAAACAGAAACATTTTTTAGAGGTTCACTCGATCGAGTCCATCGACCACTCGATCGAGTGGCCTCATCACGACCAAAACCGTGAGTCGAACATTCTTCTTCTTTCTAAATTCGATAGTATTTTATGACTTAGGTCAACATGTGTCCAATTAATCACGTGTATACTATCTTTTCAAACCATGCATCATCATATCTGCATCTTTTCATCTCATCTCATATTTGCATAAACCGTTAAATATCGTTACATCGTTACTAATGCGTTTATTGTTTCTCTTGTCAATTTTGGGTTGTTTATTTTATTCTACTAAAATGAACCCACATGCTAAAATTCCACTTTGACGTAGAATTAATTGCATTAAATTGACTTAGAAACCCTTTTCAATTCCATTCACATGTTTAGGGAAAATAATCTTTGCATATCATTTTCCCGTTTAACTAACGCGCGTATTGGAAAGTCATTCGAATTCTTAGTAGAGGCCGCTAATGTGCGGGCGGGGTTGGGTGTCCTTTGTGGGCTTCCCAACACGTACCCTCACCCCTTACTCAGAATCTCGGTTTCTGGATGCGCGAAACCATTGGCGCACGAGAGTCATTCAATACACAATATCCGATAATGTCGGTATTGGTATCAAATGCAAAGGGACGAGCCCAATAAACTCTGACATCGGAAATGGGCCGTATTTTGTATACGGACCACTACGACATAGAGTGGGCTCGAATGGTTCCGAATAACCACAAAATTCGGTGGCGACTTCACATAGACCTAAATTTCAATTCGATCCATTCTCATATGGAGATTCATTCGCCTACCCAAACCCGCGCGTGGCCGCGTCGGGGTGGACCTATGTCATGTCCACACATTCCAAATGATATTGAACCATCGAAACCCTTCATTGTTTTAGACCTCTCACAAGTCATCGAACTCACTCCACTCACGTACAGGTCTTGGGCACGACAAGTCCAAGATCTCATGCATGGTTACAATCTCTTCAAATTCCTGGATGGCTCACACCTATGCCTTCCTGCCACCATTCTTACTGACCCAATTGTTCCTGAAACGGACAGCACGTCCAAATCCTCCACAAAAATTGAAAAACCCAATCCCGCTCATGAGACTTGGGTTCGACAAGACGCCTTTATTAGCGGAGCTCGCCGCGGTACTCTATCCGAAAGTATTGCATCACTCTTCAACACTGTCTCTACTTCTCATGAGATATGGTCATCTTTGGTCAAGACCTACGCAAGTACATCGCGTGGTCATATTCTCCAAGTGAAAGATCGTTTTCACTCCATTGCAAAAGGAGATCTAACCATCACTGAGTATATGCAAGCTCTCAAGGGTTGCGTTGATGAACTTTCTCACTTGGGCAAACCGGTGGACCATGAAGATTTTATAGCAAAAAGCATCATTGGCCTCGACTACGACACTTTTTGACGCCGTCAAAGCAAGGGATACCCCCATATCGTTTGAAGCCCTCCATGAAAAGCTTATCCAATTTGAACTTACCATCAAAAACAAATCACCCACTTTCCCTAGCCAACACCCTATGACTGTTCACTATGCTCATAACCAAGCCCCATCCTCTTCTACCTATCGTCCCAAAAAGAACCCACAACCCGCCATACTACCGACTCCCACACAACCCATCACCACCGAGGCTTCTCCCTTTAAGGGTAAGTGCCAATGGTGCCATACCCAATCCCACTATCTTGAACATTGTCCCATTTTCAAGAAACTTTACCCACACATTCGTGTCCCCTCTCGCCCACCACCACCACCCCGTCGTTCTAATCCCCCCCCCCGGCCGCCGTTGGCTCCTCCTCCAACCCCTCTTGGCTCATTGATAGTGGAGCATCCCACCATATTACCCAAGACCTATCCAACCTTGCAATACATGCTCCCTATGATGGTATTGACGATCTCATCATTGGAGACGGCTCGTCCCTCCCAATCCAAAACATTGGTTCCTTTTCTATTAACCTCCCTCCTTCAATTTCAAATTTAATAATGTGCTCCATGTTCCTAATATTTCTCGCAATATCTTGTCGGTCTCTCAATTTTGTGTTGATAATAATGCATTAATAACATTCTCATCTAATTCCTTTTGTTTTCAGGATCGGTTGACGGGCAAGGCTCTACTTAGTGGCGCTCTTAACCACGGGATCTATGAGTGGCAATCCCCTCCTTTCCTACAACCCTCGGTGTACTCCACCACTCTACTTGGCGCCTCGGCCATACCATGGCACCATCGCCTAGGCCATCCTTCCACCTCTTATTAGCTAAAATAAATAATATTGACGCTTTAAATTTTCCTATTCCAAGTATCGATTGTAATGCTTGCGCTATAAATAAAAGTCATAAGTTACCATTCTCCGCGTCCACTATTACCTCAACGTCCCCTAGACATTATTTTCTCGGATGTTTGGACATCTCCTATACACTCACTAGATGGTTTTAAATACTACGTCATATTTGTCGATCACTATACTAAATATACATGGATTTATCCAATGAAACAAAAGTCCGACACTACTCCTATCTTTAACCGATTTAGAGCTCTCGTGGAAAAAAAAATTAATCGTCCCATTCTCCAACTTTTTTCCGACAATGGCGGGGAGTACATTAAACTTACTCCACATATCACTAATAATGGTATTGGTCACCTTACCTCTCCACCTCACACACCGGAACACAATGGTTATTTCGAGAGACGACATCGACACATTGTTGAGACAGCTCTTTCTCTCCTCACACACGCCTCTTTCCTCTCTACTTATTGGTCCTACGCGGTTGTTACCGCCACCTACCTTATCAATCGAATGCCTACACCTACTCTTCAATTTCATTCCCAATTTCTTAAATTATTTGGACAAATGCCTAATTATACTAAATTACGGAGCTTTGGATGCTTATGCTACCCACGGCTTCGTCCCTATGCTCCTCACAAACTAGCCCCTAAGTCCACCCCTTGTATCTTTGTAGGTTACTCTCCTACCCAAAGTGTGTATCATTGTCTTGATCCGTGCACAAAAAAATTATATACATCTCGTCATGTCAAATTTGTAGAAAATACTTACCCATTCCCTTCCATCTGCCCAAATATTTCTCTCGCCTCTCTCCACTGGACTCCTGTCCATGACCCACTCCCCCTCACTCCTGTATCACCTTCCACCTCTCCACTCACTATCACCACTTCTCCTATAACCTACACTCCTGACCCAACCCCACATAATATAACTCCTCCACAATCTCCTCTATCTCCTGTGTCCCCAATTTCACCTCCTGACTCACCTTCATCTTCCGCTGCTACTTCCCCAGAATCTGCCATAGATTCTCCTCCTACTAATTCTACTCAAATCAATGAAAAACCCATTGCTCCTACTCGGCCCATTACTCGGTCCATGAACCATATTCATGTTCCGAACCCAAAATATGCTAACCTCGCAAATCACTCCATCACTCACTTACCTCCGGCATCTACAAAACTAGCCCTCACCGATCCCAAATGGAATGAGGCAATGAATGCCGAATTCTCAGCCCTACTCTCCAATCATACTTGGACTCTTGTTCCACCCTCCCCAACTCAAAATGTTATCGGTTGCAAATGGGTCTACCGAATAAAATATAACCCCGACAATTCCATTAACAATTATAAAGCCCGTCTTGTTGCCAAGGGTTTTCACCAACGACCCGTAGTCGATTACTCCGAAACATTCAGTCCTGTGGTTAAGCCTGCTACAGTACGTCTCATCCTGACGATTGCTCTTCCCGCGGCTGGTCCCTCCGACATTTGGATATTAATAATGCTTTCCTCCAAGGTACGCTTACTGAAACAGTTTACATGGCCCAACCACCCGGCTTTAATAATCCCGACCACCCTACCTATGTTTGTCTATTATTGAAGGCTATTTACAGTCTCAAACAAGCCGAGCTTGATATACCGAACTTAAAAACTACCTTCTCACCTTTGGATTCTCTCAATCCTTATCTGATCCCTCCCTTTTTTATTTCACAAAACAAAGTCAAACAATATACCTTCTAGTGTATGTAGATGACATTATTGTCACCGGTACTCCAACTCCCATCCTCTCTTCTTTTTTAAAATCTTTCTCAAACGGATTCTCCCTCAAAGACCTTGGATTTCCATCCTATTTCCTAGGAATAGAAGTTACCCCCAATACTACTGGTATCCATCTAAGTCAATCGAAATACATAACTGATTTCCTCACTAAACACGATCTCCTTGAATGCAAACCAGCTACCTCTCCTCTTTCTACCTATCCTCGACTCCTTCCCTCCACTGGAGCCCCCATAACCAACCCATCCGATTATAGGGCCATTGTAGGCTCACTTCAGTACCTCTCCCTAACCCGTCCCGATATTGCTTTTGGTGTCAACAAGTTGGCTCAATTTTTACATGACCCACAGGAGGCCCATTGGATTGCGCTAAAATGTCTTCTACAGTACCTCAAAGGTTCGCTTCATTTGGGTATACAATTACATCAACATAACCCTTTCTCTTTGCACTCTTTTTGCGATGCAGATCATGCAGGTGACAAAATCGACTACATTTCTACTACGAGTTTTATTGTCTATTTAGGCAAAAACCCCATATCTTGGTCTTCCCGCAAGCAATGAGCAGTTGCCAAGTCCTCCACGGAGGCAGAATTTCGCCCCGTAGCTGATACCACATCAAAATTGATGTGGCTCCGTGACCTATTGACCGAGCTTCGAGTCGCAATTACTGATACTCCGGTTATCTACAGTGATAATCTCAGTGCTACCCATTATGCTGCCAAGCCCGTGTTTCACTCCAAAATGAAAAATGTCGCTATCTTCTTCTACTTTGTCCGTCAACAAGTTGAACAAGGACAACTCCGAGTAACTCACATATTTGGTGATGATCAACTAGCTGACGCCCTCACCAAACCGCTTTCTCGTCCTCGTCTAGATCCCTTGCTACTCAAGATTCGCCTCACTCCTAGTGTCTCCAACTTGTGGGAGCGTATTGGAAATAATACAACCTAATCAATAGTTTCCGTACATAGCTTATCTCATATCTTCCTTATCTTAGCAATTGTATCATATATGATTTTATACTTATTCTTGTAACGTATCAAGTTTGTACTACCTTAGTTAGAAGATACACAACTTTGTATAAATGTAACTTTTCATTCAATAACAGTATTCATTCAAGCCATTTATTTACACTTTGATTCAAAAAGAAATTAAAAGGAAAAGGGAACCGGTTCATCAGGTAGCCGGTAACTTGTTGTAAAGAGAGATTAATTAGGGGATAGTTCATATTAAAACGGGATTACGTATAGTTGATATTAATGTAAGAAGCACCCCCATAGTTGGTATTATTGTTATGAAATAACTCAAAAACAAAAAGGGGTATGAATTTGTGACAAATGATTCATTCCCCCCTTTAACTTACAATAATGAAAAGAAGTGTTGTAAGAATTATGGGTCTAATACAATATATGTGGACAACATTATTTGGACTTATTGTATTTGTTAGCTATCATTAAAGTTGAGCCCAAATACGTGATCCGTCATAATACAAATACTACGGGCTTATTTACGTCTTATAAAGTATGAGTCGGATACAATAATAGTGTAGAGACCCATTTCCACTAAAGGCGACTGATACAGGTCATCAGGGTTTAACCACCCCTCCCTATATATAGTCAGGGTTATGGTCCCTGACAGCACACTTTTGACCTAATCTCACAGATATCCCATCGGTATGGAGAAACCCAAGAGGTGAGTGTGTCCGTTAGAAGACTATAACTGGGTGATTGCCATTCCACCTCCCTTCTCCAATTGAGCCAGGTACGCTTCCGCTATTCGGTATATACCAATTAATTTAGTATGGAGTTTCAGTCTTGGGTCAAATAAAATCTAACAAGTGGTATCAGAGCCGTCTTCATATTAAATTTTTTGGGTCAAATTTATTTGGTTTGATCTGTGGTTTGGTTTCGATTTTTTCTTCGTTATTTAGCCGTAATGAATTTTGGATGTTTTTTGAGTCGGGTAATTGAATTGAAGTATTATGCTAGGATTAATAATCTTTCATCTTACGATTCTTACCAATATGAGTCAGTCAGACTGTCGTGATTCGTGAGTATACTTGCTGCGCATGGTTTATTGTTCTCTCGCACAACACTGAGATTGAATTAGTTTTTGGGTTATTTCATGGAAATAATATCAACTATGCGTGTGCTTCTTAAATTAATACTCCGTATAAATTATACGTAATCTCATTTTAATACGAAATATGCTTTCATTAATCTCGCTTTGTTATGGGTGACCGGCTATTTGTTGAACCTTCCTTTCTCAACTCTTCCTCTAACTTTTCTTCTTCTAATTTACTTTTCGTGTTCATTTTCGGTCATTGATAAAAAAAATTTACATTTTTTGAAAATTCATCTTCCATTTGTTTTTCAATTAGTCTTTAGATGCTATAAAAAAATGTTTTTATTGTAATTTTGGCTTTCATGATAACTGCAACGGACCTAATAAAACCCTAGAAAGTTACAACAAGTCACTATGACTGGTAATAGCAAGTCATAATTTCATACATTGCAAAGCGAGATTAATGAATGCGTAGTTCATATTAAAATGAGATTACGTATAGTTTGTATTAATTTAAGAAGCACACGCATAGTTGGTACTATTCCCATGAAATAACCCTTAGTTTTTTGATTTTTTTGTGCTTTAGTCATCACTTACATCATCATGCACTTTATTTTCATTCATCATCACTGTTGAGATTGTTTTCTGTTTGACATATTTTTGATGAATGATTTTTTGGAACATTCTAGATTCTGGCATATTGTTTAGTACGTACTCCGTATATATTTTTTTTGGGAATGATGTCATTCTTTGCATATTTTTGAACACACTATTATGGAATTTTTTTTGTATGCAATATCACGTAGTAATTTGATTATGTTAGTGTATATGGAATATTCTTCTGTCTATCATAATCTATCGCTTATCTAATCGTGAGTTTATTATGTTCATATGTTGAATTATATAGATTGTGCATTCGATTCATTATGTACGGGTTAAAGAATTATATTTTGGATATTAAGTTTCAGATTCTCATAATAAGTTATTCAGTTTATAAGATGTTTAGTTTTTAAATCAATTTTGGTTGGTTTGGAATTTTGTTTGGTGTTCAGTTATATGATGTATATTACGTGGTCTCGTATGTTTGATTATTATGGCATATTATGATTTTATGATTGAAATGGGACCAGTTTGGAATTTCGGTTGCGATTATTGTCACCTATTTATAATTGACAAGTAGACTTGTATGATGAAAGAAATAATTTGGGTTATAATTTCTTTTATCGTTATTATTTCTTTCATCAGTAAGGTTTCAAGTCACTTGTTAATTACGGTTTGATTAAAAGAACTTGATTTCAGTTTCAATAATATTGGCTATTTGGTTTTTTATAAGACGTCTAATATTTTGGACTGTTTGATCGAAACAATATGTTGTCAAAGTAACCTCTACTGCGTAGATTAGATAGTTTAAATAATTAACCGATTGTGTATGATCATGCGGGTAATGGTCGGCCCAAAGGAAGTCCATTATTTGGCCGAAATTCAATCATACTTGTGGTGATAAATATGTAATAGTTATTCGGTTTTCGTGTAGATGTTAAGTCTGCCCAAAGGAAGACTCGACATTTGACATGATCTTACTGTTAATATTTGATTACTACAGCAAGAGTATCACTTACAAGTCTAATTATTGTCCAAAGATGAGATTAGATGTTGTGCTAGGTATCTTGTTATGATGGGAATGTCAATATTCGAATTTGAAATACAAGTTAAGGGAGTGTTGTTAGTTTATGACACTCATAAGGATTATGTCCATACAGTTTTTTAATGAAGAGTAAATGCAAACATTATGTTTTAAAGTAGTATGTGTAATAATGCGGATAATGGTCGGCCCAAAGGAAAACCATTATTTGGCCGAATACATATACAATTTCGGGTGATAAATATGTGACGATTATTCGATATTTTCATGTATATACTAAGTCGGCCCAAAGGAAGCCTTAGTGTTCGACATGAGTTTATCGTCAATATTTGATCACGATTATTTAATTATAGTGTCAATGCTTAGTTAATAATTTAGGCCTAACGGATAAATGTTAAATTTGCAAAAACACTATATACTGTTTGAATTTATTCAAATATGAGAATATTGTTTTGTTCATCAAATTGACATTACTGTTCATTATATCTGTCATATTCAGGTTACATTTTCAATCCGGATGACGCCGTTTATTTAAATAAATGGTAATAGAATGTAAATACTTATTTTGGGTCGTCATAATCTTAACACAACATTGAGAATGTATGGTTGTGCTACTCATAAGGATGAAAATATCGTGTGGACTCACGTGTTTTTGTGGAGTAGAAAAGTTAATATATGTGTTTAATGATTGTTTAATATGCGACATTAAGGAAATATTAAAGGACATTGTTTCTATTAAATAAGCTGCAAGTGTCTAACTCAAAGAATTACAATATAAAGTTTATTGGTTACTTGTTATGAGTATGGACACATAAGGAATATAGTACTAGTTTGTATGCCTCATCGCGTATCGGTAAGGGCACACTTCTCATTTAAGATTTGTCTAAGGTTAATTATTATATCCAATCATGTTTTGTGGGTGGATTTGGTTTTCATTCACATAAGTACATAATGCAAGTATAAGTAAGAATCTAAGATGTTGTATGTCAATTGGTGATGAAAGATTCATCTATTTGGGGCATGACATCATTTGAGTTTGAGATAATCAGCTAATTTAGTTATCATTAATGACTTGTTCTTTTATTTGAATCTGGAAAATATTTTTGGTACTGCCTTTTGGTAGAGTTCAATTATTTTTTGTTTGGTCAAATTTGGTTCATTGTCCATTGAGAAATAATTAATTTTGTATTTTTCCAATTCAAATAATGTTAAATCTGTTATTTTTGATAACTTTACACAGCTTGGATTGAAATGTCTTTTAAAGACTTGCGTTAAAACTCTAGTGGATATAAAGAATTGAGGACAATAATTTCTTTTCGGTACGCCATATTAAAAGGATTTTTAAAGTTGTGTCAAAATGAAATTATTGACCCTTATACTTCGGTTTCTCATATTGAAGGAGAATAAAGATGAAAGGAGAAAATAGATATCAAAAGGACTTTGGATGTCTTGTTATTGATATATAAGGGTATGTGAACTATTTTATGTTTTAAATTGTATTAGTTCACATCACTATATTAATTTGGAGACAAAATTATGTATTGATATTTATATCTCGATCTTGAGAAGTTTCAAGCTCCTAGACGTTTTTATCACATATTTGACTAAGATATTGATGGGAGTCGGTTGCCCGCCTTTGGCCGCCTGCCAATCAGGCCCCAGGGCGACCAGTCCCAGAAGGAGGAAAGGTCTGCCCAGCAGCCTTTCCGTCAAAGTCATTGAAATCTCCAAGTGTGGCCCTAATCCCTTGAGCCATCCGCCAAACAGAGCAAACCAGGCCTCCCGCCTGCTTCCCGGGCGTCCCCGCCTGAACAGAACCGAAGGAGAACCGAGGACCCATCCGTCATTTTGCCTAAGGTAAGGGGAAATGGGTGGACAAGGTGAGTCCACGTGTCGCGCCAACATCCACCCATTTCCCTCCTCTTCTTTCTCTTTTCCTCTCTCTTGTGGGAAGGTATAAATACTTACCCATTTCCCACATAAGAGGGGTTGGATTTTCTCTCTCTAGACTCTTACTCCTAAAAACGCCACCTAGTTCCTCACGAACTAGGTTCGTCAAGGCATTTCACGGACTGACTTAGGCATCGGAGAGGGTTTCCTCGGACAACCTCCGAGGCCCTGTGCGTTCATTGTGCAGGGAGCAGGCCATTTCCGCCGGGAAGGTCTGATCAAGGGAGTGAGAGAAAGGGGAGACCAAGGGAAATCAAACGATCGGTTGTTCATCATTAACCCAATTATACAGCCCGGATCCTAGGCCGGGTGAATTGTTTCCGTGACCGGAACAATTTGGCGCCGTCTGTGGGGAACTTACGGTTGTGCTCACGAGTTACCCACTAAAATCAACTATTCATAATCACAAAACTAAAACAATTATGCCAGAAATCGTTGATGCCAGTGCAGGAACGGGTCCGACGGTCCCACCGGTGACCCCCCTGTATGGTATGCCGCAGTCGGAGAGAGTTCCTCCTGCCACGATCTTAGGGGTAGGGGGAACCAGTCTCCTCGGTGGACCTAACACTGCGGTGACGCCTGAGCTGGGGACACTCCCACGACACGCTCTTAATCTGACCCCAGCTCAGATGGCGCAGGCAGCCGCTTTCTTCTCTGCGATGCTGAACCAGGATTTCACTCCTGAGGACTTGGTGGGCAGGGTCGCATCGGCTCCCAGGCAACCATCCCCAATTAGCAGGGATGAGGCCGGGGGCACGAGGCGGACCGCCGCCAGGAATGCCCAGAGGAAAGCAAAGAGGACGGCTCAAGCGTATGCGCATGTGCAAAGGCGCATTACTGCTGGCAATCCAGAGCCACCTGTTCAGCAGGCGTTCTCCATTCATACAACAGAATCAGCGTCTGGAGGACAGGGAGGCTTATCCCAAGGATTACAGGAGCGCATGAGGCCCAGGGAGCCCATGTCAAAACGCTTGGGAGAAAGACCAGGCGGAGTTTTCTCCAGGCTAACGCCTGCAGCCAAGGAACAGTCGGCCCCAGGCTTATCCCAAAGTCTGCAATCCAGACTCAACCGGGGACAACCGCTCGAGTCCAGGTACCATCAGGGTGAGAACCTCTGCCACTCTCAGAGAAAGAGGCCCAGACAGACCTCCCCGGAAACAGAGGATGAAGCAGCCAGTAGGCCGCCACCAGGGTACCGCTCCCCCAGTGCGAGGAAACCGACCCATAAACAATGGGAATCTCACGGCAACCAGTCTGGGGAAAGCAGGTCACGACTGGTAGGCAGGCCCACAAAAACCCCGTTGCACCCTGAGGTACAAGAATACCCCATTCCAAAAATCAAAATGCCCACCATCAAATTTGACGGGACGACAGATCCTGAAGACCACCTGGCAGCCTTTGAGAGCCACATGGGCATGTATGACGTAGATGATGCCATCTGGTGCAAAGTTTTCCCAACCACCCTGGTAGGGCTCGCACAGGGATGGTTCAGAGACCTCCGCCAGGGGTCAGTCAGGTTCTTCATAGAGTTGGCTGAAATTTTCCTCGAACAGTATGCCGGAAATAAGAGAAGACGCCTTACCCGTTTCGATCTCATGACCCTGAAACAGAAAAAGGGTGAGAGTGTGAGGGAATACATGAGAAGGTTTGATCTATCCTACCAGCAGGTTAGGGAGATCGATGATTCCACTGCCGCCTACGCCCTGACAATCTCCCTACTTCCAGGGGAAATGAAAAATCAGGGCCCAGCCAGAGACCTTGGCCATGGCCAGGAAGATTGCGGAAGGGTTCATTCTGCAGGAGGAGTTCCACGGCCTGACGGATACCCCTGCAGGCCAAACAAAGCCTCAAGGGGGACCGCAGGGTGGAAGGGGCAGAAGTGAGCCAGGCAAGCAAAGGGAAGAGGGAGACACTCCCAAGAAGGAGCGCACAGTCTACCAGCCCAGATTCGACAGTTACACTGCTCTGAACAAATCCAGGGCGGAGATCTTCGAACTGGAAAAAGAAACTGCTAAATGGAACCGCCCGAACAAACCTCGTAGCCCAAAAGGAGACCCCAAGAAATTCTGCACTTTCCACGACTGTATAGGCCATACCACCGAAGAATGTCGTCACCTGAAGGACGAAATCGAGAAGTTAATCAGGAACGGATGGTTGGCCAACTACGCAGCTAAGAATAAGTCTCAGAAGGAAGTGTCTGAAAAAACCCGAAGGGTCAGTGCAGAACCGCATGGTGATCCATGTAATTTCAGGGGGCACTGAGGGCCAGCTCAGTCGAAGAGGCCAAAAAAGACAAATGCGCGAACTAAAGAACCAAATCTGCTATGCTGAGAAAGCAGGGAGTCCAAGGGGAGTGACACTAAGCATCACCCCTGATGATGCAGGGCGCGTAGTGTACCCGCACAGTGACCCCTTGGTGCTGTCCCTAGAGATCAGCAACCACATTGTGCGGAGGTGTATGGTGGACACAGGCGCGTACACGAATTTGCTGTACAAGGACGCCTTCGAGAAAATGGGCCTGGAAAAGAGGCACCTGCGACCTGCTCCCGGATCGCTATACGGATTCAGCGGGGCAGGCGTGCTGCCCATGGGAGTCATAGATCTGCCCGTAACCTTTGGAGAAGGCTCTACTACCAAAAATGTCAGGGCAACCTTTGTTGTTGTGGATGCAAGATCTGCCTACAACGCCCTAATTGGCAGAGCCACCCTGGACGAAATCGAGGCGGCCATCTCCATCAGGGCTCTCACCATAGCATATGTCACTGATTTCGGGCTAGAAGGAAAGGTGCGTGGGGACCAGGAGTCAGCCAGACAATGCTACTCCGTGGCCCTACAAGAGCACGAAAAAGAAAGGAAAGGAAAAAGGAAGGCTGACAGTTCCCCCAACAGGGAGGGCGAGATCCCAGCCGAACAACCGGCGCCCGACCACCTGGAGCCAGGGGGCGAAAGCATGTTGGTAGATTTGGAACCAGGCAGACATGTCCTGATAGGAGCTGACCTGGAAAAATCCTACCAGGCTGAACTGGTCAAGCTGCTAAAAGAAAACAAAGACGTATTTGCCTATTCCGCAGACGAGATGCCCGGCGTTGATCCATCATGCATCGTTCACAAGCTGAATGTAAGCATGGATGCTCGCCCTGTAAAACAGAAGAAACGAAACATGTCTGCGGAAAAAGACGCAGCAATCAAGGAAGAAATTGACAAACTCTTGAAAGCAGATTTTATTGAGGTCTGTGACTACCCGGAATGGTTGGCGAACGTAGTCATGGTTAAAAAGTCGTCAGGCGCATGGAGAATGTGCGTAGATTTTACAAACCTCAACAAGGCCTGCCCGAAAGACTGCTATCCGCTCCCCAGAATCGACCAACTGGTAGACTCCACCAGTGGTTACTCCATGCTGAGCTTCCTAGACGCCTTTTCAGGGTATCATCAAGTATACTTGTGGCAGCCGGACAGGGTGAAGTGTGCGTTCATCACCAGTTCAGGCACCTACATGTACAAGATGATGCCATTCGGGCTTAAAAATGCAGGGGCTACATACCAGCGGTTGGTTGATAAAGTATTTGAAAAACAAAAAGGCAGAAACATCGAGGCTTACGTTGATGATGCCATCGTAAAAAGCAGAGAAGACAGAGAGCACCTGATAGACCTGCAGGAGACCTTCTGTTCCCTGCGCGCCTACAAAATGAAACTTAATCTGAAAAAGTGTACATTTGGAGTCCGCTCCGGCAAATTCCTGGGGTTCTTGGTCAGCTCTCGGGGGATAGACGCCAACCCTGAAAAAGTTCAGGCAGTTCTAGACCTTCCTGAGCCCAAGACCATTAGAGACATCCAGCGCCTGACGGGCCGCATGGCCGCCTTAGCGCGGTTCGTCGCCCGATCAGCAGACAAGGCCACTCCTTTTTTCAAGATACTGAAAGGGAACAAACAGTTCAAGTGGGAGAACGAGCAGAAAGAGGCCTTTGAGCAATTGAAGGACCATCTTAAGAGGCTCCCCACCCTGGCAAGACCAGTAGCAGGAGAAAAGCTTTTCCTCTACATTGCAGTGACCAATATAACTGTCAGCGCGGTCATCTTACGAGAAGAGGCAGGCGCCCAGCAACCTATATACTTTGTAAGTCATGCGCTGGGGGCAGCTGAGAAGAATTATCCGATGGTCGAAAAAGCCGCCTACGCAGTCATAGTTGCTACCAGGAAGCTCAGACCTTACTTTGACGCGCATCCAGTCGTAGTCCTCACCGACCAACCCCTGGAGAAGGTGTTGGAAAAATTTGAAAAATCAGGGAGATTGTTGAAGTGGACAATTGAGCTGAGTGGGCTAGGTATATCTTACCAGCCGAGAACGGCCATCAAGGCCCAAGCCTTGGCAGATTTTCTGGCTGAGTGCACCCATTCAGGGGAAGAAGAAACCCCTGCCAAGGAATGGATCGTGTATACTGACGGATCCTCGACAGCCAATGGCGCAGGCGCAGGCGTCGTGCTAACCAGCCCAGAAGGGGCTGACTTTGAGCATGCTCTCAGATTTGTTTTCCCAGCATCAAACAATGAAGCAGAGTACGAAGCAGTACTCGCAGGCGTCAGGCTAGCTAAAGCCGCAGGAGCAGAACGAATTGTC
Organism: Agrostemma githago; assembly: GCA_958450325.1. NCBI lineage: Eukaryota > Viridiplantae > Streptophyta > Magnoliopsida > Caryophyllales > Caryophyllaceae > Agrostemma > Agrostemma githago. The sequence continues at coordinate 7,702,047 of OY288249.1, read as the reverse complement.
CTGGCGACAGACTCCCAGCTCATCGCCAACCAAATCAATGGAGAATACGAAGCAAGAGACCAAGCAATGGCCACATACCTGGAGATGGTGAAGAGAGAGTTATCCGGCCTAAAATCGTATGAGGTCAAACAAATCCCCCGATCCCAGAACAACAGAGCAGACGCCCTGTCAAAACTGGCAAGCTCCAGTCTACAGGACATCCGGAGATCAGTGTGGGTCGACGTTTTACACGAGAAGTCCACTAACCCCTGTCAAACGATCAATACCGTGGAAGAAGAGCTGGAAAGCTGGATGACTCCCTTCATCCAGTACAAGAAGCATGGTATCTTACCATCGGACTCGTTACAAAAAAGGAAGATACAGGCTAAAGCAGCCTGGTTCATACTCATTGATGAAGAACTTTACAAAAAGTCTTTTACTTATCCCCTGCTCAAATGCCTACGGGCGGATCAGGCCGCTGAGGTATTGGAGGATATCCACTCACCAAATGGGTGGAGGCCGAAGCAGTGCCCAACATCACTGAGCCGGCGGTCAGGAAAGTGGTCTGGCGAAATATCATCACCAGATTCGGTCTGCCAAAGATGTTGGTATTTGACCATGGCAGGCAATTTGATAATGAGCCGCTGAGAACCTGGCTGGAAAGCCACAACATCTCAGTCGCCTACTAAGCTGTCTGTCATCCCCAAACCAACGGACAGGCGGAAGCAGCCAACAAACAGATCCTGAACGGCCTGAAGAAAATGGTGGATGACTGCAAGGGTAGGTGGGCTGACGAACTCCCCAGTATACTCTGGTCAATCCGAACTACCAGAAAAGAGTCTACAGGCCAAACCCCATTTGGTCTGGTATATGGAGCAGAGGCACTATTGCCAATTGAGGCAAGGATCCCCTCTCTGCGCTCCCTGCAGTACGACCGGGCTGAAAACGAAGCTGCAATGGGCGAAGCCTTGGACCTGTTGAATGAATTAAGAGAAGAAGCCAGTACCAACATCGCTGCCTACCAGCAGCGAATGAGGAAAGCTTTCAACAGCAAAGTGCGACAGAGGAATTTCCAGATGGGCGAGCTGGTTCTGAGAAAGACGCAGGCGATTGGGAAGTCAAGAGAACATGGAAAGCTGAGTGCCAACTGGGAGGGCCCATACCAAGTAACTCGGGTTCTGGGACCAGGCACGTACAAAATCGCCAACCTTGAGGGACAAGAGCTACATGCTCACTGGAATGCAGACACACTAAAGAAATATTACGTCTGAACAAGAATACAGGCAGTTTTTACTTTTACTAAAAAAAAGGCGGAGGACGGTCAAAAATGTCGACGGCTCCGACCACCCCAATGTCAAAAAGAATTTTTAAAGAGAAATGAGAAGATACAGATTTATACTCGTTGCCTGTTCACACTCGCGTCTCTCACACACAAACGAGCAGGGGGCAATTGGGGGAGGCCCCCCTGTTGCCGAAATTGGGAAAAGTGAACCCCCCAACGCAAATCAAAAGCCGCCCTGCTTACCTCTGGGCAGGCAGGGGGCAGGCCCCCTGGACTTTGGACAAAAGCCAGGGACATGCCGTACTAACAAGGACTGGGGGAAGGCCCCCCAACCTTGTATAAAAAACGCGAAAGCTACCCTGCTTACCTCTGGGCAGGCAGGGGGCAGGCCCCCTGGACTTTGAACGAAAAGCCAGGGACAGGCCAGGCTAACAAGGACTGGGGGCAGGCCCCCCAACCTTGTATAAAAAACACGAAAGCTACCCTGCTTACCTCTGGGCAGGCAGGGGGCAGGCCCCCTGGATTTTGGACAAAAGCCAGGGGCAGGCCAGACTAACAAGGACTAGGGGCAGGCCCCCCAACCTTGTATAAAAAACACAAAAAGCCACCTTGCTTGCCTCTGGGCAGGCAGGGGGCAGGCTCCCTGGACTTTAAACAAATGCCAGGGGCAGGCCAGACTAACAAGGACTGGGGGCAGGCCCCCCAACCTTGTAAAAAAGTGAAACAAACAGGAACCCTCCTACCTACAGGCAGGCAGACTGCGAATCAAGTTCATGAGGAATCAAAATGTACAAAAGCAAACAGAAAATTCACATATAAAAGAAAAAGTAGTGTCAAAGGAATACAGGACAAGAGTTTTCAAAGCAAATGGCTACAATCAAGAGTACGGCAGCCGGCCACCAAAGGGCTCGGCGCGCAAAGAAGTAAAGAAATTAAAGCGTTGGCACAGGCGCAGCAGGGGACGAGCAAGAGCCCTCTGAGGAAGACTGCCCTCCATGTTAAGCAGGGGGAGCGTCTGGGCCGGAAGCAGCAGCTCCCTCAGACAGCCTGCGCATTTGAGCTTCATCCTTAGCAGTATAAAGGGCTCGGAAAGCATCTTCGTCAAAACCAGGGAACATCTCCCTGACAGCTTCCATGACAACCCCCAAGCAGGAGTTAGCACCATTAACGAAGCCCGCAAATACAGCCGTTTCCACCTCCTGAAGAATCTCATCCCTCTCTTTCTCCCAATCCTCGGTCTTCGCCGCCAGATCGCCGAGGGCCGCCTGCAGATCAGAGTTTGCCTTGGAAAGGCGCTCCCCGAGGTCAATAACGCTCTTCTTAGCATGGTCCAGTTCAGCCAAAGCCTTTCTGGCCTGCTCCAATTCAGCAAAGGCCTGCTGTGCTCTCTTGGACTCCTCCCCCAGGCGGGACACTTCCCTGGTAGCCTTCTCGCTCTCAGATTTCCAGTGGATCGCCTGACCCCTGGCCTCTTCTAGCTCAATCTCCTTTTTCGCCAGCTGATCCTTCAGGCTAGCAATGAGAGCAACGTCCCTCTCGACCGCAGAAAGGCGGTCAGAGTTGGACAGTTCCTCATCACTCAGGCGACTGAGGGCAGCCAGCTCTGCGGAAGCCTGCATAATTCGGGAGGTGCGCTTAATGTACTGGGTCACTTGACTGGTAGCAGACTTGACAGTCTTGAGAAGATGGTCTGTTAGAACTGCCCCTGAGTCGGAGAGTAGGGCGGAAACATCTTGGCTGTCGCCTGCATTATAGTGGAACTCAACGTTCTCCTCAGAGAAAAGGGTGGCGGGAATCTCCGGAGCAAGACGCTTGGGTTCAGGCGTGGAAGTCTCCAAGTCCACCACCTGGTCAGCACTGGGAGCCTCCCGACTCCTCTTTCTAGTCAGTGCCCGGGGGGTACTCTCCCCAGTCTCCTCGGAACGTGCGGCCCGCGACCCCGGGGGAATCTGAACCCCTGCTGAAAGGCCCTCTTGCCTGCCAACAGGCGAAGGGGTAGCCTCGAAAGCAATCGCCCTCGCAGCTGGAGAGGGGGTGGCCTCAGAAACCGCCGTCTTGGCAGGCGTGACTCGAGGAGGAGGGGGAAGCCTTGGTCTACTGAATGACAGGCCCTTCAAATGCTTTATCAGATTCTTCTCGCCTCTCTTAAAACCAGGGGGAAGAGAAGGGCGACTTTGGATAATAGTGAGATTCTCGTCCAAGCCCAGGCGTCTCACCTCCCCTTTTCTCCAAATAAAAGTGGCAAGAGCTGCAGGACAAACAAACAGGCTGTCAAGGCATTTTCAAAAGAAAAAAGAGTAAGAAGGAATCACCAGCACTCCTGAACTACCTTTATCTAGACCCAGATTCATGCCCAACCGGGTCAAATAATTGTCAGTCGCTATAAGCTCCGCATGAGGGAGCCATAAGGTGGGGCCATACACCCCATACTTGTTAGTGTGGCCAGCAAAGTAGGCCGTCAACTCCTTCTCCTTCTCACTTAGCTTAACCTCCAAGGCCTTTCCACCCACGCCAGGGTGGTACTCCTCAGGGGTCTCCATCCTGGTGTGGACATGATTCCTGAAATGACGAGGAATCCTCCACCCATGGATGTTGTGTATGTAAAGGAAGTTGTTCTTCCAGTCCCTCAAGCTGTCCATACCTGGCCACACCAAACAATGTCCCTTCTGCCTCAAGAGGGACCAATAACCAGGGGAGCCCGTACTCCCAGAAGAAACCATCTGTAAACCCACCATAGACCGCAGGGCGTCGATGGAAGGCTCTATGCGGTGGAAAAGACAGGTCCAGACATATGAGATCAGCGCCCTGACAGCTGTGGCTGTCAGCTGGGCGATGGCGACATTCATGCGCCTGAAGATCTCCTCTAAAGCAGGATGGAGGGGAAAGCGAAGGCCAAACTCTAAACATTTATGGTAAACCGCTATGCACCCATCCGGGGGGTTGCATACAGTATCCTTTTCGCCGGGGACAACAACTGTATACCTCTCCCCGAAGTTATAGAGCCGCTCAATCACAACGGCGGCGTTCTTAGCAAGGATCGTCTCCCGATTTTTCGGGTCAGGGAAAGTACTCAGAGGGATGCGGTATTTAGCCTTGTCTAAATAGTAAACCCTACCCCTTTCCCGACGAACGAGGGGGCCGGAAGTTCGGAAAGGGTTAACTTCCAACGCCTCGTCGTCCGAGTCGATAGCATCAAATGAAGGGGGGTCAGGAGAATTACCGCCCCCACTGCCCGCCGAGTGTTCTTCCTCAAGACTAACCTCCCTAGAGGAGGAGGCAAAATCCATCCCTTCTCCCCTCTTTGATGGGTCGATAAGGGGCAAAATCCTTTCATGGGTTCTAGACATGTTACTCTAAAAAAGATGCGGAAAAAAGGAAATCGAAGAGAGAAAAAGAATGGAGAATGAAAATCTGACCTAAGATCGCCTGACAGCACGTCACAAGCCCGAAGAAAGAGTCTCTCAGGGAAAAGGGGGTGCAAGGTAGGATACGATCCGTCAATACTCAAGGGTTTTTGACAAGACAAAGAGAATGAGGGAATGTCGAAAGAAAAGAAAGATTGGAAAAAGTGAAAGAATGAATGACTGATCGCTTTTATAGAAAGAAAGGCATGCCAAGAGTCGCCCAACCCTCAGGAATTCACCCAAGGGCTGCGGTCCACGTGTCGCCCCTAGGAAGGTTTGCTCTAGGCAGCTTCCCAAGAAAAACCTCGGGAGGACCAAAGGGTGTCAGAAGATTGGTCACCCTATGACGTCCCCCCTAAAAAAAAAAAAAAAAAAAAAATCGCAACACACAAACGTATCGCCTGATCTTCATTTCATTAAGCCTTACAAAGGAAAGTTACATCTTAAGACGGATGCGAAAAGAAAAATACATAAGGCCCAAAGTTCCGGCCTGACAGAAATCAAACGCCCCGCCACGCAGGCCTAGTCATCGCCCAAATCTGGGGAACAATCCCCAGGGCTGCCTGGACTCCCGAGAGCCGAACCCCAGTCCCAGTCTGGGGAGCCCTGGAAAGGGTCATCAGAAGCTCTGTCTTCATCCCTGTCGCTCAGGCAGCCAAGACCCTCGCTGTCATCAGAGTCATGGCTGCTATCTTCCCAGTCCCTTCCAAAGGGAATGGCCCGGGACTCGTCGCAGGTGCGACAGCCTGTCTTCTTCACAGGCGAAGAGGGACCTGACGCCAAGGAGGAATCAGTGTCAGAGTTGGGGTCAAATTGCTCAGGGTGCAGCCATGGAAAGCACTCATGGCATCCCCTGTCATAACAGCCCCCTCCCTGGGAGCAACGCCTAAACCTAGGCGCAGCAGGAGGCGAGGACCTCCTAGGGCGTTTGCCCATCCTAACAGAGGCCTTCTGACTCCTCCGGCGAAAATGAAGTCGTGAACGGCGACTCCGGCGAACAGCTAGGTAAGCAGCACGAGCATATCGAAGCCTCCAAAAACCTCTGAAGATGAAAGTAACATGCCTAACTCCACGACGAGTTACACTTTTTTTGATCCAAGCCATGATTAAAGACAAAGAATGAAGATTGGAAATGGGTCATAAAAATAGTGAGGGAGGATGCAATTTATACAGAAAACAGAAGCAGGACATTAATGGTGCCCCAACCACTTCCGCAGGGAAGAGAGCCAATCATCGAACTGGCACACTGCCCAAAAATTCTCTAGGCAAAGGAGGGTAATCATAACAAAAGACGTTTGAACTCCCTGCGTGCCCAGAGAAATTAAAGCATGTTCCCTCGGGAACATGCGACACATTTAATGCAAATATCCAAGGAGACAACCTCCCGCCGTCCCAAAGCAAGACGTCGCCTGCCGAGCAGGAACCCCGCTCCTCCTCAGCCGGCGAGGGCCAATTGATGGGAGTCGGTTGCCCGCCTTTGGCCGCCTGCCAATCAGGCCCCAGGGCGACCAGTCCCAGAAGGAGGAAAGGTCTGCCCAGCAGCCTTTCCGTCAAAGTCATTGAAATCTCCAAGTGTGGCCCTAATCCCTTGAGCCATCCGCCAAATAGAGCAAACCAGGCCTCCCGCCTGCTTCCCGGGCGTCCCCGCCTGAACAGAACCGAAGGAGAACCGAGGACCCATCTGTCATTTTGCCTAAGGTAAGGGGAAATGGGTGGACAAGGTGAGTCCACGTGTCGCGCCAACATCCACCCATTTCCCTCCTCTTCTTTCTCTTTTCCTCTCTCTTGTGGGAAGGTATAAATACTTACCCATTTCCCACATAAGAGGGGTTGAATTTTCTCTCTCTAGACTCTTACTCCTAAAAACGCCACCTAGTTCCTCACGAACTAGGTTCGTCAAGGCATTTCACGGACTGACTTAGGCATCGGAGAGGGTTTCCTCGGACAACCTCCGAGGCCCTGTGCGTTCATTGTGCAGGGAGCAGGCCATTTCCGCCGGGAAGGTCCGATCAAGGGAGTGAGAGAAAGGGGAGACCAAGGAAAATCAAACGATCGGTTGTTCATCATTAACCCAATTATACAGCCCGGATCGTAGGCCGGGTGAATTGTTTCCGTGACCGGAACAGATATATTTTCGGTAAAGGATTATTAAGGATGTCAGTTGATCATAAGTAGAAACACTTTGACAATTTGACTATTCGGGATAAGAACGTCAAGGTTATTTCGGATACTTTCTAGAGATCTTTGTTCTTACATTAAAAATTGCACCATATGAAGGTTTAAATATGTATGATGTATTATGTGTGCAGAGTAAGATCTTAGGGCTTGATAGGAGTATGATTATTCACACTCTTTCCTAGATAACTCTAGAAGTAATTTTAGAATTGCAGCTTGTTTTTTTGTAGATAAAGGTATGTACAACAATACTATTGGTTGACTATAATGTAAATTATTTACACCTAAGGTATGTCCAACTAATTAAGAATGTTTTTCGTTTTAAGGTAATAGTTAGACTTAAGGATAATCAATAATTATTTTGTTGTATAACTTTATAAGGATTAGGGGTAATATATAAAGTAATGATCCCACACGCAAGTTACTTTAAGACGGATAATATGGGTTCATTGAGGTTATTGAGTTTGGGGGAAAGAAAAGGGACTTATGGACATGATCCTACGTCTCATCATAAAGGATCGCAAGATCATTTTAATAAAAAAACTCAAATACCTCAAGAACAATTGTTATTAAGGAAATTCACTAAGGAAGGATGAATGCAGTTTCATAAGATTACATTGTTTTCATGTCATAACTGACATATTACGGTGTAATAACATATTTATATATTGCATACATTCAAGAGTAAGAGTTAGATGATGAAACGGTAGCAAAGGAATCATTCAGTATTTTACCGAATCATTGAAAGTTCTAACTAATACATGTGAATTTGTATATGTCATCAATAAAGTATTAAGTTATTCGACAATAAAGACACTTTGGAATTATTTCATTTAATCGTTTCATTACCTAAAAGTATAAATCATATTGGTTTCAAATGGTTATTTGTTGCCAAGATAGACTTATTCGGTAATGAGACAGTAAAGTTTGTCTTGTCAATAATGGCTATAAAGACAGTTGGCATATCCGGTTATATATATATATATGGAGTTACATTGGATGAATGATAAAGACAAGTTTGTCAATAGTGACATTGATAGACCCATTGTTGCAGATACTGGAAATCTTGGCTCAATAGATTCAAGGTAAAGTTTCTGCAAATTAAGGTGAATAATCATCTAATGAAAACTCAAATAAGGTTTTCCGTCGAAGAGTACATCAATCTACCATGATAGCATCATCATTTGGTTTTGTATGGATGTGGTACATGATTGTAGATACTCAAGATTCAGTGGGAGTATGAAAATATATATCAAGTTTTATATCCTTTCAGTAAATGAGACTAATGCAGTTTCATTGATGTCCTTAAGGAAAAATTCATTTAGAATACATAGTATTACTTAAATCCATGTACTTCAGAATATTTTTCATGGGTTTAGTAGTAAGGTATAATTAACTTATTTTGTACATGTTTGGATATTGTGTACATTCTATAGTTTAATTGATAGATATTAAGGGAAATCAGTAGGATATTGAGATCCACTAAGGGCAGCCAAATATTGTTTGTCATTTATATTTGGAGCAAAACAATGTTATCATATAAAGGAGATCGATTCAGGTTGAGATAATTCGGCATTTCGACTCCTAATTGGTAATGCTTATTTGTCACAAGGCTGCAAATTAAGTTCGGTATTGAAAGACCATTTAAGTTATTTGTGACAACTTGACGGTTATTATAGTTTCAAGGAACATAACAACTGATCTATTGTTATGGAAACAATTCAGAGTGAAAGGCGTCTAAGATATGTTTGTACAAACTCCATTTTTGCAGATCCGCTTACTAAGGAATTACCACCCACGGTCTTTCTTGAGCATATTGCTCAAATGGGTGTTTCGGTTCTAAAGATATTCAAGTTAATAAGTGGGAGTTTGTCACATTAGACACATTATGGTATACGGTTATTCAGTTCTGCAGAAATAAGGTTTACAGTTTTTCAGTTTCACTCTGCTCATTTGGTTGATCTCACTAAGGTTTAAGGTGGACCAGTTGGAAATATGCATATTTGGATCACATTCGGTTGCCGTTTTCATGCTACACACCTATACTAGATATGTCGTTAGTCATGTTTGCATATGTGATCATTGATGGGTCCTGTTACGACAAACTGTGGCAAAGGCCGCTTTCGTTCTATGTACATATGATTAATGGACCAAATTGCATAAGACGGTTAGAATGTTTGATAGCACTATTGAGCTCATACGGTTATAATGAATACAATCTTCAGTGTCCTACATATACTAGTATATGACCCAAGTGGGTGATTGTAAGAATTATGGGTCTAATACAATATATGTGGACAACATTATTTGGACATATTGTATTTGTTAGCTATCATTAAAGTTGAATCCAAATACGTGATCCGTCATAATAAAAATACTACGGGCTTATTTACGTCTTATAAAGTATGGGTCGGATACTATAATAGTGTAGAGACCCATTATGGCTTTAAGTGATATATGATGGACTTATCCACTAAAGGCGACTGATATAGGTCATCAAGGTTTAACCACCCCTCCCTATATATAGTCGGGGTTACGATCCCTGACAGCACACTTTTGACCTAATCTCACAGATATCCCATCGGTATGGAGAAACTCAAGAGGCGAGTGTGTCCGTTAGAATACTATAATCGGGTGATTCCCATTCCACCTCCCTTCTCCAACTGAGTCAGGTACACTTCCGCTATTCGATATATACTAATTAATTGGTCAGATGAAATCTAAAAACTGCAACCCAGAAACAGATGAATAAATATTAGGTGTCCATGACAAAATTAAAAAAGAAAAACATGGAATTGAAGGAAGAAAAGGGGAAAAGGATGGCAACTTTGAAACAATTACAGGGTTTGTGTTGCCGGGTCCAATCTAGAGAACTCTCCTAATCTCCTTTAATTTTGTCTCCTAGAAATTATTATATCTCACTCAAATGGGGTCCCTTTTTTCTGTATACGGTAGAAATGGGGTTTTCTATATCGAGGGAGAAGTCGGCAGAAATAACGAATTTTGAAGGAGGGAAGTGGTGAAAGTGTATGGTTATCACGTAAGTGGCATGTGTGTGTTGAAGTGAAGATACACATCTCGATTACGGTATGTATATGATATGCTAAAGGAAATCACAGAACATACACATCTCGATTATGGTATATGTCAACTGAAATCAAACTATACATGATGAACATACCTTGGAAAGTAGATTCGTGACAAGAGAGATGGAGAGATTGCGCAGGAGTTGGCGAACAGAAGCCGGACGCAAAGCGGAGAATGGAGGACGGGAAGACATGTAGGGTTACAACCATTAAACCCAAGGACTTGTTACGAGTATTAACCGAAAAGACAAAAGAAGAGAGATAACAATTATACCATATTTGCAGCGGAACAGCGTATTAATAAGAAGTATAATAAACTCAGAAATATATATAATCTCCACGGACAGAATAAATAATCTTCACGGACAAGAATAAATAATCTCCACGGACAGAATAAATAATCTCCACGGACAGAATAAAGCACTCCAAACGTGATGCCTCCTTTGGTATCCACACCGGTACAGAACTGCGACGTATATGTTAGTATAAAGGTACGTGAGACCGTCTCACAACTTCTCTCTATATCTCTCCTATAACTCTTTATAAGATGAATATACTATGAGCCAATACTCTTTTTTTTTCCCATATTGGTCCATCTTATGAACCTCCTTATATGGGAGATGAGAGGGTAGAATTAAGTTATTTCCATAACTCTAATTACCATAATTAGATTATTATTATAACTCTAATTACCCTAACCTGACAACGCAGATGGGTCCGTATTACTACTGACCCGATATACTTAATATATTAATAATATCCCGTACATATTGTGTGTGACTCAATGGGCCCACTTAAGACTACCAGACACGTAACTCATTTACATGTCAACCCGACATCGACCTCTAGCAAGGCATATCAGATACATATACTTAAGCGGGTTAGTTCGTATAGGATAGTGGACATAAGTCCTTCAGTTTCCCACTTGTACATGTCCTCTCAAGAACGGCGTTAAGTCTCTTTGCTACTATTGTCTCCAATTGAGAATAAGGTAAGAAGAAGTGTCATCCTCGCATGTCTCAATCTTTTACTCAAATCTCTTAGTTGACTTGTTAAAAGAGCAGATAGATGACTGATGCGTAGATTTGTCGTCGATCCTACACCAATTAAACCAACTATCCTAACTAGTAGCTAGGGGCAAGTCGGGTCGGTCCACGAAGACGGTAGAGAAAAGACTAGAGTATGCTTAGGTTTAAGACAGAGTCACAAGAAACAATGAGGGAAGATATTTTCTTTTGAGTTTGGATAAGACTAGAAACTAAGTTAAACAAAACTAAATGATTCGAATAGGAATGAACTAAAGCAAACAACTATAACAATATCTAAAATGGAGATGAAATCAAATAGGTAAAGGAGTAGGGTTAGATCGAGTTCATAGACGTAATAGGCTAAGGGAAAACGAGGATCAAAGTGTCATCTAATCACTAAGGCAAGCTCGTGCTCTCGCAACTAAACGAACCCAACGATTCATGCAATTGAACACCCAAAACATGAAAAGTTCATCACAAGTCAAGCAAACATCAAGAGAGAAGCAACAAGTAGAGTAGTATGGCCACTACCACCCTAACAAGCAATTTATCAAACACCCAACATGCAAAACTAGTGACAAGCAATAAAGACTCAACTTTTAACCATGCTTAACCTTAATCACCCATAATTAACGTCTAATCCCCCTACTAACCCCACAAAAAGTCTACTCACTCATGACTAAACTAATACTAACATAACCAAAGGAAAATAACACAAAAGCTAAAACATTCATTATGCAAGATAAACAAGATAAACAATATTCAAGAGATAAAGATTGAAACTTTAATGAATAACTAAGAATAAAAGGAAAGAGATTAAGGAAATTATACCAACACAAATATGAAATGGAAAGATTGAAACTTTGCATAAAATCCAACCCAAAAGATGTTCAAAGTTGTCAAGATTGAAACATCTAATACAAGCCTTCAAGTATCCAAAGTATCAACTAAGATTACCACTAGATTAATGCTAAGTAGGAGGTAATTAAGGAGAGTTTTGAACTAAGGTTTATCTAAGAGGCACTATTTCTCTCTAGGGTTTTGTGTCTCTTTAAAATGATTACAAGAGGGGTATATATAGTGTTCCACAAGTGAGAGAAGTGAAAGAAAGGAGCGGACTAGGAGCTGAGTCCTTCCCGACCGGGAAGGAATGGTCCCGATCGGGAAGAAACGATGGTCCCGACCGGGATGACACGAACCCGATCGAGACGGCTTCACAGAGGGGGCTGTTTTGCTCCATCCTTCCCGAACGGGAAGGGCTCGTTCCGTCCGGGAATCTTCCTCTTTCCTGACCGGGAAGGTATGGTCCCGATCGGGATGGGTTCTGTTTTGCTCTTCCTTGGCTTCTTATCGATGCTCGGTGCTCCGGATATCATTAAGTGGGCCCTAGGGGACTCGGGATCGAGTCTAAGCCACCGAGTCATCGCCGCTTCTCTTCTTTGGCTCCATATGCATCGGAAATGAGTCGAAAAAGTTCCGTTTCTTCAAGATAGCTCTAGGAACCTAAAACAAGCTAGAAGAAGCGTAAGTAGCCTCGAAAACCGCTCCAAGGAGCGATTTCATAAGAGAAACCGGGACTAAACACAAGAAATAATCAATACAAAACACACTTATCAACTCCCCCACACTTAACCCTTACTCGCCCTCGAGTAAGCACGAACTAACTAACTAACTAACTAGAAAAAGAACTACTATCCGAGTGGGTATTAGCGCACCCTACGCCCTTTCAACTCACGCCGAAGTGTTTATGAGGTAAAACACTCCTCGCAAGACAAGTGAGGTCTTGTGACAAAAATGGTGGATACGCCTCGCACACGAAACAAACAAGCAGACGAACAAACAAAAAGAGACGTATCCAAACTAAGAAAAACACCGAGTTCCTCATCAAAACGGTGGGAAGACTCCGGTTATGAACCCAAGGCAAGTGAAACATTCCCAAGTTAGCTACGCAAGAAGGAAGTGACACAAATTCTAATAGTATGACGGCTAAGCAACAATTAAATTGACAACTTGCCTAAGTCCTTCTAATCTACTAAGGGAAATTTACACCAAGACGATAAATGGAGTGGAAAAAGGATGAACTCCGGAGTGAGTCGACACTGTAGGTAAGTGTGATTTCATTCTCCAAGCAAAGCCTAGAGGGTCGTCCCAAACTCAAAGTAACCAACTAGTCCAAACAAAAAAAAAGGGAAAAATGTTAAGCAAAGAGGAAGACAATCGAATAGTCGCCGCTATCTTCCTTCCTCGGGACTTGGTCCATTGGTAGGCCCTTCACGGCGACGCATCGACAAAAGGCTAGGTGAAAAGAAGGATAATCGAATAGTCACCGCTATCTTCTTTCCTCGGGACTCGGTCCGTTGGTAGGCTCTTCACGGTGACACATCGACAAGGGAAAAGGTTTATTGTTTTTGTTTTGTTTTTGGGAATGTTTTTGAGGTTTATTCTTTGACTTTGGGCTAACACACTTTCTTTCATTCTTGATCTTCTTCTCCTCCCCTTAAGTCAATCAATTGGGGGCAAATTTTTGGGCATTTTCCTTCGTTTTTTTTAGCCCCATTCTTTCTCGATTGGCTTGCCCATGACAACGTCTAAATGCAACTTGCCAATTACAATATGCAAAGCTTATTAAACGGAAATGGAGGAATGGTGGGAAAGTAGGTAAGTTAGGTGTGCACCCCTTCCTAACCCACAAAAAGGTGAAAAATTTGGACTAGAAAGCGGTTACTTGAATAAGGTCACCTAAGGAAATGAAACCCGGACACCAAGGCCTAACACTCCGGGGGTGGTCAAGGTGGTCAAGTGCAAATCTCGATGTAAACACTTAGTAGAAAAGATGGACTCAAGGCAAAAGGTCAATATAATCCTTGATTAAAGGTCATCCTAATAGAATAAAGTCCACAAATCAAAATGCGACGATAACTAGGAAATTAGAGACACTTGCACCTAAATCACACAACCGAGTTTTCGAAAAAGAAACACTTTACTTATACCTAACACAAACTATACAAGACGAAGACAAGAGAGAAAGAAAACACAAAAAGAAGAAAAGAAAAGTAAGAGTAAACATACACAACAATTAACAAACACCACCCCTTACATTCCAAACAAGTTGCTTATGTAACCCAAACTTCACAAAGCTCCACCCGAGCCACCATCAACACAAACACAATCTCCAAACTCCGCGACGGAAATAGGAAAAAGGGAAAGGAATGATATTACCGAGCTTTTGTAGAGCTTTCCGAAATTGATGGTCGTCGAGCAACCTACAAGGAAAAGAGGAGGCAAAACGCACACAAACAACAAATATACATAACACAAACAAAATAAGACACAAAAGAAAATATTTTTGGGATTTTTTTTTTCTAATTTTTAGGGATTTTTCGAATTTTTCGAAAGAAATTAAGAAAAATGAAAAAGAACTATCACTCCCCCACACTTAAATCGAGCAATGTCCCCATGCTCGATCGACAGTGTGTGGAAGACACAAAAGAAAAGAAAATAAAAATAAGGTGAAATAGACTAAAGATGAAGAAAATGTAGAGGGTTTCGGGCCTAGGTGTAATCACGTCACCTAGACCCGAGCCAAGAAAAGATATGGAAGGGGGAAAGGTAAAAAGAAACAAAAAAAAAATTGAAATGGGAGGGGAGGACTAGGTGTAGTCACGTCACCTAGCCCGGATTCCGCCCGATTTCCACTAAATTCTACCAATTTTCCTAAAAAAAGAAAAATAAAATAAAAAAGAAATAAAAAGAAATAAAAATTAAGTGAACTAACAAATTATCGTTTGGATTTTGAAGTAACTCTTGACGTAATCAAGTCGTCAAGAGTCACCGGGAGCAATTTCTCAAAAGGGCCCCGAGGGCCACCAAATCATAAAAATGAGGGGATGCATAAGGGACGAGCAACAAAAACGGAAAAGAACGTTAGTCGCCTTACCAAGTGGTTAGAAACCGACATATCTCCATCGTTCAATAGTCAATAGTTATCGGGCTCGTCGTCATCCTCCTCCTCACTTCCATTACCGTCATCATCATCATCACTATCTTCTTCTTCCTCTTCTTCTTGTTCACCGGCTCCATAATCACCCTCCCCCCTATTCGCATCAAATGCATCTTCGGCCTCAAATTCTTCGTCATCCACCATAGCGCCACTACTATTAGGATTAACGAAGTCCGGAAAGTAGTTGGGCCTATACCACGAGGGGAGATAGCCTTGCGGATTTATATAGCCTTGTTGAGCCAAAAGATGATAACCGGGGTATTGAGCATAGTAGTTATCCCTCCGCCCCTCGTATTGCCCAAGATGTAGAGCATCGAGCATAGAGGCCATTGATGCATCGGTCGGCGGATGAGGATAGACAAACGGGGTACATGGTGTATAAGGGGGGATATCAACAAAAGCCGGTCGCGGGTGGAATGGGTAAGGTTGAGTGGGGCTACGTTGATGTTGATGTTGTTGGTGGTGGTGTTGTTGTTGGGGTTGTTGTTGTTGGGGTTGTTGTTCTTAGGGCTCCGTAGTGGACTGCGGGGTACGTGAGGAGGAGGCACCGGGGTCACTTCCAACAAAGGGGATTAAGAAGTTAGGTTCTTGGACCGGGATGGTGGATCGCTCCAAAGGCGCAAGGATCGAGAGTGTATTACATGGTAGGAAAAAATGTGCCCGACCCGCCGTGTTACATTGGTACTTTTTATGCACCTTGTCATACACAATCCATCTATGGTATCGAGCCAAACGGTCCTCATCTATTCTTGTGTCCCCCGGTACGGGGATCAAGCCTTCCTCCCAAAATTCCGCACTAACCCTCTTAGCTAAATGAGTAATAAGTCCCCCAATGACAATTTCTTTCATATCACTAGTAGAAAAAACCCCTATCGTGACGATGCTATCGTGGCGGTTCTAACGAAAACGACATATTAGGTATAAGTTATAGGTGGGAAAGGCCTTTAGTGACGGTTTTTTGAAAAAATGACTCCATAGACTGCTAGATGTGGTGACGGTTTTATTTTAGAACCGACACTAAATGTTTTTGTGGCGGTTTTATTCACAAGCGACGTAAAAAGTGACACAAAAAAGTGATACTTTTCGTGGAGGTTTTATCTTAGAACCGACACTATATGTTTTCATGGCGGTTCTATTTACAACCGACGTAAAAAATGACACAATAAAGTTCTTCTTTTGGTGGCGTTTTATTTTAGAACCGACACTATATATTTTTGTGGCGTTTCTATTTACAACCGACGTAAAATAAAAGTGACACAATAAATTAAAGTGCTTCTTTTGGTTGCGGTTTTATTTTAGAACCGACACTAAATATTTTTGTGGCGGTTATACTTTCAACCGACGTAGAAAGTGAATAAAGTGCTTCTTTCGGTCGCGAATTTTTATAATCGACACTATAAGTTTTTGTGGCGGTTCTATTTCAACCGAGATAAAAAGTGACACAATAGCGACGGTTTTATTTTTGTATCGACACAAGGGATTTTTTTGACGAATTTAAAAATAATCGTCCTTATAAGAAAATAAGAAAATTATATATGTGCGGATCCTTAAAAAAATAGTTACTGTTAAAACTAGACACGGGTACTCCAAAACGGGTCATGGCCAAAACCAGGGTCGGATTTAGGTCTCGGTATTTGGGCTATAGCCAGAAATGTTATTACAAGTTTGACAGATGTGCAGCTAATAGCAGGGAAATATTGTAGTTCAGTTGGTTATGATCGATGTCATTTTGTTGGGCAGGACTAGGGTTCGAGCCTTGTTGCAGTTCAGTTTTTTTTAATTTCTTTGTTGTCAGCTATCTTGCTACTTGCTAATTTTATTTCCATTTTCATAGACCAATAAATAAATCTTTCCTATATTTTAATGTCCATCCTATAAAATTACTTTTATGCAACAAATAATTATAATATTTGATTTTAAAAAATATACATCTAAGTCGAGTTATTTGGTATAATTATATTAGTCATTAATCAGAAATAGTTAATTGAAAAAAATTAATCGCACTAAGTTACATTTATTTTCTATCCAAATTGTCATGTTAGACAATCTCATATAATCATATTGCGAGATTGTCTCACGTGAGACCTCCTATTTTTTATATTCATATTCATTTAGTATAATCTTTGATTACATCAGTTTAATTATATTTTTGTGTTGACCATCTAGTATTTGATGATGATGATGATGATTATAATAGCAGTCGATATTCAGCGGGATACTATGTCTCGGCTGAACCGTTTTATGTTTCAACCGTTCGTAAATCTAGCCTCAGATACATTTTATTCTTGAATCCGCTTTTGGTTTATGATACAATTAATTTAATTTTACTTGTAATTGTATCATTAGTTATCGAGGACAAATATATTTTAATAGTGACATTCATTGATTCATCACATTTCCAATATCACAAGTTATAGTATACAACCATTGTACCGTGAGACAAACCTTTAAACTAGAAATTTGTAAATAGTGATCATTATTTAATACGAAAAAAGTGGTAACTATTTATCTTAAAGTGGTAACTAACTAACCTAAAATGGTGACTTTCATCAAGTACGGTACAACGGGAGAGGTTATTCATAAATTTTTACTATTATCGCATGCATTGTGTAACAATTTCATCAAGTACGGTACAAGGGTAGTATTTAAGCTTTCTTCTTTGTCGTAAGGTACAACGGTTATACACTATATTTTGTGTTCACGAAAAAATAAAACTTTTTTTCTCTCGGTCATTTGTTTACTTTTATATTGTTATATGTATTTATTTAAATCAAATGTGAATAAATAACGGAGATGGAGGGGTATAATTTTGTATGTGTACCTCATTCTGAAATTTATAATCCTTTTTAAAACGATCTCTTAAAAAGTCGTGAATTTGTACGGGGCTTAAATTAGTTGAGTACTACGAGCCATAAGTATGAAGAACAACTACTAACTAGTACGATATATAAAATTCGGCCTCGGGTACAATAAATCTCTCTAAACCAACCCACGATTCCCAAATTCTGTCTGAACTCGACATGAGTGACCCAATTGCCACGTCGTAAAATGATATCATTCATTTGTTTGTCGAACTACCCACAACGTTCTCAAATTTTTATAATCTCGGAAAAACACATTTTGACCCGAAAGCCTGCCGATACGGACCGGCCCAAACCACGATCACTTCTAATTAAATTAAAACCTAATTAGTAATTTTTGCATTCCAATTAAAACCTAATAATTAGTCCTAGTAGCATATAACTACGTAAAACTGTCATCCCTTCACCTCATTAACATCACGCACAGATACTTCTGGCACTACCCCACAACCCTACCTCTCCCACTGCTCTCCCACCCTAGCATAACTGTGCCTCTGCGTACTACTACTGCATTTCCTCCTTGCACAACGCTGCTGTGAGACCTGCACCGTCATCAATTTCGCTGCTATCTTGTTCGCTACTGCACCATACTTCATTCTGCCCTGTTCGTTTTTGTCCAGAACGTATCAACCTCGTTTGAAATCTTGCACCTGGTATTGTTCCAAATTCTCAATGTTAATACTTGTTCTTGCATTTAATTTAGTTTTGTTTTTGTGTTCAGTCTTAACATCATAGAATGTTAGTAATAAATTAAAACTATTTCATAATAATTGAAGTATTTAAATAAGTATCGATCGTCATAAATTCATAATCGACTGAATTTTACTGCATATGACACACAAAAAAAGCATGTTGACACAAAGCTACTGATCTCTTTTTTGTCTGTTCCTTCTTATTCTGTGCAAAATTGAAATGTTTCTGCCATTAACTCCTCATATCCTTCTTAATATGTGTTGTTATGTGTTGAGGGCTGTAGATTTAATTATATTGGTGAAGAAATAAACAACTACAAAAATAAGTAAAATACCCGTTATGAAATAATCAAAGAAAATGGTTCATGGTAGGCTGAAACAATTAGTAGCATCCGCTTGGAATAATCTCTGCCTACACGAATAATATACTCCAGTCAAGGTATAATAATAGATAAAAGTAGGTCGTTTCAAAAAATATGGAGGCCCAGTACAAAATTAATGATGCGCTAATAGTAGCACGTCACGAGGAATCATGTATTTAACACAAAATATCACTTGAATCTCGTCATTTGATAAATCGAATATAGAAAATTTTTGACGGTTGAGATCAGTCTAATTGACGCACATAGGATAGGAAAAGATTAAGATATTAATTACATATTTACATACATAGGAATTGAATAAATACACTAGTCCACTAATAAAACTCGATTAGTAATACACTAGTCCACCTGTCACATAGTGTCCCCATTTGACACCGATATAGAAAGTGTCCCCTAAACTAGAGATGCCATATGAGCTTATCATTCACTCAAATATTCTAGTGGGGACGACAACATACACAACAAGATAGCAAGAACCCTCCTAAAGTTATTCTTATATATTGGCAAAATGCAACTGCCAGCAGTCACACTGACAAATTTATATAGACTTACTTACAGCACTAAGATAAGCAAAGCCTGTTAAGTAACCTATGCCTAAAATCCCTTACTAGCTTTCTCATATTGCCACCGCTAAGACAGTAAATCAGTACAACTTGCACTTGAGTTGCATAAGACATAATCACTTAAATTGCCAGAAATGAAAACAGGGAAAAGAATAGTAGTACCTAATGAATGCCTTCATGTTATTATAGATTGATCGACCTTCAGCCACAGCAGAAACAATCGTGCTGAAATTATCATCTGCCAGCACCATGTCAGAGGCTTCTTAAGGGAAAGAAATGGAGGGGGTATTTATAAAGGAGTTTGGTGAGTGCAATAGTAGAGTATGTATGGAGTAGTGTGATTAATTAGTAAACCAACCGTCTCATGTGGGAAGTCCACCGCCCAATTTGATTATGCAATTTGTTTAGTGGGTTCATTAATTATGAGTAAAGAGATTATTAACAATAATATTTTGATTTGTTAATTAGGTAAGTCTACTGACAGACCGTTTCGATCTCAATAATAAGTTAGTAAGAAATATACTTTTATACGGAAGTTATATATTTCATTAACGATAATAAATGACCGTCTCTTCTTAATTTTTGTATTATTAATTGATGTATTTATTGGTGAATAATGTTTTGTCAAAGTTAAGGTCAAAGGATGGGGTGCCACCTAAATTCATTTATACGGAGTGTTTTTACGAGTATTTGTTATTATGGAAAAGTGAAATGAAATATTCGGTAATCGTGCGGGCCATCAAAATACTAAGCATGTATTTAGCATTAATCGTTTAAGATCGTCTTAATTATTACGTACTGATTAGTAAATACGGTAACAAGGCAATAATTGATACAATTAATATATGTATTAAGACTTTATTATTTCTTTCAATTATTACCTACGGTCTTAAGAAATATATTTATCATTTTCATTAAATAAATGAGGAAATAAAAGAATGTTGTTACATGTCTTGCTTAAGACAATCTTAATATATATACTTCATCTGTTTCATAGCTAAAAGCCTAGAAACTGGTGGTACAAACATTTGTCTCGGAAACAGAGGCTTGAATAGCAAGACAAAGTAGAAGAAAGGAACACATCTATGTTCAACTACAGAAGGAAAAACAGCATAGTATGCGCAACTGTTTGGTCTTGAATCATGTCTCTTTTTGTAATAAAACAAAACACTTAAACTAGATAATAGTCATAAAAGACAAACCTCAGTTCCAGCAATGCCCATAGCTATTCCAATATCAGCAAGCTTTAAAGCTGGGGCATCATTCACTCTGTCACCAGTCATTGCAACCACTTCACCATCCTCCTTCAGCAACCTTATAATGTCTTGCTTATGCCTAGGCTCAGCCCTGGAGAAAAGCAAACCACCAGACTTTCTCAGATGAGTTTTCTTGTCAATAAGCTCCATGAACTCTCTTTCCGTAAAACTTCTTGAGCTAATGTCGTCATGAGACCCAAAAAACACCAATCTTCCGACAGATAGCCTCTGCTGTATTCTTGTTGTCTCCTGTGATCACCATTACTCTAATACCAGCAGCTCTGCAGTCCTCAATAGCTTGACGCACCTCTTTATGTGGAGGATCCTTTTATAAAAAAGAAGTAAAGGAATAACATCAGAAACATATATATACAAGTCTCAAATGGACCTAAACATAAGATTGTTGCAATCTAAAACTTATCATCATAGAAAAAACATACTCTTAAGCCAGCAAAACCAACAAAGACAAGGTTGCTCTCAATGGAAGGGTAGTTGGCTGGATTGAGCAGAAGTTCATGGGCTGGGTGATCATCGCCATCATAGGTAGTAAATTCTGAAAGGTCCTCCTTGTATGCAAATCCTAGTCAACGCAAGGCACTGCTGGACATTTCATGTAGACGGTCCAATATTTCACGCTTTATATTATGATCCAACGCTTGAATAGAGCCATCAATCAACTGTACGCATTACGCAAGAGCTTCTTTCCAACAAATTCTCCACAGCACCCTGCCCGAACGACATTTAAGTATTATGTTCATATCTCTCAGTACGCATACAACTATACAAGACAACACTATAAATCTCCTTTCTCTAAAAATCTTCCAAGCAAAGACATTCATGGACATGGAGACAGACCGAATAAACATGGAAAGTGATTTCAGTAATTTAAAGATTTGAATGACTCATGTATCCAAAGAGTGGTTTCTCTACAAATTTAGAGAATTACCGATTGAAATTGAAAGGAAAACAAAAAAAAATTGAAGGAAAACAACAAAAATTGGAAGGAAAACAAATTACCGATTGAAGTCAGACCGTGTGTCGGCTTTTGCTTGAATGAAATCAGACCCTCGCCCGCCTCGACCAGCTCCGAGTCCTCAGTTTCAAATTGAACAACCTGTCAGGCCAAATCCCCAACACCATCTCCAAATTGGTTAACCTCAAATCGCTCTATCTCAACCACAATTTCTTCACCGACAGCTTTCCACAATCATTAACTTCTCTCCATCGCCTCAAAATCATTGTTCTCTCCGCAAACAATATTTCGGGTCGGATCCCGCCTTCCATCGTCAACCTACACAGGCTCTATCTCCTGTATTTAGACAATAATAAGTTTGTAGGTGGGATTCCCCCATTAAATTAAACCAGTTTGAAGTTCCTGAATCTGTCCAGCAATTTGCTAAGCGGCGAAATCCCCAAAACGTCCGCATTGATGCAGTTCAACCACTCCTCCTTCGCTGTAAATGTGAATGTATGCGGCTTTTAAACAAAAAACAATTGATGTCGGCTTTTGCTTGAATGAAGATAGTGGAAGGGACAAAGAGATTGCTTGAATGAAGATGGTGTTAGGGTTGGCGAAAATGGAGATTGCGAGCTGATCGATTGGGGGTGCATGAAGGAGCGAGCGAGTTGAATGAAGATGGTTTTAAGTTGTACAGTAGTTGGAAAATAAGAAAAAAAAATAAGAATAGAGTACAGTAGTTGTAATTTGTAAACTAGTGATTAGAGTTGTACTGTATTTGGAAAATAAGAAAAAAAAAATGTTAAGTTGATTAGAAATCATTTGCTCAAAATTGATGTCTTTGATAATAAATTTTATGTGGTTTGAAATCATTTATTTGAAAAATGGTGTCTTTTTATTAGTTGAATTTTGTTAGAAATCATTTTTTTAGAAAATGGTGTCTTTGTATTAGATTTAATTTGATTAGAAATCAATTTTCTTTCAAAAGGTGTCTTTGTTAATAGATAAGAGACCACCTATTTGGGAAAATTGATCTCTTTAACCAAATAAACCATTGATTATGATTAAATGATCACTTATCAATGATTCCTTTTGGACTTATTCTAGTAGTGCCCGAAATATAACATGAGAATGACCCGAACCCAGAATAATCCGACTCGATCAAAAGTGAACAAGATTTTAATAACCCAAAGCTGACCCGATCCGAACTTAGTCGTGTAGCTGAACTTAACTGAATTTAGTCGACTTAACTGAACTGAATTAAACACGCATTCTTTTAAATTGGTGTAAGAAGTCGTTAATAATTATTGTGTCCTTGTATTGATTAGAGTATGGACCGCGGTTGGATGTATGGGAAGCGTGATTTTGAGTTTTTGGCAAAGCTTGATGAATTTATTAGCCAAGCTGTTGAACACCAGAGATTGAATGGGGTTGACAAGCATCTTTTATGCCCGTGTAGTATGTGTAAGAACCGAAGTATGATAGGTTCTGCAAGTGAAATGCGAAACCATTTGATAGAGAAGGGCTTTAAACCAGATTATAGTGTATGGATATGGCATGGAGAGAAACATAATGACATTCATGGTACTTCTAGGGCCGTAAAACGAGGGATTAATCATGATAATATAATGTGGATGATTTCGAATTTGAAGATGTGGTTCGTAGTAACATTGAAGTTAACGAAGATACAGATAATGATAACAGAGTAGAGACCGAGAATATGGATAGAATGATGGATGATCTAGAAAAGGATTTGGTAGAAAGTCCGGATATTTTTATGAGGTTAGTTAATGATTCTAAGAAACCGCTATACCCTGGTTGCACGGAATTTACCCTTTTGTCAGCTGTCTTAGAGTTATACACCTTGAAAGCTGGGAGTGGTTGGAGTGATAAAAGTTTTACTACTTTAGTGGAAACATTTTCAAGAATGCTGCCCAAAGGTAATGAGATTCCCACTAACACTTACCGATGTAAGAAGCTATTGTGTCCATTGGCCATGAGTTACCAAAAAATTCATGCCTGCCCAAATGATTGTGTTTTGTACCGAAACGACTATAGTGACTTAGATGAGTGCCCACGATGTAAAGAGCCAAGATACAAAATGAAAGAAAATTCTCAGTCTCGTATAAAAGGTGGCCCGAAAAAAACCTTATGGTATATGCCAATAATTCCAAGATTCAAGCGTTTTTTTGCGAATCCCAAGGATGCGGAATATATGTCATGGCATCACAAAAAGAGGAATAAAGATGGCAAGATTCGACATGTTGCCGATGCTCCTCAGTGGAGAACTATCGATAGAACTTTTCCAGATTTTGGTAGAGAACACAGGAACTTGAGATTAGGACATTGCACTGATGGGATTAATCTGTTTGGGAGTTTGAGTACCCAGCACAGCAGTTGGCCGATAATGTTAATAATTTACAATATCCCTCCTTGGCTTACAACAAAGAGTAAATACATTTTACTCACGCTTCTAATATCTGGTCCCAAACAGCCGGGTAATGACATTGATGTGTATCTAGCACCACTAATAGATGATTTGAAATTGTTGTGGGATGTTGGAGTGAGGGTGTTTGATGCAGCTAGCGGTTCAGAATTCAACATGCGTGCTATGTTGTACTGCACAATTAATGATTTCCCTGCTTATGGTAAGCTCTCGGGCTATAGGTTGAAGACTGATAAAGGTTGTCCAGTATGTGGCGATGACACTGAGTCTGAATGGTTGGAAAATAGTGGGAAATATGCATATATGGGTCATCGTCGATTTCTTCCCACAGATCATATTTATCGTAGGAGGAAGAAGGCATTCTATGGTAAAACTGAATTCCGATCGGCCCCTATGTTTCTAAGTGGACAAGAATATCACGAACGAGTTAAGAACATCACTAGAGAATTCGGAAAGCCGTACTCACCTCCACCGGACGGCGTATACCACACAAAAAAGTCCATCTTTTGGGACTTACCTTATTGGGCGAATTTGTCTGTTAGGCATTGTATCGATGTAATGCATGTTGAGAAAAACGTATTTGATAGTATTATAGGCACTTTGTTGAACATTCCTAATAAGACTAAGGATGGTGTCAAAGGAAGACATGACATGGTCCTTAGGGGGCGTTTGGAGGTAAAACCAATTGATGATGGGAAACGTACTTATTTGCCTCCAAGTTCCACAACATTGTCGAGGAAAGAGAAGATGATAGTGTGCGAGTCTTTAAAGAGTTTGAAGGTGCCACACGGATATTCGTTCAACATAAGTCGCCTTGTTTCAATGAAAGATTTGAAACTGGTGGGATTAAAATCTCATGATTGCCATGTTTTGTTGACACAATTGTTGCCTGTGGCGATTCGATCCGTTTTGCCTAAGCATGTCAGACAAGCTATCACAAAAATTTGTAAATTCTTCAATGCAATTAATGCCAAAGACATTAATCCCGAATTTTTGGATCAATTACAAGCTGATGTTGTGGTGACACTTTGTGAACTTGAAATGTATTTTCCCATCAGTTTCTTTGATATCATGGTTCACTTGATCGTTCACCTAGTGAGAGAGATTAAAATTTGTGGCCCGGTGTTCCAAAGAAACATGTGGGCGATGGAGCGCGAGATGGGAACCTATAAGAGGCGGATGAAAAATCGATGTCGTCCGGAAGGTAGTATTGTTGAAGCAACCATTGCTTGTGAGACCCTTGGATTCTGCCAAGATTACTTAACGAGTCAGCAAACTATTGGACTACCGCAATCTCGACACGCAGGAAGGCTTGAAGGTAAAGGTACCCTTGGAAAAAAGGTCATAACATGTGATTTTGAGACTTTTGATAAAGCCCATCTCTATGTTCTGCAACACACAGAAGACGTTGATAAATACTTAATTGAACACTTTGCTTTAGTAAAGAGACAAAATCCACATAGACGCGAGGCTTGGTTGATGAGTGAACATAATAAAAGTTTTGCGAATTGGTTTAAAGATAAGATGATGAATGAGTTCTCAAAGAAAAATCACAAGCTTAATGAGAATTTACGACGGTTAGCATATGGTCCGAAGATTAACATCGTATCTTATGAGGGGTATGATATCAATGGATTCTGTTTTTACACAAATCGTCAGGATGAGAAAAGCACAATGCAGAATAGCGGAGTTACTGTTGTGGCATCATCCGTGAAATACGTTGGAAAGGGTAAGCAACCAGTTGATATAACACAATCATATTATGGGGTCATTGAAGAGATATGGGATCTTGACTATGTGGATTTTACTGAAACCTTGTTTCGATGTAAGTGGGTCGATTGTGAGAAGGGTGTCAACATAGATGATATGGGATTTATTTTGGTCAATTTTGACATTGTGGGACATGTACATGACCCTTTTATACTAGCAACTCAAGCTAAACAAGTGTTCTACATCAAAGATCCTTTGGATGAGAGGTGCTCAGTTGTGCGTTATGGTAAAAGACGAATTCTCGGGGTGGATGGTGTATCTGATGAAGAAGAGTATGATCAAGTCGATGAATCTTCCCCCATTTCTTCAATTTTTCAAGATGTGAACGTAATTCGTGACGATGGCTATTTGCGTATGGATCATAAGGAGGGAATATGGTTTGATACCACCAAATAGTTTCACCTTACAATATATTAATTATGATTAATGATTTTTATTACCTTTATATATTTATTTGTCGTTGCGTTATCTTTTGTTTATATATATATATATATATATATATATATATATATATATATATATATATATATATTGATGGGGGTCGGCTACCTGTCATTGGCCGCCTGCCAATCAGGCCCCGAGGCGACCAAGTCCCAGAAGGGGGAAAGGTCTGTCAAGAAGCTTTTCCCATCAGTCACTGGAATCTCCAAGGGTGGCCCCAATCCTTTGGGCCGTCCGCCAAACGGAGTAAACCAAGCCTGCCGCCTGCTTCCAGGGCGTTCCCGCCTGAATGGAGCCGAAGGGAAACCGAGGACCCATCCGTCTTTTTATCTAAGGTAAGGGGAAATGGGTGGACAAGGTAAGTCCACGTGTCGCGCCAACATCCACCCATTTCCCTCCTCTTCTTTCTCTTTTCCTCTCTCTTGTGGGAAGGTATAGATACCTACCCACTTCCCACATGAGAGGGGTTGGATTTTCTCTCTCTAGACTCTTACTCTTAAAACGCCGCCTAGTTCCTCACGAGCTAGGTTCGTAAAGGCATTTCACGGACTGACTTAGGCATCGGAGAGGGTTTCCTCGGACAACCTCCGAGGCCCTGTGCGTTCATTGTGCAGGGAGCAGGCCATTTTCCGCCGGGAAAGTCCGATTTCAGGAGTGAGAGAAAGGAGAGATCAAGGGAATCAAGCGACTAGTTACCCGTTATCGATTCAATTACATTACCCGGATTCTAAGCCGGGAGAACCGTTTTCGTAACCGGAACAATTTGGCGCCGTCTGTGGGGAACTTACGGTTGTGCTCACGAGTTACCCACTAAAATCAACCACTCATAACCACAAAATTAAACACAATCATGCCAGAAATTGTCGATGACAGTGCAGGAGCGGGTCCGACGGTCCCTCCGGTGACCCCCCTGTACGGAATGCCGCTGTCGGAGAGGGTCCCTCCTGCCACAATCCTTGGGGTAGAGGGAACCAATCCTCTCGGTAGATCTAACGCTGCTGCGACACCCGAGCTGGGGGCACGCCCTGGACGTGCTCTCAACCTAACCCCAGCTCAGATGGCGCAGGCAGCCGCGTTCTTCTCTGCGATGCTAGATCAGGAATTCACACCTGAGGACTTGGTAGGCAGGGTCGCATCGGCTCCTAGGCAACCGTCCCCAGTCAGCAGGGACGAGGCCGGGGGCACGAGGCGGACCGCCGCCAGAAACGCTCAGAGAAAAGCGAGAAGAACAGCCCAAGTGTATACGCATGCGCAGAGGCGCATTACCACTGACAAACCAGAACCACCTGTCCAGCAGGCGTTCTCTATTCACACGACAGAATCAGCGTCTGGAGGGCAGGGAGGCTTATCTCAAGGATTACAGGAGCGCATGAGGCCCAGGGAGCCCATGTCAAAACGCTTAGGGGAAAGGCCAGGCGGAGTTTTCTCCAGGCTAACACCTGCAGCCAAGGAACAGTCAGCCCCTAGCTTATCCCAAAGCTTGCAATCCAGACTCAACCGAGGGCAACCGCTCGAGTCCAGGTACCATCAGGGTGAAAACCTCTGCCACTCCCAGAGGAAGAGGCCCAGACAGACCTCCTCGGGAACAGAGGATGAAGCAGCTAGCAGGCCGCCGCCGAGGCACCGCTCCCCCAGTACGAGGAAACCAACCCATAAACAATGGGAATCTCATGGTAACCAGTCTGGGGAAAGCAGGTCACGACTGGTAGGCAGGCCTACGAAAACCCCGTTGCACCCTGAGGTACAAGAGTACCCCATTCCAAAAATCAAAATGCCTACCATCAAATTTGACGGGACGACGGACCCTGAGGACCACCTGGCAAACTTTGAGAGCCACATGGGCATGTATGATGTAGATGATGCCATCTGGTGCAAAGTTTTCCCTACCACTCTGGTGGGACTTGCGCAGGGGTGGTTCAGAGATCTCCGCCAGGGGTCAATCAGATTCTTCATAGAGCTGGCTGAAATTTTCCTTGAACAGTATGCCGGAAATAAGAGAAGACGACTTACTCGTTTCGATCTCATGACCCTGAAACAAAAGAAGGGTGAGAGTGTGAGAGAATACATGAGAAGATTCGATCTATCCTACCAGCAGGTTAGGGAGATCGACGACTCCACCGCCGCCTACGCCCTGACAATCTCCCTACTTCCAGGGGAAATGAAAAACCAGATGATCAGGGCCCAGCCCGAAACCTTGGCCATGGCCAGGAAGATTGCTGAGGGGTTCATTCTGCAGGAGGAGTTCCACGGCCTGACGGACACCCCTGCAGGCCAAACAAAGCCTCAAGGGGGACCGCAGGGTGGAAGGGGCAGAGGTGAACCAGGAAAGCAGAAAGAAGAGGGAGACACTCCCAAGAAAGAACGCCCAGTCTACCAACCCAGATTCGATAGTTACACTGCTCTGAACAAATCCAGGGCGGAAATCTTCGAACTAGAAAAAGAAACTGCCAAATGGAACCGTCCAAGCAAACCTCGCAGCCCAAAAGGCGACCCAAAGAAATTCTGCACTTTCCACGACTGCATTGGCCACACCACCGAAGAGTGCCGTCACCTGAAAGATGAAATTGAGAAATTAATCAGGAACGGATGGTTGGCCAACTACGCAGCTAAAAACAAGTCTCAGAAAGAAGTGCCTGAAAAACCCGAAGGGTCAGTACAGAACCGGATGGTAATCCACGTGATTTCAAGGGGCACTGAGGGCCAGCTCAGTCGAAGAAGTCAAAAAAGGCAAATGCGCGAGCTGAGAAACCAGATCTGCTACGCTGAGAGAGAGGGGAGCCCAAAGGGAGTGACACTAAGTATCACCCCTGATGATGCAGGACGGGTGATATATCCGCACAGTGATCCTCTGGTGCTGTCCCTAGAAATCAGCAACCACATTGTGCGAAGATGTATGGTAGATACAGGCGCATATACAAATCTTTTATACAAGGATGCTTTCGAAAAAATGGGCCTGGGAAAAAGGCATCTACGGCCTGCTCCCGGATCCCTGTACGGATTCAGTGGGGCCGGCGTACTGCCCATGGGCGTCATCGACTTGCCTGTAACCTTTGGGGAAGGTTCCGCAGCCCGGAATGTCAGGGCAACCTTTGTTGTTGTGGATGCAAGGTCTGCCTATAATGCCCTGATCGGCAGGGCCACGCTGGATGAAATCGAGGCCGCAATCTCCATCAGAGCTCTCACCATCGCGTATGTCACGGACTTCGGGCTGGAAGGAAAGATACGTGGGGACCAGGAGTCAGCCAGACAATGCTACTCCGTGGCCCTACAAGAGCACGAGAGGGACAGAAAAGGGAAAAGGAAAGCTGACAGTTCCCCCTGCAGGGAAGGCGAAGTCCCAGTCGAGCACCCGACGCCCGACCGCCTGGAACCAGGAGGCGAAAGCATGCTGGTAGACTTAGAACCAGGAAGACAGGTCCTGGTAGGAACAGGTTTGGAGGAATCCTATCAGGCCGAACTGGTCAAACTTCTGAGAAAAAACAAAGACGTGTTTGCCTATTCTGCAGACGAGATGCCCGGCGTTGATCCCTCATGCATCGTTCACAAGCTGAACGTGAGCATGGATGCTCGCCCTGTAAAGCAAAAGAAACGAAACATGTCTGCAGAAAAAGACGCCGCAATCAAGGAAGAAATCGACAAACTCTTGAAAGCAGACTTCATTGAAGTCTGCGACTACCCAGAATGGCTGGCAAATGTTGTCATGGTCAAAAAGTCGTCTGGAGCATGGAGAATGTGCGTCGACTTTACGAACCTCAACAAAGCCTGCCCGAAAGACTGCTACCCGCTCCCTCGGATCGATCAATTGGTAGACGCCACCAGTGGCTACACCATGCTAAGCTTCTTAGACGCCTTTTCAGGCTACCACCAAGTGTACTTGTGGCAGCCAGACAGGGTGAAGTGTGCGTTCATCACCAGTTCGGGCACTTACATGTATAAGATGATGCCCTTCGGGCTCAAAAATGCGGGAGCTACGTACCAGCGTCTGGTTGACAAAGTGTTTGAAAAACAAAAAGGCAGAAACATTGAGGCTTACGTCGATGATGCCATCGTAAAAAGCAGGGAAGACAGGGAGCACCTGACAGACTTGCAGGAAACTTTCAATTCCCTGCGCGCTTACAAAATGAAACTAAATCCGAAAAAATGCACGTTTGGAGTACGCTCCGGAAAATTCCTAGGATTCTTGGTCAG
Source organism: Agrostemma githago (assembly GCA_958450325.1). Classification (NCBI taxonomy): domain Eukaryota; kingdom Viridiplantae; phylum Streptophyta; class Magnoliopsida; order Caryophyllales; family Caryophyllaceae; genus Agrostemma; species Agrostemma githago. The sequence goes on along the minus strand of OY288249.1, from coordinate 7,671,535 downwards.
TTCTCGGGGTATAGATGCCAACCCTGAAAAAATTCAGGCAGTTCTAAACCTCCCTGAGCCCCAGACCATCAGGGACATCCAGCGCCTGACGGGACGAATGGCCGCCTTGGCACGATTCATAGCCCGATCAGCAGACAGAGCCACTCCTTTTTTCAAAATTCTGAAAGGAAACAAACAGTTCAAATGGGAAAGCGAGCAGAAAGAAGCCTTCGAGCAACTGAAGGACCATCTTAAGAGGCTCCCTACCCTGGCAAGACCAGTAGCGGGAGAGAAACTCTTCCTCTACATTGCAGTAACTAATATAACTGTCAGCGCGGTCATCCTACGGGAAGAGGCAGGCACCCAGCAACCTATATACTTTGTGAGTCATGCGCTGGGGACAGCTGAGAAGAATTATCCGATGGTTGAAAAAGCCGCCTACGCGGTCATAATTGCAGCCAGGAAGCTCAGACCTTATTTTGACGCGCATCCAGTCATAGTCCTCACCGACCAACCCCTGGAAAAGGTGTTGGAAAAATTCGAAAAATCGGGAAGACTGTTGAAATGGGCAATTGAGCTGAGTGGGCTAGGTATCTCTTACCAGCCGAGAACAGCCATCAAAGCCCAAGCTCTGGCAGACTTTTTGGCTGAATGCTCCCACTCAGGGGAAGAGGAAGCCCCCGCCCAAGAATGGGTCGTATACACTGATGGGTCCTCAACGGCCAACGGCGCAGGCGCAGGCGTCGTACTAACCAGCCCAGAAGGGACCGACTTTGAGCATGCTCTCAGATTCGTTTTCCCAGCATCAAACAATGAAGCAGAGTATGAAGCAGTACTCGCAGGCGTCAGGCTGGCTAAAGCCGCAGGGGCGGAACGAATTGTTTTAGCAACAGACTCCCAGCTCATCGCCAACCAAATCAATGGAGAATACGAGGCAAGAGACCAAGCAATGGCCGCATACCTAGAGATGGTAAAGGGAGAATTGTCCGGCCTAAAATCATATGAGGTCAAACAAATTCCCCGATCCCAGAACAACAGAGCAGATGCCCTGTCAAAACTGGCAAGCTCCAGTCTGCAGGACATCCGAAGATCCGTATGGGTCGACGTTTTACACGAGAAGTCTACTGAACCCTGTCAAACGATTAGTGCCGTGGAAGAAGAGCTGGAAAGCTGGATGACCCCTCTCGTCCAGTACAAGAGGCACGGCATCTTACCGTCATACTCGCTACAAAAAAGGAGGATACAGGCTAAAGCAGCCTGGTTCATATTCATTAATGGAGAACTCTACAAAAAATCTTTTACTTACCCCCTGCTTAAATGCCTACGTGCGGATCAGGCCGTTGAAGTATTGGATGATATCCACTCAGGGATTTGTGGGCATCACATTGGCGGGAGGTCGCTGGCCCACAAGGCCCTCAGGGCAGGCTATTACTGGCCAACCATGCTGGCAGATGCCAAGAGCCTGACCCAGAAATGCAGAAAATGCCAACTTTTTGCCCCATCGATCCATGCCCCAGCTCAGGAGCTCAGGCCAATCCTATCTCCCATCCCTTTTGCTCAATGGGGGATGGACATCCTAGGACCCTTCACGGTGGCCACAGGGGGCAGAAAATTTTTAATTGTCGCCATAGACTACTTCACCAAATGGGTGGAGGCTGAAGCAGTACCTAACATCACTGAGCCGGCAGTCAGGAAGGTGGTCTGGCGAAATGTCATCACCCGGTTCGGTGTACCAAAAATGCTGGTATTTGACCACGGAAGGCAGTTCGATAATGACCCACTAAGAAACTGGCTGGAAGGCCACAACATCTCGGTCGCCTACTCAGCCGTCTGCCACCCTCAAACCAATGGACAGGCGGAAGCAGCCAACAAACAAATTCTGAACGGCCTGAAGAAAATGGTGGATGACTGCAAAGGCAGGTGGGCTGATGAACTCCCCAGTATACTCTGGTCCATCAGAACAACCAGAAAGGAGTCTACAGGCCAGACCCCATTTGGCCTAGTATATGGAGCAGAGGCTTTATTGCCAATTGAGACAAGGATTCCCTCTCTACGTTCCCTGCAGTACAACCAGGCTGAGAATGAGGCCGCAATGGTTGAAGCCCTGGACCTGGTAAATGAGCTAAGAGAGGAAGCCAGTACCAATATCGCTGCCTACCAGCAGCGAATGAGGAAAGCTTTCAATAGCAAAGTCCGACAGAGGAGCTTCCAGGTGGGCGAATTAGTTCTGAGAAAAACACAGGCGATCGGAAAATCAAGAGAGCATGGGAAGCTAAGCGCCAACTGGGAGGGCCCATACCAAATAACTCAGGTCTTGGGTCCAGGCACGTACAGGATAGCCAATCTGGAGGGGCAAGAGCTGGGCGCTCATTGGAATGCAGATACACTAAAGAAATATTACGTCTAAGCAAGAGTGTAGGCAATTTTCACTTTTACTAGAGTAAAAAGGCGGAGGACGATCAGAAATGTCGACGGCTCCGACCACCCCTATGTCAAGAAAAATTTTTAAGAGATGAGAAAATGCAGATTTATACTCGTTGCCTGTTCACACTCGCGTCTTTCACACACAAACGAGCAGGGGGCAATAGGGGGAGGCCCCCCTGTTGCCAAAATTTGGAAAAGTGAACCCCCCAACGCAAACCCTGCTTACCTCTGGGCAGGCAGGGGGCAGGCCCCCTGGACTTTGAACGAAAAGCCAGGAGCAGGCCATACCAACAAGGACTGGGGGCAGGCCCCCCAACCTTGTATAAAAAACACGAAAAGCTACCCTGCTTACCTCGGGGCAGGCAGGGGGCAGGCCCCCTGGACTTTGAACGAAAAGCCAGGAGCAGGCCATACCAACAAGGACTGGGGGCAGGCCCCCCAACCTTGTATAAAAAACGCAAAAAGCTACCCTGCTTACCTCTGGGCAGGCAGGGGGCAGGCCCCCTGGACTTTGAACGAAAAGCCAGGAGCAGGCCATACCAACAAGGACTGGGGGCAGGCCCCCCAACCTTGTATAAAAAACACCAAAAGCTACCCTGCTTACCTCTGGGCAGGCAGGGGGCAGGCCCCCTGGACTTTGAACGAAAAGCCAGGAGCAGGCCATACCAACAAGGACTGGGGGCAGGCCCCCCAACCTTGTATAAAAAACACAAAAAGCTACCCTGCTTACCTCTGGGCAGGCAGGGGGCAGGCCCCCTGGACTTTGAACGAAAAGCCAGGAGCAGGCCATACCTACAAGAACTGGGGGCAGGCCCCCCAACCTTGTATAAAAAACGCTGAGGAATCTCCCTTCCTACCCCTAGGCAGGCAGGGGGCAGGCTCCCTAGATTTTAAACAAAAACCAGGGACAGGCCAAGCAAACAAAAACCCTCCTACCTACAGGCGGGTGGGTTGCAAATCAAACTCATGAAGAATCAAAATACACAAAAGCAGACAGAAAATTCACATGTAAAAGAAAAAGTAGCGTCGAGGAAATACAAGACAAGTTTTCAAAGTTTTCAAGACAAATAGTTACAACCAGGGGTATGGCAGCCGGCCACCAAAGGGCTCGGCGCGCAAAAAGGCAAAGAAGTTAAAGCGTTAGCACAGGCGCAGCAGGAGACGAGCAAGAGCCCTCTGAGGAAGACTGCCCTCCATGTTAAGCAGGGGGAGCGTCTGGACCGGAAGCGTCTCCCTCAGACAACCTACGCATTTGAGCTTCATCCTTAGCTGTGTAAAGGGCCCGGAAAGCATCTTCGTCAAAACCTGGGAACATCTCCCTGACAGCTTCCATCACAACCTTCAGGCAGGAGTTAACACCATTAACAAAGCCCGCCGACACCGCCACTTCCACCTCCTGGAGAATCTCACTCTTCTCTTTCTCCCAGCCCTCGGTCTTCGTCGCCAGATCCTCGGTCTTCGCCGCCAAATCGCCAAGGGCCGTCTGCAGATCAAAGTTTGCCTTAGAAAGGCGCTCACCAAGGTCAACAACGCTCTTCTTAGCATGGTCCAGTTCAGCCAAAGCCTTTCTGGCCCGCTCCAGTTCAGCAAAGGCCTGCTGTGCTCTCTTGGACTCCTCTCCCAGGCGAGACACCTCCCGTGTAGCCTTCTCGCTTTCAGACTTCCAGTGGATAGCCCGACCCCTGGCCTCTTCTAGCTCAATCTCCTTTTTCGCCAGCTGATCCTTCAGGCTGGCAATAAGAGCAACGTCCCTTTCAACTGCAGAAAGGCGGTCTGGGTTGGCTAGTTCCTCGTCACTCAGACGACCAAGGGCGGCCAGCTCCGCGGAAGCCTGCATAATTCGAGAGGTGCGCTTAATATACTGGGTCACTTGACTGGCAGCGGACTTGACTGTTTTGAGAAGATGGTCAGTTAAAACCGCCCCTGAGTCGGAGAGTAGGGCAGAAATATCCTGGCTGTCACCCGCATTGTAGTGGAACTCAACGTTCTCCTCAGATAAAAGGGTGGCGGGGATCTCCGGAGCAAAACGCTTGGGTTCAGGCGTGGCAGTCTCCAAATCCTCCACCTGGTCAACATTAGGGGCCTCCCGACTCCTCTTTCTGATCAGTGACCGAGGGGTACTCTCCCCGGTCTCCTCGGAGCCTGCAGCCCGCGGCTGCGAGGGAATCTGAATCCCTGCTGAAGGGCCCTCTTGTCTGCCAATAGGCGAAGGGGTAGCCTCAAAAGCAATCGCCCTCGCAGCTGGCGAGGGGGTAGCCTCAGAAACCGCCGTCTTGGCGGGCGTAACTCGAGGAGGAGGGGGAAGCCTTGGCCTACTGAATGACAGGCCCTTCAAATGCTTCATCAGATTCTTTTCGCCTCTCTTGAAACCAGGGGGAAGAGAAGGGCGGCTTTGGATAACAGTGAGGTGCTCGTCCAGGCCCAGGCGCCTCACCTCCCCCTTTTTCCAGATAAAAGTGGCAAGAGCTGCAAGACAAACAAACAGGCTGTCAAGGCATTTTCAAAATAATAAAGAGTAAGAAGGAATCACCAGCGCTCCTGAACTACCTTTGTCCAGACCCGAATTCATGCCCAACCGGGTCAAATAATTGTCAGTCGCTATAAGCTCCGCATGAGGGAGCCATAAGGTGGGGCCATACACCCCGTACTTGTTAGTATGGCCTGCAAAGTAGGCCGTCAACTCTTTCTCCTTCTCACTCAACTTAACCTCCAAGGCCTTTCCACCCACGCCAGGGTGATACTCCTCAGGGGTCTCCATCCTGGTGTGGACATGATTCCTGAAGTGACGAGGAATCTTCCACCCATGGGTGCTGTGTATGTAAAGGAAGTTGTTCTTCCAATCCCTCAAGCTGTCCATACCAGGCCACACCAAACAGTGTCCCTTCTGCCTCAAGAGGGACCAATAACCAGGGGAGCCCGTACTCCCAGAAGAAACCATCTGTAATCCCACCATAAATCGCAGGGCGTCGATAGAAGGCTCCATGCGGTGAAAGAGACAGGTCCAGACATATGAGATCAACGCCCTGACAGCTGTGGCTGTCAGCTGGGCAACGGCGACGTTCATGCGCCTGAAGATCTCCTCTAAAGCAGGATGGAGGGGAAAGCGAAGGCCGAACTCTAAACATTTATGGTAAACCGCTATGCACCCATCCGGAGGGTTGCATACGGTATCCTTTTCATTGGGAATAACAACTGTATACCCCTCCCCGAAGTTATAGAGCCGCTCAATCACGACGGCGGCGTTCTTGGCGAGGATCACCCCCCGACTTTTTGGGTCAGGGAAAGTACTCAGAGGGATGCGGTATTTAGTCCTGTCTAAATAATAAACCCTACCCTTTTCCCGACGAACGAGGGGACCGGAAGTTCGGGAAGGGTTAATTTCCAACGCCTCGTCGTCCGAATCGACAGCATCGAACGAAGGGGGATCAGGGGAATTACCGCCCCCACTGTCCGCCGAGTATTCCTCCTCAAAATCAACCTCCTTAGAGGAGGAGGCAAAATCCATCCCTTCTCCCCTCTTTGATGGGTCGATAAAGGGCAAAATCCTTTCGCGGGTTCCAGACATGGTTACTCTAAAAAGATACGGAATAAAGGAAATCGAAGAGAGAAAAAAGAGTGGAGGATGAAAATCTGACCTAAGATCGCCTGACAGCACGCCGCAAGCCCGAAAGAAAGAGGTCTCAGGGAAAGGAGAGTGCAAGGTAGGATACGATTCGTCAGTACTCCAGGGTTTTTGACAAGAGAGAGAATGAAAGAAGGAGTGAAAAGGAAAAAAAAATGAAAGAATGAATAGCCGAGCGCTTTTATAGAGAGGAAGGCATGCCAAGAGTCGCCCAACCCTCAGAGGCTCACCCAAGGGCTACGGCCCACGTGTCGCCCCTAGGGGGGATGTGCTCTAGACAGCTTCCCAAGAAGAACCTCGGGAAGACCAAAGGATGTCAGGAGGTTGGTCACCCTGTGACGTCCCCCTGAAAAAAAAAAAAAAAAAGAAAAAAAAAAAAAAAAATCGCAACACATAAACGCACCGCCTGATCTTCATTTCATTAAAACCTTACAAAATAGAGTTACATCCTAAGACAGATACGGGAGGGAAAATACATGAGGCCCAAGAGTTTCGGCCTGACAGAAAAACAAAATGCCCTGCCACGCGGGCCTAGTCGTCCCCCAAATCTGGGGAATAATCTCCAGGACTGCCTGGACTCCCGAGATCCGAACCCCAGTCCCAACTTGGGGAACCCTGAAAAGGGTCAGTGGAAGCCCCGTCTTCGTCCCATCGCTCAGGCAGCCGAAACCTTCGCTGTCGTCAGAATCACGGCTGCTGTCTTCCCAATCCCTTCCAAAAGGGACAGCTCGGGACTCGTCGCAAGTGCGACAGCCTGTTTTCTTCACAGGCGAAGAAGGGCCCGATTCCAGGGAGGAATCGGTGTCAGAATTAGGGCCGAATTGTTCAGGGTGCAACCACGGAAAACACTCATGGCACCCCCTATCATAGCAGCCCCCTCCCTGGGGGCAACGCCTAAATCTAGGCGCAGCAGGAGAGGACCTCCTAGGGCGTTTGCCCATCCTAATAGAGGCCTTCCGACCCCTCCGGCGAAGGCGAAGCTGTAAGCAGCGACTCCGGCGAACAGCTAAATAAGCCGTCCGCGCATATCTGAGCCTCCAAAACCCCTTGAAGATGAAGGAAACATGTTTGACTCCGCGGCGAACTACACTTTTCTTAATCCAAGCCATGTTTAAAATGAGGAAAATGGAAAGATTGAAGGAGGAATGAAGCACAAATGATCGAGAAAGCCAAAGGTTTTATACCAAGGAAAACACCGCATTAATGGTGCCCCAACCATCTCTGCAAGGGAAAGGGCCAATCAGCGGAGCGGCACGCTGCCCAAAAATTCTTTATGCAAAGGGGGGTAATCATAACGAAAGACGTTTGAACTCCCTGAGTGCTCAGAGAAATTAAAGCATGTCCCTCGGGAACATGCGACGCATTAAATGCAAGTGTCCAAAGAAGCAACCTCCCGCTGTCCCAGAACAAGACATCGCCTGCCGAGCTGGAACCCCGTTCCTCCTCAGCCGGCGAGGGCCAATTGATGGGGGTCGGCTACCTGTCATTGGCCGCCTGCCAATCAGGCCCCGAGGCGACCAAGTCCCAGAAGGGGGAAAGGTCTGTCAAGAAGCTTTTCCCATCAGTCACTGGAATCTCCAAGGGTGGCCCCAATCCTTTGGGCCGTCCGCCAAACGGAGTAAACCAAGCCTGCCGCCTGCTTCCAGGGCGTTCCCGCCTGAATGGAGCCGAAGGGAAACCGAGGACCCATCCGTCTTTTTATCTAAGGTAAGGGGAAATGGGTGGACAAGGTAAGTCCACGTGTCGCGCCAACATCCACCCATTTCCCTCCTCTTCTTTCTCTTTTCCTCTCTCTTGTGGGAAGGTATAAATACCTACCCACTTCCCACATGAGAGGGGTTGGATTTTCTCTCTCTAGACTCTTACTCTTAAAACGCCGCCTAGTTCCTCACGAGCTAGGTTCGTAAAGGCATTTCACGGACTGACTTAGGCATCGGAGAGGGTTTCCTCGGACAACCTCCGAGGCCCTGTGCGTTCATTGTGCAGGGAGCAGGCCATTTTCCGCCGGGAAAGTCCGATTTCAGGAGTGAGAGAAAGGAGAGATCAAGGGAATCAAGCGACTAGTTACCCGTTATCGATTCAATTACATTACCCGGATTCTAAGCCGGGAGAACCGTTTTCGTAACCGGAACATATATATATATATATATATATATATATATATATATATATATATATATATATATATATATTATAGCCTTATTTTATTAGCTATCAGTATAGTTAACATATTTAAATGTTTATTATTAAAAATGCGTAAAAACCACAAATTCTATGTTTTTCAATTTATTTTAGGTGGTCACCATGAGTCAAAGTGAGGATGATGACTCTTGTCCAAAGCTCAAAAAGAGAGGTGTGACAACTGGGAAGAACTTAAAAGCTGAAGAGTTAGAAAATTTGCATATTCAATTCGATGAGTTAGGCAAACCTGAAGGGTATTACCAAATTTGCTTCTGATATGGGACTGTTAGCACGAAATTTCAAGATCACATACCAAAATTGGAAAAAAGTTCCATGGGGTGAAAAAGAAACAGTTTGGAGAGAAGTTAAGGTAACCACGATGTACTCAAATTGGATTTATTGATTGGTTTATTTTTGAGGTTGATTTTATATTATATACTATTACGCTGTTTTTTTCTTCCTTTTATAGCAAACCTGGAAGCTTGATGATGAGCATCAAAAAATTGTTTTAAAGATCTTAGGGAAAGCATTAAAAGACTTCAGGTCCAGAATGACACGGATTTATATTACGAAGACCTTAAAACCAAAGAAAGGAGAAATATTCGGTGATACTCCAGTGGGTAAGTATAAACACATTACAACAGAAATTTGGGAAGAATTTAAAAGGCAACACATGGACAAAAGTTTTCTGGTGAGTACGATAGATTATCAATTAAAAAGTTATGGTGAAATATGATGGATGTAAACTGCATAATTTGTCACAAAAATGCAGGAAAAAAGTGAAAAGGCTCGAGCCTCCCAACAGATAAATATTTATCCGCATAATTTGGGAAGATCTGGATATGCCGGCAAAAAGAAAACATGGTTCAAAGAAGAACTTGCCAAAGAAATTGCGCGAAAGGAATCAGAAAATCATGATTCTAATCCAACTCATTCACAAGAGTCGGTAACTGAATTGGTTAGTAAACGTGTTAATGATCGAGCTTTTACATGGGTTAAAGCACGTACTCCATCATCGAAAGCTCCTACACCGCAAACACAAGAAGTGATAGAAAATATTGTAAGTGAAATTTATTAATTAACAAAATATTAACACACTTTTTATTATGCACTAGTATTTTTAAACTCTAAATTTGAAATCACTATTTTTTCTTCAATAGAGGTTTTGGCAGGAAAAGGAGCAAAAAGGAGAGTTTGTTCCTTCAAGATTAGAAGATGTGTTGGTGAAAGCATTAGGGACACCAGAACATTGTGGAAGAACTAGAGGAGTTGGCGGTTCGGTTGGTCTAAAAACATGGTTCGGACCAATAAAAAATCGAGGTCGGAGTGAAAGGAAATATAGCGAGAATGATGTGATGGTGATAGTGGAGCAGGTTAAAAAAGAAGCAATGGAGGAGATGAATGTCATGATGGAGAAGAAATGGGCGGAATTGATTGGGAATACACCGAGTTTTGATAATAATTTAAGAGCTTCATTTGAGGATCCATCTTTGTGTCAACAACAAGAGAGTAGCGGTCATTCCGCTCATGACATTGATCATTTTATTCAACTAAAGGTAATATAATAATGATACTTAGTTACTACACATTTATTCCAAAAAGTAGGTATCATCGATGCTATTTGATCATGTTAAAATGAATATTATAGGAATCTGTTCCTTGTGAGCTTGCTGTGCATATGAATGGGGAATTGACCATTGTTGCGGAAGGAATGGTTTTTCCATGGGTGGAAGGTAAAACAGTACACAACACGCCATTGACTATAGAGAATGCTCATGTTATCATTGATAGCGTTCTTCATCCTGATGCACCACTTCCAATCTCATGGAATGGATTCACAAAAATCATTGATGCGCAAGGAAGCTTTGCACAATGGCCTAAATCTTTAATTAGAATAAAGACCAACGAGGTAAATACACTAAATGTTTTACATTTTAGACATACTAACTTTGAAAATTTTTAATGTTATCTCTATTTGACGCTATCTATTCCTTCTTATTTAAAGGTCAAGTCTAATGATGGACAGATCAAGAAAAAAGACAAGTCCAAAGACACAAGAGAGTCTGCTACTAAAGCTCGTAATTATGTAAGTTCTATTTGTTGTAGGATTACGGTAAACCAATATGAAGAATATAATAAACGTTTTATGGAAATATTGATTTTATTGATTTTATTTTGAAGGATAAATCCGTTGAAAGGGCCAAGGAAAAAATTACGATTCAAGGTGAAGAACTTGACAGAAGACCTCTAGATGTGGAAGATGTCGATGGATTTGGTCCTTTTTGTCGAGATTTAGAAAAGAAGTTGTGTTCCTTGTCAGAAGATGACGTCATTCAGATTGTGATCGATGAGTCCGTTTATAATTACAAAGGAGGTAGTTGTATCTCTCATTTGACCATTGTTGAAATAAGACAGATGTTCAAAAATCAATGGTTAAATGTTGGCATGCTTCAAATATGGGGAAGGTAGGTAAAAGTCTCTACATTATTTAACTGTTAGGACACAAATACAAGTCACTACTTATTAAATCTATAATAATGTGTTCAAATTTACAGCTTTTTACACCAATATGCGGTTGAAATTAAAGCTACAAAAATGGTTGGATTCATGTGTCCCGCAAAGCTTTTGGAATACATGAATAAACCACGAGAATGCGAAGATTATATAGCACATGTCTTAAAGACTGAAGAGAAAAAGAAATTTATCATGGGTGCATTTTATGAAAGGTAATTATCCAAAAAAATGATTTATTGTTTTATGTATTATTTTCTAAAAATATCTTTAATTATGAATTCAATGAATAGAAACCATTGGATGTTGTTTGTCGCTTGCTTGGGGTTGAACACTATGTATATTTTGGACTCCCAACAAAGGGCATCAAAGAAGTTGATCATCAAGGGAAGGTTAAAGGCTGCTTGGTTATTACACGGTGTTAGCGGCGGAAGGCGTAATTATAGTCTAAAGAATCAACTTCAAATCAAAGTGATAGAGGTAATCATGAGAAACCAACTAACTATATATATATATACACACTTTTATTGTCTCACTATTTCTAATGATCACAGACTAAACATCGTTTAATTAATTACATTTTTTTTCCACATTTAGTGTCCGCAACAACTAGGAGATTATGAGTGTGGTTATTATGTTATGAAATGAATGTATAACATAACATATTACTACTCTAAAGCTAAGGAAGACAAATTTGAGAAGGTATTTCCAATTTTAAATTATAGGTTTATAGTGATCTTTTATATACTTTTCAATGTCAATTTTCTTAATATTATGTTAAATGTAGATTATGGCAGATTCAACCATGACACTTGAGGACTTAGACGAAGTTAAAGAGGCGTGGGCGACAAAATGTTTAGAGAACATCTAGTGTATATTCGATTGTTTTTATTGCTTCCTTTTGTGGTCTTTGTATAAAGATATACTTTTGGATGTGTTGTTAGTAAACATTGACACAATTGATGTGTTGGATGATGAAGATGTTTCTATGACATTTTTGTTGATTTATCGTAGACATTGTCTTGTCATCTTTTATATTTGGGTTGGCATATAATTTATAGCGAGGTGCTGCCAAAATTTACCTAGCTAGATTTTTTTAATAGTGGCGGTTGTTAGTTGAGAAATGACACCATAGATGACTTACAGTGGCGGTTTTGAGTTGAGAAACGACACCATAGATGACCAACAGTGGCGGTTTTAAGTTGAGATATGACACCATAGATGACCTAAAGTGACGGTTTTAATTTGAGAGATACACCATAAATGACCTATAGTGACGGTTTTTAATTGAGATACGACACCATAGATGACCTACGGTGACGGTTTTTATTTGAGATACGACACTATAGACGACCAACAGTGGCGATTTTCACTTGAGATACGACACCATAAAAGTTCTACAATGGCGGTTTTTAGTTGAGATACGACACCATAGATGACCTATGGTGGCGGTTTTTAGTTGAGATATGACACCACAGCTGACCTACAGTGGCGGTTTTAAGTTGTGAAACGACACCATAAATGATGTACAGTGTCGGGTTTTAGTTAAGAAGTGACGCTATAAATGACATACAATGGCGGTTTTAGTTGAGAAAGGACACTAAAGATGACCTATAGTGGCGGTTTTACGTTGACAAACGACACCATAGATGGTGGCGGTTTTTAGTTGAGATATGATACCATAGCTGACCTGCAGTGGCGGTTTTAAGTTGAGAAACGCCACCATAAATGACGTACAATGTCGGTTTTTAGTTATGAAATGACACTATAAATGACATACAATGTCGGTTTTAGTTGAGAAAGGACACTAAAGATGACCTGTAGTGGCGGTTTTATATTGACAAACGACACCATAGCTGACCTATGGTGGCGGTTTGTTAGTTGAGAACCGCCACTGTAGATAAGTTATGGTGGCGGTTGTACAACCGCCACTTACCTATAGTGTCCCCACCAATCATGTCGCTCTAAAACCGTCACCGTAGGGTTATTTCAGCCGTCACCGTAGGGGGTTTTTCTACTAGTGTATGTTTCCCCCCTTTACTAATCTTTTCAAAATGCTTAGCTAGAGCAAGGACAATGTCGGGGGTGAATCGATGTTGACGTTTTATATTCAAGTACGCCTCAATAATGGTCAATTCTTGTTGGGTGTAGGTACCCGTTTCGCACCTCCCGAATAAGGTACCTACCACTAATCGGTGCCATAGACGTAGGACCGGGTGATGGACTAGACGACTTGACAAGTGCCTAAAGTCCACGAGTGTAAGACCCGTGATACTACGCCAGACATCCGCCACATTAAATTCGGCAGGAATGCTACTATTAGTAGTGGAGGGAAGGCCAAAAATCTCACCGAATCGGGGGAGGGTGCGCAAATAGGATGTGTTGTTGATCCAAAAACATACCCTAGGTGGTAAGCAATACATATCGAGGCGAAAGCTACTAAGGAACTCTAACGTGAGTTGCCTATAAGTGAGCTCATGTATGTCAAAGAGCGTTTCCATCCCCACCCCAACAAAAAATTCCCTACTCTGCTCAAGCAAACCAAGCTTTCTAAGAATTGATTTGCACAGAAAACGAGTTGGTTCAAGGTTCTTACCAAGGAGCTTGGAGAATTGCTCCTTTTGCAGTTCTGACTCAAAAACAAGGTTGGGAAAATCCGGGTGACATGCAATTTCTAGCTCTCCGGCCTCGACCCCGACCTCGGTCCTAGAACTCGACGCACTCTTTCTTTTTCTGCTAACTACCGACTGCCCTCTCTTCTTTGGAGCCATTGTTGAAGAAGCTTGATGCTAAACAACCAAATCGACTTTCACCCAAAAATAATTTCTAGAACCCACAAAAATACCAACAAGAAGCTTAGTATTGATGTAATAAGCCTCCAAAACCCACCCAAAGAAGCTCAGTCAAGTTTGGAAAGATAACCCCAAATTTCGGATTTGGGGAAAATGTGGTATAAAAAACTTGATTTTTTTAGTTTTGGGGGGTTTTAATGGTAAAAAATAGGTCTAGGATAGTTATTAATGTGATGGAAACTGATTTTGAAGTGTTTTGAGAGTGATTTGATGAATTTTGGTGGAGGAAATGAGGGTTTATGTTGATTTGGGGTTAGGTTGAATATGGGGTTTTGAGTTTGGAGAGAGGTTGAAGATGAAGTTGAGTAGTAGGTAGGTATGTAAGGGTTGGGTTGAATATGGGAGTTATAAGGAGGGTGGGTTGGGGCGGGTTAGGCCTCGGAATAAGATGGGCATGGCTAACTTCGTCCCGAACGGGAAGAGTAGATCTCGTCCGGGTTGGCTCCGCCGTCCCGATCGGGATGACCTCGTCCCGAACGGGATGGCGTCACAGTAGATATACTAAATGGCCCCTTCATCCCGAACGGGAACCTTCGTTCCCGTCCGGGTTGGCTCCGCCTTCCCGATCGGGATGAAGTCGTCCCGAACAGAATGGCGTCACAATAGACGCTCTAAATTGCCACTTCGTCCCGAACGGGATGGGATGATCCCGCCCGGGTTGGCTCCGCCGTCCCGACCGGGATGAACTCGTCCCGAACGGGATGGCGTCACAGTAGACGCTCTAAATTGCCACTTCGTCCCGAACGGGATGCGTCGATCCCGTCCGGGATGACTTCACTATCCCGAACGGGATGACCCTGTCCCGAACGGGATGATCCAAGAACATGACCTTAGCATTTTCCTTCATACATAACCCCTCGGGATCCGGAATCCCGTTCCCAAAAGCCTTTTCTCAGCTCAAAAACGATCACCTAGCCCCCGTCTTCCAAAAAAAATCCCAACGAGTCGGAACTTGTAGGAGAAATAGAAAACCGGGCTAGAAAGCTTGATGCTAATCTTGAGAGACACGTGTAGAGCTTCTCTTGATTTGCAAGGAATTACCTAAGCAACAAAGCTTCACCAAAGCTCCAAAAGTCAGTAGAAAGATCGCTCCAATGATCGCTTCAAGTAGTCGCCTCCAAATACTCAACATACTAACTCAACAATCATAAATCTCCCTACACAATTCCACAAACTCATGAAAACCTCTCCCTCACATCACTCACAAACAATAATCCAACGATAATAGTAACACACACAAAACCTAGAGAATCAAGAAATACAAAATAAATCACCAAAAATTAAAAGAAGAAAGGAAAGGATATTTACAACATGACGGTTCTTGAGGAACTCCGTCAAACCGAGCTTGTTTGGTTGGTTATGAGGGGATAGGTTGGAGGTAAAGAACCTCCACCGACCCCATGGTTGCACTCTCGTTGTAAAGCTTAATTCTTTGACCGTTTACCCGGAACGGTTCACCCTTTTCATCGCTCAACTCGAAGTCTCCATATCGTCCGACTTCCGTGACGGTGAACGGTCCGTACCAACGTGAGCGGAGCTTTCCGGGAAATAGCTTAAGCCTTGAATTGAATAGTAGCACCTTGTCACTCACTAGAAACGATCTCTTCTTAATCCTCTTGTCATGCCATATTTTCGTGCGTTCTTTGTAGATCCGTGCACTTTCATAGGCGTGTAGTCGGAATTCTTCTAACTCATGCACTTGAAGCAACCGCTTCTCGCCGACTAAAGTAGGATCGAAGTTGAGTTCCTTTATGGCCCAAAAAGCCTTGAACTCCATCTCGACCGGAAGGTGACACGCTTTCTCGTAGACGAGCCTATACGGCGATGTGCCTATAGGCGTCTTGAACGCCGTCCGGTATGCCCATAGCGTGTCATCGAGCTTCATGCTCCAATCCTTCCGGTTCCTTGTGACGACTTTCTCAAGGATAGCTTTGATTTCCCGGTTCGAGATTTCTACTTGGCCGCTTGATTGAGGGTGATAAGCCAAGCCGGTCCTATGATGTACGCCATATTTCAACAAGATAGCATCAAGGCGTTTTTCATGGAAGTGGGTTCCTCCATCGCTTATAATGGCACGAGGAACCCCGAACCGGAGGAATATCACCTTCTTTAGGAGATTCATTACAACCTTAGCGTCATTTGTGGGTGTGGCAACGACTTCCACCCACTTCGAAACATAGTCCACGGCTACTAGGATATAGCGATTTCCCTTTGACGATGGAAATGGGCCTTGGTAATCTATCCCCCATACGTCAAATAATTCAAGCTCCAAAATCCCTCTTTGCGGCATCTCATGCCTCCACGATATGTTCCCGGTCCTTTGGCACGCGTCACATTGGGAAACAAATTCCTTTGCATTTTGAAACATCGTTGGCCAATAGAACCCGGATTGTAGTATTTTTGCGACCGTCCTTGAGGCACCGTGATGTCCGCCGTATGGGGACGAGTGACAAGCTTCCATTATACCCTTTTGTTCCCATTGAGGGACACACTTCCTATATAAGCCATCGGCACATGCTTTGAATAGTTGCGGGTCGTCCCAAAAGTATTGCTTGACCTCGTAGAAGAACCTCTTCTTTTGTTCGTAATTCAAATCCGGGGGAAGAACACCTCCCACAATATAGTTTGCATAGTCGGGAAACCAAGGAGGTTGGTCCGACGATGTAGTGCAAACAATCATTATAGCATCGTCCGGGAATGAATCATCGATGCGAGATTTCTCGAGGTCTTCAACTCGAAGGCGTGATAGGTGATCCGCTACTACGTTCTCGGCTCCCTTCTTATCACGAATCTCTAGGTCGAATTCTTGGAGAAGAAGAATCCAACGGAGTAATCGTGGCTTCGAGTCCTTCTTGGCTAGTAGATATTTCAAAGCGGAATGATCGGTGAATACTATCACCGTAGAGCCGAGAAGATATGATCTAAACTTGGTGAGGGCGTACACAATAGCCAATAGCTCTTTCTCGGTCGTAGCATACCGAGCTTCGGTGTTGTCGAGGGTTTTGCTAGCATATTATATGGCATGTAAGGCTTTTCCGTCCCTTTGACCTAACACGGCCTCTACCGCATAGTCACTAGCATCGCACATCACCTCGAACGGCTTGGACCAATCCGGCGATTTGATAACGGGAGCGGTGATCAAGGCCTCCTTTAACCTAGCAAAAGCCTCATTGCACGCATTAGTCCATACAAATGGGGCATCCTTCAAGAGGAGTTCGGTGAGAGGTTTGGCCAATTTTGAAAAGTCTTTTATAAATCGGCGGTAGAATCCCGCATGCCCTAAGAAACTCCGAACTCCCTTGACATTCGTAGGCGGGGGCAAAAGCTCAATGACTTGAACTTTTGCCCCGTCTACTTGAATGCCCCGATCTTTGATCAAGTGACCTAATACAATGCCCTCATTTACCATCAAATGGCATTTTTCCCAATTCAACACCAAGTTCACTTCTTCACATTTAGCTAACACTTTAGACAAATTTACCAAACATGACTCAAAGTCTTTACCATAAACACTAAAATCATCCATGAAAACCTCAACAATAGACTCGATATAGTCCGAAAAGACGCCCATCATACACCTTTGGAAGGTGGCCGGGGCATTACACAAGCCAAAAGGCATGCGTTTATATGCAAAGGTTCCATAAGGACAAGTGAATGTAGTCTTAGGTTGGTCATCCGGGTGAATCGGGATTTGGAAAAATCCCGAAAAACCGTCAAGGAAGCAAAAGTGAGTATGGGAAGCCAACCTCTCTAACATTTGGTCAATGAATGGGATTGGGAAGTGATCTTTCTTTGTAGCATTATTGAGTTTCCTATAGTCAATGCACATCCTATGACCGGTAACACACCTAGTGTGCACTAGTTCATCTCTTTCATTCTTTATGACCGTGATTCCACCCTTCTTGGGAACCACTTGAATAGGACTAACCCAATTTGAGTTTGATATGGGATATATGATCCCGGCATCAAAGAGTTTCATGATTTCTTTCTTTACGACCTCTTACATATTAGGATTCAACCTCCTTTGTCCTTGGACACTAGGTTTAAAATCTTCTTCTAAGTGAATCCTATGCATGCAAAAGTCGGGACTAATCCCTTGTATGTCATCAAGACTATAACCAATGGTGCTCTTATATTTCCTCAAAACCTCAAGCAACGCATCCAATTGGTTAGACTCGAGTTTGGAATTAACTATGACCGGACAAGACTTTTTATCGTCTAGATAGGCATAAGATAGATTAGGGGGAAGGGGTTTAAGATCAAGATATTGTACCTCAATCGAGTAGATTCCACAAAGTGTAGCTTGATCTTCGACCCGGTTCTCCCCATCTAGAGCCTCTTCAAGTACATCCAAGTCTTCATCCCATAGTCCATCTTTAGCTTTCTCAAGCTCCATTGTTAGGAGAGCTTCAAGAGGGTCTTTCACAAAAAATGTCTCGGTGGTATCCTCAACAATTTCGTCGAGTACATCGATTACACAACAAGAATCTTTGATACTCGGAGTCTTCATTGTGCTATGGAGGTCAAAAGAGATCTTCTCATCTCCAATCTCCAAGGTCAATCTTCCATTCTTCACATCTATAAGGGCACCCGCCGTATGAAGAAACAGGCGTCCAAGGATGATTGGAATGTTGGCGTCCTCGGCCATATCAAGCACTATGAAATCAACCGGAACAAAGAACTTGCCTATACGAACCGGCACATCCTCTAATATGCCAAGGGGGCGCTTGATTGATCGATCCGCCATTTGGAGTGTGATGGTTGTGCATTTAAGCTCATTCATGCCTACCTTCTCACAAATGGAGTAAGGTATAACACTCACACTCGCTCCCAAATCACAAAGGGCTCTCTCGATGTGTACTTTCCCAATCTTACACGGGATGGAGAAGCTTCCCGAATCCTTAAGCTTAGGTGGGGATGGTTGTAGGTACATGTCGCTCAATCCCCCCGTAAAAGCAATAGTTTCGGGCTCTCCCAACGATCTCTTCCTAGATAGGATCTCCTTCATAAACCGAGCATAGGTAGGCACTTGAGTAATCAATTCGGTAAAAGGAATAGTCACTTCTAGGTTCTTCACGAGTTCAAGAAACTTGTCGAATTGCTTGTCCGTCTTGGACTTGGCTTGTCTTGAGGGAAAAGGTAATTGAACCTTAGTAGCTTCCCTCACTTCTTTGGACTTCAATTTCTCACCATGGGTTTCTTTTAACTTTGAGGAATACCCCTTTGTCTTGGGTTTCTCATAAGGAACGAAAGTAGATGAGGTCTTTTGTGAAGAGAGAACGTTGCCACCCTCATCTACATCTTCAACAAGTACCTCTTCCCCTAATTCCGGATTAGGGACTTCTTCATCACAAGAATCCTCTAGAGGTTGGTCAACCTCTTCAAGTATAGGATCCTCCCTTTGTTTTCCTCCATAGTCATCTTCCTTAGGCATCATAGGTGGCTCATAGCTAGAACCACTCCTCAAGGTGATAGCATTAGCGGTAGCTTGGTTCGGTGTCGTGCCTTGAGGAGGCAATTGCCCTTTTTGCCTTGAAGAACTACCCGAGGCCACTTGAGACAATTAAGTTTCCAACATTCTCACATGGGTGTCTCTAGCCTTGTTATCCCTTTGGATTTGATTATAAAACTCTTGTTCGCTTCGTTGCATGTCCATTTGGTTCCTTTGCATGTCCAACATTATCTTTTGCATGTCAAAATCCGGTGTTGGAGCTTGTTGAGTGTGTGGAACATTCGTGAGGGTTAAAGGGAGTCCGTAATCATAGGTAGGAGATTTACTCCTAGGCTTGGTATCTTGATGTTGGTTTTGGAAATTCCCTTGTGCTTGAAAATTCCCTTGATTTTGGCCTTGAAAATTACCTTGGTTGTGGGATCCTTGGTTGTTGCCTTGGAAGCCTTGAGAGTTAGGATTACCTTGAAAACCACCTTGGTGAGCTTGATTATTAAAGTTACCTTGATTGTTGAAGCCTTGTTGATTGTTATAGGCACCTTGATTTTGATAGGCATTTTGTTGTTGAAAATTGTTGAAAGGCCTTTGATTGCCTTGGTAGCCTTGGTAATTTTGATTGCTTTGGTTTCCTTGGTAGCCTTGATTGCCTTGGTTGCCTTGGTAGCCTTGGTAATTTTGATTGCTTTGGTTTCCTTGGTAGCCTTGGTTGCCTCTAAAAGGAGGAGCAACATATGGTTGCCGACCTTGTTATTGCCCTTGTTGTTGCCCTTGTTGAGCATCTTGAAAGACTTGAGGGTTTTGGACATTTTGTGTCTTGTAAGATAGGAAAGGGTGCTTGTGAGTGTTGGAATTGTAGTAGTTGGAGAATGGTCTTCCTTGCTTGTATGCTTGAAAAGCATTGACTTGCTCAACATTACTCAAGCACTCATAAGACTCATGCCCAAAGATTCCACAATTATCGCACATACCATGATTCGATGGATTAAATGAAGAATCCATGGCGTTGACTTGTTGCATGGGTGGTTGGGTTGAGGAACTTGTGCCTTGTGATATATTGGCATGCCCTTGAAGCTTTTTGTCTATAGCATCCATATGAGTCTTCAATTGAGCACCCAAATCGGCACTAAGTTGAGTAATAGCATCAATGTCGTGCCTTCCCCCTCTATTTACCTTCCTAGGTCTAGAATATTGTGAGTTATGCACCGCCATTTCCTTTATCCTTGCCCATGTTTGATCGTCCTCCACTTCGGTGAATCGGCCATTCGAACCCATATTAAGTATGCCCCTAGAATCTTCAAACAAACCATTCCAAAATTGTTGAACAAGAAACCACTCCGACAATCCATGATGAGGACAAGAGCGAATTAAATCCTTGAATCTTTCCCACGACTCATAAAGCCCCTCATCGTCACGTTGTTGAAACCCCATGATCGAAGCCCTTAGTTGGTTGGTTTTTTTCGGTGGATAGAATTTTTGATAGAAGGCTAATGCTAGCTTCTTCCAAGTATTTATTCCTAGAGCCGCATTGTTGAGCTCCTTATACCATTGCTTTGCTTTATCAATCAAGGAGAAGGGGAAGAGGACCCATCGAATTTGGTCTTGGGTGATTCCCGCTTGCGAAATGGCATCACAATAGTCGGAAAAAGCCTCCATATGTTGGTGTGGATCCTCGGTAGGTAACCCGCTAAATTGGCTCCGCTCAACCAATTGGATGAATGCCGTCTTGGCTATAAAGTTCCCGGTATAAGTACCCGGTATAGTGGCGGGACCGGGCAAGACATCCTCCGTGAATGTCGAGTGTGAAGAGAACTTAGGCATGATGTGACGGATTGGTGATGTGGGTGTGGAACTTGGAATAGAAGAGGTTGGAGATGTAGGAGGTGAAGTGGATGGAGAGTATGCCGGTGATGTAGAATAAGATGCGCTAGAATTGTGGGTGCCGAAGAAGTTTGAAAATCCTTCGTCGGTAGCTCCTCCCGGTGGGGAATTTAGATCAATCTCTACGCTTTGCTCGGAATCTTCGCTCGTGCCCGGTTGGGAACCTCTCGATCTAACAACTGTCCTTTTTCAAAGGTTTCGGAAAAACCTTTCCGGATCTGAGTTGAAGAGAAGAGGATGGTTTCCGCCTCTAGGCATAAACTGTGGACTAGGAAACAAACGTGAGAAGTCTAGTGCTTTGTGGGCACTAGACAAGAAAGAAATAAACTCTACACAACGAAGAAGCAAGGAGAGATGGATGAAACACAATATGGAACACAATTTATATCGACGAAACACAAGATGGTAACTCAATCTAGAAACTAAGCAAACAAAGTCTAAACAAACACCGTCCCCGGCAACGGCGCCAAATTGATGCGTAGATTTGTCGTCGATCCTACACCAATTAAACCAACTATCCTAACTAGTAGCTAGGGGCAAGTCGGGTCGGTTCACGAAGACGGTAGAGAAAAGACTAGAGTATGCTTAGGTTTAAGACAGAGTCACAAGAAACAATGAGGGAAGATATTTTCTTTTGAGTTTGGATAAGACTAGAAACTAAGTTAAACAAAACTAAATGATTCGAATAGGAATGAACTAAAGCAAACAACTATAACAATATCTAAAATGGAGATGAAATCAAATAGGTAAAGGAGTAGGGTTAGATCGAGTTCATAGACGTAATAGGCTAAGGGAAAACGAGGATCAAAGTGTCATCTAATCACTAAGGCAAGCTCGTGCGCTCGCAACTAAACGAACCCAACGATTCATGCAATTGAACACCCAAAACATGAAAAGTTCATCACAAGTCAAGCAAACATCAAGAGAGAAGCAACAAGTAGAGTAGTATGGCCACTACCACCCTAACAAGCAATTTATCAAACACCCAACATGCAAAACTAGTGACAAGCAATAAAGACTCAACTTTTAACCACGCTTAACCTTAATCACCCATAATTAACGTCTAATCCCCCTACTAACCCCACAAAAAGTCTACTCACTCATGACTAAACTAATACTAACATAACCAAAGGAAAATAACACAAAAGCTAAAACATTCATTATGCAAGATAAACAAGATAAACAATATTCAAGAGATAAAGATTGAAACTTTAATGAATAACTAAGAATAAAAGGAAAGAGATTAAGGAAATTATACCAACACAAATATGAAATGGAAAGATTGAAACTTTGCATAAAATCCAAACCAAAAGATGTTCAAAGTTGTCAAGATTGAAACATCTAATACAAGCCTTCAAGTATCCAAAGTATCAACTAAGATTACCACTAGATTAATGCTAAGTAGGAGGTAATTAAGGAGAGTTTTGAACTAAGGTTTATCTAAGAGGCACTATTTCTCTCTAGGGTTTTGTGTCTCTTTAAAATGATTACAAGAGGGGTATATATAGTGTTCCACAAGTGAGAGAAGTGAAAGAAAGGAGCGGACTAGGAGCTGAGTCCTTCCCGACCGGGAAGGAATGGTCCCGATCGGGAAGAAACGATGGTCCTGACCGGGATGACACGAACCCGATCGGGACGGCTTCACAGAGGGGGCTGTTTTGCTCCATCCTTCCCGAACGGGAAGGGCTCGTCCCGTCCGGGAATCTTCCTCTTTCCCGACCGGGAAGGTATGGTCCCGATCGGGATGGGTCCTATTTTGCTCTTCCTTGGCTTCTTATCGATGCTCGGTGCTCCGGATATCATTAAGTCGGCCCTAGGGGACTCGGGATCGAGTCTAAGCCACTGAGTCATCGCCGCTTCTCTTCTTTGGCTCCATATGCATCGGAAATGAGTCGAAATAGTTCCGTTTCTTCAAGATAGCTCTAGGAACTTAAAACAAGCTAGAAGAAGCGTAAGTAGCCTCGAAAATCGCTCTAAGGAGCGATTTCATAAGAGAAACCGGGACTAAACACAAGAAATAATCAATACAAAACACACTTATCAATGACAATCATCCTATCTGAGCACGGTCACGCATTTGTACAAGTCACACTCTTCGAGTGGCCAAGAAACAATAAATTTCTTTCAATAAAGGAAGAGCAAATCCCCTCTTGTCTAACCACATCCTATCACATGATCCATGCATGCCCAATAACCATCCATAGCCCCCTTTCACAGTTGACGAGGAATAGTATCAAAGTATACACATCTCATGTACAGAATAGTCAAAGACTCGGGTCTAAAGACCGTACAAGTTCATAACTTGCAAAGAACTTTACTGACACTAAGCGAAATCTTAGTAAAATCCTTTTCGGTGGGTCTGTCTAATGCATGTTCTTAACATACACCCGTGTGCCTGGTTTAGTATCCCAATACCTATGACTCAAGGAACTTAGTCATCAACCAACTCACACACCAGTCATTTAAGGGTATACAAATGTCCCAACACAATACCCTGACTAGAGACAAAATAATTACATCATCCAAATAGAGTTCCAAGACTAAGTCACGTACTTAGTGATCTATTTCATCAATGTAAATTATTTAGGGACAAATCTCAGTTACATTAACCAAATGACAATATGTCATACATATATCAATTATCGAAATAACTCCCACTAAACCTAACACCTCTAAAAGTACTAAGACCACTCGCCATGCGTCTTATACCGATCATAACCAATATGATTTTTATGTAGAGGAGGTTTCGGGACATACAACATTTGTATTGGTTATTTACAAGCATATGATCAATCTACCTTATCTCAATTAAGGCAAACTATTGGTTTCCTAAGCAACAAATTGCTTAATAAACTTTAAAGTTGAGTGTGTGCTTAATTCGTAATCAAGCGTCTATTTGCTTCAAAAGCAATAGAACACTAACTTTAGTTATAATACTAGTCACAAAGTTGTCCTTTGGAATCGTTCCAACACACAACTTCTCATCCAAAACAAAATATACTGAGATTACAATCTCATGTCATCTTTGTCTATTTGGAATATGAATTGTTGTAACTTGTTTACAACAATTCGCTTATCACATCATGCGCATCTCTTAAATAACTCCCTTTTTGCTTCTTAAGCGCAAAGGAACAATTCTTAGATAGCATTCTAGTGACACTCACTAGATTAGTATCTACTCATCACATGAGCACATAATAAACACATTTCTTACAAAGTCTCATAGACTAAAGCAATCAAATGTCGTTTAGTTAGAAAAGTATGTCACTTACATACCAAATCATAACGATAAATACACTCCCACTGGCCTCTTGTATACACTTTGTCTCTCTTCGTCTCAAAGGAATACAAACATCTTTGAATTACCACATTGAGAACGAAGATACTTGCTCCATGCTTCAATCAAATCGGAATTTTCACATTTGCCTAACAATTTTAATAATATGAAATTCATACGAAGTGTCGCACACATCATATTGCATCCCTATCAAGAAATGTATTTCACATATATATGTCCAAAACTCATCATAATGAGTAATGACATTCAAAATGCTAAATCAATCTTAATAGATTTGAGCATAATATTGTAAAAAAAAGATTTTTTTCTATAGTCATTACTATAAGATCAGTCCTTAACTACCAACTATGCTTCACAGATACTCTTATATCAATCTACATCATCTTTATATTGAAGAGCATTCTTCACTATAAGACCCATTTAACCCAAGTCTATACTTGGTTATGGTATATAGAATCTATTAGATTTTATGTGACTTTTGGAGTCTTTGCCCATTATTGTTTCATCATAGGTCAAACCTATATGTGGGGTCATATTTTACAGCTAAGATGATCATGACTTTTCATGAATTCATCAATATCCTCTTCAACAGCTGTAGAGAATTTCTGTTAATCTTAAACAATTCAAAGTCGATTCTACTCCCACTGTTTCTATTAGAAATCACATATTTTTAAAAGAAACATACCACTCCATGCAACAAAACAATTTTGTTCTTTGGATGGTTTGTAGAATTAACATAATACCCCTAATAAAACACATGTCATAATTGAGTCTAAGTTCTAGAAAACAATTTTCTCTAAACTTTAAGACTTGATAATTAAGAAAAGACTATTTTAGAACATTTCAATCCATATCTCATATGGTGTCTATTCTTCGACTTACATGGACAATTTCATCAACATTGTACAAAGACTTTTACAGTGCATAATCTTCTAAAACGTCAATAAAATCTGCATATGACTCATCATAGACTAAATTATACTGTATCAAATATGGTTCGATGTAGTTTGAAACACTTTTCACTACTTCTAAGATGATCACAATCTTTTAGTTCAATTCCTCCCTATTTCAATCATATCGAACAACTTGTACCAACTTATCAAGTTGATCTTGTATTTTCATCTGAACTTCCTTAAACAATTCAAAGCATTCAGATTTAAATTTCGTAAAATGAACAAAATCATACATGTTACCCATTTTGCAACATCACTAGTTAAACTCACATGTATCTGTATATGTGTGATCTAACAAGTCTAAGTAACCTCCCACTACAATTAGTAGGAGTCACTACTAATGTCATTTATCCATCTAAACAAGATCCATTTACCTCAGTTGATCCTTATCAATAAGGTTTATAATTTCATCATTATGAAACTTATTCTTATGTTTCTTGTCTCATTGATTAAGGACAATGCTATAATAGGTAAAACTCGTGTCAAGGGACGGAACCTTTTTATTATTGTTATGTTACAAATAAAAGCATTCACTACTAGGAATGTAGAGCCCAACAATCATGTTAGCCTTATTGTACCTCATATTCTTGCAAGGTAAAGAGCAACAATTGTTCTACTTTTATTAAACCTTTTCATGTCCACACATGAAACAGAATCAATATTCTTGCTTATGACTAGTACAAGAACAATTATTCATTCCCAGTATTAAGCTTTAAAATAAAATCAAGTGATTTCCTTTTATGAACTGAAACAACAACCTTTGTCCATTTCAATCATAAAACACTCACTTAATTCATTATTCCACTCTCTTTGAACCATCACATCTACATTATAATAATTGCGTTCGGTATCTTTATACCAAATCAGTAGAATGAAAGTAACAATTACTTTAGTAACATACACACCTGAAGTCATACTTCAATGGATTTGTAAATTTTCTAGACACTTCTAGAAACTATCTACCAATG
The DNA here is from genome assembly GCA_958450325.1 of Agrostemma githago. Classification (NCBI taxonomy): domain Eukaryota; kingdom Viridiplantae; phylum Streptophyta; class Magnoliopsida; order Caryophyllales; family Caryophyllaceae; genus Agrostemma; species Agrostemma githago. Next base: position 7,645,420 of record OY288249.1, on the reverse strand, counting down.
TCTTATATTTGTCATTACATTAATGACTAATAAAATCGTACCTAATCTAAATTTGGCAACAAGTTTGGGTATGACAACGATTGTCCTTTCCTTACTTTAACCAACGTCTTAGATTCATTAATCATTATCTCAAGCAATTTTCTTAATGAACTCATAGAACATTAGTATTATTTGCCTTCTTTATACAATGTTCAATCATCTTTTAACATCTTAAAAGGTAAGAAACCTTATTAAGTCACACGTTTATTCATAATAAAGTGACCTAAATGTAGGACTAATTGAAACGATTTCAATTCTTAATTCTTTAGAAAGAAGCATCCAAAATTTCATGATTATCAATATAATCACGTCATCGTATGACATGGATTAATGAGATCATCTTCAACATTTTCTCACTTAATGGGAACGGTTCCCTTTATTGAAACAATTGATTTTGGTACTTATAATAATCTTCATGACTTTAATTATACAGTCCATACTGTATATTAACATTGGTAATAATTTGTCGGAATTATTCTTCACAAGGACAAAATCTGTATCTCTAATTTTGGGAACAATTCTCAAGATACCAACCGACGAGGTTGAACAATTCAAACTCGTCTTTAATAAATGTGATAAAGGTAACTAACTTAATACTACAACTATATGCAAAGTAAAACGATAATTAATATTAATTAAAAATCTTAAACAATTTTAAGATAAAATCATGAAAACTACCCTCAAGTTCGCATAATATTCCAAGATCCTAAATCTTTTGTTGCTCAAGTGAACTTGGGCTCACTGCTCAAGCTCCAAAAGTAAAGGTAAACAACAAGCTTGTCAATAACATAAATATGTAATTCTTGGTTCGTCGGAATAAGTTATCATATGACACCAACTATTTGCCTCAAAGCCCAAGTCCGACTTGATAGCAATGTTAAGCAAACCAATCTGAACCTGTGGGTAACCGTTACCCACCTACTCAGTCCACACACATCGGCAAAGCACCGCTTAGGCAGTCACTTCAACCAATGATATGAAATTGTTGTAGTGCTCAATTCTGAAAAGACAATACTTAATATTTGTGTGAGGGATTAAATGCATATGGGTCCTAACCATGCCGCTAGGTCAACTTACAAGGCAACCTATTAGTTTTAAGCACACAAGTCACAAGTCTCAAACAATAAAAAAATCATGCATCATATGACATAATAATTCAATTGTTACTAGTGATTTGTGTATAAAACAAGTTAAAAGATCCCATATTTTGATTCATAATCATATTACAATTCATAATTGTAATTTGGTTTGAACAATTTCACCAATATCTTTCATTTTTCACCTACGAGGAACAATTCCCCACCCGGAAAAATTGAACGGATATACAAAACTCGGTTCACAATCGATATGCAACTTATAATTGTCATATAGATGAATAATTCATCAAAATCAATTAGGACTCGAGAAACCTTTTTTTCGACCCATTTATGATAACATGATAATTAAAATGTACAAAATTATTTAGCCGATTTAGAAAGCTAATTTTTCATTGATTCGGAAAAATAAAAGTATAATCTGTGTTTGATTCATAATCAACACACAAACGCGAGGAAATGATTTTTCTTAAAAGCGTCACTCGACCCGACACCATGTCGTCCGAGTAAATATTGTGTCGTCTTGATCAAACCTGTGCATCCGGGTCATCTTGTTCCAACCGGGACACACCCGTATTCACCGAGTCTACACTCGTTCCCACCGAGTCATACTCGTGTCGTCCTTGTTTCGTTCCGTCTCCACCAAAATTAAAACGAGTCTTGTCCTAATCTTATTAGGTCTCATCATCAACGATAAAGTCTTGTAATTTTACGTTCCCAGTTTCAATCGAATCTTGACTAATCTAATTAGTCTCATCGTCAACAAGGAAATTGAGAATAATAATAATAAAGGGTCAATTTAGGGCGAAATTAAATTAAAAATAATCAATATTAGATCTTAATTTAAAATTTTACGATTCAATTTTAAATTTAACTATTTAAATTCGACAAAATAAGATAAACCCTAAAATTGAACGAAAACAAACCACATAATCTGGATGAGTATTTATTATCTATGCACATAATTCTCAAGTATTGCGTAATATTCAACTCAATAACCAAGAATAACAATCATAATTGTTGGCAAAACATTGCATTCTAATTGTGAATTTGTGATGAACAAGTGGACGACAGGCATCATGACAACATGTAACACAATACTCACAAAGGCTTGTGCAATTACAAGTTTAAACAGTGCAAAATTAAGAGATGAAGTATCACCAAGAACAGTTCTCGTACGAGGAAACTTATAATCAAATTAATACGCGTGTGAATCCCTCATAACCAATTATGAGACATAGATTCACGTCTATTAGATTAATACTACGTAACAGAGGCTCTGATCCCACTGTAGGGTTACAACCCTTAAACCCAAGGAGCTGTTACGAGTATTAACTGAAAAGACAAAAGAAGAGGGATAACAATTATACCTTATTTGCTTGCAGCGGAACAACGTATTAATAAGAAGTGTAATAAACTCAGAAATATATATAATCTCCACGGACAGAATAAATAATTTTCACGGACAAGAATAAATAATCTCCACGGACAGAATAAATAATCTCCATGGACAGAATAAAGCACCCCAAACGTGATGCCTCCTTTGGTATCCACACGGGTACAGAACTGCGACGTATATGCTAGTATAAAGGTACGTGAGACCGTTTCACAACTTCTCTCTATATCTCTCTTATAACTCTTTATAAGATGAATATATTATGAGCCAATACTCTTTTTTTTCCCTATATTGGTCAATCATATGAACCTCCTTATATAGGAGATGAGAGGGTAGAATTAGGTTATTTCCATAACTTTAATTACCATAATTAGATTATTAGTATAACTGTCATTACCCTAACCTGACAACGCAGCTGGGTCCGTATTACTACTGACCCGATATACTTAATATATCGATATATATTAATAATATCCCGTACATATTGTGTGTGACCCAATTGGCCCACTTAAGACTACCAGACACGTAACTCATTTACATGTCAACCCAACATCGACCTCTAGCAAGGCATATCGGATACATATATAGATTTAAGCGGGTTAATCCGTATAGGACAGTGGACATAACTCCTTCAAGACAAACCGAGGGCAAGCGAGACAGAGGATGTCGGAGCTTCCACAGAAATGGAGGTTGAAGGTGAGCAAAAATGGAGGTTGGCTGAAGGTTGTTCGAATGAGTGAGCGGCGTAGGAATGTAGCCTTTTGAGTTTATTTCAATATACATGGGTTTTCATATGTTCACTTCTATTCATATTTTATAGACATCGATTTTATTTAACCCATGTCCATAAATTATAGACATAGGTTTTCCTTTTGACCTATTTATATTCTCTTTTATGCACATCAATTCTTTAAATAACCTATGTCAATTAAAAATAGATGTAGCTTAAATAGCCCGACCCGTCCGGTCCGATTTTTTAGCGGGTTTGGAATGCAAATCTCATTTCGAATTAATAAATGTGTCGGACAAGCCCGATCCGATTTACAAAATGGGCCAGGCACAGTCACTAATATTTTAAAGGGTTATTTATCAGGAATAATACCAACTTTGGGTGGTATTCCATCAATAAAACCAACTTTGATTAATACGGGAATAAAACCAAGTATGAGACATATTATACGAGAATGAAATTGCCTCTTAAATGACCGGATGAAGTCGGTTTTTGTGGGTCCTATACTATTAATAAACAGCCATCTTCATCTTCTTCATTCCCCTAAATCAAATTCTTTCTCCTAAACCTACACTTTAACTTAGGGTTTAGGGTTAGATCAACCTACGTTTTCAATCAAACCAATTAAAAAAAACACTAATTGAACACTTAAACCCCAAATTAAACCAATAAGAAAACCCTAAGTTTACCCAGAAAAATCGAAAACCTAAGTTAAACGCAGAAAAATCGAAAACCTAAGTTCAACCCAGAAAAATCGATTTGGGGAAATGAAAAGAAAACTCATCGTTGACATTGCCGAACCACAAGATTGAGGAATGAACTTGACAATACCCATGAAAATTGATTTTTGACAAAATTAATTATAATCAATTATAAACACGGACGTAGAAAAGTCGGAGAAAGATAAATAAACAAAAGTTTCGTAAAAAATTACCTTCGACGAAGTGAATGATGAAGTGATGAAGTGATTAGTTTGAAGTTTAAAGTATGAAGTTTTGAGAATTAATGAAGTTAAAAAGTGAATTGCTTGTATTAGTGGGAATATTGACGGGTGTAGGCGGTAGCAGGTAAGGGTATTTCATTCTCGTATAATATGTCTCATACTTGGTTTTATTCTCGTATTAATTAAAGTTGGTTTTATTGATGGAATACCACCCAAAGTTGGTATTATTCCTGTTAAATAACCCTATTTTAGAATGGGCTAGCCCGCCCAACCCCCTAAAAATATTATACTTCGTATAAATTCTACAACTTAGAAATTAATTAATTATATAGAGAACGAAGAAGGTATATTCATTATACAAAGGAAAATAATTATTCCATGCTGTAATCAAGATGCATACAACTTGATAGTTGTCCGTTGATAATAGTCTGATATAGCAAATACCTTTCACTCATAGTCACATACGGATAGCTTTTTCATTCACTTAATAATTGGCCGATAAGTCGTGGGCTACCCGATTTTGTATTAACGGGCGGGTAAGGGCAAGTAATTTGGGTCCGTTAGTTAAGCATGATCCACACACTTTGGTGTTAAAGGACAACTGTTTATCTTGCCCGACCTGTATCCGGCCCGAGCCCGCATTTGAGCAGGTCTAAGGTAGGTTACTATGTCTATTAGGTGGTGTCTATGACTCATTTTGTAATAGTGCGTTCAATTTGAGTACCATAAGGTTACACTATCTCATACGGAGTAGTTGGGTATAGGTGAGAAGAAGAGTTAAACTCAAGTGGTAAGAGCTCATTTATTCCTGATTGTGAAGTAACCTCACCTACGAAATAGTTAGTGCGCTTTTATCTAGATAAAAAAATTGTTTGGTATATGTCCTTAGGCTATGTTTATCCACAGACTCATCTTTTTTCCTCAGACTCGGTCATCTCACCTTTCCACTCACTTTTCATTTTTCAGACTCTGACTCAGACTCACTACAAAAGTACACTTTATTCACAGACTCATCTCAGACTTTCTCACCTCACATACCTTATATTATATTATTTTTTATTAATCTAACCTCAACTTTTTACCTACCTTATTTTTTTTTATTTACCTCATCTTACCTCAACTTTCTACCTATCTTATTTTATTTTTTTTATTTATCTCAATATCTATGTTTATTTTATAACTCGAATAATTACAATTAAATAATTAATTGTTAAATAAATCTCGTGACATACGAATAATTTTATATCCAAGTGGTCATTATTAAAGGTGGCAATCGGGCGGGTGGATCGAGTTCGGGTTGGGTTGTCGGTTGACCTGACAAACATGTCAACCGGGTTGGGTTTGGGTCAAGTGAGTTTCGCGTTGACTTTGGGTCGGGCCAGATCATTTCGGGTTTATTTGCTATTATATTTTCATCTTTTTTAGGGATATCAACTCATTTTTTATAACAATAGCCGGGTCAATTTCGGGTTAGCTCGGGTCAATTCAGGTTACGAGTCAACCTCGAATCTTTAGTTTGGATATCAGATCGGGTTCGGGTTGGCTTATTCGGGTCGAGTCATTCGAGTCGAGTCAGTTTTGCCATGTCTAGTTGTCGGGTTTGGTCAGATGCGGATCATTTTCGGGTCCGATCGTTGGTACGAGTCGGGTTTGGTCATGTTCTTGTCGAACTAGGTTTTGTTTGGTTTGGTCGGGTATAACAATCAATTCATTATCCGTTTTTATTACTACGTGCAGTATTATTTATCATTTATTATACGAATTTGGTTTTTATTATCTATACAACTATATCATCTAATACAAATTATTTTGGCTATGTCCTTTTGTACTGAAGTGAAATGAGCTAAAGTGGAATGAGTTGAACTGAACTGAACTTAGCTGAGCCAAACTTAATTAAAGTAGCCTGAAATACAGAAATAATAATAATAATAATAATAATAATAATAATAATAATAATAATAATAATAACAATAATAATAACAATAATAATAAAAATAATAATAATAATAATAATAATGACAAGCCCTTACAACCTGTCGACCTTCTGCTCTACTCGTGGGACAAGGGGCGTGATGTTTGTGTTGAACTGACTGGTCTTCTCCTTTGACCCAGTCCGGCTTGACTTCTTTTGAGCCTGGACGTGTCGTTGTTGATGCTGCTACTCGTAAGTGTGCCAAGTATCAGGCACGCTGCACGACCATTGGGTATGGTTTGCTTTCTTTCTCCTTCTCCTCTCTCGGTGAGCTTGACACGGATGTTGTTTCTCTACTCCAGCAGATTCGTAAATTTTGCTATATCACAGGATATAATGGTGGAGCGCGTGCCGCAGTTCATATTTTCAGTAGAATTAGTTTTGCGATCGCTAAGGGAGTGGGGGCCTAGATAATATCTCGGCTTCCCTCTAACTTCTTGTAATTTGTTCCGGTGTTAATGCAAGTTCCGTTTTTACAAAAAATAATAATAATAATAGCAACAACAACAACATCAACAACAAGTTTACTTGTTGCAAAAAAAATGTTTATTATTATTATTATTATTTTAATTTTAATTTTAATAAAAATATTATTAATAAAAATATTTTATAATAATAATAATAAAATAATAATATTTATAACAATAACAATAATAAAATAATAATTAATATTAATATTAATTATTCATATTATTATAATAATACTAATATTAATATTAATAATAAATATTAATATTTAATATTAATAATATTAACAACAATAACAATAAAAATAATATTAATTTTTATTATTATATTAATATTAATTATTATAAAAATGTCATTAATTTTAATATTTAATAATAATAATCATAATAATATTAAAGTTAATTATTAATAATAGTAATAATTGATTATAATAATTAATAATAATTATAATAATAGTAATAATTAATAGTAATAATAATTATAATAATAATAATAATAATAATAATAATAATAATAATAACTTGTTTGAACTGAACTAAACTAAACTAAAATGAACGGAACTGAACTGAACTGAATGAACGAGTAAACTCAACTTCAGACTTATTTGAGTTTCAGACCATCTCAACCACTTTAACCAGGTATGAGTCTCAGACTCAAATAATCACTCAGACTTTTGTTCAGAGTCAACTTTAGACCCCTTTAAACTTAGATCTGTCTGAACCACAGACTCGTATCAACCATATTCTGAACTTCAGACTCGTACCAATCACATTATCCAGTATGAGTTTCGGACTCAAAAAATATGAACCTCGGACTACTAAGACTCATCCCCTTTAAACTTAGCCTAAACTTGGAAATGGGAAAGTTAAATCGTTAACTGTTGAAGGAAAAGTTTGGATACTTGTCCCACCCTTGACTCATTGGTGTTTAAAATATGGCTTCATCTTTGACGATTTCATTCTCCGAGAGGGGCCACTACGGAACAATTATAAACTTTTGAAAGGACCCTTTGTGGAAATTATCTATTGTTGCATTTTGGATCACATATATATATATATATATATATATATATAGTAAGGCTCTTATGAGTCCTTTACTCTATATGAGTCCCTAAGTCCTCATCTCATCCATTGGATGAGATGAGAATGGATGGACGAGATGCTTCCAATTATTTGCATTAAAAAAAAAAAGATTACGTTCCTAAAATAGCTCACATGATTTTAGGAAACAATAACCCCATGATTACGTTCATTCATCATTCAGTCATTCACCTTGCAAAATTCATCAAAACATAAAAAAAAAAAAAAAACTTCCATCATCACGTTCCGTCATTCATTCAATCAAATCTGGGTTCAAAATCCCGTTACTATGGATTCAATGAGCGCGACATCATCATCAACTGTTGAAAAGCAATTGATCGAGTATAACAATGGTGAGTTTTGATATTTCTTTCACGTTTTGCTTCAATTATAATTCGGCGATCGACTAACAAAAATTAAATTTCTTTCACGTCGCTTTGGCTTCGTTTTTTATGTCAATTTTCATGTTAATATTGTTTTCATTGTCATCTCATTCATCATAGATTCATATTGATGGTTAATTGATATTCATGTCGATTTGGCTTCCCTTTTTACATCAATTTTTATGTTGATATTGTTTTTTCATTCATCATAGATTCATAGTGATGGTTAATTGATATTGATTCCATAGTTTTATGTTTGTTATTTGGATTTTCAATGAGGTCCACTGATAATATTGTTTTGTTTTCTATGAACGCAGTCACGGTGTTGAAGTAACATACGCTCTACATTACAGTAACACTCCATTGCAATTACAGTAACACACTGAACGTTACGAAACAGTTTTTGATGATGATGTTAGAGTAACGTACTTTACCAGTTAGAGTAACACAATGTAAGAGTTGAAGTAACACATTGGCTGCATGGGCGTAACGCATATGTATTAACGTTACAGTAACACTTAATTGCAATTACAGTAACACACTGAACGTTGAGAAATAGTTTTTGATGATGATGTTAGAGTAACGTACTTTACCAGTTAGAGTAACACAACGTAAGAGTTGAAGTAACACATTGGCTGCATGGGAGTAACACGTTGTTTAATTTTGTGCAGGTGATATTGGAAGTGATGCGAATGCACAAGACAACACTGATAAAGGTGGATGAGGATGAGGAGGATGAAGTGGATGACGACGACGAAAATGAGGAAACTGAGGAAGACACTGAAGAAAATAAGGAGGAACATGTGTTTTGAGAATACTTGTGTTTTTGGTCATGATAAAAATATTTTTCTTTTTTTGTTTACAAGAATAACTGATTTTGTACACATTTTTTACAAGTAGCGTTGTGCTACGTAGCAATTAACTCTATATTTTATTTAATACATGTGCATTTGGTTAGAGTAACATCTTTGTTCTATTGGAGTAACACCTTTCGTCAGTTAGAGTAACAGACATAATGCATTAAAGTAACTGAGGACTGCAGCGTTTAAACAAATGATTACCAAAGTAATTGATGATAACTTGGATTGGAACCATTCATTACCAAATTAACGATTGTCGTTCTTTAAAGAACGATATATAATGCGTCAGAGTAATTAATGATAATAACATTGTTTAACCATGAGACAAAGAATAACACCATTAATTACTTGGAGTAACATCATTTTTTAATTAAAGTAACACTTATAATACGTCAATGTAACACGGGTGTGTAGCCTTGCTTGAGTTGAAGATGAAAGAATGAGCGGGTGTGTGTTTTGAAAGAAATTAGAAGTCGAGAGATTGAGTTTGGGATGATGAAGATGAAGAGTTTTAGTTAGGCGGGTGAGTTTGAATGAAAAAATTGAATGTGATGAAACATAATCAAGTAAGTTAGGTGGTTGAAGATAATTAAGGGAGGAGAGAGGATTTTATTATATTTTTTCCAAAATATGTTATATATTACCTTAATTACTAGACTCAATCACCACCATCCATCTCATCTAAATCAATGGCTCTAAATAGGACTTATGGACTCAAAAAGAAAAAAAGGACTCACTTGATCTTTACTCTATATCTATATATATATATATATATATATATATATATATATATATATATATATATATAGTGAGGATCCGGTGAGTCTCCCTCCTTAGATGAGTCCGTCCTTTCAATCTAGACCACACAATCAAACAAGATTGAATGGCTGAGATTGGACCACGTCATTAAGGAAGAGTAACAAGGCCTTTGCATACACAAACATCATAACTCTTTGATTTCATATTACTGTGACATTATTACTGTGACACTGCTACTGTGACATTATTACTGTGACACTGCTACTGTGACATTATTACTGTGACACTGCTACTGTAATTCCTTATTGATGTGACATTCTTTGATTTCATATTACTGTGACACTGCTACTGTTACTGTGATATTTCTGTTACTGTAACACTGCTACTGTTACTGTGACACTGCTACTGTAATTCCTTATTGATGTGACATTCATTGATTTCATATTACTGTGACACTGCTACTGTGACATTATTACTGTGACACTGCTACTGTGACATTATTACTGTGACACTGCTACTGTGACATTATTACTGTGTCACTGCTACTGTAATTCCATATTATTGTGACATTCCTTGATTTCATATTACTGTGACATTGTTACTGTGACACTGCTACTGTGACATTATTACTGTAATTCCTTATTACTGTGATAGTGTCACAGTAAGATAGTTGTGTTACTGTAATAGTGTTCTGTTACTGTAACATTATTACTGTGACATTATTACTGTAATTCCTTATTACTGTGATAGTGTCACAGTAAGATAGTTGTGTTACTGTAATAGTGTTCTGTTACTGTAACATTATCTCTGTGACATTATTACTGTAATTCCTTATTACTGTGATAGTGTCACAGTAAGATAGTTGTGTTACTGTAATAGTGTTCTGTTACTGTAACAGTAAGATTATATACGATGAAGATGACGCTGAATCTCAGCCATTCATGTGATTTGATCATGTGGCTGTGATTCGCGGGACGGACTCATTTAAGATAGAGAGACTCACGAGATGCAATTCCTATATATATATATATATATATATATATATATATATATATATATATATATATATATATATATATATATATATATATATATATATATATATATATATATATTGTGGCTACTGTCCTACTCGTCCTTTATCGGATCCGTTTCTGAGAATTATCAATTATGCAACATAGCGCTCCATAAAAATGTATTGTTATCGAAGGTCATCAATACAAGATATCCTGAACAATATTAATGAACAAAGTGGTAAATTTAAACACTTAATTTTAGTCAGAAGAATCGATTTATGTATAACGTGTGTATAAGGTCACTCGGTTAGCAGATAGGACTACTAATAAAGGCGAGATTAACGATTTAACTTGTACCTAAACCCGGCCCTAAAGCCCTAAAACCCTAAAACACATTCTAATCTTGACCAGCTTAATTATTACTCCTATAAATAGTTTTAATCTAACTTTACGGAAGTAACGGAATATGAAATGGACAATAAAAGATAAAATATCTACAAAAGACAATCTAAGTAAAATAATTATCACTGGGATAACCGTGATACGTAGAACAATGTCGTAGCTGAATATGATTTCACGACACTATCATTGCGACCACAATTACGACCAATACCGTAATTTCAAACTATGTTTTGAATAATTATTGTGTTATAATAGATACTCCCTTGGTTCAATAAAATTAAAATATATTATCGACATCATAACATCATTGTAAATCTGTATTTTTGAGGGTTGCTTGGAAATTTTCATTAACTTATATAAAAAGGGAGAGACTGGCAAGAGAGTTTTGCGTAATTTTTTGTTTCCAGAAATGCCCCTCTTCTTTCATCATTTCTACAAAATTGTCATTAGGCTTTCTTAGTTTTTTTGTCTTATTCTCTTTATTAAATTGTTTACTTCTTATTTGTATATTAAGAACTTTTTTTGATAATTTGATTTGTCTCAACCCGGTTGCAATAGGGAGTGGATGATACAAATTAGGAGTTGGACTAATGTCAGAACACGGACTTGAGATAGTTTATTCCGCTTTTTTATTACCATATTGTAAGTTGAAAAATATACAGAGTATTGTATATTTTAACGGTTTTTCTAAAAAGTGTCCACCGGATACAAGTTAATACGGAGTATGTATTTTTACGTATTAGATACCTATTCTATTTTCATATTATTATTGTTGTTGTTGTTGTATTGTTATTGTTATTGTTTTTTTTTTTTTGCAAGAATTCATGACTCATTTTATTCATCCATTTTGGGCAAACAAAGAGAGCCTAACTTACATAGAATATCCCCTAGTATGTAAATGTTACATACAAATCATATAAAAAGCTTCCTACTCAAATCAATATTAACACCTCGAAACCTTGTAAACACATCAATATTGTTATTATCAAATCAATATTGTTATTGTTATTGTTATTATTTATTATTTATTACTCTGTATTTATACTTAAGTAGGTTGTCGACGGATTGATTTTGGATTTCGACTCTAAATTAAGTAATACTCCGTAAGTAACATAAAGGAATTTTGTACAACACATGATAATAAATAGCTCAAAAACTAAAGATGAACGTACTAATAAATACTCCATAGTACATTATGATATACGGAGTATATAATGATTGGTTTTTTTGTATGAAACTTGAAACCGTCTATATTATAGATACGGGGCATGTTGTAAACTATCTGAGATACGGCTCGATGCAATAGTGAATATACACACGGAGTAGTTAATATGTGGCTGGTACAAATATAATCGTAATAATTTTCACCATTTTAAAACCGTGCATCTTAAAAAATCTGTATTAACGCAAATCAAAATGTCAAGGCCCAAGCATCACCGGGCTCCTTAACTAGTTATCTAGAAATGCCGTTTCATTGGAAGGATTAGCGTACGAAAATAATAAAAGACTACAGTATGTGCAAGGTAGGTAGTACGTGTAAGATAGGACTCATAGGAGTATATAACCAACTTTGCTGTATATATTACAGGTAGTCCCACTAAAACGAAATGGGTGTCATTCCTGATCATATAAGTGACGATTGGTTTATATCAACAAAACAATTTTATTTGTTGTAATTCGAGGACACCACTTATCATAGAATAGACCAAACAAAATTCTACTATGATAATAAGCTTGTGATTAACAATTGAACAAAATTTAGAGACCTGTCAATTTTATCATATAATAGGTTCAAAATAACTTCCGATCATGACATCTGAATCTGAGTTTTAGTTTTAAACGGCATTTGAGATAAAAAAAATTGAAAGGAGGTGAATCGTTTAAAGATTTGATCACATTATATTTAAGTGTACCTGGATTTTCACACCGAAATTGATATGTACTCGAAAACAATAATACAAGTTCGGAGGTGCGGATGACCACTCGTAAAATATAATATTATCGAGTTCCTGGGATAACTAGTATAGACTCCTTGCAATGCACGCTAGCTATTTATAATAGTTTTATCTTATAAGTACGTAGTAGAATATTTCATTTAAGATTTAAAATAAGAAATTCCACTACAAGAAAAGGGGAGTTTAGCAACCGGTATTTACCGACCGCACAAAAACAGTTGCTAATTAAATATGCCGACCGAAAAACAGTCGGTAAATTTTGTTTTTAGTCGGTAATTACCGACCGACCATATCAGTCGGAAAAAAATATTTCGGTCGGTGATCCCCTGCTTTACCGACCGCTAATGAATATTACCGACCGATTATTGTCGGTCGCTGGCTTTTTTCGAATATAACCCACCAGCTTCAGTCATTATTCATTTTTTGTTAGAAACATAAAAAAAAACCCGAACACCCCCTACACTCATCCCTCCCCTTCGCGACGAACACCAACCCTATAGCTTCGCCGGACGCCACCTTCACCGGACGCCGGACGCCGCACGTTTGCCGGAGATCTTTCCCGCGCTGCCGCCGTTCCGCCCCCTTGCCGGATTATCTTCTTCTTTTCCCCAAAATCCCCAATTTCAACTAGGTATGAATTTTAATTGAGTATTTTGTTTATATTTGCTTTATTATTGTTGTGTGCTTGATGAATTCAACTTAGGTTAGTGTAATTTAGATGAAACTTGTTTGTTTGATTAGGGTTAAATTAGATTTAGGTTGAAATTGAATTTTAGTTTAATTTAGGGGAAGGGGAGGTTGGTGATGAAGTAGCATCAGCATCAGCAGTAGGGGAGAAAGATGGGGATCTGCCCCTAGTAGTACGAGTCCGTCCCTAATAACAGTACTCTGTACAAAAGATCGTGTTTTTACTATAAACTTCGTATTTCTAACTTAACGAGTTTTAATTAAACAAATTAATCAAATAAAAATATTATATTACTCCGTACTCTGTACAAAATACGAGTCATTTACAATTATCGATTAAATACCCGTTGGATGACTTGAGTCTTCAACTACTGTGTGACAAAAGCAAAACTTTCCCCTTCCATCTCAGTACAATCACGGTAATTGCAATTTTACCCTTTTTATTTTCTGCAAATTTAATTGGAGTGAGTATGTGATTGTGATTTGTGAAATTGACGATCTGGGTTGGGTTGGGTTGTTCGTCCTTTAATTATTGGATTATTGATTCCCATTTGCCTAATTGCCTAATTGAAATTATTCTCGTGATTTGAGTTTATGAGGTTTACTACTTGAACCCTGAAATTATTTCAATTGATTAGTGTTACTTCCTATGTTTTGCCTCCAATTCTTTGAAATTGGTACACTTTTACGATTAATGAGGAGTATTTTAATTAAATGTAACAATTTCGAAGAATCTTACTGTAAAAATTCTGAAATGGGTATGTTCTTACTGTAAGAATTTCAAAGAATCTTACGATTCGTGCAAGGATTCTATGTCGAATCTTACTGTAAAAAAGATCTGGAATTGGGCAGAAAATCGACAAATAATCCCACTATTATGTTTGGTAAAGTCTTTGGGTTGAATAATAATAATAATAATTTCCTCCTGCCCCTAGTAGTACGAGTCCGTCCTACTATATGTATGTATATATAATTAAGGTTGTTAAATGAATGAGCTGTAGGGAGATAGGTTGATATACATATAGTGGAGTATGAAATTTGAAAGTTGCAAAGTCTGTAAAAAAACAAGTTAACATATTCACTATACGACTCGACCAAATACTTAGTTCTACGATCATTATACAACGCTTGATCCGTCCCTAGCACACCCTTTCCTTCGACCAACCTCTTGAAGAACTCGTTGTCGAATATATTTGGAGTCGAGTCAAGAAAGTAACCCTGGTTAGGGTTAGGTCTAGGGTTATGGCATCGGTCTTGAAGCATGCGAGCGAACCAAGGGTCCATGGTCGGGTCAATGTCGTGTTTGTGGGTGAAATGGTGGAGACGGGATTTGAATGAGACGCAGTGATTAATCTCGCCTGCCTCTATTATTCTTCACTTTTTTATTTCTTCGTAGTTTATTATAGTTTTGTTGTTGCCCCGTAATTAATAGTCTTGGGGGCAATTCCTTGTTATAACATTAAAATAGTTTAGTGTTCTAGAATAATAGTGAAATATTCTAAGTTTAGTTCTACTTGGACCACTCCATTCAAAGTTTTTAGGCATTAACCTCTTATTTGTCAAATGTTTTTAGGCCAACTAGATACAATATGGTGTAATATGACTCGATCAAATTCAATAAAGAATACTAACAATTTGAGTTTATATATTAAACTAAGGTTAGATGTGAAAACTTAATTGCATAATGAAGGGGTATGAATGAGATGAGATCATGGGAGTTCAAATTGTCTAATTAGAGTAAACGTATCAACCCCTACTCTAATTATATTCGATTATTGTTTTTTAACATCGAGAGTAAACTCATGGTTATTTCTGTGTTATTTACTCCATTTTTATATGTTATTTAAATAAGTTTTCGTTCCTCTTATAGAAAATCTAATAATGACGAATACCGAAAGAAAATGGATGTACGAAAGGGTAGACGATAGAAACAAAGTTAAGTATGAGTTTATACTTGGGGTGGATGATTTTATTCTATATGCTAAGGAACAAGAAGAATACAAGACACATCAGATTCTTAGATGTCCATGTGTGAAGTGTCCAAATTTGAAGTACTTGAATGAGTTTACGGTGAAAGAGCATCTCATTAGCAAAGGGTTTAAGCCTGGTTACACTAATTGGGTGTGCCATGGAGAACCCTTTTCTTTTATTAGTAATCCTACTACTTCAACAAACACTAATGCTTTCATCCACCAACCTTATCGAGAGATGGTAGTAGATGCATTTGGAGACACAATGTTCGGCCGTGTTGAGGATTCTCCTTTGGGTGAAGAAGAAAGCCCCCACCCTGATTTGAAAGAATTTTTTGAAATGCTAGAGGCCGCCGAGAAACCTCTGTATCGTGGATGTGAGTCGTCATTGCTAGAAGTAGCTTCTAGGATGATTAACATTAAATGTGAGGACAACCTACCGGAAAGAAGTTTAGATAAGATTGTTGCTTTGATTGAGGATATCATTCCACGAGATAATCTGATGACTCGCACATTTTATGACACTAAAAAGCTGCTTAGGGGCCTTCAAATGCCCCATCATAGGATCCATTCATGTCAGGACGGATGCATGCTATTTTGGAAAGAAGATTCCATGCTTGACAAATGTAAAAAGTGTGGAAAAGATAGATACAAGAAGAAAACTTTTAGTGGGGCAGACATACCTTTCAAAGTCCTAACCTATCTCCCTGTAGCACCAAGGTTGCAACGTTTATATGCAACCAAGAACATTGCAAAAGAAATGAGATGGCATATTGAAAATCCACGTGTACCAGGGACCATGGCTCATCCAAGTGACAGTGAGGCTTGGAAGCATCTAGATTATATGTTTCCGGAGTTTGCTAGTGAGCCTCGTAATGTTAGACTTGGACTCTGCACAGATGGTTTTACACCATACGGTCAATTTGGTAAGTCGTACTCATGTTGGCCGGTGATTCTCACTCCTTATAATCTACCCCCTGCATTATGCATGAAAAAACAATTTATGTTTCTATCCTTGATCGTTCCCGGGCCAAAAAATCCTAAGAAAAACTTGGACATATACATGCAACCTCTTATTGATGAATTGAAAGAGTTGTGGGACACGGGAGTGCTCACCTATGATGTGTCCAGGAAACAAAATTTTCGGCTGAAAGCATGTATCCTATCGACCATCAACGATTTTCCGGCTTATGGGATGCTCTCAGGGTGGGCTACTGCTGTCAAACATGCATGTCCACATTGTATGCAAGACACCAAGGCGTTTTGGCTTCCACATGGAGGTAAAATGTGTTGGTTCGATGAGCACGAGGTGGAGGTCGACGAGCACGAGGAGGAGCAGCAACAACAACAACAACAACAACAACAACAACAGGAAAATCTGCCCATAATTCCGATAGAACCCAATGGGAGATGGTATGGTATTGCTTATTCTATTATTATCGAAGTAGATGTAGTATATAATTTTTTTTATACAAAAATACAATTTGTTGTATTTGTTTTGATTAAGGTTTGATGACTCCGATGTGGTAAGACGAGTAACGAAGTCATTCAAGGGTTTCTACCATGAACCGCATATGAACTACCGGGAGACCCCGAAGACGATCAAAGACAAATGGTTCGGCAATTTTAGGGTATACATTCACTTTAATTTATATGAGTATATTGCTAACTATATAGATATATATATATAGTAATATGCACTTTTAATTGTTATTTGAATATTTTCTTAATATGTAATTATTAAATTATGATCGGTCACAATGTCAGGGCTACTGCTCATGGAAGCCCGAGGATGAAGAGCAAGTTAGAGAGAGATACGACGTTGAAGCAGGAAAACGGTTGAAGGACACCGTCAACGACATCTGTGAAGTGAAGAATGGCAAGAACAAAGATTGCCCGGGGTGGATGGTGCCGCAAGTCTTCAAGGACTTGTTGGAGAGACGGAAGACAAAGGCTTTTCAGAAGAGATCTAGGACAGCAGCGGCGAATAAAGCTTGTGCTCAGCCTGGCCCTACACACCACGGGGGGTCAATCAAGGCAACTAAACATGCTTCCAGGCTGGTAATGACAAAATATATTAAAATGTTCCATAATGTTTTTATTAATATTTTTTTTGAAGATGATAGTAATAATTGATCCAAGTTTATGCATAGTAAGTTTTATTTTGTTTTTGTAGATGGAGCAACTGGGTGGTAGGCGGCCCAGCGCGGCCGAGCTCGCAGAAACCATACATTCTAAGGAAGTCGAGGGTAAAAAGGTTTATACTAGTCAGAAGGCAAAAGCTACATTTGTAAGTGTTAATTTAGTTAATTATAGATATTATCTTAAAATTCCTTAATAAATTAGTTATAACTTGTTCCTAAACATTACCTTTGTCTGTTTGCTAATAGGAACGTTTTGAAGAGCTGAAGAAAAAGAACGAGGAGGAGGGGAAAGAGAAAGAGGACGACGAACTTTGGTTTGAAGCGGCCGGGGGCTTCAAGAAGGGCCACGTCTACGGAGTGGGATCCGTCGGTCCATTGTACTTCACCCCCCCTGCACAGAATAAGGGGAATGCTTCGTGCTCTTATCATCCCGGTATTCTTGTACAACAAGAAAAACGGGCAGAAGCATTTCAAAACAAGATTTTGGAAGCCTTGGAGAAGGAAAAAGAAGAGAACAGGCGCTTCAGAGAAGAGACACGGGAGCTCATGCAACAACAACAACAGCTCATGTCAGCGCTGAACACAGCATTACAAACTCAGAATTGTAATCCGTTTACCTTCAATAACGTCCGTAATCCGAATGATGATAATTCGGGAGGTGGTGGAGTTGGGGGAGCCGGGGTCGGTTTTCAGGTGTAGCTTGAACCTCTCATTGATAACTCTTTTAAGTAGTGATAACTTTGATTTTTCTTCCAAGTTGTTTAGACTCTTTACACTTTCATTAGTATTGATCTCTTAATTAAGTAGTTAAACATTTTAGAAAGCTATGTCCATGATATCGAATGTTTTATGTGAATGAATTGTGAAGATGTTGGATTTTGAATGAAGTTAATGAATGAAGGGGTTGAAGTGAATGATGTTGTAGTTTGAATGAGTTGGAATAATTGAATGGTATGATGGTTATAATGCAGATTTATATGTGCAAATTGGAGGACAACAAAACCACTATAACCCCCGGCCTTAACAAATTTTACCGACCGAAAATAGGTTTTACCGACCGATTTCCTTCGTCACCGACCGCCCAAACTGACCAAGGTACTATCAAAAATCGGTCGTTAAGGGTTACCGACCGACGTTAGCGATCGGTAATTAACACGAATACCGACCGCTTTACCGACCGCCGTAGCCTTTTCCCGACCAAACATCTTCCAGGGGCTCCTGGTTTAGGCGTGGTCGGAAAATCTTACCGACCGAAATTATCAGTCGGTAAATCACAATTACCGACCGCATTATTGTTTCGCCGACCGATGCAACGGTCGGTATTGATAGAGTTTCCGACCGCTTATGTCAGTCGGTATTTATTTTTACCGACCGTTTATGTTCTTTTCCGACCGTTATACGGACGGTGATTTACCGACCGCAGATTCGGTCGCTGATTTCCTTTTCCGACTATAGTTTTCGACTATGTTTTGTCGGTCGAAACTATTTCAAAATCGGTCGGTAATGCAATTTACCGACCGATTTCTACGCTTACCGACCGATTGTATCGGTTGGTAAATGCCTGTTTCCTTGTAGTGTTCATTATTTTATTTTTACCATTTATCAACTATATACTTTAGATATAGTAAAATATTTTTTAAATCGTAAAATTAATCAAAATACTTTAGTAATGTCTTCAAATGTATTAAATAATACTCCGTAATGTGTAATTAATGAAAATATTGCTTATATTTTTTATATACTCCGTGTATATATGTTATATCACGTCACATTTCGAGATTCTCACTTCGACCTCTCTTTAACATAACGTAAAACACATAAATATTTATTAAAATAGTATAGTAATGAACTTTTTTAATGGTTAACACGTCGTGAAGCGTTCTCTGTGTAAAAAGATATTCAAATTTTCATTAGCAAATTAAAAAAAATGTATTGTCTCAGCCTCTCAAGCGTAAGACTTATATTATGTAATTTATGAAAAAAAAATTATACAGAGTTTAATAGTATATTTCATGTTTTGTATAATATATTTTTGTAAAAGTTAAAGTAAAAAGTTCATTCGAAAAATATTTTTTTTTAGGGAACTGCAGTTTTTTTCACAAGCTTAATGACATCCTATTTTAAAATTTCTCTAATTATTTTCATAAAAAGAAGTTTTTTTATATCAATTTCTGTGACATTAATGACGATGAATAGTTTGTTAACATATTAGTGAATAATTATTTTACTTCATTATTTAGAAATTAGTGTATTTTTTAAGGAAAATATTAGTAACTGATATTCTCTTTAGTATATAGAGGATTTTGCGTGAGTTTTACTATATATACTAGATTAAAGGTCGTGCGCTACACGGGTTAATTGGCTTAATTACATTGATGATGTAGATTCGTTAAGTAAGAAACTTTTAATCAATCTATATCATTATAATAAATAAGATGATCACATGATTAATCAAATTTAATTTCAACTAAGTTTATAGTCTTAGGGCTTGTTTGGTTACTCCTCAACTTCCCAGTTGTTTGGTTACCCCAAAAGTGAAAAAATGGGGTAACTCAAACTTCCACCATCAGTTGCACTTCCTGAATGATGCGGGAAGTTGCTCACCGAACCCCCCCGGTGAGTTGCACTTCCCACATTACGAATTATGTCAATGACTTTTTCACCCTCATGCACTCATCATATTTCTCACTTTATTACCCTAATTGCATCGAAACAAATTGCTATTAATCATCTTGAAGTTGATTTTTTTTTCAGTCTCCCCGAGGATTTTAAATTCACATATGTGCGGGGCTTGTTAATTTCCAATCAACCAAACTACTAATGTCATTTTTTCAAACTTTCACTAGAACGCGGTTTTTTTTTCTGAACAATATTTTTTTACGGAACAGTGAGAATAACGTAACTCAGTTTTTTTTAAAAAAAAAATAATGTTTGTTCTTTTTTAGGCAGATGATGTAATTTGGTTACGACTGCATATCATGGTCGGTAACCAAATTAGAACATTGATTAATTAAGGGCGTAATAGTCTTTATAAACAAAATTATGAGAATTAGATGAGTGCAAACAAACAATATACGGGAATTCAATTCACGTGAAGTGTGAATTCCAGGATGGCAACCAAACACATATTTGCGAATTCATGGGATGTTAACGTGGGAAATAAATTCCTGGGAAATACAACTTCCTACAGGAAGTTACTTCCCAGATGAACCAAACGAGCCCTTAAGATCTTATTTTGAAACTCAAAAAAACACATGATTACTCTTATTTATAATATAAAATTTCGATCACTTTATTACTCCTTCCAATTTTTATTTATCTTCTCTGTTTCCTTATTGGGCTGAAACACCTTTATTCCCTATTGATAAGTCGATATTTATGCGTATTTTTACCCCTTTAATATTATATTTTTTATGTCGTCTTTCGTAATATTTGAGTTAAAATGATTATTTTAAGTAAGTTGGGTTTATTATTAAACTTTTGATATTTTTGTGCTAAATTGAGTTTTTAATATATATTTTAATTAATTAGTAATAACCCACATGAATTAAGATTGTGAGACTACCAAAATCGTATGTATTTTTGCAGGTCTGTCTTAAGACGACAATATCTCACTCATACGATGTCGGAATAAAGCAAATCTAGATACATCGGGAAGCTAAGTTTGAGATGAACAACTTTGTTGAAGAGAGCAAAATCAAATTCCATCATCTAATGGGTCGAAATCAAGCTTGAAACCATCAGCCCATAATGAAAAAAAAAAGGAAAGAAAATCCGGTGTAAAAAGGAAAGAGAAGATGTGGAATTGTAAGAAGAAGACCAATTAATTAAGGAAAGAAATAATTTCACTGGAACCAAATTAACACTATAAAAGGATGCATCAGGGCTTTAATGGAGGGAAAAGAAGAGAAAAGAGGAGAACAAGGAGCCACAAAAAACACATACATAGGAATAGGGCGAAAGCCTTGACCTTCATGGCCAAGGTCGGTATAAATTCAACCGGATTTTAATGCGGGACGCGATCAATTCAACTCCTAATTTAGCTAACGGTTGTATCTATCTATCTTATTTAGTTTATTTATCGTTTAATTAGTTATTTAGTTTAATCTTTCAGTTATTCGAACATGTAATGTATTGATTATTGTCAATGAGTTATGAGATTACGTTATTGTTTTAACGTTTAATTAGTACTTTGATATTCGTATGAAATTCACGATTTGACTGTTGTTTTCATGTTTATTAATTTAGCCTGATCACCTAGATTATTTACATGAGTCGATTGTTAATTAATAGTGTTTTAAATTAGGTTGCAGCTTACTGGTCTAATTTAACTACTAGAATTTTGTATGATAATTGAGTTATATTTAATTGCAGCTTTCTGGTTCTATATAATTCAATTGATTGGTGTTCTTAACGCGATTAAATTTATTGACTTGGTTCGTGCTTACATGGTTGAGTCGATCTAATTTAGTTAGGATTAAACTTGCGTGGTTACGGGGTTTAACGAGTAAGAAAGATAAAACTGTTAATTTTCTTGTTTACAAGGGATTAAATAGTTACCGATCTATTTGAGTCTAATTAATTGAATCGATGATTAACCCGGCTATATCATATATTGCATGTCTCGAATATTGTTATGATTAATATTTTTTATCTTTTATTATTATGTTCAAAACCAACAACCCCCCCCCCTTCTATATATCTAACTATTAAATAATGAATTTCCTAAGATAATAACGTCAGTCTCTGTGGGATCGACCTCTACTTACCCTATCTACCGTAGAGTTAGTAGTGTTTATAAATTTAATTTTGACTGCGGAAACGACACGCATCACCTATTTCTATTTTGGGCCATCAACATGTGGTTTGGAATTACCTTTACATTTCTCTCACATCCTTCTCTTTTGACCAACACATTCCTACACCCTTACACTACTACAAAACATCAAATAGACAACTCCTAATAGACATCAGATATTCTTAACAACTGATGTATAATATATAAACAACTGTTTTGTTTGAGAAACAGATGTCTTTATCTGATAATGGACAACTAAGTTTTATAAAATCAGTTGTCTATATATTATACAACTGTTTTAATTAACCTCAGTTGTCTACTCTAATTTCAGGACCACTAAAATTTGGTTGTTACTACCCAACACATATCACTTTCTCAAATCTCAACCCATTTACCCGACCCATATCACTTTCTCAACCTATCTATAGGGGTGAGCAAAACCGGGTACCCGAACCGGTTTTGAAAACCGGTTCGGGTACCCGGTTTTTGAAACCGTTTTTTCCCGAACCGAAACCGACCCGGTTTAAACCGGGTACCCGGTTTTTTTCATATTGAAAACCAAAACCGAACCGGTTTAAACCCGAACCGCTTTTTATGACCCGTTTTTTGAAAACTATTGTTATCTTTGTTATAAACCGGTTTTTTGAACCGATTTTTGACCCGGTTTCACTAATTTGCATATCATTTTTTTTCGTTTAAATGTGTAAATCGGTTCAAAACCGGGTACCCGATTTTTAAATTTTTGAACTGAACCCGACCCGGTCTTTCACTAAAAAAATCGGTTCGGGTACCCGAACCGATTTTTAACTTCAAAAACTCGATTTTTCGGGTTTTTTAAACCGAATTTTGGCTCGATTTCGGTTTTTAAAATCGGTTCGGATTTCGATAGTATCTAACCCTTCTCAATTCTCCCGCAGCATCATCCTAATTTTTCATCCTCCCGCTCAACCTATCTTCTCAATTTTTCCTCTAACCCTAAATTATTTCAGATCCCCAATTATTCCTCTAACCCCGTTCCCCCTTATACGATTATTCCCAACTTTCTAACCCTAACCTACTGTCATCCCACTCTCCCCCTCATCCCCGATAACCAAACACCAGAACTCCGTCGACAAAATCCAGCCCCAGAACTCCATCGTTGCTTGCTTCTCGCTGCCCCAGAACCAACCCACCGTAGGCTCACTGGACGCTGGTCGTTGCTCTATTTCAACACTCGTCGTATTTCTGGTCGCTGGTCCGTAGGCTCGCCGGAGGTCTGTTATTTGCTGAAGTTTTTGTTTGTTGTATAATTTGTGATTTTATTGTTTATTAATCTTGTTAATTCATTGATTAAATGTGCGGAAATCGGCAGATATTGACCGTGGGTCGTGAAGCGACAATAGAAATAAAGGTAATCATAAAGCGGCACACCTAGAAAAACTCTCTTCCTCACATCTATTTTGCACTTCTTGTCTTTCATATTCTGATTTTATGAGTAAATATTTTTCGTGATACTAGTTTATCTTGCATGAAATATCTTATGGATGCCATTTTTATGTTCATTGGACACTCACTTGTGAGAGTGATCGAGTCATGCGTGGGAAATGTTAGGTGCCATTCCATCATTTTGTTTCATGACCTGTTGGTCTCAACCCCGTCAACTATTGCTTCTTCATTTGAGATTCATTAGCTTGATAACCAATAGTTATGCAATTTTTCAACTGTCTTCCAATTCTGATGGAACCAACCCATCTCATATACAATACTATTTTTTTAATGCTTCTTATGTATGTATGTATTGCTTTCACATCTTTTTACTGTGAGGGTAAGCAATCATTGATGCAACCCCGACACCAATTTCAGTATGGGAGCCCTTGAGCAATATGTGGTTGTGGTTGTTGTTGTTGTTGCTGCTGCTGCTGCTGTTGTTGTTATCGTCGTCGTCGTGGTCTTGGATGTTGAAATTTGCCTTTAATTGAAGTTTTCGTGTTACAATTTGTAGCTGAGTCGAGCAGATTAAAATTATATTCATTCGAATATCGATTTGGCTTGATTCAATCTTTTCTTCTTTTGTTTGTTAGGGTTGAGTTTTTAGTAGATTTTGTGGTTAATTAAGGGTTTTTATTTTTACTATTTTTATTTTTTGTACGATTGAGAAATATAGCTTTTTTTTGTTTGTAGATTTTGTATTATCTGATTTTGTCACTGTTTTTGTTTTCACAGTTCATACTTAGTTTTGCCATTGTTAGCTTCACTTACTGCCTAGTTCTGGTATGGTCGATGTGTGTCTCACCCTAAATTATTCCAAATCCCCAATCATAAAGCTCTTCGTCGCCCTTCTTCTCTTCCTTCTTCTCTAATTAATTTTGAAGCCTATTCGTCGTTGTTCTTCGCTCTTCGTCGTTGTTTCGATGTTCCTTCTTCTTCTCTATTTGTCGATGTTCCCGTTGTCCTTCATCCCTTCCGAGTTTCGTCACTGTTCTTCGCTCTTCATCGTTGTTTCGTTGTTTCTTCTTCTTCTCTATTCTGCCTCTTCTCTGGTACTCACTCTTACTCCATCATATTTACATGTTAGCCGACTTTAGGAATAATTTAGAATCATTTCTGCCAATTTGTTTTCAAATTAATTTGAGGTTGATTCATGCTTATGACTGTTCTTTTCTTTCTCCATGTTTAATTTCGTTGATTTGCGCTTAAAACTGTCTTAAAACCAGAGAGCAGCGAGAACCATTTGATTGTGAATCCTCTTAAATTCAGAGAGCAATGATACAATTAATGAATTTTGCCTGGATATTAGATTATACTTGTAATTTACCTGGGCAGACGTACCTTGCAGAGTGCAGACAGTGGAATGAGGAAGTGAATAAAATATGGACCAACCCGACATAGCCAACTGACCCAATATAACTTGTTCCACTAATCCACTTATTAATCTTATGTTTTTTATCTTTGTTGTTTATTTTAATGACTTCATCAACAAAGATGTGGTGTTTCCTTGTGTGTTGTTAATTAAAGTAGCGGGGGTGGGGGCTTATTTCTTCAATGGGATAGTTTCGGTTTCGTATCCAACTCTTGTGTCTTACCAGTAATAATCATTTTCTTTTGCTATATACTCTCTTTCAATATTTTTTTGGTTTTAGTCATTTGTTTACATTTATCATAAATAATGGAGTATGTAGTATAAAAGATAAATTAATGACGGAAAGAAAAAAAGTATGATATGTTTTATAGACAAAGATTAGAGCAGGAAGAGCAAGAAATTGTTTTAATATTACCAAAGATAAAATAGTGAGTATAAACATATAAAAAATGTTGATATTAATGTTAAGGAAGATGGGCTATTAATGTTGATATTAATGTTTTTATTTTATTTCTAATGAACTAGTGATATATTACTAGTAGGTGATTGACAAAGATTTGGAATGGATCGGGAATGGATGGTTATTTATCGTTTGGATGCTAGATATAGGAAGGAGGTAGACGAGTTTGTTACATATGCTATTGATCATGCATAAAACGTTGATGAAATTTACTGTCCATGTGTTAAATGTGGAAATAATGTTTTGGTTGATGGTGGAGAATTAAAAAATCACCTCTTGTGTAATGGAATTGATCAAAGTTATAAAAGGTGGATTTGGCATGGGGAGGACTTGATTAATGTTGGAGAGGAAGGTGAGGAGTCTGATGGGGAGGGTTATGCTGAAGATTGTGAGGATCAAATTGATGATATGATTAATGATTTGAAAGAAGACACAGAAAACCCAAAACATATGTTTGATAAGTGGGCTAATGATGGAGTGACACCATTATATCCATGTTCAAAATATACAATTATCTTTTACATTGAACATGTATAACTTAAAGGTGAACAATGGATTGAGTGATACAGGTTTCACAGAATTTCTAGAGTTACTTTGTGATGTTTTTCCTAATGACAATACACTCCCAAAGCATACCTATGAAGCTAAGAAAATATTGTGTCCAATGGGAGTTGATTATGAGAGAATACATGCATGTCCGAATGATTGCATTTTGTATCGTAAAGATTATAAAGATTTAAATCAGTGTCCAAAGTGTGGGGTTTCATGTTACAAGCTAAAGGAAAAAAAATCTTCAAAGAGTAAAGGAGCTTCATCTAAAGTCTTATGGTATCTTCCCATCATACCAAGATTCAAGCGACTTTTTGCAAATAGTAAAGATGCTCAGAACTTGATATGGCATTCTGAAGGTCAAGTTCCCGATGATAAAATTCGACATACAGCCGATTCAACACAATGGAAAGCTATAAATTTTTTGTTTCCAAAATTTGGATCTGATGCTAGAAGTCTAAGGCTTGGGCTATGTACTGATGGGATGAATCCATTTGTGAGCCTAAGTAGTCAGTGGAGCACATGGTCTGTTTTGCTAACAATTTATAATCTGCCTCCATGGTTGAGCATGAAGCGAAAATATATGATGTTGGCACTACTGATATCAGGGCCTAAACAACCAGGAAATGATATAGATGTTTATCTTCAGCCATTGATTGATGATTTGAACTTATTATGGGATACGGGCGTGGAGGTATATGATGCTTATCGTGAGGAGACATTTCAATTATATACAATGATATTTTGCACGATTAATGATTTTCCAGCTTATGGAAACTTATCCGGGTACCCCGTCAAAGGAGCTAAGGCTTGCCCGATTTGTGAGAATGACACAATTTCTGATCGTTTAGTTCATGGTAGAAAGAATGTGTATCTTGCTCGTAGGAGGTTCATAGATCTCACCCTTATAGAAACAAAAAGAAGCCATTTAATGGAAAACAAGAAATGAGGAATGGTTCTAAGATTTTAAGTGGAAAAGAGATATTTGAAAAAGTTAGAAACATTGAAAATTCATTTGGTAAATCTTGTAAGTCCCCACCTAATGGATCCTTGTACAAAAAGAAGTCCATATTCTGGGACTTACCGTATTGGCAACACTTATCTGTGAGACATTGTATAGATGTCATGCACGTTGAGAAGAATGTGTGTGATAGTCTTATCGGCACACTTCTTAACATACCAGGCAAGACTAAAGATGGTGTTAAAGCTAAGGAGGATATGGTGTCACAAAAGATAAGACCAGAATTAGCACCACAAGTTCGAGGTTCAAAAACTTACTTACCTCTTGTTTGTTTCACTTTGTCACGTGATGAGAAAAAAAGTGTTTGTGAGTGTCTACATGGTGTTAAAGTACCACTAGGATATTCATCCATCTTAAAAAGGCTTGTGTCAATGAAGGAGTTGAAACTAGTGGGTTTGAAATCTCATGATTGTCACACTTTAATGCAACAGTTACTCCCAATTGCGATTCGTGGCGTTTTACCAAAACATGTTAGACAAGCTATTATTAGACTGTGCTATTTCTCCAATGCAATATATAACAAAGTTGTTGATGCAGATACATTGAACGCATTACAACGAGACATTGTTATTACTTTGTGTCAGCTTGAAATGTTTTCCCCCCTTTCTTTTTTGATATAATGGAGCACCTTGTTCATTCGGTGAGAGAAGTTAAAATTTGTGGACCCGTATTTTTGAGAAATATGTATCCGTTTGAGAGATATATGAAACCCTTAGGAAGCTATGTGAGGAACACAAATAGACCAGAAGGTTGTATGATTCAAGGGTATTTGGCAGAGGAGGCATTAGAGTTTGCTAGTAGTTATCTACCAAATTTCAAATCCATTGGACTTCCAAAATCCCGTCATGAAGGCAGGATAGAAGGAAAGGGTACGATTGGCAAAAAAATTGTCTTGATTAGTAGAGAAGTACTTGATCAAGCACATCTGTATATTCTCCAGCATGCGAAACTTGTTACTCCATTTGTTGAGGCCCATCAAACCCTTCTAAAAGAACAAAATCCTTCAAAAGGAGAGAGGTGGCTAGCAATGGAGCATATTCGTTCATTTGTCAAATGGTTTAGGGACCAAATGAAAATTCCTAATAGCTGAAGATCCTGCAAAAGTGCATGAGACTGTAAGTAAGCTTGCTGATGGACCTATGATGCATGTCATATCTTATCAAGGTTTTGATGTTAATGGATATTCTTTTTACACAAAATCTCAAGACGATGGAAGTACTATGCAAAATAGTGGAGTAGCATTGATGGCTATGTCAACGTTTGTTGCCAATGCTAAAGATAACATGCCTGATTGTGTTGCTATGCCATACTTTGGTGTCATCAAGGACATATGGGAGCTAGATTATGTCGAATTCACGATGCATGTATTCCGTTGTATGTGGGTTGATCGTAGGGGTGTTCGAGTAGATGAGATGGGATTTAGATTGGTTGATTTAAATCGTGAGGGCCATCAAAGTGAGCCATTCATAATGGCTGATCAAGCCAAGAAAGTATTTTACATAACCGATCTAGCTGACGAGAAGTGGTCGATCGTGCTTCATGGTAAGAGGAAGTTTGTAGGACAAACTAATATGGATGATGCGGATGATGAGTTGCCTCCTTTTTCATGTGGATTGCCTGCTGTGGTTACTAATGATGATGTAGACTATTTTTATCTACGGGGTGATCATGCTGAAGGTTTATGGGTTGAACTCCCGACGACCTCTAAAACAGTCGGATGATTACTAGTTTATGTGACTATCTAATCTAATATCTAAATAATTTTGTTGTACTTACTACTTAAGTATATGTGACTATG
This sequence comes from Agrostemma githago, assembly GCA_958450325.1. NCBI lineage: Eukaryota > Viridiplantae > Streptophyta > Magnoliopsida > Caryophyllales > Caryophyllaceae > Agrostemma > Agrostemma githago. The sequence goes on along the minus strand of OY288249.1, from coordinate 7,616,058 downwards.
CTATATCTAATTTAAGTAGTGACTATATCTATAATATTTAAGTAGCGACTTTATTTAATTTGATATGTGTCATGTAAGTATCTTACTTTTTTGTTCCATGGCACCCAGGTCATTATGTCGTCATCATCACATTCTCAATGCAACAATGATTCTGAGAATTTATCCATAGAACCGAAGGGAAAAAGTGCAGTGCTAATGAAGGAACTAATAGCTTTAAGAAATGCAGGAAAAAAACTTGATGTTGAATTTGATAGTGCTGGTGAGGCAATTGGGGTAATCGGTTATAAGTACAAGAGTTACATTGGGGTATTGGCACGTACAAAAGTGTCAATTGAAATTCCTACTTGGAAGCATGTTGGAGTTGATATCAAAGAGAAGATTTGGGATGATGTTTTGGTAAAAACTGGTTTTGATGAATTCATCGCATTCTTTGATCTAATAGCTTATATTTTACCCTCATACTCATCTAAAACTTACATATTTATCTTGTCAAACTAATATTGAAGCTAACATTTTATTATGTTGATCACTAACCTGATGTGCATTTTTGTAGACAATTTTTACAATTCCACCTCCAAAGAAGGAACAAGTTATCTCTATTGCCAATTGCAGATGGAAGGAATTCAAGTCTTTATTGACTTCTCTCTATGTGTACAAAAAAACCATTGAAAAAGAGGAAGTTGCCTAAAGATGATGATCCACTACGGAAATACCCATACATTAAAGCTGAAGTTTGGAAGAGATTTAAAGCAACGCGTATGAGTGATGAATTTTGGGTATGTTATTGCCCAAATATGTATATTTTATTATGATGGATGGAAAAGTCAAGCTTTAACTATGTATATATATTATTGTTTTGTGCTTGGGCTAGGCGGTAAGTAACGTCGCAGCTGAGAAGCAAAAGAGGAACATATATTCTCATAGAATGTCTCGTGGAGGATATCGTAAAGCAAGGATCAATTTGGAAAAGAAGGCCTTGGAAAAGAAAGCTATTGGTGAGAAATCAAACGAAAATGAAAATTCAACTGTAAGTATAGAAAGAGCTGATTTATGGATAGAAGCGAGAATTGATAAAGCTGGTGAGTGCCTAAGTCTCGAGACTAAGCAAGCAATAGAAAGAATTGTAAGTACTCAAATTATTATTTAGAATGCAATCAATTAAGGAAGCTAATGCAACCAAGTTTGCTACACTTAGTTTCTTTTATGTTTACAGTACGAGATAAAGGAACAAGTGTTACAAGGAGAGTTTGCGCCTAATGGAAAGGATGATGTACTAACTAAAGCACTTGGAAACGCCGAGCATTATGGTCATGTTAGAGGTGTTGGTGGAACGGTGGGGCACAAGCAATACTTTGGTAAATGCAAACACCGTTGAGTTCAAGGGATATCAAAAGAGTGTTTGGATACTCTACTCAGGTGACCACCGATAAAGTAAGGGGTGATATGTTACGAGAGATAGATACTATTGTTGAGATGAGGACAATGGGTGCCTTGACAATACAAAATGGGCGCACAAGTTATTCCGTTGAGAAATATCCTTCGTTTGAGATTAATCACAAAAGTGGGAAGGCAAGTTGCAATGAAGATGATGAATCAAATTCACTTGGTGACATGTTTGGTGAGATACCGGAGAAGGTAAACCGTTTTCACCCTTCTTAAATCTCTTCTCTATGTTACACCTAGTTCTTTTTAAATTATGAGCTAGATTGTTTTACAATTATCCTTGTTAAATTTTTCCCAAGGGCTTTGAATGTCAATTAGCTGTGGTGGACATCGAGTTACGAAAGGTGGCGCTTGGAAAAGTTTTTCGGGCCCCTACACAGATTTCAAGATCTCATGGATGTGCTTTTGGAGAAAATGAGTTCAGACTCTCAATTGAGGTTATCTTTAAAGGAGAGGAGGATGCAAATTTACCGGTGCCAACTGATGAATTTTCAACTGTGGCTGAGGCACTTGGCTCATTTGTTCGATGTGGAAATAATTTTACGTTTGTAGCCTTGAAGTAACAAGCGAATAACAAAATAATAGACTTGAAGCGAATAATTTCACCACTTTCGAATAACAAGCAATTTCAAGTAACGATATCATAGCCTTGAAGTTTACTTTACTAAAATAGACTAATGTTTCACCTAAGTTAATAATTTTACAACCTATTTTGTATGAAATTACTTAAATAATCATAGACCTTCGTTGTCGATCATTATCTTCATTCTAGTATCTCGAACCTATTTTTTTCGGGAAGAGGTTAAACATTAATATAACTTAGAAAAATAAACTTAAAAATTATAATATCGACAAGTTAAAATCACTTATTTTCACATATTCATGCATGAAAACTGATTTTAGAAGCATTTGACGAAAAATATATAAACTTTAGGTAGTGTTTAACAAAACATAAAATTTTAGGTAGTTCCTCGCAAAGTGACGTATATTATAGCTAATGTTTGACAAAATTATCAATATAATCACTAGTTGGGTATAGGTCCCTAACTTGGAAAAGGAAAACTTAGGGTCCGTTTGAATAAGAATATAATAAGGGAGGGTAAGGGAGGGGAAGGAAGGGGAGGGGAGGGGGAGAAAATGGGAAATGAGGGGAGGTTGTTTGGATAACAAAAATTGGAAGGAAAAGAAGAAGATGATGGATGATAAGTGTTTAATTTATTACTCGTATTAGAAAGAAGTATATGAAAAAACAAAATACTCGTATATAATGATGTTGAATAAACAAAACCTTCATCATGTTATTTGCTTGAGGAATGAGTAGTTGTGTAAAAAATGTTTGACTCGCTTATTAATTTTTGAAACCTACAATTCCTGTTATTATGATTATTATTTTTTTACTCGTTTAATTAAATATAGCAATTACGTAGTATATTTTCCGACTTAAAAATTGGTAAAAAAAACAAAGCTAACGTAATATGTTTTATTCGCTTTCTTATTCTAACCCGATTTACCCGTGACGAGAAAAAAAGCGAGGCATAAAAGAATTGAACTGAATGCGTCTTGTCTGAACTGAACTGAATGCGTCTGAACTGAACTGAACTAAAAGTGACATAATATATAAGTACAAAAAAAAACATGCCTTATCTTAACTCGACTCACCCGTAACGGAAAAAAAAATGTAATGTTTTAGTCGCTTTCTTATCCGGGGATACTCTTTACCGTCGGCGTTAATTACGTAAAATGACGACTTTGTCATTCAGTAATTTTTCTTTTATATTTTTTTTCTAAAATTTTTCGATTTACGAAGTCGATAATATAATTTCTAATTTTACAACTGAATCCACAAAATCGTCTTTTTTAAATACCATGCTTTACCGTTGTGTTTTTTCACTTCATAAAATCGTGTTTATCACGGAATATTGTTTATTGAAACTCGACTTAAAAACGGAATTTAATCGATTCATATCGTAGATCGGGGTAGATTCATTGGTTTAGGTTGACTTATGATTCTCCGTTTCGCTGAATATCACGGAAATCGATGCAAATTAAAAAAATCGGAATTAGGTTTGACTCGAGTAGAATTTTTGACCCACCTATGGGTGAGTCGAAAATTCTACTCGACTCGCCTATTGGTGGGTCGAAAATTCTAATCGATTGACCCCATCGGTGGGTCGAAAATTCCACCCGACCAGACACCAACGTCCACAAAAATGAATTTTTTAATTTGCGTGATAATTTGCGGATACTAGAAAACGTAAAACAACGTGAATTGATGAAAAATAATTATTTAGTAAAAAAATAAAGTCGTAGAATCGTAAACTAGGTAATTATTCAATTAGGTAAATAAAGTATAATTAAAATTACCCAGATCATTGGCCCCTATATTCGTAACCCCGTAAATTAACACTGAAGAGGAGATGGAAATTAAAAATCTGAAGATGACGAAAAAGGGTAATTTTTTAAGAGAAACAAAATAAATTGAAGTGAAATGTAAGGAGTGAAAAAAAATTACTCCACCATTTCACCTCATCCGTATATTACCTTTATAGGAAGTCGATTTTAGTTTAATACGATAATCGAAAAAAATTGGTTTTATTATCGAGTTTTAATAAACCGATACTCTATAAAATATAAATGTGATATTATTTCGAGAATTAATTTCAAGGAAAAAGTCGTCATTTTACGTAATTCCATATATTACCTTTATAGGGAAAAAAAATAAACAAGGAAATGAAACAAATATAATTGAGTTTTCTTAGTTGTTATGCCAAAATGAAAGGGGAAGGTCAATGTGATAGGGAGGGTATCATTTTCCCTCCAAATCTCGCAAACTTTGATAAGATTTCATTTTGGTTTAAAATGAAGAAACTCATTCCTTCATTTCCCTTCCTCCTTAAATTCTATCCAAACAAAGAAAATTGCATCCCTCATTTCCGTCCCCTTCCTTTCCCTCCATTTCCCTCTATCCAAATGGACTCTTAAATTCCTAAACTGCAGTCGGTAAAGTTTAGGCTAAGTTTAAAGGGGGTCTAAGTATGAGTCTGAGGCTCAGATTTATTGAGTCCGAGACTCATACCTGGATAATGTGGTTGGTACGAGTCTAAGGCTCAGACAGATATAAGTTTAAAGGGGGTCTGAAGTTGAGTAGTCTGAATAAAAGTCTGATACTTAGATTCTTTGAGTCTGAGACTCATACCTGGTTAAAGTGGTTGAGACAGTCTGAGGCTCAGACAAGTCTGAAGTTGAGTCTTTGATTTCAAAGACTCATCCTCAGACTTGTTCATTCAGTTCAATTAAGTTCCGTTTATTTTAGTTCAATTCAATTCAAATAAGTTGTTATTATTATTATTATTATTTTTTGCAAGAAAAGATATCATTTCATTCATGTAAGAGTGAAATTACAATTTTGATGCAAAAAGCTCTATCTCACTAGCATGCCAAGGCATCAAAGGACCCTAAATTTTCCTTATTCCTGTTATATTTAGGACTAGTTTCATTACAAAATCGAGCTGCAACATAGAACTTAATTCTATTAATCACTGCCTCAATACTAGACCAAGTTGAAGTGAAGATTCTCTTGTTCCGTTCTTTCCAAATCATAGTAACAGTAGCTGCCAGACATGTTTGCATCCATGGCATTTTCCAATGCTTTCTCTTCTGAGGAGATAGCATCCATTTGACAATGCACTTTAAGGAGGAATCGTGTACATTTACATGCATCCATCCTGAGATCTCCTTCCAAATCTGCTTAGAAAAAGAGCAGGAAAAGAAAAGATGACCATGATTTTCCTAATCAGCCAGACACAGACAGCATCTGTTGGCCAACTGATATCCCCTTCTTTGCAATTGATCCACAGTAGCCAATTGACTTTGCAGAGCCATAGATAAGAAAACCTTATGACTAGGTTGAATCATGGCTATAACTAGTACTCTTCCCCAAGTCTTTCGTGACCAACTCCTGAGAAGTTGATAGCATTTAGAGACCATGAACTTCTGAGAGCCACAAGATTGTAAAATCTGCTCTGCATCAGGTGCAGAACCTGCAAGTTGAATTAACTGATCTCTAATCTTAAGAATACCCTTTAAGCCAGAAGGGAAGTACTCCTTAGAAGAGACAGTCCAGATTGAGCTTTTAGAGAGAATGTATGCATCACACTATTTAGACCAAATGCTAGATCCTTCCCTAGAAAATTGCCACAGCCATTTGGATATTAAAGCTCCATTCCAAGCCTCTACATCCTTAATATTGAAGCCACCAGCAGTCCAAGGGGAACAAATCTCAGACCACTTTTTGAAGACCAACCTCCTGTCACCTGCTTGGATTCCCCAGAAAAAATCCTTACAAATTTTATTAATGTTTAACTACAGTCTTAGGCAGAAGAATGCCTGAACACCAGTGATTCTCCAGCCCAAAAATTACTGAATTCAGTAGTTGAGCTTTCCCTGCATAGGAAAAAAAGTGAGTAGACCAATGATGTATGTTTCTTTGGATTTTCAGAATTAAAGAACAAACATATCCCCAGTTAATCGGCCCTCTAAAAGAGGGATTCCCAAATATCTGAAAGGGAACAACCCAGAAGAAAAACCAATAGCAGCCAAAATCTCTTTTTGAATATCAGGCTTCACCTCCCCAAAATATATGCAAGTCTTGTCAACATTAGCATGTAATCCTGAGAGCTGAGCAAACATATTCAAAGATGTCTTTACTGCAGAAACTGAGGGAACGTCTCCCCTAGTGAAGATCATTAAGTCATCAGCAAATATTAGGTGGGTTAGTTTTATTTTGCAACATTTAGGATAATATGAAACTTGCTCCTGTTTACAGATTGTTCCGAGAAATTGGGAGAGGATTTCCATACTCACGACAAAAAGGTAGGGGGACAAAGGATCTCCCTGCCTAATCCCACTCTTACCCTGCAAAAACCCTGAAATAGTCCCATTTATTTTAAAGGAATACCAAGGAGATGATATACATCCCATAATCCAACCAACAAACACATCAGGGAAGCCAAAATTTCTTAGCATAACCTCTATAAATTTCCATTGAAGGGAATCAAAAGCTTTCCTTATGTCAACTTTGATCAAGCATCTTGGAGTAAGATATTTTCTATTATAGCCTTTAACAAGGGCTTGAGACATGAGTATATTATCAAAGATATTTCTACCCTCAAGAAAAGCAGCCTTTTCTGGTCCAATAATGTGAGGTAATATCCCTTTCAGTCTATTAGCCAGAATTTTAGAGACTGTTTTATAGAAAACAGTACAACAAGAGATTGGTTTGAAGTCAATCACAGAACTAGCATTCTGTTTCTTAGGAATAAGAGATACTGTGGACATGACATAGGTCCACCCCGACGCGGCCACGCGCGGGTTTGGGGAGGCGAATGAATCTCCATATGAGATGATCAAATTGAAATTTAAATCGAAGTTGGAGTCGCCACCGAATTTTATGGATGTGTGTTGTGATATTTTCTGATTGGTAGAAAGTTGATGTGTATGTTGCTAATTGATGTCTCAAGTTGTTGTATGCAAGGGGCTATTTATAGGGAGTTCCCGACCTTGGCTAGGAGAGTTTGAACTACCGCTTAGGATAGGAAACGTAGGAGTTTGAGAAGCATGAGAATTCCGTTTTCTTGGCAAAGAAGAAAGGCATCTCGGCTGGTTTGCTGCTGTTTGGCCGAGTATTTGCACTCGGTCGGGTGTTTGAATCGGTTTTTGGATAGGATTCCTGCTTGAGATCGAATTCCACCTTAAACGGATTTGTTTATTATTTTGTGAAGCTGATTTTTTTTGTAGATTTTGAGTATGAACTGGACACGTGAGATGCCACGGTCGGTCCACAAGTCTCGGGAAAAATCTTTGACCGGGTTTTGACTCGGTCGCTAAAAGACGGTTTTACCCCTGGTGTCGGATTCGACCCAAATTAGTGTTATTTGACTCGAAACGACCCACTCGGCCTGGATTTGAGGTTGGTTTTGTGAGATTTGTACTCCTTAAAAAGCCCAAGCTAAATATCCATGATTTCGAGCCCATTTCCGAGTACGTTAAAGCATGTTTGCGTCCGATCATCATCGGGTGTTTGTCGGAAACTGCTATAGACACCTGGCAGCAAAATGTGGGTGTCTACAGAGCCCCCACTCTGACTGAGGCTTGGACAGAGCGAAAGTCAGAGTAGCTACCAGGTCAATCAAGGATTAAAACCCGGTAGCTTCCGGTCGGGTCGTTTAAGGTCCATTAGACCTGCGTGAAGGGCCCGCCGGCCATGGACTAGAAATGTACCTGAACTGATGATGATAACTCCGTGGGGAATTGAACTCGTCGCATAAGACTTAAAATGGGCCTATATGTGGGCTCATCTTGTTAAATGCCGCTGGGGAGTTATGCAAATTGCATGGTCCTGTTTGAGTCGTCCTGTACATATTTATGTGATGGTGGGATTTGTCGTGGATCCCGCCACCAAATAATAACCGGCTAGCACCTAACGGTAGTTAGGGTAAGTCGGGTCGTGTCCACGGAGACGGTGTCGCAGTGCTTAGACTAGGTTGGCCTAGAACGAGACTAGGTCACACAAACAAACACAAAGAAGCGATAAATGGAAAACTATGATGGAGGAGAGGTAAGGACTAGACTAATGATGAGCTAGACTATAACAATGCTAAACAATGCTAATAATCAAACTAACTAGCAAACTAAGGAAATGATGACTAACTGATAAGATGAAGTCAAAAATGAAGAAGAAGTGGGTTAGGTCGGGTTCATAAGTGTAGTAGGGTGATTTGGGTGATCAAGGGTGTAGGTGTCTCCTAATTTCTAGATTCGGTCTGGGCTCTCGCAACTTAAACCGATGTCAAGGTGGGTTAGCGTTGGTAGCGTCTAAACCCTAGTCCACATGGTAAGTGTAATGACTATTCTCAACATGACCACATACAAAACAAACAATGAGTAGAGGAAGACTAGCATAAGAAGCATGGCCACTACAACTCATACAAGCATATCAACAAACACATAGTGTGCCAAGTATGTGACTAACAACAAAGATTCACCCTTTACCCCCAATCAAACCCTAATCATCCATAATCTACCCTTAATCCCCCTACTAACCCACAAGGAATCTACTCACTCATAATCATACTAACTACAACAATGAAAAGAGAAAACAACATCACAAACATCCAAACATTCATGGTGAACAATCAAGAACAATAAACAATAATCAATGACTAAAACTTGATGATAAAACAAAGATTAAGAGAAGAGAAATTATACCCTCTACAATTGGATGAAAAAAATGAGAACTTGAATTAATAAGAAACCCAAATAAAACTCCAAGGTTGTCAAGCTTGGGTGAGTCTTCAAGAATCTTCTTAATACAAGAACTAATTAACTAAGATTAAACTAGGATTAAGGAGAGATTAAAACTAATATGAGGAACACTAATCTAGGGTTTGAATGTTTGTAGAGAGGCTTAAGAGAGTCTAGGTTAAGGTAAGATACATAAACAATACAAGAGGGAAGTATTTATAGGGGTACAAGAATGAAGGAGGATGAAATAAAGGAGTTGCGGCTACAGCACGGTGGTCCCGACCGGGACGGGTTGGTCCCGATCGGAACGTCCTGGCAGTGACTCCTCTAAAAGCGCACTTCATCCCCGACGGGACGAGGTGCACACCCGTCGGGGATGAGTCTTGTAGGCCTCCAATATGATCCTTTTGGTTCCTCCTTGCTTCACATGAACATCTCATCGATTCTCGGGACTCGGGATCGGGTCTCGGAGGCTCGGGATTGGGTCCCAAGGTCTCGGGGTCGAATCCAAGGCATCAAGTGATCGTTCCACCGCTTCGTTGGCTCCAAAAAGTGTATGTATTGAGTCGGAATCACTCCAACTCCTCACGAATGGTCTCGGGAACCTGAAACGAGCTAGAGAAAGCATAAGTAGCCCATGAATCGCTCCCAAGGAGCGATTCCACAAGGAAAATGGGACCAAAATACTACGAAATAGGCACTACAAACTACACTTATCAACTCCCCCACACTTAACCCTTACTCGCCCTCGAGTAAGCATATACTAACTACTAAACTAGCCGAGCGGGTATTAGCGCACCCTACGCCCTTTCAACTCACGCGATAACACTTAGAGGACAAGTGCTATCCGCAAGGCAAGTGGGGTCTTGCGACAAAACTGTGGATGCAACCGGACACAAAACACATAAACAACAAATACACAAACAAACAAACAAAAATCGGTTGCACCCAAAAGAAAACAAATACCGCTTCCCTCAAACAAGCGGTGAAAGAAGCACCGGTTTAGGACTCAAGGCAAGTGACAACGTTCCTAAGCTAGCAATACAAACCAAAATGGACAAAACCCTAATAGTATGACGACAAAGCAATAAAAACGTTGGTAACTTACCTCGGTTCCTCCTAACCTTCTAAGAACGTACCACGGGACGATCAGCGGGATGGAAAGTGATGAACCACGGTGTTAGTCGACACTGTAGGTAAGTGAGACCCCGCCCCCTTTAGCAAAGAGCCAAGAGGGTCGTCCCATGTCTAAAACCGCCTAACTAGTCCAAGTAAAAAGATGGAAATATGCAAAATGAGGGAAGGCCGACTAATGCCGCTATCATCCTTCCTAGGGACTCGGTCCTTTGGTAGGCTCTTCACGGAAAAAGTCGGAAAAAGGCTTATTTTGAGAGGTAGGGGTTATTTTTTTGTGAATTGGGTTTTCTTTTGGCATTTTCTCTTTTCTTTTGCATTTTTGCCTTGCCATGCCATTCTTTTTCTTCTTTTCTATTTTCTTTTTGGCTTTTGTGCCTTTTCTTTTTTTCTTTTTTCTTCTTTCTTTTCTCTCTTTCATTTTCTTTCTTTTTCTTTACTTTGCCCTTTTTGGCTAGATTTCAATGATAGGCATTTCTTATTGCAACAAGAAAAATGACTTCAATCAATTTGCAATTTTATTGTGTGGAAATGTGTAGGAGGTAGGGTAATGGGTGAGTCGGGAGCGCGCTTTCCCTTCAAACCCACAAAAAGTGGAGAACTTGGACTAATAAAACAATTCTAGACACGGTCACCTAAGGGACGAGACTCGGTAACCAAGGCCTTTTCACACCGTGGGTGGTCATAATGGTCAAAATGCAAATCCCGTAGTAAATCCTTAGTAAGCTAGGTGGACTCAAGGTAAAGGACCAACGAAATCATTGATTTAGGGTCATTCTACTAGACTAAAGTCCAAGACTCGATTTACACTACTAGGAAGGGAAAATAAGCACTCACACACTAGCCTCTAAACCGAGTTTTTGAAAACCATTTACACACAAGACACACAACAAAACACAAAACAAAGACTCAATCGAAAACGAAAGAAAAAGAAACAAAAGCAACAAAACAAGAACAACACAAAACGAACACATACATAACACAAACACCACCCCTAGCTTCCAAATGAGCAACCAACCAACATCAGACTTTACAAAGCTCCTCTCGAGCACACATCATCACAAATCTCCTCCAAACTCACAAGGAGCAAAGAGGGAAAAAGGGATGAAGAGACGTTACCGGAAGTCTTGAAAGCTCACCAAAGCTAACGGCGATTAGGCAACCTATAAGGAAAAGAGGGGGGCAAAACACGCACAACAAAACAAAAATACGACATAACGACACAAAAAGGAAAAGACACAAAAGAAAATCTTTTTGATTTTTGTGAAAAAATTTCAAATTTTTAGGATTTTCAAAGATGTTTAGAAAAACTACAAAAATAAAACTAACTACGATAGAATATCGCTCCCCCACACTTAAGCCGAGCGACGTCCTCATGCTCGACCGTAGTGCATGGGAGCACAAAAGAAAATAAAAGAAACTACGAAAATAAGGCTAAAAATCAAAAATAAAGTGGAGAAAATGGTAGAATGTGTCCGGCCGGGGTGTAGTCAAGTCACCATGGGCCGAGACAAGAAAAGATATGGATGGGGGAAGAAAAATAAAAAGAAAGAAACGAAAGGAAATGGGAGGGGAGGACTAGGTGTAATCAAGTCACCTAGCCCGGATTCCGCCCAAATCCGACTAATTCGTACAAAAGGGGTGAAAATCTTGAAAATTTGGATTTTGAAATGACTCTCGATGTAGTCACGTCATCGAGATTCGGGAGCAACCCTACTAAGGCCTCGAAGGCCACCATGACACAAAGGATATAAGGGAAAGGGAATAAACAAATAAAGACAAGCTAAATAAAAACGGAAAAGAGAGGATAGTTGCCGTACCATACGGTTACCAACTCACTCGCTCCATCGTCTCATAAGGGAATATAGGCACGTAGCTTGTCTTTGCCGTTGTTATCCTTCTCCAATCGCGATCCGGTTCCATGGTTGGTGCACAAGGGTAAAATGGGGTGGGTTTTGATGTGAAAGTCGGTTTAAAGTGACGAGAAAGTGAGGTGAATGTGTATGTGAGGTGTAGGGGTCATATCATGAGGGTAAGGACATGCAGGGAGGTTGGGAGGGGGTATACAATGGTTGGGTGGACTCAAATGACGAAGAAAAGGCCAAAGGAGGACAGGGGGTCCATCCCGGTCGGGATGGGTGGTCCCGGTCGGGATGACCGTCTCGTCCCGGTCGGGAAGACCTCGTCCCGGTCGGGATGAGCTGTTAGTGAACCCATCTTTTGTGCACCTCATCCTGGACGGGATGACATCCTTCCCGGTCGGGATGGGCCTTCCATCCCGGACGGGATGACCTCTTTTAGGCCGGGAAGAGTCTCTTAACCCTCTATAGCTCCCAAAAGCTCGTTCCGAGCTTCAAAAACCGACTTCCCTTCACACGATCCAAGCTCGAATCATGACCATTCCTCCCTAGGAATCACTTCCACTTCACACCTATCACAATAAACTCAAATGACACATCAAATTCCCTCATCAATCAATCCAAGTAATCAATAAATTCACCAAACAAAACAAACTACAAGGGATAGAGATATATACAAAGAGACGGTTCTTGTGGAACTCCGTCAAACCAAGGTGGTGCATTCTTCATTCTTTTTCAACAACAAGAACTAGTTCCATCTCCATCAAGGGCACGAAGGAACAAGTCGAAGGCCCTAGCAAAGTCTTCAATCAAGCTCGAGATATAACCGACCACATACCAAGGCTCTTCATGGCCTTGCCTTGACGTTCCCGGGGCATCCCGATCTTCCAAGTTCAACGACTTGAACTTGTACTTTTGGTCTTTGGGGACATACCCGAACGTCCACCGGTCCTCATGTGGCCCCAAGGGAGGCTCATCCTTCTCCTTGCTTTTCAATTTGTCATCAAGCCCATGAAATGGGCATTCATCCTCTCCACTCTCGGAGTCATCATCCTCAAGTTCACAAGAGTTCTTGTTCAAGCTTTGTCCTGACTCTCCCCCTAGATCGATGTCTTTAATGGCTTGGATCATGTTGCAAGACTCCTCATTAGTAGGCGAAGTGTTACCTTGAAGGTCAAACACTAGCTTCTCTTCGCCTAGCTCGAAGGTGATCCTACCATTCTTCACACCGATCATAGCACCGGCAGTATGTAGAAATGGGCGCCCAAGAATAATGGGAGTGATTGCATCTTCCCGCATATCGAGCACGATGAAGTCAACCGGAATGAAGAACTTACCGATTCTCACCGGCACATCCTCTAGCATCCCCAATGGTCGGTTGAATGAACTATCGGCCAATTGGAGTGTAATAGAAGTATTTTTAAGCTCCTTCATCCCAAGTCGGCAACAAATAGAATAAGGAATGATGCTCACACTCGCACCCAAATCACATAATGCTCTTTCGATCTTGTAGTGCCCTATGGTGCAAGGGATCGAAAATCTACCCGGATCACTTTGGAAGCGTAGAACCTTGAATGAGCTCGCTCACCACTCTTGTGAACGCAATGGTCTCTTCCTTGTCGATGGATCTCTTCCTAGCCAAGATTTCTCTCATAAATTTTCCATATGCCGGGATTTGGGTAAGTAGCTCGGTAAATGGGACACTCACATCCAACTTCTTCACAATACTAAGGAACTTGTCATATTGGCTATCCACCTTGGTCTTCATTTGCCTTGTTGGGAAAGGCAACTTAATTTGGATCTTGTTTTGCTCAATAGGGGAGGACTCTTCAAACGACACTTTCCTTTTACCCTTGTCTTTTGATTGAAGTGAGGGGAGCTTGTCTTCTTAGGGTCTCTCGATCTCCCATAAGACTTGCTCCTCCATTGGATTATCAAAGCTTGGGCTTTCTTGAATTGGAGATGCCATTTTCTTTGTCGGTTCTTGCATTGGCTCTTGCTCACTAGGGAATGGAGGGGAGTCATAAGATGTACCTCTCCTTGTAGTGATAGCATTTACATGCTCAAATTTCGGTGTTTCACCTTGAGAAGGTAGTTGCCCCTTTTGTCTTTAGGAGCTCCCCGAAGCAAGTTGAGATACTTGAGTTTCAAGCATCTTCATACGGGCATCTCTTGACGCGTTTTCCCCTTGAATATAAGCAAAGAGCTCTTGATGGTTTCTTGATATGTCCATTTGACTCTTTTGCATATCCATCATAGATTTTTGAATGTCGAATTCCCGAGGTGGAGATGATGGATTATACGGGGTATCGGTGATGGCGAGAGGAATGCCATAATCATGAGTAGGAGACCGGCCCCTAGGCTTGCTTTGTTGTTGATTACCTTGTGTAGCTTGTTGTTGACGGTTCCCTTGGAACCCATGAGAATTGCCTTGATTAAGGCCTTGGTTTTGGTTTTGTTGTCTTATAAAGTTTTGGTTTCCTTGGAAACCGCCTTGATTGAAGTTCCCTTGTTGGAACCCTTGATTGTTGTTGAATGAACCTTGGTTACTTTGCTTGAAGCTGTTGAAAGGCCTTGAGTTGACTTGGTAACCTTGATTGTTGTCCCTTAAGGGAGGTGGAACATAGGGACGATGTTGTTGTTGGTGTTGAAAGGCTTGTTGTTGAGGAACTTGATTAGAAGCTTGGTATTGATTAGAGTAGGAGGCACCTTGCTTGAATGCTTGAAAAGCATTCACTTGTTCAATACTTCCTCTACAATTCATAGGATCATGACCAATGATTCCACAAGTATCACACATCCCATAATAAGGCAAAGGAGGTGCAAATCCCAAAGCATTCACTTCATAAATTGAGGCTTGGTTGGAGGAACCAATGCTTTGAACTTGAGTGAGGTGACCTTGGAGCTTCTTGTCAATGGTCTCCATGTGTGTCTTCAATTGAGCTCCAAGGTCAATGCTTAATTGAGTTATAGCATCAACCTCGTGCCTACCTCCTCGATTTGCCTTCCTAGGCCTAGAATATTGCGAATTATGCACCGCCATCTCTTCGATTCTCGCCCATGTTTGGTCATCATCGACCTCGGTGAACCTACCATTGGAGCCCATGTTAAGTATAGTTCTTGAGTCCTCATAAAGACCGTTCCAAAATTGTTGGACTAAGAACCATTGTGAAAGTCCATGATGGGGGCACGATCTAACCAAAGACTTAAACCGCTCCCAAGCTTCATATAGGCTCTCTTCATCCCTTTGTTGGAACCCGGTGATGGAGGCCCTAAGCAAATTAGTCTTTTCCGGAGGGTAGAAAGTTTGGTAGAACGCCAATGCAAGCTTTTTCCAAGTGTCGATGCCCATGGTTGCCCTATCGAGACTCTTAATCCATTGCTTCGCTTTTCCAATAAGAGAAAACGGGAAGAGTACCCAACGAATTTGATCTTGAGTAACCCCGGGTTGAGAGATAGCGTCGCAATAATCGGAGAAAGTCTCCATGTGTTGGTGCGGGTCTTCGGTAGGCAAACCACTAAATTGATTCCTTTCCACAAGTTGTATGAAGTGAGTCTTGGCCGTAAAATTTCCGGCATAAGCGGCCGGTAGAGCATTGGGTCCCGGCAAGACGTCTTCCGTGAATGTAGAGTGGGATGAAAACTTCGGCATTATTGGATGTAAGGTAGACGGTAGTGAAGACGGAGTTGAAGTAGATGTAGAGGGGGAACTAGGACTAGAATATCCAAAGGGATTGGTGAAATTCCCTTTGGCCGTCTCTCGAGATGCTTGCTCAAAATCGTTTCTTTGAGCTTGCTCTTGATGAGTATTGCTTGCACTTTTTTAGAGATTCTAGCTCGGTTAATCGTCCGTTGGCAAAAAGCTCGAAAAAGCCTCTCCGTCTCTGGATTAAAGAGAAAGAATTCGCCTCCCTGCCTAGGCATACACTACACACTAGAACAAACGTGAGAACACCTAGTGCCTTATGGGCACTAGGTAACGACAATAAACAAGCACAACTAGAGACAAAGAGAAAAGAAAGCTAAGAAAACAAGAAAAACTAGAAAATATGCACAAGAGAGGGTAGAAGGGCACAAAGAAGGGTAACTAAGTCTAGCTATAAGCAAACTAAGTCTAAACAATGCACCGTCCCCGGCAACGGCGCCAAATTGATGGTGGGATTTGTCGTGGATCCCGCCACCAAATAATAACCGGCTAGCACCTAACGGTAGTTAGGGTAAGTCGGGTCGTGTCCACGGAGACGGTGTCGCAGTGCTTAGACTAGGTTGGCCTAGAACGAGACTAGGTCACACAAACAAACACAAAGAAGCGATAAATGGAAAACTATAATGGAGGAGAGGTAAGGACTAGACTAATGATGAGCTAGACTATAACAATGCTAAACAATGCTAATAATCAAACTAACTAGCAAACTAAGGAAATGATGACTAACTGATAAGATGAAGTCAAAAATGAAGAAGAAGTGGGTTAGGTCGGGTTCATAAGTGTAGTAGGGTGATTTGGGTGATCAAGGGTGTAGGTGTCTCCTAATTGCTAGATTCGGTCTGGGCTCTCGCAACTTAAACCGATGTCAAGGTGGGTTAGCGTTGGTAGCGTCTAAACCCTAGTCCACATGGTAAGTGTAATTACTATTCTCAACATGACCACATACAAGACAAACAATGAGTAGAGGAAGACTAGCATAAGAAGCATGGCCACTACAACTCATACAAGCATATCAACAAACACATAGTGTGCCAAGTATGTGACTAACAACAAAGATTCACCCTTTACCCCCAATCAAACCCTAATCATCCATAATCTACCCTTAATCCCCCTACTAACCCACAAGGAATCTACTCACTCATAATCATACTAACTACAACAATGAAAAGAGAAAACAACATCACAAACATCCAAACATTCATGGTGAACAATCAAGAACAATAAACAATAATCAATGACTAAAACTTGATGATAAAACAAAGATTAAGAGAAGAGAAATTATACCCTCTACAATTGGATGAAAAAAATGAGAACTTGAATTAATAAGAAACCCAAATAAAACTCCAAGGTTGTCAAGCTTGGGTGAGTCTTCAAGAATCTTCTTAATACAAGAACTAATTAACTAAGATTAAACTAGGATTAAGGAGAGATTAAAACTAATATGAGGAACACTAATCTAGGGTTTGAATGTTTGTAGAGAGGCTTAAAAGAGTCTAGGTTAAGGTAAGATACATAAACAATACAAGAGGGAAGTATTTATAGGGGTACAAGAATGAAGGAGGATGAAATAAAGGAGTTGCGGCTACAGCACGGTGGTCCCGATCGGGACGGGTTGGTCCTGACCGGGACGTCCTGGCAGTGACTCCTCTAAAAGCGCACTTCATCCCCGACGGGATGAGGTGCATACCCGTCGGGGATGAGTCTTGTAGGCCTCCAATATGATCCTTTTGGTTCCTCCTTGCTTCACATGAACTTCTCATCGATTCTCGGGACTCGGGATCGGGTCTCGGAGGCTCGGGATTGGGTCCCAAGGTCTCGGGGTCGAATCCAAGGCATCGAGTGATCGTTCCACCGCTTCGTTGGCTCCGAAAAGTGTATGTATTGAGTCAGAATCACTCCAACTCCTCACGAATGGTCTCGGGAACCTGAAACGAGCTAGAGGAAGCATAAGTAGCCCATGAATCGCTCCCAATCCACAAGGAAAATGGGACCAAAATACTACGAAATAGGCACTACAAACTACACTTATCATTATGCAAGGTAGCAAAGTTTTGCACATAATATTTGTAGGAAAAATGACTCGTGCTGGGGAATAAAATTTTGAGAAAAGGTTTGAATTTTTGAGTTTGTAGGAGTCTTTGAAAATTAGAGAATTTTTTACTCTGAAAAGGAATAGGAATGCTCGGGATGACTTTAGCTAAACCTTAGGATAATGGTTTGTATGCTAAATATTCTAGGATTGGGAATCCTAAGGTGAGGAGGAGAACTTGGTTTTATGCTATAAATACTCCCTCCTTGCTTCATAAATTTTCACAGTTCCCACCATTCCTTAAAGAAAAGAATAAACCCTGAAAAATTTATTCTTTCTTTTAGGAAATCAATTATGGGGATCGACCGATTAGTTGGAATGCTGCACGAATGGTCCAAGTATTTCAGAGATGCCGATAGGGCTATCCTGAATCAGAATGGCGTTACCCAATTGTTCGTGATCCGTCAGATGCAAGTAGACCGTCACTTCTTGGATGCTTGCCTGTCCTATTGGGACGACACTTATCATGTATTTGGTTTTCCTCGAGGAGAATTTTGCCCTATTCCTAAGGAAATTGCTGCTGCAGGAGGATGGAATCCCATACTTCGTCCTGCTATTCCTTTTTCAGTTCCTGACCCAAGGAGGAAGCTACGGGAATTCTTAGGGCTTTCTCATATGGAGGTATCCCGTATGCTAGAAGGGGATACCGTTTCCTTGATCGATTTAGCTGAAAAATTTATGAACCTAGATGATGTCCGGGTCAGGCCGGTTCACAGCCGTAGGGCCTTTACTTTTTGTATGCTCCATGTCTATGCCTTCGAAGGGCATATGGATTTGCTATCTTGCATGGGCCACGTTAGACTTTTCACCGTGGCTGACTTGATGGAGACGGAGCATAGCCCGGCTTGGTTGATTACAGGAGAGATTATCCAGGGTTTGGATAATCGCAAGAGGGATCCGTCAGTCCGGCTGACTGGGAGTACCCGTCTTCTACAGGTATGCCGTTTTTTTGATTTTTCCGGTTTTTGCGACTTTCTCCCGATTTTCCCGATTTCTGCGGTTTTCTCGGTTTTCGCGTTTTTTTTTAAATGCGATTTTGACAATTTTCCGCGATTTTGATTTTTTTGCGGGTTTTTCAGCTGTGGCTGTTCGAGAGGCTATCGATCTTGGATCCTCCTCTAGACGTGAGCCGGTATCAACCCAGGCAAGTAATGGCGAGGAGACGAGCTATTGCCTTTTCTCGCTTCAACACCCAAAAATACTGGGATGAGGTGCTATCCTTCCATGGAGGCCTACTGATCCGCTGGGTCGTGCCATGGTGGCCGATTTACGTTTGGACCGGTTTAGAGTCTCGAGATAGGGCTAGATATCAGGTAATCTTATCTTTTAGACAGACAATCCATCTCTTTCCCGATCGCATACTTAGGCAATATGGTCGGGTGCAAAGAATCCCGGAAATTGAAGCAGTCGTGAGTGAATCTACTCAGTTGACGGATGTAATGTGTGACACCTGGATGCAAAGGTGGTATACACGAGCTACTTGGCCCGTTCTTAGAAATCCTCATTCGATTTGGGTAACTGACTCTTATGTGAGATGGACAAGAGCTGATTCAGCTAAAACCCAAGCTGCCTTGAAGACTGACGAGGCCTATGACCTGTTACGTCGGGAGCATGCTAAAGATAATAGGAGCTTCTTTGCCGAAGAAGCTACTCCGACAGGTCAGAAAGGGAGATCTAGGACTCAGACTGAAGGGTCCAGTACTAAGGGTGCATGGGGGAAAGTGAGTCCCCAGACGGAATTAGAAAGAAGACTAGGGCCAAAGCTGGCGGTTAAGGACCGACTTGGTCCTCGAGACAGGTTTCCCGAACCCGTTAGGGCTCGGCTTGGACCGGTGCAAATGGTGGACGACCCAAAATCGAAGAAGCGGGTTCGAACTAAAGAAATTCCCCTTGTGATTAGGGAACGTTCGCCCCCACCCCGTCGGCCTCGGGCTCCACGTGACCCGAAAGATAAGGGGAAAGGCAAAATGTACGAGTAGTCTCCTAAATTTATTATTTAAGTATTACTACTATTTTTGTGGTGTGATTTTGTTGTTTTTTTTTTTTGTGATGTATTTTTTTTGAAATTCCCAAGTTTATCGTTTTTTTTTAAATAATAAAAAGACATATTAGTGAATACCGTTCCCGTTTTTTTCGTTATTGCAATGGTTGTACCCTTTTGAGGGGGCCTACGTATCCAAAATTTAATGGAATCAAACCTTCCGTAGTTCAGAAGTAATTTTGCAATTTTTCGAAATACATCAAGATTATTAATTCGAGATGTGCAACGGTAGGATAAATAATCCTAGCTTATTGACTCGCTTAAAATTTTTGAAAATTCATAAAAAGACCATTTTTATAAATTGTGCAAATGACATTGAGATAGGGTTTACGGATAGTAACGCTTCAGCTGATCCAAGTTTGTTGGGTTGACGAACTCGTTTCCGTCCAAGTCCGTTAGCATTACTGCTCCTCCCGAGAGGATCTTCTTTACTAAATATGGCCCAGCCCAATTGGGTTTGAATTTTCCCCTTGGGTTAACTGGTAGTAAAGCTCGCACAGATTTTAGGACTAGATCGCCCTCTTTGATATTCCTGGGCCTAACCCTTTTGTTAAAAGCCCGTTGGATCCTTTTCTGATATATCTGAATATTATTCAGAGCCCGGGATCGCCGTTCGTCTAAGAAGACCAGCGAGTCATATCGGGCTTGGACCCAATCTGCTTCAGGTAGCTGACTCTCGAGAAGGATCCTAAGGGATGGTACTTCCAGCTCGATTGGCTGGACTGCTTCCATTCCATATGTCAGATAGTATGGAGTTGCTCCGGTTGCAGTTCGAATTGATGTCCGATATCCCCATAAGGCAAAGGGTATCTTGTCGGGCCAGTCCCGGTAATTCTCAGCCATCTTTTTAAGAATGGTGACAATTGTCTTATTAGCTGCCTCCACCGCTCCATTTGTTTGAGGACGGTAAGGTGACGATGTATGCCTTTAGATTTTGTAATTTTCCAGCAACGTGGCAGTTTCAGCTTGGAAATGGGTCCCGTGATCGCTGATGAACTCGTGCGGAATCCCGTATCGACATATAATTTTATTTTGGATGAATTTAGCCACATGTTTGGCATTTAAAATCCGGTATGACTCGGCTTCGACCCATTTAGTGAAATAGTCGATAGCCACTAGGATGAAACAGTGACCTCCCGTCCCGGAAGGGTTCACTTTCCCGATTATATCAATTCCCCATGTTGAGAACGGCCATGGTGACGTCATTGTATATAATAGGGATGAAGGCATATGTTGTACATTGGCGAAAATCTGACAGTTGTGGCAGTGTTTGACATATAAATGACAGTCAGTTTCCATGCTATTCCAGTAATAACCGAGCCTCGTGATTTTCCGGGCCAACATATGGGCGTTCATATGTGGACCGTTTTCACCATCATGTACCTCGGCCATGACTCTTTCGGCTCGAGTTTTGTCAATGCATAGAAGTAAAGCCCCCTGTGCTGTCTTCTTATACAGTTGTCCATCGTCTGTGCGAATGAACTGGGTTGCCCATCTTCGTAGAGCTTTCTTGGCCCGGTTTTCAGCTCCCGGAGGATATTCCCCTGACGTTAAGTAGGTTAGAATAGCCTGATACCAAGGTTCTGGATCCGTTATTTCAATATCTTGGATAGCGTGGATGTATGCCGGCTCAGACCGCCTTTCGATGCAAATGGGCATGCTGGTTAGATGTGCTGGGATATTCAGTAAAGATGCTAATTTTGAGAGAGCATCTGCAAACTGGTTTTCTTCCCGAGGCAGATAGATGTACTCCACTTTTTGGAATTGCTTTTCGAGAACCCTTACTCGTGCTTGGTAAGCCACGAGATTTGCGTTCCGAGTCTTCCATTTTTGTAGGGTTTGGTTTATGACTAAAGATGAGTCACCGTGGACTCGGAGGTTTGTTACTCCTAAATCAGCGGCGGCTTGCAGTCCGTGAATGCATGCTTCGTATTCGGCTGTGTTGTTAGTCACGTCAAAATCTAGCTTAATGGACAACGGGGTGTGTTCCCCTTGTGGTGAGATTAGCAAGATCCCGACACCAAATCCTCGGAAGTTGGATGCTCCGTCAAAATACGGATCCCATGTGTCGGTGTCGGTATGGAATATGTCTTCATCTGGAAAGGCCCAAGTGTCGGTGTGTTCTTCCTCGGATACCGGACTATTGGCGAGGAATTCTGCTACTACCCGGCCCTTGATGGCTTTTAAAGGTACGAACTTGAGGTCGAACTCAGCTAGCATTAAAGTCCATCTGGATATGCGGCCATTGAGGATGGGCTTTTCGAATAGATACTTGATTGGATCCATTTTGGATAGCACATGTACCTCGTGACTAAGCATGTAGTGTCGGAGCTTTTTAGTGGCCCATACTAAAGCTAGACACGTCTTCTCGAGCATTGTGTACTTGCATTCGTATTCCAAGAACTTTTTACTGATGTAGTAAATAGCCCGTTCTTCGGAATCGACCGTCTGGGATAGCATAGCGCCCATGGCCGTCTCGGTCGTTGTCAAGTATAATGACAGAGGCAAACCGTGCTGAGGTGGCATTAACACCGGTGGAGAGGATAGAATCTCCTTGATCTTATCGAAAGCCATTTGACATTTGTCGTCCCATAGTGTTCGTTCTCCTATCTTTAGTTTCTTGAAAATGGGTTCACATACCATGGTTAGCTTTGAAATGAACCGGCTTATATATTGGACTTTCCCGAGAAACCCCCTTATCTCCTTTTCGGTTTTAGGCGGTTGCATCTCGGTGATGGCCTTGATTTTTGCTGGGTCAACTTCGATGCCACGTTGGCTGACAATGTGGCCCAGTAGCTTGCCCGATGTTACCCCGAAACTGCATTTTTGAGGGTTTAACCTCATGTTGTACTTGCGTAGTCGGGTGAAGAACTTCCTTAGGGCTGCAATGTGCCCGTTTCGGTCCTTTGACTTGACAATCATGTTGTCGACGTAGACCTCTACCTCCATATGCATCATGTCATGCAATAAAGTGGTGGCGGTTCGTTGATAAGTGGCACCAGCGTTAATAAGCCCAAATGGCATTACGGTATAGCAGTAAGTCCCCCCAAGGTGTGATGAAGGTGGTCTTACTCATGTCTTCTTCCGCCATTTTGATCCGATTATATCCGGCATACCCGTCCATGAATGATAGAAGGGCATGGTCAGCCGTGTTATCCACCAATATGTCGATGTGTGGCAACGGAAAATCGTCTTTTGGGCTGGCCTTATTAAGGTCCCGAAAATCTACACATACTCGGACTTTGCCATCCTTTTTGGGTACTGGTACTATGTTTGCAACCCAGTCTGGATATTCAGACACTTGGATAATGCCCGCTTTGAATTGTTTATCAACTTCTTCCTTGACTTTGAGAGACCATTCGGGCCTCATTCTTCGGAGTTTCTGTTTTACCGGCTTGTACCCGTCTTTGATGGGTATTCGGTGTTCAGCTATCTCCTGGTCTATTCCCGGCATGTCCTTGTAGGACCAGGCAAAGACGTCTTTGAATTCTTGGAGGAGATCGGTGAATTGCTGTTTCTCCTCGGGATCTAAAGATAGGCCCAACTTAAGCATCTGAGGTTCTAAAGGGGTTCCTACGTTGATGGAATCGGTTTCTTCGATTACCGGAACTCGGGATTCCCTTTGCTCAAGTTGCTCGATTAGATGCGGAGGCAATGGTACCTGTTTGTCGGGTTTCTCAATGTCATTGCAAGTAAGATTTTTGAAAACATTTTGAAAATAAGCCAAGTCGTAAGCAGAACGATTATCGTTATTATTGATAGTGAATTTTGAAAAGAGCTCGAAGAGAGCTGCCATCTGATCGTTGGTCAGAGGCGGGATAGGGAGAGCCCTCGGGACAGACTCTGGGGCTCCCGATGGTGTGACTAAAGAAGGGAGAGGGGTTACAGACTCGATCCTAGTACTGGACCCTCTAGACTTTGACTCATACTCCGACTCTGACTCTGACTCGGACTCGGACTCGGCAGTATGCATATCTCCTTCACCAGTAGTTAGCTTGTAGACTCGACCCTGACTGTCGGTCCATTTAGTTGTCTTCCTCCAAGCTCTCTTCCCAGTGTTGGCACCAACTTCAGAGATCAGCTTGGTTGGATCAAACCTGCTGCTGCGGAGAATCAAGCTGACTAACTCTTGTTTAGGGGTTGGGACGACCTTGTCTTCCCCGAAGAGTAGTCCTAGAATGGGCTCAGTATTGTTTGTGCCCTCCTTTGATTCGGCCTGGATAAGGGCGAAGATGTCATCTGGGATGAAATTGCATTCCCGAGCCAGTTTGGTCCCGGGATATGAGATGGTGGGCTGATAGAGGCCCATTTGAATAGCTCCGAACACCGGGGTGACGAACGTGACCGCCTTGGTTTGGTCCGTGTATCCGGACGCCATGGTGTAGCCTAGACCGAGGCGAGATTGTCCGTTGTTCAGGGTTTCAATAATTTTCCCGGGTGGAAGATAGGGCCTTGATGTGACTCCCGATAGGCAACCCAGATTTTGTAGCATCATATCGACGCTAATAGTAAAATATGGCCGGAAAAGGCATTCTTCCTCGATCATTCTCACAAAGTTGAAACCTCGTGGGTCAGCTGAGCCTGCCGTGTTGCAGCTTGACACGGTTATGGGAGTAGCTTCAAGAGTGACGATCCCATCTTGTAAAGGTAGCTTGACCTTCCTGTGGAGAGTGGAAGACACGGCTTTGACCGCGTGAATCCATGGTCTCCCGAGTAGTAGATTGAAAGATGAAGTGACATCGATCACTTGAAATTCTAACTCCTTCTCGATTGGGCCCGTTATGATTGTTAGTTTAACGGCCCCAGCAACCGATTTTGGGCTCCCATCAAAAGCCTGGATAGTTTGCGCAGTCGGAAGGTAGTCAGCCTCGGTAATGCCGAGAGCCTTGGTTGTCTTTAAAGGAAGGACGTTTACTGCGGACCCGTCATCAATCAGGGTCATCGGGAGATACTTGTTGCGGCAGATCACCGTGATGTACAGGGCCAAGTTATGGGTGGTCCCGAATGGTGGAAGGTCGGACTCGGAGAATGTGATAAGTGGGCCCTCTCCTTTGGACCTGTCCCTGAGGTGTGGCAAGATCGTGGCTACCATCTCGGTGGGGGTAACCGATGAGTCGACCTTGATTTCATCAAGGGCCCTAGTAAGTGCCGCCCGATGCTCTTGTGAACTAACCAAAAGCTGCCATATAGTAATATCAGTTCGGACCCTTTTTAATTGTCTGACTAGGGCCGTGTCAGCGTTTCGCTCTTCGGGAGTGAGTTCCGTCCTGGAAGGTTCAGTGACGGTTTCCGGAGTGGCGAGACTGGTCGTGATGGTGTGTGTGCCGGCCAGAGCTCTGGCTTTAGCTTTCCGGATTTCTTCGATGTGACGGGGACAGCTTCCCCTTTAGCCAGGTAAATATCATCTTCATCGTCGTTCCATATCCCGTTGATTTGGGAGATGAAAGGGGAAATGAGATGAGAGCAGTCAACTACCTCTCCAGTAAAAATGGCGTGAGTAGCAAGAGGATTGTTTTTGTTACTTGGCTTGTCACTGGGTAGTGGTATCTTGCTACTTTCGATCAGATCTTGAATAAGATGCTTCAACTTCCAGCATTTCTCCGTGTCATGCCCGTTGCCTTGGTGATAATGGCAATAGGCCTGAATGTTGTAGCTTTTGGATCGCTTTTCCACGGGAACTTCCGGAATCGGGCCTATCGGTTGCATTAGGCCTTTCGAGGACAGCCTTTGTAAGGCACTAGCATAGGTTGTCCCTATGTCGGTGAATACTCGATTTGGAGTATTCTTTTTGGTCGAGGTGTCCAATGAGTTAACCTCGTCGAAGATGCTTCGGGCCGCCGTTGTGGTTGCGGGCTTGCTGGAGGAGGAACTGGCTCCTTGATACCCCTTGGCAGAGGCCTTAGTAAGGTTCTCTAGCCTTAGATCATCTTCGATCCTAGTACCCCTTTCGGTCAAAGTGGCGAAGTCGGGTATGATGGCGTACCGGAGATGGACTCGGTAAGCGGGGAGGAGGTTTTTGACAAAGGCCTCCACTAGCACCTTTTCGGTGGGCTTGTCCACCAGCTTAACACTTTCGGTCCTCCACCTTTGAAGGTATTTAGTGAAACCCTCCTTAGGCTCTTGGGCCATAACTTCCAGAGTACGCATGGTAGTCTGGATTTCAGCATTATCCGCGTAGTTCCGCGCGAATTCCATTTCAACATCGTCCCAGGTTTTGTACTTCTTGGGATCAAGCCTGTAGTACCAGGCTTTCGGGTGTTTCTCCAGAGAGGAAGCAAAGAGATGCTTGAACATGGTCGATTTGACCCCCTTAACAGCCATAAAGTCTTTGAAAGCCCGAATGTGGAGTACCGGATCTTCAGTCTCGTCGAACATTGGCAAGCCCGTTAAGTTAAGGTTAGCGGGTAGTTCATCAGTTAAGGGTGAATAGGTACGGGCATTTTCCGTGAGAATGGTGTTTCTGGTGGTCGAGTGGACCTGTTCCTGCAGCTTTTGGACCGCGCCGGCCAATGCGGCCAAGGATCCGTCGTCTTCGATCGAAGCATTGGGGGTTCCCTGTTCCACGGCACTAACCCGAGTGACGATGGCAATCTGGTCCTCCCGCATTTTCCTCAATTGGTCCTGGAATTGGGTCAACGAGGCGGTCAAGTCGTCTATGGCTTGTTGTGTCATGGCTCGAGTGAAGGGTGGCCTGTCTGTAAGAGCACCGCGTAATTAGCAACTTAACCCGAATCCTAAGAAAAGTACATCCCGAGCAAGGGAAAAGGAAGAAGACTAAAACGGTAATGACTCGGAAAAGACACCTAGACGAGCGACTTGTGGAAAGGTGGACCTTCCTCAGGATCCAACTATGTGGGTTGGGCCCTGTCCGGAGGAAGGTTCACTTGAGACATTCCCAGACTTTTAGACTCGATTGTGTAAATGAGCCAACCTTTGTAGGTGTATGTCCTACGTAGGTGGGCCTTGCCTTAGTAAAATAAGGCGGACTAGGATAGAGGGGAAAATCTGTGATGTAGGATCGACAGAGTTTCGACGCTAGAGACTCCTACGACTTATGACACGACCCGACACTGCTAAATACGGGAAGTCTAAGAAGAGGAAGTTTTGAAATATGATATTTTTTGAAAAGCCCGAAAAGATCGGGGAGGAACCGGCCCTTTTTCGAGGAAAAACGGAAAAGGTGGGCCGGGTGACGGTTTGAAAATTTCGAAAATAATTTCGAGTTTTGGATTGGGCATAATACCGGCTAGAAAAAGGCTATTTTGAGTAAAATCATAAGTCCGAAGTTCGGTATATGTCCGGGGTTTTGAAATTGGATTTTTGAAAAAGGATGTAAAATTTTGAAAAATGACGGTTTTTGAAAAAGACATGGATCAAGTAGCACGTAGTCATGGAAACAGCATAATGACGCCATGTATGCTCTTAAGCTAAGTCTCGGTCAGTCTATAAGGGTCTATACCAGTGTACATAGCCTATCGAGAATCGGGGCGGACTCCCTAAATCGAGTTGATATTAGGACATGCCGTAAAACCCATACGAATCGGCTAATGGACACCTTTGACATATCCAGTTTGGACTACATCAATGGTATAGTGGGACGTCGGTCACTAGTACCGGCCCGGGAAAATGGGGTTATGCATGAACCGTAAAGCTAAAACGCGTATTGTACTAGTCAAACGATTTCTATTCGAGTCTCACCCTGAAGGATACCGAAGGTTAGTAACGCATCAGTAAATCCCCAGCGGAGTCGCCAAATTGTGGACATGACATAGGTCCACCTCGACGCGGCCACGCGCGGGTTTGGGGAGGCGAATGAATCTCCATATGAGATGATCAAATTGAAATTTAAATCGAAGTTGGAGTCGCCACCGAATTTTATGGATGTGTGTTGTGATATTTTCTGATTGGTAGAAAGTTGATGTGTATGTTGCTAATTGATGTCTCAAGTTGTTGTATGCAAGGGGCTATTTATAGGGAGTTCCCGACCTTGGCTAGGAGAGTTTGAACTACCGCTTAGGATAGGAAACGTAGGAGTTTGAGAAGCATGAGAATTCCGTTTTCTTGGCAAAGAAGAAAGGCATCTCGGCTGGTTTGCTGCTGTTTGGCCGAGTATTTGCACTCGGTCGGGTGTTTGAATCGGTTTTCGGATAGGATTCCTGCTTGAGATCGAATTCCACCTTAAACGGATTTGTTTATTATTTTGTGAAGATGATTTTTTTGTAGATTTTGAGTATGAACTGGACACGTGAGATGCCACGGTCGGTCCACAAGTCTCGGGAAAAATCTTTGACCGGGTTTTGACTCGGTCGCTAAAAGACGGTTTTACTCCTGGTGTCGGATTCGACCCAAATTAGTGTTATTTGACTCGAAACGACCCACTGGGCCTGGATTTGAGGTTGGTTTTGTGATATTTGTACTCCTTAAAAAGCCCAAGCTAAATCTCCATGATTTCGAGCCCATTTCCGAGTACGTTAAAGCATGTTTGCGTCCGATCATCATCGGGTGTTTGTCGGAAACTGCTATAGACACCTGGCAGCAAAATGTGGGTGTCTACAGATACCACAGTGGAGTTGGCTTGTTTGGGCATTTTACTAGACTTAAAGAAGCCCCAGACAGCTTTACAAAAGTCATGCTCATAACATTCCAGGATGCTTTGAAAAAGCCTGCAGAAAAACCATCAATTCCAGGGCTGCTATTTGAGTTTATGGAGAAAACTGCATCTTTTATTTCAGAAGTCTGCACTGGCTCTGTAAGGCCTTTCAGCATCTTATCAGGAACTCCCCCTTCTTGAGTGAAAATCCCTGAAGTGTGAGTAGTATTGCCCAATAGAGAAGCATAATAGTCTTGGAATGCTGTTGATATCATGTCCATCCCTGTAACCACAACACCTGTATGATTCATAATAGTACTTATCATTTGCTGCTGCTTCCTTTCAGAAATCTTAGCATGAAAATACTTTGAGGAACAATCAAAGAGTTGAATATGCTTGATCTTGGCTCTCTGATGAAGCATACTTAGTTCAGAAACTTTAAGTCTACTATAATCTTGTAATAGGGTGGCTTCATGTGCCAAGATAGCAGAAGATAAAGGAGAGACCTGAATCTGTCTTTGGCATTGAAGAAGATCAGACTTTGCTTTACTCACTTGAGCTTCCAGATTGGAAAAATTACTCTTATGAAAACTTTTAAGGACCTTCTTAACAGATTTAAGTTTGTGGAAGAATATGTAAATAGGGGAGCCTTTCACATAACATGACCAAGCTTGCTCCACCACTGAGTTGTAATCAGGATGATTGGTCCACATGTTGAGGAAACTGAAATTTCTCCTAGTACTTATAGCAGAATCCACAGACACCAAGATATGGGAATGGTCTGATATACCTGGCTCACAAAAAATTGCATAGGAAGTAGGGAATTTCTGACCCCAAGCAGTATTAGTCAGAGCTCTATCTAGTTTAGACCACACTCTTAAGTTGGGCTCCTGCTTATTTGTCCAGGTTAGATTGCATCCTGAGCTATTCAAGTCATCTAACCCACAACTAAGAATACAATTATTGAAATCCCACATGGCCTGAAAAGAAGGGGGAGTGGATCCAATCTTTTCTTCAGGACTCCTAACAATATTAAAATCCCCAAGAAGCAACCAAGGAGAAGAAAAAGAGAAAGAATAAAGCTCAGACCAGAGGCTTAGTCTTTGAGTATCATTATTATGGCCATAAATTGCAGAAAGAGCAAAATTCTTATTAGAAAGATTATGGTGAACTAAACCAGTGATCTGCTGATCAGATTTGCTCATAAGAGTAAAAATAATTGCAGCAGGATTATAGAGTAACCATATTCTGCCATTATAGTGTTGATCATAGTTATCAATTACCACCCAAGGTCTGAAAGAAACATGCCTAATAGTTGCTGCTTTATCAAATTTCACTCTAGTTTCCATAACAATAAGAATGTCAAGTTTATGGGATAGAAGAAACTTCCGAACTTCATTATGCCTAATAATTATTATTATTATTATTATTGTTGTTGTTGTTGTTGTTGTTGTTGACTTGTTGTTGTTGTTGTTGTTGTTGTTGTTGTTGTTGTTGTTGTTGTTGTTGTTGTTGTTGTTATTATTATTATTAATTATTATTAATAATATTAATTATTATTATTCATATTAATTATTATTAGTAATATTAATCAGTATTTTTATTTTTATTAAATATTAAAATTAATGAAATTTTTATAATAATTAATATTAATATAATAATAATAAATAATAAATAATATTATTGTTATTGTTATTGTTATTAATATTATTACTATTAAATATTAATATTGATTATTAATATTAATATTAGTATTATTATTATTATATTATTATTAATTATTATTATTATTACTATTGTTATTGTTATTGTTATAAATATTATTATTATTATTATTATTATTATAAAATATTTTTATTAATAATATTTTTATTAAAATTAATATAATATTAATATTAATTAATATTTTTGATACAATAATTAACATTATTATTTGTTGTTGTTATTATTATTATTATTTTGCAAGAAAGTTATGACTCTTTCATTCATCAAAAAGAGACTAATCTTACAAAAGATGTATCCACTAACACATGCTTAAGCACATGAAAAAATCGTAATCCCTAACTTAGCAAATAGCTACTCCACGACTCCTTAGTCTAGTAATTACATCAAACTGTATATATCGTAAGACTGTACTAGCCTGTTTATAGTTAGCCTAAAAAATTCTATCATTCCGCTCCTTCCAGATATAATATACCGTAGCTGCAACTGTACTAGTGAACCATCCATGCTTCCAACGGCAATTTGTCTTTCCCCTCGCACTCCATTTAATCTCAGTCATCAGTCTATTACTCCGCCCCTGTACATTCATCCAGATAACGCAACTACTTTTTACCGTCGGCGCTTTACTTCTTACCATCGGCGTTAATTACGTCAAATGACGACTTTGTCCTTACTATTTATTCTCAAAAATAATATTACTTTTACATTTTATAGATTATCGATTGATTAAAACTCGATAACAAAACCGTCTTTTTCGATTATCGTAATAAACCAAAACCGACTTCCTATATAGTTAATTACACAAAATGACGAGTTCTCCTTTGCAATTAATTCTCAAAATATTATCACATTTACATTTTATATATCAGTTTATTAAAACTCGATAATAAAACCGTTTTTTCGATTATTGTTACCGCCTCCGATTTTAAACAGTTAATTAGATTAATTAATGACTTAATACAATTTAATAAACGTAATTACCAAATACGAGTTGTTCCGGTCACGGAAACAATTAACCCGGTTTCGAGTCCCGGATCGTGAATTGAAACGTTGACAAGTAATGGACCGCTCGATTTCCCTTTACCTCTCCTTTATCCCTCTCCTATGATCGGACCTTCCCGGCGGAGTCGGCCTGCTCCCTGCACAATGAACGCACAGGGCCTCGGAGGTTGTTCGAGGGAACCCTCTCCGATGCCTAAGTCAGTCCGTGAAAATGCCTTGATGAACCTAGCTCGTGAGGAACTAGGTGGCGTTTTTAGGAGTGAGAGTCTAGAGAGAGAAAATCCAACCTCTTTCTTGTGGGAAAGGGTTGAGTATTTATACCTTCCCACAAGAGAGAGAAGTAGGAGGGGAATGGATGAATAAGGAGGTGACAAGTGGCAGCCTCCCATCCACCCATTCTTGATTACCTTAGGCGAAATGACGGGAGGGCCTCAGGGGGTCTTGGCCCTGTCAATCAGGGACATCCCCAGGAGAGGCGGATTTTGAACCGTGGCCGCTGGGCTCTAGCAGGCTGTATTGGCTTGCTGGCCCGGCGGTCGATTGCTATCCTTAGTGTTTATGCTTCTGTTTTGACTTCTTGCCAGGGACTGGCCTTTGAGCTTGATAGGGGTGCTTCTGGGGCCTGCCCTGCAGGCGATTAGTGACAGGCTGCCGACCCCAATCAATTGGCCCTCGTCAGTAGGGGAAAGCAAGGCTTTCCTTCTGCTGGCGACTTTTGCTTGGAGGGAGGTTGACTTACTTCCATGTCTGCTACCGCATTTAATGCTTTGTGCCTTCCCAAGGAACGAAGCGCAGCTCACGTCAGGTATACAAAGAGTTGAGAGTGCTTTTGCAATGATTACACCTCTCCTCTTGATGGATTTTCGGGAACCGTGAAGAGTTCCCGATTGGTGGTTCTCCTTCCAGGGTGGTTGGAACGCCATTAATGTCGTGTTTTCTCTTGTATAAAATCCAGCTTTCTTCATCATTTCTGCTTAGCCCATCTTCAATCTTTCCACTTTCTTTGTCTTAATCATGGTTTGGATCAAAAAATTCGTGACTCGCCGTGGAGTTCGCCATGTTACTTTCCTTTTTAGAGGATTCTGGAGGCTCAGGTACGCTCGAGCTGCTTATCGAGCCATTCGTCGTAGCCGTCGTTCACGGCTTCATTCTCGTCGGAGTGGCAGGAAAGTCCCCACCAGGTTGAGCAAGCGTCTCAAGAGATCCTCGACCCCTGCTGCTCCCAGATTCAGGCGTTGCCCTCAGGGAGGGGGTTGCTTTGACCGGGGGTGCCACGAATGCTTTCCGTGGCTGCACCCCGAACAGTTTGACCCTAACTTTTCTGATGCTGACTCCTCCCTGGCGTCAGGCCCCTCCTCCCCTGTGAGGAGAACAGGTTGTCGCACCTGCGACGAGTCCCAGGCTGTTCCCTTTGGCAGGGACTGGGAGGACAGTAGCCGAGACTCTGATGATAGTGAGGGTCTTGGTTGCTTGAGTGGCAAGGATGGGGATGGACTCCTCGATGATCCTTTCAAGGATTTCCCAGACTGGGACTGGGGCTCGGATTTTGGGAGCCCAGGCAGCCCTGGGGACCATTCCCCAGATTTGGATGACGATTAGGCCTGCGTAACAGGGTGTTGACTTTGTCGGGCCGGAATTTTTAGGCCTTGTGTATTTTCTTTTCTTGTTCGGCACAAGATGTAATTTTCCCCTTTTAAGGCTAATGAAATGAAATTTAATCAGCTTCGTTTTTTTTTTTTTTTGAATGCGGGGATGACGTCGTCGGTCGATCTTTCCCTCTGCCATTTTAGTTTTTCGAGGCCCTTCTTGGGAAGGGGTGAACAGCCCGTGTTCAGTGCGCGACACGTGGGTGACTGTTGGGGGTCTTGTCAGGGAAGTCGCCTCTTGGGCTTCTTGGGCTTTATATAAACCCTTCTCCCCCTCCATTCTTTTCTTTTACTTTTTCTGAGATTTCCAACTCCTTACACTCTCAAATCGCTTTTGTTGCTGAGCATTCTTCGAGCAGCAAGGAGTACCCTCTGTCACTGTTTCCGGCGACTTTATCGGCGTCTTTAGGTTAGAAGCTCTTCTTTAAACCTTTCCCCCTCTTTTTTCCCTTCCATAGCCAATATGTCACGAGTTCGTCCCCTTTCTTTTAATTCTTTACTCGGGGGAACTGGGGATGGCGACGGTGGCCGGCGTGACATAGCTTCTTCCTCCGGGGTCGGCCCTCGAGAAGAGGATGATCATCACAGGGGGGGAGGGTGCTGAGTCACCCGAACCGGCCCCCTTCGATGTAGTCGACTCCGATGACGAGGCCCTGGAGGTGGACCCTTCCAGGGTCGCCGGCCCCCTTATCCGCAGGGAGAGGGGGAGGACCTATTACTTGGACAAGAAAAAGTATTTGATCCCCCTAAAGACTTACCCTGAGGCCAAGAACAGGGACCTGATCTTGGAGAGTAATGCTGCTAGGGCAATTGAACAGTTTTATAACTTCGGGGAAGGGTACACAGTCGTAATTCCGGGGGAAAGGGACACAGTATGCTGTCCTCCGGAGGGGTGTGTGGCTGTCTATCACAAGGCCTTGGAGTTTGGCCTGCGATTCCCACTACATCCTTTCCTGGAGGAAACCTTCAGGAGGATGAACGTCGCCATCGCCCAGCTGACTGCCACTGCCATTAGATCCTTAGTAGCTTACACCTGGACCTGCCTTTTTCACGGCGAGGGGCCTTATATTGACGCCCTTCGCTTTATGGTCGGTCTTCAAATGGTGTCCTCGTCCGGGGGGGATGGCTCTCCTGGTTATTGGTCTCTGCAGAGGCAGAAAAAGTATGCCTTGGTCTGGCCGGCTCTGAGCAGCCTGAAAGACTGGAAGAATAACTTTTTATACATCCATAGCGCGTCAGGGTGGAAGATTCCTAGACATTTTAGGAATCATGTCCACACCCGTATGGAAACGCGCGAGGAGTACCACCCAGGCGTCGGGGGGAAGGCCCTGGAGGTCAAGCTGAGCGAGAAGGAGGAGATTTTGATTAAAAAGTTTGAGATTGTTGCGGACAAACATGGCAACTTTGGCCCTGCCTTCTGGCTCCCTCACGCGGAGCTTATTACGACAGACGAGTACTTGCTCCCCTTGGGCCTGATTCCTGGCCTTGAAGGTAGTTCTAGGGAGTTTATGTTGTCACGATTTTACAGAGACTTTATTTCTCCCTGCTTTTTAGATGACTGCCTTTCCCTTTCTACAGATTCCTACACTTGGCGCTGGACAAAGAAGCAAGTCAGGAGACTGGGCTTGAGTGAGGATTTAGTCGTTCTTTCAAAGCGTCCTTCTCTCCCTGCGAATTTCAGGAAAGGGAGCAAAGCCTTAATGAAGCTTGTGAAAGACTTTGCTGCTGGTCGAAGATTGCCTCTCCCTCCCCGGCTGCCTTCGTCGAAGCCGGCGACTCCTACCCCCAGCATCCATGAGGGGGAGGCTGAGGTCACTTCTGGAGCTACCCCCTCCCCTAATCAGAAGCAGGGTGCTTCTCCAGCTGGACCTCGAGCTTCCCAGGGAACGCTGCCTGGGAATTCCGAGGGAACCGGAGAAAGTGTTCCCTTGGAGTTGAGGAGAAAAAGAGACAGGGAACCTCCTAGTGCTGATGTGGTGGATCTGGAGGCGGATGTCACCACCCCTAAGGCGAAGCGTCCTGCTCGTGAGCTTCCAAGTACCCCCTTCCCGGAGGAAAATGCAGAGTTCCACTACACCGCTGGTGACAGCGTGGACGTGTCAGGCCTGCTTTCTGATTCTGGGGCCGTCTTGGCTGACCGCCTCACCAAAACTGTGACTTCAACTTCTCATCAAGTGCTTCAGTACATCCAGCGTACCTCTAAGGTTCTGCTGGCGTCTGCCGAGCTGGCGGCTCTCAGCCGCCTGAGTGATGAAGAACTGACGATCACACCCGGGGCTCCTCCTCCTGACCGCCTGGCTATGGTCGAGAGGGATATTTCCTTGATAAGCTCTTTGAAGGATAAGGTGACAAGGCAGGAGGGTGAGCTAGAGGAGGTAAAGAAGCAGGCTGGTCAGTGGAGGCTGCAGAGAGAGATGGATGTGAAGGAAATAGCCAAGCTGGAGGCTGATCTGAAGGAGAGCCGCCTGTCGATGGATCGAGCTAACCTCTCTTTGGCTGAGATGGGGCACTTAAAGGGGAGAGTGGCTGACTTGGAGGAGCAGTTGTCAAGAGCTAACTCAACTTTTGAGCAGGCTAAAGGAGAATGGACGAAGGAGAAGGAGACCCTGGCAGAGGAGACTGAAGCTGTCGTGGATGCCAGCTTCGCAAGCGGTGCCAACTCTTCCCTGGAGTTGGTGATGGAGGTGATAGGGGAAATGTTCCCTACTTTTGATGAGGAAACCTTCCGGAATCTTTACACTGCCAAGAATGAAGCTCGGGCGGCCAGTCAGCCTGAGGCAGATGCCGGCCCTCGCCAGGATGCTCCGTGACGCTCCTTTCTTGTAATAGTCTTACTTTTCTGTGCTGAGCCTGTGTTATGGCCAACTTGCTTGTAATATTTGTCACTTTGGTTTCTTCGTTTTAACTTTGTAAAGACCTTCTACCCTTCACGGGTCTTGTTGTGGAATATTTTTCTTTGCTTTTTTATGGTATGCTTTGATTTAGAACTTGAGGAATCTTTCCTTAATGTTAGTCGTGCCTAGAATAGCTTGTCCCTGGTTCCTGCTCGGAATCCAGGGGGCTTGCCCCCTGTCTGCCCAGAGGTAGGTAGGGAGGTCTGCGTTTTTTATACAAGGTTGGGGAGCTTGCCCCCAGTCCTTGTTGATCCGGCCTGTCCATGGCTTTTGTTCAAAGTCCAGGGGGCCTGCTCCCCGCCTGCCCAGAGGTAAGCACGGAGGTCTGCGTTTTTTATACAAGGTTGGGGGCTTGCTCCCAGTCCTTGTTGGTCTGGCCTGTCCCTGGCTTTTGTTCAAAGTCCAGGGGGCCTGCTCCCCGCCTGCCCAAAGGTAAGCAGGGAGGTCTGCGTTTTTTATACAAGGTTGGGGAGCTTGCCCCCAGTCCTCGTTGGTCTGGCCTGTCCCTGGCTTTTGTTCAAAGTCCAGGGGGCCTGCTCCCCGCCTGCCCAGAGGTAAGCAGGGAGGTCTGCGTTTTTTATACAAGGTTGGGGAGCTTGCCCCCAGTCCTTGTTAATCTGGCCTGTCCCTGGCTTTTGTTCAAAGTCCAGGGGTCCTAGAATTTTTGTTGGGGTGTTCATTTTCTCTAGTTTTGGCAACAGGGGGGCTCCCCCTATTGCCCCCTGCTCGTTTGTGTGTGAAAACGCAAGTTTGAACAGGCAACGAGTATGAATCTGAAGCTTTCTTATTTCTTTATAAAACTTTTTTTACATAAGGGTGGTTGGAGCCGTCGACATTCTTTGACCGTTCTCCGCCCTTGTTTTCAGCAAAATAAAAACTATCTTTAAACTTGGTTTAGACATAATATTTCTTCAGGGTGTCAGCATTCCAATGAGCATTCAACTCTTGTCCCTCAAGGTTGGCGATTTTATATGTGCCTGGTCCCAGGATTTGAGTTACTTGGTATGGACCTTCCCAGTTGGCACTTAGTTTCCCGTGTTCCCTTGATTTTCCAACAGCCTGCGTTTTTCTGAGAACCAGATCGCCCATCTGGAAATTTCTCTGGTGTACTCTTCTGTTGTAGGCTTTCCTCATACGTTGCTGGTAGGCGACGATGTTGGTACTGGCCTCCTCCCTTACCTCACTGACTAGATCTAAGGCTTCAACCATTGCAGCTTCATTCTCAGTTCGGTCGTATTGCAGGGAGCGTAGAGATGGGATCCTGGCCTCAATTGGTAGTAGAGCCTCTGCCCCATATACTAGGCCGAACGGGGTCTGGCCCGTAGATTCCTTTTGGGTGGTCCGGATTAACCAGAGTATGCTGGGAAGCTCGTCAGCCCATCTGCCTTTGAGGTCATCTACCATTTTCTTAAGGCCATTTAGGATCTGTTTGTTGGCTGCCTCTGCTTGTCCGTTGGTTTGAGGATGGCAGACGGCCGAGTAGGCAACCGCGATGCTATGGCTTTCTAGCCAGATTCTCAGGGAATCATTGTCAAACTGCCTGCCATGATCAAACACCAACATTTTTGGCAGGCCGAATCTGGTGATAATATTCCGCCATATCACTTTTCTGACTGCTGGTTCGGTAATGTTGGGCACTACTTCAGCTTCTATCCATTTGGTGAAGTAGTCTATAGCCACGATTAAGAACTTCCTGCCCCCGGTGGCCACCGTGAAAGGTCCTAGTATGTCCATCCCCCACTGAGCGAAAGGGATGGGGGATAGGATTGGCCTGAGTTCCTGGGCCGGGACGTGGATTGACGGAGCGAAGAATTGGCACTTTCTGCACTTCTGGGTCAGGCTTCTGGCATCTCTTAGCATGGTAGGCCAGTAGTAACTTGCCCTCAGGGCCTTGTGGGCCAACGATCTTCCTCCGATGTGATGTCCACAGATTCCTGAGTGGATGTCTTCCAGGACTTCGGCAGCCTGGTTTGCCCCCAGGCATTTGAGCAGGGGGTAAGTGAAAGATTTCTTATAGAGTTCTTCGCCAATGATTATGAACCAGGCTGCTTTGGCCTGTACCTTCCTCTTTTGTATCGGATCTGATGGCAGGATGCCATGCTTTTTGAACTGGATGAGGGGGGTCATCCAATTTTCCGGTTCTTCCTCGACGGTGCTAATTGCCTGACAGGCGCTGGTAGATTTTTCATGCAAAACATCAACCCACACCGATCTCCGTATGTCTTGTAGGCTGGAGCTGGCCAGTTTTGACAGAGCGTCGGCTCGGTTGTTCTGTGATCGAGGGATCTGCTGGATTTCATAGGACTTTAGGCCTGACAACTCTTGCTTTACTTTTTCAAGGTATGTGGCCATGGTCTGGTCTCTGGCCTCATACTCTCCGTTAATTTGATTAGCAATGAGCTGAGAATCGGTAGCTAGTGTAACTCGCTCTGCCCCCGCAGCTTTGGCCAATTTTATCCCTGTGAGCACAGCCTCGTATTCCGCCTCGTTGTTTGATGCCGGGAAGGTGAATCTGAGTGCATGCTCAAAATCCACTCCCTCAGGGCTGGTTAGCACGACGCCTGCTCCTGCACCATTGGCCGTTGAGGATCCATAAGTGTGCACGATCCACTCCTCGGCAGGGGGCTCCTCTTCTCCTGAATGAGAGCATTCAGCCAGGAAATCGGCCAAGGCTTGGGCTTTGATGGCTGTCCTTGGCTGGTATGATATCCCCAGCCCGCTTAACTCGATCGCCCATTTCAGCAGTCTCCCTGATTTCTCAAACTTTTCCAACACTTTTTCCAGTGGTTGGTCGGTGAGGACCACAACGGGATGTGCGTCAAAGTAGGGTCTGAGTTTTCTGGCTGCAACGATGACTGCATAGGCGGCTTTTTCTATCAAGGGGTAATTTCTTTCTGCTGTTCCCAGGGCGTGACTCACAAAGTAGATGGGTTGCTGCGAGTTTGCTTCCTCCCTTAGGATGACGGCGCTTACCGTTGTGTTTGTGACGGCAATGTATAGGTACAGTTTTTCTCCGGCTACCGGTCTTGCCAGGGTAGGAAGTTTCTTTAGGTGCTCCTTCAATTGCTCGAAGGCTTTCTTTTGCTCATCCTCCCATTTGAATTGCTTGTTGCCTTTTAATATTTTGAAGAAGGGGGTGGACTTGTCTGCCGACCTGGAGATAAACCGTGCTAGGGCGGCCATTCTGCCTGTGAGCCGCTGAATATCCCTGATGGTTTTAGGCTCCGGGAGGTCTAGGACCGCCTGAACTTTCTCGGGGTTGGCGTCTATTCCCCTGGAGCTGACCAAAAAACCCAGGAATTTTCCTGATCGGACCCCGAACGTGCATTTTTTCGGATTCAGCTTCATCTTATATGACCGCAGGGAGGAGAATGTCTCTTGAAGGTCTGTCAGATGCTCTTTGTCCCCCTTACTTTTGACGATTGCATCGTCGACATAGGCTTCCAGGTTTCTTCCTTTTTGATTTTCGAAGACTCTGTCTACCAATCGCTGATAGGTGGCGCCTGCATTCTTCAGCCCAAATGGCATCATCTTGTATATGTAGGTGCCATGGCTGGTTATGAAGGCGCACCTTACTCTGTCTGGCTGCCAGAGGTACACTTGATGGTACCCTGAGAATGCATCCAGGAAGCTTAGCGTGTTGTATCCGCTAGTGGCATCCACTAGTTGATCTATCCTGGGTAGAGGGTAGCAGTCCTTAGGGCAAGCCTTGTTAAGGTTTGTAAAGTCTACGCACATTCTCCATGCTCTCGATTACTTTTTTACCATCACAACGTTTGCTAACCACTCAGGATAGTCACAGACTTCGATGAAATCCGCCTTTAGGAGTTTGTCTATTTCTTCTTTTATTGTTGCATCCTTTTCTACGGACATGTTCCTTTTCTTCTGCTTCACAGGGCGAGCTTCCGGATTAATGTTCAGCTTGTGAACGATAAAAGTCGGGTCGACCCCTAGCATCTCCTCTGCAGAGTAGGCGAATACGTCCCTATTCTCTCTCAGGACTGCAATTAGTTCCTTTTGATAGGACTCCTCCAGGTCGGCCCCTATAAGGACCTGCCTTCCTGGTTCTAAGTCCACCAACATGCTTTCCCCTTCAGGCTCTAGGTGGACTAATTCTTGCTGGGCAGTCGGGATCTCACCTTCCCTGCTGGGAGAGCATTGGGCTTTTCGCTTCCCTTTTCTTTCTGTCTCATGGGCCTGCAGGGCCACGGAGTAACAGTGTCTGGCCGATTCCTGATCCCCGTGGACCTTCCCTTCCATGCCAAAATCTGTTATATAGGCTATGGTGAGGGCCCTAATTGATACAGCAGCTTCTATTTCATCTAGGGTGGCTTGTCCTATCAGGGCGTTGTATGCAGATTTGGCATCCACCACAACAAATGACGCCCTGATATTTCTGGCCGAGGTTCCCTCCCCAAACGTCACCGGCAGATCGATAACTCCCATGGGTAGCATGCCTGCTCCATTGAACCCATACAAAGATCCGGGGGCTGGCTTCAGATGTCTTTTTTCCAGGTTCATTTTCTCAAAAGCGTCTTTGTATAAGAGATTTGTGTAGGCACCAGTGTCCACCATACACCTCTTGACAATGTGATTACTAATTTCAAGGGTTAAGACCAGAGGGTCACTATGCGGGTACACGACTCTCCCTGCATCTTCAGGAGTGATGCTTAGGGTAGTGCCTCTTGGACTGCCTGCCCTCTCGGCGTAGCAAATTTGGTTCCGCAGCTCGCGGATCTGCCTTTTCTGGCTACGCCTGCTGGTCCGCCCCTCGGCATCTCCTGATACTACATGGATGACCATGAGATTTTGGGCTGAGCCCTCAGGTTTGTCTGCCGCCTCTTTCTGGGGTTTGTTCCTTGCTGCATAATTACTCAGCCAGCCGTTTCTTATTAGTTTCTCTATTTCATCTTTTAAGTGGCGGCATTCCTCCGTGGTATGGCCTATGCAATCGTGGAACGTGCAGAATTTTTTGGGATCCCCTTTTGGGCTGCGCGGCTTGTTTGGACGAGCCCATTTTGCTGTTTCTTTTTCCAACTCGAAGATTTCTGCTCTCGGCCTATTGAGGGCCGTGTAGCTGTCAAACCTTGGTTGGTATGTTGTGCGCTCTTTTTTGGGAGTGTCTCCCTCTTCTCTCTGCTTGCATGGCTCATTTCTGCCACGTCCACCCTGCGGTCCCCCTTGCGGCCTTGTTTGGCCTGCAGGGGTATCCGGCAGGCTGTGAAACTCTTCCTGCAGAATAAACCCTTCAGCAATTTTCCTGGCCATGGCCAAGGTTTCTGGCTGGGCCCTGATCATCTGATTTTTCATTTCTCCTGGGAGCAAGGAGATTGTCAGGGCGTAAGCGGCGGTGGAGTCATCAATCTCCCTGACTTGCTGGTAGGATAAGTCAAACCTTCTTAGGTACTCTCTTACACTTTCACCCTTTTTCTGCTTTAGGGTCATAAGATCGAAGCGAGTGAGACGTCTCCTTTTGTTCCCTGCATACTGTTCGAGGAAAACCTCGGCCAACTCTATGAAAAATTTGATTGATCCCTGGCGGAGGTCCCTGAACCACCCTTGTGCGAGCCCTACCAGGGTGGTTGGGAAGACTTTGCACCAGATAGCGTCATCCACGTCGTACATGCCCATATGACTCTCGAATGCCGCCAAGTGG
Source organism: Agrostemma githago (assembly GCA_958450325.1). NCBI lineage: Eukaryota > Viridiplantae > Streptophyta > Magnoliopsida > Caryophyllales > Caryophyllaceae > Agrostemma > Agrostemma githago. The sequence continues at coordinate 7,574,974 of OY288249.1, read as the reverse complement.
TCCTCTGAGTCTGTTGTCCCGTCAAACTTAATGGTGGGCATTTTAATTTTCGGGATGGGGTACTCTTGTACCTCAGGATGAAGTGGGGTTTTTGTGGGCCTGCCTACCATTCGTGACCTGCTTTCCCCAGACTGGTTACCGTGAATGTCCCATTGTCTATGGGCCGGTTTCCTCATACTGGGGGAGCGGTGCCTTGGAGGGGGCCTGCTTTCTGCTTCGTCTTCTGTCTCAGAGGAGATTTGTCTGGGTCTCTTTCTCTGAGAGTGGCAGAGGTTCTCATCCTGGTGGTATCTAGATTCAAGCGGTTGCCCCCGGTTGAGCCTAGATTGTAGGCTTTGGGATAAACCTGGGGCTGGTTGCTCCTTGACCGCCGGCGTTAACCTGGAGAAAACCCCGCCCTGCTTCTCTCCCAGGCGCTTAGATATGGGCTCCCTGTGCCTCATCCGCTCCTGCAATCCCTGGGATAAGCCTCTATGTTCTCCAGACGCGGATTCTGTTGTGTGAATGGAGAACGCCTGCTGTTGGGCTGGTGGCTCCGGGCTGCCTGTTGTGATACGCCTTTGCACTTGCGCGTATACTTGTGTCGTCCTTCTTGCTTTCCTCTGAGCGTTTCTGGCGGCGGTCCGCTTCCTGCCCCCAGCTTCATCCCTGCTTATTGAGGGTGGCTGCCTGGGGGTCGTTGCGACCCTGCCTGCCAGGTCCTCAGGAGTGAACTCCTGGTTTAGCATTGCAGAGAAGAAGGCGGCTGTCTGCGCCATCTGAGCTGGGGTCAGATTCAGAGTGTGGCCTGGGTGTGTCCCCAACTCAGGTGTTGCAGCAGCGTTTGGCACGCCTAGGAGACTGGTTCCTCCTACCCCCAGGATCGTGGCGGGAGGAACCCTCTCTGACTGTGGCATGCCATACAGGGGGGTCACCGGTGGGACCGTCGGACCCGCCCCTACACTGGCGTCAACGATTTCGGGCATGATTACTTTGATTGTTTTAGTCTTCTGGTAATTAGGAATGGTTGATTTTTTGTGGGTAATCCGTGGATACAACCAGAACTTCCCCACAGACGGCGCCAAATTGTTCCGGTCACGGAAACAATTAACCCGGTTTCGAGTCCCGGATCGTGAATTGAAACGTTGACAAGTAATGGACCGCTCGATTTCCCTTTACCTCTCCTTTATCCCTCTCCTATGATCGGACCTTCCCGGCGGAGTCGGCCTGCTCCCTGCACAATGAACGCACAGGGCCTCGGAGGTTGTCCGAGGGAACCCTCTCCGATGCCTAAGTCAGTCCGTGAAAATGCCTTGATGAACCTAGCTCGTGAGGAACTAGGTGGCGTTTTTAGGAGTGAGAGTCTAGAGAGAGAAAATTCAACCTCTTTCTTGTGGGAAAGGGTTGAGTATTTATACCTTCCCACAAGAGAGAGAAGTAGGAGGGGAATGGATGGATAAGGAGGTGACAAGTGGCGGCCTCCCATCCACCCATTCTTGATTACCTTAGGCGAAATGACGGGAGGGCCCCTGGGGGTCTTGGCCCTGTCAATCAGGGACATCCCCAGGGCAGGCGGATTTTGAACCGTGGCCGCTGGGCTCTAGCAGGCTGTATTGGCTTGCTGGCCCGGCGGTCGATTGCTATCCTTAGTGTTTATGCTTCTGTTTTGACTTCTTGCCAGGGACTGGCCTTTGAGCTTGATAGGGGTGCTTCTGGGGCCTGCCCTGCAGGCGATTAGTGACAGGCTGCCGACCCCAATCACGACTAATATACAAATTAAATCCTAATTAATCTACGACAAGTCGACAATTAAGATTTATTATACAGATGGATGCAAATAAAAATAAAAAAATCCGGAAATGGGTCGGGTCGAGTGGGTTTTTCGACCCACCCAAGGGTCGTATTTTTTTCTCTATAATACTTGAAAGTTTGATATGAAATGTGAAGTATAAGGTGGTGAAATTGATTACAGGGACAACCTCTTATTCAAGTGACCCGGGTTCGAATCTTCTTGTTCACACTTTAATTACTTTTGAAAATTTAAAAAATACCTGACCTACCGACCGAGAGCCAAATGACCAAACCACTAGACCAACATCAACATACTGATATTTCAAATGGTTCGATCCTTCTTAATGGTATATTTTTTAAATTTTCAAAAGTAATTAAAGTGTAAACAAAAGGATTCAAACCCAGGTCACTAGAATGAAAGATTGTGTAACCAATTTCACCACCTTATACTTCACGTTTCATATCAAATTTTCAAGCATTATAGCAAAAATAATACGACCCTTTGGTGGGTCGAAAAACCCACTCGAACCGACCCATTTCCGGATTTTTTTCTTTTAATTTGCATCGATTTATATAATAAATCTTGATTGTCATAGATTAATTAGGATTTAATTTGCGTATTACTCGTATTTGTTAATTATGTTTATTAAATTGTATTAAGTCGTTAATTAATCTAATTAACGGTTTAAAATCAGAGGCGTAACAATAATCGAGAAAACGGTTTTATTATCGAGTTCTAATAAACCGATACTTTATAAAATGTAAATGTGATAATATTTCAGTAATTAATTGCAAAGGAGAACTTGTCATTTTGCGTAATTCCATATATTAATTATATAGGGAGTCGGTTTTGGTTTATTACGATAATCGAAAAAGACGGTTTTATTATCGAGTTTTAATAAATCGATAATCAATAAAATGTTAAAGTAATATTATTTCGAGAATAAATATCAAGGGCAAAGTCGTCATTTTACGTAATTAACACCGACGGTAAGAAGTAAAGCGCCGACAGTAAAAAGTAGCCCCCAGATAAGTTTATCCTTCCAAATCCTCTCAGAATAAGCACACTAAAAAAATAAATGTTCATGTGATTCTTCCTCCATTTCACAAAGCACACACCTATTAACCAAATGCATTCCTCTTTTTTGTATGTTGTCAACTGTCGCCAACTTTCCTTGAGCTGCAAGAGATGAAATCACCCCATGCTTTGGGATAACAGTCATTCCTCGTAAACTGACCAGCCACTTCTGCCTTTACCCATTTAGGTCGGAACAATTCATATGCTTTAGCGACACTAAATCGTCCCTTAATTGCCCAAGATTCTACCCTCTGTCTTGCAATTATTATTATTATTATTATTATTATTATTATTTGTTAAAATAAAAATTAATATTTTTTTTAACAAGTAAACTTATTATTATTATTTTATTTTTTTTGCAAGAAAGTTATGACTCTTTTATTAATCAAAAGAGATTAATCTTACAAAAGATGTATCCACTAACGCATGCATAAGCATATGACAAAAAAGAAAGCTTAGTCCCCTATTTAGTAAATAGATACTCCACGACTCCTTAGCCTAGTAATTACATCAAACTGTATGTATCCACTAGCCTATTATTATTATTATTATTATTATTATTATTATTATTGTATTTCAGGCTATTTTAATTCAGTTTGGCTCAGCTCAGTTCTGTTCAGTTCAACTCATTCCAGTTTAGCTCATTTCACTTCAGTACAAAAGGACATGACCAAAATAATTTGTATTAGATGATATAGCTGTAAAGATGATAAAAAACCAAATTCGTATAATAAATGATAAATAATACTACACGTAGTAATAAAAACGGATAATGAATTGATGGTTATACCCTACCAAAACAAACAAAACCTAGTTCGACCTAAACATGACCAAACCCGACCCGAACCAACAATCCGACCCGAAAATGATCCGCATCTTACCTAGACCCGACAACTAGACATGGCAAAAATGATTCGACCCGAATGACCCGACCCGAATAAACCAACCCGAACCTGATCTGATATCCAAACTAAAATTTGAGGTTGACTCGTAACCTGAATTGACCCGAGCTAACCCAAAATTGACCCGACTATCATTATAAAAAATGAGTCGATGTCCCTAAAAAAGATGATCTGGCTCGACCCAGAGTCAACGCGAAACTCACCTGACCCAAACCCGACCCGGTTGACTTGTTTGCCAGGTCTATCGACAACGCAACCCAAACTTGACCCACCCGCCCGATTGTCATTTAATAATGACCCCTTGAAAATAAAATTATTCGTATGTCACGAGATTTATTTAACAATTAATTATGTAATTGTAATTATTCGAGTTATAAAATGAACGTAGATATCAAGATAATAAACAAATTAAATAAGGTAGGGAGAAAGTTGAGGTGAGACGAGGTAAATAAAGAAATAATAAAATAAAATACGGTAGGTAAAAAGTTGAGGTGAGAGGAATAAAAAAATAATACTCAGTATAAGATAAGGTATGTGAGGTGAAAAAGTCTGAGATAAGTCTGTGGATAAAGTATACTTTTGTAGTAAGTCTAAGTCTGAAGAATGAAGAATGAAAAGTGACTAAAAAACTAAGGTAACTGAGGTAACCGAGTCTGAGAAAAAAAAGATGATTCTAAGTATAAATATAGCCTTACATCCTAGTCCCACCCTTAACTCATTTTAAATATGCTTTTCATCTTTGACGATTTCATTCTCTGAGGGCCTACAACGAAACAATTATTGTAACTTGTAAGGAGTACTTGTGCGAGTATAAACTTTTGAAAGGCCTCTTTGTGGGAATTAGCTCTTCTAGATCACATATTTATACACTCATCCCCACAAAATGAAGCCCTCTTGTTTCCTCCTTGCTTCTTATCCCTTTCAAAGAATGAAAAAAATGCTAAATAGTGATTTTTCCCTTCCCAATCAATGAATAAAATGTTAAATAGTGAAAAATAAAACCACATCCAAGAGTCTAAAAAGGTACACTTCGTAGGACAAGAGAGTTTCATTTTAAAACCAGTTAACAATAGAGAAAGTGACCCCTTGACTTATAAAGTAGAACATTTTTTTCTACTATATCGATGTGGGATAAAACTCACATGTAAATATATAGGTTTAGGAGTTAATTCTCAACAGTATCCTTTCTGTCTCAGTTGTTGTTCTTTGATTAAAATATTTTTAACAAATAATATAAAAGGACAACAAAATCGAAACGGATGAAGTATTTCAATTTTCAAATACAAATCGAGCAAAGGTAATGTACGTATCAATTGTATTAATTGCCCTAAAATGCATTATAATTAATTGATATTGTAACTGGAAGATGATACACTTACACGCGGTGTATGAAATTTTCATACACAACGAACCATATTGCGCCACGTGTCAAATCTAAGGTGATTAGTCTAGGGTTAGGTTAGTAATTTTGCATCTTTAATTAATTGTTAACCTTAGTCGAGTTAACCTGATTTTAGAAACTTTTTTATTTTTGTTTTTATTTTGCATTTTTCACTTTCATGAAATATTTATATAATATTGTTAATATATTTTCGATTAATTTAAAATGTACAATTATTTAATATAATTATATTTTTCTGCCTTTTTAAAATCTTAATATATTATTATTATCATTATTATTATTATTATTATAAGGTAAATATATTGAAATAAATAATTAGTAATTAAAATTTTCAAAAATAATAAATTACTAAACATATTAAAATTTTCGAAAAGATAAATAATATAAATACTAAACATACTAATTATATATATATATTAATAATTGAAAGAAAACGTAAATATCCACGAATTACTTTAAAATTTAGGAAAATTTTAATTAATTTTTGGGTTATATTCACGTTTTTTCACAAATATAAAAAATATTAATTATATATATGTTCCATTGTGAAAAGATTATACGAAAATATTTAAAAGATCTATAGAAATACAGAAGGGAATGAAATAAAATATTAATTGAGAATATTCATTATGCGTTCACATTGTAATTATCTTATCTAGTTAACTTTTATATATTTACCTCTTTATGAAATTAGTATATTCCCACTAATTAACATACAAGATATTAATATATTCTAATTATATATATATTACTAATATGTTTAGTAATTATATTATTTATCTTTTCAAAAAATTTAATATATTTTCATTTTCGAAAATTTTAATTATCAATTAATTATTTTAATATATTTACGTTATATAATAATAGTAGTAGTAGTAGAATAAGATTTTAAAAAAGCAAAAAAATGTAATCATACTAAATGATTGTACATTTTAAATTAATCGGAAATATATTTACAATATTATATAAATATTTCAAGAAAATGAAAAATGCAAAATAAAAAGAAAAAAAAAGTCTAAAATCAGGTTAACTAGACTAAGGTTAACAATTAACTAAAGATACAAAATTACTAATCTAATCCTAGACTAATCACCTTAAGTTTGTGTAGACACCCACATTTTGACCGCCAGGTGTCTATAGTAGTTCCCGCCAAACACCCAATGATGATCGGACGTAAACGTGCTTTGATAGACTCGGATATGGGCTTGTAATTATGGACATTTGGTTTAGACTTATTACGGAGTACAAATCTTACAAAACCAACCTCAAATCCAGGCCCAGTGGGTCGTTTCGAGTCAAATAACACTAATTTGGGTCGAAACCGTCACCAGGGGTAAAACCGTCTTTTAGCGACCGAGTCAAAACCCGGTCAAAGATATTTCCCGAGGCACAAGGTCTGCCGTGTCACCCCCACCAATCCGGATTGAATTCAGATACTACAAAAATCAGCCACGCAAAATAATAAACAATTCCGTTTAAGGTAGAATTCGATCTCAAGTAGGAATTCTATCCGGAGACCGATTCAGACATTGACCGAGTGTAAAACACCCGGCCAATACACCCTCAAACCAGCCGGTTTTCCTCTTTCTTCTTGGCCAAGAAAGCGGAATTCTTATTTCCCTCGAACTCCTACGTTTCCTATCCTAAGCGGTATTCAAACTCTCCTAAACCAAGGTCGGAAACTCCCTATAAATAGGACCTCCCGTCCAACACAAAAGGGACATCAATAACAACGTTTTTCCAGCCAATACACACGGTTTTTACACACCCATCACACCGAAAAAACAGCCGTATAACACGGTTTTCATACAACCTCGATATCTAGCAAATCCCGACACCTTTCCGAAGCCTCGAAGCCCCGAGAAACTGTCCCCACCGTCCGGCCAAACCCGACGTCCAAACCACCCACCTAAACCGACACCCTAAACTCATCCTCATCATCTCGACGCTCCTAAGTTTAAGCCACTTTCCGACGAGCCTTATCCCGAGAAAACAAAGCATGTAGGTTGAGGGTGTTTCAAATCCCGTTTTTCTCCCTTTCACAATTTTTTTGTCACGATTTTTTGTCACAATTTTTTTTGTCACAATTTTTTTTGTCACAATTTTTTGTCACAATTTTTTTGTCACGATTTTTTGTCACAATTTTTTGTCACGATTTTTTTGTCACAATTTTTCTGTCACAATTTTTTTTACGATTTTTTTTTCCTGTCACAAATTTTTTTGTCACAATTTTTCGTCCAATTTCTGTTCTTTTTTCAAAACAATTTTCAAAACGTTTTTTTTACTTTTTCCAAAATCATTCTAACTATTTGATAGCGATTTCATAATCGAATATCGAAAATATGAATCGGGTATAAATTAATCCATATTTGTACGCGATTTATAAAAATTAACGATTTTTTGACAAAATAAAAAAACCCGGACAGACCGCCACATGAGTCGCGCGCCTGTCAGGCGACTCGCGCGGTGGTCTGATTGGCCGGGTCCTCTTTTTTTCGTTTCCTCGCTTTTCTATTTTTTTATTCTCTTCGAGTCTTACATAAAAAGCGACTTTCGCGACATATTTCGATAAATACTTTTTTTTTTTTTGACCTCGGTCAACGCGTGCTAATCCATCACGTGACATAAATCTTTTCAAAAATCATGCATATTATTCATTTACATCTTTATTCGATTTATTCAACCGTTACTAACTCGTTTGCTCCTTCTTTGTAGCGATTCTTTTTTATCGTTTTATTAGACTAAAACGAACTCACATGCTAAAAATAACTTTGACGTTATTAGATTAACATGCATTAAACGACTTAGCAACCCGTTTATTTATTTTTCCTCAGATGTCTTAGGAAAATAATCTTTGCATATCATTTCATCGTCGAACTAACGCGTGTACACAAAACCGAACGATATCTTAGTAAAGGCCGCTAAGTGCGGGCGGGGTTGGGTGTTCCCGCTGAACTTCCCAACACGTACCCTCACCCCTTACTCAGAACCGTGGTTTCCGGATGTCCGAAACCATTGGCAACGAGAGTCATTCAATATACGATTAACCGCTTCAGTCGGCATCGATATCGATATGCTAAGGGACGAGCCCGATAAACTCTGACATCGAAAATGGGCCAGGCTTTAAGTATGGCCCACTACGACATAGAGTGGGTTCGAATGGTTCCGAATAACCATAAAATTCGGTGGCGACTCCTACTTCGATTTAAAATTCTATTCGATCCATCTCATATGGAAATTCTATCGCCTCCCCAAAACCCGCGCTTCGCCGCGTCGGGGTGGACCTATGTCATGTCCACAGTTTGACACGTGGTGCGATATGATTCGCTGTGTATGAAAATTGCATACACCGCGTGTAAGTGTATCATTTTCGTATTGGGGGAAAGTAAGGATTGAACCCCTTTACTTTGCTCTGAAATCAAACCCCTTGACTATTGTAGCAATTAGACCTCTTAACTTTGTCAATATGTGAAATTAAACCCTTTTTTATTTTTTCCGATCAATTGCTCAATTTCTCGTCAATTTCATGTCAATATCTCATTTCTATCGATAAATATTTTATCCTAAAATACACCAATATAATACATATACGTATAGAAATACATATTCCCAAGTACGAAGTGGTACCAAAAAAAATACTACTCGTATTCGTAATGTACGTATTCGTATATCTCAAGTAGTTTGATAAAATATTTTATCCCGTAACGTACGTATTCGTATTCTATTGTTATATACATATTCCTATTCTACCGTAATGTACGTATTCGTATTCTAGTATGAGAAATTGATGAGAAGTTAAGCAATTTATCGGAAAATAGATAAAAAGGATTTAATTTCACGTATTGGCAAAGTTAAGGGGGTCTAATTGCTACACTCAAGAGTTAAGGGGTTTGATTTCACAATTGAGCAAAGTAAAGGGGGCGGCTAAATCACTACTTTTCCGTTTCGTATTGTAACTAATATAGACCCGTTCATATTTGCATGGTATATTTAGATTTTTTGTCCTTATTTTTTTATATTACTTACAAATTTTTGATTGCAACTACTCCCTCCGTCCCAATGAATTCTTTACGTTTTCTTTTTTCACACTTGCCGATGCACATTTTGTTTCGTTCATATTTACGTATTATTAAAAATTCTAAAAATTTGATATTCTTAATATAATTATTATGAACCGAAAATGTCTTAGCCTAGTGGTTAAGACTAGGTGCTCTAGGCCCTCCCCTATATTGTAATGCGACTAAATGCACTCTTCGATGAACCAAAAAAAAAATATAATTATTATGACAATTCAAAAAAGATATCACATATTGTATATATTTTACATTATATTTTAGAAATTATATCAAAGATTCTTTCACCTCATGAATAGTGTCAAAAAAAAACGTAAAGAATTCATTGGAACAGAGGGATTATTAATTTTCAAATACCATCATACTCATAGTATTTTAACTAGTTTAGTTCCGTGCAATTGCATGACTCTTATAAGGTCTCATGTGCTACAAAATTAAATAAGTTAGAGTAACGTGGATTATGAAAATAATATACCGTCTAATTTTAAATGTAGATGTTGAAATCATTAAATGCATATTTTAATTTTGGATCAAGAATGGTTACATTGTTATATGCATTTTTGACCGGAAATTTTTTCAAGTTTTTTTTAAATGAATAACGCACTTAGTTGTTTTACAATAGCAAGGATGAAGGATCGAACCTCGGATCTATCACACTATGTCTATTTGTATTAAATTTTCGAAATTTTAAAAAATTTAAGTGGATATGGTGTGACTTGCTCATCCCCCAGAGTAGTTATAAATAGAGTGAGAATGGTGGTGATCATTATAGAAAACCAAGTTGGGGAAACCACAAATAATACTACAATAATGTCTGTAGATGCCGACATAATTCCGCGAAAAACAGCAAACTACCACCCTTCCATTTGGGGCGACTTCTTCATCTCTTTTACACCTGATGACACCGTAAATAATAAAACAAATCCCATACACTTGAATTGATGAATCAATTACATACTACCACATTATTACTATTATTACTACTATGCATGCATGCATGATTTGGCTGATGAGTAATTTTATTAATTATTATATTTCCTTTATTTTGTGCAGCACATAGAGGCGTGGCGTGAAGATGCTAAAAGTCTGAAAGAAAAGTTGGGAAATGTTTTGAAAGAGGAGTTGGAGTTGGATGGTGAAGAAATAGGAGAGAAATTGGGGTTCATAGACGCAGTTGAGAGGCTTGGAATTGGATACCATTTTGAGGCAGAAATTGAAGAGTTGCTTCACAAAATTCGCAACATTTACGATTCCAATAATCCTCCTCATCCTCATCTCCTAACCGAATCCCTCTTGTTTCGCCTCCTTAGGCAACATGGCATCAACTTTTCATGTGGTATATTTATTTATACTTCTAATAAAACGCTACCTTTTCCATTCTATCTAACCTAACTAATGTACACCTTCAAAAAAAAATCTTCAAAATACTCCATGTTCCAATGAATTGTTTGCCTTTTCTTTTGGCACCAAGGTTAAGGGAACTAACGAGGGAGTGACATGTAGAGCAAAACTCATGAAAATGATCAAATTGCATATAAAAAATATTTCTAAAATAGAAAGGCAACTAATTCATTGAGATGTCCCAATATGAAATAGGCAAATAATTCATTGGGACGGAGGGAGTACATTTCTCTATGTAACTGTCTAAATATGGAATCATTATTAAAATTTCTATACTAAAACTCTAAAACACTTGTCATTAGATGAATTGAATCTTTTGCAGTGAATCGTTCTACATATTTAAGCAACTCAAAACATTTGGACTTAATATTTCAGATTTGAAGTAATAAACTAATAATCCCCTATATACATACTAGATATTAGAGTACGAGATAAATCGAAGTTAGAAATTTTCCGACCTTAGACCATGTTCATTGGAGGTTGGAAAAGAGGTGGAAGAAGAGGGTGAAAGGCAAAATAATGATAAAAAATTTGGACCCATACCTTCTTTTGGCTCAAATAGGTGGGAAGAGACCTCTTCTACCATTTCTCCATCTTACCACTTGTCCATTTTCAATTGGTGCAAATTTAAAAACAAAAAAAATTAGTTTGTTTTGATAAATTAATATATATGTGTAAGACCATAGTGAAAGAAGGTGTGAATAAAGGTAGGAAAGTTAGTGTGAGTTTGATAAAGTAGGTTGTGAATAAAAAATAATTTAATACGATTTTCACATAATTACATTTATTATCAAAAGATCTTTGTAAACTTATAACTTCAACAAAAAATAATGACGTATAAGGATGATAAAACACGGTCAAAGTACCGTCTCGAAAACCGTGAAAAAGTAAATGGGAACATCTCTTTGGGATGAAGAGAGTGTATAATTAAAATATCTAAATACTCATGTCTATAAATTTATAATGTAGACTACATATTAGTATATTACAGTATTGAAATACATCAGGCAAGCCAACTGAATTTAAGCAAAGTCTTGAAGAGACGGTCTCTCCATAAGTTATTGATAGATCATTTGTCTATAACACTTTAAGTCTTATCCGTATCTATTTTATGATTAGATATACCTCTAAATAAAAATTTTGTTTGTACCGTTTTTTTACAGCAAGCGTACCCCATTTATATTTGTATACTCTTTTAGGTTTAAAGTTGCAGTTAGAGGATTATACAGCCAGTTGTACATAACTCTATGTACAACTGATTTTGAGATCTTGAGCTTTATCACAAAGATTTCGAGTTTTGCTGTAAACTTTTTGAGCTTTAGTGTAATATTGTCGAGTTAAATCACATAAATGTTCAAGCTCAAAAACCTACAACTCAGCTCAGAAACTTTTTTAAGCTCAATAAATATACACAAAACCTCAAAAACTTACACCTGGTTGTACAATGCTATTGTACAACTAGGTGTATAATCCTATTTTCCGTTTGGTATTACTGTTACTCATTTGGAATTGATCTCTCAGTAAACTTAACAAAAGATTATCTCTCAATAGATCTACTCCTGAATTTAAGTGCTCTTATCGATTTTGTTTTGTTTTCCACTTTTCCTTAATGTGTGTCCCAGGGATACATGTTAGAAAAATTGAATCAAAAAAATGGAGAGTTAATAATTACAGAGGTTTCATCTATTAAAAATAATAAACTATTTTTTACTACATATTTATTTACCTACGTGGTATACTATTCCCTCCGATTTTAATTTTTTGCCCATTATCTTTTGCACACAAATCAATGAAAGTATAAAAATAATGATAAATGAAGCAATGATGTTGCAAATGGGGTGACTAGACATGTATGAGTCATAAAGTTAGGATATAAATAATATATGTAATTGTTTTTTGATGACAAAAAAGTGTAAAAATGAGAAATACATAAAGATATTTTCGTAAAATATACAACGGAAATATGGAAAGTGGAGAAGTGGGGCTATAAATAAAAACCTGTCATATAAGGAATACAGCCCAATAATTATAAACTTGAGGGAGTAGTTAATAGTAAATCTAACTAGTAAATTACTTCTTCCATTCCAAAAAGATGCTCCTATATGATTATTTTATTCCTCACATTTGATTAAAAGTGGAATGAGATGAAGGGGTTGGGCTTAAGGGGCCTAGGTTGTTTGATCACCTCTAATATGATACTCTCTCCTAGTTTCCATGATCTTCCCATTTGATTAAAATATATATACCTCACATATATTAAAGAGGGGAAAGATCATAGAAACCGGAAGTGGTACTATATTACTGCATTAAATGTATCACGAATGACCTGATGTTGGAACCTTGTTCTTGCTCCTTCAATATGGCAACTAACACCTAACCACCACTTACAAAACGCTTTAACCAGGTAACAAGTCCCTGTAAAACCTCATTGTTCTACCTGCAAAAAAAAAAGTGACCTCTAGTATTTGGATGTAGATCAGATCACATACTCTCTCTATTTCATTCAATTGTTTGTATTTAATTAAAATATTCCTCACAATAAATATAAAAGACAAATAATTAAATGGAACGAAGAGGAAATATAGCAAGCCTCCAATGGAACGTACAATAGCAAACTTTCATAGTCGCAGTCTAGTCAAAATAGGATCTCTATAAACAAGCCAATTGATGTTTAGGAATAGACCATCTGCACCTGACTTGATTCACCGAGACCACTTTTGTATATTTCGGACCTCATATCCTTCACTTAGTAAACTATTGGTATTGTTATCAACTTAATTACTATGATATGATATGATGGGATGGGCAGATATATTCAACAAATTTAAAGACATGAAGGAAGGAGGGTTCAGCAAAGATATAATAGGAGAAGATATAGAAGGCATTTTATGCTTGTATGAGGCAACCTTCTTGAGATTGCATGGAGAAGACATATTAGAAGAAGCTCTTGCATATACCAAACCTATTCTCGAGTCTAAGGTTGCATCGTCGGATCTTACACCATACCTAAGTGAGCTTGTCAGGCACGCGCTTCAACGGCCGGTGCGTAAAGCATATCCAAGAGTAGCCACAAGCCAATACATCTCCACTTATCAACTCAATGAGAAGCACAACCAAACTCTCCTCAACTTTGCCAAGATTGACTTCAACTTACTTCAGTTGCAACATCTAAAGGAGCTACGCATCATTTCAATGTATGTACTTCCCCTTATTAGTTTATGTTTTCTTTTCTCTTATTTTATTGGTTTTTCATCTTTCTTTTCTTCTCAGGTTATACTTTTAATCGGATGCTGACGAGTCCCTTCCATTCATTTAGTTACTTACATAGGTCCATCATTTTCTCTCACAAAATCGACTCCCACGTAAAGACTTAAATGGATGAGAGGAAGTATTCATTCTTCCTTCAATTATTTATTCTTGCTTTACACACAAATTCACGCCCTTTCGTTTTATATCCCACTTATTTTTTTCCTTTAATAGCAAGTGTTGTGCAATAGTTTGCATTGCAATATTTCCTTTGCAAAATGATAAGCACATAGCCACATAGCTTACCATTGGAGGTTGATTTTTCTCTGTAGCTTACAAGCTAGTGTAGCTCTGGCAAGCTACATTAGTTTGTATTAAAAAAAAATTCATCCTTCTATTAATGTTTTTCCCTTTTTTGGCACATTTTTTTTCTTTGTGAGGGTAATATAGTAAAATAATGAAAAAAGTACAAATTACCACAATATATTTACAATCTTTTATCAACTACCACCATGTATTTTGTTTATTACAAAATACCACCTACACTTTAACGTATATTTTCAAAGCACCATCGTATTTAAATTTCAATTCCATTTTACTTAATTCCCGACTTACTAAATGAAAATAAATGATGTAAGTGACGAAATTACCCTTACTTTATTTGCCATAGTAGAACCCAAAAAAACTAAATCAAATCAAAAAACAAAAACGGTATCCGCTGTCAATCCCCCATCCTCATGGCTTCATCTTCAACCTTCCACTACCATTCAATCTCCTCCTTAACAGTGAACCCTAATCTCCACCAAAAACCGTTTCATTATTGCGATGAATCCTTCACCGAGCTTCAATCTGAGTTTTTTTCGAGCAGTAATGGTAATGGAGGTTGTAATTCTGAGTTCGAGGATTACACCAACGAGTATACGCCGTCGATTTGGGTGAACTATTCTTCTGCCAGTGAATTCTCCAAGAGATCTTTCGACGATTAATTGAAATTTGATTAATTGAACTTTGAACTATCATAATTGAATTAATTATAATTGTAATTTGATTAATTGATTGTCGATTTGGTAGCAATGTTGGACGTTTGAAAATGAGATTGAATGGTGGTTGAAGGTTGAAGACGAAGGATGGGGGATTGGGGGGTGATAGCGTTTTTTTTGTTTTTATTTTTTTATTTTTTGATTAGGTTTTTGCTAATGGTGAATAAAGTAAGGTTAATTTAGTCAATTAGATAATTTATTTTCATTTAGTAAGTCGGGAATCAAGTAAAACGAAATCAGAATTGAAATATAGTGGTGCTTTGCTAATCTCTTTATATACTAGGAGTAAATGAGAAACCAATAAAGAAGAATTTGACACATGTCGCGCTCTCAAAGAAAATTTTCTCGCCTAAAATGAAGTATATTAATGGGTTGATCCTCATCATATTGAGTTTTCCAAAGAGACTTATCAAATCAATCTATAACTATTGATAAACAAAAACATTTCAAAACGTAAGAAAATCATGGATCAAACTAGCACAATAAATATATACTCCCTCCGATTCATTGGATTCGCAACGTATTCCGTTTTTTGCAAATTCATCAGTTTTGCAACATTTCCATTTTAGGCCATATTTTTCTTATGAAATGACTAACCTACCCTTCACTTTTCATTACTATATTCCAAAATATTCAACCTAATATTATTATATTACTTAATCTTACATGACATTACTATTGTGGTCCACCAATTCACTTTTCTTATTTTTTGTATAAATAGTAAATGTTGCGATTCCAATGAATCGGAGGGGGTATGTCACATATACATAAAACTCCCTTATGGTTTTTTATTGTCGGATTTCATGAATACATGTGAGGAATATTTTATTACAATGTATAGTGGCAATAAAAAAATGAATTGGGATATATTTTATGAAATAATAAAGAATTAACCAAATTATCACCCAACATAAATTAAAATTACATTTTAACATATACAACGTATTTTTAAATTTATTGTCATTACTAATACATTATCTTAATAATAAGTCGTGCATTTGCATGGGGCCTAAACTAGTATTCGTATAAACAAAATACGTAGTGGTAATTTGTAAAAGAGTGTCAATATGTGGTGGTAATTTGTAATTTTTTCTAAAATAAATGAAGAAAAAAGATAGTATAGTATAAATGGGTTGGTAAGTGTTGTAATTACTTCCTCCGTCCAATGAATTGTTTGCCTATTCCATATTGGGGCGTCTCCATGAATTGTTTGTATTTCTATTTTAGGAATACTTTTTATATGTAATTTGACCCTAGTTTTGTTTCCCATGTCACATCCTCATTGAATCTCTTTCCCTTGCCAAAAACAAAGGCAAACAATTCATTAGAACGGAAGGAGTATAAGTTAGCGGGAGAATAATATTGAAAAAAAGATGACCCAAAAAGAAAATAATCAAAATGGAAAGAATATAGAAGGACGGCCGAAAATGAGAAATGGGAAGAACATAAAAGGAAGTAACTTTTTCGTTGAATGTAATTAATAGTCACTCCCTTCCATTCAATTCTTTGCATAGAATCAAACCCACAACCTCAAGATCAACATTAAATATATTAACCTACCACTTTTGTTAATTTTGTATTATAATTGTTATAAATATTGAGACACTTCACCTACTTGGATCCGGTTTCTATAACCGAATAGACACCCTATGGACCGATCCTAATAAACCTTTCTTGTCCAAGATGGGAGTTTCATCTCCATTTCACTCTCATCTCGAGGGAGAGTGTGAAGAAGAAAGGAGAGAAAGTGATGTCAAAGTGAAGTAGACAATACCACACTTAGTAGAGTAAATTGTAGACTTGACATATAGATATGTCCTTCGTACAATAGCATGTAAGGCTGGTTATTAACCAGTGTACCGCACCATATGTATCACCACTGCAACTTCATTGCAGACATTCAATTTTCTGAAATATAACAACTCTCAAAACAACATTAATGTCTTCTACTCCCTAATTTACAGTACATTACACTCAATAGACCAATTTAATTATCAGTGAGCTTGCATTGCTAAGCCTAAACCAAGCTGAGTCCTTAACCGCGAGAGAACCTTTCAGCAATCAAGGACAGTATTATTTTGTGTTTGGGCTTGATCGTATTCCATTGCTTGACAGGATTGACTTAGAAGTTTAGGATAGATAATTGATTCCATAATGCAGGGTGGTCGTTGATTCTCGATCTTTCCATTGAATGAAAGATTTTATAATACATGATTTTTATTTCTTTCAGAAGGATAGAAGTTTATACAGTATATAAACCTATCTTGATTGTTTGACAATAATTAACACCATAGAATGAAACTCATATAACACTTACTCCATGATTGATAGATGTTTTATAATTGCGAAAAATCATTGACATGATGATGATCTAATGTTGACTTTTTTGAAGCGTAGGTGGTGGAGAGATCTCGAAGTGGAAAAAATGTTTCCTTTTGCTCGGGATAGAATTACAGAGCTATACTTGTGGGTATTGGGGGCGTACTATGAGCCTGAGTACGATTTGAGCAGAAAGTTTCTTTGCAAAGTCATCGCCATTTGCTCACTTATGGATGACATTTACGATGTTTATGGCACTCCCACTGAACTAGAGGTTTTCACTAATGTACTGCGAAGGTAAACTAAATTTAATAATATAAATATATTACTCATGCTTGAGAGTCTAGCTTAGCTTCAAGGTTATCCACAGATCTATCTTCACAACTCAGACTCTACACCTCGGTTTACTACTCATTCATTGTTTAAACTCAGATATAGACTCACAACATAAATACAGTACTATATCTCTATACTCATTGAGTCACATTCAACTTTGGCTCATCAACTTTTTACTTAATTACTACCTCCGTATGACCGTATCTATATGTTCGTCTACTTTTAATATAATACTCCACTCATATATTAAATAAAGTGGACGAACATATAGATACGGAGGGAGTACTTTTTTTTCTTTTCTTTTTTTCTATACCTCAATATCTACATTTATTTTATAGGGTTATTTAAAGAAAATAATATCAACAATAGAGGGTCTTCTCAAAATAATACAAATTTCATTTAATCCGAAAAAAATACGTGTCATTGGACTAGTTAACCTAGAACCGTATCAGTGACTTGTTACCTGGTAAACCCGTCCAACTCCATTTTATTTTTTTACAAGAATTGTATGACTTTTTATTCTTCCATTAAGAACAAACAAAGAGACTAGGCTTACAAAAACTAACCACTAGAATGTGCAAGCACATACAATCATGCTAGTAGCCTTCTACTTAAGTTTATGTTGTGGCCTCTAAGTTTTGTGAATACATCAAATTTAATCATCTTGAGTACAGACTGAACTGGCAGTATGTATGTAGCTGCTGCAATTGTAGTTCTATATCACTCCTGCTTTCAATGTTTCTTGGCTCTCCGTCCTGGAAAAGCACCATTTGAGTCCTGTAATTAGTTAAGTCATTGTTTCTGTTGTGAACTTGGATCCATGCCATTAAATGTATCCAAATCTGTCGAGAATATATAGCAACATCCAGAGAAGAGATGAGAATGGCATTCCACAACCTGCTTGCACAAATATCACCTGTTAACCATACATAGTCCTCGTCTCTGCATGTTATCTATTGTGGCTAGCCTGTGCTGCCTAGCTAGAGAGGCTAATACTCCATGCCTAGGCACAATATGTTGCCCTTTAATAACATTTCAATCAATAAATGAGAACCGCAAGAACTAAGGAAAAACAGAAGAAATACGCTTCAGGCCGGTGGGGGAAGGGGGTCGGCCGGCCGGTGAGAAATAGGGGGCCGGTCGGCCAGCCCGGGGTACAACCGGTGGACAGGGGCCTATCCTCCACCGGCGTACCCTCCTGGTCGGTCGGCCGACTCCTTTCCCCCCACTGGCCTGACGCCATTTCTGGGTGTGTTGGCTTGTTTTTCCTTGGTTCTCATAGTTCTCATTTATTGATCTTGACTATATATAATGTAATGTTATGTTAGGTGGGATAGTGCTGCTGTAGATGAATTGCCCGCAGAGTACATGAAGATATTTTATGGAGCATTGCTAAAGGTATTGTTAGATAACTTAATGGGTCGATTATTATTGATATAATGGTTACATCATACTCTACATATACTTATTAAAAAAATACTTTGGAGAATACTCCATGGATCTTCTAACGGTATGTTTGAAAACTTGAATTTGGATTTAAATTTCGGATTTGAAATATTTCAAACGTTTTGAACTTTGAGATTTAAATTTGAAATTTTGACAAAATCCAGCGTAGTTCAAATTTGACTCCCTCAAATTCTTTAGTACCTGGGTAGTCATTTCAAATCCCTCACTTATTATTTTTTGTTTTTTCTGCATAATCTGGTTAGAATATTTTTCTTCTTTCTTTTTTCCCCGTATTTGAAAAATTATATTTTTCTAATGATAAAGTTTTAAAAAAATGATGACTTTGACCCGACTATACACGCCCAAATTCCAAATTACAAATTTGGATTTGGATTTGAATTCTAGAAATTCAAATACAAGAATTGAACTCATGATATTCAAATCAATTCCGAGTATCCAAATGCAACCTAAATATATTCTAAAGAATATTACTACATCCGTTTCACTAAGATTGCCCCGTATTCGTTTTTGGTTAGGTTCCTAAAGATTGTCAAATTTCTCAACTTTTCTTTTTAGTTTGTCCATTTTTTTCACAATTTCATCTCTACATCATATTAACTTATTCTTCGTACAACTTTACCTATCATCCTATAAAAGGAGTCATCATTGCCTATACACTCGATCACTACACAAATTTATTAATTTGTGTGCTAAAGTTAATAATAAGGCGATCTTTTTAGGACCTATAGTGTAGGATGATATTCATGATATTCGATCATATACACTTTCCTTATCTTAATCTATTATCGTATACTAATATATTACGAAGTATTGTGCGATAGGTATATGATGAAATGGAGAAAGAAGTTGGCGAAGTAGGAGGGTCATTTGGAATAAGCTGCGCAAAAGAAAGCGTAAGTTTATGTTTAGTTATTGGTAAGATGGATTTGTAAGGTACGTAGTAGGTGTAACATACTGACATAAACTCCTTATGTATGTATGATGGTAGTTGATACGGACGGCTGAGGCATATCATGCTGAATCAAAATGGCTAGGGCAAACCACACTACCATCAATGGAAGAGTACCTGGAAATTGCAAGAGCCACAAGTGCTTATCCAATGCTAGCCGTGGCTTCCCTAGTTGGAATGGGTGAAATCGCAACAAAGGAAGCTTTTGCCTGGTTTATGAATAAACCCTCCATTATTAACGCAGCTGCTCTCATTTGCAGGCTCATGGATGACATTGTCTCACACAAGGTCCTTACTTCTCCAATATAATAATTCATATTCCCTTCATCTCGATCATTTTGTTGTCTGTTCATATTATTTGTGAAAATTATTTTAATTAAAACTAACTAATAACGAACGTTGTTATATATGTATCTGATCGGAATGGAATGAAGTATTAGACAATAATTAGTATAATTAGTATATGTATGTATGTATGTATGTGCATGCAGCTAGAGAAGGAGAGGGAGCATGTGGCATCAGGGGTGCAATGCTACATGAATGAGCACAATGTTTCGTAAGGCGAAGCATATGAGAATTTTAATAAGCAGATAGAGGAGGCATGGGTTGATATGAATGAAGCATTCGTGGATCCTGATGCTCCTGCTTCCACACGCCTCCTCACTCGGGTTCTTAATCTTGTTCGAGTCATGGACCTCTTCTACAAAAGTGAAGATGCCTACACTTGTTCTCATAATCTTAAACCTCTTATTCTTGCTTTATTCGTCAACCCTATCCCTTTATGATTCATCCTCTCCCGCCCCATTCAATCAATATGTGTTTGGTTTGTAATTCAAAGTGTACGTACTGTGTGTTCAATTTGTATAATTACATAGAGTACCACTTGTCTTTGTCTTAATTGGATATTTATGTTTCAATTCCCAACTTATAATAAAATGCTTAATTCCTTTGAGCTTTACTTTATCCTACGTCACTTTAATTATTATTATACTAGTGTAATATCCGTTATTGTTTACGTACATGAGTGAAATTATTAGCATCGCAGTAATGAATTTGGGTTTTCATAGTGATTTAAATAAGCCTCATTTTTTACACTTTCTGGTTTCGAACCCGCGACCTCTGAGGCAAATCCCAACTTACCACACCACTGGGCCACTTCGCTGATTGTGAGAAAATGGTACAAAAAAAATGTACTACCTTTCACAGTCCCCCCTTAATTGATCCTCAACAGCGCGCCTCTTCGTCTTCCCAATTCCTCATTTATTGATCAATCAATTGATTACTATTGATTTCACCCTTCGTTTGATTACTATTGCCTCTTCGCCTCTTCGTTTTCACCCAAATCAATTCCAATTCATATTCCTATTCTATACCACCAGATCATTAATTACTCATCCTAAAAAATCTAGCCCTCGAAAATTTCCAGTCTTTAAAATCATCTATTCAAAATCTATCATAATTACTCCTAAAAAAGACTCTCCGTTTCCACCGTTTTTAATTTCTGCTTTTGCATGCATATCTCTCATCTTTTAATTGAATCTATATAAGATAGTATTCAACTAAACTTTCACTCACCTTCATTTACAGTATAATCCGTAGTCTTCTCCTTAAGTCCTTGAAAGATGAAACCTCATTGTTGCACATCTTGAGAAATACGGTGAGTTTAGTACATCTTTAACCCAAATGTTTTCAGGATTTATGACAACTCCCTTGAACAATCAGTCGCAAAATGGTCAAGTGAGATCATTTTTCTTGGTGACATTTCGTCGAACAGGTGATATGTTTTTGGCTAAACTTCAAGTTGAAGATCTATTTGATGGTGAGTATTTTTTTTGTGTTTCTTTTGTAGATCACATTTGATGGTGAAGATCAATTTGACGTTGATGGTGAAGATCAGGATTTTTGAAGATTATTTTGAGTTTAGTCAAAAGAGAAGACGGTACAGTGAGTGAAAGTATAAACCTTTTTTTTTTTAATGTTTTTTAATTTAGATTTTTTTTATGTTTAAATGAATAAGAACTTTATTTCTTTTCACTTATTTGTAGTTATGTTTTGATGTTTTGCTAAGTATGTTCTGGGTTTTCATTTTTGTTTCATTTTGAATATTTTGTACTCCGTAGGTGTGAAATGCTTTCCCGGTGCAATGCGGAAGTGGTAAAGTTTTGCTTTAACCTTTTTATGTTAAGAATTAGAATTGTAGCATTATTTTTATCGCTAAAGACAAATCAAAAAAAAGTGAACCATTTTTTCGAGTTAAGTGGACGGTTTCACATCATGATTAGATAGTCTTCCTACATACACAATTGAATCGTTTGATGTGTGAGACCGTCTTTAAATGAAATTATAATTTGTGAATCAAATTAAATAATCTCTAAACTCCCCCATTAATTATTAATATAGTCAACTAAACAATATTTCATTGTATGATTAATTTTTTCAGGGAAATAAGGACGCATATTCAATAAAGTGTTATTGAGCAATATTCAATAAAGGTAAAATTTGATTTACGAGTAACTAATAAAATTTGATTTACGAGTAACTAAGAAAATGGTTTATTAATGCATGTTAAAAATACTAACTATAAAGGTCGGGTTTATACGGATTTTGAGACGGGATTCGGGTCAAATACGCGTTATTATTCAATTTACGGGTTATTAATGCATATTAATCACATTACTTATACGAGTTGGTTTTAAAGGGAGTTCGGGTCAAAACGGTGTATTAACGCACATTAAAAACATTAATTATACGGGTTGGATTTACGAGTAACTAATAACTGATGCATTTGAAAAAAAACAGAATGCAATTATCCGCTGAAAAACAACCCACATCGTGATTATAGGGAGTATAACCCTTGAAAACATGAAATTGCATTTATATAACTCAGTTCTTCATCCTTGACATATGAGAACCGTCTTCGTGTCAAATACGGGTTACATGAAAATCATTTATACAGTTTAGGTTTGCCGCATTAAAACCATTAATTATACGGGTTAGGTTTAGACAGAATTATATGCGTGAGACCGTCTTTAAATGTAATTATAATTTGTGAATCAAATTAAATAAATCTCTAAACACCTCCATTAATTATTAATATAGTCAACTAAACAATACGGAGTATTTCAAATATGGGTTACATGAAAATCATTTATACAGTTCATGTTTGCCAAATGAAAATACTATGAATTTAATAGAGGTATTTTAGGAATTAAAGTCAAGTTATTTTGTTATAACTATTTGAAAAGTTATTTATTATTTTTGGGTGATATATTTTCAAACGATGGTTATATGAACTTTTATAAAAGTTTATGACTTTCCAATTATGATTATTTCTACTTTTGATTATAGTTATTATATTGTGTTATTTTTTAATATTGCTCTCTAATTTTCGGTTACAGTTATAATATTGTGATTTCTGATTTTTAATATCTACCTGTGTTATTTTTTAATATTGTTTTCTGATTATGATTTCTAATTTCTAATTTCGCTTATAGTTATAATATTGTGATTTTTGATTTTTTCTGATATTGTTTTTCTTTTTGATGTGTTTTATCTTAAGGTAAGAAGAGGAATGAAAGTAAAGCTTTAATTCGAAGAAAGAATTGCTCAAAAGATTGAAATTTGCTTGATTTTTCATTGTTGTTAATTTATTACTAAATTATAGTTAAAGTTAATTTTAGAAATCGTTGTAACATTTTTATTTTTCACAATTGTACATCTTTTACGGGTTAATGACATCGTTAATGATAAATGTACATCTTTTATTTTATATATTCGTTATTATCGCATTTACGGGTTATTAACGCATATTAATCACATCACTTATACGAGTCGGGATTAAAGAAATTTTGGGTCAAAACGGTTTATTATCACGCATTAAAAACATTAAATATGCAAGTTGGATTTACGCAAAACTAATAAATGAGGCATTTGAAAAAAAACAATATGAAATTATCTAGAAAAACAATCCAATTCTTGATTATAGGGAGTTGAACCCTTGAAAACATGAAATTACATTTATATAACTCAATTCTTCATCCTTTACATATTAGTACCGTCTTTGAGTCAAATACAAGTTACATGAAATTGCATTTATACGGTTTTGGTTTGCTTTCAGGTCAAATACAGGTTAAAAACATTTTCAACATTAATTATACGGGTTGGATTTAACGGTTTATTAACGCATGTTAAAATATTAACTAAAAGGGTCGGGTTTATATGGATTTTGAGACGGGGTTCGGGTCAATTACGTGTTATTATCGCATTTACGCGTTATTAACACATATTAATCACATTACTTATACGAGTCGGGTTTAAAGGGATTTCGGGTCAAAACGGTTTATTAACCCACATTAAAAACATTAATTATACGGGTTCGATTTACGCAAAACTAATAAATGAGGCATTTGGAAAAAAAACAATATGAAATTATCTAGAAAAACAATCTAATTTTTGATTGAGACTTGAACCCTTGAAAACATGAAATTACATTTATATAACCCAAATCTTCATCCTTGACATATAAGTACATACCGTCTTTGGGTCAAATACGAGTTACATGAAATTGCATTTATACGATTTTGGTTTGCTTTCAGGTCAAATACGGGTTACGGGCTGGGTTTA
The DNA here is from genome assembly GCA_958450325.1 of Agrostemma githago. Taxonomy (NCBI): domain Eukaryota; kingdom Viridiplantae; phylum Streptophyta; class Magnoliopsida; order Caryophyllales; family Caryophyllaceae; genus Agrostemma; species Agrostemma githago. The sequence continues at coordinate 7,550,368 of OY288249.1, read as the reverse complement.
AAGGGATTCCGTGAGAAACGGTTTACTAACGCATGTTAGAAATATTAACTATAAGGATTTGGTTTATACGGATTTTGAGACGGGGTGCGAGTCAAATACGCGTTATTGTCGCATTTATGGGTTATTAACGCATATTAATTGCATTTATATAACTCAATTTTTCATCGTTGACATATAAATACCGTCTTCGGGTCAATTGTTCTCATTTTTTCGTATTTTCGTCCACCTATAAACCCATAAACTAACTTTCAGTCTCTTAACGAATAATCTAAAAGAAGTGTATACTTCACTTTACCCTCTGTATAAATAAGGGTGGACAACCCGTGAAATTTTTCACGGGTAACACACTAGTAATAGGTTAATGTGTAAGTGTAATTAATTGAACCTTGTTAAGTCAAATTTTCATTTTTTTCAGGTCAACCTTTTTTTTCTTTTGTGTTTATTATTTCCCTTGACAATCTTTTGAGTTTTTTTAGACGTGAACCGGCCCGTTTGACAGGTCTAATTGTTATAAATGGGTAAACACTTAATTGTTAAACGTTCGACAAATTGAAACATTAAACTTGTTAAGGGAAACAAAGAACATCAAAACCTTATAATTCTAAAAATACAAATATGCACAAATGTCCTTGTATAATGATTATACGATTTATACAATACATCTTTGCAACTATACTCTAAGGAATTTATAGAAAGATGAAAGAATTACTGTAATTACTTCTTCGAGAATCCGAACACTTTTAATGGGGAATGAGAAGTTTAAGCTTATAATTAAACACCATAATTTGATTTTGTAAATGAAAAAATAATTACTACTCCGCTACTTAGATAATTGACTTACAAAGATGAAGGAAATAATTTAACGACGTCTATAGGACACAAAGCAAAGCACATAACTATGTAACTACTAACAACGAACTTTAGTGTTACACCCGTGAAAAATCACAGGGGTATGAACGTAATTTGTATTAGATAAATTGTTTACAAACAAAATATTTATTAGATGTGATTAACTTTATTGAGGCAAGTAATTAATTTTATATGTCATGCAACTGGTCAAAATATTAAATATATGTGAATGTAAATTCTATACTACGGATTTATCCTAAAATGAAAGTCGAAAGATGGATATAAAAGTCTAATTTTAGTGCATAATTTGAGTCATTTGAATTTAATGATGATGAAGACTTTGACATCTTAGTACTAATTGTATTTGAATTCAATATTTGTGTTAAACTTATCATGAATTATATTTGGAATTATAGTAAAGAAAATACTTTTGAAAAATTAAATCACATTTATAAACAAATGTTCAATTTAACACATTTTTTATCACTTTGTTTAAAAAATTATTAAAATTGCTTTCAGTATTCTTAAAACGGTTTTTCTAACGTGTGCCCAGTAGACACATGTTAATAAGTTATTTAAAGCAAAAATCGCATTGATAATATCACGGGAAATTGATATATTAACTCATAATTACCATACTTAAGATATCAATGTGATTCTTACTGTGAATATCTTTTTTAACGTGTGCTCAAAGGGCACACATTAGAAAAACCGTTCTTAAAAATATAATTAAAGAGTCTAATAATAATATCAATTAAAATAATTACTCATCTTGTGAGACCGTTTACAATAAACTTATTGTGAGACCGACCCATATAAATTTTTATGATTTTCAAATTCGTAACCGTGTCATTGAAAAGTAAGGTCGTAACAAAATTACGAACACCCAATATATAGAATATGGATACATGAGTCATATACGACAAATTGTCAAGAATTGTTTCATTTAGTAGTTGAGTACGCTTCAGTTATCATCTTGATAACTCCACCAAATTAAAAAAAAAACACTCACAGAAACACCGATCAGTTGATGCACAATCAATTTAGGCATATGTTCGATGCAAACATTATCAACCTCGATCGACCTGCAAATTGTATTTACCAAATCTTTTACTCATGTTCATATAAAGCTTTGATTCACTCAATTAATTTGATGTTCTCCGGTTTGGAGGAGCTTTTTGGATTTCTGAGATTGTAAGCGTCTTCAAGAATCAGATATGGTATTGCTTTTTGATCTTTTAATTTGTTTATTTAGCAGATTTGGGAGTATATTGATCGTGTATGATCTTTTCGATCGAATTGATCTTTTCAATCAATCCAGGCATATATAATTTGATCTTATCGATCGTGTTTGATCTTTCTAACACAATATTGTTTTGTCCTTCTTTTGATTATATGATCAAACGATACTGATTTTAACAGAAAAAAAATTACGACTCCGTATATTTTGAGATAGTGTACAGGAGTTAACACCATAGATGATAATATAAAAATAACTCTAATAAAATCGTAATCCCTCATCTGAAAAGGTGATAATTGTAAATAATTTTACTAAAAGGTACTCCACATTATTTCTGTAAATAGATTAAGTTAGTTACAAAATAAATACTATACTCCCCCTATTTTTTCATTAGTCATCTATTATTTTCTTTTTTTGTGAGAGAAATTAAGTGGTAACTATTGAGAAAGATTGAAGATATGTATGTATAAATAGTAGTAATAAATTAGCAGATTGATGATGGCTTACAGATTCAGTTACTGTCTCCGAAGTTTCCTTGTCCTTTCGAGTCAATGAATAAATTGCAGCAAACACACCGACCCTGAGAAGTCCAATGACGTTCAAAAGAGAGAGAATGAGATTCAATGGTGAATTTTTTTGACGGTTTAAATGAGGTAAGAATGTAGCAAATTACTCTAAGAAAAGTGTACAATACTATGACTTAGTAAATGAGTTATTTTCAAACCTCCTCCTCTTGGTTCTTTTTTCCATTGTTGTCTTCCTTATCTGCAACAAACGTTGATATATTAGTATAATTTTTGATAAGTAGATTTATGTGTGTTTGAGATAATTTTGAGATTACCGTGCATCAGTATAATAATGTTTCAACTGCCAGAAATCATTCTCAAATGCTTCTTGGTCCTCCATCTTCACGCACCACACAATAACATGCTCATATATATCCCCTGAAAATAATATTATGAAATGGAGATGTTAAGTTCACTGGATAAACTGAAATGAGGAAGAATTTTGTGAGTGACGTAGTCAAGAGATGCCTTTGGTTCTGTTCGATTGAAGTCATCAAACAGAAGTTGCCTCCCTCGAAAAGAACGTTGATGTAGCTCATAATATGGCCTGAGTATATGAATCTGTCATTCAAACAGGGTGATTGAATTGTTGTCTCTTGAAGTATGACTGAAGTAAATGTCACCTTGAATGATGATATATAACAATTTGCAAAGATGGTGAAGAATGTAGCAGAATTCGAATGGAAATTGATCATGGTTCAGAAATGCAATTTAAGCAATCAAGTCAATTTAATGAAGAACCTAGGAAATGCAAAGTATTAGTGGAAAGAGCAAGGAATAGAATCGAAGAGATGCCATGTTATTTACAAAACCTTGATGCAATAAAAGTATTAATTTGGTGTTGAACTTTTTTTTTTGAGATGTATTAAATATGTGGAATAGATTTGAATTGATTTGTATAGTTACGAAGCCTTGATGCAATAAAAGTATTAATTTGGTGTTGAACTTTTTTTTTTGAAATGCATTAAATATGTGGAATAGATTTGAATTAATTTGTTGTGATATAAGGGCAGTAAAGAAGAAGTAGAAAAAAATAGTCCTATTCTCAAATGGGGAGTGAAGGAGGGTGCCACATAGTTGTTTATGGACTCTGAATTTATATAAAGAAGATTAGTGTGATACCCGTGAAAAATTACACGGATTGTCCACTTATATTTATATAGAAAATGGGATGAATGAAAGATTTATTTTAGATTATTCGTTAAGAATTCGAAGGTTAGTTTATGTATTAATAGGTGAACGAAAATACGAACAATGTAGAGCACGTTGAAATGTTTGTATAAGTAGTCAATTATACGTAGGTGAAATGTTTTTATCCACCGATGGAAAAAATTATACTGAAGGAGATATTGTACAAATAATAAGCTTTCGTATGTTTTCCAATGTCAAATACTCCATCCGGGATGCTATGATCTTGCACTTTCTTTTTCTTGTTGAGAGTAACATTTAGTGACTCATTAAAGAAAGACGACGGTATATAAATGTGAGGGCAGATTTTAATACGTACTGGTAGCCTAAAAAGGACATTTTTCGGGTTGAGAGTAACATTTAGTGACTCATTAAAGAAAGACGACGATATATAAATGTAAGGGCAGATTTTATTATGTACTGATAGCCTAGAAATGACAAAGGGAAGAAGATCAAACTCCATCCAGCTAGCATAAATAAAGAACATCACATGAGTTCGGAGGTAGTACGTTGGTTTTAACACCACTGTATCCTTGTTCACTTTTTTTTGGATCGCTGATATCTACAATTTGGTCGGTCCATATGGGTTTTAACCGAAGTAGCCACGATTTCAAAGTGCAGAATCCGAATTGATTGTCTAACCCAAAAAGAGGGTTAATAAAATATGCGGGCTGAAAAAACCCAATTTACATCGTGGGCTAAATTGATTGAGTAATTAACTATTTTATGTGGGCTGACCCAACATAATAATCCAAACAACTTTGTATGGCCGAACAATTATCTGCTTGGGCTTAACAACTCCGGCCCAAAGTTTAGCAAACCGCAACCCAAACATTTGGATTTAGTTTTTTATTAACAATCCTTATGAGTAAGGTTCAGTAGACGTAAATCTCGACAATGAAGAATGAATTGTAAAAGACTAACTTCGGTTTGTTAAACTGATGATCTTTGTAAATACATATTAACGCATCATTAAACAATTTGGAATTGGCATTTAAAATGTACAATACAAATAGCAACATGTGTTCTTTGGTGTTTGGTTTGGTTTGATTTGTAAAATGATTTGATTAGTGTATAACATTAATTATAAGAAATAACTAGTCGCCATGCTCGTGCACCGCACGAGAGTACACAAATTTTGTGTTGATTTCATGTGTTTTTAACTGTATCTACTTCCACAGACTGTCGTAAATCGTGAATAGGGCACAAGTTAGAAAGGTTGAACAATCCAAGCTCCTGAAATACATATGGCATGTATGTGTAAAGAACGACAAAGTTTTAAAAGGTGCACTTAAAGTGGAAAACATACAGCAAATAATGCGCTTAATAAATAATAAGTTTTTTTTTCTAAACTACTATTGTAGTACGTAATCTTCTTGAATTATGGCTTTGTTCTTCCTTTGTTTTTCTGTTGTGGCTTTATTTGAGATTTTCAACTCTTGGCCCTTTTTTTCCATTGTTTCTTTTGTTACGGCTGCTTTTCTCACCACCACTTCAGATTGATAACACATTTTGGGTGTGTTAGTTTTGTGTTTAAAATATAAGCAACATATTGCTTATAGTTGATGTACGTAATAATAGTTCACTTACCCCTTGTCTACATACCTTTCTCTTCTCATTTAATTTTTAACCGGGGTGTTCACTGCAGCCCGCAGGCTCTAATTCTGTAGGGTATTTTTCTAAGTTGTCTTCTTTTGGTTGCTCCTGTCAAAACATTATCCTCGTTAGTATATATGACATATTTGATAAATAGAATTCGTTGTTGTTGGGTCAGAATTTTTGTTGTTACTTTTGGATTTTCGTCCTTCCTTTCCACTATGGTTGGAGTTGGAGGGTCCTTTGACGTCGTTAATGCCGTTTGGCACTTTAGTTCCCGTTTGGCATTGTATTTGGTAATCCCAATCTTGACTTTCATGGTGTATTCTCTCCCGACACATTGTTGGAGTATGTTAAACACTTTCTCCTTTCCTCAGTCCTGATTTTTTCTCTTGTTAGGACAATACGTTAAATATTTGTTTGTGTAGTTGGTTTGGTATTTTTGCATACCTTTTCATATAGAGTTAGTAATGCTTCGATTGGTTTGCCGATGATCTTTTCAGCTTCCCTCCCAAAGACTATCAAACTTGTGTAAGATGTTTCGTCCGCTATTGTAGTGATTAATTTGTACCTGTGTTGTGGGTATTAACATATTTCTGGGTTGGTTTTTATTTCTGAGTTTTTTCTTACCTTTGTTTGAGGTAGGGTATTGATTCGTTACATTGGCGACACTTTCCATCCTCATCGATTCCAGCTGGGCATGATGTGCAAGATTGATATCGTCAGTCAACATTTGTTTTTACTTCTGTTATCGTTCCGTGGGGTTTGAAAATATCGTTCTGTTCCAATTAGGGGTGTTCAAAAAGTGACCCGGACCGGCAAACCCGACCGAACCGGACCGTACGGTCCGGTCCGGTCCGGACCGACTACATACCGGTCCGGTCCCCGGTTCTCCAAAAACTTGGATGCCGGTCCCCGGTCCGGTCCGGTCCACACATAAAAAAATTAATCAAATTTAGTGTATTTTGTCGGTCCGGTCCGGTCCGGTCCGGTCTTAAGAGGGTCCGGTCCGGTCCGGTCCGGGTTTTTTTTAACCGGTCCGGTCCGCGGGTTTAGATTTTATGGGTTTCCGGTCCGCGGGTCAAGCCGGTCCGGTCCGGTCCGGTCCGGGTTTGGCCCGGTGAACGCCCCTAGTTCCAATAGTTTCATTTAATCGACAACGTTTCTAGTACTTCATATCAATAAGCACACAATGTAGGTTGACATTACCTGATCTGTGACATCTATTTGTAGAAGCTCTGCAAGTGTTGAAGTGAGAATTTCTTCTGCCACGCTAGCATCGAGGATCCTTATTTGGACGGGTTCTTGGTCCCTACAGGTTAGAATGACGCCGCAAATAATAATATGTGGTTATTCTAGTATGCGTAAGATTGACTACATGTTCAGTGTTGTAGACACCCGCATTTTGACTGCCAGGTGTCTATGGTAGTTTCCCAAAAAACACCCGATGATGATCGGACGCTAACGTGTTTCTACGCGCTCGGATATGGGCTCAAAACCATTAGTTACTGGCTAATGCACTTACGGAGTACAAATCTCACAAAACTGACCTCAAATTCAGGCCCAGTGGACCGTTCCGAGTCAAACAAGACTAATTTGGGCCAAAATCGACACCAGAAATAAAACCGACTTTTTGGCGATTGGATCAATCCCGATCAAAGTCGTTTCCGAGACATACAAAACAGCCTTTTCAAACATCAAAAAGCTAGTCCAAATACAAAAGCCCATCAAACATCCAAAGCCACGGTCCAAAACAATGGACCTGCGCGACCCAGCTGGGCCACTTGATCGAGTGCCCCACCCACTCAATCGAGTGGGCCTATTTCAAGCCCGACGGCTGACGCACTGGGCCACTCGACCGAGTCAGTCACTTACTCGGTCGAGTAACCCTAGCCGAGTGCCTAGGCTTTGCCTATATAAACACCCCATGCAACATCAATCACAACAACTTTTTTGCCCTAATCGAACCCTGGCCTAAACTTTTTCACACAATAATTCTACCCTAATCAACACACCTTCAACAACCTTGCAAACCCTAAACCTAGCTTTAGGAATCGAATCCCTACCACCACAACTCAATTTACATACTCGAACTCCCGTGCAAGCCGTCATTACGAGTTCATACCGAGCATAAGAAACATGTAGGTTGAGGGTGCCAATTCCCGTTCTTCCCGTTCTTCTCTTCCTCTCGTCTTTTTTTTTCTCTTCTTTTTTTGTTTTTTTATCTAATTATCGCATTTGTAATATCGCTAGTACTATAAAACATTAAAATACTCGCGAATTTGTGTCGAGTGTGAGTGATGGTGGGATAAGAAAACCCGAATATACAAGTGTACTGCACACAGCGTTGCCGGTCGCTTATCCCATCACCCCGATCGCTTGATTATTGAAACGGGTCAACCTAAACAATAATTCGTTTATTTCCGTTTGCATCGCATATTCCCATCGATTTTCCAAAACAAGCATTCTATTTTAATAAGGGTCGAAACCCGTTGACGCGGATCCGACATCACGATCTCTAGGGATTTATTTCGATGTCGGAAAAGCCGAGGGAATCAAGTCTTTCTATTCAAGCAAAGTGTCGATCCGTTAGAGTCGACACCAATTCCATAATTGGATGTCGAATCTAACGATCTAGTCAATTTAATTAACTAATGTGATTTTTTCGTTGATACTAAAATAATAGTCATACGATTCATTAGAATCACGACATTATTAAACGCGGAGAAAATCTATTCGTATCGCGATAGTTAATTCAAACGACTTAAAACAATTTTCTCTTATTTTCACTCTACTATCCCATATCGATTCAATAATCGAATATGAGATACAACGAGTATGCAATTTCAGAATTGAGTATAAATTCCACAATATTTATGCCCAATTCATCAAATCGTCAAAATCAAAAGCAATTTCGAAATCGACAACAAAATTGCAAACGAACCTGGTTTGTACAGGTGCCACTCGACCGAGTGCCTACGCCACTCGATCGAGTGACATCACAAAAACCGAAACAGAATGTCTTTACGACCTCTACTCGGTCGAGTCTCGCAATGACTCGGTCGAGTGGCAAGGTACTCGGTCGAGTTGGTCAATAACTCGGTCGAGTAGGGTCGCGAAATCCGGACAGAACCTTTTTCAGAGGTCCACTCGGTCGAGTCCCACAATGACTCGGTCGAGTGGCCCTTTATCACGTCAAACCGTGAGTCCTACAATAGCATTCGGGTCTCGTTAACCGTTTCTTGTGACTTAGGTCAACACGTGCCTAATTAATCACGTGAAACATCTTTTTCAAAAGTCAAAACCATGCATTAACTCACTTGCATCATTCAACACAATTCAATATTTGCACAAACCGTTAATATCGTTATACCGTTGCTAACCGTTTGTTGTTTCTTTTGTCAATTTTGGTTGTTTATTTTATTGTACTAAAATGAACCCGCATGCTAAAATTCAACTTTGACGTTAGAATTAATTGCATTAAATCGACATAGAAACCCTTTCAATTCTTTCACATGTTTAGGGAAAATAATCTTTGCATATCATTTTCCCGTTCAACTAACACGCGTATTCAAAAGTCATTCGATATCTTAGTAGAGGCCGCTAGTGCGGGCGGGGTTGGGTGTCCTTCGTGGGCTTCCCAACACGTACCCTCACCCCTTACTCAGAACCTCAGTTTCCGGATGCCCGAAACCGTTGGCGCACGAGAGTCATTCAATACACGATATCCGATAATGTCGGTATCGGTATCAAATGCTAAGGGACGAACCCAATAAACTCTGACATCGGAAATGGGCCGTATTTTGTACACGGCCCACTACGACATAGAGTGGGTTCGAACGGGCCCGAACTCCCACAAAGTTCGGTGGCGACTCCACTTCGATTTAAAATTTCCATTCGATCCGTTTCATATGGAGATTCATTCGCCTCCCCAAACCCGCGCGTGGCCGCGTCGGGGTGGACCTATGTCATGTCCACAATTTGGCGACTCCGCTGGGGATTAACTGATGCGTGACTTACCATCGGCATCCTCAGGGTGAGACTCGAATAGAAATCGTTTGACTAGTACAATACGCGTTTTAGTTTTACGGTTCATGCATAACCCATATTTTCCCGGGCCGGTACTGGTGACCGACGTCCCACTATACCATTGATGTACTCCAATATGGATATGTCAAAAGGTGTCCATAGTCGATTCGAGTGGGTTTCGCGGCATGTTCTAAGCTCAACTCGACTTAGAGAGTCCGTCCCGATCAACGTCTAGACTATGTACACTGGTATAGACCCTCTTAGACCAACCGAGACTTAGTGTAAAGCATACATGCTGTCGTTATAATGCTTGTGTGACTACATGCTACTTGGTTTCCGTGTCGTTTTCAAAAACCGTCAACTCTTTTCAAAGATACATCTTTTTCAAGGTATTCAATTTTCAAAACCCGGGTCGCATGCCGAATTTAGGACTTATGATTTTACTCAAAATAGCCTATTTTCTAGACGGTATGCTGCCCAATTCAAAACTCGAAAACATTTTCGAACTTTCAAAACCCGTGGCCCAATACTTTCTTCGTTTTTTCGAAAATTGGGCCCTCCACCGAGTTTTCTCGGATCTTCAAAAACAATCCATTTTCAAAACCTTCCTCTTCTTAGGACTTCCCGTATTTAGCAGTGTCGGGTCATGTCGTAAGTTGTCAAGGTCTTTAGCGTCGAAACTCTGTCGATCTTACATCACGGGTTTCTTCCCCATCCCAGTCCGCCGTATTAGACTAAGGCAAGGCCCACCTACGTAGGACAAACCCCTACAAAGGAGGGCCCGTTTACACGATCGAGTCAAAAGTCTGGGGATGTCTCACGTGAACCTTCCTTCGAACAGGACTAGGCCCACTCTCCGAATCCTAAGGAAGGCTCACACTTCACAAGTCACCCGTCTAGGTGTCTTTTCTCGAGTCATTTCCCTTTTCAGTCTTGTTCGGTATGTACTTTCTATTCCGAGATTCGGGCTAGTTTCTGATTACGCGGTGTTCTTACAGACAGGCCACCCGAAACCAGATATCAACGCAAGATGGACGCATTAAAGGATGCCCTACAGAAGATCGAGACTCAACTGACCTCCATCCAGGCTAGCCAAGCAACGTTAGACACCCGTTTGAGCGCCGTAGAAAAGACGGCCCCTGTTGACGGGTCAGAGACCACTGGGCCCATAGCTGAACTTATCAGCGTTGTTCGCAAGCTCGAAGAAAAAGTTCACCTGTCGACGAACAACTCGATCCACACCGAAAATGCTCGTTCCTATTCACCTTTGAATGACGAGTTGCCTGCTAACCTCAACCTTACGGGAATTTCGATGTTTGAGGGTACTGAAGACCCGGTCCATCATATCCGGGCTTTCAAAGACTTTATGGCGGTCAAGGGGGTAATGTCCGCCATGTTCAAGCACTTATTTCCTTCCTCTCTCGAGAAGCAGCCTAAGGCCTGGTTCTATAGGCTTGACCCGAAGAAGTATAAGACTTGGGATGATGTGGCGACCGAATTTGCTCGGAATTACGCCGACAATACTGAAATCCAGACTACAATGCGTACTCTAGAGGTGATGGCCCAAAAGCCCAAAGAAGGGTTCACAAAATATTTGCAAAGATGGCGGGCCGAGAGTGTGAAGCTGGTCGACAAGCCCAGTGAGAAGGTCCTAGTGGAGGCTTTTGTCAAGAACCTCCTTCCATCCTACTGGGTCCATCTCCGGTATGCTATCATCCCTAACTTCGTCGCCCTCACTGAAATGGGCACAAGAATAGAGGACGACCTAAGGTTAGAGAGCCTGACTAAGGCCTCTACCAAGGGCTATCAAGGGGCAAGTTCATCTACAAGCAAGCCCACACCCGCAGCTGCAACTCGCAACATCTTTGATGAGGTAAACCTGCTTGACACCTCATCCAAAAAGAATACACCAAATCGGGTATTCACAGATACAAGGACTACCTATACTTATGCCTTACAAAGGCTATCTTCGAAGGGTCTGATCCAACCAATAGGCCCGATGCCCGAGCTTCCAGTGGAGAAGAGGCCCAAAAGTTATAACGCCCAAGCCTACTGCCAATACCATCGTGGTAATGGGCATGATACTAAAATGCGCTGGAAACTGAAGCATCTAATCCAGGACCTGATCAAGAGCGGGAAGATCCCGTTTCCCGAAGACAAGCCGAGCAATAAAGAAAACCCGTTCAGTGCCCACGCAATATTCATCGGTGAGGTAATTGACTGTTCTCACCTCATCTCCCCCTATATCCCAATAATTAACGGGATATGGTTCGATGACGAGGATGATGTATACTTAACCAAAGGGGAAGCTGTCTCCATCACCCTTGAAGAGGTCCGAAATGCTAAGTCCAAAGCCTTAGCCACTCACCACCTCGCCGCAGCTGGGCGTTCTATTCCTACATCCGTCACTGAACCTACCAGGATGGAATCTACCCTCAAAGAATCAAGCACTGACACGGCTCTGGTCCAGCAACTAAAGAGGGTTCGAGCTGACTTAACCATATGACAATTACTAGTTAGCTCACAAACTCATCAGGAAGCACTGACTAAGGCTCTCGATGAAATCAAGGTCGACTCACAGGTTACCCCTTCTAAAATGGTAGACACTATTATGCCTTATCTCAAAGGCAAGTCCAAGGAAGAAGGCACACTCATCACCTTCTCCGAGTCTGATCTGCCAGCGTTCGGGCCCAATCATAATCTGGCCCTATACATTACGGTCATTTGCCGAGGGAAGTACCTCCCAAAGACCCTTATCGACGATGGGTCCGCTGTGAATGTCCTACCTCTAAGGACCGTTAAAGCTCTCGGCATCACCGATGCCGACTACCTCCCTACAGCACAGACTATCCAAGCTTTCGACGGAAGCCCAAAACCGGTGGCCGGGGCCGTTAAGTTAACAATAATAACGGGCCCAATCGAGAAAGAGTTGGAGTTCCAGGTGATTGATGTCACCTCGTCCTTTAACTTACTATTAGGAAGGCCTTGGATCCACGCAGTCAAGGCCGTATCCTCCACTCTCCACCGAAAAGTCAAGATGCCACTTCGGAACGACATCATCACGCTAGAGGCTACTCCAATTACCGTAGCAAGCTGCAATGCTACGGGCCGGGCCGACCCACGAGGATTTGATTTCGTGGGCATGATCGAAGAAGAGTATCTCTTTAGGCCTTACTTCACAACTAGCATCGACACGATGCTACAAAACTTGGGATACTTACCAGGGGCTACCTCACGGCCATATCTTCCATCTGGGAAGATTATCGAGGTCCTAAATGATGGCGAATCACAATTCGGGCTTGGGTATGCTATAACCCCCGAAAACGTAGTCTGGGTCGGGATCCACAAGGCCACCAACATTCTCAAGGGTACCAACATTCTCAAGGGACGCACAGTCGACAGAAGTTGCGGCGCGTTGGTAAAATTTAGCGCCAAAGAAGTTTGCGGTGGCATACGACGGAATGGGCGTCACAAATTATGTGAATGTGGCGGACATTCCGACGCATCGTATGTCAAAAGCCGACGCGTTTAAGAGCCTCAAGTTCAGAAGTTCGACAAAATTTGCGTCGGGATATGTGAGGGATAGGCCGACGCATAGACTTAAAAAAATCGAAATTTTAACCCAGCATTTAGTCATTTACCCGACCCCCAACTTCATTCTATCATTCTACCCCAACTTCACCCCAAATCCCTAATTTTAACCCTAACCCCCAATTTCAAAACCCAACCTCCACCCACCACCTGTCGCCGACGACGTCACCGGCGTTCGTCCCAACCTCCGCTCGCGCTCCCCTTTGTTCTCTTTCGTCCTCCTACCGGCGCGCCGTTCCGGTGACCTTCGTCCTCCTGCTTCTTCGTCCTCTTGCCGGTGCTCCGGCGACATTTTCTGTCGTTTTCCGGCGTCTTCCGGCCTGCTAATGTATGTACTACTGTTTTAGTATTGTCATTGTTACTGAAAATGATTTAGGGTTAATTAGTTTTATTATTTTTGGGTTAATTTTTGAGTTGAATGATTATTATTGAGTTGTTATTGTGATGTTATTGTGTTAATGTAGGCTTGATTGAATGAATGAATGAATGGGCAATGTCAACATCAGCGGATGAACATTAGTGTAGCACTAGATTGATGTACAGTTGTAAATAGGATGCTATGACTTTTATTTGTGGTGAGGACGACTTTTGCTATGAACATAGACTATGAAGTTGGTAGGATACATAGCTTCGTGAAATCCAGCACAGCCTCGTGGCCGGGTAAACACAATTCGATAGTACTCGTAGTTATCACCCTGTCTTTTCTGCAACGATTTTGCTTTAGTTGAGGGTTTACTTTTGAACAATGCGAGGTGCACCCACCCAATGAGGACATGAGAACCCCTAAGTGTCATACAATCATTAGTCATTACTTTTGCATACTTCTTCTTTGGAATTTACAAAGGGCTAACAGGAGAAAAAGCTTTACAAATTTATAGCAGTGTAAGTCATTGACCTCGGTTGACTGATTACATTCTGTCTTTTCATTGTATGTGATTATTATTGAGTTATTAATTAGTGTGTTACAAATTGAAAATGTGGGCTTGATTGGGGAAATTGAAATATTGAATGATTTAGGGTTTAGTTTAATTTTGAGGGAAATTGAATCAGCCTGTCTAAATAATTTGAATTAGGGAGGAAGAATTGGCAACCAATTTGATTATTGATGTACATACATAGATATACACAAATATACAATGTAGAATAAATTTATAATCTGTAGTAGAATAATACAATGTAGAATATATTTACTACTAATAATACTACTTAAATACTACTAATCTACTACGGAGTATTACTACTAATAATACTACTACTCTACTACTACCACTACTACTACAACTACAAATCCACTACTACTAACAAAATAAATCATTCACTACTAATCTACTACTACTTAACTACTACTAATAATATTACTAATCTACTATTACTACTACTAATACTACTAATAATACTACTAATCTACTACTAATAATACTACTAATACTACTTAAATACTACTAATCTACTATTACTACTAATTTACTACTACCACTACTACTACCACCACTACTCATTCACTACTACTACTACTTAACTACTAATAATATTACTAATCTACTATTACTACTACTAATAATACTATTAATCTACTATTACTACTAATCTACTACTACCACTACTACTCATTCACTACTACTACTACTTAACTACTACTAATAATATTACTAATCTACTATTACTACTACTAATACTACTAATAATACTACTAATCTACTACTAATAATACTACTATTACTACTACTAATACTACTAATAATACTACTAATCTACTACTAATAATACTACTATTACTACTACTACTACTAATACTACTTAAATACTACTAATCTACTATTACTACTACTAATACTACTTAAATACTACTAATCTACTATTACTACTACTAATACTACTTAAATACTACTAATCTACTATTACTACTACTAATCTACTACCACTAATCAATATGCAATGCGTACTTGTTAGAGGAGACGTCAAACTTCTGCTCCTTTTACTTTGAGGATCATATCGACACTAAAACCAAGGATCTTGATGTTGCTACGTCTAAAAATCAAGAAAGTAATAAGAATCTAGAACCTTTTCAGAATGATCTAGGCAGTACCACAGGTAAATGCAAGGATAGATGGCTAACTGAGATTGAGTACAATCAAGCGCACACCTACGTTCTTAGAAACTGTGGCGATATCATCAAGCCGTACGAGGAGTAAGCGATTGCTAGTCCCTCACGTTCTTGAAATTCTATTTCTAAAGAATAATGCTATATTACTAAAACTTGTTCCTAATTTAGTAAATTCGAGGCGCACATCATGAAGGAACATGCAGAAGTACTCACAAGTGACGCCGTATGGAGCAAATATGAGTCCTTGTTCTGCGTTTGGCTACGGGAACAAGTACGGTGAATTTTCTTTTTCCTGTACCAAAATATCGAATTTTCTTCCATTAATATTCTGTTGTATTAATTTGTTCTATTAATATGTAAGCCTGAAGCGTTGATAGATCCCCTCGTCAAAACTCTAGTGACTGGCCCTTCCTCACGAGTGAGGACTTGGAAGCGATATTCAGTTAATGGGTACAAGTTTCGAGCTTTCAAGGAGATCGTCGACGTTCAGAAGACAACAATAAGTAATGGCGTCTGCGTGAGTTCAACTGATGAGTCTGATTATTATGGGACCCTAGATGAGGTGATAGAGCTGAACTACTTTGACAGCCAGACTTGTTGTAAGGCCATATTATTCAAATGTGATTGGATTGACAACTCCGCAGCTGCCGTCAATGTTCATAAGTTATACAAACTAGTGGATGTGGATCGGTCAAAAAAATTGCGAGGTCACAATCCTTTTGTGCTTGCATACCAAGTTGATCAAGTATGCTACGCCCCTTACCCAAATGGAAAAAAGGGTAGCAGTAGGTCGGCGGTGTTTAAAATCAAAGCGAGGTCAATGGTCGACGCTCCAATCAATGACCAAATTGTGTACCAGGAAGACGTAGCTACTACTAGTCAGCCAATCTCATCTTGCGTTGTGATTGAAGACGCTAATGTCGGTGGAGAAGAAGCAGGAGTGAATGTTGATGTGGACGATGAGGACTCGGAATTTGAGGATTGGATTGCCCCTGAAGGAGATGTCGAGGAAGAGGTTTTCGCTGAAGAACCGGGTTGTGAAGAGGTTGATATTGACTCAGATGACGACGATGATGATGATGAAGAGGGCTTCATTGAGGAAGACACAAATGGAGAAGATGATACTGATGATGATTAGTTACGTAGCACATTTTGTTTTCTTTGTAGTTTCAAACAATTTATGTAATCATGGAATTATTTAATTTAATTTTAATGTACGGTTCCAGGTTACGAACAATTTATACCACTCATTCCTTTGTTTCTCGTAGAACACTTGTAATGGCAGGTAACCAGGAACATGTAGAGGAGATTATCGAAGAGATGGAGGTGGAAAATGAACATGATGGAAACGCAGGTGTAGGTGGGAACGTAGGTGTAGGTGGGAACGCAGGCGGAGTGCAGAGGACATACTTGTCTCGGCTTCCCGGTGGTGTATGGTAAGTGATTTTGGCAACTGAATTATAGTATCCTACTTTAAGATCTAGAATTGCTTAAATGTGACATTGTTAATATAGGTGGGATCATAAGTCGATTTCAAGCGCCTTACGCGATTCAGTTGTTGGCCCCTACATGGCCGCCACCGGCACCTTCCGGAGTTGGACTGAGGCACCCCAGCGAGACAGGGACGCTATGTACGCGCACTTTGAGTTAAAGTGTAAATCCAACTCCCAAATCCACAGTTTTTACTATTTACTTTGTAATTTCTAACTACATGATTTCTCTGTGTCAGGGCAAAGTCATGATTGACGCCGGGTATGATCTACGGACTCAGTACGAGAAGAGAATCAAGAAACGCGTTAGCGATATCTTCTACAATGCCTTGAAATCTACTAACAGGCCGCTGTGGATACCGGTGAGTAAGTGGACGAAGTTACAAAGGAGGAGAAGTGATCCGGAATTCAAGAAGAAGTCCGAAGTGAAGAAAGCGAACCGGCGATGCGGAGATAAGGACGGTGTCGCGAAACCGACGAGCTGCCTCGGGAGTAAGAGCGCAGTTGCCCATTACAGAGAGATGGTATGTCTTTTCAAGTTAAATTATTATTAAATGATCATTTGTTTCGAATAAATTAATCCACTCAACTAAAGGAATTTTGCATGTTCTAATTAAGGGGCCGGACGCTACCCCAATCCAGGTGTTGGAAAAGACAAAGAAGACGAAGAAGGGAACCTGGATTGAACCGAGGGCGGGGGTGGTGCATGTGAGTCATCTTACCATATAATCGTATTAGCACGTTATGGTTGTTATCTAAGTACATTTCTGAGCTTTGTTGTTTCCCTAATAATATATTTTCTTATTCTAGGACAATTATGACAAAGCAAAGGAGGAGGCGTTGGCGGCAAATCCAGAGGAAATTGATGAGGCTGAGCTGTACCACAAGGCCACAGGCGGGTACGACGCGAAGAAACGAGTTTACGGAATAGGCAGCCTAGCTAGGGAGCTGTTCCGCCCATGCACCGGCAAGAGCAGTGCCGCCGTCGAGGAGGACCCGTACATGCCTACTCTCGCCACACAGCAACGTGTGAAGACCGACAACCTGACCAAGAAGCTGGAGACATTAGCGGAACGTCAGCAGCTGGCGGACAAGAAAATTGAGGATCAGCAGAAGACGATAGAGCTGCTGCAGGAGAGGTTGGCCATGTCAGAGGAAGGCTGTAACATGGGACATCGTTCACAGCGTCGGGACGACAATGCTGATGACGGTCATGGTTTCGGCTCTAGAACTATTGAGCCATTGTCTTAGGTAGATTTCTGTTGTCATGACAATCTTAACTCTCTACTCATCCAACTACTAAATCAAACAAACTGCTATCTTATTGTAATGTAATCTAACTACCTACTAATCCAACTTCTAAAACAACCTACTCTCTTCTTGTAATATAATTTTATTTTCTCTGAAAATCACGTTTATCTTCTACGGGAAGCGGAAATGGAATGCGGAGTATGATGTACGTTGTCTTGCACGAGATGTGCTTTTGTAATGCTGCTGGTTTGTTTGTATGAGTTTGTAATGCGACGTTGATGTGTTTCTTTGAGCGTATTTGGGGAAGTAGTAGAAGGGGAAATTGATGAAAAAAAACAGACCCGTATGTGGCGGACATTCCGTCGCAAATCCCGACACATAAGTTCTGTATGCGTTGACCCTTTCGACATAAAAACCGTCGTAAAACTCAGCCATGCGACGGAATTACCGACGCATAGCAAGTTTGATTTAAGGTTTGACCGCCAACTTGGGCGTCGGGTCATCCCACGCACATTTCGACGCAAAATTGTACGCGTCGGACTCGGCGCCACATACGGGGCCATTTGCGACGAATATTCCCGGGGGACTCCTTTCGTCGGCCTGTCCGACGCAAACATCAATTTGCGTCGGGTTTTTGAGTATTTGCGGCGGATTAGTTCGACGCAATCCGACCTGTTTTTTTGTAGTGTTTACTCATCTTCTTTATGATAGCCATGTTGTTATGAAGTACTTTTATGAGGCTTTTGAGCCATTGATGAAGATGCTCCATGGATGACTATATAAAGAGGTGAAGTTCACCATTATCATCATCACATTCATCATCCAACACATCAATCATCACTTGTAATTCTCAAAAACACATATAGTTTCTATCACATTTTCTAGTTTATTTTGCAAGTAGTTCATTTGTAAGGAGGGCTAAGTTCTTATTCTTGGAACAAGTAGTTGAAGTCTTTCAAGTTAGTGAATTGTAAGACTCGTTTCTATTTTACATTAATATTAGAATATCAAGTTTAATTTGCATTATTTCTTGGTTTGTTAATTCATCTTCTAGCTTGATCACCTAGTTTTTGTTATTGATAAATCATTGCTAAATAGTTAAATGAATCTTTTGTTTGTTTAACTATATTCGAGTAGCAAATATAATTCACCAATTCGTATGCTTTTCATCGTTGTTGAGTTATAAGGATTAAACTTGTATGAAACAAAGTGATACCACTTGAGTAATCATCCTTCATCTTTGCTAAATTCCATCGTTCTAATCTGCATATTGATATGATTTAGATGCCTGATTTAAATTGACAATATCGTAAGGGTTATTTGAGTATGTTTCTCATATCTTATAACTTTTATTAAGTGGAAATAGAAGTCGATTAAACTTCATAGCAAAGTATTCTAATATAAATTGTAAAGTAAAAGAGTCAATGATCAATTCGTTAAACATGATGGTGGATATTGTTTGGTCCAAGTATTTTTCTCATATTTGTTACATCGTTTATTCATATTAGTTTATTTTATTTTGTTAATTTATTTTATTAGTTTATTAGACTTAGAAACAACACACATAAATCCCCCCATATTGGTTACTAATTTATATAGATTTACACACACTTGTCGTTAAAGTGTAGTTGTCCATCTCAATCTGAATTCGTAAATTTTAAAAAAATTAACTCTCTCAACAGCACATTACTACAACAAACTGACAAAGTGATGAGTATGTATATATATATATACCTTAAGAGCTTTGTTCCGGTCACGGAAACAATTAACCCGACTCTGGATTCGGGTCGTGTAATTGGGATGTTGACAAGTAACAGATCGCCTGATTTCCTTCAACCTCTCCTTTCTCCCTCTCCTATGGTCGAACCTTCCCGGCAGAGTTGGCCCGCTCCCTGCACAATGAACGCACAGGGCCACGGAGGTTGTCCGAGGGAACCCTCTCCGATGCCTAAGTTAGTCCGTGAAATGCCTTGATGAACCTAGATCGTGAGGAACTAGGTGGCGTTTTTAGGAGTAAGAGTCTAGAGAGAGAAAATACAACCCCTTTCTTGTGGGAAATGGAAGGGTATTTATACCTTCCCACAAGAGAGGGAAGTAGGGGGAGAATGGATGGATAAGGAGATGACAAGTGGCGTCTCCTCATCCACTCACTCCCGATTACCTTAGGCGAAATGACGAGAGGGCCCCTGGGGACCTCGACCCTGTCAGCAGGAATGTCCCCAGGGTAGGCGGATTTTGAGCTGTGGGTGCTGGGCTCCAGCAGGCTGCGCTGGCATGCTGGCCCGACGGTCGGCAGTTTTCCTTAGCTTTTATGTTCTTTTACTTTGGCGGCTTGCCAGGGGCTGTCTTTTGGGTTCTATAGGCGATCCTTTGGGGGCCTGCCTTGCAGGCTGTTAGTGTCAGGCTACCGACCCCAATCAATTGGCTCTCGCCAGCTGGGAGGAAAGCAAGGCTTCCCCTCTGCTGGTGACTCTTGCTTGGGGGGAGGTTGACTTGTTTTCTGTCTCTGCTACCGCATTTAATGTTTCGTGCCTTTCCAAGGAATGAAGCACAGTTTGTGTCAGGTATTCAAAGGGTTGAGAGTGTCTTTGTAATGATTACACTTCTCTTCTTGATGGATTTTTGGGAACCGTGAAGAGTTTGTGATTGGTGGTTTTCCCTTCCAGGGTGGTTGGGACGTTATTAATGTTGCGTCTTCACTTGTATAAATCCCAGTTTTCTTCGTCATTTTGCTTGACCCATCCTCAATCTCTCCATTTTCTTTGTTTAATCATGGTTTGGATCAAAAAATTCGTGACTCGTCGTGGAGTTCGCTATGTCACTTTTCTTTTCAGAGGATTCTGGAGGCTCCGGTACGCTCGAGCTGCTCACCGAATCATTCGCCGCAGCCGCCGTTCACGGCCTTATTCTCGTCGGAGTGGTAGGAGAGCCACCATCAGATCGAGCAAGCGTCTTAGGAGATCTTCGCCCCCTGCTGCCCCTAGATTTAGGCGCTGTCTTCAGGGAGGGGGTTGCTTTGATCGGGGGTGCCACGAATGCTTTCCGTGGTTGCACCCTGAACAATTTAACCCTGACTTTTCTGACGAAAATTCCTCCCTGGAGTCAGGCCCCTCTTCTCCTGTAAGGAGAACAGGTTGTCGTACCTGTGACGAGTCCCAGGTTGTTCCCTTCGGCAGGGATTGGGAGGACAGTAGCCGAGACTCCGATGACAGTGAGGGTCTTGGTTGTTTGAGCGACAAAGATGGGGATGGACTCCCTGATGATCCTTTCAAGGACTCCCCAGACTGGGATTGGGGATCGGATTTCGGGAGCCAAGGTAGCCCTGGGGACCACTCTCCAGATTTAGACGACGATTAGGCCTGCTTAGCAGGTGCGGGTGCGTCAGGCCGGAAGTTTTAGGCCTTATGTATTTTCTTTTTCTTGCTCGGCACGATATGTAATTTGCCCTTTTTCCCTTTGAGGCTAATGAACAGGAATATAAGCAACTTTGGCTCTATATATATATATAATTTTTTTTTTGAATGTGGAGATGACGTCGTCAGTCGATTTTCCCTCTGACATTTTAGCTTTTCGAGGCCCTTCTTGGGAAGGAGTGGACAACTTGTGTTCAGTGTGTGACACGTGGGAGGTTGTTGGGGGCGTCTTGTCAGAGAGGTCGCCTCTTGGGCTTCTTGGGCTTTATATAAGCCCTTCTCTTCCTCCATTCTCTCTTTTTACCTTTTCTGAAATTCATAACTCCTCTCACATTCCCAAACCGTCTTCGCTGCTGAGAAATTCTGCGGGGAACAAGACTATCGGCGTTTCTAGGTTAGAAGCTCTTCTTTAAGCCTTTCCCCCTCTTTTCTCTTTCATAGGTAGCATGTCGCGAGTTCGCCCCCTTTCTTTTAATTCTTTGCTTGGGGGAACTGGGGATGGTGACGGCGGTAGGCGTGACCTAGCCTCTTCCTCCGGGGTCGGCCCCCGGGGGGAGGATGATCATTACAGGGGGGAGGGTGTTGAATCACCCGAACCTGCTCCTTTCGATGTAGTCGACTCTGATGACGAGGCCCTGGAGGTGGATCCTTCCAGGACTGCCGGCCCCCTCATCCGTAGGGAGAGGGGGAGGACTTATTTCTTGGATAAGAAGAAGTATCTGATTCCCTTAAAGACTTACCCTGAGGCCAAGAACAGGGACTTGATACTGGAAAGCAATGCTGCTAAAGCAATCGAACAGTTCTATAACTTTGGGGATGGGTATACAGTCGTTATTCCGGGGGAAAAAGACACAGTGTGCTGTCCCCCGGAGGGCTGTGTGGCCGTCTACCACAAGGCCTTAGAATTTGGCCTACGATTCCCCCTTCATCCTTTCCTAGAGGAAACCTTCCAGAGGATGAATGTCGCCATTGCTCAGCTGACAGCTACAGCTATTAGGTCTTTAGTAGCTTACACTTGGACCTGCCTTTTTCATGGCGAGGGGCCTTACATTGACGCCCTTCGCTTCATGGTCGGTCTTCAAATGGTGTCCTCGTCAGGGGGGGATGGCTCCCCTGGTTATTGGTCTCTGCAGAGACAAAAGAAATATGCCCTGGTCTGGCCGGCTTTGAGCAGCCTGAAGGACTGGAAAAATAATTTTCTGTACGTCCATAGCGCGTCAGGGTGGAAGATTCCTAGGCATTTTAGGAATCATGTCCACACCCGTATGGAAACGCGCGAGGAGTACCACCCAGGTGTTGGGGGGAAGGCCCTGGAGGTCAAGTTGAGCGCGAAGGAGGAGATTTTGGTTAAAAATTTTGAAATTGTCGTGGACAAACATGGTTCCTTCGGCCCTGCTTTCTGGCTCCCTCACGCGGAGCTCATAGCGACAGACGAGTACCTGCTCCCCTTGGGCCTGATTCCTGGCCTGGAAGGTAGTTCCAGGGGTTTTTTACTGTCACGTTTTTCCAGAGACTTTATTTCTCCTTGCTTTTTAGCTGACCGCCTTTCCCTTTCTGCAGATTCCATCACTTGGCGCTGGACAAAGAAGCAAGTTAGGAGATTGGGCTTGAGTGAGGAACTTGTCGTTCTCTCGAAGCGTCCTTCTCTCCCTGCGAATTTCAGGAAAGGGAGCAAAAGCCTGATGAAACTCGTAAAGGACTTTGCTGCTGGGCGAAGACTGCCTCTCCCTCCCCGGCTGCCGTCGTCGAAGCCGGCGACCCCTACCCCCAGCACCCATGAGGGGGAGGCTGAGGTTACTTCAGGGGCCACTCCCTCCCCTGGTCAGAAGCAGGATGCTTCTCCAGCTGGGCCCCGAGCTTCTCAGGGAGCGCACCCTGTGAACTCTGAGGGGACCGGGGAGAGTGTCCCTTTGGAGTTGAGGAGGAAGAGGGATAGGGAACCCTCTGGAGCTGATGTGGTGGACTTGGAGGCGGATGCTGTCACCCCTGAGGCGAAGCGTCCTGCCCGCGAGCTTCCGAGTACTCTTTTTACGGAGGAAAATGCGGAGTTCCACTACACTGCCAGTGATAGTGTGGATGTATCAGGTCTGCTTTCCGATTCTGGGGCCGTCTTGGCTGACCGTCTCACAAAGTCTGTGACCTCCACCACTCATCAGGTGCTTCAGTACATCCAGCGTACCTCTAAGGTTTTGCTGGCGTCCGCCGAGCTGGCGGCCCTTAGCCGCCTGAGTGACGAAGAACAGACAGTCACACCAGGGGCTCCTCCTCCTGACCGCTTGGCTATAGTAGAGAGGGATATTACCTTGATAAACAATTTGAAGGATAAGCTGGCAAGGCAGGAGGGTGAGCTAGAGGAGGTAAAGAGTCAGGCTGGTCAGTGGAGACTTCAGGGAGAGAGGGCTGTGAAGGAAATAGCCAAGCTGGAGGCTGATCTGAAGGAGAGCCGTTTGTCAATGGAGCGGGCTAATCTCTCTCTGGCTGAGATGGGGCATTTGAAGGGAAGAGTAGCTGACTTGGAATAGCAGTTGTCCAGAGCTAACTCGACTTTTGAACAGGCCACGGGAGAGTGGAAGAAGGAGAAGGAGACCCTGGCAGAGGAGACAGAGGCTGCGGTGGATGCCAGCTTCGCGAGTGGTGCCAACTCTTCCCTGGAGTTGGTAATGGAGGTGATTGGGGAAATGTTCCCCACCTTTGACGAAGAAACCTTCCGGAATCTCTATTCTGCCAAGAATGAGGCTCGGGCGGCCAGGCCACCTGAGGCAGATGCCGGCCCTCGCCAGGATGCTTCATGATGCTCTTTCTTGTAATAGTCTTACTTTTCTTCGCTGAGCCTATTGTCATGGCCAGCTGTCTGTAATATTTGCTCTTTTTGGATTCTTGCCTTAGCTTATTTTGTAAAGACTTTCTACCCTTCATGGGTTTGGCTATGGAATGCTTTTTTTATTTTTCTTCCTTTCTTTTTAGAGTATGTTTGATCGCGGATCCGGGGGATCTTTCCCCAATTTTCGTTAGTTGTGGATTTCTTGGCCTGCTGTTGGCCTCTGCCCTGATTTCAGGGAGTTTGCCCCCTGTCTGCCCATAGGTAGACAGGGAGGGCTTTCTGCGTTTTTTATACAAGTTTGGGGGAATTGCCCCCAGTCCTTGTTGGTTGTGCGTAGCCCAGCCTGTCCCTGGTTTCTGCTTGGAATCCAGGGGGCTTGCCCCCTGCCTGCCCAGAGGTAGGCAGGGAGGGCTTTCTGCGTTTTTTATACAAGGTTGGGGGAATTGCCCCCAGTCCTTGTTGGTTGTGCGTAGCCCAGCCTGTCCCTGGTTTCTGCTTGGAATCCAGGGGGCTTGCCCCCTGCCTGCCCAGAGGTAGGCAGGGAGGGCTTTCTGCGTTTTTTATACAAGGTTGGGGGAATTGCCCCCAGTCCTTGTTGGTTGTGCGTAGCCCAGCCTGTCCCTGGTTTCTGCTTGGAATCCAGGGGGCTTGCCCCCTGCCTGCCAGAGGTAGGCAGGGAGGGCTTTCTGCGTTTTTTTATACAAGGTTGGGGGAATTGCCCCCAGTCCTTGTTGGTTGTGCGTAGCCCAGCCTGTTCCTGGTTTCTGCTTGGAATCCAGGGGGCTTGCCCCCTGCCTACCCAGAGGTAGGCAGGGAGGGCTTTCTGCGTTTTTTATACAAGGTTGGGGGAATTGCCCCCCGTCCTTGTTGGTTGTGCGTAGCCCAGCCTGTCCCTGGTTTCTGCTTGGAATCCAGGGGGCTTGCCCCCTGCCTGCCCAGAGGTAGGCAGGGAGGGCTTTCTGCGTTTTTTATACAAGGTTGGGGGAATTGCCCCAGTCCTTGTTGGTTGTGTGTAGCCCAACCTGTCCCTGGTTTCTGCTTGGAATCCAGGGGGCTTGCCCCCTGCCTGCCCAGAGGTAGGCAGGGAGGGCTTTCTGCGTTTTTTATACAAGGTTGGGGGAATTGCCCCCAGTCCTTGTTGGTTTCGCGTTTTTTGTTGGGGGGGCCATTTTCCTTGGTTCTGGCAACAGGGGGCCTCCCCCTATTGCCCCCTGCTCGTTTGTGTGTGTGAGCGCGAGTTCGTACAGACAACGAGTATAAATCCTTGGATATTATAGAAAAATATAATATTGGTCGGAGCCGTCGACATTTTTCTTTTTTGATCGTTCTCCGCCAGTACCTTTTCCTACAGATGCGATTTTTAAGGCTTAGTTACACATGATACTTCTTTAGGGTGTCGATATTCCAGTGTGCGTTCAGCTCTTGGCCAGTCAGGTTGGCGATTTTGTACGTTCATGTTCCCAAGATCTGGGTTACTTGATATGGGCCTTCCCAGTTGGCGCTTAGTTTGCCATGCTCCTTAGATTTTCCTACGGCCTGTGTTTTCCTTAAAACCAGGTCGCCTACCTGGAATCTTCTTTCATGCACCCTCTTGTTGTATGCCTTCCTCATCCTTTGCTGGTAGGCTGCTATGTTGATGCCGGCTTCTTCTCTGATTTCATGGATTAGATCAAGAGCTTCGGCCATTGCTTCGTGATTGTCAGCCTGGTTGTATTGTTGGGATCGCAGGGTAGGAATTCGCACTTCGATGGGTAGCAAAGCCTTGGCTCCATATACTAAACCAAATGGTGTCTGGCCTATTGACTCTTTTCGGGTGGTCCTTATTGACCAGAGGATACTTGGTAGCTCGTCTGCCCATCTTCCTTTGAGGTCATCTACCATTTTCCTGAGTCCATTCAAGATTTGTTTGTTTGCGGCCTCAGCTTGTCCGTTGGTCTGGGGGTGACAGATGGCAGAATAAGCGACGGCTATTCCATGCCCCTCCAGCCAGGCTCTTAGGAGGTCATTATCGAATTGCCTCCCATGATCAAATACTAATGTTTTTGGGATGCCAAATCTTGTTATAATGTTCCTCCAAATGACTTTCCTGACCGCCGGCTCAGTGATGTTTGGGACTGCTTCTGCCTCAATCCATTTTGTGAAGTAGTCTATCCCTACGATCAGGAATTTCCGCCCTCCTGTAGCTGTTGTAAAAGGACCCAGTATGTCCATCCCCCACTGGGCGAAAGGAACGGGGGATAGAATCGGTCTGAGCTCCTGGGCCGGGACATGGATTGACGGAGCGAAGAGTTGGCATTTTCTGCACTTCTGGGTTAGGCTTCTGGCATCTGCTAGCATGGTAGGCCAGTAGTAGCCTGCCCTCAGGGCCTTGTGGGCCAATGATCTTCCTCCGATGTGATGTCCACAAATTCCTGAGTGGATGTCCTCTAGGACTTCGGCAGCCTGGTCTGCCCCTAGGCATTTGAGCAGGGGGTAAGTGAAAGATTTCTTATAGAGTTCTTCGTCAATGATTATGAACCAGGCTGCTTTGGCCTGTACTCTCCTTTTTTGTATCGGATCTGATGGCAGGATGCCATGCTCTTTGAACTGGATGAGGGGGGTCATCCAATTTTCCGGTCCTTCCTCGATGGTGCTGATTGCCTGACAGGCGCTGGTGGACTTTTCATGCAGAACATCAACCCACACCGATCTCCTTATGTCTTGTAGGCTGGAGCTGGCCAGTTTCGACAGAGCGTCGGCTCGATTGTTCTGCGATCGAGGTATTTGCTGGATTTCATAGGACTTCAGGCTCGACAATTCTTGCTTTACTTTTTCAAGGTATGTGGCCATGGTCTGATCTCTGGCCTCATACTCTCCGTTAATTTGATTAGCAATGAGCTGAGAGTCAGTAGCTAGTATAACTCGCTCTGCCCCTGCGGCTTTAGCCAGTTTTATCCCTGTGAGTACAGCCTCGTATTCGGCCTCGTTGTTTGATGCCGGGAAGGTGAATCTGAGCGCATGCTCAAAGTCCACTCCCTCAGGGCTGGTTAGTACGACGCCTGCACCTGCACCATTGGCTGTTGAGGATCCGTCAGTGTGTACGATCCACTCTTCGGCGGGGGGCTCCTCTTCCCCTGAATGAGAGCATTCGGCCAGGAAATCAGCCAATGCTTGGGCCTTGATGGCTGTCCTTGGCTGGTATGATATCCCCAGCCCACTTAACTCGATCGCCCATTTCAGCAGTCTTCCTGACTTCTCAAACTTTTCCAACACTCTTTCCAGTGGTTGGTCGGTGAGGACCACAACGGGATGTGCGTCAAAGTAGGGTCTGAGTTTTCTGGCTGCGATGATGACTGCATAGGCGGCCTTTTCTATCAAAGGGTAATTTCTTTCAGCTGTTCCCAGGGCGTGACTCACAAAGTAGATGGGTTGCTGCGAGTTTGCTTTCTCCCTTAGGATGACGGCACTTACCGTTGTGTTGGCGACAACAATGTATAAGTACAGTTTTTCTCCGGCTACTGGTCTTGCCAGGGTAGGGAGTTTCTTCAGGTGTTCCTTCAATTGCTCGAAGGCTTTCTTTTGCTCATCCTCCCATTTGAACTGCTTGTTGCCTTTTAATACTTTGAAGAAGGAGGTGGACTTGTCTGCCGACCTGGCGATAAATCGGGCCAAGGCGGCCATCCTGCCTGTGAGCCGCTGAATGTCCCTGATGGTTTTAGGCTCCGGGAGGTCTAGGACCGCCTGAACTTTCTCGGGGTTGGCGTTTATCCCCCTGGAGCTGACTAAGAAACCCAGGAATTTTCCGGATCGGACCCCGAATGTGCATTTTTTCGGATTCAGTTTCATCTTGTATGACCGCAGGGAAGAGAATGTCTCCTGAAGGTCTGTTAGATGCTCTTTGTCCCCTTTACTCTTGACGATCGCATCGTCGACATAGGCTTCCAAGTTTCTCCCTTTTTGATTTTCAAAGACTTTGTCCACCAACCGCTGATAGGTGGCGCCTGCATTCTTCAGCCCGAATGGCATCATCTTTTACATGTAGGTGCCATGGCTGGTTATGAAGGCGCACCTCACTCTGTCTGGCTGCCAGAGGTACACTTGATGGTACCCTGAAAATGCATCCAGGAAACTTAGCGTGGTGTATACACTAGTGGCATCCACTAGTTGATCTATCCTGGGCAGAGGGTAGCAGTCCTTTGGGCAGGCCTTGTTAAGATTTGTAAAGTCTACGCACATTCTCCATGCTCCTGACGACTTTTTTTACCATCACAACGTTTGCTAACCACTCAGGATAGTCACAGACTTCGATGAAATCTGCCTTTAGGAGTTTGTCTATTTCTTCTTTTATCGCCGCATCCTTTTCTACGGACATGTTCCTTTTCTTCTGCTTCACAGGGCGAGCCTCCGGATTAATGTTCAGCTTGTGAACAATAAAAGCCGGGTCGACCCCTGGCATCTCATCTGCAGAGTAAGCAAATACGTCCCTATTTTCTCTCAGGACTGCAATTAATTCCCTATGGTAGGACTCCTCCAGGTCGGCCCCTATAAGGACCTGCCTTCCTGGTTCTAAATCCACTAGCATGCTTTTCCCCTCAGGCTCTAGGTGGACTGATTCTTGTTGGGCAGTCGGGATCTCACCTTCCCTGCTGGGAGAGCTTTCGGCTTTTCGCTTTCCTTTTCTTTCTGTCTCATGGGCTTGCAGGGCCACGGAGTAACAGTGTCTGGCCGACTCTTGATCCCTGTGGACCTTCCCTTCCATGCCAAAGTGTGTCACATAGGCTATGGTGAGGGCCCTAATTGACACAACAGCTTCTATTTCATCTAGGGTGGCTCGACCTATCAGGGCGTTATACGCAGACTTGGCATCCACCACAACAAATGATGCCCTGACATTTCTGGCCGAGGTCCCCTCCCCAAACGTTACCGGCAGGTCGATAACTCCCATGGGTAGCATGCCTGCCCCATTGAACCCATACAAAGATCCGGGGGCTGGCTTCAGATGTCTTTTTTCTAGATTCATTTTTTCAAAAGCGTCTTTGTATAAGAGATTTGTGTAGGCGCCAGTGTCCACCATACATCTCTTGACAATGTGATTGCTAATTTCAAGGGTTAAGACCAGAGGGTCACTATGCAGGTACACGACTCTCCCTGCATCCTCAGGGGTGATGCTTAGGGTAGTGCCTCTTGGACTCCCTGCCCTCTCGGCGTAGCAAATTTGGTTCCGCAGTTCGCGGATCTGCCTTTTCTGGCTACGTCTGCTGGTCCGCCCTTCTGCATCTCCTGATACTACATGGATGACCATGCGATTTTGGGCTGAGCCTTCAGGTTTGTCCGCCGCCTCTTTCTGGGGTTTGTTCCTTGTTGCATAGTTACTCAGCCAGCCGTTTCTTATTAGTTTCTCTATTTCGTCTTTTAAGTGGCGGCATTCCTCCGTGGTATGGCCTATGCAATCGTGGAACGTGCAGAATTTCTTGGGGTCTCCCTTCGGGCTGCGTGGTTTGTTTGGACGAGTCCATTTTGCTGTTTCCTTTTCTAACTCGAAAATTTCTGCTCTCGGCCTATTGAGGGCTGTATAGCTGTCAAACCTTGGTTGGTAGGCTGTGCGCTCTTTCTTGGGGGTGTCTCCTTCTTCCCTCTGCTTGCCCGGCTCGTTTCTGCTGCGTCCACCCTGCGGTCCCCCTTGCGGTTTTGCTTGGCCCGCAGGGGTGTCCGACAGGTTGTGAAACTCTTCCTGCAGAATAAACCCTTCAGCAATTTTCCTGGCCATGGCCAAGGTTTCTGGCTGGGCCCTGATCATCTGATTCTTCATTTCTCCTGGGAGCAGGGAGATTGTCAGGGCGTAAGCAGCGGTGGAGTCATCGATCTCCCTGACTTGCTGATAGGATAAGTCAAACCTCCTTAGGTACTCCCTTACACTTTCACCCTTTTTCTGCTTTAGGGTCATAAGATCAAAGCGAGTGAGACGTCTCCTTTTGTTCCCTGCATATTGTTCGAGGAAAACCTCGGCCAACTCTATGAAGAAGCTGATCGATCCTTGGCGAAGGTCCCTGAACCACCCTTGTGCGAGCCCTACCAGGGTGGTTGGGAAGATTTTGCACCAGATTGCGTCATCCACATCGTACATGCCCATGTGGCTCTCGAATGCCGCCAGATGGTCCTCTGGATCTGTTGTCCCGTCAAACTTAATGGTGGGCATTTTAATTTTCGGGATGGGGTATTCTTGTACATCAGGATGAAGAGGGGTTTTTGTGGGCCTGCCTACCATTCGTGACCTGCTTTCCCCAGACTGGTTACCGTGAATATCCCATTGTCTACGGATCGGTTTCCTCGTACTGGGGGAGCGGTGCCTTGGTGGCGGTCTGCTTGCTGCTTCGTCCTCTGTCTCAGGGGAGATTTGTCTGGGTCTCTTTCTCTGAGAGTGGCAGAGGTTGTCGTCCTGGTGGTATCTGGATTCAAGCGGTTGCCCCCGGTTGAGCCTAGATTGCAGGCTTTGGGACAAACCTGGGGCTGGCTGTCCCTTGGCTGCCGGCGTTAACCTGGAGAAGACCCCGCCCTGCTTTTCTCCCAGGCGCTTAGATACGGGCTCCTTGTGCCTCATCCGCTCCTGCAATCCCCGGGATAAACCTCTCTGCTCTCCAGACGCGGATTCTGTTGTGTGAATGGAGAATGCCTGCTGTTGGGCAGGTGGCTCTGGGCTGCCTGTTGTGATACGCCTCTGCACCTGCGCGTATACTTGAGCCGTCCTTCTTGCTTTCCTCTGAGCGTTTCTGGCGGCGGTTCGCTTCGTGCCCCCAGCTCCATCCCTGCTTATTGAGGATGGCTGCCTGGGGGTCGTTGCAACCCTGCCTACCAGGTCTTCAGGAGTGAACTCTTGGTTTAGCATCGCGGAGAAGAAGGCAGCTGTCTGTACCATCTGAGCTGGGGTCAAGTTCAGAGTGTGCCCTGGGTGTGCCCCCAACTCCGGCGCTACAACAGCGTTTGGCATGCCTAGGAGGCTGGTTCCTCCCATCCCCAGGATCGTGGCGGGAGGGGCCCTCTCTGGCTGTGGCATGCCGTACAGGGGGGGTCACCGGTGGGACCGTCGGACCCGCCCCTATACTAGCGTCAACGATTTCCGGCATGATTACTTTGATTGGTTTAGTTTTTGTAATTAGGGATGGTTGATTTTTTGTGGGTAATCCGTGGATACAACCAGATCTTCTCCACAGACGGCGCCAAATTGTTCCGGTCACGGAAACAATTAACCCGACTCTGGATTCGGGTCGTGTAATTGGGATGTTGACAAGTAACAGATCGCCTGATTTCCTTCAACCTCTCCTTTCTCCCTCTCCTATGGTCGAACCTTCCCGGCAGAGTTGGCCCACTCCCTGCACAATGAACGCACAGGGCCCCGGAGGTTGTCCGAGGGAACCCTCTCCGATGCCTAAGTTAGTCCGTGAAATGCCTTGATGAACCTAGATCGTGAGGAACTAGGTGGCATTTTTAGGAGTAAGAGTCTAGAGAGAGAAAATCCAACCCCTTTCTTGTGGGAAATGGAAGGGTATTTATACCTTCCCACAAGAGAGGGAAGTAGGGGGAGAATGGATGGATAAGGAGATGACAAGTGGCGTCTCCTCATCCACTCACTCCCGATTACCTTAGGCGAAATGACGAGAGGGCCCCTGGGGACCTCGACCCTGTCAGCAGGAATGTCCCCAGGGTAGGCGGATTTTGAGCTGTGGGTGCTGGGCTCCAGCAGGCTGCGCTGGCCTGCTGGCCCGACGGTCGGCAGTTTTCCTTAGCTTTTATGTTCTTTTACTTTGGCGGCTTGCCAGGGGCTGTCTTTTGGGTTCTATAGGCGATCCTCTGGGGGCCTGCCTTGCAGGCTGTTAGTGTCAGGCTACCGACCCCAATCAAGCTTCTTCATATTTCATGTGCCACTTGTGGGTTTTGTCTACATCGTCACACATCCACGATATAGTGTAGGACTTTGCTTGCAAAACTGCTTCACATTGAAGTTGTCATCTATTTTGAACTTGAACAGGTATCGTTGGTCAATGAAAGTCGCGAGTCATCGGGCATAAAGTTAGCTTCTTCTATCTGGTGGCAGCAGAAGTAGAATAGTATTAGGCCACGATGGCAAAGCAGAGGATAAACAAAAGGTAGAGCAGCGTTGAGATGAAAGAAAATACCTTCTCCATCTTTGCATAAGTTCATTAGCAGTGTGCTCAAGGAACTGCTGTACTTGATGAACGAAGACGACAAAATGACACACTATGCCAGAAAAATCTTTGACAAGAAACTTTACCTGAAATCTGTCATTAAAATAAAAAATGATTAGATTTCACGAAGCTTTCAGGGCAAAATTACAAAAAACTTGTTAATACATAACATTCATAAGAGACGAACTTCGTATTGCAGCTCATAAACCCGTTTTTGCTTCCTTCGCAATCGGAATTCTTGGATACCCTCCTACCCCTGTCGTTCTTGATTGTTTTCGACCTGCAAGACTACAACTAATGTAGTACCATCCTACTGATGAATCTATATCCACAATCGTTGTTACACTGTAAAACGGCCCAGCCTGGTGATAAAATTTTGAATTGTTAGGCAGTGAACTGTTAGACAGATCAATTGTAAGGTGGAAAGAATGAGAGGTTAAAAAAAGGGTTACCTTTTCATTTTCAACAATCTGTGAGACTGAAAGAACCACTATCAACCGGTAAGTTAAAGCTCTCTTCTTTCGCACCTTCCTCGATTATTTGAAGTGAATTGTTGGGAGCTTGAGATGACAAGCTGAGAAAAACAACAATTGATTGAATAGAAAAATACAATTGCACTAATTTTACCACTACAGTTAATTGAAAAACAGTCTTTCAAGGCAAATGTATTATTAAACCTCTCTTGAAAAGCATCGACTTCGGGAATGCTTCGATTAACCTCGAAAGTGGTAGCATTGTAGGTGGTTTGCACAAGCCAAGAATCTGGTTTTAAATACGATAGAATGTTAATTTATGTTGAATAATGCTGAAAATAAGAAAACCGTAATGAGACCAATGGTGATACTTACTGTCAAAAAGTTTGGTCTCCGCACTTTTAAGAACAATGACTTTAGATTGTTGTGGACATGGTAGTAGTTACAGAACCTCTGGGAGATCCACAGCATGAGGTGCCCAGAGTGTACACTGAAGAACGACACCACTGCACGGATCGGATGAAGAAACAATAACGGCCAATGCTCAATAAAATTACAATGTGTATATCTAGAAATAACAATAGACAAAGGAACATACTCAACGTCTTCAAGTTTGATTTTTCTGCACCTATAACATTTCTTTGTTTCTTGCATTGGACCAATTTCGTATACCTTGCCAACAACATCTACAAATGGACACAACATTCGTTAATCTGTAAAATCTACAAAAAAAAGAGTGTAACAAATATAGATTTTACAGCAACTAAAACAAAGCATAGAAGAGACCTATGTACTGATTTATTGCTACTTTGCCATTGACGATGCCTTCAAACTTGACAAAACGGTAAATATTGGATGGAATTGATGCATCATTAGGCAAATGATTAACTTTTATTGAAAATCCCACATTTAATCTACAACCATGAGTAGTAGCCCGTTCCGCTCCGGTGTTAGATGTAACAGTCAGACTACGAATGTTATACACTTCTTTCACAACGAATTTGTCCTTGAATTTGCTAATCAAAGACTTCTTAATGATAGCTTGAACCAAGTCATTCTGATATTTCAAATACTAAAAGAGTAAGAAATATGCATCCAGTAATATGCAACGAATTAAAGATGATCAGTAAAATATATATTTGTAGGTGTTTGTAAATCACCTTAGCATCAATAAACAGAAGTTTAACTGCATCGGTGATGGATTTGTCATTGAAATTGAGCCTATTCCATCTATAGATCACCCGAACGTTTAAATTCCTAACCCTCACACCTTGACAAAGTGTGGCAATAGACTCACGACGTACATCACCCATGAATGGATTGATAGCGAGATATCGGTATGAAAACAGAGGAATGTAGAATGATATGAATAAGAACAGAGTAGTAGATTATGGTTTTCAGATTGAATGAGAAGATGATGGAATACCCAATTAAATATATAGCGGAAGGTTGGAAGTAATTGATGGAGAAGAAGCAGAAACGAAGAGGCAACCATCATAAGTGAAATCACCATTTTCCAAGCATTGGTGGAGTCTCGAGATGGCATGTTAATCGAGGATACTATGGTGAGTTTAAGGTGGGAGGGTTAATGTATTATGGAGAGTTAATTAATGGGGTTAGGTGGGAGTATTGCGTTGTGGGAGTGGCTGAGAATGGAGTATTTGCTTAGAAAAATTGATCAATCCAATTGTGGCAAAATTTGGGACTAATTTCAAAAATGGGGAAAGGGGAATGCCTTAATTTTTACCTCTTGGTCTCTGTTTTAATATATAGAGGATATATATTTATTACGGAGTAAAACAGAAACCAATAAATAAAATAGTAAACGTAAATTTTCCACCAAATCAAAATCAAAATCAATTAGGACTATCTAATTAATTATAGTATATGTTTAGATTACAGTTTAAAAGAGAAATAATTTTTTTAATATTCTAAAGAGTGATCATTTATGTTAATTGATCATTATTAAACACATCCCCTCAGTCAAAACGGTAGGTAACAGACACTTTTATTGGACCAAAAAACAGTTGTAGATGCCGCTAAAGATGAACGAAGTTGACTTTTTGATGTCGGAATCGCAGTCATGTATGTGCCTTGCGTATGTCTAGAATTTGCATGAATGTCAGAAAAAACAACGCTAATTAACAACAACGCTAATAATGCACGAGGTCGAAGCAGGTCATGACACTCTAAAATAAAAGGGTGTGGCGAAGCGGTGGAGTACCGCACCCTAGATGGCTAGAGACCATAGAAAAAAAACAGGTGAGACTCGAAAAACTACATACCTACACTTTAATTTAATCTTTAAAAATTATAGATAGGCAAAATCCAACATTAAAAATCCAAAAGAAACCTTTAATGCTTTTTTTTATGACTCTTACAATCTTGTAGAGTTGTAGTTCTAAAGCCTATATTTGATTTTTAAAAAAAGGATGATCTGTATCATTGGCGGATTTAGGGGGGCCTCGGGAGGCAAGTGCCCCTCACATTCTCACAAGATCCAAGAAATAATTTTTTATGTGTATCTTATATATGCAATAAGTTATAGTAGATCAATTGATAGAATGTTATATTTGTATTGTGAGCATCTTAGGTTCAATTCCTGGTTATTGCTTATTGTCAATTACAACCATATACGGAGTAAATTTTAATGGAATCTATGACATTTTGGTGGAAAAAAATCAACGTAAAATATTATTTAGCATAAAGACTCTCGTTCAAACCAATTAATTTATCTATTTTTTAAAAAATGTTTTAGGACATTAGTTTAGAAAAAAAACAAGAAATTAAAAAATTAATATTTTCTAAGG
This sequence comes from Agrostemma githago, assembly GCA_958450325.1. Classification (NCBI taxonomy): domain Eukaryota; kingdom Viridiplantae; phylum Streptophyta; class Magnoliopsida; order Caryophyllales; family Caryophyllaceae; genus Agrostemma; species Agrostemma githago. The sequence goes on along the minus strand of OY288249.1, from coordinate 7,514,767 downwards.
TAAAAGTAATATGCTAAAAAACTTCTGGTGCCCTCCTTATACGAAATTTTTGCGTTTGCCACTGATTTGTATTGATGATAGGTTAGAGTATTTATACAAGCTAAGATTACAATCATTACAAGGGGCCAAGGGAGGAAGTTAACCAAGTATGATTACAAAGTATTCCCTTATACAAGTAAGTTAATCGTATACTATGAACAAGAATTGATAGTGTTAGGAGAGAGTAGAATCTATATAAAACAATAAAAAAAGTCATCCTTTCTAAGTTAATTAGGATAGCAAGCTCTCATAGACTGACACGTGGCATCCCCTAAATGAAAGTCCTCCTAATCTACCTATCTGCTCACTTTCTTAATAATATACTCCCATGTTCCTACTCCCCTCTTCCTTCACCTCGAAATAGAATCACCTTCCATTATAGCTCATTTATTCCTCCATTAAAGTTCTCCTCCATTAAATTCCTTGCGGTTACGATTGCATCCGAAGCTCAGAAAAAATAAAAAGCCATCCTTTTTTAGTTAATTAGGATAGCAAGTCCTCAAAGACCGACACGTGGCAAGCTAAATCAAAGTCATCTTAATCCCCTAAATCAAAGTCATCCTAATTTATCTATTTTATTCACCTGCGTAATAATCTATTCCCCTCTTCCTTCACCTCGAAATAGAATCACCCTCCATTAAAGCTCATTTAATCCTCCATTAAAGGTCTGGCAGTTACGATGGCATCCGAAGCTCAGAAGCCGTTTGAGCGTATTTATACTTTCCAAGTTCATACAATTGAGAAGATGAAACCTTCACTTGCCTTCCTCTTTTCGTCCCTCTACAGTTTCACCGTCAATTTCCTCCGAAAGTCGCTTCCAATTACATCCTTCTTGATCGGTAAGATTTACGCTATTTGGTTATTGTTTTTATCGGTCAAATTTAGGTTATTCTTGTATGGTATAGATGTTAATGTTGAAGTAGAGAAAGGCCAATGGAGCTTTACAGTTAGTATAAGCTAAATTTATAACGGAGGAGTGTATAAGTATGTGTGCGTTCATAATCACTCGCTCTTATACCCTTTAATTTTTGAGGAGTGTATAATAACTCTGTAATTGTACATATATCTTCTTAAAGGAGTATAAGCTAATCCATATTTAGCTCGTGGATGAGGAGGTTTATTAATTTTAAGTTTGTGAGTGAAGATGACAGTAGTTAGTTATGTGCTTCAATAGAGGTTGGAGGATGACGAATGAAGTTTAATTTGCCCAATTCTTGCAGAAACTGGAAGGGTCTACTCATTAGATTACTAAAATTGAAGTGATTCTATTACCCTCACGAAAATTTGTCGGTTCATGATTCGTTCCTGTAGAGTTGTTTGTGTACGGTATATTCTTGGTAACTCGTATTATTTATACAGCAATCATGAAGCTATATATATCCTGACCTAGCATAACATTTTCGATGAATTATTTATACAAAATCATGGAAGTGTATATGTTGATCTAGCATAGTATTTGCATTTTTCCGTCTCAATCATTTGTTGTCACTTGATCGAACTACTCTTCACGAATAATATAGAAATACATCAAATGACCGAGACGAAGTTAGTTGTTTTTTACGGAGCCAATTAATATTGTAATTGAGGTGATTGCCGTAATATTTACCCTTCCCATGCTCCGCTGCTTACAATCCTCCGTGTTTTAAACGTTTGTAATGTTATTCACAAATATTTAGCCTATTCTAAACCAATTGTTTTACCAGAATATATGGGGTCCAGTACGTGTTGATTTAACATAAGTGGATGAATTATTTAAACTATTGAGTGGAGCCGATTAATACTGTAACAGAGGTGATTTATAGTCTGTATTTTGCTGCTCCTATTTATTATGGAGTATTTACTCACTCAATACCAGGTCATGCCTTTGCGGTTTGAGATCCAAGACTAGCCCGTGAAATGGACAATATACAGGCGGCCGAAGAAGCAATGAACGCCGCTGGACTTGATAGAAATCAGACGTGTATGAATAGATTTACAAGAAAGTGCATTCTTGCAAGCATGAGAGGCGACGCAGCCTCCAGACAAAGGTTGCCCAGCCTAGGTTTATCTCGTCACAAATACAGCCTCCAATGCAGCCACAACCACAGTTGGGGTTGAATCCTCACAATTACGTAGCCGACAAGCATTGGTTGGAAAATTATTTACGTATTATTGTTAGTTAAATGTGTCGTGCTACAATAAAAAATTATTATTTAAGTACTGTTTTCCAACTATCACGAACTATATTTCAATTGGTTCAACAAGATTTTGAGGTGTGCCTTACCCAGATTCGCACATTTCTTATTTTGTAGTATCGGTCTGTTCTCTACCTTACGCTTATAGTTGGAGTCTACACAACTTTGTGTAACAAAACCAATCATTAAGAATTTTCACTCTTTCAACAATTAATCTCTACGTTGACAACAAACACTCACAAAGAAGGTATAGCAATAAAGGAAGGTCGCACAAATATACCATTGCTAGACCCGTGAATTTCACGGGAATGAAAACTAGTCAAATATAATAAGTAGTGATAGGTTGTTTTTTTAGCGAATATATCATTTCATTAATAAAAAGTCATATGACATCTATAACGTATATCGTAATTGAACGGATACAATACTATAAAATTTGAGGGAAATAAATTCTCATCTAAACAAAGATATCTCACTAAAATTTTGATCTCCGCTTCTGCACATCCTCTTTCAACATATTGTTGTTTAATGGTGCACCTTTTCACAAGAGGGTCTTTAGATCTTCCAAGGTTTTGAAGAGAATCGATTTCATCTAACCTGATAGATTGTAGCTGACAGTCAGACATGAATTGAGATATCATATGATGAACAATTGTGGTACTGATCTTCCGCGTTCTCTCCACTATCATAAATTCAAGCATCTCTCCTAAAAGAGATGGCAAAACCCATCAATAGATGGGGGCGAAACTCTCTAAAAGAAGAGGACAATTATTATACGTATAAAACTAATAATATTACTATTATAATTAGCTAAAATTGGGGGACTTACCACCAATTAATGGTGATAGCCCCAAATTTTTTATGAAGGCTAGGGGATTTTTTTTTGAGGAGGAAGAATAAGTGTTATGCATGTCTTTTTTTGGGTCGTGCTTTTTCCTAACGAACTTTTACTCAATCCTAACGACATTTTACCAATTTACCCTTGGCATTTCACCCATCCTCACCAATTCTTTGATTTTTTCTCTCTCTAAAAAACCCCAAAAAAATCCAACTCTCCCACGTACACACCCTCATAGACAACCATCACCCAAAACACAAGCATCGGGGTGGCTGGGGTCGGTGATGGTCGGTGAGTCTGGATCGAGGGTGGTGCGGGGCGGTTAGTCTGGGTCTGGTCGGTCTGAGAGGGTAGGTGGGTGAGGGTGGTTGGTGGTGGGAGAAGGGGGTTGTCGTGGGTGGGGATTAGGGTTAAAGTTAGCTTTTTTTTTCTTTTTCTTTTTTAATATATAAATTTCCTATTTTGATTATTATTATTATTTTGTTTTTAAAATTTTCTTTCTTCCTATTTTCCTTTTTTTTGTGATGTAATTTTTTTATTTTTTTTTTTCATATTTTACAAATTTTCTTTTGCTTTAATATTACTCCTGTATGTTTTTATTTTAATTTTTCTTTTATTATGCTAAATTTAAGTAATCGATAATAAATAATTAAAATAGAATCTATAACGAAGTAGGAACCGTTGATTGATTACATAAATCGAATTCAGAAACATTGATTGATTACATAAATCAAATTCATAAACGTTGATTGATTACGTAAATTGAGAAAAATGAAGAAAAGTTAAATTAAATCTTGGGCAAAAGTTTAGGGATTGTAAAGGGTATAATGGGAAAACTTTATGAAAATTCGTTAGGATTGAGTAAACACTCGTTAGGAAAAAGTAATTTCGCTTTTTTTTTGAAATTATATTGTGAGTTGGTTTAATGGTAGTGATAGGTTGCCAAGTATATGAGATTACGAGGAGATCAATTGTGTTGATCTTGATCTTGTGAGATAAGATTAGTATATTATATAGTATCTTCAGTATAGATGAGGCTAAAATTGTTTTTAGATAAACAATAAAATGTATGAAAATCAAAAATATTGAAATTAATATAAAAGAAAAAAAAAAGTGTGTAATAAGTTTAATAATATCAAAAAAAATGAATTTATGATGAAATTTAAGGGAAAAAAAATAAAAGTAGGGATAAATTCACTTTTGCTTAAAACTACGAGGCTCGATTGCTACAAATAAAACATAAGGGACCTAATTTCACCATTGAACAAAGTTAAATGGGTAAATTACCACTTTCGTTGATTATTATGGTTAGAGCATGTTTTACACTGGATGATTTTTTCTCCATTTTTTTTTCTCCACCAAAAAAATCTCCAATTACAATGGATACATTTTTTCTCCATCAACATCTCCATCATTGGACCCACAACTTTTCCTATTCATTTTTAATCCATCTATCTCACTCATTCTCAAACATCTTTTTATTAAAATTAGTAATCTTGATTTTATTATAATTAGATGTTTAAAAAAATGAATTCTTTTCGTCTAGTTTTCGCGTATTTCCCCATTTTTACAAGTATTTTCCCAAAAAAATATTGTCCTAAGATTAAAGAAAAATACGACTCAGACACATTTTATAGCAAATCACTGTACTTTTATTAATAAAAAACATTGAATATAAGAACTTGAAAAAAAACATTTAGTCCGAAAGTTACTGTTAGCATATTATTAACATGACACAAATAAAACATAATTCTCATAAATCTTTGAACAATGAAGGTCACAAAAGATTAATCAAGACGAGATTAAGACATACCCCATTACGGAATAAGTCGAAATCTAATACGAACGACATTAGATCTCTATAAAACAACTTCATAAATAACAAGACAACCCCAAATAATAATAAGATGACTTCAAATAATCTTCAAATAATAATAGGTCGGTTTCATAATTAATAGGCACGATTTCTCTTTCTTGTCCTATAACGTGATAGGTGTGTTGTTATCTTATTTATTATTCACGCATTGAGTTTCTGATGGGGAAGACTTCATTATATAGGCAGAGAGAGCACCGGTTTCCTATTAGGGTTTTAGATTACGGTAATCTCGACCTTCCATCAAGGTTGAGTAAATATGGAAAGACTCCTTATTTAGTACGATATTATTGTGATAGCATATCTCTTAAAAGATTCGATTTCCAATAAGACCATAATTATGAGAAAGAAATATTAGCATAATAATAGGAAAGATATATTACATATCCCGTAATATTATTATATCATAAAATATTCTTACAGTCTCCCACTTGGTCGATTGGAACATCTGTAATGTTCTTTCAAGAATATAAGTTGCGCATAAGTGCTAAAACATTTTTTTTTAAATTGGTGTTCATAAGCACCTTGACTGATGCAGTCGTTAAAGAGAGTCATGGCGTGCACATGTCAATCTGCAACATGCTTACTTTCATGTACCACTACATCAACGACTTGAACAGTTAGGCCATAAGTGGAGTTTAACGTAATGGTCCACATAATGTCTTAAAAAGACTATATTTCCGTTATCATTCATCCAATAATAATGTATACACATTGGAAAACGGGAATAATATTATTATATAGCAAATGTAGAATTGTTAAAGAGATCTCATTAATTCGTAATCTAACATCTTGCTTCAGTAAAATATATTTAAGGTTCATGTGTTTTGATCCCTTAGATATCATAACATTCATGGAGCTAGAAAAAGATTGCAATTTCATTATTATCACGGTAATTACGCAATCATGCTCCTTATATTAAAGCCTCATAAAAAGCCACATATTCCGCTTTCATGATGGAGGTATAAAACAAATGTGAGTACAGTGTATTGTGTCATAACATCCCCAAAATCTGAAGTTGAAAAATCAGTCACCTGTGGGTGATCTAATTTTCTATATGTGATCATCAATAATGTCAGATTTATCTGAGCATACATTAAGTTCCCAACCATAATGCATAAGGATATTATTTATTTAGCCATTTAAGACATAAGTCGTGGTTTATGTAATAAACCAAGATCGTTTCTGACTAATAAAATATCATCATATAGAATCAAATATATGAACTTACTCCCACTGATCTTGAGATTTATGCATAGATCAACGATATTTTCTTTAAAATCTGTAATGATTTTATCGAACTTTAAGTATCATTGTTTCAATGCTTGTTTCAGTCCATACAATATTTCTTAAGTCTTAATGTTGGTATTATCCAACGCAAGAATAAAATACATAATCTGTCAGATCTTTCCCAAAATTCATGGAAGGATATTTGAGCAATACTTGCAGAAGTTAAGTCAGTCGGCTTGTCTTTGCGAAGACAAGTATCCAGTTTCATCAACTTTGAGGCGAACTTAATTACCTTTTCATTTAGAATAGTGTTTTCGTTCCATTAAGCTCGAAAACAAAATTATACCATAAGATTGCATTTGATTAGGTAAATTTTAGTTGTGATAAAATAAGACAACATAAATAATAAGGCTTCAATATGTGAAACAACACATCTTTAATAATAGTGCTCCTGTGGGTAGTCATTAAAATATTTAAATAGAATGTTACACATGACAATATAATCTACCTGTGGATAAATATATATTTTTATATGTGAACGATATAATGAATATAGTAAGTCAAAATTAAACTTAAGTTGTAAATTCACTGTGGTGAAATTTAACCATAAGAATTTCATATTATCATTATCTAAAACCGAAAAATATGAAATTACAATTATTATAAATCATTATTCTTTATCAAACGATTGAATTATATCTAATGATCATAATCAATGCGGTGAAACCATGTTTCAGTAAAACATTATCATACAGAGTATATCATAATTCATAATCATATTGCCATGAAATTATTTCTCAAATAATAGAATTTTAAGTCATAATATCATGTTCATCAAATTTTCCGTACATCATAACAACAACAATAATGACAAAGATAACCGTAAATTGACAACAATTCATCATTATCATGCTCGTTAGCCAAGTCCAAATTATTATCAATACGCTTGAACTTTTATCCAATATATAATTAGTGCATAAAAATAAAAATTAAGCAACATAATTTATGGATTCAATATTATAATTCGTTAAGTATCTCATGTTCATTCTTAACATTAATGCATCATATTCTACGTAAAAATCAACCAAGCATGAGATAATAGTTAAACATGCGATTACTCTAACTTAGTGCATAATGGAGAGATAACATTATACTCCTTAATTATATAATACGTTGATATAACTATAAATTAATTGCATGATATATTGATATGAGTTACTTATGTGTAAGCAAATTAAATATTATGCTTGTTAATACATCCATCATCCGCACGAGTGCGTGACTAATTCCAACCCAATATAGCAACATAATATAAAGTAGCATAATTAATGGACTAATCCCTTTATAATAAGGAGTAATATGATGTATAATAATAATCGTAATTAATGGACAATCACTAGTTCAATAACCTAAGCTCTGATACCACATGTTAGCATATTATTAACATGACATAAATAAAACATAATTCCCATAAATCTTTGAACAACATGAAGGTCACAAAAGAATAATTAAGACGAGATTAAGTCATACCTCATTACGGAATAAGTCGAAATCTAATACGAACGACATTAGATCTCTATAAAACGACTTCATAAATAAAAAGACAACCCCAAATAATAATAAGACGACTTCAAATAATCTTCAATCTTCAAATAATAATAGGTCGGTTTCATAATTAATAGGCACAGTTTCTCTTTCTTGTCCTATAACGTGATAGGTGTGTTATCTTATTTATTATTCACGCATAGAGTTTCTGATGGGGAAGACTCTATTATATAGGCAGAGAGAGAACCGGTTTCCTATTAGGGTTTTAGATTACGGTAATCTCTACTTTCCATCAAGGTTGAGTAAATATGGAAAGACTCTTTATTTAGTGCGATATTATTGTGATAACATATCTCTTAAAAGATTCGATTTCCAATAAGACCATAATTATGAGAAAGAAATATTAGCATAATAATAGGGAAGATATATTACATACCCCGTAATATTATTATATCATAAAATATTCTTACAGTTACATGAAACGAAAATATTAGTAAACAACAACGACTTAGTAAATAATCATATTACAACAAACACAATCAATCAGAACCATTGGTATCACTACATAACCACTCATCATAATCACAATTAAGGCGGTCTGCCGGTAAGTCTTGATCACGTAAATATTCATGTTCTTTCTCCATGGTAACCTCATTATATATGTCATAATAATGGACATGCTCACGTGGAATGAAAATTCTCCCATACCCAGATAGTAAATCAAACAAGGTGTCAGAACTCATGACGTTGAACAATCAATTAATAATTCCGACGACTTCTTTTCTTAATTTGCGACGTTCTTCATTTTTGGAGGTACAAGTATCTGAAATAACGTAATAAAAAATAAGTCGTATTTTATCATGTAAAATGTAAAATTATCTTTCGAACTATGATTCATCAAAATAACAATGTCGTATATATTACCTAATGTGGCGTTGCTCAAAACAGGTGGACTCAACACAGCATCTGCGTTTCCGGATATGATGGAGCTCAGCATTGTTAATGGTGGTTCACAATCTATCATATTCATGTTCACCGTTTCTAACATAACAAGGTTCAAATGAGCAAGAAAGTGAGGAGCATGATCTTTTATCATGTCAATTTCGCTTTGATACTCTCTTACTTTATCATCCCATAAAGTCATTTTGGGTAATTTATTTTTGATACAATAAAAATCAGCTATATTCTTTGAAAATGATTAGAATGTTGGATGTGAATAAATTCCAAGTTCACAATACCATCTTATATAGAGAAGCCACTACAATTACAGCCGTTACATTTGAATCGACAACATTGAATTCGAATATAGTCGTCGGTAATATAGTCGTTACATTAATAAAGTTGTTGAGCTAGGTCACAAAATTCTTGAGCTCTATTAATAAAGTTGTTGAGCTATATTAACAAAGTTCCTGAGCTAAGTTCCTGAGCTAAGTCACAAAGTTGTTTAACTATATTAACAAAGTTCCTGAGCTAGGTTACAAATCTGTTGAGCTCTATTAACAAAGTTGTTGAGATCTACTTTATTTCAATTTGATAAACCCCCTCTTAAACCTCCGGGTCTGTCACTGTTTTAAACGGCTATATTTCAAACGACTATAGTTCAAACGGCTATATTTCCAACAGATATATTTCAAACGGCTATATTTTCATTCCCAACGAATATAAATATCCCTTATAATGTGCAAAAATGAATACACTTACAAACACACTTACACATTTCAGCAAACATTAACACCAACTTACTCTTCACCTTTTATAACAAAAAATATGGTTTCTTCAGCTGACGATTTAGAGGAGGATGTTACTGCTTGTCTTTCTCTTATATCATTATGGAGACATTTGCGAAATAAACGCAAAGCTCGTACAAATCGACCTCATAAGAGGCGTCGAATTTGAAACCGAGAAGAAGGCTACAATAATCAACTTTACAATGACTACTTTGCCTCGCAACCCACGTATCCTGATAATGTGTTTCGTCGTCGTTTCCGAATGTGAAAACACATATTCTTACGTGCGTTGGAAGGCGTGAAATCGTACAGTCATTTTTTTCATCAATTACCGGACGCTACTGGGAGATTGGGCATTTCAGATTTACAGAAATGTACTGATGCAATCCAGTTGCTATCATATGGAGAGGCTGCTGATAGAGTGGACAAGTACCTGAGGCTTAGCCCAAGCACGACAAGGACCGCACTTCATCAATTCACAGACGCAGTAATAGCTCAATTCGGAGATGTGTACGTGCATGAGGAGTCCGACAACAGACGACTTAAAAGAACTACTCCAAGTGAATAAGAGAAGAGAATTCTCTGGTATGATTGGTTCAATTGATTGTATGCAATGGACTTGGAAAAACTGTCCTACTGCATGGAAATGTCAATATCAAGAAAGGGATGGAACTGCTTATGTGATTTTAGAAGCAGTTGCTTCGAAAGATTTGTAGATATGGCACTGGTTTTTCGGCCTACCAGGTACCCTAAATGACTTAATTGTACTTTACTGATCTCACATATTCGATGATTTGTTAAATGAAAGAGCCCCCGTTGTTGAGTATGTTATCAACCGGCGTCGTTATGACACCCCATATTATCTGACCGAAGGTATTTATCCAAATTGGTCCGCGTTTATGAAATCAATCCCGCTACCACAAACTCCAAAGGAACGCCTATTTGTGGAGTAACAAGAAAGTGTTCGAAAAGATGTGGAGCTTGCTTTTAGGGTGTTACAAGCAAGGTGACCCATCATTCGACATCCTATGACTTAGAATAAGGAAATGTTAACAAAGATTATGAAAACTTGCATCATATTGCATAACATGATTGTAGAAGACGTGAGGTACTTATATCCGTCGTATGATGATCCAAATGAATACAATGACGAATCAGATGAAGATGTAACAACTGTTGAAGTATCTCAACATTTTATAGGGTATCTCAATAAAGTGGAGTAATATATCGCTAAACGAACTCACTTGGAAGACAACTCCATTAATTGGACACTTAGAAAAGATTTAATGGAACACATTTGGAAGAAAAAAAAGCATCGGAAATATAGCAGTTAAGACGAATTTCTAGTACTTTATATTTATGGCATTTCATTTTATATTTATATTTCAAAGTACTGTTCTTCTTTAGTAGTTGTGAGTCATCTAGACCTGTGTCTTTGAAATAATGTAATGTAATTTAATTTGAATGTTGTGTATTTAAGCAACCACAACGGTGGAGGTTTCATCTAGGTTCATTTGCCGCCACTTACATTAAACGTACATTAAAAAGTAACTAAAACCTAAACTTATTAAACGTACATTATTATTAATAACATGCTTAACTTTGTGACAAAGCTTGGTAATTTTGTTAATAGGGCTTGACAACTTTGTGACATGGCTTAGTAACCCGTTAATAGAGCTCAACGACCTTGTGACCTAGCTCAACAACTTTGTTCATAGAGCTCAACAACTTTGTGACAAAGCTTGGTAATTTTGTTAATAGGGCTTGACAACTTTGTGACATGGCTTAGTAACCCGTTAATAGAGCTCAACGACCTTGTGACCTAGCTCAACAACTTTGTTCATAGAGCTCAACAACTTTGTGACCTAGCTCAACAACTTTGTTAATAGAGCTCAACAACTTTGTTAATAGAGCTCAGCCTTTCTTTTCCCCTCCTTAATTTATTTTGTATTACTCTTATTATATAGAACTGTTACTTTAGCTAAAGTTTGGTGAAACTCTAATAACGAACATCATCCAAATATGCTTGCATTAATTTCAGAATTATATGCCTCAATTTTTTCAATTGTTATATAAACTATTTTTTATGAAAATATTTGTTGTATCTTATATCTCACATTATGGTGAATTGTATAAACCCAAAACTATTACATTTATGTCACTATGTTACTCCAAAGCTTGTTCAGTGAAACTCTAACCTTGTCATTGTGTTACTTAAACCATGTCACTGTGTTACTCTAACGTTATCAATGTGTAACTCTAACTTTATGACATAGATCAGTAACTTTGTTAATAGAGCTCAACAACTTTGTGACCTATCACAACAACTTTTTAATAGAGTTCAACAACTTTGTGACCTAGCTCAACAACTTTGTTAATAGAGTTCAACAACGACAGTACTCAATACATAAAATTTAAGTTAAACTAAATTATCTAATTTATTTGTAAAGGCCACGTCTAGATGTCACTGAGTTCTAGGAACAGTCGGTTCTTGCACTCCTCCTCCACTGCACTCAAGTTGTTCCTATTACATAAATGTTCATATAACATCATCTTTTGCAGCAATTTTTTATGACTTATTTTTGCACCGGTTCTCCTCTCCGAGTCTAGCATCTTTTTTTTCATTATACCAGTAATCTCTTGGATTTCCTTAACAATAATATCATCTTCTTCATCAAGAACTTTATACTTCTCCTTCTTTCGCTTTTGCGCCTTCATTCCCAGTGGACGGCTGCTTGGGCCTTCGTTTCTTGTTTCGGGACAGTCTTCGTCGTTTGCACGACTTCTTTTCCCACTACTATCAGAAGCACTTGTGTCAGCATTTTTTTCCTCCAATTATTGTGGTGATTCTTGCTCGCAAATAACCGTTTTCCATCTCGGGAATTGCTTAATAAAATACCACTGTCTCTCCCAAACCGCATCTTTCTTAGAAAACGCACGAGCCTCAGATAGAATGTCGTTCTCATTCATTCCGCTAGTACCTCTCCTTTTAGCTCTCTCATACTGACCCACCCACTTATGTACACCAGCTGAAATTCGGGACCATCGATTAGTGAGCATGCCGACATTACGCTCATTGATTGCACCGGGGTTTGATTGTCGGGCCTCCTCAAACAAGTTCCGCACTCTCGACCAAAATTTTGAAACACGTTGCCCCGCTCCAATTGCTCCATCAGTTGACACTCGCATATACGTTGATACGAGAGCCCTATCTTAGCGTTTGACCAAACGTTTTTATATTTCCATTGCCTCCATCACTTGCTTGCCTTATGACGTTCGACTCGTCCACGTATTCGTTTCTGTCTACAATAATATTTTCATCTTGTGACAGACGAGTGACATGATCACTATCGTAACTCATTTGCTCATTACCACCAAAATGAAGATTTGGTGTAGCAAAATATGAATTCACCCCAAAAATTTAAGAAGATAGGTTAAATTGTGAATTGGAATGCGGATTCTGAGTTATATTCAGGGCCTGAAAATTAGGGGAACGATTATTATGATAATTAGTTGACATATTTCGAAAAGCAAGAAACTGTAAATATGATGGATCATATTGATTAATTAAAAATGGGTTATGATTATTATTATTATTACTCATTTTGTATATATAATATCAAATTATATAAAAAATTGTATAACAATAACATATACTCCCTCCATCCCAAAGAGATGTTCCCATTTGATACGGGCACATCTCTTAAGGATTAATATTATAATATTACAAGTGGGTCCAATTATAAAAGAAAATATTATAAACAAATGCAAGTTGGCCTAATCCAACTAAAATGAGTGTCATATTTTGCAAATAGGTAGTGTTAATAAGGGTAGTATTGTAAAATAAACCATCAACATAAAGAAATAAAGTAAATGGGAAAATGTTAGTGAGATTTCCCTTTTAGGGAAGTGGGAAGAAGATAGTGGGATGGAGGGAGTATATATAGAAAATTATATGGGGTAAAAAAGAAAGAGATGTTGCAAATCAAGTTGAAATGCTCAGCAAAAGAGCCGTTGCATGTGTACTTCTCTACCTCCATTCCCCACAATGGCCCACCAAAACTCTCCACCAATTTCTCCATGCTGAAGGAGAATTCCATAATTCTCCACCAAAATGGAGACATTCTCCATGGTAATTCATGCTCTTAATAGTTTGATTATTACGGATTACCATGAAATAACCTTAAAAGAAGGAAAATACTAGTCTACCTCTCATATTTGTCGTGTATCGCAGGTACCCGCATATTTGAGGATCTGGATTCGTAACCGGTTAGCAACTAAATACTCATGTGGGCTTGTGGCTGCCTCCCTAAAAAAAAGTAGTCATTGCAGAGGCCCAATATTGGTGTTATCTATAACATCCCACAAAGAAGGGTGAGGATAAGTATGTCATCACTGAAGGAACTACTAACACAGACAGTTGCGGAAATCAGAAGGGAATAGCAGCAGCAAAAATGGCAGCCATGGCTGCACTTCACACCTCTTTCACTTCTCTTGCTCTCTCTTCTAACTCTTTCTTTGGCCAACGCCTTTTTCCTTCTCCATCTCTTTCTCAGGTTCTATTTTGGTTTTAAATTAGTCTATGATTGTGCTCAATTTTGTTATTTTTGAAAACTGGGTTTTGTTGCATTTCGACAGCTGAATTTTAGGAATATTAATGCACCAATTTTGGGCTTGTTTGGGATGAAGTAATAGAGATAAAATGAACTAGAAAATGACGGATTACAGTGACGATGTTAAACGGAAATGGAGAAAATGAGGGTAATATAACCTATCTTTGGGGAAATTATTACTCCCCTTCCCCCGAGTAACGCATTACTCCCCAATGGGATAATTGTTCTCGTCTATCTCTTTTACACCATAAAATGTCACAAGCAAGCTGTACACTCCTTCGTTCCTAGTTCATTTTAGCTTTATTACCCGGATACATTACCCCATCCCAAGCGTGCCCTTTGAGTTACTTTTCTCCATTTCATGTTTTTCTTGTTTCTCTTCTTGGAATCTCACTTACTGTGTGTTCAAGTGGTTTTAAGTAAGTAGGGTGACTAGCTGAAATCCTACCTTGTTAGACTTAGGTCCATGTTTTTTGCATAGTAAAGATTTCATTTACTCCGCTGAGCAAGTGAAGATACATATTCCCTGTAATTAGAGAGCCTATATCAAGGAGAAGTGATTTCGGGTTTGATTTTGGTGGAGCTATTGTGTTTGGCTGCTAGACTTCGGATGCATCGTCTAAAAAACTAGAGTGAAACCTTCTGTGGATGGAACCCAGTCTTCATTGGAGGAACAATTGAATTCTTGGTTGTCCTGTGATTTCTGAAATATCATCGAGATTGGGGTTTGGTCTGGCAAATGGGTCAATTAGGTCCTCACAGTCACGGATTGGGTCATTCGGGTACATATTGCTCTTTGAGTCCTTTCAGGTTGGGTCATTTTAGATTCGAGCTTGTTTCAAGTCTGTTTATGTGAGTGAGCCAGTCAGATAGAGTGTTTCGGGTTTGTGTCAGGTCATTTTAAGCCATGTTTATGAAAGTGTTTCATCTTTTGCTCAGTAGATGAAACTTTGGTGCAATTACAAACTACCCATTTTGGGTCACTTCAGTTCTTTATATGGCTGGGGCCCAGCATCTAGTCCTTCAAAGTTTTGGTTGGATTGGGTTTTGGGTTATTCTATTGAACTCATATTTGGGTCTGGTTGATGTGCGCTGCAAACTGCTATGTTTTGCTAGGTCTAACCATATACAGTTCACCTTAGAATAAATGGTTGCGCTTAGGTTGTAACTTGTAACTTGTAACTTGTAAACCATGTTGTATTTGGATTCTTAAAAGAGTAATAAGGTGTTATGAAACAATTCAGTAACTGAATGCTGATTGCAGTTAAATGAACATAATGCACTTCCCACACAACTGGAAATTGTGTTTCAAGCTCTGTTTTAATTATATCCTCCTCATTGCCTGCAGGTCAGAACAGCCGATCAACCTCCATGTCTTGTTTCTGCGAAGGTTAGCACTTTCATAGTCTTCCATCATTTGTCTTTCCTTTACAGTTTACTACTTTCTTTCATCTGAATGTAGTAAGCATGAGTATGTCGAAAAACAACTAAGGAAAGATTGAGCACTATTAACATTCACATGAGGAAAATGTCGTATCTTAAAAAATGAATAATGACTCCTGTAACTTTCTCTGTATAATGACTATCTATCGTGTTTCCTTTTCTTTCTTTCCTTTTCCTTCTTTTTTTTCCTCTCGTTGACAGTTTCAATTGATAATATCTTAGTCAACCTCAAATGAATTCAAAAGGTTTTGTTATTATTGTTGTTGTGGTGGTGGTGGTGGGAAACTCCAACATGTTGGTGGATCAATTTCATGGTCTCCACTGAGTTTGAAGTGGGAAGTCTACCACCAGGCTACCCAGCAAATTATTCAAAAACATTCACATTCAGAACATTTTTTCGGAGAAAAAAGCCGTCTGCCGTGTGCAAGAGGATACTAAAATTTGTCATTCACTTAAGATTTAGTAAGAACATATTTTTTCTTTAGCCAGTAATACTCACTTCATGGTTTGTCATCTCCGTCTTCGCCATCTAATGTATTAGCAATCAATTGTTGATTGGAAAATTAGTTTCAAAAGTTTGTCTTCCTGAAAGCTGCTTGTACACATAGCATAATAGCACGGTGCAGATCAGACGCAATACATCCTTGTTGGGTTACCCTATCAACCGACTGTTGTGTCATAGTATAAGATGAGGATGCAGTTTAGTGGATGATTTTGCTTAAATTTTCATGTTCTGAAGCCAAAGAAATTTCTAATTCAGTTTTGTTTCTATGTAAAGCATATCATGGTTGTGTATTACTTGTACAGGCTTATTTTATATTGCATGATCATTTTGTGATGAGTGAGTCGTGAACTTTGGTTCTAATATTGTGGGTTGTCATAATCAGTCCCCTGCTAAATCGTTTGCTTCTTTGTGATGTAGCTCAAGCACTGGGAAAGAAAGGACTGCAAGCCAAACAGTCTCCCTATAGTTCATAAAATGCATGTCAAGATTGGAGATACAGTAAAAGTAATATCTGGAAGCGATAAAGGTAAAATTGGAGAAGTAACGAAGCTTTTCAAACATAACAGCACAATAATTATCAAGGATGTGAACTTGAAAACAAAGCATATGAAAGCCAAAGGGGAGGGAGAGCCAGGACAGATTATCAAGGTATGCCTTACACAGTTTATTATACTCTGTACTCTGTAATTACTATAATGCTCTTCTGCTTTCATTCCATGTAATAATTGGATTTTTATGATTTTGAGAAATCGATGAGTTTTTCCAAGCGATACAAAGCTTGATGAAGTATCTACTCCGCAATTGTTGCTTTCCATTGCGATACAAAGCAGTTGGCTTCTCATTCTAGATGTGTTGCCTCATAAAGTCATTACAGTCATATCATAGTATAAGAAGCTGACGCAGTTCTCCATGCGATACAAAGCTTGAATTCTGAAGTATCTAATTGCTGCTTCAAATACATTTTCACACCTCAGCTTTTAACAATATTTTGATAAATATTTTTCTTTAATATTTATGAATTGTTTGACACAAATTAAAATATATACAAAGTGCTATATAATTTTTTTCTTTTGATAAATTTATGCATCTGTGCTGTGAAGTACTCATTATACAATTTTTTCTAATTTTAGTTATTACGTCCGAGTCAAGCTGGGTCAGGGTTCAACTCAATCAAGTGTAACCTAACCTTAAATTTGGTGTTCGTGTTGGATGACCTATGAACAGAGTTTAACTCCATACAATTCTGGTCAGAGTTTGACGAGTCTATCTTGTATTTGTGAATTGTTTTTGACACAGTCATTAGTACTCTACAGTAACTATTCCTGGAGTAAATATAGAAGAAACCCAACAATCAAACAGAATACAAAAACTGGTATTGTCGAGCCTGTTGTGATAATTTTCAAGCCTGATGAAGTACTCCGTAATTGTTTATGATTTGTGGATGGCAGATAGAGGGACCGGTTCACAGTTCAAACGTGATGTTGTATTCAAAAGAGAAAGAAGTGACTAGTCGGGTGGGGCATAAAGTCCTGGAGGATGGAAGCAAAGTGCGATACCTCATAAAGACAGGGGAGATTATTGACAGTGCAGAGAAGTGGAAGGAAGTGATGAAGAATAAGAAAGAAACCGAGATTGCAGTTGCAGCCTAAAAGGCTCTTCTCTGACCTCCTCTTCCTCCTCCTTTGTATGTAATGTTATCTTAAATCTCTATTTTTTTTTAACACAATGTGAGATGCTATGTTAGAGCCTGAGATTAGCCTACCTCAAACCTCGGGTTTTTGTAATATCCAATCATTCTAGTTACACTTGAATTCTTCAGGTCTGTGCTATATGCTATATGCAATATGCCCGTTCCATCTGTTTCCCTTATCAAAGCTCTCTGTTTGCTATTCTACATTTTGTCTATTTGCTTTATGTAAGTGATGATAACATATAGGGACTTAGGGCTACAAAAATCATTCTTCGTTGCTGTAATAAAGTAGCTGATGACTTGACCATGGAGATACAAAATCATGTACTGTGATTAATATGTACGGTGGTAACATATATGATCGCTTGCCAAAAATATCAATAAAATTCAGTACTAACATTACTTTGGGTATTAAAGATGCTTAACTCAGTGGTTAATACGAAGTTATTGGAGATAAGCCTAAGATTGGGACTATACTTTGCCCTTTCTTTTCAGTTAAGGACTTGATCTTTAATATTTTACAATTAAGGACTCATCCATTAACTCCGTTAGTTATTTGGGGAAGTGACAGCAAATATATTTGACAACCCACAAAACATCAAAACATCAAACATTACAGAATTATTGCAGGCCTTCATGTCAATTTTTTTTCCATGATTTCTAGTTTAGTACAAGAGGAAGAATTCTTTTTTCAAAAATAAATAAAGCAGCTACAAGCATGTTCACGTAAATTAAGGCAAATTCTTATTTGTGATGAGAATATCCGTCATAAATTTGTGACTAGTCAACTAATACTCCCTCCCCTCCACTAAGATCTTCCCACTTTCCTTAAAAGGAAACTCCACTAAGATCTTTCCACTTCAAAACTTTCCTTATCCATCCATCCATCATACTCTCTTCCTATTGGTTATTTTTTGTGATTTGACATCTTGAACCCCACCAAACATGTGGAGGGGAGGGAGTATCAACTTGGGTAGATAAGACAAACCATGTACTACTTCCAGTCTTTTCTAACCAATTGGTATTTGAGTTTGAGTTTTATACTACAAAAATAAGCAACTGCATCGAAAAACTAATGATGTTTTACACACAATAAAAAGTTACCTAGTACATCACAATCTTACATCCGTATGTAAGTAATACTCCGTACATGTTAAAAATTATTGATACATCGAGACAAAAAAATATAAAAATTCTTTAAGTATTAATATTTTCTTCAGATCACCAATGAAATGTACTTGATCCTTGAATTTTATGTTAAAAGAAATCGTGATACTCGCATGAGTGAAAGAGAGATTAGTTTTCCCCTTTCCGTATGAAAATGGATGAAGATGAAAAAGTTAGGGTTAAATTGATGTTTAGACAAAATTAATAGGGTTAACAAGCTTTGAGTTCAATTTTACCCTTTTTGTGTGGCTTAAGCAACTACTCCGTACTTCTCTCAATAAGTTAACGGTGTTAGTAGAGAAGTGTTTAACTGAAAATTTTTAATGTACAGTCCTTTAACTGTAAAATAAAGCAAATTAGAGTCCCCTTTCTTATGGTTAACTCGAAGTTACTGTAAATATGTTACAAGATCGAATTCCTCTCCCTTCTATTGTATTCCGGGTGAAAATTGTGGACTTGGGATTTCTAGTTAGTGGTCATGCTAATGTTAATTAGGCTTATTTTACCAAAAAAAAAAATTGTTTAAATCAAATTATTTTTGGGCCAAACTATTTGCATCCAATGGGTCCATGTAGAATTTTCAAAGGAAAAGTGCTACCTTTCCCCCCATTTTTATAGAGCAAATTGTTTGCTCCAACCCTTATATATCACGGAGTATTTGTTTATCTTTTGGACATAAATAATTTAGAGAAATATGAATAATTACATAAATTTTCATTAAAAAAAAATCTTACGGTTCCACTTGCTCATTAATTTCCCATTAGTACATTCAATCTAACATATACTCGTACGGAGTAATTTGAGTCTATAAGCTTATTTTTAAACTCTTGATTCTTGGGCGACTGTCATAGGATGCTAATATTATTTTGGACTATATATATATTTTTTTGAGTATAACTCTCCATATTTTCTTATTATTCCATTTAATTCTTTACGTTTTCCAAATATATTAATTTACGCATAAAAATTTGGGAACCGAGTCATGTGGAGGTTGGTACAATGGTGAAGCTCCCCATTTGAGAAAGAGAGAAGAAAAACTAGTGCAGGTGCTCTTAATGCTCATCAAACTCATTTTGTAACGATTCGAAATTTGAACACCGGATTGAGAGTTGGATTAAGAAAGTGGTAGGCGTGAGGACCAAAAGGAAGTATGCAAATCTCCCAACTCCTTTTACACATCAAAGTAGTATGCTATTGAATACTCTTTTGAAAAGGAAACTGTAATATGTACTCTACTCACCTACTTGTAAGTAGTACTCCGTCTATTCGAGGTACCTCAATCATTTGTTTATCTTTCTATTTTAGGATTTTTTTAATGATTTGATCCTCCACGTACCCTTCCCTCCATATGTCATCCAATAATTGGACCGCTCCCTCTACTTAGTCTTTGTACCAAAAGCAAAGGGAAACAAATAGTCGTAATAGGAACGGAGGGAGTAAGTTGGAAGAACGTGAGAGAATTAGCTAGGATGCCCTCCGTGATGGGGTACCTTATGGATCATCTTGTGCCATTTTGTCACACCCACATGTTCTCTAACACTGACATATCATCTCACTATCATTTCACTGCTTCCTTCCATCTCTAGGTTTTAACTTGGGTTTTGGCAAATTGGAAGGTAACACCATTCCTAACAGTGACATATTTTTTTTGTATACATAAATACAATGGACCACATCCTCTTCCTCCTGCTTTTTTCCGTTAAATCTATACTCCGTTTGTTAAAGGTGATACGATACAGTTAAGGAATTAGAATTAGGTTAGCAAGTAACGGATGTGGATTTCAAATCTGTGAGACCTCCTCCATCTTAGCCACTAGGTACAATTTTACTCGGATAATGGAGCATGGGTTTTTGGTTTGGAGGTTTAAATAATGTTTAATTTCCAACATAAGATGGCCCTGAGATGGTTCCATACTTGTTACATAAACAGGAAAGAATCTAGGATCCTAAATTGGGAATATTAAATGCAAATGTAGAAGAAGAGTGGTCAGCTGGGAGCACATGGCAGCATAGCACGGTGCCTTTCAAAATGGAGCCTCAACTATTACTACTCCTATTTAATGACCTCAAATCTTTCTCTACCGTTTCATTTTAATTCACCCTCAATAACTACATGCTACTGCTCTCCAGTCTCCACCAACCACCACTCTTCAGACACTCCCTAGTCCTGTCTTTTTCGATATGCCTACTTTGTCGCATTAACCACTACACTAAGACATTTCCGCTTCAAAGGCTCCTGTCTTTGACGCAAACTCAATCACCATAATCGTTACACATACTGGAACAGACTAGTAGTTTTAACGAGTTCTTGATCTTTGGCTCCTCTCTAATTAATACTCTAAATAAATGACTACTTAAGTACTTAACATACTGCATTGTACTCTTTAGAAAACAAACAGTAGACAAATGAGCAAAGGGAAAACCATAAAACCTAAAAGTAGAATTACAGTGCAGAAAAGTGCTTAAATGGTTTCAGTTCTTTAGCTTCACCCACCCACCCATCAGTTGTGCATTCAATATTGTGAGTATTGTGAAGTTGATACTACACCCACCTCTTCAACTAACATTCAACCACTTAATAAAACAGATAGCTCCTCCAGTACCTATGTCAAATCTCTTTGTACTTCTACATTCTATCTAAACTCCCATTACTCTTTTCATTTTTTCCTGAATTGGGTGCATTACATTGTAGATCTACACTTGACTGAAGGGAGTTCTTTTTTCCGAATGATTAGTAGATTAAATGATGCGATTTTCATTAACAAGGGGCCCAAAAATCATTCCTATTCGTCATCAATGATAATTCAAAACGGCTACAAGGCTTTATATCAATGGCACAAAATTTGTGGCATATTTTTCATCCATATATCTTCAGACCTCCCTCCCTCCCTTACAATGGACAAGCATTTCCCACAAGACTAACAATCATGTATCAGACTACATTTTAGTTATAATTAATGGTAAAAAGAATTGAAGCTGCAATAATGACTTAAGGTTTGCAAATGACTACAAAGCAGGGGAGAAGAGCTCTAGGATTGAGCAAAAACAGCTCCTCAATGTTGGAATATAGACCAACTTTACCTGCTAATGAATCAAACCCTGTTTGCCCAGCAAGTTCTTGCAAGTTTTCCAATGGCCTGTGAACCCTGCCAGCAATCACTCGGCACACTATCAACGCCTTCTTTATGGTCGGATCATTCTCAGGAAAATCAATTCCCTCGAAAGCCCTCTCACTCGTCGAAGTGGTGAAAACACCCACACCACTCTTGATCTCCTTCTTGGTGTAAAACCCGTTTCTTATGATCCTACAAACACAACACTTTTCCGAGACACAGAGACTAGAGGAACCATCTAAGCCCAATGAGCATCCCAAAATGGTCCCGTAAAATCTAAGGAGTTCATTCCCGTCAGCCAGGCATCTAGGGTGCTTCTTAGTCAGCTTACTGGCTTTGATCTTTACCATTTCTCGGTACTCTTCGAATCGTGCTATTGTTTTCTGTGTGTTGTGCACTTTTAGTACTCTTTCTATTCTTCCACAGTGGTTTTCTGATCTCAGCCAGCTTGTCCTGCATATTATCTCTACTATTTTCCTCGACGAATCACCTTCTACTAGCTCAGTCACTGCATACATACAGACATCCAATTAGTAATTAGTAAATGCATTTATGGGTAGTTGTTGGATTGTCACAGGATGAATGGTCTTCGTTCTTTGACAATTTTTGAATTTTCAAATCTTAATCATAGTTAGATCAATTATCTTGGTCATAAGTACTCATAACTGTTGGGCCGGGACGGGACGGGAGTACTAATAATGTTGCTTAGTGTTTAGGGCAATTAATGTTGTTGAAATAACAGCAAAATAGCTTAAAACATACAGGTACTGATAATTGTTGAAGGATGTATAAAGGAAAGCTATGGCTATGGGTTAAGAAAGAGCAAAGTGTAATCAGTACAAAATTAATGAGAACAAAAATGTGGTAAGAAAGTGAAAGAAGCAGAAGGAGGTTACTTTAATTAGCTAACTGGGTATAAACTATAAAGTGGAGTAACAAACAATCTGAAGCAAGCACTGGAAAAAGAATGTGCACAACTGTACATTCTTGTTCTTGTGTGAGTGAAAAGTAAGGTAATTATGTACAGTAATCATTAGCATTACTCAAATTAGGAAACCCACAACTACCAAATCCTAACATAATTCCAACTAACCTAGCAAAGGGGTACTTCAATTCATGGGTTAAAAAAAAGGCGATAAAAAAATTGATGATACTACTCATACCAGCATGATTCGAAAGATGATGGGCTTCAAGGACATCCCACTTGCTAAATTGTTCACCACACTTGTGACAAGTCAAATTGGAAGAAGCAGCGTTGTTAGAGTCAATCTCCAAGGAAAACCTCTTCCTTGAGCTAATCCCACTTTCAGCACCAGCACGGCCGCCGCCCAAACAAGAGCCTTCCCTCCCTCTCTCCGACCCCAATGACTTCCTTACAAATGAAGGGTTGTTAAAGTAATGCATTGAAGGGTGGCCTCCGGGGCCGGGAGTGCCTGGCCTCAGTGTGCCCACATATGTAGTATTATTGTCGGGGGGAGCCCCGTCATTGAGATGGTGAGCAGCAAAGCCCGTAATTTTGAGCTCACACCTAGAGTTACTACTCAAAATGACCTCATGGGTGATTGGGTTGAGGAATTCACTGCTGCCAATGGATCTTGGACTACAGCTTGGAGGCTTCTCAATGTGTCTTTTACTCCCATGAATCACATCCTTGAGATTTGCTATGGACCTTGAACACCCTGACCTCCCTACCTTTCTTGTCAATATCGAGTTAATACTACTACTGTTAGTATTATTATTACTATTGTTATTATTGTTACTACTGTTATTATTATTATGGTGATGATGAGTAGTAGTAGTAGTAGTTTTTCTTAGTGATGTAGGGTGATGCACATCAGAGGGCTCTGATTTACAATGGAGGGATTTCTTCAATGAAAACCACACATTTGGTTTGCTATTCTCCTTATTACCACCAACCTTCCCATTACTATTACTATTACTAGTACTATTACTATTACCACTTCTTCCTTCCATTTCTCTCTTTCTATTCTCTCTCTCTCTAGAATGAACTTGAAGCTTCAAATTTGACTGAAATTAAATATATGAATGAATGAGATAGAGAGTATAAATGAATTTGCATTTAAAAAGGGTTGATATTAGTAGTAGTAGTAGTATCATTTTCAGGGTGGAGGACTACAATTACAAATGCAACCATTTTTTTCTTGAATGTGAAAGCTCAAATAGGAAATAGGAAATAGGAAATAGGAAATACTAGTGCAATAATAAATGTTACACTTGAATACTAAGTAAGTAAGTAGGAGTAGTATATATGTATACTTGTTTGTTGAATCAAAAGAAAAGTGCATGGTTTTTAACATAAAAATTTACCCATTCTCATGACAAACAATTATTCCAATTTAAAATAGACAGACACCCACCAATATGAAGTCAATTTTCTGGCTTCTTCAACATACATGATACATACATACATACATAATTGATACATGCACAACATTACATTTTTTTTTTTTTTTTTTTTTTTTATTATTATTATTATTATTATTATTATTATTATTATTATTATTATTATTATTCCTGAAGTTCTTACCTCTGTTTTTTGTAGTATTGGGATAAGGGTGGTAATAGTAGTGGTAGTAGTAAAAGAGTGGAAATTGATGAAAATAAAGAGAGTATGTAAGTAGTGAGTAATTAAGTGTATGAAAGTTGGGAGTAATGAATGAATTGAGGAGTTGAAGGAAGGAAGGAAGGGAAGTCTGAAGTAGAGGATAACATTAATGAGGGTTAACTGACAGCAGGGACTTAGCCTTGCATTTATTTTTTAACCCGCCAACTCAGCAGTAAATGAACAAGCCTAGAAAGAGACAACTCCAACACATATAAACCAAACTATAGAACAAAAACAAAATAACAAAAACAAACAAAATTACCCTCTTAATAATTACTCCTATATACGTGTATATAATACTCCGTAGTAGTACCATACATTTTACTGTTGCAAAAACAATTTTTTTTAAAACATATCCCTCTCATTTAAGTTATTATATAAGTTTATCTTCTCACATTTATCAATACATATTTAGTTTTTACATTGCAAAATCAAAAATTTAACTCTCAACTGAGCAATTAACCCCGTTAGCTTTGCTAATATGTAAAATTAAATCTTTTTATTTTTTACGGTCAATATCTTACTGGAATATCAATTTCTCTTCGATATCTTACTTGAGAATATTATGAGACCATAATATCTCGGCAATATTCTACGAATATTACGAAGTCATTGTACTATAAATACAGTGATATATTTTCTCAATAATTACAAGTCATTTAGTTATCTAACCGGTATGTTATTGTAAACATATCTTACACTTTATAGGTTGGACCTAAATTTGTTAGAAGATTATTCAATTCAAATTGATTGTATTAGTAGGGTTGTTTGTTAAGGTGTATTTTTATGTTTTATTAAACGTTATCCTATAATTATGTTAATAAAATTTCATTAGTTCGTGTCTTTATAAAAAAAATCAGGGAATAACATATGTTAGTTTTATAACGAAGAAGTTTTGACAAAATTATTTTTAGTTAAATTATTGTCTAATTCAGTTCATGAATGAAATTCAATTCTTCTTTTCTCTAGTTCTAAGTTCTACTTATTACCAATGATGGATTCTATTGGTAAATTCAAAATTGAGTTAAATACAATTATATTAGTTAATTTTCTTTATTATATTGTATTATCTTAAAAGATTCATATATACGCACGGGTCAATCCTATTAAGAAGATTAATAGGATTGATATTATTTGACCCAAGAGGATTGATAATAAACTATCATCACGTACTTGGCATGATACTTAGAGAGTTGAAGAAACTATTTTCTAATTTGGACTGTATTATACTCCTAATTACTATTGTAGGAAGGTGTAGTTTTGTAAGAGTTGACTTGCTTAAGTTCGAGGCAAAAATGCAAAGTGTTCCAGAATGTGTACTTACAACCGTTTTTATATTATTTGGTTGTTGGGATTTGAGAAATATTGCCCAATGCTAAAACATGTAAAAAATACTATTAGAGATATTGCCCATGGTAAACAATACATTGGGAGAAGTGGATTTCAGTCTAAAGAGTAGATTGACCATCACATTATTAATTTCACGTGTTTGGTAAATGACAGATTGTGATAACATATTAACCGAAATTTACTTTTTTGAATATATCATAATAGAGTATATTGAAACTACATATTGATTTATACATGAAAACAATTTGATTATCTTATAATCAGCTAATTTTCAAACACTCTTTCTTAAATCTATTAATTAAATTTGAAAGTCAAACCTATTAATACAATCTGCTAATTGTGTTTTGCTATTGTTATCCGCTATTACGAATTTGTTACTGCTATTTGCCAACAGGGCCTAAGACTCTAGTATTAGAGTTATGTTGAGTTTTTGGAACCGCTACTCAAGAGGGGGAAGAAGTGAATTGAGTATGATTTTTAAAAATTTATTTGTACCAAATCAACTATCACAAATGAAACAGTCAATTAGACAGCTCAATTGTGAAATGTGAAAGAAGAGAAGAATTACGTGAAAGTAAATAGAAATGTGAAAGCGATAAACAGTAGGCACGCAAAATTTCGAAGTGGTTTGACCAACACTCCAAAGGTCTACGTCCAGTGTCTCTCTTATTATTTTGTTTTTTTATACCCCTTCAATCATTACACCAATACTATAACAAGGTTGGGCCTCGATCGTTTAGTTCATCCGAGAACTGATTTCTCGTAGGAAATTCTATTTCCCATGAACATACTTCCCATGAATTTACAAATATTTATTTGGTTGTCATCATGGAGTTCACATTTCACATTAATTGAATTCTTGTATCCTGTTTGGTTGCACTCATCTAATTCCCTTGATTTTGTTTATAAAGACTATTATGCCCTTTATTAATCAATGATATAAAACTTATGAATTTTTTTTTTCAATAACTTATGAAATAGCTGAAATTGTCTTTTCCATGATACAGTCGCAGCCAAATTACATCATCAACAAAAAAAACATTATTTTAAGAAAAAAAAATCTTTCTAAGTTACATTACCATTATTTATTCAGGAAAAAAAACATTGTTGAGGAAAAAACCGCATATTAGTGAAAGTTTGAAATGCTAGTAAAACCTCCAAGACATTAGTAATTCGGCTTATTGGAAGTGTTTTTTTGGCGGGTAGCAGTGTTTTTTTAAAGGAAGCCGTAAATAAGGAGTTGACTGAAAAAAAAATTAAAGATATAAAGTGAGAAATATCATGAATATATAAAGTGAGAAATATCATGAATATACTTCCCATGAATTTACAAATATTTATTTGGTTGTCATCATGGAGTTCACATTTCACATTAATTGAATTCTTGTATCCTGTTTGGTTGCACTCATCTAATTCCCTTGATTTTGTTTATAAAGACTATTATGCCCTTTATTAATCAATGATATAAAACTTATGAATTTTTTTTTTCAATAACTTATGAAATAGCTGAAATTGTCTTTTCCATGATACAGTCGCAGCCAAATTACATCATCAACAAAAAAAACATTATTTTAAGAAAAAAAAATCTTTCTAAGTTACATTACCATTATTTATTCAGGAAAAAAAACATTGTTGAGGAAAAAACCGCATATTAGTGAAAGTTTGAAATGCTAGTAAAACCTCCAAGACATTAGTAATTCGGCTTATTGGAAGTGTTTTTTTGGCGGGTAGCAGTGTTTTTTTAAAGGAAGCCGTAAATAAGGAGTTGACTGAAAAAAAAATTAAAGATATAAAGTGAGAAATATCATGAATATATAAGGGTAAAAAAGTCATTAGAGCAAGTCGGGATGTGGGAAGTGCAACTCACTGAGGGGGGTTGGCGAGCAAGTTTCCACATCATACGGGAATTGCAACCCATTGGGGAAGTGTGAGTTCCACCCGTTTTCTACTTTTGACCAAACAACTCCCTGAAAATGCAATTCATGGAAATTTACACTTCCCTAAAGTTGAGGAGTAATCAAACGAGACCTTAATCTCTTTTCACTCCGTCAGGGCTACCATCGATAATCAGTCAATAGTAAGCCCTATCTAATACTATTTCATTTTCTAATTAGTCGCCATGCCCGTTCACCGCATGGAATACGCTTTCTTTGCTTAGATTTCATGTGTTTGTGACTGCATCTACTTCCACAAGCTGTTGTAATTGTGAATAGGCGGCGGTGGTTATGAAGATTGAAATATCCAAGCTACTGAAATACGTATGACATATATGTGTAAAGAATGACAGAGTTTGAAATAGTGTGCTTAAAGTGGGAAAAATACATATAATAATCCGCATACTAAAGATAAGAGTTTTTTGTAAACTATTATTGTAGTACGTAATCTTATTGAATCATCCTTCGTTGTTCTGTCATGGCTTTATTTGGGAACTTCAACCTTTTGCCTCTTTTTTCCCGTTGTTTCTTTTGTTACGGATGCTTCTTTCACCACTCCTTCAAATCTGTAACGCATTTTGGGTGTGTTAGTGTTGTAGCTAAAATATAAGCAATGGGTCACTTGTAGTTAACGCACGTAATAATTGTTCACTCACCCCTTGTCTACCTTTATCCTTTTATTTTTAATTGGAGTGCTCACCGCAGGCGCTGACTCTGTAAGGTCATCTTCTAAGTTGCCCTGTTTTGGTTGGTCGTGTCAAAACATTGTGCTCGTTGATGTATATGACATTGTATAAATAAAATATATTGGTGTTGTTTAAGGTTTTTTGTTGTTACCTTTGAGTTTTCGTCATTTCTTTCCACTATGGATGGAGTTGGATGGTCCTTTGTCGTCGGTAATACCTTTTGGCACTTTAGTTCCCGTTCGGCATTGTATTTGGTAATCTCAATCTTGACTTTCATGGTGTATTCTCTCCCGACACATTGTTAGAGTATGTTAAACACTTTCTCCTTTCTCCGTCTTGATTTTTGCTCTCTTGTTAGGACAATACGTTAAAAATTTCTTTGCGTAGTTGGTATGTTATTTGTTGTGCGTACCTTTTCATATAGGGTTAGTAATGCTTCGATTGTTCTCCGATTATCTTCTCAGCTTCCCTCCCAAAGACCACCAAAGTTGTTTATGTTGTTTCGTCCGCTATTGTAGTGATTAATCTGCACCTGCGTTGTGGGTATTAACATATTTGTCATATTGTTTAGGAGCAGTAGATAGGTTTAACATACAGTACGACGAGTTATAATTTTTGGGCTTTTTCTTACCTTTGTTTGGGGTAGGGTATTGGTTTGTTACATTGGCGACACTTTCCGTCGTCGTCGATTCCATCGGGGCATGATGTGCAAGATTGATACCGCCAGTCAACATATATTCTTACTTCTTTTATCGTTCCGTGGCATTTGAATATCTCATTCTGTTCCAGTTGTTTCATTTAGTCGAAAATGTTTGTCGGTACATCATATTAGTACGCATGCGATGTCTGTCGACATTAATTATCTGGGCATCCACATCTGTTTGTAGAAGCTCTGCAAGTTTTGAAGTGAGCATTTCTTCTGCCACCTCAGCATCGAGAATCCTTATTTTTACCGGTTCTTGGTCCCTGTAGGGTGGTATGGCACCGCAAATACCGATTCTTGGTCCCTGTAGGGTGGTATGGCACCGCAAATAATAATATTTGGTTATTCTAGTATGTGTAAGATCGACTACATGTTTTGTGTCCGGCATTTCTATTGGGGGGGGGGGGGGGGGGGGGGGGGCGCATACGGTTACCTTTGCAGCAACATTCTAATCTCCGGCAAGTCCAAGTCCATAAAGACCTTAGTTTCATATATATGTGGACTGTAGTTGGTAATCTCATGTACCGATGTTGTAATCGTTGTTAATAAGTATGATATGTACCTTATCAGTGTACTAATGAAGTTTATTACCTTTATAATTTATGACTCTTGTAGATGTGATGACTACGACCATGTCATGTCCATTTTGCTAGCTAATTTCTTATGTAATGTAGTCTGATGCATCACCCCATAGAGTCACGTTCACTATTTTTTCCCAGTATGTAGTCATTATAATGTAGTAAGTTAATGACTTTACATGTAACTATATGCGTAGTGAAGTTGCTCAAGTCACCTTTCATCTTGTATTTGTATATGACGTAAATGTGTCTAATCATTTTTTGTTAGCACCTCCCTTTTCTCCTTGATTGTAGTTAGGAAGCCGACAACGTCTGCACCGTGTTGTTAAAAAGATTCAATAGGCAAATAGAGTGGTAAAAATAATAAAATTATTGCATTTTATAGTGCATTGGTCGGTGTACTTGCCTATCAAATAATCATTTTTGTTGTTGCGTTCCTCCAATTTGTCGAGCGGGTGGAATTCAAATTTGTGGAGTGGAATAATTTGAGTTTAGTCCTTATCCTCCTGTATCGATGTAAATGGGATGCACTTGATGATGTTTGGATTTTCTTTGACTACATCATATGAGGGTGTACATCATATTTTATAGTGTTGGATGGTGTAAATTTTTCCCTCGTGTAGTACTCCTTCATATGAGGTCACCCACCGCTTCGGTATTGTTGCATGTATATGGTTTTCCTGGCCAGAATCACATGAAACAATCTTTTCAGTAATTTGTTAGCATCGTTAAAAATAGGCAGTGAATCAAAATGTTTGTCCAATTAAAGGGTCGTGACCTCACCTCTTTGTCTATTAGCACCATGTCTAGTGACAGTGAGGGGTTATCCTTGTTCGGTGTTACACGCCATATCCTCGTGGCCGGCCCGTGCTCTTATTTGATATTTGGACTTTGAGGGAACCAAGCCTGCAATAGTAGTTGTTATTCGCGCCATTGGTTTCTTTTGTTGTTTGTCTCTTGTCTATTTTGCTGCAATATTGTGTTGTATATTTTAGTTCGAGTGTTAAAAGAGTGTATCGGTAAAGTAATGGTATTTATACGCAGCTAGTGAAGTCAAATAAGGTAATATTTGATAAATTGATAGGTTAGTAGCATAAAATAAATGAGTTGAGCAATCTATACGTTGCATATGATCTAACTATGTTTGATGGTTATGCACTTAATTTTTTATTATATTTATTATGTAATTAAATAATGCTTAAATGTTTTGAGGAATTATTATATTTATTATGTACTTAAATGTCTTAGTGGGTGTCCCTACTTTTTTGTAACTGCACAATACAAATATAAGACAAATGTAATTATTGGTTTGATTATCATTTTCATCATCATTATTATCTAATCAAATGTTTTGAGGAATCTATATCAGTAAATTATCATTCCCATTTAACTCCAATTAGTCTAATCCAAATTCGTACTTGTCGTCTTAATTATGTTCATACAGTGATGAATATTATTCCATTAGGCACTGTGAAATGGTTAGCAATGCATATTCTAGAATACAATCCTTATCACTAAATACAAATATTGAAGAAATATAATTGTTATTTTGCCGGTTCATAATCAGTAATTTTTTTGAATTTTGATGCTTTAACTATCTAAGATTCTTATGTACTTTATTATTATTATTATTTTTTTATTTTAAAAAAAACTGGAACTTCCATTAAAAACGAAACAAATTACATAAAGTTAGCGGAAAGCCGAGATACTATCTGAGCCCCCACTTCCTTAGCAATCACAAACCTTATAATAATAATAATAATAATAATAATAATAATAATAATAATAATAATTATTATTATTATTATTATTATTATTATTATTATTTTTTTTTTTTTTATATAAAAACGGAACTTGCATTAAACACCAGAACAAATTACAAGAAGTTAGAGGGGAGCCTAGATACTATCTGGGCCCCCACTCCCTTAGCAATCGCGAAACTAATTCTAGTGAAAATATGAACTGCGGCACGCGCTCCAGCATCCTGTGACATAGCGAATTGACGAATCCGCTGGAGCAGAGAGACAGCCTCCGTGTCGAGCTCGCCGAGAGAGGAGAAGGAGAAAGGAAGAAAACCATACCCAATCGCCGTGCAACGTGCCTGATACTTGGCACACTTACGACGAGCAGCATCAGCAACGACCCGTCCGGGCTCAAAAGAAGTCAAGCCGGACTGGGTCAAAGGAGAGGACCCGGTCAGGTCAACACATATGTGGTTGTAAATAATAAATATAATAATAATAATAATAATAGTAATAATAATAATAATAATAATAATAATAATAATAATAATAATAATAATAATAATAATAAATATGTGGTTGTGCCCAAAACAAAAGCTTATGCTTGTGGCGCTCCCCAACGATGGAGACGGAGTCGTCGATGTATATGAATGAAGACGTTGTTTGCTCTATTTTTTTGAAGAAATATCCATCGAAGCATGACATTTGAAGTGAATGAGTTTAAGTGAAGCAGCAGAAGTTCATAGAAGTAAATCATGTTCATAAACATTCAACATATGTTTGAGCAATCAAATGAGTAAGCAGTAACTGACTGCTGCGACAGCTACGAAATCGGCAGTGAATTCAGATGAACTGGAAATTTGACCGGAAAATGTTAAAACTAATAATTCACCCGTCAAAAAAAATAATAGAAAGTTCACGCACATACCAAGTTTAACGCAATACCGAGATAATAGAAAACTAATAATGAGTAACATTAAGATGAGTTTAACGCAAGCATGAACCCAATGAAGCGGCACATACCGAGTTTAACGCAATACCGAGATAATAGAAAACTAATCATGAGTAGCATTAAGATGAGTTTAATGCAAGCATGAACCCAATGAAGTAGGAACAATGCTGATATTCACGCACGTACCAAGTTAGTCAGAGCGGTGGCAAAAATCGAGGTCGCTTGCATTCAACGGCAACAGTAAGACGATGTTTGGCGGCAGGAATCAACTCGATTTCGTTGTACACTTGGGTGGTGTAATGGGAAAGACAAGCACTCATTGTTGTAGGTGGTGGATTATAAGGGAGGAAGATGAAGAGGATGGGAGGTGGGAGCTGAATTAATGAAGCAATGAAGATTGAACTTGATTGCTTCACTTTGGATTCTACATAATCAATGAGGAGCAAATAACGGACGCAACAATTGAGCATGAAGTTGATGGGTTCTACCTAATTTACGACAAACAAATAACCGACTTTGACACTAATCAGGGACTCCTTCTGATGGGGGTCGGTTGCCTACCATGGGTCGCCCGCCGTGCGAGTCCCGGGGCAACCCAGCCCAAATCACACAAGGGGCCTGCCTGACAAGACAGACAGCAGGACCTTGTCAACAGCCCCAAGGAACGTCCTGGGAGAGCCATGTCGAGCTCCAAGCAAGGAGTCGGCCCTCCCTGCCCGTCAGGGTTTGGCCACAAGCGATGTGATCGAAAGAGAAGAAGTCCCCCCCTCTGTCCGTCGGGCATCAGGGTGTCCTCTCCTAACAGGCTCGGGGGAGAGAATGGAGCCCCTCCTGTCCATGCCTAAGGTAAGGGAGAATGAGTGGACAAGGGGAACCCACGTGTCAATCCCTCATTCTCTCCCTTTTTTCCTCTCTCTTGTGGGAACCTATAAATACTCATGTATTTCTCACAAGAAAGAGGTTGGATTTTCTCTCTCTAAAATCTCACTCTAAAAAATGTCGCCTTACTCGTCACGAGTAAGGTTCGTCAAGTGCATTTCACGGACTGACTTAGGCATCAGAGAGGGTTCCCTCGGACACCTCCGAGGCCTTGTTCGCTCCCTGTGTGCAGGTGGCAGGCCAACTCCGCCGAGGCAGTCCGATCGCTGGAGTGGGAGGATAGGAAGGCTTGAAAAACAAGGCAACACCTGATTAGTCTAGTTTAGTAGGGATTAATAAGGGTCACTTAGTTGACTATTTTGTAGATTTGGGTGTGTTTTGACGGATTATTGTGTGCATGTCGTAATTGATGGGTTAATATAATAAAATGTGTAATTAGGTGGATTAAAGGGTGAAAAGTAATATGGATTGTAATTGAAATGTTTATTGGGTTAAAGTGTCAACAATCCTTTGGAAGTGAAGACAAATCAAGCCCGAAGTTAACTGGAAGCCCAGACCAAGTAGAAGAAAGAAGTGGAGGATTTCTAAAATCCGCTGCCAGCGGATTTTCCAAATTCCGCTGCCAGCGGAATTTCTTGCCAGCGGATTTCCAAAAATCCGCTGCCAGCGGCAGAAATTTGTGCATAGGATTCCTTCTTGGATTCTTTGTCGCATAGGATTCTTTCTCTAACCTTTTGTTCTTCTTCTTTACTCACCTCTTTTACTCTTCTTCTTTATTATGATCATTTTTATGAGGCATTTTATGAGGCTTTAATAGCCATTGATGAAGATGCTCCATGGATGACTATATAAAGAGGAGAAGTTCACCATCACATGGATCATCCAACACATCAATCATCACTTGTAATTCTCAAAAACACATACATTTTCTAGTTTATTTTGCAAGTATTTCTTTTGTATGGAGGGCTAAGTTCTTATTCTTGGAACAAGTAGTTGAAGCCTTTCAAGTTAGTGAATTGTAAGACTCATTTCTATTTTATTTTTATATTAGAATATCAAGTTTAATTTGCATTATTTCTTGGTTTGTTAATTCATCTTCTAGCTTGATCACCTAGTTTTTGTTATTGATAAACCATTGCTAGAATAGTTAAATGAATCTTTTGTTTGTTTAAACTATATCCGAGTAGCAAATATAATTCACCAATTCGCATGCTTTTCATCGTTGTTGAGTTATAAAGTGTAGACACCCGCATTTTGCCTGCTAGTGTCTATAGCAGTTCCCGACAAACACCCGATGATGATCGGACGCAAACGTGATTTAGTATACTCGGATTTGGGCCCGAAATCAATAATATCTGACATGGACTTTTAGCGGAGTAATAATCTCACAAAACAGACCTCAAATTCAGGCCCAGTGGGTCGTTCCGAGCAAAATGAGACTAATTTGGGCCAAAACCGGCACCAAAAATAATTCCCGTCTTTTAGCGACCAGGTCAAAACCCGGTCAAGACAAACCCGACACAAAGAGCGACCGGGTGCGTTCCCGAAACATGCACCAGGTTCACAAATCTATCCAAATCGCTCACAAAATCAGCCAAAATCAATCCAAATCAAACATAATCAATTAAACATAAATCAAGGGCAATCACGCCCAAAATAACCCGGCCTAATTGATCCACTCGGTCGAGTGGATTGGACACTCGATCGAGTGGAGCCTCTTCGAACCCGTCCAGATACATTCACGAGGGCACTCGACCGAGTGCACCCGCGCCACTCGGTCGAGTGACCCTAGGACGGGGTGAAGCCTATAAATACCCCTTCAAACCCATTGCATTCGAAAGGATGAAAAACTAATGCAAAATTACCCTAAGCTTCTACTCTAACCTATCTATACTCTCTACACTACAAGCCTTAGCAACCCTAAGCCCTATACACAAAAAACCGAGTCCCTTGTCCCTCGATAAACCGACAACACACACACACACCATAACTTACGTACATCCTCGATACTCCATAGTCCCGTCACTATTTGCGAGCCCATTTCCGAGGTCCCTACTAAACATGTATGTTGAGGGTGTCCCAAACCCCGTTTCTATCTTTGTTATTTACGCTTATGTTTTTGTATCGTTTATTTTGTACTTTTACTAGTATCGTAATCCTAACATCTAACACTCCTAACATTTTACTTTTTGCATACTAACTTTTACATTTCGTCGCTAACATTATAACCATACCGCGTATATATATATATAGTATTACCAAATCTCGGTTTCGGATGCGTTTGACTATAATTGTCGCCTAAAGTCCGTTTAATCCCTTTGCGAGCAACGACGGAGGTGGAGCCCTTTCGAGGAGCCCCGCCCCAATGTACTCAAGGGCGTGACGTGATCGCGACTAATCGTAGTTGAACGTATTCGATCCCATTTTAATTAGTGCGGAACCCATTGACACGAAAACCGACATCACATGACCCGAAAGGGTTAGTTCCGATGTCGTGACGTAGAGGGAAGCATTTCGTTACTAATTCATTTGTTCTAACACAAACGTTTCATAAAATCCCGACAACGGTATTATAATCGTACATATACACGATTATAGCACCGGAGGTCGAGTTAAATTCAAATCAAGCGATATTTGTATCTAACTCGACCGACCGTCGTTTTCAACCCCAAAAACGAAGCGAGCTAACGCTCGTACAGGGACTACTCGACCGAGTGCATAGGACACTCGATCGAGTAGTACCCACAAAACCGGGCAGACTACTTCCCAAGGGTACACTCGACCGAGTCAGGCCATGACTCGACCGAGTGGATCCTATAGCCCAGAAAACCGAGAGCTTGGATGCAACATTTAAGTCTCGTCATTTTTTTACGACTCTTAGTCGACACGTGTAAAGCCAATCACGTGAACTCATTTTCTAAAACTCACGTTTATCGTGGTAAACCGAACTAAATCTAAATTCGTCAATATTTTGATTTAATTTGGCCAACCTTCAAACTTAAGACACATAAATCGCGAGTCACAACTCGTACAGGTGCCACTCGACCGAGTACACCTGCTACTCGATCGAGTAGCACCCCAAACCGTGGGCAGAAGCTTCTTTTAAGACGCACTCGACCGAGTCAGGCCATGACTCGACCGAGTGAGTCCTGTAGCCCCATAACCGAGGGCCTTGACACACCTTTCAAGCCTCACCCTTTTTATCGACATTAGTCATCACGTGTAAAGACTATCACGTGACTAACCTATTTTCAAAACCATGCACAACACGACACGTAGAACGACTTTGACCACCTTTGACGTGATGAGTCGGGACAAGACTACGGGATATGGGATCGGGCTAGCAATACGCCACAGTCTCATGTTTCCGTCCTTCGTTTAGTACACAATACAATGTGTATTTAATCGGGGTTAGTCCATCTACGCATTTCGCGGTCTAGCTTACATACGGGTCCGTCCATATCTTTGTATCGCGTTATTTTTATTACTTTTACGTAATGTTGTATTGTGAATTCCGGGTTGTATTTCCGCCCGTGTAATTTGTACGTTACCTTTTTCATTTACTTTCGAGCTTTGTTTATTTACTTGCTTTTACGCTTTATAAACGAACCTCGCATGCTAAATCACTTTGACCAAAATAAGATGCATTAAATGACGTAGTTCACATACTATTAATATGCTTAGCCCGAAAACGCTGTTTGCATATCATTTAATCGTTTTACTAGCGCGCACACACGAACACGAACGATGTCTTAGTAGAGGCCGCCATGTGCGGGCGGGGTTGGGTGTCCTTAGTGGGCTTCCCAACACGTACCCTCACCCCTTACTCAGAACCTTTGGTTTCCGGATGCCCGAAACCCTTGGCGTACGAGAGTCATTCTATACACGAAAGCCGGTTTATACGGAATCGGTATTGCAATGCAAAGGGACGAGCCCAATGAACTCTGAAATCGAAGTGGGCTTACTTTGTGTATAGCCCATGACGACATAGAGTGGGTTCGTATGGTTCCGAATAACCACAAAATTCGGTGGCGACTCCATTTTGACTTAAATTTCGAACCCGAGAAC
The DNA here is from genome assembly GCA_958450325.1 of Agrostemma githago. Taxonomy (NCBI): domain Eukaryota; kingdom Viridiplantae; phylum Streptophyta; class Magnoliopsida; order Caryophyllales; family Caryophyllaceae; genus Agrostemma; species Agrostemma githago. The sequence goes on along the minus strand of OY288249.1, from coordinate 7,477,292 downwards.
AATCTCACCACGAGATTCATTCGCCTACCCAAACCCGCGCGTGGCCGCGTCGGGGTGGACCTACGTCATGTCCACAATTTGGCGACTCCGCTGGGGATACCTGATGTACTACATGGCATCGGGGTTCCTAGGGTGAGACTCGAAGAGAAATCGTTCGAATATTAGTGTGTGCACATTAGTTTAATGGTTCATGCATAACCCAAATTTTGCCCGGGCCGGTTACTTGTGACCGACGTCCCACTATACCACGGTGCATTCCTACATGGGTGCACTAAAGACTTCGATGGCGGAACTCACCGGGGTTTTACGGCAGGTTCTAGTTCAAAATTGGCTAGGAAGTCCGTCCCGTTTCGTGAGAATGCGATCGTTGTTGGTATAGACCCTATTGTGACTGACCGAGACTTAGTGTAAAGCATACATACACGTCGTTATAATGCTTACTTGACTATGTGCTGCTTGGTTTCCGTGTCACTTTTCAAAAAACCGTCATTTCAAAAAATGCATCTTTCCAAAAACACCCAAATTTTGAAAAACCCGAAATGCTGCCCGTTTCGGGACCCGTCTTTTCAAAACATCCAATTTTCAAAACTCGGAATGCCGCCGAAATTTAGGATCAACTGATTTGACTCAAAATATCCTTTTTCTCTAGTCGGCATGCTGCCCATTTTAATTCGTGAATTTCCAACACCATCTCGATTTTCTGATTTTTTCAAAATTCTAATCTTGGTTTTCGGAATTCCGTTTTTTTTTTCAAAACTCCCGGAAATTTTTCCACTCATTCAATATTCAAATTTCAAACATCCAACTATCCTAGTAAACCTTCCTTATTATAGGACCTACCGTCTAGCCGTGTGTCGGGTCTTTGCATAGTATGTCGAAGGTCTATAGCGTCGAAACTCCGCTGATCTTATATCACGAGTTTCCCCCCTTTCCCGAGTCCGCCTTATCAGTCAAGGCACGACCGACCCGCGTAGGGCATACCCCTACAAAGGAAAGTCCGTCCATACACTCGAGTCAAAAGTCTGGGGAAAAGTCTCACGTGGACCTTCCTTCGAACGGGACTAGGCCCACAAAGCCGAAATCCTAAGGAAGTTATACCACCCATCGAGTCATCCGTCTAGATGTCTTTCTCGAGTCTTTAGTCTCCTTTCCTAGGGTTGCTCGGGATGTACTTTTCCTTTCCTTTTCCGAGATCTGGGTTCAGTTTCTGATTACGCGGTGTTCTTACAGACAGGCCACCGGCAACCAGACACGCTCGAAGGATGGCTACTTTGAACAGTCTGCAAACCGCTTTAGACGCCATGGTCGCGAAGCAGACCGACATCGAGGCCCAACTGACCGAAATGAGGGCTGGCCAGGTGGCCATTGTTGCTCGCCTAGCTACGGTGGAACAAGGGACCCCCAATGTCGGGACTACTGGGCCCATAACTGAACTGGTCAGCGCAGTGCGCCGGCTAGAAGAACAAGTCCATTTGACTGGGAGTAACAATATCCACCGGGAGAACAGCCGAGAGTACTCCACAGTGAGTGACAAGCTGCCTGCAAACCTGAACCTCACAGGTTTGCCCATGTTCGAGGGAACTGAGGACCCGTTACTACATGTACGGGCCTTCAAGGAATTCATGGCCATCAAGGGAGTGGATTCATCCATGTTCAAGAATCTCTTCGCTGCATCCCTTGAGAAGCACCCACGGGCCTGGTACTATAGGCTAGACCCGAAAAAATACCCTACATGGGATGATGTGGCTACCGAGTTCGCTCGGAACTATGCTGACAACACCGAGATCCAAACCACAATGCGATCTCTGGAGGTCATGGCCCAAGAGCCAAAAGAAGGTTTCACTAAATACCTTCAACGCTGGAGGGCCGAGAGCGTGAAGTTGGTCGATAAGCCCAACGAGAAGACCTTAGTGGAGGCTTTTGTCAAGAACCTCCTCCCTTCCTACCGGGTTCACCTCCGGTACGCAGTCATACCCAATTTCACCACCCTTACTGAAATGGGTATGAGGATCGAAGATGACCTAAGACTAGAAAGCCTCACCAAGGCTACTAGCAAAGGATACCAAGGGGCCTCTTCATCCACCACTAAGCCCCAGGCTGCAACCCGCAGCATCTTTGACGCGGTCAATCTACTAGATGCCCCGTCCAAGAAGAGCACCCCACCTCGGGTCTTCACTGATATAGGTACTACCTATACTTATGCCTTACAAAGGCTGTCCTCCAAAGGCCTAATCCAACCGATAGGCCCAACTCCTGAAGTTCCGGTCGAGCGACGCTCCAAGAACTACAATGCTCAGGCCTATTGCCAATACCACCGAGGCAATGGGCACGATACCGAGAAGTGTTGGAAGCTAAAACACTTGATCCAGGACCTGATTGAAAGCGGAAAAATCCCGCTACCCGGAGATAAGCCCAACAACAAGGAGAACCCTTTCAGCTCCCATGCCATTTTTGCCGGGGAGGTAATCGACTGCTCTCACCTTATCTCCCCCTACGTCCCGCAAGTGAACGGGATCTGGTTTGACGACGAAGATGATATCTACCTCGCTAAAGGGGAAGCCGTTCCCATCACCCTTGAACAGATTCGAGAGGTCAAAACTCGAGTCCTAGCCAGCAACAACCTTGGTCGTCCCTACTTAGCTACAAGCACTGGGGACACCCCTACCCCGACAACCATCACCGATCCACTCGGGATGGAAATCGCCCCTGAAGAGCCGACCGCTGAAACAGCCGTCGTCAGACAATTGAAGAGAACCCGAGTTGACCTCACTATATGGCAACTCCTTGTTAGCTCTCAAGAACATCGAGAGGCGCTTACAAAGGCTCTCGATCAAGTCAAGATCGACTCTCTGGCTACACCCGCTGAAATGGTAGCCACGGTCCTACCCCACCTAAAGGGTAAGACCAAAATAGGAGGCCCAATGATCACATTTTCCGAAGCCGATCTACCGTCATTCGGGACCTCCCACAACCTGGCCCTTTACATCACGGTGATTTGCCGGGGGAAGTACCTCCCGATGACCCTAGTTGATGACGGGTCGGCCGTAAATGTCCTTCCTCTAAGGACCGCCAAAGCCCTCGGCATTACCGAGGCTGACTATATTCCGACTGCTCAAACCATCCAAGCCTTTGATGGAAGCCCAAAGTCGGTAGCTGGGGCCACAAAACTGACCATCATCACGGGCCCAGTAGAAAAGGAGCTTGAATTCCAGGTGATTGATGTCACCTCCTCATTCAACCTGCTCCTAGGAAGGCCGTGGATTCACGCGGTGAAAGCTGTATCCTCCACCCTCCACCGCAAGATCAAGATGCCTCTACTCGACGGTATTATTACTCTAGAGGCGACCCCAATGACCGTGGCTAGCTGTAACGCCACGGGCCGCACGGACCTCTGGGGGTTCGACTTTGTGGGGATGATCGAGGAAGAGTACCTTTTCAGGCCTTACTTCACCACGAGCATTGACACGATGCTCCAGAACCTAGGGTACCTTCCGGGGGCTACCTCTCGACCCGACCTTCCAGCTGGGAAGATCATCGAGGTCCTTAAGGACGAAGACTCTCACTTCGGCCTTGGCTATGCCCTCACTCCGGACAACGTTGTCCGAGCAGGAATTGAAAAAGCCTGCAACATTATGAAGGGTACCTACTTGAGCCCTTATAGCCCACGGTTGTCTGACTACTTTGTCACACCCGTATTCGGGGCTGTCCAGGTTGGACTATACCAACCCAATGCAACGCACCTCGGGACCCACTTGGCCCGGGATTGCAACTACATCCCAGATGAGGTGTTCACCCTCACCCAGTCCGACGGAGCGGACGATATCGAGCCCGCGCTGGGGCTACTCTTCGGGGAAGACACCGTAGCCCCGACTCCAAAGGAAGACCTGGTCAACCTGATTCTCCGCAGCAACAGGTTTGACCCAACCAAGCTGATCTCGGATGTCGGCTCCGAGACGGGAAAAAGGGCCTGGAGGAAGACTGTCAAGTGGACTGACAGTCAAGGAAGGATCTACAAGCTGGTCGCCGGAGAGGGAGACATGCCTGAGTCTGAGTCCGAGTCTGAGTCGGAGTCTGAGTCAGAGTCTGAGGTCGAGTCTAGAGAAGTCGGTGCTAGAGTCACTCCTGTAACCCCCCTCCCTTCTATCATTCCTGCTGCTAGCACTTCGGGGTCTGTCCCGAGTGCTTTACCAATTCCGCCTCTGACCAACGATCAGATGGCTGCTCTCTTTGAGCTATTTTCTAAATTTTCAATCAAAAATAACAACCGTTCTGCTTACGACTTGTCTCTTTTAAATCCTGCTTTCAAAAATGATTTATGCTATGACATTGAGAAATCCGACGAACAGGTACCCTTACCTCCACATCTGATCGAGCAACTAGAGCAAAGGGAATCCCGGAATCCGGTAATTGAAGAGACCGAATCCATAAACGTGGGAACAACCTTAGAGCCTCAGATACTTAAGATAGGGTTATCCTTAGATCCCGAGGAGAAACAACAGTTCATAAACCTCCTCCAAGAGTTCAAAGATGTCTTCGCGTGGTCCTACAAGGACATGCCGGGGATAGACCGGGAAATAGCCGAGCACCACGTACCTATCAAAGATGGGTGCAAACCGGTCAAACAAAAGCTTCGTCGAATGAGGCCCGAGTGGTCTCTCAAAGTAAAGGAAGAAGTCGACAAACAATTCAAAGCCGGCTTCATACAAGTGTCCGAATATCCGGACTGGGTTGCAAACATCGTGCCGGTTCCTAAAAAGGACGGTAAGGTGCGGGTATGCGTAGACTTTCGGGATCTTAACAAAGCAAGCCCGAAGGATGATTTTCCGTTACCACACATCGACATACTGGTGGATAACACGGCCGATCATGCCCTTCTGTCATTCATGGACGGGTATGCCGGGTATAATCAAATCAAGATGGCGGAAGAAGATATGGGTAAGACTACCTTCACTACACCTTGGGGTACTTACTGCTACACCGTCATGCCATTTGGTCTCATTAATGCCGGGGCCACATACCAAAGGACCGCTACCACTTTACTACACGACATGATGCATAAAGAGGTAGAGGTCTATGTAGACGACATGATCGTCAAATCCAAAGAGCGGGACGGTCACATCACCGCCCTAAGAAAATTCTTCACCCGACTGCGCAAATACAACATGAGGCTAAACCCTCAGAAATGCAGTTTTGGGGTAACGTCAGGCAAATTACTGGGTCATATCGTTAGCCAACGAGGTATCGAAGTCGACCCAGCTAAAATCAAAGCCATTACCGAGATGCAAGCTCCTCAAACCGAAAAAGAAATAAGGGGATTTCTCGGGAAAGTCCAGTATATTAGTCGATTCATTTCCAAGCTAACCATGGTGTGTGAACCAATTTTCAAGAAACTAAAAATAGGGGAACGAGTACTATGGGATGACAAATGCCAAGCTGCTTTCGACAAAATCAAGGAAATTCTGTCTGCTCCGCCAGTTTTGATGCCACCTCAACCCGGTTTGCCTCTATCGTTATACCTAACAACGACCGAGGCAGCCATGGGGGCTATGCTGGCTCAGACAGTTAACTCCGAAGAGCGAGCCATCTATTACATCAGTAAGAAGTTTTTAGAGTATGAGTGCAAATATACCATGCTCGAAAAGACGTGCTTGGCTCTAGTCTGGGCCACTAAGAAGCTCCGACATTATATGCTTAGCTATGAGGTCCATGTGCTATCCAAGATGGACCCGATCAAGTACCTCTTTGAAAAACCTATCCTTAACGGCCGGATTTCAAGATGGACTCTAATGTTGGCAGAGTTCGACCTAAAATTTGTACCTTTAAAAGCTATTAAGGGGCGAATAGTAGCTGAATTCCTCGCCGACAGCCCGGTAACCGAGGAAGGACACACCGATACCTGGTCCTTCCCAGACGAAGATATCTTCCATACCGATGCCGAAACATGGGATTTATACTTCGACGGAGCATCTAATTTTCGAGGGTTCGGAGTCGGGATCCTCCTAATATCACCAAGAGGGGAGCATACTCCCGTCTCCATCAAACTGGACTTTGACGTCACTAACAATGCAGCAGAATACGAAGCATGCATTTATGGGCTACAAGCCGCCGCCAACCTAGGGATCACAAATCTCCGGGTACATGGTGACTCATCCTTGGTCATTAACCAAGCACTTCAAAAATGGAAGACTCGGAATGCTAATCTCGTGGCCTACCAGGCACGAGTAAGGGATCTCGAGAAACAATTCCAAAAGGTAGAATACATATACCTGCCTCGGGAAGAAAATCAGTTTGCAGATGCACTCTCAAAATTAGCATCTTTACTGAACATTCCCGACCATGTGACCAGTATGCCAATTTGCGTCGAAAGACGATCCGAGCCGGCATACGTCTATGACATTGAAGACATCGAGATAACCGATCCCGAACCATGGTACCAAGCCGTGTTAACATACCTGACCAACGGAGAGTATCCCCCCGGGACGGAAAGCCGAGCCAAGAAAGCCTTACGGAGGCTAGCCACCCAGTTCATCCGTACTGATGACGGGCAACTGTACAAAAAGACGGCACATGGGGCTCTTCTCCTTTGTGTTGACAAATATAAGGCCGAGAAAGTAATGGCCGAAGTACACGATGGCGAAAACGGTCCACACATGAATGCTCACATGCTGGTCCGAAAAATCATGAGGCTCGGGTATTACTGGAACACCATGGAGGCCGACTGCCAGTTATATGTCAAACATTGCCATAACTGTCAAATCTTTGGCAATGTGCAACATATGCCGCCATCTCTGCTCTATACCATGACGTCACCTTGGCCATTCTCAACCTGGGGTATCGACATAATCGGGAAAGTAAATCCCTCCGGTACTGGTGGACATTGCTTCATTTTGGTGGCTATCGACTATTTCACCAAATGGGTCGAAGCTGAATCATATCGCATCCTCAATGCTAAACATGTTGCCAAATTTATCCAGAACAAGATAATATGCCGGTATGGAATCCCGCATGAGTTTATCAGTGATCATGGAACCCATTTCCAAGCTGAGACCGCGGCCCTGCTGGCCAAATATAAAATTCAAAGGCACACATCCTCGCCCTACCGTCCCCAAACCAATGGAGCGGTAGAGGCAGCCAATAAAACGATTGTCACCATACTCAAAAAGATGGCTGATAATTATCGGGACTGGCCCGACAAAATACCTTTTGCCCTATGGGGGTACCGGACGTCAATTCGCACCGCAACCGGAGCGACACCATACTACCTAACCTATGGGATGGAGGCCGTCCAACCAGTAGAGCTAGAGGTACCGTCCCTCAGAATTCTGCTAGAAAGTCAAGTACCCGAAGCTGACTGGGTTCGAGCACGGTACGATTCGTTGGTTCTACTAGACGAACGACGGTCCCGCGCTCTCAACAACATTCAAATTTACCAAAAACGGATCCAACGAGCCTTCAACAAGCGAGTGAGGCCCAGACACATCAAGGAGGGCGATCTAGTCCTTAAGTCTATTCGGGCTCTGTTACCGGTTGACCCAAGGGGAAAATTCAAACCCAATTGGGCTGGGCCGTATCTGGTGAAGAAAATCCTATCAGGGGGAGCAGTAATGTTGACGGACCTGGACGGGAATGAATTTGTCAACCCAACCAACCTGGACCAGCTGAAGCGTTACTACCCTTAGCCATTTCTCAATGTCATTAGCAATTTTTTATCAAAATCATTTATTTTACAAAAAGCAAGTCAATGAGCTAGAATTATTTATTCTACTGTCGCAAAACATCTTGAACCAATAGTCTTGGTGTAATTCGAGATTGCAATTTCCTAAGCCTGAACTACGTTTGGTTTGATTCTGCTAATTGCGGATACGTAGGCAGCCCCTCAAAAGGGCACAACCAATGAAATCGAGAAAAGACAGGAACGGTTTTAATAATAAACTTCCCTTTATTTATCACAAAAAAAGAAAATCCCAAAAAGCTCGGGAAAATTACAAGTGCAGGAATTCAAAAAAACTACAAAAAAAAAAAGCACACAACAATAATAATAATAATATTTAAATAATAAAAACTAAGGACTCGGTATTCAGGGCATCTTGCCCTTCCCTTTGTCCTTGGCCTCTTTGGCCGTCCACTGACGACGACGCGGAGGAGAGCGTTCCCGAATCACCACAGGAACCTCTTTAGCTCGGACTCGCTTCTTGGAACTTGAGTCCTCATCCACCTCGATTGGCCCAAGTCGGGCCCTTACGGGCTCGGGGAGCCGGTCACGCGGACCTAGTCGGTCCCGGGCCGCCAGCCTTGGCCCAAGTCGCCGCTCCAAGTCAGTCTGGGGGCTTTGCCGCCCCCGCGTGCCACTAGCACCGGCATCTTTAGCTCGAGTCTTAGTATGTGACTTAAGACCCGACTCTAATCGGACTAAGGTAGCAGGGGTCTCTCCCTCATCGTAGAATCCCCTATTGTCCTTTACCGTCTCCCGACGGACCAGTTCGAAGGCCTCATCGACCTTCAGAGCTTTACGAGCCTCCTCGGACTCCTCAGAAGTCCATTTCTCGTAGGCTCGAGAAACCCAACCAGATTGGCAAGGGTTGGGAATAGTCCATGTAGGACGGGTGAACCACCTCTGCAACCAAGTGTCGCACATAGCATCCGTCAGTTGGAGCGGGACACTAATGATGGCTTCAGTCTCAGGAATGCGCTGAGACGAACCGAACTGCCTCAGAATGCGGTCCGGGTAGATGTGAACTGTCCAGTCAAGGGACAGGATCACGAGATAACGGGCTTGGTCCCTCTTGGCCAATCCCGTCAGCTTGGAAAGGAACCACCAAGCAACCGTCCACCTAATCAACGGGCCACCATGGAACACCAATTCCTCATCCCAGTAAGCTCGATTTATGTGGTGGTTCGAGCTTATCTTGCGCCCCCTGGAACTGAGTTGGTTGTTACGGTAGTTTAGAACGCTCGGAGGAGGCTCTATGATCGACAAGCGCTCCGACAACCAAACCTGCAAACGTGTACACGCAACTCATGAGTAACGGAATGGTTCGCTACAGCCCACTCGATCGAGTACACCCTCTGACTCGATCGAGTGAGGCTCTCTAAGACAACCAGAAGTTCGTCAGGTATGACACTCGATCGAGTACACCCTCTGACTCGATCGAGTAAGACTCGCTAAAACAAACAGAAGCCTATCAGGTATGACACTCGATCGAGTACACCCTCTGACTCGATCGAGTAAGCCCTTCACAGGCCGGCAGAAGCACTTAACAGACGCCGCTCGATCGAGTGGTAGGTCCACTCGATCGAGTGACTTACGGACTACAAGAAGCCGCGAAACAAAAAAAAATCGCGCAAACCAAAATTGAAAAATCGAAAGACGTTTACCTGCAGAATAAGGATACTCCCCGTCAGTTGCCGGGTCGGGTCAAGTCGCCTAGCATCCAGACCCATGATGAGTTCTCCCGTGACTAGCCAAGCAGGGCTATGACCAGTCTCCATCTGGTCAACCACTCCGATCAGTCTAATCTGGCCCACGCACGAGTCAGCATCCATCAACCCCTCGAAGACGTAGCGGTGCAGCATGCAAAACGCGAAGGCCCTACGCCGGTGAGAAGGCGTAGCCCTTACATCCTGGCTATTCATGAACTTGTCAGCCAAGTCAAAAAGGGAGACAGTATCTCCCCGCACCATTCGATCTGTCTCAGCATGAGACAGACCCAAGAATTCCCTCAGCCTCCTCCTCGGGTCCGGGTAGAACGGAGGAATGGCAGGGCGAGCAACAGGGCTCCAACCGCCAATGGCTGCGATCTCCTCGGGAAGAGGGCATATCTCTCCCCGCGGGAACACGAAGACGTGATGGGTAGTGTCCCAAAGCGCCAAACAAGCGTCCAGAAAGTGCACATCAGGCACCAGACGCCTAAGAGGAAATAGGCTGGTAATCCCCATTTGGGTCAGCTGAATCCTGTCATCATCCCGAAAGTATTGGGACCAGGCAAAAAGCATTGAAGTGAGATGCTCGATACCCATGGCAGGAACTTGATTTCTTAAAAGACTGAGAGATTTTTTTCAGAGAAGAGAAGGGTTTTGATTTGAGGTGCAGAAAGCTGAAGCAGGAAACCTGTATTTATAATATGGAAGCCTGGCAGTAACCTGACTAACCCTGCCTCCTCAGCAAATTGGGCCCCAACATGCGCAGGCCTGACTTCAACCCAGAATAGGAATCTAGTTATCCTGAGCTTTCCTAAATTCTTTCTAAAAATCGCTTTTTCGAAAATTCCAACTTTTTTTCAAAATCCAGTACACTTTCCCCAGCACAAGTCGGTGTTTTGCCTACGTGTTACATGCAATATATGATGTGTCAGCATGCAGGTACACCCCAAGACTTCAGAAGCAAGTCCCCGCGCAGCTACTTTGCTCCCCAGCGTGAGTCGGTGTTCTCCTGGAACGCTACATCCAAAATGTGATGTATCAGCATACGGGTACTCCTACACCTCCAAGCACAAGTTTTATTCCCCAACGGAGACAACCTTCCCCGGTATGCTACATCCAAGACGTGATGTATCGGCATACGGGTACACCTACGCCCCGAAAGGCAAGTTTTACTCCCCACGGAGCATCATCATCAGGTCAGGTACGACTCGGGGCCTCAAAAGCAAGCCCGTGCAGCTCGCATATCTCCCCGGCGGAACGCCCGAGGCGGCATTTTCTCCAAAATGGTACAGGACGGGCCCACATATAGGCGCGCCTAGGACTTATGCAACAAGTCTGACTCCCCGCGGAGCTATCATCGGCAGGACAGGTATGACCCTCTGCTTATGGCTGGCGAGCCCTTCACGCAAGTCTACTGGACTATAAACGACCCGACCGGAAGGCTGCCAGGTCGTAATCTGCGATTGGCCTGGCGGCTACTCTGACTTTCGCCTTGTCCAAGCCTCAGTCAGAGTGGGGGCTCTGTAGACACCCGCATTTTGCCTGCTAGTGTCTATAGCAGTTCCCGACAAACACCCGATGATGATCGGACGCAAACGTGATTTAGTATACTCGGATTTGGGCCCGAAATCAATAATATCTGACATGGACTTTTAGCGGAGTAATAATCTCACAAAACAGACCTCAAATTCAGGCCCAGTGGGTCGTTCCGAGCAAAATGAGACTAATTTGGGCCAAAACCGGCACCAAAAATAATTCCCGTCTTTTAGCGACCAGGTCAAAACCCGGTCAAGACAAACCCGACACAAAGAGCGACCGGGTGCGTTCCCGAAACATGCACCAGGTTCACAAATCTATCCAAATCGCTCACAAAATCAGCCAAAATCAATCCAAATCAAACATAATCAATTAAACATAAATCAAGGGCAATCACGCCCAAAATAACCCGGCCTAATTGATCCACTCGGTCGAGTGGATTGGACACTCGATCGAGTGGAGCCTCTTCGAACCCGTCCAGATACATTCACGAGGGCACTCGACCGAGTGCACCCGCGCCACTCGGTCGAGTGACCCTAGGACGGGGTGAAGCCTATAAATACCCCTTCAAACCCATTGCATTCGAAAGGATGAAAAACTAATGCAAAATTACCCTAAGCTTCTACTCTAACCTATCTATACTCTCTACACTACAAGCCTTAGCAACCCTAAGCCCTATACACAAAAAACCGAGTCCCTTGTCCCTCGATAAACCGACAACACACACACACACCATAACTTACGTACATCCTCGATACTCCATAGTCCCGTCACTATTTGCGAGCCCATTTCCGAGGTCCCTACTAAACATGTATGTTGAGGGTGTCCCAAACCCCGTTTCTATCTTTGTTATTTACGCTTATTTTTTTGTATCGTTTATTTTGTACTTTTACTAGTATCGTAATCCTAACATCTAACACTCCTAACATTTTACTTTTTGCATACTAACTTTTACATTTCGTCGCTAACATTATAACCATACCGCGTATATATATATATAGTATTACCAAATCTCGGTTTCGGATGCGTTTGACTATAATTGTCGCCTAAAGTCCGTTTAATCCCTTTGCGAGCAACGACGGAGGTGGAGCCCTTTCGAGGAGCCCCGCCCCAATGTACTCAAGGGCGTGACGTGATCGCGACTAATCGTAGTTGAACGTATTCGATCCCATTTTAATTAGTGCGGAACCCATTGACACGAAAACCGACATCACATGACCCGAAAGGGTTAGTTCCGATGTCGTGACGTAGAGGGAAGCATTTCGTTACTAATTCATTTGTTCTAACACAAACGTTTCATAAAATCCCGACAACGGTATTATAATCGTACATATACACGATTATAGCACCGGAGGTCGAGTTAAATTCAAATCAAGCGATATTTGTATCTAACTCGACCGACCGTCGTTTTCAACCCCAAAAACGAAGCGAGCTAACGCTCGTACAGGGACTACTCGACCGAGTGCATAGGACACTCGATCGAGTAGTACCCACAAAACCGGGCAGACTACTTCCCAAGGGTACACTCGACCGAGTCAGGCCATGACTCGACCGAGTGGATCCTATAGCCCAGAAAACCGAGAGCTTGGATGCAACATTTAAGTCTCGTCATTTTTTTACGACTCTTAGTCGACACGTGTAAAGCCAATCACGTGAACTCATTTTCTAAAACTCACGTTTATCGTGGTAAACCGAACTAAATCTAAATTCGTCAATATTTTGATTTAATTTGGCCAACCTTCAAACTTAAGACACATAAATCGCGAGTCACAACTCGTACAGGTGCCACTCGACCGAGTACACCTGCTACTCGATCGAGTAGCACCCCAAACCGTGGGCAGAAGCTTCTTTTAAGACGCACTCGACCGAGTCAGGCCATGACTCGACCGAGTGAGTCCTGTAGCCCCATAACCGAGGGCCTTGACACACCTTTCAAGCCTCACCCTTTTTATCGACATTAGTCATCACGTGTAAAGACTATCACGTGACTAACCTATTTTCAAAACCATGCACAACACGACACGTAGAACGACTTTGACCACCTTTGACGTGATGAGTCGGGACAAGACTACGGGATATGGGATCGGGCTAGCAATACGCCACAGTCTCATGTTTCCGTCCTTCGTTTAGTACACAATACAATGTGTATTTAATCGGGGTTAGTCCATCTACGCATTTCGCGGTCTAGCTTACATACGGGTCCGTCCATATCTTTGTATCGCGTTATTTTTATTACTTTTACGTAATGTTGTATTGTGAATTCCGGGTTGTATTTCCGCCCGTGTAATTTGTACGTTACCTTTTTCATTTACTTTCGAGCTTTGTTTATTTACTTGCTTTTACGCTTTATAAACGAACCTCGCATGCTAAATCACTTTGACCAAAATAAGATGCATTAAATGACGTAGTTCACATACTATTAATATGCTTAGCCCGAAAACGCTGTTTGCATATCATTTAATCGTTTTACTAGCGCGCACACACGAACACGAACGATGTCTTAGTAGAGGCCGCCATGTGCGGGCGGGGTTGGGTGTCCTTAGTGGGCTTCCCAACACGTACCCTCACCCCTTACTCAGAACCTTTGGTTTCCGGATGCCCGAAACCCTTGGCGTACGAGAGTCATTCTATACACGAAAGCCGGTTTATACGGAATCGGTATTGCAATGCAAAGGGACGAGCCCAATGAACTCTGAAATCGAAGTGGGCTTACTTTGTGTATAGCCCATGACGACATAGAGTGGGTTCGTATGGTTCCGAATAACCACAAAATTCGGTGGCGACTCCATTTTGACTTAAATTTCGAACCCGAGAACAATCTCACCACGAGATTCATTCGCCTACCCAAACCCGCGCGTGGCCGCGTCGGGGTGGACCTACGTCATGTCCACATAAAGATTAAACTTGTATGAAACGAAGTGATACCGCTTGAGTAATCATTCTTCATCTTTGCTAAATTCCATCGTTCTAATCTACATATTGATATGATTTAGACGCTTGATTTAAATTGACAATATCGTAAGGGTTATTTGAGTATGCTTCTCATATCTTATAACTATTAATAAGTGGAATTGGAAGTCGATTAAACTTCATAGCAAAGTATTCTAGTATAAATTGTAAAGTAGAAGAGTCAATGATCAATTCATTAAACTTGATGGTGGATATTGCTTGGTCCAAGTATTTTTCTCATATTTGTTGCATCATTCATTCATATTAGTTTATTTTATTTCGTTAATTTATTTCATTAGTTAATTAGATTTAGAATCAACACCTTAAAATCCCCTCATTTGGTTACTTTTATATAGATTTACACACACTTAAACGGCATAATCACCTTCCTTGTGGGTTCGACCCCTACTTTCACTAACTACTAGTTTGTGTTAGAAGTGGATAAATATTGTAATTTGGAGGCTCACGACAAGTCTAGCCAACACCATCATCTCAAAAGATCCGAATCCGTTTCGGGTCGATTGTTTCCATACCGAAACACCTTCCTTTTCAGTTTCTACCCAATCATATCATGCCACGTGGGTTACTTTAGAATTGAGCATTGGGTAGATAGAGCATGGAGGATGGTTTATTTTATGTTTAATAGAATATATAGATTTCTAATATAAAAATTTATAACTTACTCCCTCCGGTTTTATTTATCACCACACTTCAATAAAATACTCCTCATATATATTCATGAAATTGGACGATAAATAAAACCGGAGGGAGTAAGTTATAAAAGTCCCCCTTTTGAATTATGATGCGTGTTTTTTGTCATTTATTTCAACATTCATTATTGTATGTAATTAGTTTTATTATGTTATCTTCTAGTGTATTTGTTTATCTTACAATATGTTTCCGCGAAACGGTCTCACAAGTGAAATGCTCTAATTTTGAGGTCTCCAACCTATGCATTCGTATAGTACTTAGTCTCATTGGCAATACAGATCAGAGTAGTTTATTGATATTTTGCTGCTCTTCTCTTCAATGGATACAATACAGATCCCCTATATACTGGAGTAATAGAATAAAGAAATTTAGCAAAGTGAAGACGTGTCATCACCACAACACGAAAGTTTTTCCACTTAAATATAAGATGGAGTAATACACAATAAATAAATAATAGGGGTATAATATATTCACCAAATATATATTTCTAATAAGGTACTCCCTCCGTATCTATATGTTCATCTCCTTCCATATTGACACAAGTTTTAAGAAAGGATTATTATAATGCAAAAGTAATGCAAGTGGGTTTCAATTAGGAAAAAAATTAGAAAAAAGTGAATATATGTAAACATTTGATTGGATATCAGAATGGTATATAGCAGGGGCGGATCTTCATTGGGCTGCGCAGGGCCCCCCAGCCTAATCATGAAGTTTGTAAGATTTTGGCTCAAGTAGTCTTTTAAAATAAAAATAAGTTACTTCGACCCTACACCCATTGTTTAGTGTGTCAATTCACAATTGGTTGGTAACTCTTGTTATTAACATGATGGTCTAGGTTCAATTTCTTCTATGAATAATTTTTGTGCCCAAATGCAATGTTTTTATTAGACACTTTAAATTACTACCGTTTATTCTTAATTTGTAAATCTATCTCTCTTTAAAATATTCATCAGTATAATGTCATAATTAGTATTCTGTATCATATATTTCTAAAAAAAATAGTACTCCATATATCAGTTTTAACAATTTTTTTTTTATAAAATTCTAAGTTTATCCGTTTTTGAGAGTTTAAAAAAGAGGGATTTAATACCAAAGTTAGAAATTTAAAAGTGATAAAAATTTATGGAGTAGTAATTTATGAAGAATTTATTTGACCCCGTGACTTTTTTTCTCAAGATCAACCATTAGTATAGAGTAACTTTACAATGACATATATGGCAAATAAGTAAAGATATTAAAGGTAGTTTAAGAATAATATTTGTCAAATAATGAAATAAAATAAATGGGACAAACATGAAGATATTACCTATATAGAGGAATAAGGGATGAATATCCTTTATTATATAAAACTGCAGTAAATAATCCTCCTACATTGAGTCACGTAGGATGTTGACTAAGATATCTGATGTGGATCTTATGTGGCAACTGATGTGGCAATGAAAATAAGTAAAAAAAAAATCAACCTAATTTAAGTAACTGCCAATGTAAATATAATGGATTGGAATTGGATTTCTGTAACTGGCAATTGTACCCATTAGTGTTTTCACCCACTCTCCTTGTTTTCATCCACGTACATTGTAAATGTGAAACTGCCTTTCTTTCTATCTCCTCCACTTCTCCATTTCTTCATTTCCTAATTCTAATTTCTTGCTCCATAAATTTTTCTCATGCGATTAATTCAAAAAATAGATGAATATTTGGCATTTTTAATCAGCACCACACTAGATCATCAATGGATAAAGAGAGAAATTTTGGGAAGGCCGAAAAAAAAAACTTACATTTAAATCAATTGCAAACAGGATTTGATGAACTACTGCGATGAGGAGAGGTCGCTGGCGGGGTGATGGAGTGCGGCGGAGGGGGTAGTAGGGAGTCGTGGTGCTGGTGTTGATGGTTGATTGGAGGCAATCGGGTAATGGATTTTGATTGGTGTTAGGCTCTCCGAAACCAACGATAAAGAACAACAAACCACAAAACCGATGACCACGATGAAATAAACACCAAGGAATACGTTAGGTGAGGTTGGTGGTGATTCGCAAGTTCATATGTCCAATCTCTTTCAAAAGTCTGAAGCGTTGGTACCTTTCTTCACTTCATTCTTTGTCTTATTGAATTTGATCTTGGTTCTATGTTATTTCCTTTTCTATTGATTCTACCCATGTTCGTGGATTGAATTTACTTGCTTTCACCACTCTAAGGTCAATAATATACTTTATTCCCGGTATGGTCACTGATGTTTCTGCAATGTTTGTCGCAAGAATTACCTAGGCCTTTAACTAAATAAAATAGATCCAAGATTGCCTCTATTCTCGGGGAGATGCATAGAGTTAGAAGAAAGTTATGCTCGATCATTTCCTAATCTCCTCCTACTCTACTTATATATTTATTTCCTGCTATAATTTGGTATTTTAATTATGTTTTGTTTCTTTCGAAAATACAAAGTAATTGTTAAGAAATAAAGTAAAGAAAATAATGACTTAATCAAACATGAGTAAGTTCAAGGCGCTTCAAAGCTTTGGTTTTTTAAGCTAGGTGAGTTTCAAGGCAGAACTAAAAATGTCAAGCCTAAATGAGCTCGATTACACCTCGTCTTGCATATTTTTTTTGAATACCCAATCGTGTTTAACTACTACTCCGTATTATTCAAATCGAAAAAAAAAAAATCCATGATAGGTTCAGTAAGCTTCCCGTCCAAGTTCATATGAACTAAACTCCGGAGTTCCAAACTAGCATGGGATCCATAAGTGCAATCAATCTAAGATAATATTAGTATGTAGGCCTGTAGGGTAAGATCATAAATGAAATCCATATATTATTAAGCATATGTGATTGTAGGCCTGTAGGGTATGTGTGTATGCAGAGAG
This sequence comes from Agrostemma githago, assembly GCA_958450325.1. Taxonomy (NCBI): domain Eukaryota; kingdom Viridiplantae; phylum Streptophyta; class Magnoliopsida; order Caryophyllales; family Caryophyllaceae; genus Agrostemma; species Agrostemma githago. Next base: position 7,459,812 of record OY288249.1, on the reverse strand, counting down.
CTAATTTGTATCACTAAACGTAATATGTTGGGTTTGAAGTTCATTTCTAATACTAAACTAAGTCAACTTGCTATGACCCGTAATTTAACAAGGAAAATGTACGAGTAATAATTTTTCACTCGTGTAAATCTCTTGTGAGACTGTCTCATGTTAAGATAATGAGTCGTAACATACTAAACACCAAAATAAAAAAGTAACTTCCTTATTAATCTCACAATATATTTAATGCAGGTGGGACCTTCAATTTAATATTGAGTTACTGTCTTGGGTTAGTGTAGAGGACATATGCAAGGATGGTGGAATATTTAAAAAGATTCTCAGCGAACGAGAGAATGGGGCAACCAAAAAGATGAAGACAGGTCCGTCGGTGGGTGGCCTTGTCATTAGGGGTGTTCAAAAATTGACCCGGACCGGCAAACCGGACCGGACCGGACCGTAAGGTCCGGGTCGGTCTAGACCGGGGCATGTACCGGTCCGGTCTCCGGGTCCCAAAAAAGTTGGTAACCGGTCCCCGATTCAGTCCGGTCCGGTCTACACTTTAAAAAAATATCAAATTTAGTGTATTTTTACGGTCCGGTCCGGTCCGGTCTTAAGAGGGTCCGGTCCGGTCCGGTCTTAAGAGGGTCCGGTCCGGGTTTCTTTATTAACCGGTCCGGTCCGCGGGTTTGGGTTTTTTGGGTTTCCGGTCCGAGGGTCAAACCGATCCGGTCCGGTCCGGGTTTGGACCGGTGAACACCCCTACTTGTCATAATGTTCAAAAAGAAGCCCCTCAGGGTGAAAAAAAAAATCTATTAAAAAAAACTAGGGGTCATACTTGTAATACTCCGTATTAAATTTTGTACTCCTATCAAAATCGTAATTACAATTGTTGCAAAAAAAATTACTGTATTAAATTAGCAATGACTAGTTTTTAAAATATTCAGATATTTGTAAAAAAATTCTCTGAATTAAAAAATTGAATCAACATACATTTAAAGTTTAAAAATTACTCTAAATTACGGAATATGTTTTCAGGACCAAAATTTTAAACAATTTTTAAATTTTGAATATACATACATACATACATACATATATATATATATATAGAAGTAGGATCTTTTACACCTTCCCAAATTTGGTACAATTTACCTGTAGGGTTACGACCCTTAAACCCAATGACCTGTTACGAGTATCAACCGAAAAGACAAAAGTAGAGGGATAACAATTATACCTTATTTGCAGCGAAACAGTGTTATAAGAAGTATAATAAACCCAGAAATATATATAATCTCCAGGAACAGAATAAACAATCTCCACGAACAGAATAAATAATCTCCAAGGACAGAATAAATAATTCTCATGGACAGAATAAAGCACCCCAAATGTGATGCCTCGTTTGGTATCCACACGTGTACGGAAACTGCGACGTATATGCTTGTATAAAGGTACGTGAGACCATCTCACAACTTTTCTCTAGATCTTTGATAACTCTTTATAAAAAGAATACTCCGTATATATATATATATATATATATATATATATATATATATATATATATATATATATATATATATATATATATATATATATATATATATATATATAGAGGCAAGATCTGGTACAATTGTCATATTTGGTACAATTTACCTTTTAACTGTGGCCATTAGATCTCACATGATCAAGAGCTGAGATTAAAATTCTCTAAATTCTCAAACCATTTTTTTCTCATATTTTTATAGTTATTTCGATGTACAAACAAGATTATTTTAATGAATAAGCATAGTTATTTTATAGTTAACTCAATTGTTTACTGAGAATAATATTATCTGGTTATTTCAATGTAGATATGTAATGATTTTACTGTAGAAAGTCAGTTATTGTATTGAATAACTTGTGTTATTGTATTGAGATGAAACTCAAATATAATAAATTTTGGAATAATGTTATCTGATGTTATGTAATTATTCCAATGTAGAAATTCAGTTATTATAACTCGTGTTATTATATTGAGATGGAATTCAAATATAATTAACTTTATAATAATGTTATCTGATTTTACGTAGTTATTCTAAAGTAGATGTAACAGCCCTAAATTTTCGCAACCAAAATAATAAACCAAAAACCGAAAACTCAAAACTGTTACTCCACACTTAGTTTACCGAGCCAAGTGCAAGGAAAAGGATAAATAATAAATGAATAAAAATAGAAATTTGGTAGCTAATAAAAATAGAAACGTTGCAGCGGAAGTCTTTAAGTCTTACAAAATCCAAAACGGTTTAAAACAATAGTAACCAATAAATCCAATAATAATGTAAATAGTTTGGTAAATACCAAAAAGTCATTCCTCGCTCAGCACAACCCGATACCAGAATGCACCCATGCAGCAATCACGTGTACCTATCAGCTGTACCCAAAACACAAATAGGTACAGGTTCCAGCGGGGGAACGACCCAAAACAAAAGGACGTCAGCAAAGCTGAGAAAAAATAGAATAATATAATAAATCGTGAAATAATAATAATAATAATAATAATAATAATAATAATAATAACAATAAACTGAAATCAGAATTAAAACCATCGTTTAAATAACAGAATACCATAAAAATCATAGTTAAAATCAAACCAACCAAAATATATATTTTTCGCAACCTGTGTGTCAAGGTCCTACCCTTGCACGGTCTAGAGGTAACCACCTGTGCTTAGCTAGACTCATATTAGTGCGCACCTCCCACATTTGGACAGCCAGTAGGATGAAACTGCCAAAGGAGAAAGTCTAACTCCCTAGCGAGTGAGGGCCGGACAATCCTCACTCAAAAATAGTTTCGGGACAAAGTCCCAGGAACGTCTTAGACGCACCTTAAAACCGTCTAGACCAACAGAACTCCCAGAGTCTGTTATAAGTTACTAAAAATTTACCAAAATAGTACCAATATGTAAGTGGTGTCACAAAGTTCAATATCCAAACATTACGAGTATTATAAAAATATTTACGATTGACAAAATAATTTACGAAACCGTTATAAAAATATATTTTAATCCGAACATGCTCTTACTTAAAAGTGAAAAGGGTAAAACGTCCTTACCTCTTAAGACGGTCAAAACTCAGCTAGTATTATTAGTCCAAAAACTCTTTCTCCTCGAACCCACGAGCTACAATAATAATATAAATGGTTCAATAAGTAACCAATTCATATAGAACCAACGAGTCTATCCCAATATAACTACTTAGTACTACTATCTAATCTTGTCCCATAAAATTCTCACCCCGAACTCTAAATTTCCAATCCACGTACCAAACACTAATAGATAACAATAACCCTTCATTAATCTCTTTATTCCTTCTTATCCTATTAGTATGTATCATACAACTAGCTAACTAGTATCTATTGTTGACTTATTAGGACTATGATATACTCAGTAATAGATAAACCTCCCTTTACAAACTCTTTCCAAACCTTTAATGTTGTCATACAAACCATTATTTCCATATACTCCTTCCATACATTCCAAGTAGGTAGGAATACGTAGCCAAACCTCATTATTCACATACATTCATGACGCCACACATGATACAGTAATACTCCACCACCAGTTCACGATCATACACAACTAAATCGGAATGCCCTGAAACAACCTTACATCATTAACTAACCAAACATGTTCCGTAAGAACCATGACTAGGAATGAACCAAATACAAATATGTACATATCGCCTCTCCGTTACTACTCTCAAAATTGACTCAAAATTCCAATCCAATAAAGACTCACGCCATATCCCGACAATACTACTAAGAAATACTGTGATCGAGGTTTTAGAAAACAAGAATCGAGATTTAAGACATTTAGACATGTATTAACCTTGTTCCCCAATTTATAAGAAATAAAGAAATTAATAGATTAAAGTACTTACGATTTTGTTGAAGACGGATCTGAAAACGTTGGTGTAAGCAAGGAACAAGGACCGAATTGCTGACGACGAACAAAAGTTGAAAACAGAGAAGGAAGAGTGGAAAGGTAGTAGTGCGTGCGGCACAAGGATGAATGAATGAATTGGGAAAAGAAAAGGGGCGTGGGGTTTTAAATAGTTTTAAGTTTCCCTTTTTTTTTGTCCTTATTGTATTTGACCCAAATCTCAACCCGATACAAGGACGGTTTATAAAAAGAATGTTTCACTTTAAGAAAATCAAAACCGATTTATTATAAGACGGACCAAAATAGTTTAATTTTATAAAGACCTCGAAAATATTTTTCCCAACCTAACAACCCATTTTAAATAATTTAGAAAAGTAACGTTTTATAATTGTCTCGAAAAATAACGGGGTGTTACAGACTTCCCTCCTTAAAACAAAACTTCGTCCTCGAAGTTTAAACTCGTCCCCAAAATAAGGTCTCACATTACTATAAGTGTCCCAAAATGACCATTCACTCCATATATCCAAATTCGTCAAAGTTCCTCATATATATCCAAAATAGCTAGTTACTCCATATATATATATTCAAACTCCACCAAACAACACACAACCCTTAAGATGACTCACATTTCTAAATTCTCCAAAAATCCAAAAGGGTCTAATTACTCAAATCCAAGGTAACACAACTTCACCATCTCTAATTCCACAAGGTAAGATCATCTAAATCCACAAAATAATGCTAGAGTTCTAACCTACAAAATTCTCACAATCCTCAAAAATGTCACTTAGAAAGCTAAGAGCATGCCGGGTAAGTAATAATTAAATATTTTTTCAAAGTTTTGAAAATAAATAAACAATTATTTCAAGAATAATAACTAATAGAAAAACCAATATCCAACCATAACCAACAATAACCAATAGATTCATATTTGTAACCAACAAGCAATAATAACATGAAACCACACAACAAGGTTAATACAACACAAAAATCAAGTACTAAATAAGGTAGTCATGCATATTTTCTATCCCCCTTAAAATAAAGCTTCGTCCACGAAGCAAGAAAATTTACCTTAAGCAAAAAGATGAGGGTATTTCTCTTTCATGGCTGACTCAACTTCCCAAGTAGCCTCCTCCACATTGTTATTATTCCACAAAACTTTGACCATTCTTGTCTCAGTTCTACGGGTTTTACGCACCTTACTATCCAAAATCTGAACAGGAGTCTCCTCGTAAGTCATAGTCTCATCAAGCTCAATAGTCTCCGGGTCTAACACATGTGATGGATCACTGATGTATTTCCTTAGCTGGGAAACATGGAATACATTATGCACTCGTTCTAGATCAACTGGTAAATCAAGTCGATAAGCCACCTCGCCAATACGCTCCAAGATTTCATACGGACCAATAAACTTTGGGCTCAATTTGCCCTTCTTACCGAACCGCATTACTCCTTTAGTAGGCGAGACACGCAAAAAAACTTTGCATCACCAACCTCAAATTCCACGTGCCTACGAGTCTTATCAGCATAGCTCTTCTGACGATCTTGAGCTGCCTTCATCCTGTCCTGTATAATCCTAACACTCTCAACCATCTCAGTGATCATCTCAGGCCCTAGAATCACATGCTCACTAATATCACCCCAACATATCGGACTCCTACACTTGCGTCCGTACAATGCCTCAAATGGTGCCATCTGAATTGTAGCCTGATAACTGTTATTATAAGAGAACTCAATAAGATCTAACTTATCCTCCCAACCTCCCTGAAATTGTAAGACACAAGCTCGCAACATATCCTCAAGTATTTGATTTGTTCTTTCAGTTGACCATCGGTAGCTGGATGAAATGCTGTGCTCATATTAAGTTTGGTTCCCAAAGCTGTCTGAAGTTTCTCCCAAAATATTGAAACAAATCTGGCATCCCTATCTGACACAATATCCTTAGGAACTCCATGAAGTCTTACCACATGATGTATATAAGCATCAGCAAGCTGCTTCTTCTTCCAAGTATCTTTCATCGGAATAAAATGTGCACACTTAGTCAGCCTATCAATTATCACCCAAATCATATTATTACCTTTCTGTGACCTTGGCAAACCAGCTACAAAATCCATGGAGATTGAACTCCACTTCCACTCGGGAACTTCTAAAGGTTGCAACTTCCCTTGAGGTCTCCTGTGTTCACTCTTAACCTTCTGACATATCAAGCATCGAGACACAAAATCTGCAATATGTTTCTTCATACCGGACCACCAAAATGTTAATTTCAAGTCCGCATACATTTTATCACCCCCGGGGTGAACAAAATACGGTGTTGCATGTGCCTCAGTCATTATTCTTTTCTTTATCTCCCAGTCGTTAGGCACACAAACTCTATCATGAACCTTAATCAATCCACTCTCGTCGCACCGGAACAAAGTAGGCTCATTCACTAACTTATCCTGCAAATACTTATCACCAACCTGCAATTCTCTAATCTCCCTTATCAAATCACTCTCAACAGACAACACATTAGACGGGGTTCCTGGCTTCGCCATTTGGATCGCAAAGTTCACAAATTCTTCCCTCAGCTTATCACGGGTCATCACTAATTGTATTGTATGAAGAGATTTTCTACTTAAGGCATCGGCCACCACATTAGCCTTTCCTTCATGATACTGAATCTCGACTTCGTAGTCCTTAATCAACTCCAACCACCTCCTCTGTCTCATGTTAAGCTCCTTTTGAGTGAATATATATTTTAAGCTTTTGTGATCAGAGAAAACCTTAAAGGGTACACCAAATAAATAATGTCTCCAAATCTTCAAGGCAAAGACTACGGCTGCTAATTCTAAATCATGAGTGGGATAATTTTCTTCATAAGATTTCAGCTGCCTAGAAGCATAGGCAATCACTCTCCTATTCTGCATCAGAACACAACCTAACCCATTCTTAGATGCATCAGTATAGACTTCATAAGCTTCATTCCCATCCGGTAAAGCTAACACCGGAGCAGTGGTCAACTTCTCCTTCAAAATCTGAAACGACTCCTCACATCCCTCATCCCAATGAAATTTTGTGGCTTTCCTCATCAGTGTGGTCATTGGTCTAGCTATTTTAGAAAAATCCTTCACAAATCTCCTATAGTAACCAGCTAAACCCAAAAAGCTACGAATTTCAGTCACAGATTTCGGTCTAGGCCACTCCTTAACAGCTTTAATCTTAGCAGGATCTACAGATACCCCATCCTTAGATATAATATGCCCCAGAAAAGCTACTTGATCCAACCAGAACTCACATTTCAAAAATTTGGCATACAACTGTTTTTCTCTCAAGATACCCAAAACAATGCGTAAATGTTCCTCATGCTCATCCTCACTCCTCGAATAAATCAGTATGTCATCAATGAACACCACAACAAATTTATCCAGGTAAGTCCTAAAAGTTCGGTTCATCAAGTCCATAAACACAGCAGGTGCATTAGTCAACCCAAAAGGCATCACAGTAAACTCATAATGGCCATATCTAGTGGAAAATGCAGTCTTAGGTACATTCTCAGGTGCTATCTTCAATTGATGGTACCCAGATCGCAAGTCAATTTTAGAGAAAACGGAAGCTCCCTTCAACTGGTCAAACAAATCATCAATCCTAGGTAAAGGATACCTATTCTTGATAGTAACTTGATTCAATTCCCGATAATCAATACACAGCCTCAAAGTTCCATCTTTCTTCTTCACAAATAAAACAGGGGCACCCCAAGGCGACACACTAGGCCTAATATACCCTTTCTCCATCAATTCATCTAATTGTTTATTAAGTTCTTGCATTTCTAACGGTGCCATTCGATATGGTGATTTAGCAATTGGACCTGTTCCTGGCACTAGGTCGATTTTAAACTCAACTTCTCTAGCAGGAGGCATTCCCGGTATTTCCTCAGGAAACACATCAACAAACTCACTCACTACTGGAACTTCACTCAAGTCAGGATATTCCACCCTCAAATCTTTTACATGACACAAAATCAACTCAGCTCCCCTAGATAAATGCTTTTTCACTTTCATAGCAGAAATAAGTTTCACTCTAGGACCCTTTACATGACCCCTATAAGATACCCTCACATTTTTAGGCCCTCTCAAGGAAACTTTACTCTGAGCACAGTCAATATTAGCCCGGTGAGACCCAAGCCAATCCATCCCCAAAATCACATCAAAGTGAGGTAACGGAAATTCGATCAGGTTTGCCTTAAAATCATGATCACCAATAAATACAGACACATCCTTAAAAATTCTTTTACAGTTCACTAAGTCCCCAGATGGCATGGCAAAATCATAATCCACAATTTCACTAGATTCTACATTCATTTTATCCACAAACTTAGTTGAAATAAAAGAGTGAGATGCACCAGAATCAAACAGAACATGAGCTGAAATAGAATTCACAAGAAAGTTACCCGAAACGATGTCTGTATTTTCTGCCTCTTCTCTATTCATGACATAGAGCTTCCCAGTGGGCTTCTTAGTACTCTGTGCCCCATTCACTTGTCCTGCGGGCTTACTAACTGCTGTAGTGTTGCCCTGTGTCGGAGCCGGGTTCTTATAAGTGTTGTTAGATGCAGACCCACCATAACTCTGTGTTCTTCCCTGACCCTGAAATCGGTTACCCTGATTCACACTCACACTAGAAGATGGTGCACTACGGGGTCTTCCCGCCTTCTTATTAGTACATTCAAACTCACGGTGTCCCAATTTTCCACACCAGTGGCATGTCACCCTATTTCCCTGACAGTCAATTCCTGGGTGATCTCCCTTGCATATCTTGCAGTAATAGTGTCTGGTACAGACTTGGCCTGTCCCTTGACTCTTACCATTCCAGTTATTCCCTTCTTCTTTCACATTCCCGCCAAAAGATCGAGACTTATTCTGAGAGTTGTTGTTATTATGGAAATTTCCCCTCTTAGCTGCGGTGTCAGATTGACTCCCCTGATACCAACTAAGAGGGGAGTGAAATATAAAACTCAAAACCTAAATATTTAGGTACAGGTTCCAGCGGGGGAACGACCCAAAACAAAAGGACGTCAGCAAAGCTGAGAAAAAATATAATAATATAATAAACCAAAAATAATAAATCAACTGTTACGAACCAACGGGGAAGTCCCAGGAACGTCTTAGACGCACCTGATACCAACTGTAACAGCCCTAAATTTTCGCAACCAAAATAATAAACCAAAAACCGAAAACTCAAAACTGTTACTCCACACTTAGTTTACCGAGCCAAGTGCAAGGAAAAGGATAAATAATAAATGAATAAAAATAGAAATTTGGTAGCTAATAAAAATAGAAACGTTGCAGCGGAAGTCTTTAAGTCTTACAAAATCCAAAACGGTTTAAAACAATAGTAACCAATAAATCCAATAATAATGTAAATAGTTTGGTAAATAACAAAAAGTCATTCCTCGCTCAGCACAACCCGATACCAGAATGCACCCATGCAGCAATCACGTGTACCTATCAGCTGTACCCAAAACACAAATAGGTACAGGTTCCAGCGGGGGAACGACCCAAAACAAAAGGACGTCAGCAAAGATGAGAAAAAAATATAATAATATAATAAATCGTGAAATAATAATAATAATAATAATAATAATAACAATAAACTGAAATCAGAATTAAAACCATCGTTTAAATAACAGAATACCATAAAAATCATAGTTAAAATCAAACCAACCAAAATATATATTTTTCGCAACCTGTGTGTCAAGGTCCTACCCTTGCACGGTCTAGAGGTAACCACCTGTGCTTAGCTAGACTCATATTAGTGCGCACCTCCCACATTTGGACAACCAGTAGGATGAAACTGCCAAAGGAGAAAGTCTAACTCCCTAGCGAGTGAGGGTCGGACAATCCTCACTCAAAAATAGTTTCGGGACAAAGTCCCAGGAACGTCTTAGACGCACCTTAAAACCGTCTAGACCAACAGAACTCCCAGAGTCTGTTATAAGTTACTAAAAATTTACCAAAATAGTACCAATATGTAAGTAGTGTCACAAAGTTCAATATCCAAACATTATGAGTATTATAAAAATATTTACGATTGACAAAATAATTTACGAAACCGTTATAAAAATATATTTTAATCCGAACATGCTCTTACTTAAAAGTGAAAAGGGTAAAACGTCCTTACCTCTTAAGACGGTCAAAACTCAGCTAGTATTATTAGTCCAAAAACTCTTTCTCCTCGAACCCACGAGCTACAATAATAATATAAATGGTTCAATAAGTAACCAATTCATATAGAACCAACGAGTCTATCCCAATATAACTACTTAGTACTACTATCTAATCTTGTCCCATAAAATTCTCACCCCGAACTCTAAATTTCCAATCCACGTACCAAACACTAATAGATAACAATAACCCTTCATTAATCTCTTTATTCCTTCTTATCCTATTAGTATGTATCATACAACTAGCTAACTAGTATCTATTGTTGACTTATTAGGACTATGATATACTCAGTAATAGATAAACCTCCCTTTACAAACTCTTTCCAAACCTTTAATGTTGTCATACAAACCATTATTTCCATATACTCCTTCCATACATTCTAAGTAGGTAGGAATGCGTAGCCAAACCTCATTATTCACATACATTCATGACGCCACACATGATACAGTAATACTCCACCACCAGTTCACGATCATACACAACTAAATCGGAATGCCCTGAAACAACCTTACATCATTAACTAACCAAACATGTTCCGTAAGAACCATGACTAGGAATGAACCAAATACAAATATGTACATATCACCTCTCCATTACTACTCTCAAAATTGACTCAAAATTCCAATCCAATAAAGACTCACGCCATATCCCGACAATACTACTATGAAATACTGTGATCGAGGTTTTAGAAAACAAGAATCGAGATTTAAGACATTTAGACATGTATTAACCTTGTTCCCCAATTTATAAGAAATAAAGAAATTAATAGATTAAAGTACTTACGATTTTGTTGAAGACGGATCTGAAAACGTTGGTGTAAGCAAGGAACAAGGACCGAATTGCTGACGACGAACAAAAGTTGAAAACAGAGAAGGAAGAGTGGAAAGGTAGTAGTGCGTGCGGCACAAGGATGAATGAATGAATTGGGAAAAGAAAAGGGGCGTGGGGTTTTAAATAGTTTTAAGTTTCCGTTTTTTCTTTTGTCCTTATTGTATTTGACCCAAATCTCAACCCGATACAAGGACGGTTTATAAAAAGAATGTTTCACTTTAAGAAAATCAAAACCGATTTATTATAAGACGGACCAAAATAGTTTAATTTTATAAAGACCTCGAAAATATTTTTCCCAACCTAACAACCCATTTTAAATAATTTAGAAAAGTAACGTTTTATAATTGTCTCGAAAAATAACGGGGTGTTACAGTAGAAACTCAGTTATTGTAATGAATAACTCATGTTATTATATTGGGCTGACACTCAAATATAACCAGTTTTAAAATAATGTTATATGATTTTACGTAGTTATTAGTCCAATGTAGAAACTCAGTTATTGTAATGAATAACTTATATTATTGTATTGAGATGAAACATCTTGCTTATCATTGATGGTGCACCCAACAAAAGACACTTCACTGAAAGGCAAAAATAAAGAGGGGGTTAGTTACAGTACAATAATCACATATGTGCTATAGAATAACTATAAAAACACTATAAAATAACCCTGGTTATAAAACATGGCAACTAATATAATATAATGAAATAACTCCAAGCGAGAATAATATAGAATAACCGCAACAATAGTATAGAATAACTCAAATAACATATAAAATAATTGGGTATTTCGTAGTAATAATAATGTACCAAAACCAGAAATTCATGCTATGAAATAATACGTAGTTATTTCAATGTGCATATTCAAGTATTTCATTGTTCCTATTCAAATATTGCAATATTCATAATTTCAATTTTTAATCTTGTAATCAAAAATCCAGAAATTAATCTTATTAAAACAGTAGATTGACGAAATCAAATGAAATACAGTAAATTGATACAGTAAACGAAATACAATAAACGGCAGATTGACGATTGATGCAGTATTCATGACGAAGAAATTGCAGTGACATGCAATAATGTGTAGTTATTTCAATATTCAAGTATTTCATTGTTCATATTCAATTATTGCAGTATTCATAATTTCAATTTTTAATCTTGTAATCAAAAATCCATAAATTACTTCAATAATGTATCAACATGTAGAATAACACACAAATCCAAACTTACTCAAAAAAATCAAATGAAAATTAGATCACTAGCAATAACAACAATAAAACTAAAGAGATATATGCAAAAATCTAACAAATTTATAATTTTGAAATGCATAAAATAGAAACTCAAGATAAAAAAATAAAAATTAAAACGAATGAAATTAGAGAGTTGAAAAGTGAAATTAGCTTCACCTGGAAGTTTAATCTTGTGTGAAAACTGATTTGGATGGTTATTGAAGAACGAAATTGAGAGTTTATGAAAAATTAAATCTTTACAGGAAAAGAAATTGATGAAATAAACGTTAAGAAGAAAAAATGGGAAAAAATAGGTATCTCATCCCTTGTATTGATGAAGTAAACGTAAACTAGGAAAAGTAGGGGAAAAGTAGGGTTTTATCTCATCCCCTGATTTAGTCAGATCTAATGGCCAGGAAAGAGATGTATATTGTACAGAATTTGAGGATGGTAAAAGATCCTAATTCTCTCTCTCTCTCTCTCTATATATATATATATAAAATGCAATACTCTTAATTCCATAAATTGGTTCATAATATGAACCTCCTTATATAGAAGATGAGAATGTAGAATTAGGTTACTTCCATAACTCTAATTACCATAACCCGACAACGCAGCTGGGTCCGTATTACTACTGACCCGATATATTTAATATATCGATATATATTAATAATATCCCGTACACATTGTGTGTGACCCAATGGGCCCACTTAAGACTACCAGACACGTAACTCATCTACATGTTAATCCGACATCGACCTCTAGCAAGGCATATCGGATACATAGACATAAGCAGGTTAATCCGTAGGACAGTGGACATAACTCCTTCAGTCTCCCACTTGTACATGTCCTCCCGAGAACGGCGTTAAGTCTCTTTGCTACTATTGTCTCTAATTGAGAATGAGGTAAGAAGAAGTGTCATCCTCACATATCTCAATCTTTTACTCGAATCTTTGAGCAGACTTGTTAAAATAGCAGATAGATGACAATCATCCTATCTGAGCGCGGCCACGCATTTGCACAAGTCACACTCTTCGAGTGGCCAAGAAACAATAAATTCCTTTCAATAAAGGAAGAGCAAATCCTCTCTTGCCTAACCACATCCTATCACATGATCCATGCATGCCCAATAACCATCCATAGCCCCCTTTTACAGCTGACGAGGAATAATATCAAAGCATACACATCACATGTACAGAATAGTCAAAGACTCAGGTCTAAAGACCATACAAGTTCATAACTTGCAAAGAACTTTACTGACACTAAGCGAAATCTTAGTAACATTCTTTTTGACGGGTCTGTCTAATGCATTTTCCCAACATACACCCGTGTGCCTGGTTTAGTATCTCAATACCTATAATTCAAGGAACTTAGTCATCAACCAACTCACACACCAGTCATTTAAGGGTATTCAAATGTCCCAACACAATACCTGACTAAAGACAAAATAATTAAATCATCCAAATAGAGTTCCAAGACTAAGTCATACTTAGTGATCTATTTCATTGTAAATTATTCAGGGACAAAACTCGGTTACATTAACCAAATGACAATATGTCATACATATATCAGTTATCGAAATAACTCCCACTAAACCAAACACCTCTAAAAATACTAAGACCACTCGCCCATGCGTCTTATACCGATCATAACCATATGATCTTTATCTAGAGGAGGTTTCGGGACATACAACATTTGTATCGGTTATTTACAAGCATATGATCAATCTACCTTCTCTCAATTAAGGCAAACTATTAGTTTCATAAGCAACAAATTGCTTCATAAACTTTAAATAAAGTTGAGTGTGTTTGATTCGTACTCAAACGTCTATTTGCTTCAAAAGCAACAGAACACTAACTTTAGTTATAATACTAGTCACAAAGTTGTCCTTTGGGACCGTTCCAACACACAACTTCTCATCCAAAACAAAATATATTGAGATTACAATCTCATGTCATCTTTGTCCATTTGGAAATATGAATCGTTGTAACTTGTTTACAATAATTCGTTTATCACATCATGCGCATCTCTTAAATAATTCCCCTTTTGCTTATTAAGCGCAAAGAAACAATTCTTAGATAGCATTCTAGTGACACTCACCAGGTTAGTATCTGCTCGTCACACGAGCACATAATAAACGACACATTTCTTGCGAAGTCTCCTAGACTTATAGCAACCAAATGTTGTTTAGTTAGAGAAGTATGTCACTTACATACCAAATCATAACGATAAATGCACTCCCACTAGCCTCTTGTACACACTTTGTCTCTCTTCGTCTCAAAGGAAAACAAACATATTTGAATTACCACATTGAGAACGAAGATATTACTCCATAGTAATTGCTCCAATCAAATTGGATCATTCACATTTGTCTACCAATTTTGATAATATGAAATTCATACGATGAGTCGCACACACATCATATTGCATCTCTTTCAAGAAATGTATTTCACATATATATGTCTAAAACTCATCAAATGAGTGATGATAATCAAAATGCTAAATCGATCTTAATAGACTTAAGCATAATGTTGTAAAAAGGTTTTTCCATAGTCATTACTATGAGATCAATCCTTAACTAACAACTGTGCTTCATAGATACTCTTATATCAATCTACATTGTCTTTATATTGAAGACTATTCTTCACTATAAGACTCATTTAACCAAAGTCTATACTTGGTAGTTATGGTATATATAGAATCTATTAGATTTTATGTGACTTTTGGAGTCTTTTCCCATCATTGTTTTATCATAGGTAAAACCTATGTAGGGTAATATTTTACAGCTAAGATGATCATGACTTTTCATGGATGCATCAATATCGTCTTCAACAGTTGTAGAGAATTTTTGTTAATCTTGAACAATTCAAGGTCGATTCTACTTCCACTGTTTCTATTAGAAATCATATATTTTTAAAAGAAACATACCACTCCATGCAACAAAACAGTTTTGTTCTTTGGATGGTTTCTGAATTAACATAATACCCCTAATAAAACACATGTCATAATTGAGTCTAAGTTCTAGAAAACGATTTTCTCTAAACTTTAAGACTTGATAATTAAGAAAAGACTATTAGAACATTTTCAATCCATATCTCATATGGCGTCTATTCTCCGACTTACATGGACAATCTCATCAACATTGTACAAAGACTTTTATAGTGCATAATTTTCTAAAGCGTAATAAAATCTGCATATGACTCATCATAGACCAAATCATATCAAATATGGTTCGATGTAGTTTGAAACACTTTTCACTACTTCTAAGATGCTCACAATCTTTTAGTTCAATTCCTCTATATTTCAATCATATCGAACGACTCGTACCAACTTATCAAGTTGATCTTGTACCTTGAACAATTCAAAGCATTCAGTTTCATATTTCATCAAATGAACAAAACCATACACGTTCCCCATATTTGCAACATCACTGGTTAAACTCACACGTATCTATATATGTGTGATCCAACAAGTCTAAGTACCCTCCCACTACAATTAATAGGGGTCACTTTTAATGTCATTTATCCATCTAAACAAGATCCATTTACCTCAATTGATCCTTATCAATAAGGTTTATAATTTCGTCATTATGAAACTTATTCTTATGTTTCTTGTCTCATGGATTAAGGACAATGCCATAATAGGTAAAACTTGAGTCGTGGGACTTGAACCTTTTGGTCGTTATGTTATAAATAAAAGCATTCACTACTAGGAATGTAGAGCTCAACAATCATGTTAGCCTTATTGTACCTTCTATTATTGCAAGGTATAGAGCAACGATTGTTCTACTTTTATCAAAACTTTTCATGCCCATACATGAAACAGAATCAATATTCTTGCTTATGACTAGTACAAGAATAACAATTATTCAATTCCAGTATTTTATGGTAAAATTAAGTGATTTTTCTTTTATATATGAAACAACAACATTTGTTCATTTCATCATAAAACACTTCACTTATATACCATTATTCCACCCTTTTTGAACAATCACATCCACAATGTAATAGTTGCATTTAGTATCTTATACCAAAACAGTAGAATGAAAGTAACTATTATTTCAGTAACATACACACCTGAAGTCATACTTCAATTGATTTGCAGAATTTCTAGACACTTCTAGAAAGATATCTATCAGTGTCATATATTTGTCATTACATTAATGACTAATAAAATCGTACCTAATCTAATTTGGCAACAAGTTTGGGTATGACAACGATTGTGCTTCCCTTGCTTTAACCAACGTCTTAGATTCATTAATCATTATCTCAAACAATTTTCTTAATGAACTCATAGAACATTAGTATTATTTGCCTTCTTGATACAATGTTCAATCGTCTTTTAACATCTCATGCTAAAAGGTGAGAAACCTTATTAAGTCACGTGTTTATTCATAATAATGTGACATAAACTTAGGACTAATTGAAACGATTTCAATTCCTAACTCTTTAGAAAGAAGCATCCAAAATTTCCTGATTATCAATATAATCACGTCATTGTATGACATGGATTAATTAGATCATCTTCAACATTTTCTCACTTAATGGGAACGGTTCCCTTTATTTAAACAATTGATTTTGGTACTTATAATCATCTTCATGACTCTAATTATATAGTCCATACTATACATTAACATTGGTAATAATTTATCGGAATTATCCTTCACAATGACAAAATCCGTATCTCTAATTTTGAGAACAGTTCTCAAGATACTAATCGACGAGGCTGAACAATTCAAACTCATCTTTAATAAATGTGATAATGGTGACTAAATAACAACTACAACTATATGCAAAGTAAAACGATAATTAATATTAATAATCTTAAACAATTTTAAGATAAAATCATGAAAATTACCCTCAAGTTCGCATAATATTCCAAGATCCTAAACCTTTTGTCGCTCAAGTGAACTTGGGCTCACTGCTCAAGCTCCAAAAGTAAAGGTAGACAACAAACTTGTCAATTACATCTCTATGTAATTCTTGATTCGTCGGAATTAGACACCAACTATTTGCCTCAAAGCCCAAGTCCGACTTGATAGCGATGTTAAGTAAACTAGACTGAACATGTGGGTAACCGTTACCCACCTACTCAGTCCACACACATCGGCAAAGCACTGCTTAGGCAGTCACTTCAACCAATGGTATGAAATTGTTGTAGTGGTCAATTCTGGAAAGACAATACTTAATATTTGTGCGAGGGTTTAAATGCATTATGGGTCCTAAACATGCTGCTTGGTCAACTTACAAGGCAACCTAAGCACACAAGTCACAAGTCTCAAACAATAAAAATCATGCATCATATGACATAATAATTCAATTGTTACTAGTGATTTGTGTATAAAACAAGTTAAAAGATCCCCTATTTTGATTCATAATCATATTACAATTCATAATTGCTATTTGGTTTGAACAATTTCACCAATATCTTTCATTTTTCCAAATACGAGGAACAATTTCCCACCCGGAAAAATTGAACGGATATACAAAACTCGATTCACAATCGATCTGCAACTTATAATTGTCATATAGATGAAAAATTCATCAAAATCAATTAGGACTCGAGAAACTCTTTTCCCGACCCATTTATGATAACATGATAATTAAAATGCACAAAATTATTTAGCCGATTTAGAAAACTAATTTTTCATTGATTCGGAAAAATAAAAGTATAATCCTTGTTTGATTCATAATCAACACACAAACACGAGAAAACAATTTTTTTCTTAAAAGCGTCGCTCGACCCGACACCATGTCGTCCGAGTAAATATTGTGTCGTCTTGGTCAAACCTTTGCCGCCCGGGTCATCCCGTTCCGACCGGGACACATCAGTGCCTACCGAGTCATACTCGTGCCAATCGAGTCACACCCGTTCCGACCGAGTCACACTCGTTTCAACCGGGTTGACCTTGTTTCGTTCCGTCTCCACCATAATTAAAACGAATCTTGTTCTAATCTTATTAGGTCTCATCGTCAACGATAAATTCTAATAATTTTACCAAATGTCAATCGAATCTTGACCTAATCTAATTAGTCTCATCGTCAACAAAGAAATTTGGGATTATAGTGGGTCAATTTAGGGTAAATTAAATTAAAACATAATCAATATTAGATCTTAAATTAATTTTAAGAGTCAATTTTAGAATTTAACAATTTAAGATCGCAAATTGAGATACCCTAATCATAATAATCGATAATCCCATATCCTTATTCGCACCGTAACAATTTACATGCAAATTACACTAAGTACGTAATTCAGTTGATTATTTTGCAGTAATCTTATTAGTACAACAAAAGAAATCCACTCATCCACTTTTGATGATAACACAGCATATGCAATTGAGAAAGGACAGAACTTTGTCATAATTCATCAATCATGCGTACATACAAGTTGTAAGTTCAAAGGATGGGAGAAACATCGACCACAATTGCGCACGACGGAACATATACTTATACGACAAAAATATAATCAAATTAATACGCAGATAGAATCTCTCACAACCAATTATGAGACATAGATTCAAGTCTATTTGATTAATACTACGTAACAGAGGCTCTGATACCAATGTAGGGTTACAACCCTTAAACCCAATGACCTCTTACGAGTATTAACCGAAAAGACAAAAGTAGAGGGATAATAATTATACCTTATTTGCAGCGGAACAATGTATTAATAAGAAGTATAATAAACCCACAAATATATATAATCTCCACGAACAAAATAAATAATCTCCACGAACAGAATAAATAATCTCCACGAACAGAATAAATAATTCCCACGGACAGAATAAAGCACCCCAAATGTGATGCCTCCTTTGGTATCCACACAGGTACGGAACTGCAACGTATATGCTAGTATAAAGGTACGTGAGACCGTCTCACAACTTTTCCCTAGATCTCTGATAACTCTTTATCAAAAGAATACTCCGTGTATATATATATATATAGGAAGGATCAAGTGAGTCCTTTTATATACATTGAGTCTATGAGTCTAATCTTGGACCATTGATCAAGTGAAAGATGGATGGTTGTGATTGCTTGAGGTGAAATAAGGAAATAACTAACAAATCTTGGTAAAAATATATCATTTCTCTCTCTTCCTTAATTATCTCAATGCAAATCTTCTCTCTTCTATCAATCTTTTAACTGCTTCTTTCTCTCCCACAACAAGTTTCTTTAAAATTAAGTTTTTTTCATCTTCACCAAAAAAATCATCATTTTTCTACTGTCGTTGTACGTATGTTACTATATTACTGTCATAACCCGTAAACTATGTTACTTTAACTCATACAATGTGTTACTTCAATTCATGAATTGTGTTACTTTAACTCATACAATGTGTTAAGTTGTATAATAGTCTCTTGCAAAAACTGTTACATTAACTCATACAATGTGTTACTTTAATTCATGAACTGTGTTACTTTAACTCATAAAACCTGTTACGTTGTATAGTCTCTTGCAAAAACTGTTACTTTAACTCATACAATGTGTTATTTTAATTCATGAACTGTTGTATAGTCTCTTGCAAAAACTGTTACGTTAACTCATACAATGTGTTACTTTAATTCATGAACTGTGTTACTTTAGGAAAAAAAATATGTGTTACTCTAACTCAGTGTAGCTGTTACTTTAACGAACAAATCATGTTACTATAAGAAATGGTTGTGGTTAATCTAAGAACAAATGATAAACAACGCTAATATCCTCAGTTACTTTTATGCATTTTATTTGTTACTTTAAGGAACGAATGGTGTTACTACAATACATCTGAGATGTTACTCTAACCAAAAACGCATGTATTAAATGAATATAGAGTTAACTGCAACGTTGTACATCATTATGTGTAAAAAAATATGTAAAAAATCAGTTATTCTTGTAAACCCACAAAAAAACAACTTCGAATCCGCAAGCCAGCGCGTAGATTTTATAAAATTCCACCGCCTCATCGATTTCCCCGAATACTTGCCCCATGTACGGAGTGAACGCCTCACCCACATCTCTGCACCATTCTTGTGCATTTGCTTCTTTGTCAATGCTACCTGCAAAAAAATGAACAACGTTACGCTCATGGGACATATGTGTTACTTTAACTCATAAGTTGTGTTACTGTAATTGTAATTAAGTGTTACTTTAACGCAGAAGACATGTTACTTCAACGACGTTTCTGCGTTAATAGAAAACAAAACAATAGTATTCAGTGGATATTATGGAAAATCTAAATAAAAAACATAAAACCCTGGAATCTATAAAGATTGAGAGAGCAATTAACCATTGATACGAAACTGTGATGAATGAAATGACAATGAAAACAATATAAACATGAAAATCGACGTAAAAAAAATGCAAATTGACGTGATAAACCATTGATATCAAAACGCAAATTGAAAGCAATATAACCATTGATATCCATGAATAAAAATTGAATCAAAACGTGAAAGAAATATTGAAACTCACCATTGTTATACTCGATCAATTGCTTATCAACAGTTGAAGAAGATGACGCGATCATTGAATCCATTGTAACAGGATTTCGAGAACAAAATTGATGAATGAACGTGAATGAAGAAAGGTTTTTTTTAAGGTTTGAATGAACGTGAATGATGAATGAATGTGAATGATTAATGAACGTGATCAAGGGAGTTATTGTTTCCTAAATTCATGGGAGTTATTTTAGGAACGTAAATCTTTTTTTTTAAAATGCAATTGCTAGGATGCATCTTGTCCATCCATCCTCATCCCATCCAATGGATGAGATGAGGACTTAGAGACTCATCTAGAGTAAATGACTCATAAGAGCCTTACTATATATATATATATATATATATATATATATATATATATATATATATATATATATATATATATATATATATATATATATATATATATATATATATACATATATATATTATGCAATACTCTTAATTCCATATATTGGTTCATCATATGAAACTCCTTATATACGAGATGAGAAGGTAGAATTAGGTTACTTCCATAACTCTAATTACCATAATTAGATTATTTGTATAACTCTAATTACCATAACCCGACAACGCAACTGGGTCCGTATTACTACTGACCCGATATATTTAATATATCGATATATATTAATAATATCCCGTACACATTGTGTGTGACCCAATGAGCCCACTTAAGATTACCAGACACGTAACTCATCTACATGTCAATCCGACATCGACCTCTATCTAGGCATATCGGATACATAGACTTAAGCGGGTTAATCCGTAAGACAGTGGACATAACTTCTTCATTACCTTATTTTCCTAACCATTAGATTTTATTAGATCAATGTCTAAGATTACATACTTAACCCTATTTTTTTCTTCACTCCCCTCTTTACGTATCATTTAGTTTATTCCAATGCTTCCTTTTTTTTTCATAAACTCACTTTTACCTTCTCAATTTCGTTCATCAATTTCTCAATCAAATCAGTTTTCGTTCAAGTGTAAATTTTTAGGTTAATATAATTTTAATCTCTAACTTTTTAATTTGTTCTTTTCATACAGTTTTTTGTTAATTTTTAATTTCGATTTTATCGATTTCGATACAGGATGAATTCTGTCGTAATGCAACATCCTGTCGTAAATTTTGAGATCCTGTAATATTGATTTCAATCGTAATTTATAATTTTGATTTTTACATCTTGTTATGGTAACGTTTTAGGGCTTTCTACATTCGATTTTTGATTTCATTCTGATTTCTTTTTATTGATTATCAGATGAACGTTTTAAAGGTTTTTAGGTAAATTCTAGGTTGAACTTTTTAGGTTATTGTATCTGATAAATGTTTAACAGATTGACGTTATTGATGATAATTTAGTAAACTCTAGGGTTATGGGTAATTTTGGGAGTTTTAGGGTAATTCTAGAGATTAAACAGTGTAATTATGAATATATTGCAATACTTGAATATAAAGAATGAAATACTTGAATATCAACATTGAAATAACTACATTTTATTTTAGAGCAGAATTTTTATTTTTGGTACATAATTATTTCTATGAAATACCCAGTTAATTTATTTGTTATGTTATTTCAGTTATTCTATATATGTTATTGTTGCGGTTATTTTATATTATTATTCTAGTTATTTAATTATATTAGTTAATGTGTTTTATAGACAGTTATTTTTATAGTGTTTTTATTGTTATTCTATCGCACATATGTGATTATTGTATTTCAAGTTTTGTACTTTCAACTAACCCCCTCTTTTTTTTATTTTGTCTTTCAGTGAGATCTTGATTTTTGCTGGGTGCATCTTCAATGATATGCAAGATGTTTCAATCTACATAGTATTCATTTAGTTATTTTAATGCTTAAATAAGGTTATTGTATTTCAATTTGGGTAGTTGTCATAATTGAACATACTGTAATGTTATTTATATCCAGTTAATTATTGGAAGGTGATTATCCAGTTATTCAAATCCACAAATATAGTTATTGTAAGGTGTTTATCCAGTTACTGTAATTCTTAAATAGTTATTATAATTGGTGTATATCCAGTTATCGTAAGGTGTTTATCCAGTTATTTCATAATGTTAATTTAGTTATTTTATACTCTGCAGTATTCATTTTGTTATTGTTTCAAATGCAATGTTTAATTATTAATGATTGCATTTATTATAGAAGAAATAACGAATAAATATATTGCAGAAATATATTGATTATAAAGAATTTGAATATAAAAACATTTAATTACAGAAATTGAAGAACAAAGATAATTAAATTGAACAAAGAACGAAGAACATAATTTTTTTTATTTCATTCTGTGAAGAGGTTAACAATTTTTGGTCAAAAGAATCCTGGTATGTGTAACTGTTAAGAAATATGAGATTTGTTTAATATAAAATACTCACATCTTAGCCATTGATCCCATGAAATCTAATGGCTGACATTAAAAGGTAAATTGTACCAATTTTGATAAATTTGCCAAATTTTGTTGAAATTTATACCCATATATATATAGGGTATAAATATTGACAAAATTTTCAAAAAAAATTATTTTTAAATATAGGTATTTTAAAAAGGATAATCGTTAATTTACTCCCAAAAAATTGTAAACTTGTGTAATTTTTGGAGTGCAAGTATATAATTTTATTTATACTTGTAACTTGTGTTTGAAAATTGCAACCCATAAGCTACAAGAAACGAGACAAAAGTTATGATCTCTACTATCTAGGCCCCACCAATTAATGCATAGTGCAAAGAAAACATAGCCAGGAATCGAATCCTGGTCTCACCTGCAAAAACCAACTCTCTTACCACTTCACCCAAATAGATATACTAAAGTTAATTTCATTTAAGTATCTATATTTTGAGGCCCTCTTTCTATTG
This sequence comes from Agrostemma githago, assembly GCA_958450325.1. Lineage (NCBI taxonomy): Eukaryota > Viridiplantae > Streptophyta > Magnoliopsida > Caryophyllales > Caryophyllaceae > Agrostemma > Agrostemma githago. The sequence continues at coordinate 7,436,308 of OY288249.1, read as the reverse complement.
GGCCCCGGTTCTTAGAATCGGGTGAACCCGCTAACTGACGGGCCTGGATGAAGATGAAGTGTTTGATATTGTACTTAGTTTTGTATATAAGGAGTATTATTCTACAATGAGCTGATATTATTTTTGATGAGTTGATGACTTCAGTAAAAAATGAAGTTCGTCTAGAAGATGATACATTTGCCGGAAAGTCAAACCGTGAGTGATGTATGTCTATCAATGATTTTGACAAGCCACGCAGAAGGTTTCTGTATAATTGTTGATGTGGATGTTGGTGTTGTGTTGCTCCAGGTCACTATTGCGCCTTGCTTAGTCAATGACTGTGAAGACTATGAAGAGAGAGGGAAAGTGTTTCTAATAGTGAAGCCACAACGTAAGTTTCTTTAGAAAAAAAAGAGTTTCTTATCATTTCTAAGAAGCTCACTATATACTTCTCCGTGTTAGTGTTAGTATCCAACTATCCATTGCAAATGGGTTTGGATTGCAGGGTAAGCCAGCCATTGTTGATACAAGTGATGTTCCTCCAAATGCGATGCTTCATGTCTAATATCAGTGATGATAAGAAGTAGGGCTAACCGAACTACACCGAATAATGACATTATTTGGTTTGATTTGAATTTTTTTGGAGCCAGCGTTTGATTTGGTTTGATATAGTCGAATAATGAAAACCATTATTTGATTTGGTATTTGATTTACCAAATCGAACAATATTTAATGTGACCTAATGAAATAAAAACTAAACAAAATGCAAATATACTAAATAAGTCTCTACTTTATCGACTTTATTATCTATTACTCTGTATAATATAAAATTAGTTTTTTAAACGTGAAAATCACGAATATGTTTAAGATAAATTGGGTAAAGTTACATTTAAACCCAATGTTTAAATATTTTGTATTTTAAATATTATAGAGTAAATTGGTGACATATATACATGTTTAGTTATATCACTACTACAATTACAAGGAAATAAAACTCTTCTTAACTGATCTAAATAAACAAAGGAACTGTCTTCTAGGTCAGCGATCTATTTGTAAAAATAGAACGGTTGAAAAAAAGTCAAACCGTTCTATTATAAGGAAAGCAAAAAGAACGCTCTAATGATGAAATCGTCCTGTAATGTTTAATAGAACGGTTTAAGGACTTAGCAGTTTTGTTTCATGTTGTTAGCCACCCGCCATTTTAGTCTCTCAAATAGATCGCTTTACAAACAGACCGCTTGTTTAACTATCTTGTTTGCTAATAGTAGTCGTCCCTGTCTTGTTTCTTTTATTTTTTTTACAAAGAGGACGCTACTTTTACATAACCGTTCTGTTTGTCAATTTTAATTTATTTTTAATATTAATTTTGTAATAAAATTATACAATATATAATTACAATTATATACACACACACGGCTCCTTTATCTTCATCACAATGATTTTCAATTAATTAGTACCACAAAAATTGCAAGTATAATCATCTACGCAAAAGTTCAATCTTTCTTATATCTTACGCAAAAAAAAGTAACATGTGCATTACATAAACATGCTTGCTCAAATTCAACGTTAAAAAGTGTTATTCATCACTACCACAAACATGATCAAGTACCAAGTAATAAATCAGATCCCTACAATAAATTTTAATTCCAACTAGCGAATAAAAGCATTCTGAATCAATGTATCACATTGTTGTGTAGTCATTCCAAGCTTACTCGCTCTCATTTCAAATTTGCACCTTGCAATCAGAAATGCATTAAGTAAGATAATTTTATCTTATGAGCAACAAACTTGTGTACACAGGTTTTACATATGCATTATCATGAAACAACATGCTTCCTGCACAAACCACAATATAAAAAGAAGTATTAGCTACTAGAAAGTTACAATGCATGAGAAAATAACATTATACAAACCTTTGAAATATACCAACAATCATGATTTTTGAAACCTGAGTGCGTATTTAGCCCAAATATCTCGCACTTCGTTCTTGTTCACTTATTTTCTAAAACAAATATAAATTGAAAATTAGTTATAAACAATACTATGATTGAGTAATTAAAACCTATATACATAATTGAAGCAAACAAATATTACCTTGAATGCATCCTCGGTGTGATATTTCACAAATACCCATTCTTCTTGTGTTATATCGGATAAGCGTTCCTTGGTGCAGTCTCCTAAATAGCTCATGTCCTCTTGTCGTATAGATGATTGTTAACCAAGATGTTCTTCCATTTTCTAAATAAAATGCCCATATTTTGTATACACCTATCATACCGCTCTTCAATGACAGTAAAAGCGCCCAAATATACACGTTAAATGTTAACAAAAAATAGTTGGCATGTGTAAATGTTACAAAAAAACATAAGGACGAGTACAAGATGACGTTCATTAATATTATTATAATCCAAATGATCATACTGTGACATCATTCAATTTAAGTGTTTTCGTTGGCTTATCCACATCATCCCATGATTTAACGGTACAACTAACATTTCGACGAGTCTATACACCGATCCAATTACTAAACAATGAAGTGTTTTCTCCTGCAGGCAATTTATCAATCTCATCCCACTTAAGCTCAATGGGTTTTCCTTCTGCTAGGGCTTTGGCCATCTTCAATAGTATTGTTCGACCTCTCTCAGAATGTTTTCTTTTTTTGTTCCCTCCACTTTCTTCTCGATTAGATTGGTCATCGTTATTCTTGTCATGACCTTTGCGAGCCATCGATCAACCTGGACATAAAAATTTACAAATCTATTAAATGATTAATTAAATAAATAAGGGTATGATATAACAATAATATAAAGAATGTATTAACATTAAAATTCACAATAATGTTTTGAGTGAATAAAGTACTATTACAGATATGCGAAATCATACTTACTACGCAACAAAATCGTGGGAACGTTTTTTTGAACTAGATTCAACAGTAATCCATATCCCTTGATCATGATCGTCACGCATATACAAACTTGATGTTTCGATTACATCCGAATCATCATCTTGCGACACATTATGATCAAAACCTTCAATAAAACATCTTCATCACAATTATTCGTTGTTTGTTGCCTACCTCGTACAGATAACACAACTGACCATTTTTTTTTATCCAAAGGATCTGTTACGTAAAACACTTGTTTCGCTTGACAAGCCTTTATAAAAGGATCTTCCTTGTGACCAATTTTATCGAGATTGACCAAAGTGAAACCTAATTCATCCTTGCGAACGCCTGTATTACTTTCAATCCACTTGCATTTGAAAATAGGAATGCGGAACTCTGTATAATCTAACACCCAAATCTCTTCAATAACTTCATAATAATACATTTTACTTAAAATTGGATTCTTATCTTTTGAACTAGCAAAATGCATTGCTTCAGCCTCTACACAAACCCCACTATTTTGCATCGTGCTCATATCATCTTGTTTGCGAGTGTAAAATGTGCACCCATTAATGGCATAACCAGTATAAGACGATGCAAAAATATTTGGCCCTAAGGCAAGTCTTCGCAGTTTGGAAGAAATATCATCCGGGTATTGTTGCATGTCTTCTATTACTCGACCCTTGAACCAAACTCTAAAAGTCTTGTTCTGCTCACTTGCAATCCACATCTCTGTGCGATTTCGAACTTTTTCTCTCAGCGATACCATGTGTTCCTCAATGTACGGTTCTACCTCTTCCTCGTTATGAAGGACATATATGTGTGTGCTATATGCCAATTCTCGACACTCATGTCTTGAGGAACATGACCGCTAAGACTTTTACCCATCATCCACTCACTATGTTTGTTATTAGGAACCCCAAGTAACTTTGAATCGGATAAGTATGTATAACAATAAGAAAGTGTTTCATCGATTATTGCACGCTCAGCAATACACCCTTCTGGACGACATCTATTAGATGTATAACTTTTATACACTTTCATCAATCTTTCAAAAGGATATTGATACCTTAAATAAACTGGCCCAAGATATTTAACCTCTCTAACCAAGTGTACGGTCAAATGAACCATAATTGTGAAAAATGGAGGAAAGTACATCTCAAACTGACAAAGGCAAGTCACAATTAGTTTTTCCAAAGACTCTAACTCTGTAGGCTCAATCACTTTGTTTCATATACTATTAAAGAAAATACAAAATATTATTATTGCACTTCGTACCTTTTTGGGTAAAATGGAACGAATAACCACAGGTAGTAGTTGTTGCATCAAAGTATGACAATCATAAGACTTTAAACCTACCAGCTTAAGATCTATCATTGATACAAGACCCCTAATATCCGATGAATACCCTCTAGCACTTTAACACCATACAAGCACTCACAAAAGTTTTTCTTCTCCTCTCTTGAAAGTGTATGAGCAGCTGGAGGTAAGTAATTACCTTGTGTCCCCTTTTCTTGTGGTGCCAACTTAAGTCTTATTTTCATTGCTACCATGTCTTTCCTAGCTGCTATATTGTCTTTTGACTTCTTGCGAACATTCAAAAGGGTGTTGATGAGATTATCACATACATTCTTCTCAATATGCATAACATCTAAGGAATGTCTAATGGACAAGTCACGCCAGTACGGAAGTCTCTCAAATAGGTGACCTTTTCTTGTATCCACGAGATTATAATTTCGAACCCTTCTTCCCATACGCAATCTCAATATTCTTCACCTTTTCAAATACTTCATGACCGGTTAATATGTTAGGACGTGAGCGATGTTCAGGTATTCCATTGAATGCCTTTTGTTGCTTACGATATGCATGATCAGGCGACAAAAACCTACGATGTCCTAAGAATGCTTGTTTGCGATAATATGGCAAATAGCAAGAATCGACATCCTCTCCACACAAGGGGCATGCCTCTTTCCCGAGCACAGTGTGCCCACATAGATTACCGTATACAGGGTAGTCAGTTATAGTGCACAATAACATTGCTTTCAAATTGAAAATACTATTGGAATTAGCATCAAAGACTTGAATCCCTTCATCCCACAATAATCTTAAGTCGTCAAGAAGAGGTGTCAAGTACACATCTATATCGTTACCAGGTTCCTTAGGACCGGAAATCAGCAAGGACACCAACAAATACTTCTGTTTCATTCAAAGGTGTGGAGGTGAGTTGTAAATAGCTAAAACCACCGTCCAAGTGCTATGTTGACTACTCAGATTTCCAAAGAGATTCATCCCATCTGTCGACAGTGCAAGATGAATATTTCGGGGTTCATTGCCAAACACAGGGTATTTCGCATCTATTGCCTTCCATTCTATCCCATCTGATGGGTGTCTTAACTTCCCATCATTAGCTTTCGCAAATCTATGTCAAGTAAGCAACTTTGCATCGACCTTATTCGCAAAGAGTCTTCTAAACCTAGGTATTATGGGAAAATACCACAACACTTTTGACGGAATCCCCTCCTTCATCTTATATCGCCATTCTTTACAAAATGGACAATGTGTATAATTGACATATTCTTTACGATACAATATGCAATCATTAGGACATGCATGAATCTTCTTATATTTCATACCAATTCCTCTAAATATCTTATTTGCCTCGTATGTGCGAATTAAGAAGAACATTATCTTCAGGAAGCGTGTCCTTAACTGCTTCTAAAAGTTCGGTAAAACACGTGTCACTCATCCTATTCCCCACTTTCAAATTATACAACTTGACAACAGACGACAACTTAGTGTACTTCTTACAACCCATATACAAAGGAATTTCGGAATCTTTTAATTTCTGTAACACAACACTTGTCTCATCCAAATTATTTTCAATTTCATCGAGATCTTCTTGCTCATTGTCGTTGAATGCATCCCCCCATGATTTTTCTAAATTATCATAAAATTCATCATCTGATTCGGTCACCATACCCCGATCTGAATTATGTGGTGAACTAGTTTCATCTTGATCTACATCACTACCTAAGAAAGTTTCGTTGTAAGTGTCATGCAAATAAACATCTTCCTCCATCCTCTCTATAAATTTTGGTTCCCCGTGATAAATCCAACGTCTATACCTTGGATTAAACTTTCTCTTATCTAAATGTATTTTCACATCTAAAAAACTCATACCTAATATTTAGACACATATTACGAGGGCATGCCATACTTGAGGTGTCTTTCACATTCTGTGTAACGAAATCATGCTAACTCAGCATCAAATTCTAGATCACCATTTTTGCCACTAATCATCCATGCATGTACGATCCATATGTATTATCTATAGAAATATATAAGAAACTTGATGCGCGTTGTCGCTGACACGCATGCAAACAATATTTATAGTCCCAACTAGTTACTATGTAGTAGTGGTAAGTCGGGGTCGAACCTCAGGAAGCAAAGTGATGTATTCGGTCAAGTCTGGAAATAATTGCGATTGGGGTCTAAAACGGGGGTTTTGGGACGAAGTAATTAAACTAAGGCAAACGAATTAAATAGCTAAAGATGAGAAACAATAATAAGAAAGGCGTTAGGGAGAGTCGGGGAATCGAAACTAAAGATAAGGTACATGAATCACAAGAATTATCACAAGATGAATAAAAGGAGGAGCCACCTTTCGGTTTCCTTACCCGACCTAGCTTAAACCCGCTTTCGCGACAAGTAAACTAAAGTCTCAAGCCAAGATTATCCAAACCTCGAGTTTCCCCATATTGGTTCCAGTGAGTCAAGCTAATTGAGTTGATCAGGCAAAGTCAACAAGACATAATAATCCCAAGCAAGATAAATCACCCTCAAATGCAATAATTCTCATAAAACGAGACCCGAATCTAGAATTCCTCCTCCCCTTACCCCCTAACTAAAATCTACTCACTATCCATGCTAAAAACAACAAAAATAATAATAAAGAGGGTAAGAGAAAGTCTAAACATGTTGAACAAAATGGAAAGGAAATTTATCTAACACAATGATGGAGACTATACTAACAAAACAAGAATAAAGGAAGAAAATAAACAACAAGGGAAAACTAGGGAAACAAATACTAGTAATGAAAATGGTGGGAACAAACAAAGGAGAGAGAAAATAAGAAATTGCTAACAATGGAAATGTAAACAACTTTAAACATAACTAAACAAAGGCAAACAATAAAATAACAAGAAATTAAAAAGGAAACTAATCAAAAGAGAAAGGGAGAAAGAAAGTACCAACTATGAATAAAATTTAAAAGAAAAAGATGAAGATGAAGATAAATATGAAGCTTGGAGAAGACAATTGAAGAACTTTGTCACTCAATTCTTGTGAAACCCCTTCAACCTTCAAATAAACCCAAATCTTCAACAAAGATAGAAACTTGATTGTAGAAATGGAAAATTAACATAAATTGAAAGAACAGTCTTGATCTATTACAAGAAATAATAATCTAATTGAGAAAGTTTACTAAGAACTAAGAAGATGAACTAATTAGAAGCTACTACAATGGAGATCTACCTAAACAAAGCTTAATCTAAAAGAGGCACTGATGAGGGGTGTGTAATGTGGCACACTTAGGGTTAACTATATATACTAAGCCCTTAATGAGTCACACAACTAAAGCCCAAATTCGATTCTTCATCTTTTAATGAGACTTTCACCCTATGAATCTTCACACGACAAAACTTCACCCCGCGATTAATTGGCATCCACGAGCTAATACCGCCGGGTGAAACTTTACCCGCTGGTTTCACCCGGTGAAACTCTTCTCTAGATATGAAATTTGGCGCTTCTTTACCGTCGGGCGAAACTTCACCCGGTGGTGAAAGTTTCGCCCGCCCAGTCATTTTTCCCGGTGGTGAACATTTCTTGAAGATCGTCGTGAAGGCAAAAATATCGTCGGACGAAACTTCGCCCGGTGGTGACATGGTCTTCTGCCTCTTTTCCGGTCTTTTTCTTTACCGATTGATTGGATTACTTGAACTTTTAGTTACGTGCTTTGCTCTTTGGACGGTCTCCCTCTCTTTCGTGCTCATAGAAGCTTGGACACACTTTTGGTCAAAAATCCTATCAAAATAGATAGAAAACTACCAAAAACACGTAAAATGTAAAAGAGAGACGACAGTAATGCGAGAAAAAACCAAAAATACGCCGTTAATCGCACTCTAGTTTCGCAAAACGGAGGAAAAACAGGCCTAAATGGGAGGAAAAACAGTCCAAATTTAACACACAACAATTCCCTCACACTAAACCGTTGCTCGTCCTCGAGCAAAGACCCAAAAAGAAATTAACTACTACCACTAAGCTAGACTATGCTAAGCCGATACGGGGAAATTAACGGGCCCGCTCCGTCCATTCAACTCACATCGAGATACCCATGAGGTAGAGTACCTTCATGCAAGGCAAGTCGGGTCTTGCTCAAAATTGGGGATGCGACTAACACACACACAAACACATAAAAACAAAGAAGACACAGAAAAAGATAGACGCATCCAAAGAGAAAATAAATCACCGAATCCCTCATCGAAACGGCGGAGAAAGCACCGATTTTAAATTTAAGACAAGCGAGAACACTGCCAAGTTAGTCACTCAAGTTGACATGGACAAAATTCTAATAGAATGACAGTCAAACAATAAGAACATTGAAAATTTACCAAGGTTCATCTAATTCCACTAAAGATGCCTACAACGGAACGATAAATGGAGTGGATAAGTGAGAACCATGGAGTTAGTAAGCACTGTAATTAAGTGATATCCGGTCTCCTAAGCTAAGCCTAGAGGGTCGTCCAAAACTCGAGAAAGCCAATTAGACCAAACAAAAAATGAACAAGTGTTTGCAAAATGGTAAGGATTGATTAATCACCGCTATTTTCCTTACTCGGGACTCGGTCCTCTAGTAGGCATTTCACGGCAAATAGTCAACCAAGGGATTATTTTGGTTTGGGAATATTTTTTGAGGTTTTGATTTTCTTTTCGGCTTTCTTTCTTTCACCATCATTTTGGTTGAGGGTTTTTTTACCCTCCTCTTCATTTTTCCCTTTACTTTTTGAGTAGCCCATAATTGGCCAGATGGTGTATTTGAGATCAAGGTAAAACATATTTTTGCAAACGTATTATGGAAATGGGTGAATGGTAGAGAAATTGGCTAGTCGGGTGTGCACCCCCTCCGAACCCACAAAAAGATGGAAATTTGGACTAAAAATGGCTTCTCAAGTAAGGTCACCTAAGAGAACGGGAAACGGTAACCAAGGCCTTATCACTCCATGGGTGGTCAAGGTGGTCAAAATGCAAATCCCGTTGTAGACTCCTAGTAGAAAAGACGGACTCATGGTAAAAATTCAATGCAAAAATTGGTTCAAGGTCATTCTACTAGAATAATGTCCAAAAATAAAAAAGGGTTACTAACAAGGGAGTAATAAACACTCGGCCTAAACTCAAAATTGGGTTTTCGAAAACTTTACCTAGACAAACTATACAAAAATGAATAAGAACACAAAAAGAACAAAACACGAGAAAAACAAAACAAATACACAAATATAGCCAAGCACTCCAAACTCCATTGAGTCAACACAATCCAAAACCACCAATTCCAAAATGTTCACCAAGTGAACCTCCAAATAGCAAATATGCCCAAACTCCCACACATAAGAGAAGGGGAAAAAACAAAGGTAGAGGGTATTACCGAACGGTCTTCATTTTCTCTACCTTACGTACCCATGCTAAATGGTTGGTGGTGTACCTACAAGAAGAAGAATGCAAAGCAATACAAGTGACACAAAAACGAAAATAAAAGAAAAGAAAGTTAAAATGAAGAGAAAAGGGAAAAAAAAACTTGGTTTTTGATTTTTAAAGGAAAAATGAAAAGGAAAAAGAAGAAAAGGATAGTAGTATTAGGATATAATATTTTCTCTATATTTTATCTTATTGATATCTTTGTAATATAGTTAACTTATATTACTTGCTTTCCTTATCTCTGTAATTTAGGTATCTAGATATTCTCTATAATCTTTTATTGTGGCTACAACTCTGTAACCCTAATCTTCTGTACTGTTTAAATACTCTGTACATGATTCAATATAATTTAAGCTTTTCACAAAATACAACTCTTATATGGTATCAGAGCAGATCCAATTTTTTTTTTTTTTTAGCAAAACCCGGCCTCACGCCGCACCCTCTCCGACCAAACAACCACCATGTCCGGCCCCACAGGCACCCTTCCCAATCCCAGCGATCCCAACTCCCCTTTTCTCGTTGTCAATCTCTCTTTTGTCACAAAATTGCACCCGAAAAACTACCAAAACTGGCGTACCCAGGTCAATGATATACTCATTGGTTTCGATCTCCTGAAATTTGTCGATGGAACCCATCCGGCACCCGCCAAGACCGTCACAACCGAAGCTGAAGGTAAGGAACCCGGTAAGGATAAACCTAACCCCGCCTATACCACATGGTTTAGGCAAGACCATCTCATCAAAGGGGCTATCCTCAGCACCCTCGAACCCGATGTCACTTCACATGTCCGCACTGCCCAAACATCCCACGATGTTTGGACCATCCTTCACAAAATTTATGCCAACCCATCCCGGGGACACCGTCTCCAACTTAAGAACCGTCTTGATAGCATCATCAAAGGTGATAAAACCATATCTGAATACATCACTGCCATCACAACTTGTGTCAATGACTTAGACCTCCTCGGTAAACCAATTGACACGGAGGACGTAGTTGACAAAATCCTCCGTGGCCTTCCCTATCAACCCTACCAAGCCGTCATTGAAGGCGTTCGCGCCCGAGATGACCCTATAACTATCGATGCACTTCATGAAAAACTCTTACATCATGAGCTAAACTTAACCTATAATCCCGACACCTCTTCTTCCCCGCTTCCCGCGACCGCTCTAGCAGCCACTTACCGTCCCACTCAACCACGATCCCCCGCCCCCTTTTCCCTGAAACCCACTACCGGCCTACTACCAAATCCGACCTCTAACTCGTCCTCCAACCAAAACTCTCAAAACTCGACCCAATTCAAGGGTCGATGTCAATACTGTGGGTATCGTGGTCACTATCTCTACAGTCCGTGTCGTAAGTTTGCCCGCGACTACCCTAACCTTGTCCTCCCACCCCAACAACCTCGTCCCTCTCCTCGGCCTTTTCAGGCTAACACAGCCACGGTAGCTCCTACCTCCACCCAACCTTCTTGGCTTCTCGATAGTGGTGCTAGCCATCACGTAACCAATGACCTTCACAATCTCTCCCTTCACGCTCCATATGACGGGACCGACGAACTCATTATTGGTGATGGATCGAGTCTTCCCATATCTCACATAGGTTCTTGCTCTCTTAAACTCTCTCCTTCTACTACTCTTCTTCTCACTCATGTTCTTTATGTCCCTTCTATTTCCCGTAATATTTTATCTATTTCCCGACTTTGCACTGACAATAATCTAACCGTTGAATTTTCTCCGTCTTCTTTTACTCTTAAGGTACCGTCCCAGACCACCCCGCTCCTTCACGGTCCTCTTGATTCCGGTGTTTATCATTGGACTCCGCCTCACGCCTTCTCCACCACTATTTCGGATACCCTTGGTTGGCATCATCGACTTGGGCATCCCTCTATCGCTACTACTAATAAGTTATTTACTAAGTTAGATTTAAAGTTACCTTTATTTTCTCATTGTAACTCTTGTGACACTAGTAAAAGTCACAAACTACCGTTCAATAATACATCACTTTCATCTTCCGCTCCACTTGATTTAATATTTTCTGATTTATGGGTTTCTCCGATTCCATCTATTGACAACTTTAAGTACTATGTCATCTTTGTTGACCACTTCACTCACTATATATGGCTTTATCCACTCAAATTAAAATCCGACACCGCAATTATTTTCTCTCGCTTTAAGGCTCTCGTAGAAAAATATTTTAATCGCCCAATCCTTCGTTTTTACTCCGATAATGGCGGAGAATATGTTAAACTCACCCCATCCCTCGCCTCAGACGGCATCTCTCATCTTACATCCCCACCTCACACTCCCGAACACAACGGGTTCGCGGAGCGTAGACATCGTCATATCGTCGAAACGGGCCTTGCCCTACTCTTCCACGCCAAACTCCCTCCCACTTTTTGGTCGTATGCCTTTACTACTGCTGTCTATCTCATAAACCGTCTTCCCACTCCTTCCCTTGCAAATCGTTCCCCATTTGTCTCCCTCTTTAATATCGAACCAAATTACTCAAAATTACGTAGCTTCGGTTGCTTGTGTTACCCATGGCTCCGACCCTACTCTACTAACAAACTCTCTCCTCGGTCAATTCCATGTTTATTCATTGGTTACTCGGCCTCTCAAAGTGCCTATCATTGTCTCGATCCACTCACCAATCATGTCTATACGTCCCGTCATGTAAAGTTCCTTGAAACAGTGTTTCCATCCTACAAAAATAATACCCCGACATCTCCTTATGATCCTAACCCGTGGTGCTCTCCTGATTTGACCATACTACTCCCTACCCCACCTTCCCCTACGTCTAATCCCCATCCATCACCTAATATACCTAACCCACCTCCCATTAACCCACCTAATCTACCTAACCCACCTCCTCCTGTTAATACTCCCCCTCCTATTCCTACCACTACTGTTATTACCCCTCCTATTATTAATTCTCCTGCCCAATCTTCCCCGCATCACACACCTACTGCTCCGCACACCATACCTCCCGAAACAATTGCTCCTCTACCGCCTCGTACTATTATCACTCGTCTATCCAACAAGATAACCAAACCCAATCCCAAATATGTCAATACGGTCACTATCTCATCCCTCCCTTCTACCACAAAACAAGCTCTCCTTGACCCAAGATGGCGCGACGCCATGAATACTGAAATTAATGCCCTTCTCCGTAACAAAACTTGGACACTTGTCCCCCGGGAACCTCACCATAACGTTATTGGTTGTAAATGGGTCTATCGCGTCAAATACAATCCGGATAATTCCATTGACAAATTCAAGGCTCGACTCGTCGCCAAAGGGTTTCATCAACGACCAGGTATCGACTACTCTGAAACTTTTAGTCCTGTTGTTAAACCTACCACTATTCGTCTTCTACTTTCAATTGCAGTTTCTCAGAGTTGGCCTCTCCGTCAACTTGATGTTAATAACGCCTTCCTCCAAGGCCACTTGTCTGAATCCGTATTTATGACGCAACCCCCCGGGTTCACTGACCCGTCGTTTCCGTCTCATGTTTGTCGTCTCTCTCGGGCTATTTACGGCCTTAAACAGGCTCCCCGAGCCTGGTATACCGAGTTAAAGACCTACCTCACGTCTGTTGGTTTTCGTGGGTCACTATCCGACCCGTCTCTTTTTGTCAAGTCCGGTCCTACCCCTCTGTATCTTCTTGTGTATGTCGACGATATAATCGTCACTGGTCCTAGTCCATCTACTGTCCAGTTCTTTATTGAGTCTCTAGCGACCCGGTTCTCGATTAAGGACCTCGGTCCTCTATCGTATTTTCTTGGAGTCGAAGTACGTCCTACGTCCTACGGTCTCCACTTAAATCAGTCAAAGTACATCCGAGACCTCCTTGACAAATACGCCATGTCTGAGTCGTCCCCGTGTCCTACGCCACTCACTCCGTACCTTCACCTTGATCGTGAAACCGGTGACCCTCTTGAGGATGTCACGCCTTATCGGGCTATCCTCGGGAGCTTGCAATATCTCTCACTAACTCGTCCCGATGTCTCGTTTGCTGTCAATCGACTTGCGCAATTTGTCCAGTCCCCTCGGTCCTCACATTGGCAGGCCTTAAAACGCCTGCTACGTTATCTAAATGGCACACTGTCCCACGGTTTACCTATTTTTCGTGACAAATCCTCTCCCCTTCATGCGTTCAGTGATGCGTCCTGGGCGGGTGACAAACGAGACTATGTCTCCACCACTGGTTACATTGTTTATCTCGGCCGCAATGCCGTCTCTTGGTCTTCTAAGAAACAAAACGGTGTCACTCTATCTACAACTGAGGCTGAGTATCGGGCTGTTGCTGCCACAGCAGCCGACATCGCATGGCTCACTTCTCTGCTTAGTGAGCTTGGTGTTATCCCTCCCTCCACTGCGATAATCTCAGTACTACGTCCTACGCTGCTAATCCAGTGTTCCACTCTCGTATGAAGCATATTGCTCTGTCTTATTACTTCGTTCGTGAGCGAGTTCAATCTGGCACTCTCCGAGTGCAGCATATATCCGGCGATGATCAGGTTGCTGATATCTTAACGAAGCCACTTGGCCGACCACGGTTCGAGCGTCTACTTTCCAAGATTGGCCTTGCCGCTGGCTAGTCCATCTTGCGGGAGCATATTAGGATATAATATTTTCTCTATATTTTATCTTATTGATATCTTTGTAATATAGTTAACTTGTATTACTTGCTTTCCTTATCTCTGTAATTTAGGTATCTAGATATTCTCTATAATCTTTTATTGTGGCTACAACTCTGTAACCCTAATCTTCTGTACTGTTTAAATACTCTGTACATGATTCAATATAATTTAAGCTTTTCACAAAATACAACTCTTATAAGTAGATCCCCCCTCCCACACTAAAACTGTGCATTGTCTTCGATGCACGAGTAGGGGAAGAATCGAAAAAGAAGAAAAAGAGAAAAGAACGAAAAATCTTTTTGAATTTTTATGCTTTTTTGATTTTTTTTGTATTTTTGAAAATTAAGGGAATTAAAATAAAATAAATAAATAAATAAAAGTAAAAAGAAAAGAAAAGAAATGGAGAGAAAGGAAATAAAGAAAGGAAGGTGATGGGTCTAGGTGTAACCACGTCACCTAGACCCTAGCCAAAGAGGAAAATGAATAATAAGAAGAAAATAAGACAAAAAAAAACTAAGATAAAAGAAAATGAAGTAAGAAAAGAAAATGAAAATAAAAGAAAATGAAAGAAGAAAATGAAAAGGAAAAGGAAAAATAGAAAAACTGAGGGGGAAAAAAGGGTGTAGGTGTAATCACGTCACCTCGCCCCGATTCCGTGCGAATCGGTAAAATCAAAAGAAAAAGAAAAATTTGGATTTTCCAATTGGTCTTGGTGCGAGCACTTCACCTAAGACCGGGAGCTAAGAACTAGGTCCTTCTTCTCTAAGGTATCTGCAATAAAACCTCACGTGTCTAACGACCCAAGTAGGGTCACGGAGGGGCTAACAACTCACCAAACCATCAAAAAATAAATATCACCACAAATAACCAACAATCATAATCATCAAATGCCAAAACTGGCGTTGCAGAGACTGACAAAAAATACTGATAACCGGAGAAAAATACCGACGACTGACACCCGACACCCCCCACACTAACACTAACAATACTCATCCACCCACATAGGACCCGGGGGACGAGGTGATGGGTAGTAAGACCCTGGCGGAGGCATACCAAAGAACCGATCAAAGTCATGTTGCTGTTGTTGCAACATCCTCTGATTCTCCTCCGCCGCCAACCTTGTTGCTTGGGCATCCCTAGCAGCGTCCCTGGCCATATCGTAGTTGTCCCGGGCGTACTCAAAACCGTCCCTAGAGTACGTATAGAAGTTATGCGCAGTGTCGCGCGCATCCCGGGCTACATTATTATAGGCGCTTTGGGCCAAGTTGAGTGAAGTGGTCGAGTTCTCCCAAGTCTGACGTGTACGATCATAAACTTACCCCCATTGGTTGTAAAATTCCTCCGATCCGAAGAATGAGGAGTGTCTCGGAGGACTCATATTCACGTCCTTCTAGAAACCGGGGGTAGACATGGTGAAAGTGGAGTGTCGGTGCGGGGAGAAGTCAGTAAAATCGGGGGTGAAGAACTGAGAGGTCTGCGGTTCGTGTTGGTGGGAGGAAGAGGGTCAACGGGATGAAGATGGTAATGTTCTCTGACCCTCGTCTCGAAAGGTTTCGACTCCGGTTCCTCCTTCGACACATCTACTACCTCGACGTCATCATCACCATAGTCTAAAGGTCCAGCGGGGTAATTAACTTGATAAAACTTACCACGGGTATGATCCCGAATGTACTCCCCTGACCTTTTCGGCATGCCAAAATTCTCCTCAATATCGAGCCTAACCCATTCGGGGTTAGGCATTGAAATAGCTCGCAAATCAGTAATTTTGTACAAGAACAAACTATTATAACTCCCACCTTGGGGCTAAAAAAGAAAAGGGCAATAGGTCTCGTCTAAATAATTC
The DNA here is from genome assembly GCA_958450325.1 of Agrostemma githago. Classification (NCBI taxonomy): domain Eukaryota; kingdom Viridiplantae; phylum Streptophyta; class Magnoliopsida; order Caryophyllales; family Caryophyllaceae; genus Agrostemma; species Agrostemma githago. Next base: position 7,420,213 of record OY288249.1, on the reverse strand, counting down.
CCCACTCCGATTACTGGTGTCATGTCGCTAAAATCGACGTCCAAAGCTCTAGCTATCTTCGTAACCACACCACCACAAGAAATGTTCTTGCTGTTGCCCTTCGCAACTTGGGCAAAATGCGTAGCTAAGGCCTCAGATATGTCAATAGAAGGACCTCTGTTCAGAACCGCATCCTCTAACAGTTGTACGGCCGTAGCACCACAGTTATGGTGCGTATCATAGATCGAGAGAAAAGAATTGGCTATGATACGTGATGGGAGGGATTTGTCGTGGATCCCCGCCAACAAATAAAAACCAACTATTCCTAGTGGGTAGCTAGGGCAAGTCGGGTCGAATCCACAGGGATAGGGTGTCGGACTAAGGTATGCTACGGTCAAGGACTATGTTCGAGACGAGCTATTCTAAGGGGGAGGCTAAGGACTAAACTAGGTCTCAAACGAGAAAACAATCAAAGGAAACGGGCTAGGATTAGGTCGGGGTCAAAGGGGTAACGGAATGGTCGAGGAAGAGCTAGAGTGAAGGAGGTAGTAGGGTAATCTAGGTATAGTCCGGGCTCTCGCAACTTAGACTCACCTAGAGGTTCCACCTAAAACCCACCTTGGCGACACAAACGACAAATGGGGCTACTAGCGTGATATCGGGGCTTAGGTCGCGCCCGGGCTCTCGCAACTTAGACCGACCTAGGGGTCGTTCTCACCGGGCTCTCGCAACTTAGTGAGGGAACCAAACCTACAAACAAACTATCACCCACAAGAGAAAGTCAAGAAAAACAAGCATATGCATACTAGTCATTCAAGCATTTCAACAAACATGTGATATGCATCAAACCAAGAGGAAACCCAAATCTTCCACCAACATCTCCAACAATCCCTTAATCATCCAATTAACACCCTAATCACCTTACTAACCCTAGCAAGATACTACTCTAACATATCTATACTAAAACTAACAAGAACAAGAGGAATCAACATAACAATCAAAACAAACATGAAGAAACTAACAAGAACTATGAACTATGAATAATACATTCAACAAAGAATCAAACTTTAATGAAAGAACAAGGATTGAGAGAAAGGAAAAGAAGATTATACCTACTAACAAGATGAAAGGAAGAAGGAAACTTGCATAAATGAGAAAAACCCAAAACAAACATCCAAGTTTGTCAAGCTTGGTGGAGATCTTGAAGAATTCCCAAATTAGAAGCATTAATCTATGACTAACGATAATCTAAAGACTAATCTACACTAATCTATGCTAATCTATGCTAAAATAATCTAGGGTTTAAGGGGAAGTGTCTAACATAACATAGGAATACAAGAGGAGGGGTATTTATAGGGTTACAATGGAAAGGAGGAGAAACAAAGTGACGCGGGCCTGTAACTGGGTCATCCCGGTCGGGATGAGTTGGTCCCGGTCGGGATGACGTGATCCCGGTCGGGATGAGCTCATCCCGGTCGGGATGGACCCAAAACAGGAGCATCGCTTTTAGTGCACCTCATCCCGGACGGGTTGAGGTCATACCCGTCGGGGATGAGTCTTGTAGGCCTCCAATATGATCTTTAAGGTTCCTCCTTGCTTCACATGGGCTTCTCATCGATTCTCAGGACTCGGGATCGGGTCTCGGAGGCTCGGGATTGGGTCCCAAGGTCTCGGGGTCGAATCCAAGGCATCGAGTGATCGTTCCTTCACTTCGTTGGTTCCGAAAAGTGTATGTATTGAGTCGGAATCGCTCCAACTCTTCACGAATGGTCTCGGGAACCTGAAACAAACTAGAGGAAGCATAAGTAGCCCATAAATCGCTCCCAAGGAGCGATTCCACAAGGAAAATGGGACCAAAACACTACGAAATAGGCACTACAAACTACACTTATCAACTCCCCCACACTTAACCCTTACTCGCCCTCGAGTAAGCACATACTAACTACTAAACTAGCCGAGTGGGTATTAGCGCACCCTACGCCCTTTCAACTCACGCGAGTACACTTAAAGGGAAAAGTGCACTCCGCAAGGCAAGTGGGGTCTTGCGACAAAACTGTGGATGCAACCGGACACTAAAACACATAAACAAACAAACACACAAAAGGTTGCACCCAAAGAGAAAAGAAATACCGCTTCCCTCAAACAAGTGGTGAAAGAAGCGCCGGTTTAAGACTCAAGGCAAGTGACAATGTTCCCATGCTAGCAATACAAACCGAAATGGACAAAACCCTAATAGTATGACGACAAAGCAATAAAAACGTTGGTAACTTACCTCGGTTCCTCCTAACCTTCAAAGAACGTACCACGGGACGATCGGCGGGATGGAAAAAGGATGAACCACGGTGTTAGTCGACACTGTAGGTAAGTGAGACCCCGCCCCCTTTAGCAAAGAGCCAAGAGGGTCGTCCCATGTCCGAAACCGCCTAACTAGTCCAAGTAAAAAGGTGGAAATATGCAAAATGAGGGAAGACCGACTAATGCCGCTATCATCCTTCCTAGGGACTCGGTCCTTTGGCAATCTCTTCACGGCAAAAGTCGGAAAAAGGCTTATTTATAGAGGTAGGGGTTATTTTTGTGAATCGGGTTTTCTTTTGGCATTTTCTCTTTTCTTTTGCATTTTTGCCTTGTTTTGCCATGCCATTCTTTTTCTTCTTTTCTATTTTCTTTTTGGCTTTTGTGTCTTTTCTTTTTTCTTCATTCTTTTCTTTCTTTTTTTTCTTTCTTTTTCTTTTCTTTGCCCTTTTGGCTTGATTTGGCTTTTTGGCATTTCTTGACAATTTAGAAAGAGAGAAATTAACAAGTTGCAAATTATTGTGTGGATATGTGTAGGAGGTAGGGTAATGGGTATGTCGGGGTTGCGCATCCCCTTTCAAACCCACAAAAAGGTGGAGAACTTGGACTAATCAAACGATCCTAGATACGGTCACCTAAGGGACGAGACTCGGTAACCAAGGCCTTTTCACACCATGGGTGGTCAAAATGGTCAAATGCAAATCCCGTAGTAAATCCCTAGTAAGCTAGGTGGACTCAAGGTAAAGGACCAACGAAATCATTGATTTAGGGTCATTCTACAAGACTAAAGTCCAAGACTCGATTTATACTACTAAGAAGGGAAAGTAAACACTCGCACACTAGCCTCTAAACCGGGTTTTCAAAAACCTTTTTACACACAAGACACAACTACAAACACAAAACAAAGACGCGACGAAAACGAAATAAAAAGAGACAAAAGGCCACAAAACAAAAAACAAAACAAAACAAACACATAAACAACACAAACACCACCCCGAGCTTCCAAACAAGCCACCAAATCAACCACAAGCATTACAAAGCTCCATCCGAGCACACCACATCACAAACCTTCTCCAAACTTCACAAGAAATAAAGAGGGAAAGGGATAGAAGATGTTACCGGATGTCTTGAAAGCTTTCCAAAACTAATGGTGATTCAAGCAACCTATAAGGAAAAAGGGAGGCAAAACACGCACAACACAACAAATACACGATACAACGAGACAAAAGTAAAACACACAAAAGAAAAATCTTTTTGATTTTTGTGAAAATTTCTCAAATTTTTAGGGTTTTTAAAGATTTTTCGAAAAACTACGAAAATAAAACTAACTACGATAGAATATCGCCCCCCCACACTTAAGCCGAGCAATGTCCTCATGCTCGACCGTAGTGCATGGGAGCAAAAAAAGAAAAGAAACTACGAAAATAAAGCTAAAAATCAAAAAGTGAAGAAAAGGGTAGAAAGTGTCCGGCTGGGGTGTAGTCAAGTCACCGTGGGCCGAGACAAGAAAAGATATGGAAAGGGGGAGAAATAAAAAGAAAGAATAAAAGGAAATGGGAGGGGAAGACTAGGTGTAATCAAGTCACCTAGCCCGGATTCCGCCCAAATCCGACTAAATCCTACAAAAAAGTGTGAAAATCTTGAAAAATTTGGATTTTAAAATGACTCTCGATGCAGTCACGTCATCGAGAGTCGGGAGCAACAACTACCAAGGCCCCGAGGGCCACCATGACACATAAGTGTACAAGGGGAAGGGAATAAACACAAAAGAAAACAAGCTATAAAAGACGGGAAAGAAAGGATAGTTGCCGTACCAATAGGTTAGCAACTCACTCGCTCCATCGTCTCATAGATCAATATAGGCACAAAACTTGTCTTCGTCATTGTTATTCCTCTTCATTCTCGATCAAACCGCATGGTGAGGTAGTAATGGTGTGAGGGGTGGAAATTGATGTGAAGGTCGGTGCCAAGTGGATAGAAGATGAAGTGAGGGTATGAAATGAAGTATATGGGTGGTATGATATGAGAAAGGATAGGTAGGGAGGTTGGGTGGGGGTATACAATGGTTGGGTGGGCTTAAATGTCGAAGAAGAGGCACCAAAAAGGAGTAGGGGACCATCCCGGTCGGGATGGGTGGTCCCGGTCGGGATGAGCTCATCCCGGTCGGGATGGACCCAAAACAGGAGCATCGCTTTTAGTGCACCTCATCCCGGACGGGTTGAGGTCATACCCGTCGGGGATGAGTCTTGTAGGCCTCCAATATGATCTTTAAGGTTCCTCCTTGCTTCACATGGGCTTATCATCGATTCTCGGGACTCGGGATCGGGTCTCGGAGGCTCGGAATTGGGTCCCAAGGTCTCGGGGTCGAATCCAAGGCATCGAGTGATCGTTCCTTCACTTCGTTGGTTCCGAAAAGTGTATGTATTGAGTCGGAATCGCTCCAACTCTTCACGAATGGTCTCGGAAACCTGAAACGAACTAGAGGAAGCATAAGTAGCCCATAAATCGCTCCCAAGGAGCGATTCCACAAGGAAAATGGGACCAAAACACTACGAAATAGGCACTACAAACTACATTTATCAATACGTGCCAAATATTTGAGGATGGGGTTCCGAATGCATGGAGAATGAACGCATTTTTTCCCCCTTGAAAGTCCTTTGACGGGCAATCTTAAACCAAAATTGATTGCGGGCAAATTTCTCATCTCGAGATTGCCCCGCCCGAGGCCTTCCTAAGATCGAAGTGGGTAGGCCGAGCAATGCACCAAAATCCTTCAAGTAAAAGACATATAGAATCTCACGCAACTGAAAAGTGACGGTAAGGTCATCACCACCACTTAACTCATAAGTCGCGAAAAACTCACAAGTCAATTTTTGAAATGTCTCCTCGGTCGAGGTATAAAATTTAATCAGTCCGAGATTTTGGCACATTGTTCGGACCTGCGGTTCAATACCCATTCGCTCAAGAACATCCCGAGCTGCCCAACGAGTTGGCTCGATGCGACAATTCCAAATTTTTTTAAAACTTTTCCAATTGGGATTTCTTTGCGAAACAAACATTAGACTCGAAGTGACGAAAATTACGATGAATAGAAGGGTAACGTACCTCTAGCGGAACCGGTTGTTCACGCGGGGTGGAGCTTTGTACTTGAACCGGTGTTGTAGAAGGTTCTTAATGGAATTCGCTCGGCTCCCCCGAATGAGATGACGACGTCGAACCCGATTGACGATTAAACACGGATGAAAACTTTTTCCTTGCCGTTTGTTTGATTCTCCTCATAGTTGATGATTTAATTGGGTGATTTGGTGATAGAGGTTAGGGTTTGGGGTTGTCGAAAATTGGGTCTATTTCTCAAAAAGAATTCCTAGAAAATGATAGGAATTCGATAAGGATGAAGAATGTGGGATTAGATTAGATTTTAGTGAAGAAATTGGAGGATTATAAGGGATTTAGGGTGGTAGGATTTGAAGACTTTTGGGTTTTGGGGGTTTATTTGAGGGGAGAGAGGGGAAAAAGGGTGAAGTAATGAAGAAAGGGGGTGGGTTTGGGTATAAGATGACGCGGGGTGAAGTTTCACCCGGTGGTCACCATCAGGTAAAATTTCACCCGACGGTCTTCGGACCATTTCTCGTCAATTACGCGCAATACACCGTCGGGCAAAATTTTGCCAGGTGAGATTCCATCGGATAAAATTTCAGCCGACGGAGTTCCGTCAATTTCCAAGTTGCGAACAAGTTTACCGTCGGGTGAAATTTCGCCCGGTGAGATTCCACCGGGTGAAATTTTACCCAACGGATTTTTCATCAATTCCAGTAATTCCAGCATAATTGCCATCGGGTGAAGTTTCACCCGACGAACTTCGGGCAACAATTCCACCGGGTGAAGTTTCACCCTGTGGTATCCTCCACTCAAAATAGGTCTTTTGCTGCGGAAATTCTCTTTGACTTGGTCCCAACCAACCTTAATTCTTCTATAAAACCAATCTTCTCAATCCATGTATTAACTACACGGAGAAAAACTCTCATAATTATAGTTGAATAACCCAAAAACTCCAAAGGAAATCTTCACAATTCCTGCAAGTGCCATAAGAAGCAAGCTCCAAAGGAAAAACCAAAAGCTACTGTCCGATAAAAATAAAAAGAGTACGAATATACATATATTTACAAGGTGGTTATTGTGGACACCACCAAACCGAATCAAATTGTTTGAGCTTAATTGGGGTTGCTTGAAAAGCAACCCGGAGGGTCTTGGGTATTAATTTCAAATTCAATGTTACCAATCTTAAACTCTCTTCTTAACTCCGGCAAGCCCATAAGTCGTGCTACCTTGGGAAGCATGGCAAATTCCTCTGGAATACCTTCTTCAGGGTTATGACCAAGTATGAATAGGGCACCATCGTCTTCTTCGTTATCATAATCAAGATCTTCAGTGGATGGTTCTTCATTGGATGGAAATTCCACCATTTGATTCCATAGTTCCCCGCCAAAAGAATTCTCGGGAAGGAATGCGGGCAATACAAATTGAACTACGTCATTGGCAACATTGAAAGATAATCGTCCTTGCTTCACATCTACTATCACCCCACCGGTGGCTAAGAAGGGCCGTCCCAAGAGAATGGGGTTGCGCTTTTCTAGGCATATGAAGAATAATAAAGTCGGTAGGGATGTATAGATTTCCCACATTGACCATAAGGTTACGAGCTAACCCATAAGGCACGTTTGTAGTCCCATCGGCCATTTGCACATTAAGTGGAAAGTAGTCCAAATCCTTAATGTTGATAGTTTGAGCAATGGCTAAGGGCATAAGACTTATATCTGCGCCAAAGTCACATAAAGTTCGGTCTATTAAGACGTGGTCTATGGAACAAGGTATAGAAAAACTACCCGGATCACATAGTTTGATGAGGATTGTAACTTTCGAGGTAACTTTTGGTGAAATGGGAGCTTCTTCCCTCACGGTGGGTTTCAGAATAATGTCTCGGATATACTCAAATGGGATAGGCATGGAAGGACTTGTATCAATGTTTTCGAGTAGATCGGTAAAAGTTATCATTTCCAAAGCGTGGTTATTTAAAGGGACTTGTGGTATGTCGTTCAAGGGTGGCACATCAATTCTAGAAACTAAGTTCATGGCTTTCCAAGAAATTTGTTCTATCACATATGCAAGGTTTCCTACTAGGTATTTGGAGGGATCTCTCTTCGGTTTCTCGGTCACGTCCCTAACCACATTCTCGTCAAAGTGGATAATTGAAGGATGAGGTGTAGAAGATTGTGGGTTGAGAGGTTTCACCGATTCCTTGTTGCTCACTACCTTAACGGCATTCATAGATGCATAATTGGGGGCACAAGTTAGTTTATGGGAAAATCGAGCTCGTGAAGCGGCACATGCCTCTAAGGCTTCGATCCTAGCTCAATTTGATGCGTTTTCCTTCAACAAGTATTTAAGCATCTCTTGCATATCATAAAATGGTTGAGAGTTACCTTGAGTGTACCTTGAGGGGCCTTGATTGCATTGAGGGTAAAATTCAAAGGAAGGGCCATAATTAGATTGATAGGGCCCTTGGGGATAGTAATTTCCTTGATTAGCATGATTTTCATGAGGATAAATTTGTTGATGGTCAAACCCGTAAGAATTAGGATAAGCCCTTTGATTGGGGGATCTCGAAATTGCATGATCTCGGTAGGGATACGATCCTTGGGATGACATAGAATAGAGTCACGTTCTCAAATTAGGATTTTGCATACGAGGTGCTTCATAGGTTCTGCGAGCATCAACTCGATGTACATTCTCCTTGTTTTCTCGTACACAAATCGGAGTCGTGGTCATATTTCCCGCAATGATCACATAGAATTTCAACGCGATACAATTTGAGTGGTGAAATGGATGATCGTCTTGGTGAACTCACCCTTCTTGGTGGAGTTGATCTTCTTGGAAAGTTTCTAGTTTTAGGTGGAGAGTTGGCTCTCGCAACATATATTTCAAATTGCTTGACCAACTCATCGACTCAAGCTTCAAGAGCGGTTCTCTTTTCGATTGATGACATTGAATCACCAATTAACTCTCCATGTTGGTCATTTTTGGAATATTCACCATTCTTGGCTATCCTTTCAATAAGTTTCTTGGATTCGGTTTCATCGAGCAAGAAGAAATCACCTTTTGCCGTCGTATTGACATTATCTTTGGCGCTATCCAATAACGAGTTGAAGAAAATATGAAGTAAAAGCCAACTAGGAATGACGTGGTGCGGACACTTCCTTTGCAAGATCCGAAATCTTTCCCAAGCTTCATTTATACTCTCATTGTCACTTTGTCGGAAGGTTTGAATCTCCATCCGATATTGATTGGTCTTGGAAGGTGGGTAATACTTTTCTAGAAATGCATTGGCTAATTGATCCCAAGTTTGAAAGGTGTCATCGGGGTGGCATTGTAGCCATCTCCTAGCATTATCTCGTAAGGTTTTAGGGAACAAAAGCCTATGGAATTGGCACGAAGTAAGTCCATTCAATTTCATTCCGACTAGCTTCTCTTTAAACGTCACCAAGTGGTCTAGAGCATCTTCTTGTGGAAGCCCATGATAAGTGTCTTGTTAGACTATGGCAATTAAAGAAGATTTGAGCTCAAAGTCATCGGGTATGGTTCCTTATGCGACAGGAAAAGAAGTTTGTTCATTGGTGGGTTGGGAATGAGATCTTAAGCTAGGCAGGCATGTTTGTTTGTTTATGGAGGTGATTTTTGAAGGAAAAGATGGAAGGGAAATTTTGTAGGAGTTTTTGGAAGGTTGGATGGGTGATGACTTGATGTAAGATAAGGATGAGGTTTCACTTTGGTTGAGTTGAGAGTCGAAATAATAATAACGCTTCGCTTGCACCGATTTGGAATAAGTAATGCCGAATATAACTGTTTCTGTACACAACTCAATTCAAAGGTGAGACTCCTAGCACCGGGTGGTACTAGGGTAGAAAGGGAAAATAAAACTAAAACAATTAACCAAACACAACTTAAACAAGACTTAATCAACTAACCACCGCTGTTCCCCAGCAACGGCGCCATTTTGATGCGCGCTGTCGCTGACACGCATGCAAACAATATTTATAGTCCCAACTAGCTACTATGTAGTAGTGGTAAGTCGGGGTCGAACCTCAGGAAGCAGGGTGATGTATTCGGTCAAGTCTGGAAATAATTGCGATTGGGGTCTAAAAGGGGGGTTTTGGGACGAAGTAATTATACTAAGGCAAACGAATTAAACATCTAAAGACAAGAAACAATAATAAGAAAGGCGTTAGGGAGAGTCGGAGAATCGAAACTAAAGATAAGGTACATGAATCATAAGAATTATAACAAGATGAATAAAGAGAGGAACCACCTTTCGGTTACCTAGCCTAAAACCGCTTTCGCGACGAGTAAACTAAAGTCTCAAGCCAAGATTATCCAACCCCGAGTTTCCCCATATTGGTTCGAGTGAGTCAAGCTAACTGAGTTGATCAGGCTAAGTCAACAAGGCACAATAATCCCAAGCAAGATAAATCACCCTCAAATGCAATAGTCCTCATAAAACGAGACCCGAATCTAGAGTTCCTCCTCCCCTAACTCCCTAACTAAAATCTAATCACTATCCATGCTAAAAACAACAAACTAAATAATAAAGAGGCTAAGAGAAAGGCTAAACATGTTGAACAAAATGGAAAGGAAATTCATCTAACACAATGATGAAAACTATACTAACAAAACAACAATAAAGGAAGAAAATAAACAACAAGGCAAAACAAGGGAAACAAATACTAGTAAGGAAAATGGTGGGAACAAACAAAGAAGAGAGAAAACAAGAAATTGCTAACAATGAAAATGTAAACAACTTTAAACATAACTAAACAAAGGCAAGCAACAAAATAACAAGAAATTAAAAAGGAAATTAATCAAAAGAGAAATGGAGAAAGAAAGTACCAACTATGAATAAAATTTAAAAGAAAAAGATGAAGATGGAGATAAATGAAGCTTGGAGAAGAAAATGGAAGAACTTTGTCGCTCAATTCTTGCGAAACCCCTTCAACCTTCAAATAAACTCAAATCTTCAACAAACATGGAAGCTTGATTGTAGAAATGGAAAATTAACATAAATTGAAAGAGTAGTCTTGATCTATTACAAGAAATAATAATCTAATTGAGAAAGTTTACTAAGAACTAAGAAGATGAACTAATTAGAAGCTACTACAATGGAGATCTACCTAAACAAAGCTTAATCTAAAAGAGGCACTGATGGGGGTGTGTAATTTGGCACACTTAGGGTTAACTATATATACTAAGCCCTTAATGGGTCACACAACTAAAGCCCAAATCCAATTCTTCTTCCTTTAATGAGACTTTCACCCTATGCATCTTCATATGGCAAAACTTCACCCCGCGATTAATTGGCATCCACGAGCTAATATCGCCGGGTGAAACTTCACCCACTGGTTTCACCCGGTGAAACTCTTCTCCAGATATGAAATTTGGCGCTTCTTTACCGTCGCGCGAAACTTCACCAGGTGGTGAAAGTTTCGCCCGGTCATTTCGCCCGGTTGTGAACATTTCTTGAAGATCGTCGAGAAGGCAAAAATATCGTTGGGCGAAACTTCGTCCGGTGGTGACTCATCGGGTGAAACTTCACCCGATGGTCTTCTACCTCTTTTCCGGTCTCTTTCTTTGCCCCGATCGATTGGATTACTTGAACTTTTAGTTACACGCTTTGCTCTTTGGATGGTCTCCCTCTCTTTCGTGCTCATAGAAGCTCGAACGCGCTTTTGGTCGAAAATCCTATCAAAATAGACAGAAAACTACCAAAAACACGTAAAATGTAAAAGAGAGACGCTAATGCGAGAAATACTAAAATACGACGATAATCGCACTCTAGTCTCGCATAACGGAGAAAAAAAGGGTCTAAATGGGAGGAAAAACGGTTCAAATTTGACACACAACAAAACTCCATGAAAAATATAATATACTATTTATAACATAATATGTTCTAATTAAGGCCTTATCTCTCTCGAACCTAACCCCACCCTTATACGTTTCACATCATAAGAAAATACATACTCCCTCCGATTCTTCGGGTTTGCAACGTATTCCATATTTGGCAAATTCATTAGGTTTGCTACATTTCCATTTTGGGCTTTATTTTTCTTATAAATGACTAACATACCCTTCATTTTTCATTATTATATTCCAAAATATTCACTAACATTTTACATATCTAACTTTTTTCATTATTATATTGTTTAATCTCACAATAACATCACTCATAGTGGCCCACACTTGCTTTTCTTATTTTTGGTGCAAATAGAAATGTTGCGAACCCAAAGAATCGGAGGGAGTACTTGGTTCATTCGAGCGAATATATTTTCTTTTACTCAACAAACAATTCTTATATATCATACGTTATTCGACTACGTAAATTAAAATGTATGTGGGTAATCGTTATCCACTTTATAACTTTATTTTATTATACTTGAAACAACACATTTTTTTTTTGGTAAAAGGTAAGTATATAAAAAAACAGGAAACAACAAAACAACAATGACTACATCAAATTATGTAGCTATTTAGCATCCTTAGCCGTTACAGGGTAATTAATCTTACACAAAATCCTATTCTTAACATCCGACACGATCAATTTGACTATCTCCTGTGGATGTCTCACCACTTTATCAATTCTACAAGCATTCCGTTGTCTCCAAATATGGTAAATATTCGCGTTGATCATTGCTCGAAGTACATTACATTGCAACTTCGAACCTCTCAATTTCGTAGCCCAGATCATCCCCGTGATACACGGGATTGGTTTCCTCACCCAATTGCTCAACAGACCCACCACCCGAGAACTCCAACTGCAGCCAAAGAAAAGATGTTCTAAACTCTCTTCTTCCCGCTCGCAGAAAAACAACGATCCGAGTCTGCAACCCCGATCCTAAACAGCTTCTTCCTCGTATTAAGGGCCCCTCGGAACACTAGCCACGAGATGAAACTATGTCTCGGAACACTCCACGCGCTCCACACCAGTCTCGCCCACGGGACAGGTGAGTCGCAAGAACGCAACTCCTGATAGGCCCTCGTAATCGAGAAACTCGGTTCCGCTCCATGCCAAGTACCATTGACGAACATACTTTTTATTTTCTCTTTAGCCTGACAAATTTTCCTCCACGCCCACGTAACATCGGACTGAGGCCTATAATCATAACAACACATCATTAGTATTGTCTTTTAGTTCCATTTTTTTATGACTGCTCATGAAACCATGATTTTTTTTATCAAATAAAAAAGTTAACTGATATTCTCAGGTGATTTCTCCTACTTATTAGCTAGGTCACTCTTTTTTGAAGTGGAACCAAATATTTTTTTTAAAAAAAATCTAATTTCGTATGATATACATGGAAGTTAACAAACAGTTTTCATTTGAAGAAACATTGGTGAGCTAACACTAAATTATACTACTAGTACACTAATCAGTAATCTTTAAAGTGCTCCTACTTGCGACGTGCATATCTGTCATAACCTTAAAACAGGTCAAATATACCCAACTATGAAGGAAGTGTCAAAAATCTTTTCCTACAACCTAGGCACATAGGTTCGTCTTATCCTAAATATTGACCCGTTTTGTTAAGTGGAACTGACTAAGTATAAGTGACTACTAGTCTACTACTACGAGTACGGACTACGGACCACTACTACAATATACTCCGTACAGTACATACATGTACACCTAACGTTATTGCTGGTCATGACATACAACAACAATATATACACTACTGTGTGCTTACATTCTTACTCATCAGTATTCACCACCGGAGTACCCTGTTGTTCATGTGCATTGCTAAATGATAAGTAGAACCAACAGTAGTTCATAGAAGTATAAGTATAACAGAAGACTCGATTCAAACTCCCCGGATTCCGACCTCACAAACCTGAAAACTAGAGTTGGGGTCGGTCTAAATCTCGTAATGAAACGAATCAAACTCAACAGACTACACCCCCTCCCACCTCCTCTACGGCTCTACCTAACAATGAACATATGTTTCACACTTTGTGCCATTAACAATGAAGAATATGTTTCCCACATTGACGAAGAAGATACGAGTATGAATAATTATCATTAAATAATAATCATACATGTATTATGTATAGATGAAGAAGCATAATAATCATTAAATAATAATCACTTTGACGAAGACGAAGAAGTTACAAGGTGCAAAGATACGAGTATAGATGAAGAATCATAATAATCATTAAATAATAATCGTATGTTTCACACTACTACCAGTATGAATATGTTTCATACTCATTAAATATGAAACACTACCAGATGATACTCATTAAATATGTTTCACACTACTAGATGAAGGTGCCGGTACAATATGCTTCACACTACCAGTATGTTTCACACTTTTACTGGTAGCCTGACCTTGATTCTTGTCTACTGCACTGCTTACTACCTGTAGACACATAAAATTTGTCAACGTGCCACGTCGGATACGAGACAAGTCAAAGTCAAAATATTGACCCGTCAAATAATTGACGTAAAGTTGAAATAATTTAATTTGGACGAAAATAAAATAAAATAGTTCATTTTAATTATTTTAACTAAAACCGTCTCATAAAGTGATAAAAACCCCTCAAATGGGTCAAATTCACCTAATTGGGTCATATCCGTTTAGACGGACCAAATTGACTTTCAAGTCTAAGCCCAAGTCCAATAAACCATAGGGTTTTGGATGATTCCTTTTCTATAAATACTCTGTCATTAGAAGAGAAGAGGAAGAGGGGGGACGAAAGCTAGAGATCGACTTGTCAGACTCTCTCTAGAAATCAAAGCTCTCCCAAATCCCGAGAAAGATAGAAATCTAGAGATCGACTTATCGACTCTCTCTAGAAATCAAATTCCTTCGAATTCAAGAAAAGTGAAGACTAGAGATCGACATTCAACTCTCTCTAGAAATCCAAGAAAAGTGAAGACTAGAGATCGACATTCAACTCTCTCTAGAAATTCCTTCCTTCAAGTCCGACAAAGTAGAAGACTAGAGATCGACCTCTTCGACTCTCTCTAGAAAACTTCTCCGAGGATCCCGACGTCAAACACTCTAACTTGTGAAGTCATCCCAGGAGTAAAGGAGATCAAGGCCGACTACTCATCTTCACCAAGTCAAGTCCATCAAAGGAGATCAAGTCTAACGACCCTCCTCTCAATCAATCGTTTTCTTCAAATATGACGTCAAGCATCCCAAATCGTGCAGTCAAGAAGGAAAGAAACGACATCTCGTCAAAGAAAATCGAATCATCGAGCCAATCTTTCAAAACCGTCATTCAAATCAAGTAGAGATCGAATCAGCGGATCAATTTAGAAATTGTACCCAAAATATTTAAATTCTAATAAAATTATTTTGTTACCATATTTGTGTTTTTGTTATTTAATTGCAGAACCACAAATTTGTGTTTACAAATTTGGCACGCCCGGTGGGACAATTTCTACCGCTCATCTCTTTCTCCCCGTATCCAGATCATCAAGTTCGCCCAAATGACTTCGCCGTCGAGAAAGCATTGTGCAAAAACAAACAACGTGACGCTTCGATCCGCCAAAGAAGTATCCACCAGTCCTGGTGTCGACTTTGACGATCAACGCACATCCATACGCACAACCAAAAGCGAAGAGCCCTTGACGATGCAAACTGATCCTGTTGCTTCCGTGATGATGATCGGAGCAATGACAATCGAAGAGGAACTCGCGAAAATGAAAGTGACTCTTCAGGAGCTCCAGAAGCAAAGTCTTGAAAAAGATGCTCAAATCGCCGTACTTCAAAGAAAGTTGGATTCTGAGATCGAATCCGATGAAGATGACGATAGCAGCTCAAAGACCGGCGCTCTTTCCATTAAGAGGATCCAGCATATGGTCACGAAGCTCGTCAAAGAAAAGTTTGGTGAAACTCCAAACGATAATCACCTCTACATGAAGTCGTATACGAGGCGAGTTGATGAACTTTAAATGCCTTTTGGATACAAGCCACCAAAGATCCAGCAATTCGACGAAAAAGGCAATCCAAAACAGCATGTCGCTCACTTCGTTGAAACATGTAGCAACGCCGGCTCAGAAGGTGACCTCCTGGTGAAACAATTCGTCCGCTCTCTCAAAGGAATTGCGTTTGATTGGTACGGCGATTTAGCCCACCAATCCATCGACAGCTGGGAGCAAATGGAAGATGAGTTCTTGAACCGCTTCTACATCACCCGGCGAGTGGTTAGCATGGTCGACCTGACGAGCACGAAGCAAAATGAAGAAGAGCCCGTGATCGAATTTATTGACCGATGGCGTGCATTAAACTTAGAGTGCAAGGATCGTCTCGGTGAAAAATCGGCAGTAGAGATGTGCATTCAAGGCATGAACCTGAACTTGGTCTACAAAGGAATTAAACCAAGGACATTTCAAGAATTGGCAACTCGAGCTCACGACATGGAGATGGTGATCGCGAGCCACGGAGGGTCTCTCTCCCGCCAATAAAATCAAAGCAAGAAGGGTCTCTCTCTTTCACGATAGGGTGTGTCCATCACCGAAAGCAAGTCTCGACAACAAATGGAGTCGTGATTGATCCTCCGAACAAATAAAAGGGGGCAATGAATCAACTTGACGTACTCTCTTCTTGAGACTCCAAACTGATGAAACTCCTAAGCACAAGTTGAAACTGCATACAAAGAAAAAAAATCAACCACAAAAAAAAAATTGTGAACTACGTCGGCTTGATCTTGTGAAATGATTTCTCATTACACGAGTACGTAAGCAGCCTGAGCCTCGCTCGAGTCCAGCCGCACCCAAAAAAAATAAACTTCGAAGTTCGGATCTTAGGGGCATCTTCAGGTATCAAATCTTTTACTTGGTCCCAAGTTGCACGATTTTGAAGTACAAAATTGAAGACTCGAAGAAAGCTTAATTAAAAGCACCAAAAGTCTTCAACGTATTCCACGACGAACAAAGCTTACAAGCCATATATTTCGTCAAGGTGATTCAAATATTTACGGCGTCTCAGAGAAAGCTTCCAAGCACTGAGATATTTCCGTGAAGTCGAAAGATGGAAATTGGAGAAAGCTCTCAAGCACCAAGGATTCATCGATAAGACCAAATATAAAGTTAATTTGGAGAAAGATTCTAATTAAGCACCGTGATTACACCAAAGAAAAAATCAGCGAACAAAAATTGAAGAAAGTTCACAAACACCGTTTCATTGTCATTTGACTCAAAGATGTCATTGTCGTCGCTCTACTCAAAGAAAGTTGCACTCGGAGAAAGCTTTTAAGCACCGGGGTCTGCTATAAACTTTGACGATTAATTGGAGTAAGCTTGAAAGCACCAATAATACGTCACAAAAATAAAATATGATTCTCAAATCACCCTCAATTTTTTCAAAAAAAAATTGATTCTCAAATCACCCTCAAATTTGTTAAAAAAAATCTAAAATCAAATTTATGGTTTGCGAAATCAATCGAGGAAAAAAAAAACTATTGGTTTGTGTGATCATTTTGTCCACAAAATCAATCAAATTTTATCAAGGCAATGATTTCTTCGACCGATTTGCAAGTCGTCGAAGTAAATTGATCAATTGGCTTCAACGTGAAGTCGTGACATTATCAAGGCGTTGGGTCGTCGACACATAAATGAACATGACGATCTGCGTCAAGTACACCACCCAAGAAACATGACGAATAAAGTCGGGTCAAGGCTCATCTGGGCATTCATATGTTTTAAGTCAAGTCGAAACTTGTGGACCGTCGAGGCAAAAGTAATGAGCCGTCCGGTTCATAATCTCATTATGGTTCTCCGAGTGTAAAGGAGGTCGGGACCCAAGGAATTACTACCAAAGAGATTAAACGATCACCCCGATTACGCCGCCCACACCTAAAGCGTGAACTTTGAAAATCGCGGACCGCGTCTAACCTGATGGTAGTCATTGGGCCATGAATCGTTCAAAGCATCGTAGTCCCGGCGACGGTTCATGTAAATCTGATAGGCGTGAGACCACCTCCAGTTGATTCCATCGACGTGGGGAAGGCATATTAAGACCCGGGTCACATTGAAACGGAGACGTCGTGGTTTGGCAAGAAATTGTGTGCGTCATACATGTCTGGCTGGAAACCGAATCCATCTTGTGTGGGGCAAACACAAAAATGGGACTGAACCTCGATGACGTGGAAGAAGCTGCAGTCTGCAAAAGAAAAAAAAAACTGAACACGGCTCTGGTTGTGCAAGACCATGTAGTCAAGCAGGACCGCTGCATACCAATGGTGTCCTTTCGATGATCAAAGTAGCAACAATTCGAGTGTCTACTGATCCAACTCTTTGGCCGCAAAGTTTGTATCACATGCACCAGTTAAAAAAAAAAAGAAAAAAGAAAAAAAAAAGTGTGAAAGTTGCAACTCATCGTCCATCGTGATCCGTCGATATACTCGGCACAGCAGCTGCTTCGTCCCTTGGATTCGGAGTAAATTATTTGCCGTCATAAATATGCTGCCGAATAAAAGAGTAACGAGGGTTGAAGTGGTGTAGAATCGTCTGATCCATCTATGACTCTACGTCACCGTCTTTCTTCCAATCAAACAAGACCGATTCATGCTTCACACTGGCATCGGGAGACGGGCTCTACGATTGATCGACATTGATTGTCCTCCGCATCGTTAAGGCCAGACATGCTCCTCATCCCTACGAGGAAGAGACTCGGACTTCTGAAGGCTATCTTCTGTTTGATTTTGAAGAGGTCTCGATCAACATATGGCCCGTGAACCTGAAAAACGAAAAGAAAAAAAAATGTGTGAAAGCTGTCACTCGTTCATGGTACTCCGTCAATCTACTGCTGCTTCATCTCTTGGATGGAAATGGACGATCATCATGCGCTTATGAAACAGAGCTTATTGTGTCGCGGCTGCTGGACTGAACTACACTTTAGGGCGGACCTCTCTTCTCCGTCACATGGGTGGATTCAGGTCACCGGAGAAGGTTTGCAACGTGGACCAGCAAGCTGTATAGGACTTACCAAGCCGCGTATTTATATGTGTAAAATAGGAGAAGTTGCCCATCTGCAGGACTCCTAAGTCATAAAAGATAAAGCTACCTAACATTCCCCCAAAGAGGCTTCAATTGCGGAGGATATAGCCTAAATCTAAAACAATAAGATGAAAGTGGCAAATTCCAAATTGAATGCAATCAGGAAGACTCCTTTCTGCGAACAATTTTTTTTTAAATGATAAAATTAAAAAAAAAAAAAAAGCCTGCTGCTGCTGCAAGGAGAATCCAATTGAAATAGTGAAACGACTGTTAACATTGCGAGAGAAATGCTCCATTATCAAGTCCGGATATTACGAAGTCGAGACCCGATCATGCTTAAACACTTAAATCGTGTACATAATCAAGTCTCGAGGGAGCAATTTGTAGACACATAAAATTTGTCAACGTGCCAGGTCGAATACAAGACAAGTCAAAGTCAAAATATTGACCCGTCAAATAATTGACGTAAAGTTGAAATAATTTAATTTGGACGAAAATAAAATAAAATAGTCCATTTTAATTATTTTAACTAAAACCGTCTCATAAAGTGATAAAAAAAAACCCGTCAAATTGGTCAAATTCACCTAATTGGGTTATATCCATTTAGACTGACCAAATTGACTTTCAAGTCTAAGCCCAAATCCAATAAACCCTAGGGTTTTGGATGATTCTTTTTCTATAAATACTCGGTCATTAGAAGAGAAGAGGAAGAGGGGGGACGAAAGCTAGAGATCGACTTGTCAGACTCTCTCTAGAAATCAAAGCTCTCCCAAATCCCGAGAAAGATAGAAATCTAGAGATCGACTTATCGACTCTCTCTAGAAATCAAATTCCTTCGAATTCAAGAAAGTGAAGACTAGAGATCGATATTCAACTCTCTCTAGAAATCCAAGAAAGGTGAAGACTAGAGATCGACATTCAACTCTCTCTAGAAATTCCTTCCTTCAAGTTCGATAAAGTAGAAGACTAGAGATCGACCTCTTCGACTCTCTCTAGAAAACTTCTCCGAGGATGCCGACGTCAAACACTCTAACTTGTGAAGTCATCCCAGGAGTAAAGGAGATCAAGGCCGACTACTCATCTTCACCAAGTCAAGTCCATCAAAGGAGATCAAGTCTAACGACCCTCCTCTCAATCAATCGTTTTCTTCAAATTTGACGTCAAGCATCCTAAATCATGCAGTCAAGAAGGAAAGAAACGACATCTCGTCAAAGAAAATCGAGTCATCGAGCCAATCTTTCAAAACCGTCATTCAAACCAAGTAGAGATCGAATCAGCGGATCAATTTAGAAATTGTACCAAAAATATTTAAATTCTAATAAAATTATTTTGTTACCATATTTGTGTTTTTGTTATTTAATTGCAGAACCACAAGTTTGTGTTTACATTCCCCTCTGTTTTTACCCCTTCTTTTCCTTATTTTTTTCTTCATTATGTCTTAGTACTTTAAGGCATCCAGTCTTGGGCTTAGGGTCTAATCTTTGATGTTTATCTGTAATTTGCTTAAAGAACCAAACTTTCCAAGCTAACTTCATTGTTATTGTTGTTTAATTTAAATATACTCTTCAACTTCAAAGATCCCAACTTTCCAAACGAATTTGTTTGACATTTTCCTTCCCCGGACCAGAATTAGAAATCAAAAAACTGAATCGAATTATGTTATATAGGAGTAGCAATATAATAATTCAAATTATGGTTCTACATGACACTCGGTTCACATATGAATTAGCAATCGGTAATCAGCCATCGATATATGGACTAGAAAATTCAACACATACATTGTAGTTGCTAGAGAATCAGCAATCAGTTCATATGAAATAACGGAAAGATAAAAACATGGGTATCAAAAAGTAAATTACCTGAGTTGAAATCAAACAGCAGAAAAAACCTAATTCAAACAACCGAAAAATCGAAAACTCAATCCACGTGAAGAGGCAATAATTGACGAGGTTGTGTTCAACAATTAGGGCAAGCATAAAGCGTCAAACCAGTTTAAAAGTGTGAGAACCGTCGAAGTGCTAGCAGAGTAAAGGACCAGAAACGTGATATAGTACAGGAGCTCGCCTTCAAAAATGGCGTTGTGGAGCTCGAGTTCTATGTCGCAGTAACAGAATTGTATGGGAGAAAAGAGAAAGAAAAAGAATATGAAGAGAGACGGGAAGTTTGTTATTGTATTCGTATCTATTTCTGACATACAGTATGTGTATTTATACACTTGATTGATGTAACTAACTTTGTAACAAACAAGAGTAATCCTAGCCATTCATTCAATGATCAGTTTTCAGCCACTCATTTTCATTTAACCGTATCATTCCTTCTCCCTTAAAGAAGCTTGTCCTCAAGCAGCTATTAATGCAGCATAAAACTCAGGGTACTTCTGCTCTATAACATCTGCGAACTCCCACGTGACTTCATATTCTACAAATCCTTCCCACTGTACTAAGAACTGTACAGCTGCTGTATTTTGTCTCTTTACTGTTCGTCGATCAATCACAGCATGTGGCAACAACGTCGCAACATCAGACCTTCCTTGCATCCAACTAGGGATATGAACTGCACTAGGCAAATTCCCCTTAAAAATCTTCAATTGAGATACATGGAAGACATTGTGTATCTTGACTGCAGGGGGCATTTCAATTTTATAGGCCACCTTGCCCACCAAATCAATCACCTGAAATGACCCATAAAACTTAGGAGCTAGCTTCTGATTATCACGCCTCTGAACACTGTCCTGATGATAGGGTTGTAACTTTAACCACACCCAGTCCCCAATTTGAAATGATCGCTCAGACCTGTGCTGATCAGCTTGTACTTTCATTCACTGTTGTGCCTTCAGGAGCTGGTGTTTTAGTAATGCAACCATGCTTCCCTTATTTACATTGTCCTATCGACTCCATCCACTGTAGTTTCTCCAAGTAAATACGACAGATGCAATGGGGGCAGCTGGTTGTATACCGCTTCATATGGAGTGATTTGGATAGATGTATGAAATGAGGTGTTATACCACCACTCTGCAAGAGGCAACCAGATTGCCCACTCTTTAGGTTTGGCACCGCTCATACATCTCAAGTATGCTTCAATGCATCTATTGACCACTTCCGTTTGGCCATCAGACTGTGGATGGTAGGCTGATGATAACCGCAATTCTGTCCCCTGAATAATGAAGAGAGCTTGCCAAAATTGACTGATGAAAATGGCGTCTCTATCACTCACTATACTCCTTGGCCAACCATGCAATTTGAACACGTTATCAAGGTAAGCTTGGGCTACTTCTACCGCTGAGAAAGGATGAGCCAATGTTATGAAGTGAGCATACTTGCTGAGTCGGTCAACAACCACAAATATAACATCCTTACCCTGCGATTTTGGGAGCCCTGTAATGAAATCCGTCGATATATCCATCCAAACCTCACTCGGAATTTCCAAAGGCTGAAGTCTTCCTGGGTAGGCCGCGTTGTCACACTTATTAGCCTGACACACAGAACAATATCTGACGAAATTACTGATATGCTTAGTCATTCCCTTCCAGGTAAACAATGTTTTTACTCTCCTCGTGGTGGCATCTCTCCCTGAATGGCCCCCTCAGCCGAGCTATGCATCCACTGCATTATATGATCACGTACTACAGGATCAGGTCCTATCAATATTTTTCCCTTCTTTCTAATCAGACCGTCCTGTAATCTGTACTAACCCATCTACACCTGTTGACCCAGCTGTATCAACAGATCAGCTACATGGGAGTCAACCTGATAACTAGCCTTTATTTCCTCCATCAAGTCTGATTGTATTTCAGAGAATGATAAACACAATAAGGCGCTCCCTTCCACCCTAGATAATGCATCAGCTGCCGAGTTTTCTCTTCTAGCCCTATATTGAATTTCATAGTCAAAACCCATGAGTTTTGATAACCAAAATTGCTGAAAAGGCGTTGAAATTTTCTGCTGTAAGAGCCATTTGAAACTTTTCTGATCAGTCTTGCTTGACCACTCAAATACTGTTCCCATTTTTGTACTGCAAACACAATAGCCATCAACTCCTTCTCATACACAGACAGTTTTCTCCACTTTGGGCCCAGGGTTCTGCTAATGAATGCTAATGGGTGGCCGTCCTGTACCAAAACCGCCCCAATACCTTCATTGGAAGCATCACTTTCCACTACAAACTTCTTTGAGAAGTCGGGTACTGCTAATACAGGTGCCAAACACAAAGATGACTTTAGTAAATCAAATGCCTTCGTCGCCTTCTCAGTCCAATCAAAACCCTCTTTTTCAAGAGTTTAGTTAGAGGTTGACTGATGAGGGCATAATTCCTGGCAAACTTCCTGTAATACCCTACCAAACCCAGAAAACTCCTCAATTCTTTGACGTTCTTAGGTACAGGCCAATTGGAGACTGCTGAAATTTTACTTGGATCAGTCTTTAGCCCTTTTCCTGATATAAAATGCCCCAAATATTCTACTTTAGTGATGGCAAACGCACACTTGCTTGGCTTAGCATACAACAAATGACGCTGCATCAGAGTAAAGACCTCCTTGAGATGGGTTATATGAGATTCCAAAGATGGACTGTACACTAGGATATCATCGAAGAAAACTAGCACACATTTCCTCAACAAGGGTCTAAAAATTTTGTCCATCCAATTCTGGAACGATGCAGAAGCGTTAGTAAGGCCAAATGGCATTACCAGAAACTCATAATGACCGCTATGAGTCTTAAACGCAGTCTTGGATACATCCTTATCACATACACGCAGCTGATGGTAACCAGCTCTCAAATCAAGCTTTGAAAACACCAATGCTCCTGCCAATTCATCCACTAGCTCATCCATGACAGGAATGGGGAACTTGTCTTTAATGGTGCATTTGTTTAGCCCCCTGTAATCCGTCCTTCTTCCCCACTAACACCACCGGAGACGCAAACGGACTAGAACTAGGCTGAATTATACCCCGTTCTAGCATTTCCTCAATTAATTGTTCAATGATATCTCTCCTCTTAAGGGGATATCTATATGGTCTGATATTGATAGGCTGCGTCCCTTCCAACAATGGGATCCTGTGGTCAAACACCCCTCTTGAAGGGGGAAGCTCGGTGGGTTCCTTAAACAAACTTCTGAACTGCATTAAGATAGGTTGCACTTCTGGTGCATGACCTACCAATTTGTCCCACTCCAAACCCTTGCACTCTAACTCCTCACGACCAGCCATCTGCAAACAGAAAAGGTGAGAAGCATTTGACAGTAGCTTTAAGGATGGTCCCTCCACCAGAGTATGAAGCTTTTGTGCCTTCATTCCTCGCAGTACTAACTTCCTTCCTCCTACCTGAAATTCCATTTTGAGCTGTTGGAAATCCCACTTGATAACACCCAATGTGCTAAGCCATTGAATCCCCAACACCATATCGTATCCTCCCAAGGGAATTATTAGCATATCTGCAGTAATTGGTTGTTCAACAAACGCCACTCAAACCCCTTGGATACCATTTAACAAGGAAAATGGTTGCCATCAGCCACCGTCACTGCTTGAGGAGGAATTTTATCGAGCTTACACACTATCTTAGTAGCAACATTATAGTCCAAAAAATTGTGTGTGCTACCTGAATTAATGAGGATGTGAATAGGTTTTTTCCCAAAGTAACCCGTCACTCTCATGGCTTGGAATCCTTGGTTTCCAGCTAATACGTTGATAGAAATGTGGGGTTCGTCACTACTGGACGCAACCAAATCAGTGTCTCCTTCCTCCAAGTCGACCAACTTTTCCTCCGATTCATCATCACACCCTGGAACCTCGACTGCAAACAGTTGGGTTTGTTTGAATTTACATTTGTGGTTCCTGTCATATGGTTCATTACAAAAGTAACATTCACCGCGTTTCTGCTTTTCAGCTCGTTCAGCTGCACTCAAAAACTTGGTAGGTCTATGATGAACGCAGTTCATATGCATATTTATTCTCATTTTATCCTCCGTTTTTGCCGATTTTACATTCCTTAAGAATAGTTTAGTAGCCTTTTATCCGTAGTTTGTTATGCCGGGTATATGGTTTATGTTTTGGCAGGAAACATAGCAAAAGACGGAGTTAAGAGCTACAAATGAAGAAAACAAGAAGAACAAGGCATCAAGGCAGACAACGAAGGGCGAACCGGTCGGTATGATACCGAACCGGTCGGTTTGATCCTGTACCGAGCGGTTTGATTTCAAACCGCTCGGTTTGTTTTCGTACCGCTCGGTTTGTTTGTGAACCGAGCGGTTCGCGATGCGTTAGAAAGACTTTCCTAATTTCTGAAGAATTCTTATTCTACCCTAATTAGAATCCTACGGGATTATTTTATTAGACTATATTCTATTTCTTAATTAAACTCATTGTAATAAGTATAAATACCCTTCTTAGGGCTAGGTTTAGGAACAACTTTTATTCATTCAAAAACTTTAGTTTTAGTTTTATTATTAGCATCGGAATTCTGCAAGCTTGTAGCGGTACTTTTTAGCTTTTAATTATTATTCAATCTTTCAGTTCTTCATAATCGGTATTTTTCCCTTTTCTCTTATTTTCATATTAATCTCAATTATGCGTAATTATTTTGGCGTTTCATCCTTAACCATGAGTAGCTAATTTATTCTTCTAGGGTTGAAGGGGATCTATGCTAATTAAATTGGGGATGTTAGTTTAATTATTTATTCGATTGATCATTCATATGTTATTGCCTTACTACTTGTCTTGTATTATTGTTTGATTAGTTTGAGACGTTGAACTAGTTGAATGTTTAGGAACCCGAACTTAAGATCGAAAGCCTGGCAAGGGTAGACTTACAAGTAAGTGGGTAGGATAATCTGGTAAGTTGCGAGAGCCCGTCAGAATCTATCCTAAGGTTGACATAAGATCCGAGAGGCCGTGTCTTTACCCTAAATAACTTTGATTGATTGATTGAATGATTAATTAACTTTACCCAATTTAATTGCATAGTGAACCGTAAGACCCTAAATCTCTTCTAATATTGTTAGAACCCTAATTTACAATTACTGCAATAGTTTAGAAAACAAACACAAACAAATCGGAATTTAAATAGTTTAGAATCAATTATAGATAATTTGCAATATTCATCCATCTCTCTGTGGTTCGACCCTTACTTGCTGCTAGCTATTTGTTAGTTGTTAGTTAGGTTTATTTTGATATAGGTGATACGACTTTAGCCTTATCAATTTTGGCGCCGTTGCCGGGGAGACGGTTTTGTTTTATTGCTTTTTATTTGTCTTAGATTCTAGATTATTTCTCCTTGTCTCAGAGAATCCACGAATTCCTTGAAACAGTTTTTCACTTCTTTATTGTAGTTTCTTGCTTATGCCCAGGTGCTCCCGTTCAGAATTATATCCGTTTGATCCTGAACAAGAGAAGACCCTTCGTAAGCGACGAAATTTCTTTAAGGAAATCGCAGAAAAATCATATCTTTCGGTTTCAGAAGATCTACACCATGAATTTATCGCGGAATATCAGTCCTTTGAAGAGGACACTCCCGCTCTCGATTCTTCACCACCTCCCCTCCATCTACTACCACCCCCGCTAGTTAAGATGCCTAAACTTGCTAGCCACTCCGAACCAGAACAGACTGCCCTTCCAAAGTTGGTCAAGCGTCCAACTGCCACTAATGGCATCTTTGAGATCCGTCCCGCTTTCATTACCTTGGTCGAGAAGAACCAGTTTGGAGGCGATGCCAAGGAAGATCCCGCTAAACACATGAGAATTTTTACTGACTATTGCTCTACTATCCCCCTTCCTGCAGGAGTTACACAGGAGCAAGTCATGGAGATGTTTTTCATGTTCTCTCTACGTGATGCGGCCAGAGAATGGATCACCGACCTCGATAAAGTCTCAGCTGGAATCAACGATTGGAATTCGCTTGCATTGGCTTTCTACAAACATTATTATCCGCCCCAGAAGACGAATATGCTACGAAGCCAGATTACTAATTTTCGTCAAACACCTCATGAGAATATTCATGAGGCATGGGAAAGATTCAAGAAGCTGGTCAAAGAATGCCCTCATCATGGATTTGAAGAATGGTTCCTTTGCAATCAGTTCTATAACGGTCTATACGACAATTGTCGCAATACTCTTGATTCGGCATGCAACGGGAGGTTCCAGTCTAATGTTGATGATGATAAGGCGTGGTAGACTATTGAGGATATGGAATCTCACCATGCACGATATGGGGTAATCCTCGCGGTAATACCCGAGGTAATGGTAATGATACTGACTCTACAATCGCTAATCAATTAGCTGTTTTGACTAAGCGATTCGATTCCTATGAAGCATCTAACTCAGATAAAGAAATGCATCGAGTGCATGCTATGACCCAGGAAATGGTTTGTGATGATTGTGGCGTACCAGGACATCATGCTCACGAATGCATGGGAACGCAGGAACAAGTTAATGTTTATCAATCATTCCAACGAAATCAGAACTTGCCTTACATGAATCAACCTGGCTATAACCGTGCTCTATTATCTTATGCAAGTCAGAATGTGTTGAATCCTACAACACCTCCACCCCGCAATCCACCATATGTGTCTCCTCACGGTCGAATGCAAGGAAATCATTCGAATCCAAGACCTCAAGGACAGAACATAATTCAAAATAATAAACAGCAGTTTCCACCACTTCCTCCATTCGAGGCTCAAGCTCACCAACACTCCGTTGAAATAGCCTAACTGAGAAACATGATGATGAACATGATGACTCAATTTCAGACAAGTCATAAGATGCTCGAGAAACAAGTTACTCAGTTAGCTAATTCTCAAGCTACACGTCAGCCAGGAACCTTGCCGCCTCAGGAAAATCCACCTCAAGGTAGTCAACCACATGGGAATGAACATATCAATGCTATTACCTTAAGGAGTGGAACAGTTTATGATGGTCCAAAGATGCCGGAACCAGAAGACGAGGTTGGAAAGGAAACAAGAGATGAAGTTGAGAAAGAAGCAGAGGACGAAGATCATACTGGTCGGGATAAAAATGAACCGACCGATACAAAAAAGAACCGATCGGTTCAAGATCATACCGAGCGGGACAAAGACGAACCAACCGGTTCGAAATCAACCCGATTGGTTCGTCCATCGGAGCAGCCTATTTCTACCACAGCCCAACATGTGAAGCTTCCATTCCCAGGTCGTCAACGCAACAGCAAGATCGACGGTCAATTCAGTAAGTTTATGGACGTTGCGAAGAATCTCCAGGTAACCGTTCCATTTACTGAGCTAATTACCCAAGTACCTGCATATGCTAAATTTATGAAAGACATACTTACTAGGAAACGTTCCTTTAATGAGGTTGAGACGATAGCTTTCACGGGGGAGTGTAGTTTGCACTCCTTCAAAATAAATCACCTCCAAAACTTAAGGATCCTGGTAGTTTCTCTATCCCATGCACTATAGGTACCCATATTGTCGATAATGCACTATGTGATCTTGGGGCTAGTGTTAGTGTCATGCCCTATTTCATCTGTGAGAAGCTAGACATGGAGGGGTTGAAGTGTACCAGTATCACACTGCAAATGGCCGATCGATCGGTCCGGAGACCTTTAGGTGTCTTAGAAGACGTTCTGGTTAAGGTAGGGAAGTTTATTTTTTTCTGTCGACTTTGTTGTCTTAGATATCGCCGAGGATACACACATCCCCATTATTCTAGGTCGTCCATTCCTTCACACTGCGGGCACAATTATTGATGTCAAAAATGGTAGTTTGACACTTGAGGTCGGGGAAGATAAAGTCACATTTAATCTAAATAAAACTTGAAAAGCCCCTATGAGTCATGCTATTGTCTAGACACCTTTGATTCAGTCGATGACATTATTGAGTCCACTTTACTCGGATCCTTGACAAAGGATCCCTTGGACTTACTAATGTGTGAATCAAGTTATACAGGTGATGGAGGAATTTGGAAAGCTGAAGTAGATGAGATAGAAGCACTTTTATATTCAGGAGATCCGAAGGAAGCTGAGACGGTCGAACCCGTCAACCTTGATTTGTCTTATTCTTGCTCGGTTGAGGTACAGAAACCTGAACTTAAACCGTTATCCACGAATCTCAGGTATGCTTTTCTCGATGAGGGTGAGCTAAACCCGGTTATAGTAAGTAATTCTTTGACTGAATCTCAGTTGACTGATTTATTAACTGTATTGAGGAAACATAAGAAGGCATTGGGGTATAGTTTAAGTGACTTAAAAGGTATTTCTCCCGACTTTTGTATGCATCGCATTCATCTTGAAGACGGTCATAGACCGTCTATCCAGGGTCAGCGTCGACTGAACCCGAATATGCAGGAAGTTGTTAAAACGGAAGTTATGAAACTTCTAGATGCCGGTATTATATATGCTATATCCGACTCCAAGTGGGTCAGTCCGGTTCAGGTGGTGCCTAAGAAAGAAGGCACCACGGTAATAAAAAACGATAGGAATGAACTAATTCCTACTCGAATTGTTACAAGATGGCGCATGTGCATTGATTATAGAAAATTGAATGTCGCCACTAAGAAAGACCATTACCCACTTCCATTTATTGATCAAATGTTAGAAAGATTAGCTCGTCATAAGTATTTTTGTTATCTAGATGGCTACTCTGGTTTTTTTCAGATCCCCATTCATCCCGAGGACCAAGAGAAAACCACCTTTACTTGTCCTTATGGCACCTTCGCATATCGTAGGATGCCTTTTGGATTATGTAACACCCCAGCCACTTTTCAGAGATGCATGATTAGTATCTTTTCTAAATACATTGAATCAATTATGGAAGTATTTATGGACGATTTCAGTGTGTATGGTTCTGACTTTGACTCTTGTTTGTTGAATTTGTCTAAAGTTTTAGGTCGCTGTGAGGAAGTTGACTTGGTACTTAATTGGGAAAAATGTCACTTTATGGTCAACGAGGGAGTGGTGCTTGGTCATTTAGTTTCTGATAAAGGCATTCAAGTAGACCGGGCTAAAATTCAAGTGATAGAGCAATTGCCTCCTCCTACTAATGTTAAGGGGGTTAGAAGTTTCCTTGGTCATGCGGGATTTTATCGTCGCTTTATCAAGGACTTCTCAAAAATTGCTAAACCACTTACCCAACTCCTTCTTAAAGATGCTCCTTTTTGCTTTACTGATGCTTGTCGTGAATCTTTTGACAGGATTAAGGAGGCATTAATCTCAGCACCCATTATTCGATAACCAGATTGGAATCTACCTTTCGAGATTATGTGTGATGCAAGCGACTATGCCGTAGGAGCAGTTTTGGGTCAGAGAAAAGATAAAGTTTTACATGCTATTTACTATGCTAGTAAGACTTTAGATGAAGCTCAGGTCAATTATGCGACAACGGAGAAGAAGTTATTAGCCATCATATATGCTCTCGATAAATTTCGAACTTATCTCATAGGTTCTAAGGTGATTGTTTATACCGACCATGCCGCATTAAAATACCTCTTAGCAAAGAAGGAAGCAAAGCCCAGATTAATTCGTTGGATCCTACTACTCCAAGAATTTGATCTAGAGATTCGGGATAAGAAGGGAGCCGAGAATGTTGTAGCTGATCATCTATCACGGCTTAAATTCGATGAAGACGGATTAATCCTACCAATTGATGATTCTTTTCCCGACGATTCCTTACTTGCGATCACCCTTGCCGAGTTAACTACCAACGAGCCATGGTATGCTGATTATGCTAACTTTTTGGTTGGTGGTTATTTCCCTCCTAATTGTACTTATCAACAAAAGAAGAAATTCTTATCCGATGTGAGGAGGTATTATTGGGATGATCCTTACCTATTTTGAGAATGCGCGGATGGAATTTTTCGGAAGTGCGTACCCGATTGGGAAGTTAGAGGTGTCTTTGAAGGATGTCATTCTTCTCCTTATGGTGGTCATCATGGTCTGTCTCGCACCGTCGCTAAGGTATTACTGTCCGGATTTTATTGGCCGACTTTATTCAAAGATGCACAGAAATTTATCCTTGCTTGTGATGCGTGCCAACGATCCGGAAATATTTCTAGACGACATGAGATGCCACAAACCGGTATACTAGAGGTCGAGATTTTCGACGTATGGGGAATCGATTATCAAGGTCCGTTTTCTTCTTCTTTTGGTATCCGGTATATTCTAGTCGTAGTGGATTATGTATCCAAATGGGTCGAGGCGGTAGCTTGTCCTACAAACGATGCTAAGGTAGTTATAAATATCTTTAAGAAAATAATTTTTCCTAGGTTCGGGGTTCCTCGAGCTATTATTAGTGATGGAGGTTCACACTTCCACGAGAAGAGATTAGACACTTTGCTACGCAAATATGGTGTTATGCAACGTACCGGTTTGGCTTATCATCCTCAAACAAGCGGTCAAGTGGAAGTATCTAATCGAGAAATTAAATCAATTCTCGAAAAGGTAGTTTCTAGATCGAGAAAGGATTGGAGTGCCAAGCTAGACGATGCATTATGGGCCTATCGCACCGCATATAAGACACCCATCGGTACATCTCCCTATCGATTAGTCTATGGTAAGGCATGTCATCTTCCTGTCGAGATAGAATACAAAGCTTTTTTGGCATTAAAAGAGCTTAATATTGACCCGTCTCTGAATGGGGAGAAACGGTTGCTCCAATTGAATGAATTGGACAAATTTTGTCTAAGTGCTTATGAAAGTTCCCGAGTCTATAAGGAGCGCACGAAGAAGTGGCATGATAAACGTATTCTCCCGAAGCAATTCAAGGAGGGTGACAAAGCTTTATTACGTCGCTGTGGTATCAATGAGTCTATGGAGCATTTTTTTGATAGTACTGGTATGGGTGGTCTATTTAATATGAATTTACCCACTTATAAAGACTTAACCCTAGAATTCTTTAGTAGTTTTCAGTACACTGAATCTACTGCTACGATGTCATTTAGGATGATGAATCAGACTCATACCATCCCCCTCAGACTGTTTAGGGATACTTTTGGCTTGGATCCTGGTAATATTTTGAGTGCCCCTGATTGTTTTAGCCATCAGCAGCTTTGGTATTCTATTACGGGTCAAGCTTTACCTGCTCGATTTAAGCGTGTTCCGTGTCAGGCTATTCAACATCCTATAATTCGGATTTAGCAAAGATTTGTTTCTGGGTCGAATTTTGGTCGTCATGAACATGGAGCTGTGACCAAAACTGAAATTGAATTGATAGGGATGGCTCTTAATGTCCAATCCCAACCTTTATTTTATTTTATTTAGATATTTCTTCTCTTATCATGAAGCATTTTGGTTTAATTGTTACTAAAGTGGGACGCTTAGAGTCGATTAATGGTGGGGGATTGGTGACTCAGCTTGCCCGGACTCTATTACGAGGAACTTTTGAAGAGAATAACCGGGTGCCTATTTCCATGGAAACTGTGTATACTGCTAGTGATTTTCCTGCAGGTTGGTTTTCCGTGAATGATGATAATAAATATTTGTGGCACTTTGCTCCGGGTCAATCTCGTCTTCTTCCTGATCCTTCTTTACCAGAGCTATGGCAGAACCCACCAGTCGATGACGATATCCCACCACCTGCCGCACCTAGTTACTTACTTACCGTTACCCCCAGAGCTGCTCCACAGGGAAACCGAGGTCGCATCACTTTTGAACAAGGTGAAGGTTCAGGTTCTCGTCAAACTCCTCAGTTTCAGGCACCTCGTCCGCGGCCTCCCTCTCCGCCCTTTCAGAGGCCATTTGTCCCACCCACAGGTACTTTCTATCCGCCTCCGCCGGGTTATACGGAGATGCTCTATTTGATGAGGTCGATGTATGTCGAACAACAGCGAGCTTATTATCCACATCTCTGACAGCTACAGCAGCAGGGTCAGCTACAGCCGACTGATCACTTACCCTCCTGCTTCGGTCCTGACGGTTCGTTTCGAGGACCTACCGGTCCACCTCCTCTTGGTCAGTCCAACTTCGGGGTGCAGTATGACTATGATCGCGGTGTCAGCTACTATAGACACGACGATGTATATTCCTGCCATGATGCTTCCTTACATGGAGGTAATACTTTTGCTGATGAGACCCGGCATGGTGGGCGAGAATTCGTGGACCTAGTGTCTAGTCCAGAGGCAGCTGACGATGATTTTGACATTGATGGGTATGGGTCTGATTCTTAGTCCCGGTTAGTTGCTGGTTTGGGGGACTTATCTGCTGTACATATTTTGTCGGTACTTTCTCTTACTCTTTTTGTCCCTCTCCATTCTTTTTTGTCCTAAATCTTATATATTGGTTCACGATGGGGACATTGTGTGATTTGGTTTGGGGCGATGTTTTGTGTGTTTATTTTATTTTTATTCAAAAAAAAACATTTTTATTTTTTCATTTTTTGTGTGATTTTGTGTGTTTTAGTATAGAGTCGTGTCGGCGATGATGACATTGCGTTTGTCGCATGATTTTCCCTAGTTCTTTGCTCTTTCTTGTGAATGACACTTATTTCCCGTTATTTGAGTTTAGTATTTCTTGAATCTTGTTGCCGATTATGTTTTGAATGCCAAATGAGTCAATTGACCTGTTGTCGAGTAAGCTACTTATATTGTGAGACTTAGAGCCTAAACTGATGACATCCATGATCAGTTTCTTATAGGTTGAGAGTAGTACTCCTTATGAGACATGTAACATCAAATTGCATAAGCATGACATTCGTCTCTTAAATACCTATATGCATTCGGTTTGTGATTGTGACATATGTAAAAGAGGCAATCCCCTTTCTTTTATCTAATTCCCATGAACTCCACATAGCCATAATTTGACCTGTTTTGACCCGTTTATTAACTACATGCCATATTTGCCTACCCTAGTCAAGCTAGTTTGGTTAATTAAGCGGAATTGTTTTTTTTCGGGTGAAATTTGGTACTATGTCATGTTGATTGAAAAAAAATGATGAATGATTGAAAAACAAAATCAATGAAAGAGAAAAAAAAAGGAGACAGTTGAAAAGAAAAAAAAATGAAGTGAAACAAGAAAAGGAATGTGTTTTTGCTATGAGAAGATAAAGGAATTAATTTCTATATTTTCATAGTTATTGGTACGAAGTCGGTAGTGAAAAGATTGAAAATAAAATGGTGCTTGGTACTACTCGTAATTCCTTTGATTGAAGATTGGTTAAGAATAGAAGGAGTTTAGGTTGGTTACGATTGTACTAGCTTGGCTTTTATCTCCACATATCCAAATCGCTTTGCCCCTTCTTACCCAATTAGCCTCACTTTATCCATATGTAAGTCCTCGGCATGTGTTTTGGTCCGATTGAATGTATATGTACGGTTGGTAGAGATTGATATCATATTAGATTGCATGCATGTTCTCGTAAGTCGTAGTTAGGTGAGTGTTTTGTCTTTCCGATTTTACATAAACTCACAATATTGCCCTTATTTGAGTGCTGAGTATAAACCGCGAGAAATCTCGACATAGATGGTTATGCAAGATTAAAAGTTTGGCATTTGAATATTAATTGGGACTTGGTTTTTGGAATTCTTTTACTCTTCTTCTTTTGCTTTAGAATTTGTTTCTTTAGCTTTGGTGTCGTTTGCTTGCGAGAGTTTTAGATTTGGGATGGTGCATGTTGAGAAAGTTTGCTCTGAGCCATTTTATGTTGTCCTATGTGAGTTTGCTTGGGGACAAGCAAAGGTTCTGTTTGGGGGGATTTGATGAACGCAGTTCATATGCATATTTATTCTCATTTTATCCTCCGTTTTTGCCGATTTTACATGCCTTAAGAATAATTTAGTAGCCTTTTATCCGTAGTTTGTTATGCTGGGTATATGGTTTATGTTTTGGCAGGAAACATAGCAAAAGACGGAGTTAAGAGCTACAAATGAAGAAAACAAGAAGAACAAGGCAGCAAGGCGGACAACGAAGGGCGAACCGGTCGGTATGATACCGAACCGGTCGGTTTGATCCTGTACCGAGCGGTTTGATTTCAAACCGGTCGGTTCGTTTTCGTACCGCTCGGTTTGTTTGTGAACCGAGCGGTTCGGGATGCGTTAGAAAGACTTTCCTAATTTCTGAAGAATTCTTATTCTACCCTAATTAGAATCCTACGGGATTATTTTATTAGACTATATTCTATTTCCTAATTAAACTCATTGTAATAAGTATAAATACCCTTCTTAGGGCTAGGTTTAGGAACAACTTTTATTCATTCAAAAACTTTAGTTTTAGTTTTATTATTAGCATCGGAATTCTGCAAGCTTGTAGCGGTACTTTTTAGCTTTTAATTATTATTCAATCTTTCAGTTCTTCATAATCGGTATTTTCCCCTTTTCTCTTATTTTCATATTAATCTCAATTATGCTTAATTATTTTGGCGTTTCATCCTTCACCATGAGTAGCTAATTTATTCTTCTAGGGTTGAAGGGGATCTATGCTAATTAAATTGGGGATGTTAATTTAATTATTTATTTGATTGATCATTCATATGTTATTGCCTTACTACTTGTCTTGTATTATTGTTTGATTAGTTTGAGACGTTGAACTAGTTGAATGTTTAGGAAGCCGAACCTAAGATCAAAAGCCTGGCAAGGGTAGACTTACAAGTAAGTGGGTAGGATAATCTGGTAAGTTGCGAGAGCCCGTCAGAATCTATCCTAACGTTGACATAAGATCCAAGAGGCCGTGTCTTTACCCTAAATAACTTTGATTGATTGATTGAATGATTAATTAACTTTACCCAATTTAATTGCATAGTGAACCGTAAGACCCTAGATCTCTTTTAATATTGTTAGAACCCTAATTTACAATTACTGCAATAGTTTAGAAAACAAACACAAACAAATCGGAATTTAAATAGTTTAGAATCAATTATAGATAATTTGCAATATTCATCCATCTCTCTGTGGTTCGACCCTTACTTGCTGCTAGCTATTTGTTAGTTGTTAGTTAGGTTTATTTTGATATAGGTTATACGACTTTGGCCTTATCAGTCTAGAAGCTGTTGTTGACGAAATATTGTTACTTGCTCCTGGCGTTGGCAATAGCCCCTTCGCCCACGGCCTAACCGGACTACTCACCACACGAGGGACATTACTAGCTATCTTAGGCTGATATCTAGTAGCAGCAATAGTCTCCTCCTATAATCTAGCATACTCCACTGCTTCAGCTAGCGTTTGAGGCTTAAAAGCTCTCACAAATGATTTTAGGCTAGGTTTCAGACCACCTATAAAGCTATCTAGAAAGTATAGATCAGGTAAGAGTGCATTCCTCTGAATCATTAAGGCTCTCAGATTTTCAAATGCGTCGAGATAATCTTCGATCGACCTTAACTGACTCAATTTATTGAATTCCTCTACTACGTTTCCCCCAATTTCCTCTTTAAACCTCGCACACAAATCAACGATAAACTCATCCCAAGTTACAGCAGCTCTAACAGCAATGTAGCTATTAAACCACGATTCCGCTCTTCCAATCATATACATACTTGCTAAATCAACTCTTTGATTTGCTTCAATTTTGCATAGATTGAAGTATTTTATACACTTTTTCATCCACATCCTTGGATTTTTACCATCAAACACAGGAAATTTGACCTTCGGATTAAACGAAACAGGACGTTTGTTACCTTGATTTCCAGGTGCCAGAGTTTCAGGATGTTTGCCTTCCTCCCTGTCCTTGAGCGTCCTGAGAATCTCAGCGAGCAGCAGCGAATTTTCAATGATCGATGTTGATTGCTGTTATAACCTCTGTTCTACAGTTGCGATTTGGTTCTCCATGAGTACTTGTAATTGCTTGACACTAAGATGTTTAGGCGCCAGGATGTGAGAGCTCTGATACCAATGATATAGTGCAGGAGCTCGCCTTCAACAATGGCGTTGTGGAGCTCGAGTTCTATGTCGCAGTAACAGAATTGTATGGGAGAAAAGAGAGAGAGAAAGAAGATGAAGAGGGACGGGAAGTTTGTTATTGTATTCATATCTATTTCTGACATACAGTATGTGTATTTATACACTTGATTGATGTAACTAACTTTGTAACAAACAAGAGTAATCCCAGCCATTCATTCAATGATCAGTTTTCAGCCACTCATTTTCATTTAACCGTATTAGAACGTTGAAGTTCAAGCAATGAAATTAGATGTGAGGGTTTTTGCAGATGATATACGTGGAGATGGAGGAAATTTTGAAGGGTTTGGGGGGGTTATATATAGTTAGCAGCGTGGGTATTATTCTTGAGAATATGGAAACAAAACATACTGGGTAAAGATAAAGATACTCTGTAAATAAAATAGTTGTCATCCTTAATAGAATGGTTAAATGACTGAACCGATCTTTTTCAATGAATGAGAAGGGTTTTATTGACCGAGATTTGCTCGTGGTTATAATAATAGAACAGTTTCTTTGCTACCCCGTTCTACTAAAAGTACCACAAGGGACGCCAAAATTTGAGATTATATGGAGAACGCTTCCTTGTGCAAGCGTTCTATTAGGACCGTCCTTTAAGCCTATAATTTTTTTTTGTCAGCTAAGAAAGAAAAAGGGGCCTAGTTACATTCCTAGGGGCCTTTAAGCTTATAATTGTAGTAGTGTATATTTTTACTAATTATCAAAACAATCGTAAAATAAATAGTAAAACAAACCCCCATAAAAATGGTGTAATTCATAAAACTTTTATCGCAATTAATTTTTTTTAAAAACAATTGTCACAATTTTTTTAATTTGATACTCCCTCCAATCCATTCAATTCTTTACGTGGGGGCCGTTTTTGTGAGGAGAAATAGTGGGCCTATGTAAAGAAGTGAATTGATGGGATAGAGTATTTGTTAAAGTTTTATTAGGCTTTCTATTTCTACATGACGTTATATTTGTCCTTGATATATATTAGAATCACATTAAAAAAAATAGGTCGTGAATACCAACTTTTAAGTAAAATTTTAAGGTCAATTTTCAAATTAGACCATGAATTTAAATTGACCAAAAAAATGGATCAAGGAATGGGCTGAAACGAATCGAGCCGAATATTTGGCTTGATTTGGTACGAATACCAAATTATTATTTGGCTTTATATATGATTGGACGAATCGAATATGAATCGAACCTTTTTCGAGTTGAGCTTTACGAATTGGATCAAATAGTTTGGCTCACTCACATCCCTAATAAGAAGGTTGTTAAAAAGATACTCAAAGAAGGAGAAGGACATGACCATGCTAATGAGAGAGCCATTGTAAAATAGGCCCAAGTGTTTTTTTTCCACTGAAAAATTAGCTTTTTGGTTGTGTATATTCCTCACTATAAGTTAATCGGAAAGCTTCAAAATGGAACTGTATTTCTAAAGATGGGTTATGAACATTGAGACGGGCGTTTTGAATTCAAGACATATGAATGTATTTGAGAATTATTTAAAAGGATTTGGGTGCTTGATAGAGTGTATTTGTCAATGCATTTAAAAATAATCATTATGAAAGCTCAATTGAAGACCTTGGGTATGGTGGCATTATTTTTTCACGTGTAATCCTTTCTTTGTAGTATTTCTTTTTATCAAATTTATTGCAGGCATTATGTCAAAGAGAACGATATCGAGACTAAGACCAGGTTTATGTTAATATGACAGTAAAATACTGATGGGACGTTCGTCGCGACTTCAGTTGGAAAACTTTACCTTTCGACTATTATCGAGCATTTTAAAAAGACACGTTGCATTATATTTTTTTCATCCAGCATTGTACCTTAGTAAGTCTTCTTTATTTCTTTATTAAACTCTCTTTAATGACTCTTCATAATACCATCTAAATGAGTAGCTTAGAAACCATTTGAGATTGGTCAAAATTATAATCCTAAAGGTAAGGCTGAATTGATAATCATTTGATGTAGAAAATCTCTCTGGCTTTACACAATGTATACAACATTCGGGGATGTAGAAATATAATTGATACGGAGTAGTACAAAAGTTATTGATCGAGCAGCTTGAATACAAAGGTTTTAGAAAATGAAAAAATGGGGTCAATGCATGTAGTTTCAAGATGTTCTGTACAAGATGAGAAACAGTCAGGATTCAGTAAGAATCTACACGGTTTTTTATTGCATTGGAGACTCTCCGAATGAATGGTTCGACTTAGAAGCCTAACAGTTTGCTTTACGGTATCACAAGTTATTAATCTGGTAACTTCTTCTATGTGAGACGGTTCTATGTGAGATGGTCTCATATAATATTTCCTCGATAGGAAACGGTTTATAACTGTCGTTGATTCTTTGTCACAGATTTGCTAGAGATTTTGCCTTATCATGAATTTCGACCAAAAAGGTAATTAAAATGGTGTTGTCATTTAGTAGCATGCTCCTGATGTTTTTTTGTTCTTTGTGAAGGTACCCTGATGAGTTTGAAAGCTCGGGTTCTGATATTGCTGATACGAATTAGAGAGAGATCATGATGAGAACGGTTTACAGAGACGTAGGAGTCGGCTCTCTAGGTTTCAAACAGTAAAGATGAGCTGGAGCAAGAAGAGAATCAAACTGTTTTTGTCAGTGAAGGTCAGGATCAAGACGGAATGGACTCTGACTCAGATAACCAAGTTCAGCACAGTGGAAAAATGCATTGTTATTCGAGCTGTCAGGAAAGAGAGAGTGTAGAGTTGTATGTAAATGCAATTGTTGATGGTAGTGCATCTTTGTATGAGGGTGTATGTCTATGTGTTCCCTTCCGTCTTTTGGCCCGAGTTTGGAACCACGGTCACTCAGTGTGGACATGACATAGGTCCACCCCGACGCGGCCACGCGCGGGTTTTGGGGAGGCGAATGAATCTCCATGAGATGGTCAAATGGAAATTTAAATCGAAGTCGGAGTCGCCACCGAATTTTATGGTTATTCGGAACCGTTCGAGCCCACTCTATGTCGTAGTGGGCCGTGTAAAAAATACGGCCCATTTCCGATGTCAGAGTTTATTGGGCTCGTCCCTTTGCATATCGATATAGATGCCGACTTGAGCGGTTAATCGTATATTGAATGACTCTCGTTGCCAATGGTTTCGGACATCCGGAAACCACGGTTCTGAGTAAGGGGTGAGGGTACGTGTTGGGAAGTTCACTAAGAACACCCAACCCCGCCCGCACATTAGCGGCCTCTACTAGGATATCGAATGACGTTTTAATGCGCGCGTTAGTAATACGATGAATGATATGCAAACATTGTTTTCCTAAGCATGTGAGGAATTGAATGGGTTGCTAAGTTGTTTAATGCATGAAAAATATAACGTCGAAGTTTTATTTAGCATGTGAGATTTGTTTTAGTATAATAAAACAAATTATAAAAAGGAATAAATTTGCTACAAGATGAACAAACGAGTTAGTATCGATTTGTAAACAATAATAGCAAGAAATAAATATGCGAGATCGAGAACATGAATATTAGTTGAAATCTGAAAAATATTGTTGAAAAGACGTTGTTTTGTATAAAAAACGATGTTCGAAAAATAATAAAAAAGAATGAAAAGGGTGCGTCGGGACAGCCGGCCGCGCGGCTCGCCCGGGACGCCGGCGAGTCGCGTGTCGGTCTGCCTTTTGACACGGTTTTCTGAAAATTCGAATTTTGATTAAATCGCGTACGAATATTGCATGATTTATACTCGACTTAATATTTTCGATATTCGTTATATTCGACAATTGACTACGAAATCAATATCAAACATTTGGAATAGTTTTGGAAAAGATGTAAATTTTAGAAGTCGTTTCGTAGAATAAATAATAAAACGAACGAAAAAGTTGAAAAAAGGAGCGCGGGTTTCAGACTCGTACGCGAGTCGCCTGTGAGGGGCGCGACTCGCGTGCGGGCCTGTCCCGTTTCGCTCGTTGTTCGAAAATTGTTATTTTGATGAATCGCGTACAAATTATGAATTAATTTGTATTCGATTCATGTTTTCGATATTCGTCGTATCCGATGTTCGATTATGAAATCGATATCGAATATTCGGAATAAAAAAGGGTTTTGTAAAATAATTTGTTTTGAACGAAAAGTAAAAGAAAAGAATTTTGAACGAAAAAAGATGTAACGATTTTTAACATCGTCGAGATCTTAATATAATTCTTTTCGATACAATATTCGATTATGGAAAAATCGATATTGTATCTTTCAGAATGTTTGTTATGAAAATAGTTTTTCGTTAATAACGATATTAGAAAAAAGAAAAAGACGACTCTTGACCCATAATAAAAAAAACGGACGAAGAGAAGAGAAGAGAAGAAAGGAGAAATCGGGTTTGGTACACCCTCAACCTACATGCTTTTGTTGACTCGGATCGGAGCTCGTCGGAATGTGGCTAGGCACGGGAGCGTCGAGTTTGGTTCGCCTAGGGGGGTTCGGTTTGGATGAGGCGGGTGAAGGGTGTCGGGAATTGGACCGGTTTCCTTCGGGTGTGTAATATCGGTTTCTCGATGCTAAGTGTAAGGATGATCGATAAAAAAAGGTGGTGTATTTCTGATGCTAATATTTGATGTCGATAATCAATGTGTATGTATTGCTAATAATTCGTGTCTGAATCATGTGTAGGAAAAAAATTCTGTTTATTATGTTGGGTGCAAGGGGCTATTTATAGGGAGTTCCCGACCTTGACTTGGAGAGACGTATTTGAACTAGAATTACCGCTTGGGTAAGAAGCTGAGGAGAACGAGAATTCCGTTTTCTTGTGAGGGAAGAAAAGGAGTCTCGGCTGGTTCATGCTACTCGGCCGAGTGTTTTGCACTCGGTTGAGTGTTTGAATCGGTTCTCGAATAGGATTCCTACTTGAGATCGAATTCTACCTTAAACGGAATTATTTATTATTTTGTGAAGCTGATTTTTGTGGAGTTGGGGTCCAATCAGGACGCGTGAGACATCACGGTCGGTCCACAAGTCTCGGGAAATATCTTTGACCGGGTTTTGACTCGGTCGTTAAAAGACGGTTTTACCCCTGGTGTCGGATTTGACCCAAATTAGTGTTATTTGACTCGAAACGACCCACTGGGCCTGAATTTGAGGTTGGTTTTGTAAATTTTTTACTCCGTAAAATGCCTAGGCCAAATTCCATGATTTCGAGCCCATTTCCGAGTACGTTAAAGCACGTTAGTGTCCGATCATCATCGGGTGTTTGTCGGAAACTGCTATAGACACCTGGCGATCAAAATGTGGGTGTCTACAGAGCCCCCACTCTGACTGAGGCTTGGACAGGGCGAAAGTCAGAGTAGCCACCAGGTCAATCAAGGATTAAAACCCGGTAGCTTCCGGTCAGGTCGTTTAAGGTCCATTAGACCTGCGTGTAGGGCCCGCCGGCCATGGGCTAGAAATGTACCTGAACTGATGATAACTCCGTGGGGAATTGAACTCGTCGCATAAGACTTAAAATGGGCCTGTATGTGGGCTCATCTTGTTAAATGCCGTTGGGGAGTTATGCAAATTGCATGGTCCTGCTTGAGTCGTCCTGTACATATTTATGCGAAGTAGCAAAGTTTTGCACATAATATTTGTAGGAAGAAATGACTCGTGCTGGGGAATAAAAATTTTGAGAAAAGGTTTTGAATTTTTTTTGCAAAAGTCTTTGAAAAATTAAGGAATTTTTGTTTTGACTTTGAAAAGGAATAGGAATGCTCGGGATGACTTAGCTAAGCCTTAGGATAATGGCTTGTATGCTAAATACTCTAGGATTGGGAATCCTGAGGTGAGGAGGGGAAATTGATTTTATGCTATAAATAAACCCTCCTTGCTTCATAAATTTTCACAATTCCCACAACTTCTTAAAGAAAAGAATAAGCCCTGAAAAATTTATTCCTCCTTTTAGCAAATCAATTATGGGGATTGACCGATTAGTTGGGATGCTTCATGAATGGTCCAAATATTTTAGAGATGCTGATAGGGCTATCCTAAACCAGAATGGCGTTACCCAACTGTCTGTGATCCGTCAGATGCAAGTAGATTGCCACTTCTTGGATGCTTGCCTGTCCTATTGGGACGATACCTATCATGTATTTGGTTTTCCTCGAGGAGAGATTTGCCCTATTCCTGAGGAAATTGCTGCTGCAGGAGGATGGAATCCTATACTTCGCCCTGCTATCCCTTTTTCAGTTTCTGACCCAAGAAGAAAGTTAAGGGAATTTTTAGGGTTTTCCCATATGGAGGTATCCCGTATGCTAGAAGGAGACACCGTTTCCCTGATCGATCTAGCTGAAAAATTCATGAACCCAGATGATGTCCGGGTCAGGCCGGTTCATATGCCGTAGGGCCTTCACTTTTCAATGTGGCTGATCTGATGGAGACGGAACACAGTCTGGCTTGGTTGATTACGGGAGAGATTATCCAGGGTTTGGATAATCGTAAGAGAGATCCGTCAGTCAGGTTGACTGGGAGTACCCGGCTTCTACAGGTATGCCATTTTTTGATTTTTTGGCTTTTCCCGATTTTCCGGTTTTTTGCGGTTTGCGCGGTTTTTCCCGATTTTCCCGGTTCCTGCGGTTTTCTCGGTTTTCACGTCTTTTCACGTTTTTTTTTTTCGGGTTTTTCAGCTGTGGCTGTTTGAGAGGCTATCGATCTTGGATCCTCCCCTAGACGTGAGCCGGTATCAACCCAGGCAAGTAATGTCGAGGAGACGAGCTATTCCCTTTTCTCGCTTCAACACTCAAAAATACTGGGACGAGGTGCTATCCTTCCATGGAGGCTTACTGATCCGTTGGGCCGTACCATGGTGGCCGATTTACGTCTGGACCAGTCTAGAGTCTCGAGATAGGGCTAGATATCAGGTAATTCTATCTTTTAGGCAGACAATTCACCTCTTTCCCGATCGCATACTTAGGCAATATGGTCGGGTGCAAAGAATCCCGGAAATCGAGGTCGTTGTGAGTGAATCTACTCAGCTGACAGATGTGATGTGTGACACCTGGATGCAAAGGTGGTATACACGAGCTACTTGGCCTGTTCTCAAAAATTCTCATTCGATTTGGGTAACTGATTCTTATGTAAGATGGACCCGAGCTGATTCAGCTAAAACTCGAGCTGCCTTGAAGACTAACGAGGCTTATGACCTGTTACGCCGGGAGCATGCCAAAGATAATAGAAACTTCTTTGCCGAAGAAGCTATTTCGACGGGTCAGAAAAGGAGATCTAGGACTCAGACTGAAGGGTCCAGTACTAAGGGTGCACGGGGGAAAGTGAGCCCCCAGGCAGATCTAGAAAGGAGACTTGGACCAAGGCTGGCGGTCAAGGACCGACTTGGTCCTCGAGACAGGCTTCCCAAACCCGTTAGGGCTCGGCTTGGACCGGTGCAGATGGTTGACGACCCAAAATCGAAGAAACGGGTTGGAACTAAAGAAATTCCCCTTGTGATTAGGGAACGTTCGCCCCCGCCCCGTCGGCCTCGGGCTCCACGTGACCCAAAAGATAAGGGGAAAGGCAAAATGTACGAGTAGTCTCCTAAATTTATTATTTAAGTATTACTACTATTTTTGTGGTGTGATTTTTTTTTTTTTTTTGTGATGTATTTTTGAAATAATAAAAAGACATATTAGTGAATACCGTTCTCGTCTTTTCGTTATTGCAATGGTTGTACCCTTTTGAGGGGTTGCCTACGTATCCAAAATTAATGGAATCAAACCTTCCGTAGTTCAGAATTATTTTTGCAATTTTTCGAAATACATCAAGATTATTAATTCGAGATGTGCAACGGTAGGATAAATAATCCCAACTTATTGACTTGCTTAAAAATTTTGAAAATTCATAAAAGACAATTTTTATAAATTTTGCAAATGACGTTGAGATAGGGTTTATGGGTAGTAACGCTTCAGTTGATCCAAGTTTGTTGGGTTGACGAAATCGTTACCGTCCAAGTCCGTTAGCATTATTGCTCCTCCTGAAAGAATTTTCTTCACTAGATATGGCCCAGCCCAATTGGGTTTGAATTTTCCCCTTGGGTCAACTGGTAGTAAAGCTCGAACAGATTTAAGGACTAGATCGCCCTCTTTGATATTCCTGGGCCTAACCCTTTTGTTAAAGCCCGTTGGATTCTTTTCTTATATATCTGAATATTATTCAGAGCCCGGGATCGCCGTTCGTCTAAGAGGACTAGTGAGTCATATCGGGCTTGGACCCAGTCTGCTTCAGGTACCTGGCTCTCGAGCAGGATCCTAAGGGATGGTACTTCTAGCTCGACTGGCTGGACTGCTTCCATTCCATATGTCAGATAGTATGGAGTTGCTCCGGTTGCAGTTCGAATTGATGTCCGATATCCCCATAAGGCAAAGGGTATCTTGTCGGGCCAGTCCCGGTAATTGTCAGCCATCTTTTTAAGAATGGTGACAATTGTTTTATTGGCTGCCTCTACCGCTCCATTTGTTTGAGGACGGTAAGGTGACGATGTATGCCTTTGGATCTTGTACTTTTCCAGCAAAGTGGCGGTTTCAGCTTGGAAATGGGTCCCGTGATCGTTGATGACTCATGCGGAATCCCGTAT
The DNA here is from genome assembly GCA_958450325.1 of Agrostemma githago. Lineage (NCBI taxonomy): Eukaryota > Viridiplantae > Streptophyta > Magnoliopsida > Caryophyllales > Caryophyllaceae > Agrostemma > Agrostemma githago. The sequence goes on along the minus strand of OY288249.1, from coordinate 7,375,494 downwards.
CGACATATAATTTTGTTTTGGATGAACTTGGCCACGTGTTTGGCATTCAAGATCCGGTATGACTCGGCTTCGACCCATTTAGTGAAATAGTCGATAGCCACTAGGATAAAGCAGTGACCTCCTGTCCCGGAAGGGTTCACTTTCCCGATTATATCAATTCCCCATGTTGAGAACGGCCATGGTGACGTCATTGTATATAATATGGATGAAGGCATATGCTGAACATTGGCGAAAATCTGACAGTTGTGGCAGTGTTTGACATACAACTGACAGTCAGTTTCCATGCTATTCCAATAGTAACCGAGTCTTGTGATTTTCCGGGCCAACATATGGGCGTTCATATGTGGACCGTTTTCACCACCATGTACTTCGGCCATGACTCTTTCGGCTCGGGTTTTGTCAACGCATAGGAGTAAAGCCCCCTGTGCTGTCTTCTTATATAACTGTCCATCGTCTGTGCGGATGAACTGGGTTGCCCATCTTCGCAGAGCTTTCTTGGCCCGGTTTTCAGCTCCCGGAGGATATTCCCCTGACGTTAAGTAGGTTAGAATAGCCTGGTACCAAGGTTCTGGATCAGTTACTTCAATATCTGAGATAGTGTGGATATATGCGGGCTCGGACCGCCTTTCGACACAAATGGGCATGCTGGTTAGATGTGCTGGGATATTCAGTAAAGATGCTAATTTTGAGAGAGCATCCGCAAACTGGTTTTATTCCCGAGGCAGATAAATGTACTCCACTTTTTGGAATTGTTTTTCGAGAATCCTTACTCGTGCTTGGTAAGCCACGAGATTTGCGTTCCGAGTTTTCCACTTTTGTAGGGTTTGATTTATGACTAGTGACGAGTCACCGTGGACCCGGAGGTTTGTTACCCCTAAATCGGCGGCGGCTTGCAACCCGTGAATGCATGCTTCGTATTCGGCTGCGTTGTTAGTTACGTCAAAGTATAGCTTGATGGATAACGGGGTGTGTTCCCCTTTTGGTGAGATTAGTAGAATCCCAACACCAAATCCTCGAAAGTTGGATGCTCCGTCGAAATAGAGATCCCATGTGTCGGTGTTGGTATTGAATATGTCTTCATCTGGGAAGGCCCAAGTATCGGTGTGATCTTCCTCGGATACCGGGCTATCGGCTAGGAATTCTGCTACTATCCGGCCCTTGATGGCTTTTAAAGGTACGAACTTGAGGTCAAACTCAGCTAGCATTAAAGTCCATCTGGATATGCGGCCGTTGAGGATGGGCTTTTCGAACAGATACTTGATTGGATCCATTTTGGATAGCACATGTACCTCGTGACTAAGCATGTAGTGTCGGAGCTTTTTAGTGGCCCATACTAAAGCTAGACACGTCTTCTCGGATATGGTGTACTTGTATTCGTATTCTAAGAACTTTTTACCGATGTAGTAAATGGCCCGTTCTTCAGAATCGACCGTCTGGGCTAGCATAGCGCCCATGGCCGTCTCGGTCGTTGTTAGGTATAGCGACAGGGGCAAACCATGCTGAGGTGGCATTAACACCGGTGGAGAGGATAAAATCTCCTTGATCTTGTCGAAAGCCATTTGACATTTGTCGTCCCACAGTGTTCGTTCTCCTATCTTCAGTTTCTTGAAAATGGGTTCACATACCATGGTTAGCTTTGGAATGAATCGGCTTATATATTGGACTTTTCCGAGAAACCCCCTTATCTCCTTTTCGGTCTTAGGTGGTTGCATCTCGGTTATGGCCTTGATCTTTGCTGGGTCAACTTCGATGCCACATTGGCTAACAATGTGGCCCAGTAGCTTGCCCGATGTTACCCCGAAACTGCATTTTTTAGGGTTTAACCTCATGTTGTACTTGCGTAGTCGGGTGAAAAACTTCCTTAAGGCTGCAATGTGCCCGTTTCGTTCTTTTGACTTGACAATCATATCGTCGACGTAGACCTCCACTTCCTTATGCATCATGTCATGCAATAAGGTGGTGGCGGTCCGTTGATAAGTGGCACCAGCGTTAATAAGCCCAAATGGCATCATGGTATAGCAGTAAGTCCCCCAAGGTGTGATGAAGGTGGTCTTACTCATGTCTTCTTCCGCCATTTTGATTTGATTGTATCCGGCATACCCGTCCATGAATGATAGAAGGGCATGGTCAGCCGTGTTATCCACCAACATGTCGATGTGTGGCAACGGAAAATCGTCTTTTGGGCTGGCCTTATTAAGGTCCCGAAAATCTACACATACTCGGACTTTGCCATCCTTTTTGGGTACTGGTACTATGTTTGCAACCCAGTCTGGATATTCAGACACTTGGATGAAGCCCGCTTTGAATTGTTTATCAACTTCTTCCTTGACTTTGAGAGACCATTCGGGATTCATTCTTCGGAGTTTCTGTTTTACCGGCTTGTACCCGTCTTTGATGGGTATTCGGTGTTCAGCTATTTCCCGGTCTATTCCCGGCATGTCCTTGTAGGACCACGCAAAGACGTCTTTGAATTCTTGGAGGAGATCCGTGAACTGTTGTCTCTCTTCAGGATCTAAAGATAGGCCCAACTTAAGCATCTGAGGTTCTAAAGGGGTTCCTACGTTGATGGAATCGGTTTCTTCGATTACCGGGTTTCGGGACTCCCTTTGCTCGAGTTGCTCAACTAGATGCGGAGGCAATGGTACCTGTTCGTCGGGTTTCTCAATGTCATTGCAAGTAAGATTTTTGAAAATATTTTGAAAATAAGCCAAGTCATAAGCAGAACGGTTATCGTTATTATTGATAGTAAATTTTGAAAAGAGCTCGAAGAGAGCTGCCATCTGATCGTTGGTCAGAGGCGGGATAGGGAGAGCCCTCGGGACAGACTCTGGGGCTCCCGATGGTGCGGCTAAAGAAAGGAGAGGGGTTACAGACTCAATCCTAGTACTGGACCCTCTAGACTTCGACTCAGACTCCGACTCTGACTCTGACTCGGACTCAGATTCAGATTCGATAGCATGCATATCTCCTTCTCCAGTAGTTAGCTTGTAGACTCGACCCTGACTGTCGGTCCACTTGGTTGTCTTCCTCCAGGCTCTCTTCCCGGTGTTGGCACCAACTTCAGAGATCAGCTTAGTTGGATCGAACCTGCTGCTGCGAAGAATCAGGCTGACTAACTCCTGTTTAGGGGTCGGGATGACCTTGTCTTCCCCGAAGAGTAGTCCTAGAATGGGCTCAGTATTGCTTGTGCCCTCCTTTGATTCGGCCTGGATAAGGGCGAAGATGTCATCTGGGATGAAATTGCATTCCCGAGCCAGTTTGGTCCCAGGATATGTGATGGTGGGCTGATAGAGGCCCGTTTGAATAGCTCCGAACACCGAGGTGACGAACGTGACCGTCTTGGACTGGTTCATGCATCCGGACTCCAAGGTGTAGCCTAGACCGAGGTGGGATTGCCCGTTGTTCAAGGTTTCGATAATTTTCCCGGGTGGAAGATAGGGCCTTGATGTGATTCCCGGTAGACAACCCAGATTCTGTAGCATCGTATCGATGCTAGTGGTGAAGTATGGCTGGAAAAGGTATTCTTCCTCGATCATTCCCACGAAGTTGAATCCTCGTGGGTCGGCCGAGCCTGCCGTGTTGCAGCTTGACACGGTTATGGGAGTAGCTTCCAGAGTGATGATTCCATCCTGTAAAGGTAGTTTGACCTTTTTATGAAGAGTGGATGACACAGCTTTGACCGCGTGAATCCATGGTCTACCAAGTAGCAGATTGAAGGATGAAGTAACATCGATCACTTGGAATTCTAACTCCTTTTCGATCGAGCCCGTTATGATGGTTAGCTTAACGGCCCCAGCAACTGATTTTGGGCTTCCATCAAAAGCCTGGATAGTTTGCGCAGTCGGAAGGTAGTCAGCCTCGGTAATGCCGAGGGCCTTGGCTGTCCTTAAAGGAAGGACGTTAACTGCGGACCCGTCATCAATCAGGGTCATCGGGAGATATTTGTTTCGGCAGATCACCGTGATATATAGGGCCAAGTTATGGGTGGTCCCGAATGGTGGAAGGTCGGACTCAGAGAAAGTGATAAGTGGGCCTTCTCCTTTGGACTTGTCCTTGAGGTACGGCAGGATAGTGGCTACCATCTCGGTGGGGGTAACCGATGAGTCGACCTTGATTTCATCAAGGGCCCTAGTGAGTGCTGCTCGATGCTCCTGAGAACTAACCAAAAGTTGCCATATAGTAATTTCAGTTCGGACCTTCTTCAATTGTCTGACTAGGGCCGTGTCGGCGTTTGGTTCTTCAGGAGTGAGTTCCATCCTGGAAGGTTCAGCGACGGTTTTCGGAGTAGTGAGACTGGCCGTGATGGTGTGTGAACCGGCCAGAGCTCTGGCTTTGGCTTTCCGGACTTCCTCGATGGTGACGGGGACAGCTTCCCCTTTAGCCAAGTAAACATCATCTTCATCGTCGTTCCATATCCCGTTGATTTGGGAAATGAAAGGGGAAATGAGATGAGAACAGTCAACTACCTCTCCAGTAAAAATGGCATGAGTAGCAAGAGGATTGTTTTTGTTACTCGGCTTGTCGCTGGGTAGTGGTATCTTTCCACTTTCGATCAGATCTTGGATAAGATGTTTCAATTTCCAACATTTTTCCGTGTCATGCCCGTTGCCTTGGTGATAGTGGCAATAGGCTTGAATGTTGTAGCTTTTGGATCACTTTTCCACGGGAACTTCCGGAATCGGGCCTATCGGTTGGATTAGGCCTTTCGAAGACAGCCTTTGTAAGGCATTAGCATAGGTTGTCCCTATGTCGGTGAATACCCGATTTGGAGTATTCTTTTTGGTCGAGGTGTCAAGTGAGTTAACCTCGTCGAAGATGCTTCGGGCCGCCGTCGTGGTTACGGGCTTACTGGAGGACGAACTGGCTCCTTGATACCCCTTGGTAGAGGCCTTAGTAAGGTTTTCTAGCCTTAGGTCATCTTTGATTCTAGTACCCATTTCGGTCAAAGTGGCGAAGTCGGGTATGATGGCGTATCTGAGATGGACTCGGTAAGCGGGGAGGAGGTTTTTGACAAAGGCCTCCACTAGCACTTTTTCGGTGGGCTTGTCCACCAGCTTAACACTTTCGGTCCACCACCTTTGAAGGTATTTGGTGAAACCCTCTTTAGGCTCTTGGGCCATAACTTCCAGAGTACGCATGGTAGTCTGGATTTCAGCATTATCCGCATAGTTCCGCGCGAATTCCATTACAACATCGTCCCAAGTTTTGAATTTCTTGGGATCTAGCCTGTAGTACCAGGCTTTCGGGTGTTTCTCCAGAGAGGAAGCAAAGAGATGCTTAAACATGGTCGATTTGACCCCCTTAACAGCCATGAAGTCCTTGAAAGCCCGAATGTGAAGTACCGGGTCTTCAGTCCCATCGAACATTGGCAAGCCCGTTAAGTTGAGGTTAGCGGGCAGTTCATCAGTTAAAGGTGAATAGGTACGGGCATTTTCCGTGAGAATAGTGTTTCTGGTGGTCGAGTGGACCTGTTCCTGCAACTTTTGGACCGCGCCGGCCAATGCGGCTAAGGGTTCGTCATCTTCGATCGAAGCATTGGGGGTTCCCTGTTCCACGGCACTAACCCGAGTGACAATGGCGATCTGGTCCTCCCGCATTTTCCTCAATTGGTCCTGGATTTGGGTCAACGTGGTGGTCAACTCGTCTATGGCTTTTTGCGTCATGGTTCGAGTGAAGGGTGGCCTGTCTGTAAGAGCACCACGTAATTAGCAACTTAACCCGAATCCTAAGAAAAGTACATCCCGAGCAAGGGAAAAGAAGAAGACTAAAACGGTAATGACTCGGAAAGACACCTAGACGGGCGACTTGTGAAAATGTGGGCCTTCCTCAGGATCCAACGCTGTGGGTTGGGCCCTGTCCGAAGGAAGGTTCAGGTGAGACATTCCCAGACTTTTAGACTCGATTGTGTAAACGGGCCAACCTTTGTAGGAGTATGTCCTACGTAGGTGGGCCTTGCCTTAGTAAAATAAGGCGGACTAGGATAGGGGGGAAACTCGTGATGTAAGATCGACGGAGTTTCGACGCTAGAGACTTCAACGACTTATGACACGACCCGACACTGCTAAATACGGGAAGTCCTAAGAAGAGGAAGTTTTGAAATATGATATTTTTGAAAAGGCCCGAAAAAATCGGGGAGAACTGGCCCATTTTCGAGAAAAAACGGAAAAGATGGGCCGGGTGACAGTTTGAAAATTTCGAAAATAATTTCGAGTTTTGAATCGGGCATAATACCGGCTAGAAAAAGGCTATTTTGAGTAAAATCGTTGATCCTAAATTCGGTATATGACCCGGGTTTTGAAAATTGGATATTTTGAAAAGGATGCAAAATTTTGAAAAATGACGGTTTTGAAAAAGATATGGATCAAGTAGCACGTAGTCATGGAAACAGTATAATGACGCCATGTATGCTCTTAGTCTAAGTCTCGGTTAGTCTATAAGGGTCTATACCAGTGTACATAGCCTATCGAGAATCGGGGCGGACTCCCTAACTCGAGTTGAGATTAGGACATGCCGTAAAACCCATACGAATCGGCTAATGGACACCTTTGACATAACCAGTTTGGACTATATCAATGGTATAGTGGGACGTCGGTCACGAGTACCGGCCCGGGAAAATGGGGTTATGCATGAACCGTAAAACTAAAACGCGCATTGTACTAGTCAAACAATTTCTATTCGAGTCTCACCCTGAGGATACCGAAGGTTATTAACTCATCAGTAAATCCCCAGCGGAGTCGCCAAATTGTGGACATGACATAGGTCCACCCCGACACGGCCACGCGCGGGTTTTGGGGAGGCGAATGAATCTCCATGAGATGGTCAATTGGAAATTTAAATCGAAGTCGGAGTCGCCACCGAATTATATGGTTATTCAGAACCGTTCGAGCCCACTCTATGTCGTAGTGGGCCGTGTACAAAATACGGCCCATTTCCGATGTCAGAGTTTATTGGGCTCGTCCCTTTGCATATCGATATAGATGCCGACTTGAGCGCTTAATCGTATATTGAATGACTCTCGTTGCCAATGGTTTCGGACATCCGGAAACCACGGTTCTGAGTAAGGGGTGAGGGTACGTGTTGGGAAGTTCACTAAGAACACCCAACCCCGCCCGCACATTAGCGGCCTCTACTAGGATATCGAATGACGTTTTAATGCGCGCGTTAGTAATACGATGAATGATATGCAAACATTGTTTTCCTAAGCATGTGAGGAATTGAATGGGTTGCTAAGTTGTTTAATGCATGAAAAATCTAACGTCGAAGTTGAATTTAGCATGTGAGATTTGTTTTAGTATAATAAAACAAATGATAAAAAGGAATAAATTTGCTACAAGATGAACAAACGAGTTAGTATCGATTTGTAAACAATAATAGCAAGAAATAAATATGCGAGATCGAGAAAATGAATATTAGTTGAAATCTGAAAAATATTGTTGAAAAGACGTTGTTTTGTATAAAAAACGATGTTCGAAAAATAATAAAAAAGAATGAAAAGGGTGCGTCGGGACAGCCGGCCGCGCGGCTCGCCCGGGACGCCGGCGAGTCGCGTGTCGGTCTGCCTTTTGACACGGTTTTCTGAAAATTCGAATTTTGATTAAATCGCGTACGAATATTGCATGATTTATACTCGACTTAATATTTTCGATATTCGTTATATTCGACAATTGACTACGAAATCAATATCAAACATTTGGAATAGTTTTGGAAAAGATGTAAATTTTAGAAGTCGTTTCGTAGAATAAATAATAAAACGAACGAAAAGGTTGAAAAAAGGAGCGCGGGTTTCAGACTCGTACGCGAGTCGCCTGTGAGGGGCGCGACTCGCGTGCGGGCCTGTCCCATTTCGCTCGTTGTTCGAAAATTGTTATTTTGATGAATCGCGTACAAATTATGAATTAATTTGTATTCGATTCATGTTTTCGATATTCGTCGTATCCGATGTTCGATTATGAAATCGATATCGAATATTCGGAATAAAAAAGGGTTTTGTAAAATAATTTGTTTTGAACGAAAAGTAAAAGAAAAGAATTTTGAACGAAAAAAGATGTAACGATTTTTAACATCGTCGAGATCTTAATATAATTCTTTTCGATACAATATTCGATTATGGAAAAATCGATATTGTATCTTTCAGAATGTTTGTTATGAAAATAGTTTTTCGTTAATAACGATATTAGAAAAAAGAAAAAGACGACTCTTGACCCATAATAAAAAAAACGGACGAAGAGAAGAGAAGAGAAGAAAGGAGAAATCGGGTTTGGTACACCCTCAACCTACATGCTTTTGTTGACTCGGATCGGAGCTCGTCGGAATGTGGCTAGGCACGGGAGCGTCGAGTTTGGTTCAGCTAGGGGGGTTCGGTTTGGACGAGGCGGGTGAAGGGTGTCGGGAATTGGACCGGTTTCCTTCGGGTGTGTAATATCGGTTTCTCGATGCTAAGTGTAAGGATGATCGATAAAAAAAGGTGGTGTATTTCTGATGCTAATATTTGATGTCGATAATCAATGTGTATGTATTGCTAATAATTCGTGTCTGAATCATGTGTAGGAAAAAAATTTTGTTTATTATGTTGGGTGCAAGGGGCTATTTATAGGGAGTTCCCGACCTTGACTTGGAGAGACGTATTTGAACTAGAATTACCGCTTGGGTAAGAAGCTGAGGAGAACGAGAATTCCGTTTTCTTGTGAGGGAAGAAAAGGAGTATCGGCTGGTTCATGCTACTCGGCCGAGTATTTTGCACTCGGTTGAGTGTTTGAATCGGTTCTCGGATAGGATTCCTACTTGAGATCGAATTCTACCTTAAACGGAATTATTTATTATTTTGTGAAGCTGATTTTTGTGGAGTTGGGGTCCGATCAGGACGCGTGAGACATCACGGTCGGTCCACAAGTCTCGGGAAATATCTTTGACCGGGTTTTGACTCGGTCGCTAAAAGACGGTTTTACCCTTGGTGTCGGATTTGACCCAAATTAGTGTTATTTGACTCGAAACGACCCACTGGGCCTGAATTTGAGGTTGGTTTTGTGAAATTTGTACTCCGTAAAATGCCTAGGCCAAATGCCATGATTTCGAGCCCATTTCCGAGTACGTTAAAGCACGTTAGCGTCCGATCATCATCGGGTGTTTGTCGGAAACTGCTATAGACACCTGGCGATCAAAATGTGGGTGTCTACACTCAGACATTTACTTCTCCTACTGAGAAAGAAACCACTGAAGAAGGTACATGTTTTTGTTTATAACACATGTCATAAGAGAGTCTTTCTTTGTTTGAATATCATGGAAAATGACTTTTCATGACTTCATGTTCATCTATGTTACAAGAGTCTTCAGGGAGTGAGTTGGCACTTAGAGCTTGCATATCCTCTACCGTGGAGGTATTAATCAATGCTAAAATTCTTAATCTGTTTCTTTGGAAAACTTTCAATGATTTGATTAAGGCCATATTCTTTTGTACTGGAAGTCTGAACTGACTGAATTTAACTGAATGAGTTTGAACTGAACTGAATTAATCTCAACTGAATTCAACTGAACTAAAAAATTAATCAACAATATAATAAATAATCATAATAATAATAATATAACAATAACAATAACAATAACAAGAACAATAATAATCTCCAACTAAATTGAATGTGTGTCAATTGAACTGAATGTGTCTGAACTAAACTGAAAGTATCTGACTGAAAGTGGAATAAGTTCCACCATGGATAACTTAAGGGGCTAAACCCGTGTACTTGGTTGGTTCAGGTACATAACTGATGAAGACTTTTAGATCGAATGCAGACGCGATTTTTTATTGCATTGGAGACTCTCTGCAGAAACGGTTAGACTTAGACTCTACGGACGCCTTCTTGCCTGTTTATTACTAATATGTTACTAATTTAGTAAATTCTTGTATGTGAGACGGTCTCATACGATATTTTCTTGGCAGGAAACGATATATACAAGTAACTATTATTTATTCTTTGTCACAAATTTCCTTGAGATTATGCATAGCTACAACGAAAATATATAACTCGTTACAATATCGTGTTTTTTTTGTTTTTTTCACGAGGAATATTGTTGGAGGGCATTAACATGGGTGTGTTTCCCACTCGACACATTTGGTAACATCGGTGACTGTCTGAAAATTGTTGAAGAACTGGGTAAACTTTCAAATGCACAAGAAAAATGATAAACTTCTTTTCCCTTGGGGAAAAAATCTAAAAATTACAAAAGATTCTTCAAATATATGCTCCTATAAATATTCCAAAAGTATATATCGTTAGAAAAAATGACGCAGAAAGTGTGAGTAGACTGGGCAAATTCCCGAACATAAAAAACCAGAGCAAAATTAATTTTTACGGAGTACGGCCTTAGCATCAATCCCGAGCCCATCAATATTCTGAACCCTAACAACCTCATAAACCTGAAAGATATTAATTTTTACGGTATCAATATTCTGAACCCTAACAACCTTAGAAACCCGAGCCATATTAATCCATATTTCCAACCAAACAACCTTAATAAGAAACCTGAGCCATATTAATCAATATTCCGAACCTAACAACCTTAGAAACCCGAGTCATATTAATTAATATTCCAAACCTAACAACCTTGGAAACCCGAGCGATATTAATTGATATTCCGAACCTAATTTTTAAGGAGGACGACCTCAATATCAAGTCTGAACCCGTCAACTTTCCAAACCCTAAAAACTCGAAATAGAGATCACCAAACCCTTAACACTAAACAGATCATTCGCGGAGTATTTTTTGTCCTGTTTCGTAATCGACACGTGTAACCACTACAAAAATTCAGCCCAATTTGTGACGGACATATCCGACGCAAACTCTTCTAATCCGACGCAAAATCGACTTTACATCGGACTAGCCGACGCAAACTACCACCGCATTTTTTTGACGCAAAGCGGGTTTTCTTCGTCGGATAATCCTACGCAACGTGATTTGTGTCGCCTTTGCGACGGATAATTCGACGCACCCTTGGAGGGTCAAACGTGCAAGTCAAACCCTACTGCGGCGGATTAGCTGACGCAAAGACGACGCTATCTATTATTTGCATTGGATACGCAAAGTTCGCATTTTGGATTATGTTTGCGTCGATTTATCCGACGCAAAAGCGACGCTCTCTGATGCTTGCATCGGAATATTCGACGTAAACTTTGACAAGTGGAGCATGTTTGCGTCGGTTAATCCGACGCGACGCCGCTGCTGACATCTGATTTGTGTCGGGTAATCCGACGCAAATTCCGTGTATGTGTTCCCCATTTGCATCGGTTATTCCGACGCAATATTCATTTTAAAAAATCCACCTTCATCCTACTCTATGCATTCTATATGAATTGAAATATAAATGTTCAAGGTACGTACACATGGAACAATTAGCGTAGGCATTCAACAACATCTAACAGTTTCATATAATTTTAAATAAGATATAACAACATGAAACATGCACAATGAAATGAAACGGTGGCTTTGTCCCTCAGTTTGGAATTTCATAACCATTAATTCTGAATCAATTCATCACCGAGGGACCTTATCACTCCAACCTAAACACAAAATTGTGTTCTGTCGATAAGAAAAAAATTCAGCAGCAATTCGCCTCAGTTCTCCAAAAACACAATGTGGAATATATGAATACTTCGCATGTGCATTCGAAGAACAGTGAGAGAATTGCCACCAAACCTTTCTCTTATCAACACAACACAATTTCATGTTTACCACCTAAGTGACAATGAAAAATACAAGAACAGTCCCAAAACAAGGATTATCCAAGAATTACTCCTAATGAGTAACTCTTGAACGGGTACTAGGTAGGTCTGAGTAGATATACAACGTTCTTTATTAACAATACGTAACTAAAACTAAAAACAACAACAATCATATATCAACACCCATCATAAACATGAATACTTAGTGTTATTACTACTACTAACTAATAAAATAAAATAAAGAACAAGGAACTGCCCTCTTTTTTGTAGCTAATTCATTTAATTTCACCTCAATTCATTTAGTAACAATTATTAATAGTACTACTACTACTAATACTACTTCACTACTACGACTATTACTACTAATCTAGTACTACTACTCCGATACTACTTCACTACTACTAATACTACTTCAGCACCACCACCACCACTACTAATACTGAAGCGTCGAAAAACTCTCTCTCTAAACCTTCTAGGGCGAGGCTATATTCTCCTAGGAGAGCTACTTTACTTCTTGTTAATTGCTAAACAATTTCAACCTTTCTTACTGCCACTTTGCACTACATGCATTTAATTTTTGGTTCCTTTTGACAACTTCATCCTAGATAGTAGGATCTCATGATTACATGCATGCAATCTAGCTTCTTAAATTACTTGAGGAACTTCTAAATTTTTTAATTCCACTTTTTTATTCTCTGAGTAGTCCTTTTCAATTTAAAATCATGAGTAACTCTTCATCTTCTTCCTTTTCCCAAAACAGCCCTGTCACCCTCTTCTTAACCAAACATATACTATTCATAATAACTTCTCTCCACAACAATTTTCAAATCATAATACTCACCACTCTATGCCTCAGCAAATACCATTTTCATAGAATCATACTCACCCCTCCACACATCAACCACCGTCATCTAGACCTAATGTATTACATGCACAACAACATCCAAATACCCATGCACAACCTATACCGACCTTGCATGACAATTTTGGTCGATCTTTTGGGGCTGGGAACCTTTTTTATGAGGATATTCCAGCAGTAGCTGACCTTCAAGCATCTCAAATGGCGATTCCGAGAGCAGGGCCAATAGTAGCTTTTGATCCTATGTTCATGCAAGGATCGATTGATATGTGGAGCAAATGGCTTCTTGGGTATATGTTGGACTGCTGCTCTTTTGAAGCTAAAACAACAGACTAGTATGTTCAAAAATACTAGAAACTAGGGCACCAGTTACAGTTTCAAAAATTGGAGATCTATTTGTCTTCTATTTTGAGAACTCGCAAGATCATGAGGACATGCTTTACAAGAATACGGTTGTTTTTTATAGTGCTTTGGTGGTCCTTACCCGCTGGTTACCCGAGATGGTCCATAAAACGATCAGGTTTGAATATGCATGTTTTTGGATTCGTATCTGCGGTTGACCATTTGAATATCTCTCAGTCCATGTTGCTAATACTATTGGAAGGATAATTAGTGATCAGTACACGGTTGAACCTTTTACGGTCCTCCCATCTAATGATTTCTTAAGGGTCCGTGCATGCATAACATTACATGAACCACTTATACTAGGTTGTTTCCTAACCACTGCTGATGATACTCTCATATGTGTCCATTTTAAATATGAGGGGATTTATAAATATTGTGTCAGATGTGGCAAACTGGGCATAAAAAGTCTTGATGTACGGAAATAGTGTCTAATATTAACAATAGTGTTGGGGCAACTATGAGAAGGATTAAGGAAAAAGGGTTCCTTCTTGGCCAAATAATTAGTTCTTTTGGTATGTTTAATTTGGATATGAGGGGCTTGCCATGTACATCGACTTTTATGACGTTTAGGATTATTCTAGGTGACCTGGTCTGTCAAACCAATGTTCTCCGATAGAAAAAAAAGTGGAGCGTGTTAAACCGATGAATATAGGTATAACGCCGGGGGTAGAATCAAACCGGGTCAAAGGTTTTCACAATTTAAACGGCCTCTCTGTTGGCCTGTTATACCTTATCACATCAGCAATACCACTTTTGTGCCACCTGTAACAGTTTCACATAATATTCACTGTTCTTTTGAGGCAGAAAACCCTAACCCTATTTTTCAACCACATGAACAAGGACCCACTACAAACATGCCAGCAAACCAAACCACTGAGATTAGCGTTTATCCTTATATTAACGCAAATCCTTTTGAGGACAATCCACCTATACCCCCACCTACACAGGAACAATCACCACATCAGAATACCACCGGAAGACAGAATGCACAACACCTTTTGCCTCTCTCTTCTCTTTCTAATCTAGAACTCTTACTTCAGAACTATGCCTAAACATCACAACCTATCCTTCCTTATGGGCCAATTAATCTAGACCTTGCAATTCAATCAGCTATGGCGTTTAGAGTTGAGGAAAATAGAGATATTGCAAGGAATTTGGATGATGTTATGGGATATAATCAACAATTCCAATATCCAGTTAATACTCCTATTATTATCCCACATCCATACTTGGAGTTACAACTCTATGAATTTGAGGGAGGAAGTGCTTCGGAGTCACAAGGGGCAAATTCTGATATGAACAATACTCCAACTCGAGTCCTTTGTTTGCAAAGTTCTAATTCCTTCTCTAGGGATACGGTGTATGAAGAGATAGAACACTCCATTTGAGCAGGAGGAATTACAAGAAAACGCAGATTTGATTTTGACAAGTCGTTAGGTATTCAGAGAATTTATATCTAATCCAGTGAATAGAGGATTGAAAGCAAATGAAGCGGAGTGTAGTAGGAAAATAACTTGTGATCCAAGAATTAATTTACCAACTCCTAAACGAGCTGCTAGTGATTCTCAGATACTCAAAAGAAAGTCTTCTCAGCGCAATCTTAAAAGAAAGGCTGAATCAAATCCTATGAAAGCTGCGGTTGGGTTGGAAAATATTACAGATATCCAATCTGCGGTAAAATATATGAATGGGATACAAAAGGAAAGATGTTCTAAAATGAGGGGTGATGCTAAGAACCAAATTGAAGAGTTATCCTCGATACCTGAACCTTTAGGTCTGGCGGTGGCAATGTATAATCCGGATAATTTGCAGCGCTCTTTTTCTCAGATGCAGATCAAACCGACATTTCAGATTAAAATCACTGATGAAGATGACCCGTCCTCCACTTCGATGGAGTCCAATGATGTTGAAGGTGTTGCGAGGATTGACCCTAATCAATCCTCTTTATCTCCATGATAGGACTTAGTTGGAATTGTAGGGGTTTATCTAGCCCCCTTAACCCTATAATTCTAAAATAAGGGCTATTAGTAGTATGTTTTACCTAGACTTCTTGTTTTTGTCTGAAACTAAGTGTCTTGTAAATAATGTTAATTCCCTCTTCATGAGTCTTGGGCTTGAAAAGAGTTTTAGAGTTGCCTCCAAGGGTAGTAAAGGAGGTCTGTGGTTTGGATTCCGTAGAGGATCCCCATTTTCCTTTGTTTTCGGTTGTAAGCACTTTTTAATTATCTTAGTAAATGGTGGTTTGGGTTGCTCGTGGTATCTTGTTCTCTTTTGCGGTCATCCTCAAACAAGCAAACGAAGTAAAGTCTGGAGTAGACTTGGTGACTGGCTTTGCAAGTTAGATTATGCATATATTATACTTGGAGATTTCAATCAAGTGGAGTATTACAGTGACGAATACGGAGCTAATGCAAACAAATTGGAAGGTGCACATAGTTTTACTAAGTGAAAAGTGGATCATAATCTTATGGATATTCAATTCAAAGGACCACTGTTCACATGGTGTAATAATCGTAATGGAGAATGCTGAACTTATGAACGCTTAGACAAAGGATTTGGATCCCATGATTGGAATAACATCTTCCCTAATACTGGTATCATCCATTATCCCATCCAAATTTCTGATCATTCTCCTATAATTTTGGACACTGAACTATTTGGCCAAAAGATGAAACGGTTATTTTGCATGGAGTCTTGGGCATTAAACAATGTCAACTGTTTAACACTTATAAAAAAAAGAATGGAATATAAATATTCATGGTGCTAGGAATCAGATACTACCCCGGAAGCTTACACGAGGAAGAAACACATTAAAAAAATGGAGTTTAGACAAAAGGAAGGAATGGGGCGGAAACTAGCAAGACTTTGACAATCAACTAGAAAAATTTCTAGAAGAAGAAATTACAATTGGAGAACAGACACATATGACAGAGACCATGAACAAAGTGAAAGAATCCTTCTTCTACTAAAAGGATAAGAGCTCTACCAAATTTTGCCACGTGGCGGCATCTCATCAATAGTTTTCCCGCCCACCAAAATATCCCAAAATTATACAATTAAACCTTACAATAAGTTATTAATTTTATAAACCTTCCAATTAATAAGTTATTAATTTTATAAACCTTTCAATATAAAATTCTAAATGTACCGTGCAAAAATAATATTACTATTATTATACAATTGTAGTATAAACCTTCCAATAATTCTACTACGGTTATATAATTATGTATATATAAACGCAAAATTCCGTACAATTATATATTTAAAATCACATTTCAATATATTACTCTATTGTAGGAGTTCCATACAGTTATATGTTATGATGGTTCTATATATTTTAAATTGGAGTTCCATAAATTATTAGTATATCTAATTTTATGCGATACATAGTTTTATATCCTAATTGCAATCCCGTATATATGACATATATTAATATTACGTATAATATTATGGTATATACTTTATGTATAATATTATGTATAATATTACGTATAATAATATACGTATATTAATATTACTTTATGTAATACGTAGTATTACTTTATGATGACATATATTAAAGTTACGTATAATATTATGTATAATAATATACGTATATTAATATTACTTTATGTAATTTACTTTATTATGACATATATTAATATTACGTATAATAAACTACGCTGATATTACCTACGTTATATAATAAAGATTTTGTATGTACTTTTTTAGTGTGAATATATACTTTGTTTGTACATGTACGGAGTATATGTCGTTACTTTGTTAGTAGCAGTATATACTTTGTTAGTAGGAGTGTATTCTTAAGTTATTAACTAAAGATTTTATATCAAAATATAATTACTACTCCCTCCTATTTTTATTTATCTTCCCCTTTGACTTTTAGGGTAAAAATAAGGGCGTAGTAATGTGTGGTTCATAAAAGTAGTAATGTGTGGTTCAAAAGAGAAGAAGATGAGAGAGAAATGTAAAGATAATTTTAGACCACATGTTGATGACCCAAAATAGAAATTGGAAATAAATGATGTTTCAGCCCAATAAGAAAATAGGGAAGATAAATAAAAATCGGGGGGAGTAATAGATACGAAGAATTAAAAATGAGATTGTTCAATTACCTTTATTATCATTGAAATTTTAATTTTTAATCAAATTATTAGTTAAAAATTATAAAATGTTATTATTAGGTTGGTAAAAAAAATATTCATTAAAATATTACTAATAGATACAAAGTATTAAATTAGATTGCTCGATTACCTTTATTATGATTGAAATTTTAATTTTTTTTGGCAAATAAAAATGTAAATAAGATTAAAAATGTGAAAATGTAATAGGTCATCAATTATATATTTTTAAATAATCACTTATATAAAATTCTAAAAATATCATGCATTATTGTATTGGATCGATTAAAATCTAAAACTATCAATTAGATACGTATGAGTATTTATAAAATATTATGGAGTAAAGTGATGTATTTTGTAAGTATTGATTTCGTGATATAAAAAACTTTTATTTAACTATCATGGAAAAATATAATCAGCTCAATTATCTTGATTAAAAATTTGAAAAAGTTAATAGGTAATCAATTAGATACGAACGAGTATTTTTAAGCAATGTACTAAAAATAAAATTTTACAATTACCGTGCATTATTGCACGGGAACTATACTAGTATGCTATCAATTCAGGGATCTATTGGAAACAAAGAGCAAAGCTGAAATGGAATTTGGAAGGTGATGCTTGTACTAAATATTTCTTCAACTGGGTTAAGGAAGGAAAGGAAGAAATCATATTGAATGTCTTAAGTTAGCACCCAATGTTTGGACACGAGACAAAAACCAAATCAAGGAAGCTTTTCACACATACTTTTCTGAGATATATCAAGGCAATCGAGATCGAATACCGTATGACAATTTTGCGCGTCAAGTAAAAGACTTTTATCCACAGGAAGGCCCTAAGATTACCCACCCTCGGCATGATCACCTTAAGAAACCATATACCAAGTCAGAAGTCCGTAAAGCTATATTCCAAATTGGAGGGAGAAAATCGCCGAGACCGGACGGGATTCCAGCTGAGTTCTGCCATAAGAGTTGGTATTTCACAAAGGAGGATGTATATACAAAATACAATGGTACTATGAGTCCTTAACGAGGGATGGGAATTCAGTAATATGAACAAGACGATCATAACTTTAATTAATTCTGAAAAGAGAAAATCCAGAAACAGTGGATCACTTCAGACCCATAAGCCTATCTAACGTTGCAAAATGAAGATTACCACCAAGTGTATCACAAATAGGCTAAGTCACATAATGCCGACGCTAATTGGGAATTCCAAGAATGCGTTTACACCGGGGCGGAGTATTACAGATAATATTCTGGTTGCACATGAGCTTGTCAATAAAATATCGAAGACGCAAAATGGGAAAAAAAAAAAAAAAAAAAAGGGATGCTTGCATTTAAGGCTGACTTGAGCAAAGCTTACGACCGAGTAAATTGAAACTTTCTTCAGGCTACATTGACTCATTTTGGTTTTCCAAAATCCACAGTCCAATTAATTATGCGCACCGTATCAACCGTCACTTATCATGTCTCCATCAATGATGAACCATCATCAGTTCTAAAACCCACCAGAGGTATCAGACAGGGTGATCCTTTGTCTTCATATTTATTTGTTCTGTGTATGGAAATCCTATCACTTAAATTATCTGAAGCACAAGCAAGGAAGGAAATTCAAGGTGTTTCGCTTAGCAAAAGAAGCTGGTCGGTAACCCATTTACTATTTGCGGATGACTCTTTTTTCTTCCTGGAAGATACAAAAAACTGCATATCAGCCTTCCATAATATTTTCAAGAAATTCCTTATATTCTCTGACTTAGCCCTTAACCAAGATAAGTCCTCCTTATTATTCAGTCTGAGCTTCAATATTGGTGTTGCACGCAAAGTGTTACAACTCCTACAGGTAAATCCTGAAAATCCACTTGGTAAATATTTGGGAATTCCGCTTGAACTCAGTCTAGCTGTTTTTTTTTGTTCATTGGTATAAATCCAATAAGTGTATAGTTCATCGTATAAGAATTTTTCTGTTGTAGACAAAGAAATCTTTCTTTGTATCATTTCCCAGAAAAATGATAAACTGGGTGGATATGTAAAAGAAATTCTTTGTTTTCCATCGTTTTGACATGTATAAAAAAAATATTGTGACATTTCATTTCTTACCGCATTTTCAAATTGATTGTTTTTTATATATCGCGTTGGACGATTCCAACGTTTATAGTCGAAAAGAAGAGAAAGAAGGGGTTCTTTCTTCTTCGAAATGATACAAAAAAGATTAAGTTCTTGGAACAGCTTGCTACTATCTCAGGCAGGTAGGCTAACTTTGATTAATTCCATATTATCATCACTCTCTGTTTACTTCCTATCGGTATTTAAAATACCGATAAGTGTGACTAAGAAGATTGACTCCCTCTTAGCACAGTTTTGGTGGTATGGAATTAAGAAGGATAGGACTATTCACTGGGCTAGTAACTTTGTGATCCAATTACCAAAAAATCCGGAGGGCTGGGTATCCGTAACGTATCCTTATTCAATCAAGCACTACTAGCTAAAATAGGATGGAAGTTATTCACGAACCACAACTCACTGCTCTATAATACCATAGGTATGAAATACTTATACAATGTTGAGCCCACCTTGAATGACGATCGGCAGTTGACGAAAACTAGTACATGGATTAGGAAGGGAATACATTGGGGATTGCAACTAATCATACCATATTTGGAGTGGAATATTGACTCCCACTCATGATTACCATATTTGGTATGGAATATTAGGATCTCAGTATACTCAAAATTCTTTTCTCAACAACAACTGTTTCACATATAACAGCAATCCCAATACCAGAATCCAAAGTTCCAGATACACTCAATTGGAGCCAGAATAATAATGGCATATACTCGGTTAAAAAAGGATATGGAATCCTCCTTCAAGGACGATGGGTTTCAAAAGCATCAGAGAGGGATAAGAAGCGGATTAACAATGCCTTTCAGGTACTGATTTCGAAACTGTGGAAAATAAAAATGCCAAAGCGGTGGATGACATTCTTTTGGCGCCTTCTCACTGGATGCTTAGCCATAGGGGAAGAACTCAGGGAGCGTGATTTAATCCAAAAATTTAATATCCGATATTCGATCTGAAGCACTCCGGATATCCGATTTTAGATATCCGAAACTTTGGATCGGATATCCGAAATATCCGATATCCAATTAGGTTGGTATTTTTGGTCAAATTAAATTCTAAATAAGGTTCAATTAAACAGTAAAAGCCTTATTTTAATTAATCTAATTTTATACAGGGTATACTGCTTTATATTTTAAGGCAATACAAAAATGAAACCAATGTTCAAAGTAAAATGG
The DNA here is from genome assembly GCA_958450325.1 of Agrostemma githago. NCBI lineage: Eukaryota > Viridiplantae > Streptophyta > Magnoliopsida > Caryophyllales > Caryophyllaceae > Agrostemma > Agrostemma githago. Next base: position 7,355,110 of record OY288249.1, on the reverse strand, counting down.
ATTAAATAATAACCTTCTTATATTAGAATACACCAACCCAAAATATAAATTCCAAAAATAACCCATTGTTCGGATCGGATCGGCTATCCGACAAAATTATTTTGGATATCCGAATCCGATCCGATATCCAAAACTTTTGGATCAGATATCCGATCCGAAAAATATTTTCGGATCGGATATCCGATTTTATGGATCAGATATCTGATCCAAAAAATATTTTCGGATCGAATATCCGATTTTAAGGATCGGATATCGGATCGAATTCGGATAATCGGATAATTTGCTCAACCCTAATGTTTATCAGCTGACGATTGTGAAACGAGAGAACACTTATTTAGGGATTGTGAGTACGCAAGACATATATGGGCCTACAGCCAATTGGGGATCAATGCAAAATCAGGAAATAACTTGCCTATTGATAAATGGATATACAACTGGGTAAAGTTTTTGCAAGTACAAGAGGAACCAGAGGAACGAATAATGGAATTGATAGCGGTTCTTTGGACTATATGGAGTATGCGCAATAAAAGACGCTTTGCTGGAACACTACCACCAAGCATGTACTTCAGAGAGGTCTATGAGACAAATAGAGTAAGCATTGGAGTAAAAGAACCAGCTAAACTGGAAGAAAAAATATATCAGGAGAATGGGAATGATTTAGAGCCAGTAGACCAACTGGTAAAAGGGATCTCAATACCGTTAGTACATGGATATTCTTATTGCGACCCTCTTAGAATGTATATTGATGCATCTTGGACCCAAAATTTGGAAGCAGGATTTGGCTGGTACGCACACCACCCAGGGTTAGGGACATTCCATTGTTCGAAGGTAGGAAGAGGTCAGTCACCACAACAAGCAGAAGCAATTGCTTTCAAGCAAGCAATCAGATGGGCATTATTGAAAGGGTTTCATCATATAGAAGTCAACTCTGACTGTCTACAGCTAATTCAGACACTTCTACAGCTCCAGTCGCCTTCTCGGTATTGCAGTTCAACAGTAGCTTATATTACTAATATGCTTACCTTTTTTCATTGTGTTTCTGTAGGTTTTGTACGTCGAGACTGTAATAAACTAGAACACGAACTTACCGCTAGGGCAAATAGGCCAAATATGTTTTGATAATACTACTTCACTACTACTACTATTACTACTACTTCCATTTCAGAATCCAAAGTTCCAGATACATTGTAATAAACTTTGATCATCTTCATTTTTTTAGCTTCTTCTTCATCTTCATCTTCATCTTCGATCATCTTCGATCATCTTCATCTTCTTCAAGCTTCTTTTTATTTTTCATACCTTCTTTTTTTTTGTATTTTTAAAATTATTCATCTTCATTATCCAAAAAAAAAGAACAACTTCATCTTTAAGATGAAGTTTGAAGATGAAGTTGTTCTTTTTTGTGGGATGAATGGAGCTTGAAGATGAAGATGAACAAGTCATTTAGTACGTAATGTTCTTACAGAATTGCAAAGTCGCACACTTTCAGTTGTATAGTCACACTCATTATGCTGTATAATCACACTCATTATGTTGTGGAATCACGCAGTTGTACACTCATTGTAGTCACATATTCAGTTGTATAGTCATACTCATTATGTTGTATAGTCACACTCGCTATGCTGTAGAATCACGCAACTGTAGAATACCTTGGGATTAAGGTATCATTCGTTGAATCATCTTCATCTTCATGCTTGTTTTATTTTTCATACCTTCTTTTTTTTGGTATTTATAAAATTATTCATCTTCATTATCCAAAAAAAATGAAGGTTGAATATGGATGAATGGATGTTGATCGAATATTTAATGAATGGTTAGATATTTTCATTTTTTTAAAGTCATAGTCGTCCATTCATCCATATTCAACCTTCCATTTTTTTGTGGATAGTGAAGATGAATAATTTTATAAATACAAAAAAAAAGGTATGAAAAATAAAACAAACATGAAGATGAAGATGATTAAACGCATGATACCCTAATTCCAAGGTATTCTACAGTTGCATTATTCTACAACATAATGAGTGTGACTATAGAACATAATGACTGTGACTATACAACTGAAAGTGTGTGACTATACAACTTAAAGTTTGTGACTATTTTCAGGTATTTTTTTATCTACGTTCAAGATTCCACGTTCGTCAAATCCCTACTTCCGAACCTCGACGATTTTCAGGTATTTGTTTTTATCTTTTTAAAGCATCTTTAAAATAATTAATCATCTTCATCTTCATGCTTGTTTTATTTTTCATTCCTTTTTTTGGTATTTATAATATTATTCATCTTCATTATTCACAAAAAAAATTGAAGGTTGAATATGGATGTATGAAGGTTGAATATTTAATGAATGTTTAAATAATTTGCTCTGATTTGTATGTATAATCATCTTTCTAATTATGAATGTGACTTTGCTGATGATGATTGAAGTATAATTAACTGTATGGCTTTTATTTTCCACTTTACGATTTCAGTTTTGTAGTCACAGACTTTGGGTTGTATAGTCAAACAGTTGATGTTGTATAGTCACACTAGAATCACACAAATTCTTGCAGTGATTAGTGTGTGTAATCATCTTTGCTAATGATGATTGAAGTATAAATAAGTACTGTATAATTTAGTTGTAAAATCACACAGTTGAAGTTGTATAGTCATACTCGTTATGTTGTAGGAGCACAATCATTATGTTGTAGGATCACACCGTTTATGTTGTATAGTCACACAGTTAAAGTTGTATAGTCACATTCAGTATGCTGTACAATCACACAGTTGTACGTACATTCAGTATGCTGTACAATCACATATTCAGTTGTATAGTCATATTTATTGTGTGATTTAGATTGATTGTGTGTTTTGTCGCAGCGAAATGGTTGGTGGAAAGAAGAATGTTGGTAAAAGGGGCGGTCGGAAGAAGAAGGTCGTGGAAGATACAGCGGCCGACCACGTATTTGGACAACGTATTGTTGCGCACGTACCGGAGACCATCGTTAAGCTCTTGTGTGTTTATGTGAGATAAAATGTTTGCTTTAGGATAGACATGCTATATGTAAAGGATGTTTAGTTGGTTAGAATATTTTTATGTTTGACGTACTATATGTAAAGGATGGACTTTGTCTAATGTAAATATATTTCCATCGCTATTTTCTAATTTCATAATAATTAATCACGTGAGGTCTATAGCAAAATCACTTATCCTTCCACCTTTAAAACCACGCAATTGTGCACCCATTGGTTTGTAGCCAAAAGTGGTCGTATTTGTATAGTCACATTCGCCTTGTTGTATGGTCACACTCACTATGTTGTATAGTCACACTCCTAATATTGTATAACCGGGACAGATTCTGGTTTTTCATTTTTGTATAGTTAGCCTTGCCATGAAGTAGAATCACACTCATTATGTTGTAAAATCACACTCATTATGTTGTAGAATCACACTCATTTTGTGCGTAATGTCAAACGTCAACATAATGAGTGTGACTATACAACATAAAGAGTGTGACTATACAACTGAAAGTGTGTGACCTTCCAATTTTGCAAGAACATTACGCACAAAGTGAGTTGTTATTTTTTTTAATTAAAATGTTTTTACAGTCAATCAAAATAATATTTCTAACTAGAACATATATTAATTAGAATGTTTTTTTGTTGGATAATGAAGTTGGAAGTTTTTTTTTTTGGATGAACGAATCTTGAAGATGAAGAAATTCTTCTTTTTTTGTTGGATGAATCGAAGTCGCTCATTTTACGTCTAGCAATCATCTGTTGTAATATTTGTGATAGGAGAGTAGAACGGTTCAGTAATTTTCCGAATTTTTAAATGCGTCTTACAAACATGAAAACAACTATAAAAGAAACCAACATGAATGAAGTTAAATATTTAATGAATGTTTATTAAATTTTGTATGTGATTAATACTTTCATTTTTTTAGAATGTCGTTACTGAGGAAAGTCACAGTCGTCCATTCATCCTATTTAACCTTCATTTTTTTGGATAATGAAGATGAACAATTTTATAAATACCAAAAAAAAAAGGTATGAAAAATAAAACAAGCATGAAGATGAAGATGATTCAACGAATGATACATCAATCCCAAAGTATTCTACAACTACGTGATTCTACAACATAGCGAGTGTGACTATACAGCATGATGAGTATGACTATACAACTGAATATGTGACTACCATGAGTGTACAGCTACGTGATTCTACAACATAATGAGTGTGACTATACAACTGAAAGTGTGTGACCTTGTAATTCTGCAAGAACATTACGCACTAAATGAGTTGTTCTTTTTTTAAATTAGAATGTTTTTGTAGAAAATAATATTTCCAACCATAACATATTAATTAGAATGTTTTTTTGTTGGGATGAATTAAGTTGAAAGATGAAGTTGTTCTCTTTTTTTTTCGGATGAACGAACCTTGAAGATAAAGAAATTCTTCTTTTTTGTTGGATGAATGAAGCTTGAAGATGAAGTTTTGTTTTGTGGGATGAATCAAGCTTGAAGATGAAGATGAATGAAAGTTGAAAATTTTGGGGTTAAAATTTATGAGACAAAATATTGAAATTATGAAGCATGTAGAGAGTGAGTGGTTTGATGAGTAGAAAAAAATTGGTGATAGAAATGAATTAATTTGAATTGGGTTGAGAGAAAGGTGGGTGTGATTGATAGTGTGAGAGAGGGTAAAGTTGCTGATGCCACTGCTACGCTGCTACTGCTGTTGTCAGGCTGTGAGTGATTGAACTTGCCTTTTTTTTTAATACAACACACCATCCATCTAAGCCATCCATTTAACCCATGATCAATGGACACAAACATAACTTCCCAACTTCTCAATCCACACCAAACTCCCTTGATCCCATATATATATATATATATATATATATATATATATGTATGTATGTATGTATGTATGTATGTATGTATGTATGTATGTATGTGTGTATGTGTGTGTGTGTGTGTAGACACCCGCATTTTGACTGTCATGTGTCTATAGCAGTTTCCAAAAAACACCCGATGATGATCGGACGCTAACGTGTTTCTACGCGCTCGGATATGGGCTCAAATCCATTAGTCGTTGGCTTAAGCACTTACGGAGTACAAATCTCACAAAACTGACCTCAAAATCAGGCCAAGCGGACCATTCCGAGTCAAACAAGACTAATTTGGGCCAAAACCGACACCGGAAATAAAATCGACTTTTAGCGATTGGGTCAACCCTGGTCAAAGTCGTTTCCGAGACACATCAAAGCAGTCACTCAAATACAAAAAGTCCAACTCAAGAAGCAAAACAAACAGTCCACCTTCAGACGGGCCATCAGGTCAAGTCCGTCAGGGCACAAAACCCTAGACACCAAAGTACATGGGCAATGCCTATATAAACATCCCCATGCACAATCAATTTCACACTTTTTTACAACCCTAATAAACATCAAACTCAAACCCTAATTTCAACCCTAATCAAACCCTAACCTAGCTTTAGGAATTCAAAACCCCAAACCACCACAACTTAGCCTACATACTCGATACTCCCGTGCAAGCCGCCACTACGAGTCCCGTCCGAGCGTAAGAAACATGTAGGTTGAGGGTGCAAAAACCCCTTTTCTTCTCCCTTCTCGTCTTCCTCGCGTCTTTTCTCGTTATTGTCGTTTTTTTTTTATTTTATTTGCGTCATAATACCGTTAATATCGTTAGTATCAAAAGACATTAAAATACTCGTAGATTTGTGTCGAGTGCGAAGGATGTCGGAATAAGGAAACCCGAGTATACAAGTGTACTGCACACAGCGTTGCCGGTCGCTTATCCTGACACCCTAGCACTTGATTATTGAAACGAGTCAACTTCAATAATAATTTTTATTTCCGTTCGCGTAGCTTTCGTTCAATCGCATATTTCGTCAAATATAAAATTATCGAGCGTCTTTTAATAAGGGTCGAAACCCGTTGATGCGGATCCGGCATCAAACAATTCGCAAGAATTAATTATGATGTCGGGATGCGGAGGGAATCAAGGCGAGTTTTTTTTAAGGTGTCGATCTATTAGATTCGATACCAATTCCATAATTGGATGTCGAATCTAATGATTTAGTCAAATAAATTAATTAACACGATTTTCGTTGATGCTAATATAGATGTCCTCTAATTCAATTGAATTAATTATGACATTAATAAACGCGGAGAAAATTTATATCGTGCTAGTTAATTTAAAATGACTTATATTATTTTCTTCAAGTTTTCGCTCTAGCATTTCATACCGATTCAATAATCGGATATGGGATATGACGAGCATCAAAATTAAAATCGAGTATAAATTATTCCAAGTATTTAATATCGATTTCATAATCGAATATTGAATACGACGAATATCGAAAATATTAAGTCGAGTGCAAATTACGCAATATTTGTACGCGATTTAATAAAATCATCAATTTTCTGAAGAAAAAAATTTCGCTCTTTTTTTATTATTATTCTTCGAACATCATTTTTTTTAGACAAAATATTTTTTTAGATCTCGATATATTTTTTTCCTTGACCTCGGTCAACACGTGTTAATCCATCACGTGACCTACTATTCTTTTCAAAACCATGCATCATACTACATTATTCGCAAACTGTTATTATCGTTATACCGTTACTAACAAGTTTGTTATTTTCTTGTCAATTTATTTTTGTTTATTTTATTTTACTAAAATGAACCCACATGCTAAAATTCAACTTCGACGTTAGAATTAATTGCATTAAATTGACTTAGAAACCCTTTTCAATTCCATTCACATGTTTAGGGAAAATAATCTTTGCATATCATTTTTCCCGTTCAACTAACGCGCGTATTAGAAAGTCACTCGAATTCTTAGTAGAGGCCGCTAATGTGCGGGCGGGGTTGGGTGTCCTTTGTGGGCTTCCCAACACGTACCCTCACCCCTTACTCAGAACCTCGGTTTCCGGATGCCCGAAACCGTTGGCGCACGAGAGTCATTCAATACACAATATCCGATAATGTCGGTATTGGTATCAAATGCAAAGGGACGAGCCCAATAAACTCTGACATCGGAAATGGGCCGTATTTTGTATACGGACCACTACGACATAGAGTGGGCTCGAATGGTTCCGAATAACCACAAAATTCGGTGGCGACTCCACATAGACCTAAATTTCAATTCGATCCATTCTCATATGGAGATTCATTCGCCTACCCAAACCCGCGCGTGGCCGCGTCGGGGTGGAGCTATGTCATGTCCACAATATGACTTGACAATCATTAAAAAAAAATGTACTAAAACTCAAATGAAACATTAGCATGTGTATAAAAACTTTGATGCAAAACCATCGTGAAAATTTTGAAATTACTCACCAGTCATGACCGATATAAAATATAAGGAGTATTATTTTTGTAAAGTGAAAATGAGTATTTCGTATTAAATTGGTCTCCTTGAATAAAAATTGTTACATAAAGACTCAAGAACGTTCTATATTACCCGAGAACGTTCTATTATTAAATTTAAAGGTATAAGGAAATGAAAAATTATTTATACAGGTGTCTCTTTGGATATACAGGTGCTATATCGTAGGTACAAAAGAATACAGTTTTCGTATCTCATTTGAACATCGTTTGAACATGATATAACCATTTTTATTATATGGTCTTGAATATTAATCATATATGCTTATCACTATTAACTTTTCATATTCTTTCTAATATATGAAATTATTTTTACTTTAAATATATAATACCTTTTTAATACATCCGTGCAATTTTGCACGGGCAAAAACTAATATGGATACAGAGGAAGTACTTACTAGTTAGTTTTGGGGAAATTAAGTCATACTCTCAGTGGCGGATAGAGGGGGGCCTCGGGGAGCATGTGCCCCCCAAATCCAGTATGGAATTTGTATTAAGTATGAAAAAAAGTAGAGTTATATCAATTAGTTGCTGTTGGATTAGTGGTAAGAACTTCACCTTTCACTCACTCCACCCGAGTTTGAACCTCACTCGAGGTCTTTTTGGCAAAGATTGGGATTATAATAATTTTTACTGAAGGTGTCGAGCACGGGTCTATTGCGGAATTCGGGAAAAAAAATAGCGCCCCCTTCAGTCAAAAATCCTGCGTCCGCCACTGCATACTCTATTAATCTATTTTCCTTTTTGGGTGTATTATTCAATATTTGGCAAGTTTTTGTTATGTAAATATTGTACAAGTGAATATTGTGTGGTCCAAATTCATCGATTACTCTTTCCTTAAACTTTAATCCAAAAGAAATATATAATTATTGAGTAAGACGAATGAATCAAGCACATACAACTTAGAGCATCTATATCAATGGATACAAAATTTCTCCATCCCGTTAATTTTAAAAAACATACACCTCTATCCAATGAATAATTAAAGCAAAAATGAAGGGGTCCGCCAATTTTTATGAACCATATAGGTAATTTTTCACTCATTTTTGTCCATTCCTTCTCCATGTTCGTAGATAATTTTTCACTTCTGCATCCTATGAAGAAAAATTTCATGGATAAAAACCATTATGAAGTTTTTTTCCTCCATTCTTACCATGGAGCAAAAAATTCTCCATGGATAAGGATGCTTTTAGAGCATGTTTTACCATGGGTAAAATTTTCTCCATATTTTCTTTCCATCTTTTTTACTCCACCCAAAAATTCTCAATTACAATGAATACCATTTTTCTCCATTAACCTCTCCATTATGGGACTCACACCTTTCAGAACTCGTTTTTATCTATCTACCCCACTCATTCTCAATTATCTTTTATTATAATTAACATTCTTGATTATATTATAATTAGCTTATTAATTAAATTTAGTGCACTGTGAAATTAAAAAAAAAACAATTTGTTTTCGTTTAATTTTTACGTACTTTCCTATTTTCTATGAGTATTTCTACCAAATAAAATTGGCCTAAGGTTAGAGCTAGGAACTGTATACATTTTTTAGCAAACCACGGTACCTTTATTAATCACAAACATTGAATATAAAGACTGAAAAAAAAACCATTAATAAGTACTGATGGGGGATAAATCCCCCAGACATGTAGGCCGACTAGATAGACCTATGGGCCGACCCCCAGGCGTATAGGCCCGACCCCCTGGCGGGTAGGCCATACTTGGGCGCCGGCCGGACCCCGAGCAAGCCAGACCCCAGATCGGTCGGACCCTCGTACCGGCCCGACCCCGGGTCGACCAAACCCCGGACCAGCCGACCGTTCTCACGAGTCGCCACTAGTTGGCTCGGAATAGACCTCTCGTGACATCACTAAGGTGACATCACCGAGGACGACATCACCAAGGCGACATCACCCGAGTGAGGTCACCACCTCTCCCCTCCTCTATAAATACCTCATTTTGGTAGAGAGGAGAGGGAGGCAAATCCATTACTACTCCTCCACTATCTCGATCTTATCACCTATAAAACGACTTATCCATAAATATCCATAAATATACACAATATACTGACTTGGGCGTCGGAGGCTCCGTCTTGGGGGCAATCCCTTGGGGCCGGAGTTCACCTTGCAGGAACGCCACGACTCGCATCCGGATTCCGAGGAGAGTCGAACCGCTGCTCGAGCCGGGAACCACGTTTGTACCCCAAACAATTGGCACCGTCTGTGGGGAACTTGAACAAAAAAGTTGCCTACTCCCAAAAATCAATTTTTTCAGATCTAGTATTCCATCTTGAAGAACGATCCACACAAAAAATCAACTACTACCAAAACAGTTTTTACAAAAATAATTCTCTGTCTGGGCATTAGACAATGATGGAGATGTCAAGTTGATTGTTATAAATAAGTGGTGTATGAATCTCCATAGAGTTCTAGATCTACTGTATTTTATTAGAAATGTATGTTGGAGGAACAAGGCAAAGATGAAATTGAGTTAGAGAAAAGAAATACGAATTATGAAAGTCCATCTACCTCACAAAGCTTCTGTAACTTTGTCATGAAACTCTCAGTAGCAGAACTAATCTAATGCTCCGTACATTTCTATATTCTATCTATATCAATGGCAAACCAAAGTTTGGAAAGACGTAAGAGATCTAAAGTTTCTCACATTATTGTTAGAAGAAACCCATAGGAGAGCGTCTCCAAGCTAAAAGTCGCCGCCGGATCGATCGCCGGCTCCAATGACGGCCACCTCAAAACCAAGAAGCCCCGCACTCAATAAGGATTACCATCCTCAAGAAAATAAAATATATCAGGTATATATAATATATGTAGAGCATCGACCGACCAGGCCCGAAACCTTATCCAACATCAGGGACTTCGCCGGCCACGCGCCATACCTCGGCCACCCAAGAAGCCGGCCACGACAGTAAAGTAAAAGCAAGCTAAGATAAACTTAATCACCCTGAGCAACCTTAAGACGGCCAGAGTCGACCAACACCGTTACAATGAACCGTCTTGGCGGATGAACTAACCGTCAAATCGGCAGATATCAACTCTGTTATTAATGACGTCAGCCTCGTCTTCACTAGCTGAAACGTCTTGTTCAATATTTCTAAGTGGATCGGTCCACCTCGGTATCCGCGTGTCAGCCGGACCATGTCAAAATCAAAAACTCCGGCGGCCACGTCGTCATCACCATCCAAGCCGGTGATAGTCTGCTCGAGTCGGCCCATGACTCGACGAACAACCAATTTTGGTCGGCCACTTAAGACAGCATAGTCGGCGGAAAGTTGACTTAAAACCGGCCACCAGATTCGGTCTCTTGACGAAATGTGTCAACTACATCTCACGTCGGTCAATAATCACGCTGACCCGCGGTCACCACCCCGGTCATCTTCAACGCCGGGAAGCCCAACCACCAGCCGGGTGCTATCAGCCCTCGACCACGACGTCAACCTCCGCTTCACTCGATTTAGAGGGCAGCCATTTTGCCATCTTGGCTGGATGGGTTGGAGGTCGGCTGAATGGGGGTGAAGGGCGGCTATGCTTGCCATTGACTCATTAAAAGCAGACAAATGTTTTGGGGAAGAGCGGTTGAAGAAAACGGGCTGCAGAAACGTAATGGTTTGAGTCATGATTATTCTTTGTTGAGAAAAGAAAATCAAGACATAGCAAAAAATACTCCTATAAAGGTCCAAGAAAAGGGGGTCACTAGAAGAGGTCGGCAGATTGGCCCACTCAACTTTTGTGGATCAAATTCCTAAAAGTGGATGACAACTCTCTACCTCTTGGAAATAGTAACTGTAGGGTTTGGGTGTTTTCACGACCTCAATAAACTTTGGAGCCCGAAAGAAAAGCACAAATACAAAATAAGCCCACTCATAAACCAAGCATCGTCCCGGTCAACGGACGAACCAACAACTTTGACGAGTTGACGACCCGATCAACATCTCGGCCTCATCATCACTCTCACCACCAAGCATCGTCCCAGTCAACGGACGAACCAACAACTTTGACGAGTTGACGACCCGATCAACATCTCGGCCTCATCGTCACTCTCACCACCAAGCATTGTCCCGGTCAACGGACGAACCAACAACTTGGACGAGTTCACGACCAATCAATGTCTCGGCCTCGTCGTCACTACCATCGACCAAGCGTCGTCCCGGTCAACAGGCGAACCAACAACTTTGACGAGTTGACGACCAATCAATGTCTCTGCCTCGTCGACACTACCACCGGCCACACCAGAGCCGGCTCAGTTCTGTCGCACAAGCCATCTTCAACGCCGACAAGCTCGACCACCGACCACACACTTGAGTCGACCACTTAAACTGACGGGTTTGGCTAACCGATAAATATCATCCTCGGCCTCGTAACAGAAGGAAAAGAAAAATGGCGACCGACAATTTTGAGCAGCAAAAAAAGCGCGATATCTACCCATCATCTGTTCATTACTCTCACAGGTAATAGGCAGGGGGCAATAAGGGGGAGCCCCTATTCACCTACCACAAGGAATGGACACCCCACCAAAAAATCTCCCCCACCCACAGTGTGGGGGCAAGTCAGGAATCGTCTGTGGTCGTAACCACAGCCGGCCCCCTGGCCAAATCCCCCTCACCCACAGCGTGGGGGCAAGTCAGGAACCGTCTGTGGTCGTAACCACAGTCGGCCCCCTGGCCAAATCACCCCCACCCACAGCGTGGGGGCAAGTCGGGAACCGTCCGTGGTCGTAACCACAGCCGGCCCCCTGGCTAGTCAGGAACCGTCTGTGGTCGTAACCACAGCCGGCCCCCTGGCCGAATCTCCCCCACCCACAGCGTGGGGGCAAGTCAGGAACCGTCTGTGGTCATAACCACAGCCGGCCCCCTGGCCAAATCTCCCCCACCCACAGCGTGGGGGCAAGTCAAGAACCATCTGTGGTCGTAATCACAGCCGGCCCTCTGGCCAAATCTCCCCCACCCACAACGTGGGGGCAAGTCAGGAACCGCCTGTGGTCATAACCACAGCCGGCCCCCTGGCCAAATCTCCCCCACCCACAGCGTGGGGGCAAGTCAGGAACCATCTGTGGTCGTAATCACAGCCGGCCCTCTGGCCAAATCTCCCCCACCCACAGCGTGGGGGCAAGTCAGGAACCGCCTGTGGTCATAACCACAGCCGGCCCCCTGGCCAAATCTTCCCCACCCAAATTGTGGGGGCATAAGTTAGGAACTGCCTGTGGCCATCCATAGCCGGCCCCCTGGCCAAATCTCCCCCACCCAAAGTGTGGGGGCATAAGTCAGGAACCGCATGTGGCCATCCACAGCCGGCCCCCTGGCAAAATCTCCCCCACCCACAGTGTGGGGGCATAAGTCAGGAACCGCCTGTGGCCATCCACAGCCGGCCACCTGGCCAAATCTCCCCCACCCAAAGTGTGGGGGCATAAGTCAGGAACCGCCTGTGGCCATCCACAGCCGGCTCCCTGGCCAAATCTCTCTCACCCACAGTGTGGGGGTATAAGTCAGGATCGCCTGTAAGTCTTAAACATAGACATCGGCCCCCTAGTGGGCGACGATGTCGGCCTCCAAGTAGTAGGCGACGGCGTTGGCCCCCAAGTGGGCGACGCCGGTCATTGACCCCCATTCATAGAGTGGCGGCATAGGCCCTCAACAAGTCCGTCTATAGGTCTTAACCGTAGACGGCGGCCTCCAAAGTAGGCGATGATGGTAGCCTCCAAGTAGGCGACGGCGTCGGCCCCCAAGTGGGCGACGCCGGTCATTGACCCCCATCCATAGAGTGGGGGCATAGGCCCTCAACAAGTCCGTCTATAGGTCTTAACCGTAGACGGCGGCCTCCAAAGTAGGCGATGATGGCCGCCTCCAAGTAGGCGACGGCGTCGGCCCCCAAGTGGGCGACGCCGGTCGTTGACCCCCATCCATAGAGTGGGGGCATAGGCCCTCAACAAGTCCGTCTATAGGTCTTAACCGTAGACGGCGACCTCCAAAGTAGGCAATGATGGCCGCCTCCAAGTAGGCGACGGCGTCGGCCCCCAAGTGGCGCGCCGGTCATTGACCCCCATCCATAAAGTGGGGATGGGCCCTCAACGAGTCCGTCTATAGGTTTTAACCGTAGACGGCGGCCTCCAAAGTAGGCGACGACGTCGGCCTCCAACTAGTAGGCGACGGCGACGGCCCCCAAGTGGCGACGCCGGTCATTGACCCCCATCCATAAAGTGGGGGCATAGGCCCTCAACAAGTCCGTCTATAGGTCTTAACCGTAGACGACGGCCTTCAAAGTAGGCGATGATGGCAGCCTCCAAGTAGGCGACAGCGTCGGCCCCCAAGTGGCGACGACGGTCATTGACCCCCGTCCATAGAGTGGAGGCATAGGCCCTCAACAAGTCCGTCTATAGGTCTTAACCGTAGATGACGGCCTCCAAAGTAGGCGATGATGGCAGCCTCCAAGTAGGCGACGGCGTCGGTCCCCAAGTGGCGACGCTGGTCATTGACCATCATCCATAGAGTGGGGGCATAGGCCTTCAACAAGTCTGTCTATAGGTCTTAACCGTAGACGGCGGCCTCCAAAGTAGGCGATGATGGTAGCCTCCAAGTGGGCGACGGCGTCGGCCCCCAAGTGGCAACGCCGGTTATTGACCCCCGTCCATAAAGTGGGGGCATAGGCCCTCAACAAGTCCGTCTATAGGTCTTAACCGTAGACGGCGGCCTCCAAAGTAGGCGATGATGACAGCCTCCAAGTAGGTGACGGCGTCGGCCCCCAAGTGGCGACGCCGGTCATTGACCCCCATCCATAAAGTGGGGGCATAGGCCCTCAACAAGTATGTCTATAGGTCTTAACCCTAGACGACGGCCTCCAAAGTAGGCGATGATGGCAGCCTCCAAGTAGGCGACGGCGTCGGCCTCCAAGTGGCGATGCCGGTCATTGACCCCCGTCCATAGAGTGGGGGCATAGGCTCTCAACAAGTCCGTCTATAAGTCTTAACCAAGTAGGCGACGACGTCGGCCCCCTAGTAGTAGGCGACGGCGTCGCCCCCCATGTTGGTGACGACGCCACCCCTCAAGTAGTAGGCGACGACGTCGGCCTCGAAGTAGGCGCCGCCGCCGCCCCCCAAGTAGTAGGCGACGGTGTCGCCCCCCAAGTAGGCGACGACGCCACCTCCAAGTAGTAGGCGACGACGTCGGCCTCGAAGTAGGCGACGCCGCCGCCCTCCAAGCGGTAGGCGACGACGTCGGCCATCAAGTGATAGGCGACGACGTCCTCCCCCAAGTAGGCGAGGACGTCGGCCCCCTATTAGTAGGCGACGACATCGGCTCCCAAGTGGTAGACGACGACGTCGGCCCCCAAGTGGTAGGCAACGACGCCGCCCCCTAAGTAGTAGGCGACAACGTCGGCCCCCTAGTAGGCGACGACGCCACCCCCCCCCCCCCCAGTTGTAGGCAACGACGTCGGCCCTCAAGTAGGCGACGCCGCCGCCCCCCTAGTAATAGGCAACGACGCCACCGTCCAAGTAGTAGGCGACGACGCCGCCCCCTAGTAATAGGCGACGACGTCAGCCCCCAAGTAGGCGACGACGACGCCCCCCAAGTAGTAGACGACAACGTCGGCCCCCTAGTAGGCGACGACGTCGCTCCCCTAGTAGTAGGCGACGACGTCGGCTGCCAAGTAGGCGATGACCTCGGCCCCCTAGTAGGCGACGACGCCGCCCACCAAGTAGTAGGCGACGACCTCGGCCCCCTAGTAAGCGACGACGCCGCCCACCAAGTGGTAGGCGACAACGTCGGCCCCCTAGTAGGCGGCGATGCCGCTCCCCCCCCCCCCCCCCCAGTTGTAGGCGACGACGTTGGCCCTCAAGTAGGCGACGACGTCGGCCCCCTAGTAGTAGGCGGCGACGTCCGCCCCCAAGTGGTAGGCCACGACGTCGGCCCCCAAGTGGTAGGCGACGACGCCGCCCCCAAATAGAAGGCGACGACGTCAGCCCCCAAGTAGTAGGCGACGCCGCCGCCCACCAGTAGTAGGCGACGACGTCGGCCTCTAAGTAGGCGACGACGTCGGCCCCCAAGTGGTAGGGAATGACGTCGGCCCCCAAGTGGTGGGCAACGACGTCGGCCCTCAAGTGAGGGCATTGGCCTCCGAGACCTCTGGCGTATCTTCAGGCGGAGGTTTCGTCCCTCCGAGTTGTATTGGCCGCGGTTTGTCCCTTTCAAGGATAATTTATCATTTACCGGGCACGGGTTACGTCCCTCCGAGCGCTATCGTCAAAAGGAAAGGTATGACCCTTCTTAGGCTTATTTCTATTGTTGTTTACCGGGTATGGGTTACGTCCCTCTGAGTATTACCGTCTTCCGAGTAAAATCGCGACGCCCCAAGCAGCCCCGGTCCATGAAGAGGTTATTCATCATGCATCCTTCGGCTACCGCTGCGCACAGGGCCGAGCTCTTTATTTGAGCAAATTGAAGAAACGATTCTCGATTATTGATCATCCAAAACCGGGCAAAAAGCTTCAACAGCTCCTACCGGATTTATAAGGCTAAACACTTGATACTACTCTAACGTAAGGTCAGGTACATCATTCATCTCGTAGGTCGGCCACACTCGGCACCCGACCCGGACACTAGTATCTGACTCTGCTGAGGGTAAATTGATGGGGGATAAATCCTCCAGACATGTAGGCCGACTAGATAGACCTATGGGCCGACCCCCAGGCATATAGGCCCGACCCCTTGGCGGGTAGGCCATACATTGGCGTCGGCCGGACCCCGAGCAAACCAGACCCCGGGTCGGTCGGACCCTCGTACCAGCACGACCCCGGGTCGACCAGACCCCCGTGTCAGGCAGACCCCGGACCGGCCGACCGTTCTCACGAGTCGCCACTAGTTGGCTCGGAATAGACCTCTCGTGACATCACTAAGGTGACATCACCGAGGACGACATCACCCGAGTGAGGTCACCACCTCTCCCCTCCTCTATAAATACTTCATTTTGGTAGAGAGGAGAGGGTGGCAAATCCATTACTACTCCTCTACTATCTCGATCTTATCACTTATAAAACGACTTATCCATAAATATCCATAAATATACACAATATACTGACTTGGGCATCGGAGGCTCCGCCTCGGGGGCAATCCCTTGGGGCCGGAGTTCACCTTGCAGGAACGCCGACGACTCGCATCCGGATCCCGAGGAGAGCCGAACCGCTGCTCGAGCCGGGAACCACGTTTGTACCCCAAAACAAGTACGTTAAACGAAAAACATTTAGTAAACAACAATGACTAGGTACATGAACATATTACAACAATTACAATCAATCAGAGCCATCACATTCATTTCCTAACCACTCGTCAGAATCGTAATTAAGTCGGTCTGCCGGTATATCTTGATCACGTAAATATTCTTGTTCTTCCTCCATGATAACCTCATTATATTCATCACACTAATGAAGACGCTCACGTGGAATGAAAAATCTACCAGCCCCAGATAGTAGATCAAACAAACTGTCAAAATTCATTACGTCCAACAAGCGATTAATAATTTCGACAACTTATTTCCTTATTTTGCGACGTTCTTCGTCTTTGGAGATACAAGTATCTGAAATAACGTAATAAAAAAAAGGTCGTATTTAATCATGTAGAATGTAAGTTATCTTTCCAACTATGATTCATCAAAATAAAAATGGATAATATTACCTTGGCATTGCTCAAAACAGGTGGACTCAAAACATCATTCGCGTTTCCGGATATGATAGAGCTCAGCATTGTTAATGGTGGTTCACAATGTATCATATTCATGTACATCGTTTCTGGCATGACAAGGTTCAAACGAGCAAGAATGTGAGGAGCATGATCCTTTGTCATGTCAATTTCTCTTGGATACTCTCTAACTTTATCATCCCATATAATCATTTTTGGATAATTTGATAGATGTGAATATATGATAAGCAAAAGAATGGAAATGATTAGAATGTTGGATGTGAGTAAATGTAGAGTTCAAAGTATCACCTTATATAGAGAACCAATTGCAAGTAAGTAAAGACGTTTCAAATGTAGCCGTTGGTAATATAAATGTTTCCAATATAGTCATTGGTAATAGTGCCGTTAGATTTCAATATATTCGTTGGGGTGTAATCCAAATCAGCGAATTCAAATTATGTACTGACAGATAAATCATTTTTTGGGGTACAGTCATTCGAATTTTCAATGAAACATAATACATAACATTAAAATTAAATTACATTACATTACATGAAACACACATGTCCAAATGATACATAACTACTAAAAAAGAAACTTATTTGAAACATAAATGTAAAATGAAATGTCATAAATATAAAGTACTAGAAATTGGTCTTAATCGCTACTTTGTCGACGCTCTTTTTTTACCAAATGTGTTCCATCAAATCAGTTCTGAGTATTAAATTAATGAAGTTGTCTTCCAAGTGAGTCTGTTTAGCGATATATTCTTCGACTTTGTTGACATACCCTATAGAATGTTGAGATACTTCAACAGTGGTTACATCTTCATCTGATTCATCATTGTATTCATTTGGATCATCATACGATGGATATGAGTATCTCTCGTCTTCTACAATCATGTTATGCAATATGATGCAAGTTTTCATAATCTTTGTTAGCATTTCTTTATCCCAACTCATAGCAGGATGCCGAATGATGGCCCACCTTGCTTGTAACACCCCAAAAGCACGCTCCACATCTTTTCGAACACTTTCTTGTTGCTTCGCAAATAGACATTCCTTGGTGTTTGTGGTAGTGGAACTGATTTCATAAACGCGGACCAATTTGGATAAATATCATCGGCCAGGTAATACGGGGTGTCGTAACGACGTCCATTGACGATATACTCAACACTAGGGGATCTTCCATTTAACAAATCATCAAATATGTGAGATTGATAAAGTACAGTTAAGTCGTTCAATGTACCTAGTAGGCCGAAAAAGTAGTGTCATATCCACAAATCTTCCGAAGCAACTGCTTCTAAAATCACCGAAGCAGTTCCACCTCTTCCTTGATATTGACCTTTCCATGTAGTAGGACAGTTTTTCCAAGTCCAATGCATACAATCGATCGAACCAATCATATCAGGGAATCCTCTTCTCTTATTCACTTGCAATAGTTCTTTTAAGTCTTCGGTTGTCGGACTCCTCATGTACACTTCTCCAAATTGAGCTATTAATGCGTTTGTGAATTCATGAAGTGCAGTTCTTGTCGTGCTTGGGCTAAGCCTCAAGTACTCATCAATTCTATCAGCAGCCTCTCCATATGCTAGCAACCAAATTGTAGCAGTACATTTCTGCAAACCTGAAATGCCCAACCTACCAGTTGCATCTAGTAATTAGTGGAAAAAAGGATTGTATGCTTTCACGACTTACAACACACGTAGGAATATGTGTTTTCTCATGCGGAAACGACGACGAAACACATTATCAGGATACGTGGGTTGCGGGGAGAAGTAGTCATTCTAAAGTTGGTTGTAGTCTTCTTCTCGGTTTCTTTCAATTCGACGCCTCTTATGAGGTCGATTTGTACGAGGTTTGCGTTTCTTTCGCAAACGTCTCCATAATGATATAAGAGAAAGACAAGCCGCAACATCCTCCTCTAAATCGTCAACTGAAGAAACCATATTTTTTTTGTTATAAAAGGTCAAGAGTAATTTGATGTTAGGGTTTGTTGAAATGTACAAGTGTTTTTGCTAAGTGGGTGTATTAATTTTTGCACATTATAAGGGATATTTATAGTCCTTTGAAATATATCCGTTGGAAATATAGTCGTTTGAAATATATCCGTTGGAAATATAGTCGTTTGAAACATATCCATTGGAATTATAGTCGTTTGAATATATTCATTGAAATTATAACCATTTGAAATATATCTGTTGCAAATATAGTGGTTTGAAATATATCCGTTAGAATTATAGTGGTTTGGAGTATATCCGTTGGAATTATAGTCCTTTGAAATATATCCGTTGCAAATATAGTCGTTTGAAATATATCCAGTGAAATTATAGTCGTTTGAAATATATCCGTTGGAATTATAGTCGTTTGAAATTTTAGAGGGGGGTTAACCTTTTAAAAATAGAAATTCAAACTTTTTAAAAATAGAAATTATGAAATATATAACCGAACTAAAGAAATAATAGTCAAACAACAAATAAATAACATTAAAAAAAACCTCAAACTTTATAGTTCCACAATTACGAATTACATTAAACTAAATTATCTATTCCCTCCGTCCCAAAATGTTTGTCTCATTTACTTTTGCACAATAACTAAGAAAATAGTGTGATGATTGAGTATATAGACAATGATGACTCCTTTATAGGGTGAGTCATAATGTTGTGTGAGGTGGGGTGAGTTAATGAAATGGCAAAATGATAAATACTTTAACTTAGTAGGGACAAAGTCGTGAAAAGGGATAGACTAAAAAAGAAAGTTGAGAAATGGGACAATCTTTAAGAACCTACCCACCAATAAGGAATACGAGACAATCATAGTGGGACGGAGGGAGTAATTTATATGTGAAGTCCACGTCTAGATGACTAGATATCGTTGAGTTCTAGAAACAGTTGGTTCTTGGCTTCTTGCGCTCCTCCTCCACTGCATTCAAGTTGTTCCTATTACATAAATATTCATACAACTTCATCTTTTGCGGCCATTTTTGATGACTTATTTCCGCATCGGTTCTCCTCGTCGAGTCTAGCAACTTCTTCTTCATTATACCATTAATCTCTTGGATTTCTTTAACAATAATTTCATCTTCTTCATCAACAACTTTAGACTTTCTTTTCTTTCGCTTTTGCGCCTTAATTCCCGGCAGACGGCTGCTTCGACCTTCGTTTCCTGTTTCGGGACAGTCTTCCTCATTTGCACGACTCATTTTCCCACTACTATCAGAAGCAGTTGTGTCGACATTTTTTTCCTCCGATTGTTGTGGTGATTGTTGCTCGCAAATAACCGTTTCCCATCTCGGGTATTGCTTAAGGAAATATCATCGCCTCTCCCATGCCGCATCTTTCTTAGAAAATGCACGAGCCTCAAATAGAATGTCATGCTCATTCATCCCACTGGTACCTCTCCTTTTAGCTCTCTCATACCGACCCACCCATTTTTGTACATCAACCGAAATGCGGGACCATCGATTAGTGAGCATGCCAACATTACGCTCTTTGATTGCACCAAGGTTTGATTATCGCGCCTCCTCAAACAAGTTCCTCACTCTCGACCAAAATTTTGAAACATGTCACCCCGTTCATTCCAATTGATCCATCAGTTGGCACTCGCATGTAAGATGATACGAGAGCCCTATCTTCAGCGTCTGACCAAACATTTTTTAAATTTCTGTTGCCTCCATCACTTCCTTGCCTTATGATATTAGACTCATCCACGTACTCGTTTCTCTCCACAATAATATTTTCATCTTGTGACAAACGAGTTACATGATCACTATCGTAACTCATTTGCTCATTACCACCAAAATTAAGATTTGGTGTAGCAAAATATGAGTTCACCCCGGAATTTTGAGAAGATGGGTAAAATAGATTGTTGGAATGCGGATTCTGACTAATATTCGGTGCCTGAAAATTAGGGGGGCGATTATTATAATAATTAGTTGACATATTTTGAAAAGTAAGAAACTGTAAATATGATGGATCATATTGATTAACTAAAAATGGATTAAGGTTATTATTATTACTCATTTTGTAAATGATAGCAAATTATATAGAAAATTGTATACAATAACAGGTATAAATTAGCAGGTATATATAGGAAATTATATTATATGGGGGAAAATAATAATTGAGTTCAAAATAAAAAAAGTAGTCGTTGGAAGTTGCTGTTGGAAAAATATATACGTTGCAATCAATATGTCTACACTTTCCCATCATGATGATATTCACCTATGGCGCACGCAATTACTCTTCACGCATTTCTCCACCACCATGGAGAATTTTAACTTTCTCCACGTGGATGGAGAGTATATCCATGGTAAAAAAATGGGCTTTCTCTCCATGGCACCTTATGGAGAGATTTTTCTCCATTGTAAAACATGGCCTTGCTCTCTCCATTCATATCCAATAATCTCACTTCTCTTTTTGACACTATTCACAGCTCAAGAGAATATTTAATATTCACGATAATCTATAATAGAAAATATAGTCATGTGAGATCTTGTTTGATTCGTCTTTATAAATACGGAGTATATACTAGGAATATCAAACTTTTACTCCGTATTTCTTTTGCTAATGTAAAATGAAAGATATTGATGGTATAAAATGCGTCTCAACAAATATGAAAAAACAAATGAGATTATTGGATATGAATGAAGGGATATTAGAAAGAAGACATGGCAAAACTGACCCGATCCGAATAAGACAACCTGAACCCGAACCCGACCCCCGAATCGAAGACCCAAATTTGACCCGTAACTCGAATTCACCCGATTTGACCCAAAACTGGCCCATACATTATTATAGAAAATGAGTCGATATCTCTAAAAAAGTTGAAAACCGCAAACCCAAAAATGACCCGGCCCGACCCAAAGCAAACCCGAAAGTGGCCTGACCCAAACCGAACCCGACCCGTTTTGCCAGGTCTACTAGAAAGCATGGAGCCATGGATGGAAAAATTAAAAGAGCAAGTCTCCCTTGTAACGGGTACATCCGTCAAAAGTTTACAACGGGTCAAATATCACTATATAGTTAGATAAAGACAAACAACTCATTTGCTATTTCTAAAACATACCTTTTGTCTTATTTCATATGTTTGACTCATTACAATTTGTGACGGATATCACCGTCACAACTCACAAGCAAGAATACGTTAAAGTAAAAAAAAAACATGGAAGCAAAAGTGGGAAAACTAAATGGTGGGATAAGCAAAATCTAGGCGTCAATCTCCGAATAATCCAACGGCAGGGCTTTAGAATCCGTGTCCTCAACTATGATTGGCCAAAATCAAAGCAACCCAAACTAAACCTCATTATATATACATATATATACACCCCAGAAACACAAACATAAAGAGATTCTCAATACTTACTCGCACGCCAACATCACATCACATCTTCACGTACCTTAAAATCTCGACAACGATGGCTGGACGAGGAAAGACACTAGGGTCCGCGGCGGCCAAGAAGGCCACCTCCAGGAGTAGCAAGGCCGGTTTGCAGTTCCCGGTCGGTCGTATTGCCCGCTTTTTGAAAGCCGGTAAGTACGCTGAGCGTGTCGGAGCCGGTGCTCCCGTTTATCTTGCTGCCGTCCTTGAATACCTCGCCGCTGAGGTATTCCTTCTCCTTTTCTTTTCCTATTCACATATTTAGCTCTGTTGGATCGCAATTATTATCAATCTAGGGTTTCGTATTCGATTTTCGTTAATGTCAATGATTTGATATATTAGGTGGTTGTTGGATTTGTTTTTATTTCGATTTTTCTAACTAATGTTTCCGTCTTTTCGATGTGTTTTGCTATTTCGCGTTTTCCCGAGATTCGTGGGTGAATGAATGATCAATTATCCTGTAAATCGATTTTAATTTTTCTAAACAAAATTCAATCTTTTGCGTGGTTTTGTTTCTGATTTGCGAATTTCTGAAGTAATTGGGCTTGAATCTGGTGGATGGTAATCTTGAATTGGATCTAGGGTTTGGATCACAGATGCGTTTACCCTTTCTCTCTCTCTAAAAAGAGATTTTGAATGACCGTTTTGAAATTGTTTAATGGATATTGTTTGATTCTGAAGCTTATGTATTATGCCTACAACGTTGATTAAATAGAGCATTAAATAACTCCCGACAATCTATAATTTCTGGCATCAATTGGACATAATTGCATTCAATTGCATTGCCCAGGATAGGATAGGTCAAAAGGTCAATTTGTAACTGTTTGGGGGAAATCATGTACAAAAGCTAACTGTGATGTTATTATTATATGGTGTTTAGGTATTGGAATTAGCCGGAAATGCAGCGAGAGACAACAAGAAGACACGTATCGTACCCAGGCACATTCAATTGGCAGTGAGGAATGATGAGGAGTTAAGTAAATTGCTTGGCGATGTGACAATTGCCAATGGAGGTGTTATGCCCAACATCCACAACCTTCTTCTTCCCAAGTCAAAGTCCGGCAACAAGAGCGCTGCCGATGATGAATAGTCCAAACACCGGCTCTGGCATTGTCAATCCACCCCCAACATGCTCCGCTATGCTGCCTCCCTCCCTCCGCCCCCTTAGATGATTATAGAATATTAGTACTAGTAGTATTTAGCTAGGTTTCTTAAGACTTGAATCCTTGCTCTTCCTTTGATCTTTAATTTGATCTCTGGTTTCTTTATGTGTATAATCTTTGCTTAGTTTGGGCAATTTCCTTACTGCTTAATTGGGCAATGAAATGGTTCGGAATTTATGGAGAATTCTTTTGGTTTCTTCTCATTTCTTATGGAATTTCTGAATGTTGAGTGTATCCATCATCCAAGAGTCAAGACTGCAACCCCATGGGTAAACATGTGGCTAAAACATGTGACTATAATCCCATGGGTCTCAGGTTCATACCCTGCAAGAGCGTTCTCGTGAGAGTTGTATGGCTTGAGGTTATGTCATCTAGATTTTGAGCTTGTCATCCAAAGGGTGGTTTACATGGTGTGCGTGGTTTGCAGGCTATTGCGTACACCCGGAGGTTTACCCAGAGCGCACGGTAGCGGCTGCGGGTTCCTTCGTCACCAAAAAAAAGGAGTCAAGACTACAACAAAGGAAATAAAGAGAGTTCCTACATATTCACTCCCATCCATTCAATCTTTCGCATATTCTTTTTCATCATTTTTAAGAAATGTGATAAAAGTAAGAGTATTATTGGTAAATTAAATGGTGTTATGGGCTAACCAAACTTGTAAAGAAGAATTGAATGAATGACATGAGTAGGTAAAATCATTCTGTAGAATCTTCTCAACATTTCAGCTGGGTCGTTGATATTTTATATGTGTTTTACTCTTTTGCCCCCCTTTAATTATGATTAATTATTTTACTTAATTAATCTAACTATTACTTCCCGACTACTTTAAGATTATGGTTTTGATAATTCTTGACGGTTTTAGAGGCACGTGTCTCAATAAAGCTTGAGATTTCTCATAATTCACTTTCACTTCTTCCTTTCTCTTAACTAATTCCTAAAAAAAACGTTTCTCAAATATAAAACCGTTTCCACTTCACTTAATACTTAGTCAAGTAAGTATATCGATTATTTAGTAATTTAATTTTGTAAATGTGTAGACACCCGCATTTTGCCTGCTAGTGTCTATAGCAGTTCCCGACAAAACACTCGATGATGATCGGACGTAAACATGACTTAATACGCTCGAATACGGACTCAGAATCAATAGTATCCGACGTGGGCTTTTAGCGGAGTACACATCTCTCAAAACCGACCTCAAATCCAGGCCCAGTGGGCCGTTTCCAATAAAATGAGACTAATTTGGGTCAAAACCATCACCGGAAATAAAACCGTCTTTTAGCGACCGAGTCAAAACCCGGTCAAAGTCGAATCCCGAGACGAACCAGCCTCACATTATGTCCAAATACACAAAATGAATCAAGTCACAACAACCAAATCATTCAAAAAAAGTCAACAAATCATTCCTTAAATATCTCATCCTAATTGATCCACTCGATCGAGTGGATTGACCCACTCGGTCGAGTGGAGCCTCAAAAAACGGACCAGATTCATTTTCAAAGGCACTCGACCGAGTGCACTAGGGCCACTCGATCGAGTGACCCTAGGTCGTGGGGTTCTCCTATAAATACCCCATCAACCCATCACATTAAAGGAACTTTTTTTCCATCATACTTTTCAGCCATTACTACTTCAAAAACCCTCACATTTTCATCCATCATTTCACCTTTAAGCATTCACCATATACACATCCTCTCTACATACACACACATACAATCAAAACTCGAGATCAAAACTCGCCAAAGACCCGAGAGCATCCTCTCCCTAACCAAACACACCCTAACTCACCCTACATATCTCGACACTCCCGCGCACACGCCGCTACTACGAGTTCGTTTCCGAGGCATTTAAGCATGTAGGTTGAGGGTGTCATCAAACCCCGTTTCTTTTTATCTCTTCTCTTTTTAACGTTTTTATATATATATATATATATATTATGTATTATTATTATTATTATTATTATTATTATTATTATTATTATTATTATTATTATTATTATTATTATTATTATTATTATTATTATTATTATTATTATTATTATTACTAACCGCTAACACTAACATTTTAATTTCGTGTATACTAATCTTTAATCTAACACTTTTATTTATCGCAATCTAACATTTTTTATTTATTGTATCTAACACCTAACATTTAATTTTATCGTTTACTAAATTTTATCCTTTCGTCATTAACATATTAATACCGTGTATATATATTTATATAATATTAAAATTCGGATCTTAACACGTTTGACTACGACGATCATCCAAAGTCCGTTTAATCCCTTTACGAGTCACGACGGAGGTGACACCCTTTCGAGGAGCGCCGCCTCAATGTACTCAAGGGCATAACGCGATCGTGATTGCTCATAGTTGAACGCGTAAGACTCCATTTCTAAGATTAGTACGAGATCCGTTGAGGCGAAAACCGACATCACATAATCCTTTAGGATTAGTATCGATGTCATGACGCGGAGGACTATAATTTCGTTATTAATCAAACTTTTCAATCACATAATAGCATATTTCATAAAATCCCGATAACGGTCTCATAATCGTATAATACACGTTTATGACATCGAGAACCGAGTTGAATTTAAATAATGCAATATTTTTATTTAACTCGGTCAATTATCGAATTCAAACAAATAAAAAATGAAACGAGCCATGCCTCGTACAGGGGGCACTCGATCGAGTGCCATGGGCCACTCGATCGAGTTGGACCCCAAAAACTGGGCAGTAGCGGCTTCGAGTGTGCACTCGATCGAGTCCATGCCATGACTCGATCGAGTGGGTCCTGTAGCCCAGTAATCTGAGAGCTTTAATGCAACATTCGAGCCTCGTCATTTTTTTACGACTTTTAGTCGACACGTGTAAAGTCAATCACGTAATTCTAATCTTCAAAACCCATGCATATCACTATCACTTAAAACGACTTTGATCGACGGTCTCGCACTATTAATCTTGTGTCGACGACTCTTTAGTCGTATCCGACACATGATTAATTTAGACTCTATTCTTCGATGTGATAAGTCGGGACAAGGCATCGGGATTCGGGATCGGGCTAGCACCACGTCTAGGTTCCATATCTCCGTCCTCCGTTTAATACACAATATAATGTGTATTTAATCGAAGTTCGTCCGTTTGCACAACTTACGGTCTAGTTTATATATACGGGTCCGTTTCTAGTTAACGTTTACCATTTCCTTTTCGATTATTCTATTTATTGCTCGTTGTATTGTGAATTCCGGGTTGTATTCCGCCCGTGTAATTTGTAATTTATTTACGAGTTTTCTATTTTCGATGTTTGCCATTTATTTATTTAAATGAACATCGCATGCTAAATCACTTCGACCATAGTTAGATGCATTAAATGACGTAGTTCACATACAATTCGCATGTTTAGCCCGAAAACGCTGTTTGCATATCATTTAGTCATTTTACTAGCGCGCGCACACGAACACGAACGATGTCTTAGTAGAGGCCGCCATGTGCGGGCGGGGTTGGGTGTCCTTAGTGGGCTTCCCAACACGTACCCTCACCCCTTACTCAGAACCTTGGTTTTCGGATGCCCGAAACCGTTGGCGCTCGAGAGTCATTCTATATACGAAAGCCGGTTTAAACGGTATCGATATTGTAATGCAAAGGGACGAGCCCCATAAACTCTGAAATCGAAGTGGGCCGTACTTTGTGTACAGCCCATGACGATATAGAGTGGGCTCGTATGGTTCCGAATAACCACAAAATTCGGCGGCGACTCCATTTTGACTTAAATTTCGAACCCGAGAACAATCTCACCACGAGATTCATTCGCCTACCCAAACCCGCGCGTGGCCGCGTCGGGGTGGACCTATGTCATGTCCACAATTTGGCGACTCCGCTGGGGATACCTGATGTACCACATGTCATCGGGGTTCCTAGGGTGAGACTCGAAGAGAAATCGTTCGTATATTAGTGTGCGCGCATTAGTTTAATGATTCATGCATAACCCAATTTTGCCCGGGCCGGTTACTTGTGACCGACGTCCCACTATACCACGGTGGATTCCTACATGGGTGCGCTAAAGACTTCGATGGCGGAACTCGTCTAGGTTTTGCGGCATGTCCTAAGACCAAATCGGCTTAGGGAGTCCGTCCCGATTCACGAGAATGCCATCGTTGTTGGTATAGACCCTATTTTGACCGACCGAGACTTAGTGTAAAGCATACATAAGCGTCGTTGTAATGCTTGCTTGACTACGTGCTACTTGGTTTCCGTGTCATTTTTTTCAAAAACCGTCATTTCAAAAAATGTATCTTTCGAAAAATACCAAATTTTGAAAAACCCGAAATACTGTCCGTTTCGGGACCCGTCTTTGCAAAATATCCAATTTTCAAAATTCGGAATGCAGCCGAAATTTAGACTTACGATTTGACTCAAAATAGCCTATTTTCTAGCCGGCATGCTGTCCATTTCAAAATTCGAATTTCTGATCCACCATTCGATTTTCGAATTTTCAAATTCCATTTCGATTTTCAAATTTCAAAATTCCATTTCGATTTTTTTTCAGATCCTCGAGATGTGATTCTCGATTTTCAAATCTCCGAGATGCCGTTTTCGATTTTCAAATCTTCGGGATCTTATTTTCGATTTTCAAATTTTCGGAAATTTATTTTCGATATTCAAATTTTCAAAATTCCAAATATTCAACTTATCAAAAAAAACTCGGCCCTGTCGGCATGCTGCCAATTTCAAATGACGGGATCGCCTACTCAATTTTCAAAACGCGAATTTACTCGCAACCATTCTAACCTTTCAAAATGCCCGGTCCTATTGGCCCACTACCAATTTCAGGACCGTTCTCTCAATTTTCAAAAATTCAGTCATTTTTCAAAAACCTTCCTTATTTTAGGACCTACCGTAATTCGTGTGTCGGGTCTTTTCGTAATACGTCGAAGGTCTTTAGCGTCGAAACTACGTCGATCCTACATCACGGGTTTCTTCTCCATCCTAGTCCGCCTTTTCCTAAAGGCATAACCGACCAACACGAGTCATACACTCGTAAATGGAAGGTTCTTCTGAACACTCGAGTCCTAACTAGAAAGTCACACGCGATCTTTCCCTCCGACAGGACGGTCCCCACGACCTTTCCTAGGGGAATTTTGCCCGTCTTTCAATCCGTTAGTCGAGTCATCCCAATTCAAGTCCTTTAACTTTAGGGTCTACCCTAATCACAGGGTCTATCCTTATTCAAGTCAAGTGAAGGGTCTCTAGCGTCGAAACTCTGCCGATCTTACATCGCGAGTTTCTTCCCTTACCCCGTCTGCCTTCCTCGAGGCCGAGTCAACCTTTTACAAGGCATAGCCCTGTAGCTAAAGTTTTGTGATCCTTACACCTAAGGGTCACTCGTCCGACACTCGAGTCTTAGCAAAATCTTCGATCCCACTCGGGGGCTACCCTTTAGCAGAGCGATCAATCACGGTTGCTCTAAGGGTCAGGTCCTACACGTGTTGTCTCACGTAACCCGCTTTTGAGTCACTTAGATGCCACACCATCTGAGTCCAATCAGGGTCTTTAGTCTCAGTCGGGGGCTATCTTCTAACCGAGCAGTCGACCACGGTCACCCTAAGGGGTACCTTACGTTCATCATACACCAGCGTCCTTATGATGCTTTTCTTCGAGTCGTGACTATGCTACGAACACTCGAGTCACCTAGGTTTAGGTCGCCACGGTTGGTCCGAACACGTGATGCGGTCAAACACGGTCGCCCCATTTTCGGACTTACCCTCGTGCAGCTTGAGTCTCATCGTTGAGTCCAAGTTAGGGTTGTTACCTCGTCTAGGTCAACGTTCGAGTATCCCGGTCCAAGAGTCTTTGTCGACCCGTCACCCTGGGCCATGTCTGGTTTGACTCCCTCTCTTGCATTCGCGCAAAGTCGAGTTTAGGCGAGTCGTGACACCTGTCGTTTCCTCCAATCAAGCAAGGACCTTACCAAAAAGAAACGACCAACCAAGTATCCGAAAATCCGGATTCGATTCGAGTCTAAGTCTGAGTTCGAGTCTAGGATATCCTACATCCTCATTTCAAAGTCAGAGTCAGAGTCAACTGTATTCTGTCCTCTTTTTAAAATTCAATAAAATTAGCTTTTTTATTTCTCATATATACTTTCCTTATGTGTTTCCGAGAACATGATGAACACCATCATACACTGTGAGCACATGCACGTGACTATTATAGGCACATCCATAATGACTGCAGGAACTGAGGCTCGTGTTTTCCTTTACCTGTTCCATGTCTGGTATAGAAAGCCACAAAACCACCCTTAGCAGGAGCGGTCTCGAATCCTATGACAAATCTAGGTAGTCTCCTAATTTGGGTTCAAGACGAGAGGCAAGCCCATCTCCCCACAATAAACACCCCTCCAATAAGACTGATCAATCCCTACCTTAGGCGTTAGTCTGACCAGAAGCAAAAAAAGAAGCATCGTGACTCTATAGGCTTGATGCTAAAAATACCCAACTCGGGACGATGCTCCCACTAAGCCCGCTCGGAATTATGATGACAATACCAAGATCCAAACCACCATGCTTACCGTAGAGTACTCCACCGCGAGTTGCACTCACACAAACACCAACTATGCCTACACCTTACAAAGGTCTAACTTCAAAAGCCTAATCCAACTGATAGGCCCAACCCCGAATCCACCCACAACATCAAAGGGAGGGATAGCCGTGAAAAAAAAAACTGGACAA
Source organism: Agrostemma githago (assembly GCA_958450325.1). Taxonomy (NCBI): domain Eukaryota; kingdom Viridiplantae; phylum Streptophyta; class Magnoliopsida; order Caryophyllales; family Caryophyllaceae; genus Agrostemma; species Agrostemma githago. The sequence goes on along the minus strand of OY288249.1, from coordinate 7,324,764 downwards.
AAAATAGAAGTCCAAAGAAAAAAGCAAAAGGCCAAAACAAAAGAGCTGGCCATGACCAAAAAAAGAACTCTCAACATCCCTCGACCAGATACGATCAATCCCTTGACCGGGACACAGTCAACTCGAGTGAAGGATCCCACGACCGGGGCTAAGAGGTCAACCCCCCCAAAAAAAAACAAAAAAAATTCAAATACCCATGACCGTGGTCAACGTTCAACTCAAGTGAAAATCCCTTGACCGGGGTACGGTCAATTCAAAAATTATCAATGCCTATACCGTCCTAAAGGGAAGAGACAATCAAGCTGGTCAGCTAACACCACACTTAGCCTTCCCACATTGCAACCCTCAAGACCTTCTCGAGACCTAGGCTAAGAGACAGCCCGGAATTTTGAGGATTCTAGCTCCATAGGATACACCCTAACCATTAGGGCCAGACATGGAAATCAGATCCCGCATTATCAAACCTACCCCGATCGAAGTCCAAGTCATTTTTACTCGACTTCCCCATTTCCTACCACATTGCAATACCTTACCCTCGAAGCCTTAGCTCCACAAAATCGAGCTCCAGATTTCGAATCATCAAAGCCACTTGCGACCTAGCTCCACATTTCCAAAAACATCCAAACCAGTTACCAACCCCAAACACGGGAACTCAACCTGCGGTCGGCATAGAACATGCCCAAATTGTTCACACCACCTCTGGGGGCTACCCCGAAGAACGCTAACAGTCACGGGATCAACATCCTAACTGTTCTAGCCCTTTGATCAAGACATCATTGGGAATTCACCTAGCCTACACCATCGCTATGACTAATTACACACAAAGCCCTAATAAACTAGGCACCATAATCCACTGAACTACGGCTTGGTTTGATTTCACTACACGTGAATACGTAGGCAGCCTTTCAACAAGGGCACAACCACCCACATTGACACATATTCAAAAAGCACCATCATTCCTGTCACGACACTGTCATGTTCTCAACAGCTAGCTTTGTCGTCCTGGGGGCTTCTCTTAGGCAGAAGACCTCCATCCATTCACAAAATCCAAATGACTTTCAAAAAATAGCCTCCTTTCTATAGTGTGTCCTAGTACTCGGCTCAGTCAAAGACGAGAATCTGTCGGGACTCGATGCGACACCCACTTTGGGAATGTACCCCAAAACCAAAAAAATTCAAAGAGTACTAGTCTACAACACTGCTACTGCTGCAGTCCTCCTAAAACGCATCTTTCCCGTTCCGATGTTCGACCGTGTTGCCACTCGCCTAGGCTACGGAATAGCGCAGCTTAAGAGTCTTGTCATCTTAGGTGGCCCACCCCCCTACCGAGTCACTGTCCAACCCCTGTGAGATGCCAAGTCGTGTCTGTCAACTCGTCCGGTCACGTCCAGAGTCGAGTCTGTCGATATGTTTCTCCCTTCAAATTCTCATTTTAAAAATTTGCAAAACTTAGCCATTTGAGAAAATCCTTTTCGACAAGGTCAAAATTCGGTCTATTTAAACTGCAAATTTCTTTTCTACCCCTTTCAATTTTGAAAACCTATCTCCTAGCACGTGAGTTGCTTTCAGGACTTCGATTTCAAAATGAAGCAAAAACTATTTTCCCCAGCGCAAGTCAGTCTATAGATGCTAACTGCATTTCCTATGTGCTATCTTGCTATATACTATGCCTGCTATTTCTGCCTATGTCTCTAACATTTCAGGTACTAGCTAGTGCTTCCCAACGGAACATCAAAGGCGATGTTTCTCCTGGAATGCTACATGCAAGTTGTCATGTGTAGGCATACGGGTACACCCAAGACTTCAGAAGCAAGTCTCGTGCAACTACTTTACTCCCCAGCGTGAGTCGGTGTTTCTCCTGGAATGCTACATCCAAAATGTGATGTGTCGGCATACGGGTACACCTATGACTTCAAAGGCAAGTTCGACTCCCCAGCGGAGTCGCCAAATTGTGGACATGACGTAGGTCCAAACCCGCGCGTGGCCGCGTCGGGGTGGACCTACGTCATGTCCACAAAATGATTTTCTTTAGGTCGATTAGTTTCATTATAGTTACGATTAGGATGATAGTTTTGGCTCCCCGTAGATAACATGTAGTTGAATAATCATTGACGTATTCGTTTTAGTTGTTACGGTTTGATGTGTATGAGATTATCGTTCCTAATTATCAATTTGTTGTTCGAAATATTAAAAAAAAAAAAACAAAAAACGCAACTACTTTTTACCGTCGGCGCTTTACTTCTTACCGTCGGCATTAATTACGTAAAATGACGACTTTGCCCTTACTATTTATTCTCAAAATAATATTACTTTTACATTTTATAGATTATAGATTATTAAAACTCGATAACAAAAACGTCTTTTTCGATTATCGTAATAAACCAAAACTGACTTCCTATATAGTTAATTACGCAAAATGACGAGTTCTCCTTTGCAATTAATTCTCGAAATATTATCACATTTACATTTTATAGAGTATCGGTTTATTAGAACTCGATAATAAAACCGTTTTTTCGATTATTGTTACGCCTCCGATTTTAATCAGTTAATTAGATTAATTAACGACTTAATACAATTTAATATGCGTAATTAAATCCTAATTAATCTACGACAAGTCGACAATCAAGATTTTTTATACAAATCGATGCAAATTAAAATAAAAAAACCGGAAATGGGTCAGGTCAAGTGGGTTTTTCGACCCACCTAAGGGTCGTATTATTTTCTCTATAATACTTGAAAGTTTTGAGAAATAATTTAAGTATAATATAAATCTTCCAATGGTATAAGACATGAAGTATAAGGTGGTGAAATTGGTTACATTGATAACATTTCATACAAAGGGCTCGGGTTCGAATCTTCTTGTTCGCACATTTACTTTTGAAAAAATAATAAAAATTTACAAAATTATGCAATTAACAAGGATCGAACCCTAGACCTATTAAATAGAAGGCAAATGACCAAACCACTACACAGGATTCGAACCTGAGCCTTATACTTGATGTTTCATACTATTGGAAGATTTAGATTATATTTAAATTATTTCTCAAAACTTTCAAGTATTATAGAAAAAATAATATGACCTTTAGGTGGGTCGAAAAACCCACTTGACCTGACCCACTTCCGGATTTTTTTATTTTAATTTGCATCGATCTGTATAATAAATCTTGATTGTCGACTTGTCGTAGATTAATTAAGATTTAATTTGCATATTACTCGTATGTGTTAATTACGTTTATTAAATTGTATTAAGTCGTTAATTAATCTAATTAACTGTTTAAAATCGGAGGCGTAACAATAATCGAAAAAACGGTTTTATTATCGAGTTCTAATAAACCGATACTCTATAAAATGTAAATGTGATAATATTTCGAGGATTAATTGCAAAGGAGAACTCGTCATTTTGCGTAATTAACTATATAGGGAGTCCGTTTTGATTTATTACGATAATCGAAAAAGACGGTTTTGTTATCGAGTTTTAATAAATCGATAATCTATAAAATGTAAAAGTAATATTATTTTGAGAATAAATAGCAAGGACAAAGTCGTCATTTCACGTAATTAACGCCGACGGTAAAAAGTAGTCCCCAAAAAATACTGTATAACGTCGTATTTTGACGTTATAGGACGTTATACGATATTTTTTTAAATTCGAATTCGTTATACGACGTTATACGTTACAAAATCCGTTTAGTTTATTTTCATTTTTCAATAAATACGTATATTTAAGTTTCTATTCAGTTCTCGGGTGTTCGAAAATTTTAATATTATTTGTTTTCTTTATCGTGTTATATTATTGAGAATAGATGGCTAATAAGGGGAAGGGTTTGGGGGTAGACGGGTCGATGGTAGGGTGGTGACGGCTTTGACGTGCGCTAGGGGTAGGGCGCGACCCCCACCCACCGGGCCACCTGAGGCGCCGGCTACCACGAAGCCATTACAGATACAGGCTGCGCAGGTAGAAGGTAGGAGCTCATCTGGGGGGGCGGGGGACACAGTCTTCTATTCCTCGTATTCATATCATCCACGGTGGCCGACCTGCTACTTCGCAGGCTACCGGGAGTGGTGGTGACAAGCTTAAGTCGTTTAAGAGTGACGACCTAGAGGTGGAGTTTGACGAGATTGCCAGGCAGTACGAACTTCCGGATGACATACCACAACACGACGGCAAAGAAGAGGAGGAGCAGCCAGGTACTGAAACAGAGAGGAACAACATGCCAGTTATGTATACAAAGGGACCGGATGGTCGGTGGCAGGGTAGCGTTGGTTCTTCGAGCACGAGAGCCGCCCATAGGACACAGGAGGACACTTCTTGGCGTCTGCAGGGACCTAGTCCCGGAGGACGGAGGTCCTGTCGATCCGGCAGTCATCCCGAGCTTTCGTGGTCACATTGCGCGCAAATTGTGGTCTCATCCGGGGATGCGACCGACGATGCTCAAGGTCTATCATCGCCCTAGGCTTGTTAGAGAGTTGACTCCTTATGATACCGATGACGCCACGATGGATGGCTGCCATATGGGATACTGGTCTTATCTATCTACGGGCGTGCGTTCTAAAACATTTAGACGTACCGCTTATTACTGTGTTCGTTGAGAGGTGGCAGCTAGATACGAACACATTTCACGTGCCGTTCGGGGAGATGATGATTATGTTGCACGATGTTGCTAGGATCACAGGGCTTTCTATCGAGGGCAAGTCGTGTGTGGTCCGTAATGATACCGGGGGACTAGCTGATAGGATGACCGTTGCGATGAACTTTTTCGGTCGTAGTGATGAGCAGCTAAAACTCCCCATGCCTGGATCGCCTGTACCCATTTATAAGAATGGTGCTGTACTAGCGAGGGTCGTGCATGAAGTCATGAGGACTAGGTCCACGGAGCAGACGGTGCAAGGATACTTGATTACGTTGCTTGGAGAGTTTCTCTTCATCGATAAGTCTAGCGATCGTGTTCGTCCGTCCGTCTTTCCACTGACGAACAACGTGGCGGCGGTTCCCGGTTACGCATGGGGTGCTGGTACTTTGGCGTACTTGTACAAGCAGTTGGGGATGATTTCAAGGGTAGAGTGCACCGGACTTGTTGGTTGTTTGACATTGCTTCAAATCTGGATATACTAGTACTTCCCAGACTTTAGGCCAGGAGCACCCCACCACATTCAACCAACTTCTCCACGTGCGACTACTTGGAGTGGTGTCGGTAAACCAGTGGCGAAAGATAGCAATGTGTTGGAGTATTGGAGAGCGTTGGATCAGCTCACAACAGATTGTGTGGCTTGGGAGCCTTTTCTTCATTGTGCGCACACGTTGTATCAGAGTACTGCCTTCATGAGGACATTGCGCTTTATGGACATAGTTGAGCCATACCAGGCTGACCGGGTGCTGAGACAGTTAGGATACATTCAGAGATCATACTCAAGCCCATGCCCCGACCCACTAGGGAGCACCGTCCTGCGCACGGTGGTAAGAGTTACGGTGTCATTTACGCCGGGGGTTATGAGGACCATCCGTGGAGGAGTTTCATGGGTCATTGTACTCACCCGAGGACTATCTCGAGGGTTATGAATTACTCGGGGGAGGTGGCTCCAGATTACATGCCATGGTATAGGAGAGTTTCTCATCCACGGATCATCCCACCAGCCGCTGACGAGATTCAGGAGCACGCGATGCTGTCCTAGGGGGGTCACAACAGGTAAGAAATACACCGTCTTTAAATTTTGCTTAAAATCTTAATAATAAAAATATTTTCATATGAACATTTGTACGTATATTATTTTTGTTCACTTTGTTTCAGGCTGCAGTTTCCTTGCTGCATCGTTTCGCCGCAACACAGCACTTCTAGAATGACCCAAAAGCTCGGCTAGCGTACTTGGACGATCTCATGCAGTCACTCGGAGTGGTTGACTTATCAGTGGTGCCAAACTTCCTTCTTGCATGTTCTACTCCAATTGGTAGCCTCCCCGTTCCCGATGGTTTCCTCGGCGTAGGATTTGGGGAAAGGTCGACTAAGCTTGATTCTTCGGGATGTAAGGCTGAATCTAGCACCTCAATGTAATGCTCCCACATACTCGGATCGCTCTGACGAATCTCGTCAATCAACTCGTCCAACTTGAAAGTATCGCGGACGGGCATAGCTTTTTCCCCGGTGTAGATGAGCGTCCTCCAAAATACATTCACATCGGTCAACTGCACCCGAGAACCCTGAGCCAGCATCCCTGAAAGTTCACACACGCAAGGCAGCCCAAAGGATGTCCTCAAAAAATAGCCGCAGTCGTCAAACACTTGACCACCCAGCCAACTCGTTCATCCTCGTCAGTTCCCCCCTAGCTTGTTTAGTGCCTTACGACTAACCTGGAATCTCAATTTACTGAAAATCGGAGACAAACCAGTTAAACGCTTTCTGCGGGAGTTCTCCAATTTTTTCCTTAATTTTGAATGCTGACGACCAAGTAGCTTGTCAATCCTCTCGAACAAGCGATCTAAGGTAGCCATAGACGTGCCAAGAGCCTTCTTCAAGGCTGCATGTTTAACACTCGCAATTTTCCTAGCTTTGTATCTATTCCGTTACTATTACATCGTAACTCTGTAATACTTCGTCAATTACATTTTTCCCATTTCAAGGTCTGTTTCATTATCGAGCCTAAAATTATTTATTTTCGTAAAGGATTTTAATTATTCTATTTTTATTCAAAAATTCATTTAATTCTTTTCATCGCAAGTATGTTTAATTATTTTATAGGAATCATATTTTCAATTAACAAAAGTTTTAAAATCAAGTTTGAACTATTTATTTTTCTAAAAATGCTCGATTACATTTGTAATTAATTTCTAGCTCAAAAATATTTTATTTTCGAAAAATGTCCGTCTAATTATTTTACTACACGATTTCATAAATAATTATTTTCTAATGCGTTTTTAATCTGATTTCTTGATAAACGCTTATATTATTTTACGAACCTTCTTTTATCGACTTGAGAAATATTTTCGGACACACATAAATCAACACTACATATTATTTTTATTCTATCTATTTTAAATCTTATCCTCATATTTATTTTAATCGGAAACTTATCACATCGATTTGTTGCTTGTTCTTTCCATCTCAACCATCTCGTCTCCTAACTGAGTTAAGAGTCCTTGTGACTCGATTTTTTCTATCTTTTACCTTTCTAATTTCTCTTTATATTCTCTTTCATTCTAGTCTATTTTAGTCACAACACAATTCTCCTTTTCTCCTCTAAGTTTCATGTTAAACTTTCCTCTTTTCGTTCATCATCAATCTGATCCTAGTTCGTCTCTAATTCTTTCCGATCTCGGGGGTAATTTAATTACACTTATTCGTTATTCATCTCGTTTTCTCCTTTCTATTCACTTATAATGTGATTTTAACATCATAAAATTATTTATTTCGTAGGCTATCTTGTTAGATCTGACGAAGACGGTTATTTAATTTATTCGGATCTCGGTTAAGGTAACATTGACACGTTACTAGGTATTATGTGATACTATTGTTGTAGTTGTATGTATAGAAATTAGATTTTTGTTAGGCAATATATGTATGTCTCTTTTTTAATAACAAAAACTTTAAAATCGTAAATTTTCACATATTTTGTTATTTTAAATCGTTTTTACGAGATTTGCGAATAAATCGTTCTTTTAATTATTAAAAAGTACTAGTTTGATGCCCGTGCGATGCACGGGTGCAACAATAACTTTATAATATGATTGTTCTATTATCAGCTAATTACCATCCTTTAATTCTGCTAATTTGATATCCAACCATGTTAATTACAATCTACAAACCGTGTTTTGCTAATATTATACTACTTTGGCAGAACCCCAGTTCGACGGTTTCTAAAATCGAAATGAACAACCTTTGGGTTAGCCCTGAATACGGATCGATTAGAAGCATAAACATATGAAATCCAAAATTGACTATGTCACATAATTTGAATCTATCTTATCATTATAATTTTTTTAGTTAAGGGTAAAACACTACAAGAAATACTTCTCGTAGCTACCATACACGCACGAGTGAAACTTTCGGTCGCTCATTTAGCGACTGGCGTGCGACCGATATAAGTCGCTGGACGAAGAGACGGATTTGGGGAAAAGTTAATTCCCTGTAGCAACCGATATCGCTTGCTAAAAAAACGTGCGACCGATATCGGTCGCTAAAGAAAAACACGCGCGATCGGAAAAAAATGCGCGACCGCTGTCGGTCGCTAACGGATCTGACTTTTTTTAAATCCGCGAACACCCTCCCTCCCCCTCGCACAACTCCCATTTCACTCTCTCTCTCTAACCCGTCTCCCCCTTCTCTCTAACCCGTCTCCCCCTTCATCTTTCCTTATCATTCCTTCTTCTTTCCTCCGTTTTCTCTTAGTTACGGTATGTTTTTTATCTATACTTAATTTAAATTATTTGTTAATTTTTGCATTTATTGATATAAATAAATTAGTTATTGAGTTAGATGTTTTTATAGTGTAGTATTGTTGTTGTTGGAGTATTTAGTATAGTTAGAATGTTAATTGCCCAATTTGAAATAGGTAGATTGTTAGTATAAAGTTAGGGTTTATGGTTAAGTAGTTGAATGAATTGGGTTGTTTTGATGTGTTAGGAAATGGGAAGTGAAAATACAATTATGCCGATTTAGTGATGAACTTATAGACGCATAAAGTGCAAATATTACTATGTTTAGGTGAATTGAGAATTTTACTAAATATGTGAGTAGTGTATATTAGTAAATTACTTTAGAGGAAATAATGTGTATTTGGTTATTGTCTAAATTTTTTTAGATAAAAAATGAAGAGATTTGAACGAAAATGGATGTATGAGGAAAGATTGGATAAGAGACGACGTCCCACAACGGAATTTTTAGAGGGTGTTAATAGTTTTCTTGAGTTTGCTAAAACCCACCTCGAATACGCGTCAGAGGGTAGATTTAGATGTCCTTGTGTGAAATGTAAGAACCTCAGATTCTTGGATATTATTTTGATTAAGGAACATATTATCTCAAATGGGTTTTGCCCAAATTATTATTGTTGGATTTGTCATGGTGAGACGTCTGCTGTTGGGGAATCTGTGGTTGAAGAGAATGAGGGAGGGTTGAGAGGAATGATTGTTGATGTGGTTGACTGCAATGTGTTTAATGATGAGAGCATGTACACTAACGATGATGACCAACTAACCCCACAAGAGCCAAACCCACGAGCGAAAGCGTTTTTTGATATGTTAGAGGCTGCGGATAAGCCGTTATATGGAGGGTGTGATGTGACATTGTTAGAAGTCGCGTCTATGGTAGTGACGCTTAAATGTGAGTATCGGTCACCCAAGCGACTAATTGGTGCGACTGTTCCTTAGCGACTGTCATCTGTCGCGCGTCTATTTTAGCGACTGTCATCTGTCGCGCGTCTATTTTAGCGACAGATGACGGTGGCTAAGATCAGTCGCCCGAGAGCTAAGTTCTTGTAGTGAAAAAATTAGGTGTTCGAACTATTTATGACCCTTATTTTAACCATAACCCGGTCATGATCCGTATTTGACCCGATCTGCCCAACATGTCTAATGTCTACATTAATTATCTGCGTGAAACAAATGATGTTCATCAAATACCATCACTTGTGTTCGTCAGCAATATTAATATGTCTGTGACAACTCACATGAAACATTGAATTTATCTATATCTTTTACTCTCTAACCATTTGATTTTCTTCATTGAATATATTGTATGTATGGTATCACCTCGCTCTAAATTCGACCCGCGCCCCACCCCATTTGTTGTTTTTAGAGTCATGAACATGCTTTTCTTACCCGAATCTTAAGGGCGTGGTTGGATAATAAAATGAGAGAGAAAGCTAAGGGAGTGGAAAGGGAAAGAGAGAAGGGAAAGGGTCGGGAAGGGGATGGAGAACGAACACGTCCCAAACCCGCTTGTGCATGGGTTAAAATTTTACATTTAGCCCGGCCCATGTCCGGCCCGAACCCACATATGATTACCTCTAATTTTGGAGAGAGAATATTTTGCTTTGGAGGAGAGAAATGGAGAAATCCATTTTACTTTCACCTACAAATCCATACGTTTTATTTTGCTAACCAAACAAATGAACTTACTTCGCTCACTTTTCCTCTCCTCCTTTTCTTCCAAATCAATCTTTCCAAACACACCCTAAATGATCTCTTAATTTTGGACCATGACCTGGACCGACCTATTCAACCCGTGGAAAAAAAGAGACTGCAAAACCTTAGTCTAAAAGCCCAGCTCAAGCAAACATATTCATATGCCTAGATTTTGCTAAAACTCTAGTTATTCAATATAATTAATTATTGTATATATTATCCTTTTATTTTAATATAAATTTGTGTCTAATCTTAACTTAAATTATCTAGCAGTTTTAGTAAATTATTCTCTTGTACAGTTGTACATAGGTAGACTAACACAAATTCTTACTTTATATAGGGAGCAAGGGTGTCTCACATATCGAATCACGTTCCAAATCAACCTTATTTTTAGATTACGTGACAAGGGTGTCGATAGGATGTACTTTGCCCGATTTCGCCAAAAGTCGTTTATAAGTCGCTTTTACACGATAAATCGATTTTAGGGTACGAGTGGTTTAAACTACATCGGAGTTCCCCAAACGTTCTTCATTTTTCATCTTATTTTGTTTGAACGTTCCTACCAAACTGATAAACACTTGTTCAATTTTCAGTCATATTTATTTCGGGCCCCGAACCTCTCTAAAAAAACGTGTATTATATACTCCGTCATTTTATTTGGAGTATATATAACTACAAATCGAGATGCTCGGCAACTCATATCAAGTTACCTTTCAAATCAACTTGATTTTCATACCACATGTCCACATAACTAGAGTGTCTTCAGGATGCACCTTCCCCGATTTCACGCACAAACGACAAGTATAAGTCGCTTTTACATGATAATTTGATTTTCTGGTACGGGTGGTCTGGCACATACCAAAACCCCTAAACGTTCTCTTATGTTTCTCTTATTTTGTATGAACGTTCCTACCGACCCGATGAAAATTTGTACTCCGGACCCCAAAGCACTGAAAAACGAGTATTATACACACAAATCGAGCAACTCGGGAGTTCATATCGGGTCACATTTCCAATCGATCATATTATTATACCACGTGATAAGGGTGTCTTCAAGATGTACCCTACCCAATTTCACGCTTAAAAGACAAGTATAAGTCGCTTTTACACGTTAAACTGATTTTCAGGTAAAGGTGGTTTAAGACATGCCAGAGCCTCCAAATGTTCTCCAATCTTCCTCTTAATTGTTTGAATGTTCCTACCAACCCGATGAACATTTCGTTCATTTTTCAGTCATTTTTACTTCACACTTCGTTCATTTTTCAGTCATTTTTATTTCTAACTCTGAATCTAAAAAAACGTGTATATACACCACAATTCGAGTTGCTCGGGATATATACTTTGTCCGATTTCACACCAAAACAATTATAGGTCAAACCGTCAAAGGTACCCTATAAGTGCAAAAACTTATTTATAAAGAGCAAATGTACATACAGAAATCAACTAAATTTGTATCAGTAACACCTGAACCATTTTACACCAAGTCCGCGCACTACACGCGCGGCCCTAAGCTAGTATAATTAACATTTCAATCAAAAACAATTTTTCTGTAAAGGATGAGCATACACATGGCACACCTGCAACATTTAGTAGCACTTTACAACGGTTGTACACTATAATTACTGAACATTTAAAGCTAATGTCGTCAATCCCTCAGCAGGGAAACACTCCACTGTTCATAAATGTTGAGATGGACAACATTTGCTAATCATAGTACACATTCTAAGATTCAATGGCCCTGAATTCCGTAATCCGAAATCGGGTGTAACATCTACAAACAAATGAATCTACAAAAATGGAAGTCAGGAATCGGGAGTGCATTACAGGGTGAATAACTATACGATGTGGCGAATTTTATGTTGGGGAATCTGAGTCTGATTTATGTTAAACAGCTGTACGGGGCATCAGCGACCAGAGCATCCACTTTGCTTCCACCATGGTCATCTACAAGTGTTGGAAAACATCATCATTGGTATGCCAACTCCGTCAACTGGGGGTCTTCATATATATATGTACATATCCCATCTGTAAATTCCCTTAAAGTTGGTCTCGTCAACTTGTCTTTCCGTACTGTATTTCTCCTTTCTACCTACAAGCAAATTGAAAACAAAAACTCAGTTTAGAACATCATAAACGTCCGATTTGGAGGCAAATGAGGATAAAAGGCTCATAAATTTGCACCCCATACGTGTCAAGAACAAAAGAAGTGCCTGGCTAATCATCATCGGAACTAGAACTACCATCCATAGCACCATTCACACGCCGCTCTGCAATAGCTGGGAAAAGTCGTTGGCGGAAATCAGGAGAAAACGGAGTACGAGGGGTCTCTGAAGATGTTTGCCTAGAAGGGGGCTCCTTTTTTTGTGTCTTAGTACTAGTGGGCCAATTGGGCCGCGCTTTCACCTCCCGGCATACCTTCTCCACCATAATCAGGAAATCCCGAACAATAACGAATAACCGCAAACCTTCTTCCTTTCCCGAGTTTCCATGGAAGTAGTCAGCTGTACTTTTCACAAGAGCCATAATCCTTTTTTCTTCTTCCAATAACTGCATCACATTACCTTCTGCGTGCTGTATAAAGCTTGTGAGGGCTTTTCGGAACCCATTATCCTCATCAAGATCATTCATTTCTTTTTTGAGGAAATTCTGTGCGTTGATCAAATCATTTCCAAGCTTGGCAATTGTCCCTGTCACGCTGTCGGAATCTATACATGCTGCTTTTCTGACATTGTGAAGCTGATCACCCACTCCTGAAACCACTTGAAGGCCAATAATACGGAAGTGATCTTCCGAGTCTTCGGGTACATCTTCTAGTAATTCTTCTGATTTTATGCTGGACAAACTATTGCTCTCTCTCAAATTACGCGCAGCTCTTACGCCTTCATATCGAATTATTTCCTGAACGACAAAATGGAGAAGAGTGGTCTTGCCATCTGTCCCTTTGACATCCGCCAATTTCAAAAGGGTGTCCAGCTTAAATGCTTGTGCACCACCTCGATATGTTCCATCATTCATGCGATTACCTGTCTTCAGAACGGCTTCTAAGAGCTTGAGGAAAAGCCGGCTATTTTTGAGTTCCTTGCAAGCCGCCTTCTCACAGATGATAAAGGGTAGTATGAGATGGAAAAAAAGAACGTGAAAGTGAAACAAAAAAGGGGGAAAAACTGGCTAAATTTCAAATATACTCACTTCGAGATTTACAAGATTCTCCCTGACTAATGTAGCTTCTTCATGAAGGGTGCCCATAAAAAGTAATACCTCGATTCGTTTAAAGGCAAACGGGATGTCCACCATTACCTTCAAAAACCGTTCAGCAGGCCCGAGTTGAGAAATATCTCCATCGAAAAGTCTCAGTTTCAATTCCTCCTCAACTGTGGGAGCCATCTTCAACAAAGAATCAAGAAGCTCTGGAGGAAGCTCATTACCTACAAAAGATGGAGAGCTGTTTTTGTCATGGATAATCATTCCCCTTATCCTTATAAATTTATTTTAAAATGACAAGGTAAATAGTTGACAAACAAGCTTAGGAATGAAAAATGAAAATAAGGTTGCAGGTACAAATTGAAATATGAACACATTCGTAGAAGGTTAATGAGCCATGCCCGTAGAAAACTAAGTATGGAGCGGCTAATCACCAAATTCCAAAGAAAAAGAGTGCACCTGCAGCCCACGTAACGTGATCATAACAAAGCATCTTAAACACTCAATTAGGAACCTAGAGAATAAACCTACCTATGTTCATTTATACTCGCCAGACCTCTTCGTTGAGACATACAATTCTATATTGTACTTGGCTATTTGGGGAGTAAGGATTCAATTACCTCAAAACAATAACCCCATATGAATGTTTCATACTTACCGCACATGCTTTTCATAGTATACCCTTAGTCGAAAAAAATGAAAGAATGGTAGAGTACATCTCACTATCTAAAATGCCAATCGCCACACTAATTAATAAAAGAAAGCTGGATAGAATAAGGTACGCACACTACATAAGGAAATGGTAACATTGACAAGCTCGGGTCAGGGTTATTTCATGCTATATAAAATTTCCCCCATAAGATTAAGTGGGAGAATCACCTTCTTGGATCGCATCAGTGACTTCTTCAGCAGTCACATTTAGTGCTCGTAAGAGGATGGATAAGTTTTGTGCCTTCTTCTGCTCTATAAGTTGGATTGGTTGTGGCCCTGGATGCGGATTAAGGGAAGAGTCTTTCTTTTTCTCATTCTTGGTTTCAGTGGCAACATACCCAAATAACGATTCTATCATCTCCTCATTAAATCTGCAATTTTGAGAAAAATACTACAACTAATTAACGACTGCATCATCATCATTGACCAAAGAACACAAGAGAGATCGGACACTCACTGGAAGGATCCTGACTTAATTTGGTCCCATACCATAGAATGATTTGGGTTAGCCATAACCTTATCCCAGAAAAATGGCTTAAGCTTTGTCTTAGATGCATCAGAATTACCAGCGTTAAAACCAAACGGTGGGGCTCGAGGTGGAGTAGCACCAACCTTTGGAGGTGGCAGTGCATGAGAACCAGACTTCTTAGGTGGTGGTGGTGGTGGAGGCCCAGGAGGTGGTGGGCCAGCCTTTTTGGAAGGAGGTGGGGGAGGTGCTGCTGGTGGCGGTGGGCCAGCCTTTTTGGAAGGAGGTGGGGGAGGTGCTGCTGCTGGCTTTGGAGGAGAAGGTGCTGCTGGTGGCTTTGGAGGAGAAGGTGGTGCTGGTGGCTTTGGAGGAGAAGGTGCTGCTGGTGGCTTTGGAGGAGAAGGTGCTGCAGGTGGTCTTGGAGGAGGAGGAGGAGGAGGAGGTGGTGGTAATGGACCATTCAAAGCAAAAGCCGATATCAAGGGTACAGACGGTTCAGGTGGCAAGGGATCTGCCCTGCCAGGTGGAGGCTTCAAAGGTGGTAAATCAGGAGAGGGGGCAACGATCCTTCCTGGAGGAGGCTTTAGTAATAAAGGTGGTTCATTTGCATTGCCACCACTTAATGAGTCTGTTGAGAATCTTATGGCAGCGGCCTCTCCTGGAACTTTATCACTGGAAGATAAAACACTTGTTGTGTCAGTTGAGTTCGTAGAGTATGACTGCCTGCTACTTTTCTCTTTGTCCGCCGAATTTTCATTTGCCCATTTTTTTGACAAAGACTCAGCGCTTTCAGTACCTAACATCAATACACGATCAAAAGAATGTAGATAAAACATGAGCACTAAAATAACCCAAAATTTGTATTCATTCGACACATGTTAACTTTGGCCATTAATTTCTCCAAATGTATGCAAAGACGTAATGGAAAACAGTTGTTTGACTTCTCAAGACAATTACTCCGTATTTTCTAATTATCATTTTTGAAGTGTTAGAAGTTGTATATTGTGAGAAAAATCAGTCAAAGTTAACAGTGTTTAACCAACAAAATCAAATGGAAAGAATGAAGTATGACATAAATATACCATGAGAAGAATAGTCACTCGTGCTTAGGCTAAGAAGAGGCCTATCGTCCTTATATTCAAGGCCTGGACCTGCACCAAGAGCATTACGGCAGCACAAAAATAGAATGGCAGCAAAAAAAAAAGTGGTGACAGCAGTGACAACAACAGCAACAATTATTGTTGTACTACCATCACTCTGATGATCTCTTGTTGTGTCTGACCCACCATCTGCAGTGTTTTTATCAAGTGATGGCGAAGCTTTAGGAACAGGGACTGGTATGACAAATGTGTCCGCTTGAGGCCGTTTCGATCCAGAAGAAGCTTCGGCCAGTTGCCTCCTCGAGTCAGCTCTGGGATTGGACGTAGGCAATAGGTGCCCTGGCGTTTTCTGTATCCCAGCAACAGGGCCCACATTGGTACCAGAAATCGGAGAGAGAGCATAGTTCTTCCTTAAGCAACAATAAAGTCTTTCCTTAAATTGTGGATCTAGAACGCTCAGCACTTTTTGAACGTCCTCGTCTGATAATGTTTGATCATGGCTAATTTTACTTGTGATGCTTAGAGTTTGTGGAGTATGAAACACAAGATCTTCATATATTTGCTTTACAGATATCAACTCAAGTTTGCAACTATTCACCAATGCCTCCACCTGCCATGACATACATACATAATCAATTGGCAACTGCAGAATGTGCAAAAGAAACTACTCCCTCCGAGTTCCTATTATTGTCTCACTTTCCTTTTTGGACTGAGTTTGATTTTTGTCTCACTTTCCTTTTTAGGCCATCAATATGTGGTTCACAAATCACAATTACTCTCCCATTTCTCTCTCTTCCTCCTTTTTTGAGCCACTCATTTCCCTTCCTTATTTTTCACCCAAAATCTTTTGAGACAATAATAGGAACTCGGAGGGAGTACTATTTTCTGTTTTAAAGTAGCCTAAAATTGCACCTCAACCTTGCACCCGATAGAGTTTTAGAATATATAAATAAGGGTTAAAATAATCGAAAACAGAGGACTTGTAATAAAAAAGAATCTTGAAAAAATATCAGTCCGGATCTATTATTTCATCTCACCAAGTACTTCACTAATTACAGTTTTTTTTTTGTTCCACGAAGAGCGCACTTAGTCGCATTACAAGGGGGAGGGGGATTCGAACCTGAGACCTACTGTCCCAGAGCACCTAGTCCTAACCACTAGGCTAAGACATCTTCGGTCACTAATTACAGTTAAGTTATCACAAACCCACTAATTAATCTTATCTAATAAGGTGACAAGATTTTAAAAAGCTTTACTTTGGAAAAATTATCTAGTATTTATATTACTCCGTAATATTTTTCTTGAAATGTGTTACTCCGTATTAAACCCCTTGTTTAGGTGGAAGGAATTAGAATAAAAGGGAGCGAAGGGACAAACTCCCTTGGTTGAAAAGTTGAGATGAGGGAGAAACGAGAATTGGTAGGATCCACAATCCTCCCTCCTAACATAAATTAAAAATTCTTACTTCGTACAACATTCCTAATTAAATTTAAGTGGGAAAACTTCTTCACCTTTAATCTTTCAGGGTTAAAGTGGACACAATTAATCTTTCAGGGTTAAGAGCATGTCCCAAGCAACCCTAAGACTACCTTATCTCAACAAGGCCTGTGTAATTCTTATCCTAAGACGGGGGATAAAGTGTGCGAAGTATTTGCTACTGAACATAGACACGCCAGATTCTAGGTGTGTCTCGTGTCCAACACCACACGCGGTAGACATGACCTGTGTCCAACAAGCCAGGTTTGGACACGGCACTACATTGACACATCCAATAGGAGAAGGAGAAGAAGATAAAAAGATGACCCACGTGGACGTAATTAGTGGGCAAGTGTTAGCCATAGAAGCAGCAAAAATGTTGTTAATCTTCACGTGGATGTTATATCTTCTTTGTGATTTTATTTTCTTTTCAAATTTGTAATTTCAAAGTTCCATAACTTTTGTAAAGAGGCAAAGAGCGATGTGTCGTGCTGTGTCCACTTTGTTGATCAAGACGGCTCCGTTGACCGTGTCCACATATTTTAAAATATTTGAAGGTACGTGTCTGTGCCGGAGTGTGTCGGTAACCAAGGTCTTAAGTTGAGCCTCAGGAATCAATTATTTATTGTTGAAGAAAATTTTCATTATTCTCATCATCATATAAGGGACAAAGAAGGAAAAAAAATCTTAAAAATAAAATATTACGGTCTATCTTAAGATCCATTTTGGGTCTAGGGCATTGGGGATAAAGATAGCTTCAGCATAAGAGGACTATCAGTAAATGACAAGTAAAAACCCGAGCCGGCCACCATTAGCTCAAGGGTAGCAGAATTCCTTGTGGAGTTCTACCACCATTGCAAGCTTGCACTACGATTCAAGCACACTACTTTGATAATAAAAACACACCCATGTATTCTAATCTAACATTAAGTTCCTCCAAACAGATACTCGTATCAAATAAGATGGAGAGTTTAAGAGTGAAGACGGAATCATGAGAACGATAACAGAAGACCATGAATCAAGATTGTTGGCTAAAGCTAAATATATTGAGCTAGTACAAGCATGGTTCTCTGAATCATTCATTCATAAATCAGCGGATAATAGCTATATAGCATTAACAGCTACCAGAAACTTGAGTAATCTACTCAATCAAAGAATATAGTGTAACATCAAAGAGCTCCAAAACTATTGAACAACATGAATTGGCAATAATGCAGTAAATTACAAAGGCTCATACCAAAATTTTATCGGATTGTTGAGAAGAAGATATAAGACGAAAACCCGAAAGTAAGCCCTTGATCACCTCCTCATCTTCCAATTCCAATGCCCTTCCCGAAAGTCCACACGATACAAGAATGACCATCATGCAAACTCCCACCCCCACATATTTTATTTGCATCTTTTGAAGATAAACTTTTACCATAACACAAACAAACTACAGTTCTCATCTCATCAATCATAAAACCCAGAAATTAACTTCAGCCAAGAAAAATTATTAAAAAAATGCAAACCCTAAAAAATGGGGGTTTCACCAATCAATTTCCTTTGTAATGTACCCTAATTTTTGTATCTTTTTGCAACATCTAATTCATACCCATATAAATTCACACCACAAAAACCCAAAAAAATGAAGCAATTTGGCTTTATTGTAAGCTACACCCAAGTTCTCCATCCAAAAAATTGAAACTTTTAACGTTACCAAGGAATTATATAGGAAATTTGGATTTGTGAATTAATGAAATCGGCAAATATGAGAAGAATCCAAACGAGAAGAATATCAATTGAATATTTTTCTGTAAATTTACCAGGATATATATTTTTAGTTGAAATTTTGAATTATTGGACAATGATGGATTGATTAAGATTTACGGATGTGCTTGAGAAGACAAGAAATTGGACTCCCATAATCACATTGATGATGAAAGATGAAAGAAAGCGATTTAAAATTTTCCCCTTTTTTTAAAAATATAAATAAAAATAAATACGAGATGGAATCCGTCAGGAATCCATGTTCATTCCCTCTGCACCTGCACCAGATCCCTGGGAAGGAAGACAAGTAAACCCGTAAATCTGACACGAATCTACTTCCTTCCGGCTATGTTTTCCTTTCTTGTCCAATTCATTTCGGTCTACTTATATATTTCTGGGTAAATAACTACTCGTATTTCTTTCAAAAAAAAAAAAAAAAACTACTCATATTTTGGTGTTTTTTAAATTAAAATGTAAAAAAAAATAAAAAAAAATTGGTAATGAGTATTCTATATGAGTTGTTTTAAGTAACGTTAGAAAATTTAAAATTATCAATTGGTTCAGTTTTGAAAATATTTGTCAAATTTATCAAAGCGTAGATTCAGGTGAAAAGCCGTCATGTCATGTGACAGCACTAAATAGAGTCGCAAACTTGCGATACTTTAAGAAACATTAAATTTCTGCGTTGATATATCTTGAACCATTTGTAACAAGTACTCCGTAGTATTTATTGGCGTAAATAGTTAGAGCTTACAAAAGCTGACCCGACCCGTCAAACCGATCTGACTCACCCAACACCTGACCCTATAGAACCCAAAAATTTAGTGACCCGAAATCGACCCAACCCGGCTTGCTTGTGACCCGTTAACCGATATAACCCGATGAACGGTGAACCGAACCTGAACCCAACCCGACCCGAATTGAACCCGACTCAATAAGATTGACGATCAGACAATTACTAAGCTTAAAGATTGATTCAAATGAAAGTTATTTCAGGCATAACTTGATGCACTTGACATAATAACAAATTAATTAAACTAAATAATGATAATAATTAAAATTATTTGGGAAAATATTGAAGCAATATGATGTATTAACTAGACACGATAATCACCTGACCTAAATCCGATGTGACCCGACATATCAGTTGACAAGAAAATGACCCGATCCCGGAAGAGTATGCTGACCCAATATAACCCAAACCCAATATGATCTGACCTGCCTTGACTCGACCCAAACCGACCCGAGTTACATGATTACCACCTCTATAAATATTACTTTGAGTAACTAGTTATCACTTTGTGTAATTGTGTTGCCTTAATGCCTTGTTGGTTATGCCTAAGGATGTAAACGAGCCGATTTGGGCATGCGCTTGGGTAGGTTTGTGATCGGCTCGTAATTTTGAGATCGAGCTCGGCTCAAAACTTGTTGAACTCAAAAAATTGAAGCTCGAACTCAGATCGGAAAAAGTTGGACTTCTCGAGCTTCAATCAAGCTCGGCTAGTCATTACTCATTATGTTCTTTTCATTTCTAAATAAATAAAACTAAAAATAATACTGTAACTTTTAAAAAGACGGAATAAATATAATTATTATAATATACTCCGTACTAACCTAATTACTTGTATATACTTGGGGGATGTTTGGTTCGAAACATTGGAATGGATTGGAACAGAGTGTGTTTCTATGAAAGATTGAAATTAGATACCTATACTTGTTTACGGTTGTTTGGTTCGAAGGTGGAATGGAATTGGAAACTTGAGGTTGGAGTAGGGGTTGTGATTCCAAGAGTTTGGAGTGGATTTACAACCCCTTGGGGTTTCAACTCCATTCCTAAATACTCCAACCAAACACCGGAATGGATTGAATCCACTCAATTCATTCCTAAACCTCCAACCAAACACCCCTTTCTTAATATCAAAGCAACAAATAATTTAGAATTTTTAAAATTTCAGATTTCTAAAAGTAGTTTCTAAAATATTGTACTAAACACAAGCCCATACGGGCATACGAACTTTCGAATCGATCTTTATTTTGCTCGAGTTCAACTCGTATTCAAACGAGCTCGGTTTAAGCTCGTTTTGACCAAGCTTGAGCTAACCTTTGACCTGATTATGAGGACTTTATGAGTTGTCTTTGATCGTTCACTGTAAATCGACGTTTTTGTGTTGATTTCACGAGCCTTTATTCACCCTGTTTTGTCGCACTGTAACCATTTTTTGAAGTCTTTGTAGCAGATATCGTCATCTTTGTGAAATTGGATGCTCAAAGCCCAGATGACCGTGACGTACAACCTAAGTCAGGTTGTGGGTGCCCCCCGAATGGTAGTAGATCTGTGCTTGAGAAGGTTATCACGAGCCCTTTCTTTGGAGGTTCGTTACGTCATCCTTAAAGGACGACAGCCGCCATGTCAGCAGGGATTGATAATACCATAGTGGTTGAAGTAATCTAGATTTGATCGAGAGCTTTGGTTAAGGCCTCTTGATGTTCATGAGAGCAAACCTATAGTTGTCATATATTGAGGTCAATTTTGGTTTTCTTGATTTGATTGACGAGAACAACCTCAGAGGCATGTTCCTCAGTCGGGGTCACTGTCCTGATGAGATCAGTAACAGTCACCATCGTGGAGGTATCTTTAGAGTTATTAGCTTGAAAGGGACGTACGTATGTACCTAGTACGGTGATTTGCTTTTAGAACCTTGGCTCTAGTTATCTGGTCGTCTTCAAAGGTTATATGGATGTCTCTCCCTTAGTCAGATAGATGTCATACATCTTGGTCATCATACCAGATTTTGTTCACTTGTGCTTCTAAAGGGCTTATCAGGTGTGAGCAATCTAGAATATTAATTACATGTAAAGATGTCATGGACCTTGAAAGGGTTGTCTTTGTTGCTTGGTTTGCCCCGTGTAATGGATTCTTGTCGTTCTCTATCATGACCTGGATAGGGTACATCGCGCGTCTATAATTAGAAAAATATACGAGTATCACCTAAAAAAATATAGTAAGGAGTATTAAATTTCTTTAGAAAATAACATTCTTATTATGAGTATTAAACTATTAATTTCACAAAAATTAGTCATGTTTCAATAAATATTGAAGACAGAGGTATGAATGTCTTGAGAAACATGAATGAGATACTCCCTCCAAACCATTATGATTTACCTATTTTTATTCAAATATTAGGGATTAAAACAATAAGTGGGTAAATCATAGTGGTTTGAAGAGAGTATATTTGACTCCGTAATTTATTTTGAATACACATAACATGATATTAGTGGAGGTTCCCGATTAGTTAGTTTAATATCATGTTATTTTCTCAAATCAAAATTTAAAAAAAATGAAAACGTGAACAAATAATGAAATGTTAAATAAAAATTTATTTTGTATAAATAATCAACTTAACATTAAACTTCTATATATACCGTGTTGGGCACGGGATCTGATCTATACTAGTAATTATATACTAGAATAGACTCGGGCAATACTGCACGGTACATATAGTATAGTTGCTTATCAGTGTAGTATGTATTTGTATTATTTATAGATTTTCAATTGATAATACAATCATTTTTTTTTATTGTTTATCAATTATCATAGTCTTGATTTAAGAAAAAAAATTGTAAAATTAATCAAAATATTCACTAATTATAAAATTATTTTAAAAAATCACTAATTAGTGGATGATTTCATTTTATAAATTCTCAAATTAATTTAATGAAAAATTACTTTTACCATGAAGCTCATATGAGTTCACAAAATATTATGAAAAATCACTAATTAAGTTTACAATTATTAATTATTATGATTTACATTTAATTTTTAAGAATTAATATAAATAGACATTTATAATCAATAATTACCTTAATTAGATATGACATTTTGGAGGGAAAATTTTCAAGGAGTGTTATATTCTTAGTATAAAGAGGATTTATAAAATGTATGTAAAATTGAATGAATTACATAAAATTGAATATTTGTAAAAGTAATCTCATATATATATATATATGAATCATATTAAAATTATTGAAAATATCCTTAAAAATTATGTTAGTTCAATGATGAGGTAACATGTGGAGCCAAATTCATGAGCAGGGTCAAATTACACATAAAAAACATTCTTAAAATAGAAAGACAAAAAATTCATTGAGACGCTCCATATAGAATAGACAGAATTCATTGGGACGGATGGAGTATAATTTATGTTGAAAATAGAAATTGAATTGATTTTCACTTCTGCTCAAAGTTAAGGGGCCTAATTACTATTGAAGAAAAAATAAGATTGATATTATTGTTTCTTTACACAATTACATGGGGGTGTATATATAAATACATGCAAACTATATCTTACATAATAAGTAATAGAATAAGAATTTACACAGCTAAAGAAGCTAGATCAAAAGAGATCATTTAATAAAGGTAATGTACAAAATAAATAATATTTGACATATAAACAAGATATGAGAATTTTGTGTAGTATCTTCTTGATATGGAGAATATGACATCTTTAAGGAATATTCTTAACATGCTCCCGCAAGACGGACGATCCTCCAAATAGTCCGATCTTGAGAACCAAGTCGAAGAACCGAGCGCGAGGAAGAGGTTTGGTGAGGGTATCGGCGAGTTGATCGTCGCCAGCAATGTGTTGGACGCGAAGGGCGCCATTGTTAACAAGTTCTCAAACAAAATGGAAAGCGAGTGCTAAATGTTTCATTTGAGAATGAAACACCGGGTTGGCGGCGTAGCTGGTGGCACCGAGGTTGTCACAATATATGACGGGTGGGGAAGTGATTGGAAAGTGTAGTTCAGTTAGGAGGTTTTGGATCCAAAGTAGTTCCGAGGCCGTAGTAGCAACAGCTCAAAATTCGGCCTCGGTGGTTGATAAGGCTAGGGCCGATTGTTTTTTGGAAGACCAAGATATTGGGTTGCGGCCTAGGTATGTAACAAAGCCTGTGGTTGATGTATAGTGGTCTCGGTCTCCGGCCAAGTCCGCATCACTGTAGGCATGCAGACTGGAGGGAGAGTCGCGGTGAAGTAATAATCCTATGTGGGACATGCCTTGTAGGTAGCGGAGTAAGCGTTTGAAGGCAGTCCAGTGTAGGTCTGTGGGATGTTGCATGAATTGAGCCAACCAATTGAGTGAGAAGGCTAAGTCTGGACGGGTGAATGATAGATATTGGAGACTGCCTATAATAGCGCGGTAGTCGGTTTCTTTGTGAATTGTGGACGTGGTGTCCTTATGAAGGGGTGGAAATTGAGCCATGGGTGTGTTAGCGGGTTTTGCCTCAAGCATATTGTGACGGTGCAATAAGTCATGTATATATTTGGACTGTGTGAGAAGCAGTCCCGATTTAATAGGTGTGACTTCGACCCCTAAAAAATACGATAGTGCACCAAGATCTTTGAGTGCAAATCAAGACGCAAGTTTTGTGACAAAGGACGTGACAAGACTCGAGTTAGGACCGGTGAATCTGATGATGATATCATCGACATAGACTAATAAATAAATTTTGTCGTGTGGTGTCGTGGTGATAAATAGAGACGGGTCCGCTATGGACCTTTAAAGCCATTGTCAAGCAGGTATTGCTTGAGGGTGGTGTACCATGCTCGGGGGGCTTGTTTAAGGCCGTAGATGGCCTTGGTGAGTTTACAGACGTGGGAGGGATTGTGGGAGTCCACAAACCCGGGTGGTTGTGACATGTATACCGTTTCATTTAGTTGGCCTTGAAGGAAGGCATTGTTAATGTCAAGTTGTCTTAATTTCCAACCTTTGGTGAGAGCAAGCATTAATAGGATATGGACGGTGGTTGGTTTGACAACCGGGCTGAAAGTGTCGGAGTAGTCAACCCCGGGTCGTTGCAAGAAACCTTTTGCGACAAGACGGGCTTTGTACCGTTCTATGGTGTTGTCGGGGTTGTATTTGATGCGATAAATCCATTTGCAGCTAATAACATTAAAATGAGGTTGACGGGGAACTAAAGTCCAAGTTTGATTTTTGCACAAGGCGTCATATTCGGCTAACATAGCGTCCCGCCATTGTGGAACGACAAGAGCTTGCTTGGTGGTATTTGGGAGGTGTGATGGTGGTGTGAGGGCGGCAAGGTTGGCATATTTGGGGTTGAGTTTCCGAATGTTGTTGGATAGACGGGTCGTGGGCCGGGTGTGGGGAGGAGGGGGTGGTGGCGGCAGCGGAGGTGAAGGTGAATGGGAAGTGGCAGAGGAGTGTGCGTCGTTAGGGGAGCTGGGCTGGGTGGGTGAGTTGGGGAATTGGGTGGGCTGGAATTGGGTAGAGGGTAGTGGGTTGGGTAAGTTTGGGGGTTGGGTTGAGGGTAGTGGGTTGGTAGGAGTGGAAAGGGTGGGCTAGGAATTGGGGCTGGCAGGAGATGTAACATTGGGCCAGGTAGGAGAGAGAGTGGGCTAAAGTGTTGGGCTAGCAGGAGGGGTAACATGAAGATGGGCAGGGGGAGTTTGACTGGGGGAGTTTGTGGGAGAATGGAGGGTATCATGGAACCACGTGAAGGCTTGTTGGTTCTCGGGTTGGGGAGTGGGACGGGTGTTAAGATCTGGGAACGGAAAACAAGACTCGACAAATTTAACATGCCTTGAGACAAAGGTTTTATATGTGGTGGGATCAAAACAGTAATAAGCACTTTGTGTTGGGGAATATCCTATAAAAATGCATGGGGTGGACCGTGGTTGCAATTTGTTAGATGTATAAGGTCGGAGCCACGAGTAACATAAGCACCCGAAACACCGAAATTTGGTGTAATTTGGGACAGAGCCAAAAAGTGTGAGATAAGGTGACCGATTTCCGAGTGTGGGTGTAGGAAGTCGATTGATTAAATAGACGGCGGTGGAAAAGGCATGTGGCCAAAAATTGGTTGGTAAACGGGCATGAGCGAGAACGGCGAGGCCGGTTTCTACAATGTGCCGGTGACGGCGTTCGGCATACCCGTTTAATTCGGGTGTGTGAGGTGGTGTAGTGAGGTGTCCGATCCCATTATTGACAAGTGTGTGAGCCATTTTAATGTATTCTCCACCATTGTCAGAATATATTTGTAAGATGGGTTTTTGAAATAGTTTTTCGACGAGTAATTTAAACCGAGTAAAAATCGTAGTGGAGTCGGACTTTCGCTTGATGGGATAAAGCCAAATGTACTTAGTGAAATGATCAACAAAAATGATGTAATATTTAAATAAATCATAAGATAAAGTAGGTGATGACCAAACATCTGTGAAAATTAATTCTAAAGGGGCGGAAGTGGAAATAGTAGATGTAGCAAATTCAATTTTATGACTCTTGTGTATTTGACAAGAGTTACACGTTTGATTTGCTAGATTATTTAATGACAAATGAAAAGTAGAACTTAAATAATTAAATATCTTGTTGAATGGGTGTCCGAGACGATGGTGCCAGTCCGGAGCGGTGGAGATGGTGGTGTATGCAGTTGGGGTGGTGAGTAACCATTCATAGGCACCCCCGTTAAGCCTTCCGCATAGAAGAGTCCGACTCGTTTTGGAATCCTTGATAAGAAAAAGAGTGTCAGAAAATTCAAAAGTAACATCGTTGTCATGACAAAATTGGGGTACGGATAAGATATTTCGTGAAATTGTGGGTACAAATAAAACATTGGAAAAATTAAAATTATGAGAAGGGTGACGGATAGTGAACGAACTTATGTGACTGATAGGAAGAGCCGAGCCATCACCGATCACAAGTTCATCGCTCCCATCATACGGAGCGTGGAGAGCAAGGTTGGATAAATCATTAGTAGTGACATGGTGCGTTGCACCAGAGTTAATTAGCCACGGGGAGGAAGACGAGGGTTGGTTGGTGGTGGCTAAGTGAACCTGTGGTGGGTTCCTTGAGGAGTTGGCCGTCGGGTCGGGTCAGGGTAGGGTGGAGAATACTACACTGGGGAAGTCTCGAGCAAACTTCCGACACTTGGGTACGACATGTCCAATATAATTGCAATATTGACATCTACCTTTGAATGTGGCTTGGGTGGTCGGGTCGGTTGGGTTGGTATTGGGTCGAGACTGGTTGTGGTTGGTGTAGGTGCGGTCCTTGGGACGATATTGGGCCACATGAGCCGTGGCAGGAAAAGGGTTGGGTTGGGTTGGTTTGGTTATGGTACGATCAAAGTTAATTAATTTTTCGTGAAGATTGTCAAATGAGATGGGTTCATCTCGTGCATTGACAGTGTCTATAACGGGTTTGTAGGTCTTGTAGTTAAGACCTTTGAGTATTTTGGCCGTTATGTCCTCGGAGTCCATGGGTTTTCCGAGGACGGCAAGTTTGTCTGTGCAGGTTTTGATAGAGTGCATGTAGTCGGTGATAGACATATTGTCGGTTTTGCTTATAGAGTCAAGACGGTCTTTTACCTGAAGCATATGACCTCGGGATGGGTTGGCGTAAGTTTTGGACAGTGTGGTCCAAATCTCACGAGAGGTGGGAAGACGGGTTACCATGGCATGTGAGTC
Source organism: Agrostemma githago (assembly GCA_958450325.1). NCBI lineage: Eukaryota > Viridiplantae > Streptophyta > Magnoliopsida > Caryophyllales > Caryophyllaceae > Agrostemma > Agrostemma githago. The sequence continues at coordinate 7,297,468 of OY288249.1, read as the reverse complement.
GGCCGGGAGGGTACCGAGGAGAGCCGCCTTGATGAGTTGATCTTGTCGTTTCCAAGTGTAGTTAGCGGGGTTTGGTATGTTAGCCGCGGGTTTTTCCTTGTCTTGGTGGGTAGGGTCGGGTATTGTATCCGTTGGGCATGGATGTGAGCCATCGAGGTATTTGAATAGGTCGTAGCCAAAGAGCATCGACTCTACCTTTTCTTGCCATTGCATAAACTCAATTAGTATTAGTTTGTCGATTAAGAATAGGTTGACAATATAGATCGGAACGTTAGGTTCAACGGAGTTAGCTAATTGATTTGAGGCCATTGTTGTGTACCACGTGGGATGGCAGGGAGTTGTGTAAGACTTGGTGGGTGTACTTGGAATAGCAGGATGGATGTTTTGTGTGCGATGTTGACGATGGATCAGACTTGCTCTGATACCATATTGAAGAAAAAATAAGATTGATATTATTGTTTCTTTACACAATTACATGAGGGTGTATATATAAATACATGCAAACTATATCTTACATAATAAGTACTCCCTCCATTCCAATGAATTGTTTGCCTTTCCTTTTTGGCACCAAGGTTAAGGGAACCAATGAGGAAGTGACATGTAGAGCAAAACTCATGAGAATGATCAAATTGCATATAAAAAACATTCCTAAAATAGAAAGACAAACAATTCATTAAGACACCCCAATATGAAATAGGCAAACAATTCATTGTAACAGAGGGAGTAATAGAATAAGAATTTACACAAGTAAAGAAGCTAGATCAAAAGAGATCATTTAATAAAGGTAATGTACAAAATAAATAATATTTGACATATAAACAAGATGTGGGAATTTTGTGTAGTATCTTCTTGATATGGAGACTATGACATCTTTAGGGAATATTCTTAACAATTACTCCCTCCGTTCCAATGAATTGTTTGCCCTTCATTTTGGCACCAAGGGTAAAGGATCCAATGAGAGAGTGACAAGTGGTACAAAACTCATGGAAATGGTCAAATTGTATATAAAAAAACATTCCTAAAATAGAAAGGCAAACAATTCATTGAGACGCCTCAATATGGAATAGGCAAACAATTCATTGAGACGGAGGGAGTACAACATTTGTAACTTACGGGATTTAATCTCACAATTGGCCAAAGTTAAGGGGTTTAATTACCACTTTCACGAATTACGCGATGATAAAATTGGATTTAGGGTGCTTTGTGAGAAATACCTTTTATTTTATTTTTGGATTTCCACTACCTTTTATTTTCATTTTTTGTTAAAAACTACCTAAATCTAACTTCCGTGACGAAAGTCAACTTTCCAGCCTTGACTTTTCATTCACAAACTGAAGAACATCTAACAAACCACAGTCCTATTTGTCAAAACCTCCCTTTAATCATGTACTCCCTCCGTTCAAGTTCAACTTTCCCTTTTGCTTCTTCACGTTTGCTAACACACATTTTGCATCGATAATATCTTTCCCAACATATTAGTAAAGATTATGGTAATTCGATATTAATAATGTACTTTTAAAGATGAATCAAACAAGATCCTACATGAATATATTTTCTCTAATAGATTGTCGTGAATATCAAAAGTTCTCCTTGATTGTGAATAGTGTCAAAAAGAAAAAGTAGAATGTTGGACTTGAACGGAGGGAGTGATTCATTTCTCTCCAATATTTCCCTCCAATTTATTTTCCCCCAATTTGTCTAAAGGTTTCACTTGCCTAATGGAGCTTGAAATTTGTTCAACAAAATCTAATCTATGCATTTGGAACCACTCTTGCAAATCCATCCAACAATCCCTTCAAATATAGGAGATGAATTAGCAGCATATACTTCGTTATTGAATTGTTTTAAAAAAATCATCCTTGACAATGTCCAGCAAATTAAAATAGCACACTCCGTCGATTCCAGTTTTCATCAACATAATCCCATCAACATACTCAGTTTTACAAATGTAAGTTCTTTATATGAATTTATCATGTTCTAATTAATAAATGAACATAACAATAAACTCAAAAGCGGAAGCAAAATTATAAGATTTAGAAATAACCTCCAGCCATTGCCTATCGGATTCCTGAACAACTTTATCAACAACCCGAAAATACCGCCCTCAAAAACCTTCGACCGTCTTTCTTTATTGTCGGTTCTAAACTCTTTCTTCTCAGATTTAGATGGTGTATAGATGAATAGAGAAGATGATTTTAGTGACCCTGAATGGTGTTGTATTTATACTAATTTTTTCATCAAAGATAAAGTTACAACTAGATAAAGTTTATGGAATATAGGATTATAGGAGATAAGAGATAGATATTCAGTAGAGTTTATGTTGATCACCAAATGGACCACAATTCAATAACTCTAAACTGATCAAACAACTTAATCGGTTATTAAGTCTATCATAAATTCTAACATTCTCCCACTTGGTCCATTTAAACGAGAAACCGCATATACGAATCATAGCGACTAATCCTCTTATTTAAAACGAGAATTAACCTTCCATGTATTACAATATACTCAGTCTTTCACCACTCTCAACTTAATGAAACCATATGTTTATTCTAGGTCAAAACAAATTGATATTTCTCAATAAATAAAGGTAACAAAATACGTACGTGTATAACTTAAAATGAGACAATATCCAACTGAATGAAATGTTCAAAACAACACAATAAATGTATCACATTTCGAGACCAACTCCCATACTTGCTACATGACCCTTGAAATTCTTAATTTGCATGCCTTTAGTCAAGGGATCGACAATCATAAGATCAGTGCTAATGTGGTCAACGGTCACTTTCTTCTCTTGAACACATTCTTTAAGGGCTCGATACTTAATGTCGATGTGGTTACTTTCACCTCCACTTTTATTATTCTTAGCCATAAAGACAACAACTGCATTATTGCAATACATTTGTATTGGTCGACTAATAGAGTCAACAACTCTAAGACCAGATATGAAGCCTTTCAGCCATACACCATGTGAGGTAGCCTCAAAATAAGAAATGAACTCGGCCTCCTTAGAAGAAGTGGCTACCATTGTCTGTTTGGTACTCCTCCAAGAAATAGCCTCGTCGGCTAGTATAAACACATATCTTGAGGTGGATTTTCGTGAATCAATGCAGCCAACGTGGTCTGAATCGGAATACCCTACCACTTCAAGACTCCCAGTTCGTCTATACATAAGCATGTAATCTTTAATACCCTGAAGGTATCTCAACACTTTCTTTGCAGCTTTCCAGTGATCGATTCCTGGGTTACTCTAACATCTGCCTAATACTCCAACAACATATGCAATGTCGGGTCTGGTACTGATAAGTCGATATTTATGCGTATTTTTACCCCTTTAATATTATATTTTCTACGTCGTCTTTGTATTATTTGAGCTAAATGTTATAACTTTAGTAACTTTTTATATATTATCGGCCTTATATTATTTTTCGTACTAAATTGAGTATTTAATATATATTTTAATTATTTAATATATACATGGAAAATATTACTAAAATCGTATTTATGCTTGCAGGTCTGTCTTAAGACGACGATATTTCACACATACGATGTCAGAATAAGGCGATATAGGACCCGTTGGAGAGCTAAGTCCAAGACCGATAACTTTATAGAATAAAGTTAGACCCAAATCCAAAGTCTTATGGGTCGAAATCAGACTAAAAGAATTCAACTCGAGAATTGGACTGAATTAACAAATGGATATAGGAAATTCCATAACAAAAAAAAGGAAAGAAAAGAAACAAAAAAATAAATATAAAGGGAGAGGAAGACAGGGATGCCGCACAACAGAAGCCTACACCAAAAAAAAAAGAAGAGCAGAAGAGAGAGAAAATATTTGGAGAAGGAGGAGATAAAAACGCAGCACCAACAACGCACGACGACAGTGTTCCGAATCAATTTTTAACCCGATTTTTATGAGCTTTCTTAATCTTCACCTATTATTTATTGTTTTAATGTTTAGTATGGAGTAGTTTTTCAATAGGAGTATGTAATTAACTATTGATATTGTGGTTTATGAAATTGAATTTTTGTGTTTAACGATTAATTATTGTTATTGGGTATTTATTTGCAATTCATTATTAACTTTTTGATTTATGATTATTAATTTGGATTGATCACCTAAATTGTTTTCGTGAATCTATTGTTAATAGGTAATAATTTTGTTTAGGTTGCACCTTACTGGTCTAATCATAATTGCTAGAATTTTGAGTAAAAATTCCGTCTTATAGAGTTGCAGCTTTCTGGTTCTGTAAGACTTAATTGATTGGTGTTCTTAAAGCGATTAAATTTATTGACTTGATTCGTGCTTACATGGTTGAGTCGATTTAATGTAGTTAGGATTAAACTTGCGTGGTTAACGGAGTTTAACGAGTAAGAAAGATAAAACTGTTAATTTACTTGTTTTCGTGAATCTATTGTTAATAGGTAATAATTTTGTTTAGGTTGCACCTTACTGGTCTAATCATAATTGCTAGAATTTTGAGTAAAAATTCCGTCTTATAGAGTTGCAGCTTTCTGGTTCTGTAAGACTTAATTGATTGGTGTTCTTAAAGCGATTAAATTTATTGACTTGATTCGTGCTTACATGGTTGAGTCGATTTAATGTAGTTAGGATTAAACTTGCGTGGTTAACGGAGTTTAACGAGTAAGAAAGATAAAACTGTTAATTTACTTGCTTACAATGGATTAAATAGTTAACCAATCTATCAAATAACTAATTAAGTGAATCAATGATTTGACCCAATATCTCTAGAAAATTACATGTCTCCTATTAATTCATTATTAGAACTTTAACTTTGAATTAAACATCGTTGTTATTTAATTGTTTTTTTTAGTTTATTAGTCTAGTTTACTTTCGTAATAGTTTAATTTAGATTAGAAATTATTTACCTCAACAAAGCACCCCCCCTTAACATAATTATATAACTATACATACTATTATAAATCATAAATAATATAATAATTACATCAATCTAGGATAGTACATTAGTCCCCGTGGCTTCGACCCTTACCTACCCTTCTACTTGCTAGTTAGAGTTTGTAAGCGAAAATATAAATTTAATTTCGAGCGCGGAAACGACACGTATCAAATTTTGGCGCCCTTGCCGGGGACTACTTGTTTATTATCTTAGATTTTAGTTAGTGAGTTAATTATTATTATTTATTATTATTATTATTAGTTTTATTATTTTTATTTTATTTTGGTTATTTTTATTTCTTCACTAGTTTCCCCCTTTGTTTTTATCAGATACACTTCGAGTTATATAAGATGACTGGGGCAGCCGAGAAGAGTTTAAGGGAGCAGTTACTTTCCTCCGGTGAAACACCGACGAGTATAATTTTTCCTTCTTTGGAAAAACCGTTTAAGCTTAATCCAGGTTTTATCCAAATACTCCCTAAATTTTACGGTAATTCTAATGAAGATGCTCAAAGACATATTCAGGAATTTTATCTTGCTTGTGCTACTTTATCTTTGGATGACGTTGATGATGATATTATTAGATTTCGAGCATTCCCATTCACATTGCATGATTTAGCTAGATATTGGTTGTTTTATCTTCTATCTGGATCTATTACTTCTTGGGACTGCATGCGTATAACTTTTCTTGAGAAATATCAACCTCCTAATATAAGTAGGTCAATAAGAAGACAAATTATGAGTATTCAGCAAGATGAAAATGAACCTCTGCATGATTATTGGGATAGATTTAACAGATTGTGTATTTCTTGCCCCCAACACCAACTTAGTGAGAATGTCTTGATTGAGAGTTTTTATGATGGCCTTCTAGATGATCAGAAGCGACTAATAGATATTGCTAGTGGTGGGTCTTTAGTAGATAAAACTCCTATAGAAGCGAGAAAAGTGATTTCAAACATGGCTATTAGTAGTCAACAATATGTAATAAAGAATTATCGCGAAGAGAAAATGCAAAATCAATTAAGGGAGCAAGCACAAGAGATTAAAGAATTCAAAAATACCATTGGTGCTTTTAGTGCTCAAAATAAGTCTTTAGAAAATTATGTTATACAATTAGCCATCCAAATAGGAGAAGTACATTCACAAACATTTAGTCACCATGAGCAATTAGAGAATCAAATGCAACAAGTGTGTACTACTCTCGGTAATATTCACAACAAATTAGAACAAATTGAGAATACAAAACACTTCTCTTATATTATTGATGAATCTAAGGCTATAACTTTAAAGAGTGGTAAAGAGCTTAAGAATAAAGTTGAAGTTGAAAAAGAAATCCAGGTTAGTAGAGGAGAAAAGAATCAAAGGGATGTTGTTAGTGATAATCAAGATGGATCTTTTAATAGTGAAAAAGAGGTTCAAGGTGAGAAAGGTACTCAAGAAAACAAAATTGCTAAATCCGTACCTGATGTTACTAATCTTAAGACATTTGTTCCATTCCCTTCAAGATTTGCTCAATCAAAGAAACAAGAGCTGGAATAGGAAATTCTAGAGACATTTCGGAAGGTAGAAATTAATATACCTCTCTTAGATGCTATTAAATAAATGCCTAAATATGCTAAATTTCTGAAAGAACTGTGCACTAATAAGAGGAAAATCAAGAGCGGTGAAAAAGTGTTAATTGGAGAGAATGTGTCTGCTATTCTTCAAAAGAAGATACCTCCGAAGTGTAAGGATCCAGGGATGTTTAGCATACCTTGTAAAATTGGGAATTGTAAATTAGATAAATGTATGCTTGATTTGGGAGCTTCAATCAGATTATGCCAAAGTCTGTCTATGAATCATTAAAACTAGGACCCCTTGCTAAAACTGACGTAGTAATCCAGTTAGCCGATAGATCACATGCTTATCCTATTGGAGTTTTAGAGGATGTCTTAGTTCAGGTCAATATGTTAGTTTTTCCCGTTGATTTTTATGTTATTGATATGGGTAACTCTTTTGATGCTAAAGATGTACCATTATTATTAGGGAGACCCTTTCTCAAAACTGCTAGGACAAAGATTGATGTGTTTAAAGGAACTCTTTCATTTGAATTTGATGGATAAACGATTGAACTTAATATCTATGATACTATGAAACACCTAAATGATGTTGATGTCGTTAGTTGTATAGATAGCCATGATACAGTGGACTTAGTTACTCGAGAGACTTTCAACAAAGTTATGAGTTCGATTTCAACGATAAAGATTATTTTGATCATACTCAGAACAATATTTCTATCGATAAGTTGAAAAGTGTTGCTAGTATAGACTTACCCGCAAATACACCTAAATTAATACCTTATGTCCAATGTGGCCCTGATTTGGAACTAAAACCCTTGCCTAGTAATCTGAAATATTGTTTTCTTGGTGAAAATGATACCTTGCCGGTAATTATTTCTAACTTACTTACCGGGTCACAAGAAGAAAAACTTATTAATGTGCTTACTAAATACAAAGAGGCTATATGTAACACCCCGTATTTTTAACAATCTTTTATAAATTTTCCTATTTTATTGTTATACTTTGTCGTATTTTAAAAACTACCGGACCCCCTTCCGTGGGATAGATATAAATTTCATATTTTATTTCTACAAATTTTCACATTTTATCCTTTCTTTCAAAATTTGTAACATGTCATTTTATTTATTTATTTATATTATTTTACTATTATTTATAATAAATTTTTCAGCTCAGCTTAAAGACAACTTAAGTCGATCATAATTCTTCCATTAATTCTCATACTTGCACACTCCCATATACATTTTGAAGATGAGAGTGAGTACTGTGACTCCCCAGAAGAAGCCAGGGACAAATTCAGCGTACAAATATTAATATTACGTTATCAATTAGTGATAGTTTATATATCACGTTATTTTTTACTATACATATTTCCTTATTAACCTAAACCACGTCCGACGACAACTATTTTCTACATATTATGATACTACATACTACGTAGGATACTTCGTATAAGTACTACGTTATTAGCTATATACTAATACTATTCCATATTACATACGCGATTAGTATAACTCGTGACCGAAGCTACCTAACTTAGTTAGTCAAGTTTTATCTATCCAAATAACACCGCATTATTATAAAAATATTCCTATTCAAGATTTTACTTTAACTTAAAAGCTTTTGGTTTTAAGAATTCATTCCTCGCATTTGAATATTACGAAAATCAAATACTTGACAACGTATATTATTTAGTCGATTATGAGATAGTATAAAGAAATGGACTCAAAGATGAGTCTCTACCCAACTCTTAATCTCGTCCCCCTCCCTAGACCCCTTGCTCTGCCAAATTAATTCAACTCTACCTAACATATCTCTCCATTTCTCTATTTCACACATGAATTCTGAAGCATGCATGAACAATTCCAAATTTTTAATAAAATTCAATCCTCAACCCTTCAATCCTCATCTCGTTTGCACAAGGTAATGATCAATAATTATTATTTACTTCCTCACTTAATATAATCCTAGATATCTTCCTTGTATATGGTATTCACAGATTTCTTTTTCTTGTAAAACCAAAATTTTCATATTCTTAATCTTTAAGCCTAAACTATCATGCATGTCGATTTTAAAAGGGGATTTTTACTTTAAAAAAAAATGATAATACTCTAAATCTCACATTAAAAATGACTTTAGTTTGATAGTATATTAAGTGAAACTAATTGATTATTTTATTGATTTATTTATCACTTTGTCGATGGTGTTTCTACCATAAACAAGAGAATGAAGATGGAGGAAGTCGAAGCCGATTATCCCGACCCATTAAGAGTCGTCGCAAGACCCGGAATTTTGACTAGGCTAAAATCCCTTCATCGGGGTGGGTAAATCGTCAATAAATCCATTCTATAAAATGGATTTTTCAGTTTAATTTATTACTTGATAAAATTTCTAATTTCATGTTTATTTTAAAATGAATTGATTTGTAGGTGAATTATATGTGACTAATTAGGCTTGCAGAATTATATTTGTCTAATCTTATTTATAGTTATGTTCTATATTTGCATATGAAATTTTTGATGGACTTGTGTGTCTAATTTTAAGGGTCACTACGGTTGATCTTGTTATTATTATTATTATGGATTTGCATGTTAATTTTATTGCATGTGAATTATGTGGTGATTATTAGTTCTATAAAATTTTGTACCTACATCTAATTATAAATAAAATTAAATTTTAAGTTTTTTTCAAATCGAATTTCTTATTGGGGAAAAGGGGGACGGATGGCAGGAAGAAAGGAAAGGTTCAAGTTCACAAATTTTGTTAAATTTTTAACTTATTAATGTTAATTATTTATTTGTGGAGAAGAAAAATTATTATTATGATGAATAATTAATTTCAATATAAATTTTGTTTTATGAAAACTTATTACTTGTATTTTAAATATTAAATTTAAATGGTATAGAAAAATGTGTATTTCTAGATATAATTATAAATTTTACAACTATTTTTATTATCTTCTCAAAGAAGATGTGTTAATTGACATTATTTTATTTTTACTTGATATTGTTATTATACTAACTATGGTAACATAGTAAATTATTAATTTTATTTTATTAGTGATTCTATTCAACTCTAACGTGATTTAATTATTACTTGCGAGACCTGACCAACGATACCCCGAAATAATGTAATATTAAAAGACCTAGAATTTTAGGACCCTGGGAATTGTTTAGGCTCGACTCACAATGTCACTAGATCCACCTAAAGAGTTTTAGGGATTTATTAAAATAGACGTTTTATTATATTTTGCCCGGCCACTTTCAAAAAGAGACTTTATTTACAAAACGAAATTTGAGATTTAGGATGCTTAAAATAAAATCCTTGTTATCGATATTGAAGGACCATATCATAACTGTCAATCATGTTTAATTTTGTGAGTTTTTCAAAAGTCGGGACATATTCACCAAATAATCGTCATTTAAACTCAAAAAAGCCTTTATTGTCAATTCGTTGGGATTTTATTTGGTCAATTATGGAATCTTTTTTTCCTCAAACACATCATACACTTTGTTAACATGTGTTTCTAAGAAATTTTTGATAGTCATTCCAGTTTCAATTACAATATTTGGAGTCAAAATTTTTTGTTAACCAAATTGGATTAAGGACGATCTATATCAATTGACCATTCGGGGGAATGAAAATCGTCCCTTAGTCTAATTAATTAAAACTTGGCTAAACTTCGTTAAATGGTCATATAATCATTTAACTTAATAACTGAGTTCGTTGCCAGATCCCGACCTGCAAATAGGGACAACCCCGTAAAGAGACCTTTTATTTGATTATGTGTTATGTGGTTATTAATATATATAAAATATATATGTATCTGATTTCAAGAAAAGAAAATTCTTATGGAATTTGAGTTGGATAACAACTAACGTTTTCTAAATAAAATAAATTTCAAATGGTTTTATATTTTATTGAGCATTTTTAGGACTTAATTCGAAATCTCTTTGAGCGAGAAAGCAGGTTGTCTCTATTGTGTACGAGATAACTTGGAAGAATAGCGCTTAACTTAACCGTATAAAACCGTCCGTGGCGTACGAAGGGTCTTTGGCTGTGCTGACATTGACTCGAGAGTAGGCGGGAGTGTGACCATACTTTAGGTGGGGACCTGATCAGTCCCGTACGTGTTAGGTGGATCGCACCCGGGTTTCCGTGAGTCGACGATTGGAGCGTGGCTGCGGGGATAACCAGCCGGGTGGTGAGTAGTCCATGGTGCGGGTAACAACCCCACGTATCCGGCATTCGACCCTGGAGATAAGAGGACGAATTTTGTTTTAAACGTGTTTATGTCACCACGGTAAACAGGGCTAATAATGTAAGCCCCCTGGTATCGGTGTGATTGGCGATATATTATTATTGTACAAGTATCGAAACGAAACTTATTCGGAACTTGTACAATAATTGGCCGGTATATCGTGATAAAACTTTTCTAAAAATTAATACGGCACTTAAAACATTTCTCGCGATTTCTAAAGTTATGTGTTATCGGTTGTGCTTTTATGTATTGCTATTTGATCTATGTTTGATTTAATATTTTATTCATATTAAATTTTGATAATTTACCCACCTGACGATTTGTTTTTCCATGAAATCTTAAAATTTTATAATCGTCAGATTAAGGGAGACTGACCATTCCTCGGACGGGCAAGGTTGGAGATAGCTCAAGATGAGACTCAAATGTATTTCTATTTCTTCATAAATCGTTATAATTAAATGTAATATTTAAGTACTTTCATTATTATTACGAAGTAATCTAATAAGTTGAGAATAGTAATGACTCGGATATGTATCATGTCTTCCGCTGTTTCCTATTATAGACTTATTTATAAAGTCTGGAAAATCTGGGTTGTTACACTATAGGGTGGACCATTGCGGATATTAAAGGTATCAGTCCCACATTGTGTATGCATAAAATTTTTCTAGAGAATGATTCTAAACCCGTCAGAGAAACCCAACGTAGGCTTAACCCTGCAATGATGGAAGTTGTAAAGAAGGAAATTCTTAAGTGGCGTGACGCAGGTGTTATATATCCTATATCTGATTCAAAATGGGTTAGTCCAATTCATGTAGTTCCTAAAAAGACAGGAATGACTGTGGTAGAAAACAGTAAAGGTGAATTAGTACCTACTAGAGTGTCGAATGGTTGGAGGGTGTGTATTGATTATAGGAAACTTAACCAAGCCACCAGAAAAGACCACTTTCCTTTACCATTCATTGACCAAATGTTATAAAAACTTGCGGGGCGATCATACTTTTGCTTTCTTGATGGTTATTCGGGTTACATTCAAGTTCCTATTGCTCCCGAGGATCAAGAAAAAAACCACTTTTACTTGCCCTTTTGGTACTTTTGCATTTAGAAGAATGCCCTTTGGACATTGTAATGCTCTTGGCACATTTCAACGTCGTATGATGAGTATATTTTCTGATTTGCTTGATAATTCTATGGAGGTCTTTATGGACGACTTTACAGTGTTTGGTGATGATTTTGATAGGTGTCTCCATAATTTATCTCTAGCATTAAAAAGATGCGTTGAAACTAACCTTGTGTTGAATTATGAAAAATTTCATTTCATGGTGGAAAAAAGAGTAGTCTTAGGACATGTTGTTGTTCCAAAGGTCTAGAGGTTGACAAAGCAAAAGTTGATATTATTAGTTCATTACCTTACCCTACTTGTGTGCCTGAAATAAGATCTTTTCTGGGGCATGCTGGATTTTATAGGCGATTTATACAAAATTTCTCTTCTATCGCTTCGCCCTTATGTGCTTTACTTGCTAAAGATACATCATTTGTGTTTAATGAAAATTGTAAAATTGCATTTGACACATTAAAAGACAAACTAACTTCAACACCTATAATAAGACCGCCTAATTGGTCTCTGCCTTTTGAGATAATGTGTGATGCTAGTGATAAGGCTGTGGGTGCTGTCTTAGGTCAAAAAGTTGGCAAAGAGTCGTATGTGATTTATTATACTTCAAGGTCTCTTGATCCAGGCCAATGCAATTACACTGTTACTGAAAAGAAAATGTATGTCGTTATTTTTGCTCTTGAGAAATTCAGGTCTTACTTACTAGGTACCCATGTGATTATATATTCTGACCATTCTGCCTTGAAATATTTGCTGAAAAAGAAAGAATCTAAAGCTAGATTACTCCGTTGGGTTTTACTATTGCAAGAATTTGATCTAGAGATAAGAGATAAAAAAGGAGCTGAAAACTTTGTTGCCGACCATCTTAGTAGAATTGTTCATGATAAAGAACTGATCGAATCTTCATCTGATTTATTTCCTGATGAAAAATTACATGAACTAAATACTATATTACCTTGGTATGCGGACATTGTTAATTACTTAGTGTTGAAAGAATTTCCTAAGAATTTAAGTAGACATAAAAAAGATAAGATTAGACATGATTCACGATACTATATTTGGGATGATCCGCACTTATTTAAAATTTGTGCTGACAACATTGTAAGAAGATGCGTATCTGATCATGAAATTAAGTTTATTCTTGAATTTTGTCGTTCTTTTGAGTGTGGTGGTCATTTTGGTCCGAAGAGAACAACTCATAAAGTTTTAGAATGTGGTTTCTTTTGGCCTTCTTTGCATAAAGATGCTTATTTATTTGTTAAATCTTGTGATAGATGTCAGAGAACAGGTAATATTTCTAAAAGAGATCAGATGCCACTTAAAACTATTTTTGTGAATAATGTATTTGATATTTGGGGCATAGATTTCATGGGACCATTCCCATCTTCTTTTGGTAATACTTACATTCTGAGCCGTTGATTATGTTTCTAAATGGGTTGAGGCTAAAGCGACTAGGACAAATGATTCTAAAGTTGTGATGGAATTTGTTAAAGATCATATTTTTAATAGATTCGGTGTTCCTAGAGCTATTATTAGTGACCGAGGTACTCATTTTTGTAATTGTATTATTGAGGCTTTATTTAAGAAGTACCATGTTACTCATAAGGTCTCTACGGCCTACCACCCACAAACTAATGGCCAAGCTGAAGTTTCAATTCGTGAAACCAAATCTATCTTGGAGAAAGTTGTGAACCCAAATAGAAAGGATTGGAGTGCTCGATTAGGTGATGCATTATGGGCTTATAGAACCGCGTATAAAACACCTATTGGAATGTCATCTTATCATTTTGTTTATGGAAAAGCTTGTCACCTTCCTGTGGAACTTGAACACAAAGCTTTTTGGGCTATTCAAAAGTGTAATCTCGATTATGAGAAATCATGTGCTAATAGAAAATTAGAGATTCAAGAATTGGAGGAAATTAGGAATGATGCTTATGAGAATTCAATGATTTACAAGGAGAAAACGAAAGAATATCATGATAAGTTGTTATTGAGGAAAAGTTTTAGTATTGGTGACAAGGTATTATTGTATAACTCTAGATTAAGACTATTTCCGGGTAAATTGAGATCGAGATGGATTGGCCCTTTTGAGGTGATGAGAGTATATGAGCATGGTGCAGTTGAGATAAAGAATTGTGAATCGGGTAACATTATTAAGGTGAATGGGCATAGAATTAAACCTTATTATGAAGGCTTTACGGCTAATTGGATTGATATCATAGACTTGGAAGATCCTATTGATGAGAATTAATTAAGATGTAGTAGTACGTCGTGCCACGACGTAAAATAAGGCGCTTCTTGGGAGGCAACCCAAGCTTGTTTTTTTGTTTTGTTTTAATTTGTAGGTTATTTTGTTAGTTAACTTAGGTTTTATTTTTGTTTCTTCCTATTTCATTTGTCTTGTTCTAGTGCTTGAATTTTGCAGGTTAGAATAACGGGCTACTTTGCGAAGATGTGATGAGCTGAGAATGCATAAATTTTTTCCCAATAATTTTGGCGCAGCTGCTAATATCTCTACTTCACTAGCTCTGCTAAGTACCTTTATCCCTCTTATTTATGTTTATAAATGCAATTTTTTCACTCTTTGATGTCTCTTTTGACATTGAGGACAATGTCACGTTTAAGTGTGGGGGGAGGTAATTGAAAACTGGAGGAATTTAGAATTATTGTTGAAAGTAATGTTGGCGGGTGGCCATTTATGTTGAATGTGTTTCGCAGATTACGTTAATTTTTTTTTTGTGGGATTTGTTTTTTTTTTTGGAAAGTGTCGGTATTTAGGGGAAATGCTGTCAAAATTTTGGTAGAATTTGAGCTTTAAAGTTTTAACCTTTGTTTTTATTTGACTACTTAGACTTGGGAAGTTGACGACAAACTCTAATCTATTTTTTAAAACAATTTCTCTAAAAAGAGTAGTAGCGTAATTTAAAAGGTTATATAATTTGAAGTTGTGTATACATTGGTTTTTCCTCCCAATTAGACTTGGATTAATTAATTTGATAGTAGATGATATTTTAAGTCTCTTTTAAATTTGAGTTATAAGTGAATTATAAAGAATAGTACTTGTTTTAGCTACCTTAACTATTTTTTTTCGTTAACTCTGGAGGTACGAGGGGTAAGCCGGTCTTGTTTTAATTAATTTACTTTCGTAGGTGACTCCTAATTAGGGCTATAAGAAAGATTAGATGCCTCAAAAGTGAGTGAATCACTCTTGTGACTCGAGTTAGTAAATCCGAGGGGAACCTAATCCTAACGGGATTGGGAGAATGCCTAATGCCTTGTCCGGAAGGGCGGGAGTCATTGGTTGAAAGCTCGCTACGTGGGTCACTTGATCTTGGAAAAAATTGAAAAAAAAGAATGAAGGAAAAAATCATCCGAAGAAAAAGAAAAAAAAGAAAAAGAATAAGAGTGAAAAAAGTGAGACGAGGTGTCTAGTTTGCCTTATGTGCTCGGGAGAACGATCCTCGTACTAAACTGGTAATAGGAATGTACCGAAAGTAGATCCCCTTCCCCTAAGACCTTAAACTGCTGAAACCCGTCTTCTTGAGTCAATTCTGAAGGAGTTATGTCCACTGTCCTACGGATTTACCCGCTTAAGTCTATGTATCCAATATGCCTTGCTAGAGGTCGATGTCGGGTTGACATATAAATGGGTTATATGTCTGGTAGTCTTAAGTGGGCCCATTGGGTCACACAAAATGTGTACGGGATATTATTAATATATCGGTATATTAATATATCGGGTCAGTAGTAACACGACTCAGCTGTGTTGTCGGGGTATGGTAATTAGAGTTATAGTAATAATCTAGTTATGGTAAGTAAAAAGCAATAATCCATTAGAGATATTAATATATCGGGTCAGTAGGGGGCACGACCAATCAGCACACCAGCACGCTGCCCAATAATCCATTGGGTGTAAAAAGCAATCATGACCCAAAAGGCAACTAAACTCCTGGCATGCCCAATACAGAAGAGTCTCCCCCCTCGGGAATACGCGAACGCATTAAATGCAGTGGTAAAGCCACAAGTCAACTCCCCACCGTCAAGAGTCCACCTGCCAAGGGGAAGCCTTGCTTCCCTCCAGCCGGTGAGGGCCAATTGATGAGGGTCGGGGGCCTGCACCGGGTCGCCCGCCTAGCAGGCCCCGTAAAGACCCAACCCGTGGAACCGAGGAGCCTGCCCAACAGGCCGTCGAAGTAAGACACCCGGATTTCCCCAATGGAACGTAGCTTCAAGAAGGCCGCCCGCCCAGCAGGGTAAGGCGACCAGCTGGGGAGGGCCTACAGACGCCCCCCGCTCGCCTGCCCCCAGGCGACCCCTCCCCCGAGCAGGGCAGGGGTTACCAGGGGCCCCTCCGCCATTCTGCCAAAGGTAAAAGGGAATGAGTGGATGAAACAGGTCCACGTGTCACCTCGCAATCCACTCATTCTCCCGCTCTTTTCCCTCTCCACTTCTCTCTCTTGTGGGAAGGTATAAATACCCACCCATTTCCCACTTAGAGGGGGTTGGATTTTCTCTCTCTAGACTCTCACTCCTAAAAACGCCACCTAGTTCCTCACGAGCTAGGTTCATCAAGGCACTTCACGGACTAACTTAGGCATCGGAGAGGGTTCCCTCGGACAACCTCCGGGGCCTTGTGCGTTCATTGTGCAGGGAGCAGGCCAACTCCGTCGGGAAAGTCCGATCATAGGAGAAGGAGAAAGAAGAGACTGAAGGAAATCAAACGATCCACTACTTATCAACATTCCGATTACACGACCCGTATTCAGAACCGGGTTAATTGTTTCCGTGACCGGAACAATTTGGCGCCGTCTGTGGGGAAGATCTGGTTGTATCCACGAATTACCCACAAAAATTAACCATTCCCAATTACAAAAACTAAACCAATCAAAGTAATTATGCCAGAAATCGTTGACACCAGTGTAGGGGTAGGTCCGACGGTCCCACCGGTGACCCCCTATACGGCATGCCACAGCCAGAGAGGGCTCCTCCCACCACGACCCTGGGGATGGGAGGAACCAGTCTCCTGGGCATGCCAAATGCTGCTGTAGCGCCAGAGTTGGGGGCACACCCAGGGCACACTCTGAACCTGACCCCAGCTCAGATGGTACAGACAACTGCCTTCTTCTCTGCAATGCTAAACCAGGAGTTCACTCCTGAGGACCTGGTAGGCAGGGTCGCAACGACCCCCAGGCAGCCACCCTCAACGAACAGGGATGGAGCTGGGGGCACGAAGCGAACCGCCGCTAGAAACGCCCAGAGGAAAGCAAGAAGGACAGCTCAAGTATATGCGCAGGTGTAGAAGCGTATCACAACAGGCAGCCCAGAGCCACCTGCCCAACAACAGGCGTTCTCCATTCACACAACAGAATCCGCGTCTGGAGAGCAGAGAGGTCTGTCCCAGGATTTGCGGGAGCGAATGAGGCACAAGGAACCTGCATCCAAGCGCCTGGGGGAAAAGCAGGGCGGAGTCTTCTCCAGGTTAACGCCGGCAGCCAAGGGACAGCCAACCCCAGGGTTGTCCCTAAGCCTGCAGTCTAGGCTTAACTGGGGGCAACCGCTCGAGTCTAGATACCACCAGGATGACAACTCTGCCAGTCTAAGAGGAAGAGACCCAGACAAATCTCCCCTGAGATAGAGGACGAAGCAGCAAGTAGGCCGCCACCGAGGCACCGCTCCCCCAGTACTAGGAAACCGATCCCTAGACAATGGGATATTCACGGTAACCAGTATGGGGAAAGCAGGTCACGAGTGGTAGGCAGGCCTACAAAAACCCCTCTTCATCCTGATGTACAAGATTTACCCATCCCAAAAATAAAAATGCCTACCGCCAAGTTCGACGGGACCACAGACCCAGAGGATCATCTGGTGGCATTTGAGAGTCACATGGGCATGTATGACGTGGATGACGCAATCTGGTGTAAAATCTTCCCAACCACCCTGGTAGGACTTGCACAGGGATGGTTCAGGGACCTTCGCCAAGGATCGATCGACTTCTTTATAGAGTTGGTCGAGGCCTTCCTTGAGCAATATGCAGGGAACAAAAGGAGACGCCTCACTCGTTTCGATCTCATGACCCTAAAACAGAAGAAAGGCGAAAGCGTCAGGGAGTACCTGAAGAGGTTTGACTTGTCCTATCAGCAAGTCAGAGAGATCGATGATTCCACCGCTGCTTACGCCCTAACAATCTCCCTGCTCCCAGGAGAAATGAAGAATCAGATGATCAGGGCCCAGCTGGAAACCTTGGCCAAGGCCAGGAAAATCGCTGAAGGATTTATTCTGCAGGAAGAGTTTCACAGCCTGCCGGACACCCCTGCAGGCCAAGCAAGGCCGCAAGGGGGACCGCAGGGTGGACGTGGCAGAAACGAGCCAGGCAAGCAGAGAGAAGAGGGAGACACCCCCAAGAAAGAACGCACAACATACCAGCCAAGATTTGACAGCTACACGGCCCTCAATAGGCCGAGAGCAGAAATCTTTGAGTTGGAAAAAGAAACAGCGAAATGGACTCGTCCAAACAAGCCGCGCAGCCCAAAGGAAGATCCCAAAAAATTCTGCACGTTCCACGATTGCATAGGCCATACCACAGAGGAATGCCGACACTTAAAAGATGAGATAGAGAAACTTATAAGAAACGGCTGGCTGAGTAACTATGCAGCAAGGAACAAACCCCAAAAGGAGGCGGCGGACAAACCTGAAGGCTCAGCCCAAAATCGCACAATTATCCACGTGGTGTCAGGAGATGCAGAGGGGCGGACTAGTAGATGAAGCCAGAAAAGGCAGATCCGCGAATTGCGGAACCAAATTTGCTACGCCGAGAGGGCAGAAAGTCCAAGAGGCACCACCCTAAGCATCACCCCTGAAGATGCAGGGAGAGTCGTGTACCCGCATAGTGACCCTCTGGTCTTAACTCTTGAAATCAACAATCACATTGTCAAGAGATGCATGGTGGACACTGGCGCCTATACAAACCTCCTGTACAAAGACGCTTTTGAGAAAATGAATCTAGAAAAAAGACATCTGAAGCCGGCCTCTGGATCTCTATATGGGTTCAGTGGGGCAGGTGTGCTACCCATGAGAGTTATCGACCTGCCGATAACATTCGGAGAGGGGGCCTCGGCCAGAAATATCAGGGCATCATTTGTTCTGGTGGATGTCAAGTCTGCGTACAATGCCCTGATAGGGCGAGCCACCCTAGATGAAATAGAAGCTGCTGTGTCAATCAGGGCCCTCACCATAGCCTATGTGACAAACTTTGGCATGGAGGGGAAAGTCCATGGGGATCAGGAGTCGGCCAGACACTGTTACTCCGTGGCCCTGAAAGCCCATGAGACAGAAAGGAAAGGAAAGCGGAAAGCGGAAAGCTCTCCCAGCAGGGAGGGCGAAATCCCGGCTGCCCAGCAAGAACCAGCCCACCTAGAGCCCGAAGGGGAGAGCATGCTGGTGGACTTAGAACCAGGAAGGCAGGTCCTCATAGGGGCCGACCTGGAGGAATCCTACCAAAGGGAGTTAATTGCGGTCCTGAGAGAGAATAGGGACGTATTCGCTTACTCTGCAGACGAGATGCCAGAGGTCGACCCGGCTTTTATTGTTCACAAGCTGAACATTAATCCAGAGGCTCGCCCTGTGAAGCAGAAGAAAAGAAACATGTCCGTAGAAAAAGACGCGGCGATAAAGGAAGAAATAGACAAACTCCTGAAGGCAGATTTCATCGAAGTCTGTGACTACCCTGAATGGTTGGCAAACGTTGTAATGGTAAAAAAGTCGTCAGGTGCATGGAGAATGTGCGTAGACTTTACAAATCTTAACAAAGCCTGCCCAAAGGACTGCTACCCTATGCCCAGGATAGATCAACTGGTGGACGCCACTAGTGGATACACCACGCTGAGCTTTCTGGATGCATTCTCAGGGTACCATCAAGTGTACCTCTGGCAGCCAGACAGGGTAAGGTGCGCCTTCATAACCAGCCACGACACTTACATGTATAAGATGATGGCATTCGGACTGAAAAATGCAGGCGCCACCTATCAGCGGTTGGTGGACAAAGTCTTTGAAAATCAAAAAGGGAGAAATTTGGAAGCCTATGTCGATGATGCGATTGTCAAGAGCAAAGGGGATAAGGAGCATCTAACAGACCTTCAGGAGACATTCTCCTCCCTGCGGTCGTACAAGATGAAGCTGAATTCGAAAAAATGCACATTCGGGGTCCGATCCGGAAAATTCCTGGGTTTCTTAGTCAGCTCCAGGGGGATAGACGCCAACCCCGAAAAAATTCAGGCGGTCCTAGATCTCCCGGAGCCTAAAACCATCAGGGACATTCAGCGGCTTACAGGCAGGATGGCCGCCCTGGCCCGATTTATCGCCAGGTCGGCAGACAAATCCACCCCATTCTTCAAAGTATTGAAGGGCAATAAGCAATTCAAATGGGAAGATGAACAAAAGAAAGCCTTCGAACAATTGAAGGAACACGTGAAGAAATTCCCTACCCTGGCAAGACCAGTGGCCGGAGAAAAACTGTACCTATACATTGCTGTCACCAACACGACAGTAAGTGCAGTCATCCTAAGGGAGGAAGCAAACTCACAACAACCCATCTACTTTGTGAGTCACGCCCTGGGGACAGCCGAAAGAAATTATCCTCTGATAGAAAAGGCCGCCTATGCAGTCATCATCGCAGCCAGAAAACTCAAACCCTACTTTGACGCACATCCCGTTGTGGTCCTCATCGATCAGCCGCTGGAGAAAGTGTTGGAAAAGTTTGAGAAATCAGGAAGGCTGCTGAAATGGGCGATCGAGTTAAGCGGGCTGGGGATATCATATCAGCCAAGGACAGTCATCAAAGCCCAAGCCTTGGCTGATTTCCTGGCTGATTGTTCCCATTCAGGGGAAGAGGAGCCCCCCGCCGAAGAATGGATTGTGCACACTGACGGATCCTCAACAGTCAACGGCGCAGGGGCAGGCGTTGTTCTGACCAGCCCAGAGGGAGTTGATTTTGAGCATGCGCTCAGATTCACCTTCCCCGCATCAAACAACGAGGCAGAGTACGAGGCTGTACTCGCAGGGATAAATCTGGCTAAGGCCGCAGGGGCAGAGCGAGTTATACTAGCAACTGACTCCCAGCTCATTGCTAATCAAATTAACGGAGAGTATGAGGCCAGAGACCAGACCATGGCCACCTACCTTGAAAAAGTAAAACAGGAATTATCAAACCTGAAGTCCTACGAAATCAAGCAAATACCCCGATCACAGAATAATCGGGCCGACGCTCTGTCTAAGCTGGCCAGCTCCAGCTTGCAAGACGTAAGGAGGTCAGTTTGGGTCGATGTTATGCATGAGAAGTCCACCACTCCCTGTCAGGCAGTCAGCACCATTGAGGAAAGACAGGAAAACTGGATGACCCCCCTCATTCAGTTCAAAAGATACGGCATCCTACCACCTGATCCGGTACAGAAGAGGAAAATTCAGGCCAAAGCCGCCTGGTTCATAATCATTGACGGAGAGCTCTACAAGAAATCTTTCACTTACCCCCTGCTCAGATGCCTAGGGGCAGACCAGGCTGCCGAAGTCCTAGAAGACATCCACTTGGGAATCTGTGGACATCACATCGGAGGAAGGTCATTGGCCCACAAGGCCCTCAGGGCAGGGTACTACTGGCCTACCATGCTAGCAGATGCTAGAAGCCTGACCCAAAAGTGCAGGAATTGTCAGCTTTTTGCCCCATCCATCCATGCTCCGGCCCAAGAGCTCAGGCCAATCCTATCCCCCATCCCCTTCGCTCAGTGGAGGATGGACATAGTAGGACCTTTTGCGGTGGCCACCGGGGGCAGAAAGTTCTTGATCGTGGCTATCGACTACTTCACCAAGTGGGTGGAAGCTGAGGCAGTGCCTAGCATTACCGAGCCTGCAGTCAGGAAGGTGATATGGCGGAATATCATCACTAGATTCGGCCTACCAAAAATGTTAGTGTTTGATCATGGAAGACAATTCGATAACGACCCCCTGAGAATCTGGCTGGAAGGCCTTAGCGTCGCAGTTGCTTACTCTGCCGTCTGCCACCCTCAAACCAACGGACAGGCAGAAGCAGCCAACAAACAGATCTTGAATGGCCTTAAGAAGATGGTAGATGACCTCAAGGGCAGATGGACCGACGAGCTCCCCAGCATACTCTGGTCAATCCGGACCACCCGAAAGGAATCTACAAGCCAGACCCCGTTCGGCCTGGTATATGGTGCAGAGGCTCTACTACCAATTGAGGCCAGGATCCCTTCCCTGCGCTCCCTACAATACGACCAGACTGAGAATGAAGTAGCGATGACTGAGGCTTTAGATCTGGTCAGTGAGGTAAGGGAGGAGGCCAGTGCCAATATCGTCGCCTACCAGCAACGAATGAGGAAGGCGTACAATAAGAGAGTACATCAGAGAAATTTTCAGATGGGTGATCTAGTTCTCAGAAAAACACAGGCTGTGGGAAAATCGAGGGAGCACGGCAAACTAAGTGCTAACTGGGAAGGTCCATACCAAGTAACTCAAATCTTAGGACCGGGCACGTATAGAATCGCCAATCTTGAAGGCCAAGAGTTGAGTGCTCACTGGAACGCAGACACCCTGAAGAAGTATTATGTCTAGCCAAATCTTAAGATAGTTTTCATTTTCTGGAAAATTGGCGGAGAACGGTCAAAGAATGTCGACGACTCCAACCACCCTTGTGTTAAATTTTTACAACGAAATGAAAGAACTTCAAGTTCATACTCGTTGCCTGTTCAAACTTGCGTTTTCACACACAAACGAGCAGGGGGCAATAGGGGGAGGCCCCCCTGTTGCCAAAACTAAGGAAAATGGACCCCCTCAACAAAAAAATTCTAAACCTCATTGCTTGCCTCTGGGCAGGCAGGGGGCAGGCCCCCTGGACTTTGAACAAAAGCTGGGGACAGGCCAAATGAACAAGGACTGGGGGCAGGCCCCCCAACCTTGTATAAAAAACGCAAAAAGCCTCCTTGCTTGCCTCTGGGCAGGTAGGGGGCAGGCCCCCTGGACTTTGATCAAAAGCCAGGGACAGACCAAATCAACAAGGACTGGGGGCAGGCCCCCCAACCTTGTATAAAAAACGCAAAAAGCCTCCTTGCTTGCCTCTGGGCAGGCAGGGGGCAGGCCCCCTGGACTTTGATCAAAAGCCAGGGACTGGCCAAATCAACAAGGACTGGGGGCAGGCTCCCCAGCCTTGTATAAAAAACGCAAAAAGTCTCCTTGCTTGCCTCTGGGCAGGCAGGGGGCAGGCCCCCTGGACTTTGATCAAAAGCCAGGGACAGGCCAAATCAACAAGGACTGGGGGAAGGCTCCCCAGCCTTGTATAAAAAACACAAAGAGCCTCCCTGCTTACCTCTGGGCAGGCAGGGGGCAGGTCGTACCTTAAAAACTTGTACAGAAAGCCAAACAAAAACAGATGAAAACAAATGGAAGAATCCTTATAAAAGGAAATAAAATAGCAGGGATACACAGAATAAAGGTTTTTTTAAAGATAATTACAATGAACACGGCAGCCGGCCACAGAAGGGCTCGGCGCGCAAAAAGATAAGAAGTTAAAACGTCAGCATAAGCGCAGCAGGGGACGAACAGGAGCCCTCTGAGGATGACTGCCCTCCATATTAAGCGGGGGGAGCTTCTGGGCCAGAGGTAGCAGCCCCTTCAGCCATCCTGCGCATCTGGGCCTCATCCTTGGCGGTATAAAGAGCCCGAAAAGCTTCTTCATCAAAATCAGGGAACATCTCCCTGACAGCCTCCATAACCACCCCCAAGCAAGAATTGGCGCCATTCATGAAGCCTGCTGACACTGCAGTTTCCACCTCCTGAATTATCTCATCCCTCTCCTTCTGCCACTCCTCAGTCTTCACCGCCAAGTCACCAAGAGCCGCCTGAAGATCCGAATTCGCCTTGGAAAGGCGCTCTCCTAGGTCAGCGGCCTTTTTCTTGGCGTGGTCCAACTCAGTTAAAGCTTTTTTTTGGCCTGCTCCAGCTCTGCAAAGGCCTGCTTAGCTCTCTTCGACTCCTCCTCCAGGCGAGACACCTCCCTGACTGCTCTCTCACTTTGAGACTTCCAGTGAATCACCTGACCCCTGGCCTCCTCCAACTCATTCTCCTTTTTTGTCAGCTGATCCTTCAAACCAGCAATAAGAGCAACGTCCCTTTCGACTATAGTCAGGCGGTCAGAATTGGCCAACTCCTCGTCACTTAAACGACTAAGGGTCGCCAGCTCCGCAGAGGCCTGAATAACTCTGGCGGTGCGCTGAATGTATTGAGTCACTTGATGGGTAGCAGAGTGGACAGTTTTGAGGAGGTGATCCGCCAAAACCGTCCCGGAGTCAGAGAGTAAGGCAGAGACGTCCTGGCTATCGCCGACAGTATAATGGAACTCAGTATTCTCCTCAGAAAAAAGGGTACCAGGAATTCCCTGAGCAAAGCGTTTCGGGTCAGGCGTATCAGCCTCCAAATCCACCACGTGATCTGCATTTGGAGTCCCCCTGCTCCTTTTCCTGATCAGCCCCCTAGGAGTACTTTCTCCAGTCTCTTCAGAACCAGCGGCCTGCGGCCCCTGGGGAATCTGAACCTCTGCAGGAGAGCCTCCCTGCTTGCCAGCAGGGGAAGGAGTAACCTCAGAAGCGATCGCCTTTTTTACAACCGGAGAAGGAGTGGCTTCAGAGATCGCCGTTTTCGCAGGCGTTGATCTGGGAGGAGCAGGGAGCCTTGGCCTGCTAAACGACAGGCCCTTCAGATGCTTCATCAGGTTCTTCTCGCCCTTCTTGAAGTCAGGAGGAAGGGAAGGACAGCTTTGGACAACGACAAGAGTCTCGGTCAAACCCAAACGCTTCACCTCCCTTTTTGTCCAACTGAAGGTAGCAAGGTCTGCAAAGCAAACAGGCGAACGGTTAGAAAGGTCATTTAAGAAGAAAAAGGTGGGTAAGGAAAAATCATCAGCGCTCCTGAACTACCTTCGTCTAGGCCCGGATTCATGCCCACCCGGGTTAGGTACCTGTCAGTAGCAATAAGCTCCGCATGGGGGAGCCATAATGAGGGGCCATACACCCCAAATTTATCGGTATGGGCAGCAAAATGGTCTACCAAATCCTTATCTTTCCTGCTCAACTTCACCTCCAAGGTTTTCCCTCCCACGCCAGGGTGATATTCCTCGTGAGTCTCTAGCCTGGTGTGAACGTGATTCCTGAAATGGCGAGGAATCTTCCACCCATGGGCGCTGTGCACATAGAGAAAATTGTTTTTCCAATCTCTCAGGTTGTCCATAGCTGGCCACACCAGAGTATGCCCCTTCTGTCTCAGAAGAGACCAATATCCAGGAGAACCCTCACTCCCAGAAGAAACCATTTGCAGGCCGACCATGAACCTCAAAGCATCAATAGAGGGCTCGGCACGATGGAACAGGCATGTCCAAACGTATGAAATTAATGACTTGACAGCCATGGCTGTCAGCTGGGCAATAGCCACGTTCATCCGCCTGAAAATCTCTTCCAGAAAAAGGATGAAGGGGGAAACGAAGACCGAATTCCAAACACTTGTGGTAAACCGCTATGCACCCGTCGGGAGGACAGCATACGGTGTCTCTTTCACCAGGGACGACAATTGTATACCCATCCCCAAAATTGTAGAACCGCTCAATCGCACCGGTAGCATTCTTCGCAAGAATCAAATCCCGGTTTTTGGGGTCGGGGTAAGTTCCCAGGGGAACGTGGTACTTGGCTTTGTCTAAGTAATAGGTCCTACCCCTTTCCCGAGGAATAAGGGGATCGGAGGTCCTGGAGGGGTCGATCTCCAGCGCCTCGTCGTCCGAGTCGACAACGTCGTAGGGG
Organism: Agrostemma githago; assembly: GCA_958450325.1. Taxonomy (NCBI): domain Eukaryota; kingdom Viridiplantae; phylum Streptophyta; class Magnoliopsida; order Caryophyllales; family Caryophyllaceae; genus Agrostemma; species Agrostemma githago. The sequence goes on along the minus strand of OY288249.1, from coordinate 7,271,769 downwards.
GCAGGTTCAGGAGAGTTACCACCCCCACTACCCGCCGAGTTCTCTTCCTCGACTGTCCCAAGGCCAACCTCCCTAGAGGAGGAGGCAAGATTCTCCCTACCCTTTTCCCGTTCCTCCTTCCTCAATGGGTCGGTAAATGGTAGGATACGTTCGCGAGTTCTAGACATAGCAACTCTAAGAGGAATGAAAAGCAAGAAATCGAAAAGAAAGGGAGCAAGAACTGGAAATTAAAAGTCTAACCTAAGGTCGGCCGCCGATGGGATGAAAGCTTGAAAGAGAAATCTCCCAGAGAAACGGGGGTACGAAGGAAGGCTCGAGTTATCACACCGAAAGATTTGCAGAGGAAAAGAAAGGAAGTTTGAAAAAGAAAAAGAAGAAGAATGAGTGACAGATTGCTTTTATAAGAGGGAAGGCAGACAAAGAGTCGCCAACCCTCGAAAATCCGCCCAAGGACTACTGTCCACGTGTCATACCCTCAAAAGTCAGCCCCTTGTAGCTTCCCAAGGGTAGCCTCGAGAAGACCAAAGGATGTCAGAGGATCGATCACCCTGTGACGTCCTCCCTCCATTTAAATAATAAATAATAACAAATAATAAAAATGCCACACATAAACAAACTGCCTGTTTTTTTTCTTTCATTAAGTTAAAGAAAACCCGAAAAACGGGCAAGTTACATCCAGTACAAGCATAAAGTACAAAAAGAGCCCCTGTTTCTGGCTCACCACGCCCGCGCCCCGCGGGCAGGCCTAATCGTCATCAAAGCCCGGGGAGTAGTCCCCAGGGCTGTGGCACCCCCCTGCATCGGATCTCCAGTCCCAGTCGTCGGAATCCTTGAAGGGGTCCGCAGAGTCATCATCGCCGTCCCGACCGGAGGAATAACCCTGGCCGCCACTATCGCCGGAATCCCGGCTACTAACATCCCAGTCCCTGCCATAAGGGACTGTTTCAATGTCATCACAGGAGCCGCAGCCCACTTTCCTCCTCAAGGGAGAAGAAGGGCCCGACTCAGGAGAAGAAGCCAACTCTGAGCAGTCGGGATCAAACTGCTCAGGGTGTAGCCATGGAAAACATTCATGGCACCCCCTGTCGAAACAACCCCCATCCCTGGGGGCAGCGCCTGTACTTTGGGGCGGCTGGAGAAGCCCTCTGAGGGCGCTTGCCCGCCCTGACAAGAGTCCTCCTTCTGAGCTTCCTGTGAAGTCGAGCGCAGGGCCGCCGGCTACGGCGCAGGATGAGAAAGGACGCCCTAGGGTACCTTAGCTTCCAACGACCCCTAAAGCGACGGGTCACCACGCGAGTCCCTTGGCAAAAAAGTACTTTGGTGATCCACGACATTTTCTTTGAAAAAAGAAGAAAAGAAGGTTGGAGATGGGTCGTGAAAGTGGCAAAGGGAATGCAATTTATACAAGAAGGGAAGCCAAGACATTAAATGGCGCCTCAACCACTCTTACAGGGGGCACGGCCAATCAGCACACCAGCACGCTGCCCAATAATCCATTGGGTGTAAAAAGCAATCATGACCCAAAAGGCAACTAAACTCTTGGCATGCCCAATACAGAAGAGTCTCCCCCCTCGGGAATACGCGAACGCATTAAATGCAGTGGTAAAGCCACAAGTCAACTCCCCACCGTCAAGAGTCCACCTGCCAAGGGGAAGCCTTGCTTCCCTCCAGCCGGTGAGGGCCAATTGATGAGGGTCGGGGGCCTGCACCGGGTCGCCCGCCTAGCAGGCCCCGTAAAGACCCAACCCGTGGAACCGAGGAGCCTGCCCAACAGGCCGTCGAAGTAAGACACCCGGATTTCCCCAATGGAACGTAGCTTCAAGAAGGCCGCCCGCCCAGCAGGGTAAGGCGACCAGCTGGGGAGGGCCTGCAGACGCCCCCCGCTCGCCTGCCCCCAGGCGACCCCTCCCCCGAGCAGGGCAGGGGTTACCAGGGGCCCCTCCGCCATTTTGCCAAAGGTAAAAGGAAACGAGTGGATGAAACAGGTCCACGTGTCACCTCGCAATCCACTCATTCTCCCGCTCTTTTCCCTCTCCACTTCTCTCTCTTGTGGGAAGGTATAAATACCCACCCATTTCCCACTTAGAGGGGGTTGGATTTTCTCTCTCTAGACTCTCACTCCTAAAAACGCCACCTAGTTCCTCACGAGCTAGTTTCATCAAGGCACTTCACGGACTAACTTAGGCATCGGAGAGGGTTCCCTTGGACAACCTCCGGGGCCCTGTGCGTTCATTGTGCAGGGAGCAGGCCAACTCCGTCAGGAAAGTCCGATCATAGGAGAAGGAGAAAGAAGAGACTGAAGGAAATCAAACGATCCACTACTTATCAACATTCCGATTACACGACCCGGATCCAGAACCGGGTTAATTGTTTCCGTGACCGGAACACTAGTAATTACCGATTATGTTTAGGTTATCTAAATTTATGAATTTAAATTGTTAAATTATGAAGTTTACTTTTAAAATTTGAGATATAATATAGATTATGTTTTAATTTTATTGACCCATCATAATCCTCAATTTCTTTGTTGACGATGAGACTAATAAGATTGGTCAAGATTCGATTGAAATTTAGAAATTAAAATTACTAGAATTTTTTTTTTCAACGATGAGTCCTAATATGATTAGGACAAGACTCGATTTTTGTAAAACGGACGAATTATTGGAATTTAGTCACTTTTACATGTTGTATATTAATTTCATTCGGGTTCCTTATAAAACCTTGTTCTATACACAATAATAATTGAATATTATGTCATATGATACTTGAATGTTTATTTTATGAGACTTCTGTGTTTAGAACTAATAGGTCGCCTTGTTAGATGACCTAAAAACATGGTTAGGACCCATAATGCAATTATTCCCTCGCAAATATTTAAGTATTGGCTTTCCATAACTAACCACTACAATAATTTCATATCATTGGTTGAAGTGACTGCCTAAGCGGTGCTTTGTCGATGTGTGTGGACTGAGTAGGTAGGTAACGGTTACCCACAGGTTTAGTTTGGTTTTCTTAAACATCGCTATCAAGTTGGACTTGGGCTTTGAGGCAAATAGTTGGTTTCATATGATGAATTATACCGACAAACCAAGAATTACATGGTATGTAATCGAAAAATTGTTGTCTACCTTACTTTTGGAGTTTGAGCGGTGAGCCCAAGTTCACTTAAGCGACAAAAGGTTTAGGATCTTGGAATATTATGTAAATTTGAGGGTAGTTTTCATAATTTGTCTTAAAAATTGTTTAAGATTTTATTGCATTTTTCAGCATATTAATTAGTCTGCATTTATTTATTGTAGATATGTCGTCGTCAAACAATTTTTCGCTTCGTTCATTGCTTGAGAAAGAAAAATTGAAAGGTTCAAATTTTCTGGAATGGTATCGCTCTTTGAGAATTGTTCTCAAACAGGAGAGAAAGGAATATGTCCTTGAGAAGGAACTTCCTTTAGAACCAAATTCTGATGTTGCGGATGATATAAAGATATCATACCTAACTCATGAGAAAGACAATACTGACGTCTGCTGTCTCATGCTTGCGATTATGAATTCTGAGCTTCAGAAGCAATATGAAAACACTGAGTCGGCGTATGAGATTATAGAGAACCTGAAATCAATGTTTCAGGAGCAGGCTAGGACCAAGAGGTATAATACTGTCGTTGCACTATTTAACTGCAAAATGGGTGACAAAGACCCGGTTAGCCCGCATGTGATGAAAATGATGGGTTATTTTGATAACCTTGATCGTCTTGGTGCGGGGTTTGCATACCAGATGCAGACAGATATTTTACTTCAATCCTTATCATCCATCTGGAAAGATTTTGTGCTGAACTTTAACATGCATGATCTAAAGAGATCGATGCAAGAGTTGCACGGAATGCTTAAGACGGCTGAACCAAACGTCGGGAAGGGTCTAACCCCTGGAGTACTCATGGTACAAAAGGGAAAAGGTTTCAAAGGCGAAAACAAAGGAAAGGCGGCTAAGGCAAATGTTGCTAAAGCCAAGCCGAAGTCTAAAAATTCGCCTAAGAAATCAGATGAGGACCTTTGTCACTACTGTAGTGAAAAGGGGCATTGGAAGAGGAACTGTCCAAAATACCTAGAAGATAAGAAGAATGGGAATGTTGCTTCTACCTCTACACGTATTAATGTTATATTAGTAAATGTTACTACTAGCTGCTCTACATCATGGGTATTTGATACTGGATGTGGTTCTCATATTTGCTGTAATGTACAGGGATTGAGAGACGTGAGGGCTCTGGCAAAAGGTGAAGTGGACCTGCGCGTAGGCAATGGAGCAAGAGTTGCTGCTTTAGCTGTAGGAATATTTCATTTAGAGTTGCCAAGTGGCTTAATTTTAGAACTAGATAATTGTTATCATGTACCTGCCATTAGCAGGAATATTATTTCCGTTTCTTTTTTGGACATGAAAGGTTTCGATATTTCAATAAAGAACAAATGTTGTTCCATTTCGCGTAATGGTATTGTGTATTGTCAAGCATTCATTTTTGATGGCTGATATGTTCTTGATTCACCTAAGCAGCTATATAATATTAATAATGCAAAGCGGTTGAAATCTAAGGATTCTAATCCTACTTACTTGTGGCATTGTCGTTTGGGTCATATAAACGAGAAACACATACAAAAGCTCCATAAGGATGGACTTTTAGATCATTTTGATTATGAATCATATGATATATGCGAATATTGTTTACTTGGCAAGATGATGTGAATCTTGTTTACTTGGCAAGATGACTAAGATGCCTTTCACTGGATACAATGAAAGGGCATCTGACTTATTAGGACTAATACATTCGGATGTATGTGGTCCAATGAGTACCACAGCTCGGGGAGGATTTTCATACTTCATTACATTTACTGATGATTTCAGTAGATATGGTTATGTGTACCTGATGAGGCACAAATCAGAATCATTTGAAAAGTTCAAAGAATTCCAAAATAAAGTACAGAATCAACTAGGCAAGACAATTAAAGCCCTTCGATCGGATCGAGGTGGTGAATATTTGAGTCAAGATTTCAATAATCATCTTAGGAGTTGTGGAATTGTTTCACAACTCACTCCACCTGGAATACCACAATGGAATGGTGTGACTGAGAAGAGAAATCGAACCTTACTAGATATGGTTCGATCTATGATGAGTCATGCAGACCTTTCTATTTATTTCTGGGGCTATGCGCTCGAAACTTCTGCTTTTACACTTAATAGGTGTCCATCTAAGTCAGTTGAAAAGACACCACATGAGATGTGGACAGAAAAGGTTCCTAGTTTGTCTTTCATGAAAATTTGGGGTTGCGAAGCTTATGTTAGGAAATTGATTCCTGAAAAGCTAGGACCTAAATCTGACAAATGCGTTTTTGTTGGTTATCCAAAAGAAACTAGAGGCTATCACTTCTACAATCCTACTGAGAACAAAGTGTTTGTTGCTCAGAATGGAGTCTTCTTGGAAAAGGAGTTCATTTCCAAAAGGAGTAGTGGGAGTAAGGTTGATCTTGAAGAAATTCGGGATATTCAGACATCCACAATTCCTAATGAGGAAGTTGAGGATGAGGAGGGGAATGTGCAAAATGTTGCGATCTCACCACTTGAAGAAGAACCTACGCCTGTTTCTAATGATTTTGTCCCTCGTAAGTCTGTAAGATCTAACCTTGGGCAAACTCCGGCTAGGTATCGTCATGATTTATACTTGATAGAAAATGATGAACCTGAAACCTACAAAGAGGTAGTGATGGGACCAGACTCTGAAAAATGGCTTGAGGCCATGAAGTCCGAAATGGATTCCATGTACCATAACAAAGTATGGACTTTGATAGACGCACCTGAAGGTGTCAAAACCATCGAGTGCAAATGGGTCTTTAAGAAGAAGATTGACATGGAAGGACATGTAGATGTCTATAAAGCTCGCTTGGTGGCTAAAGGTTTCAAGCAAACTCATGGTATCGACTATGACGAAACTTACTCACCAGTAGCGATGCTTAAATCTATTAGGATTCTCTTAGCAATTGCAGCTTTTCATGATTATGAAATTTGGCAAATGGATGTGAAAACAGCTTTCCTTAACGGGAATCTGCAAGAGGATGTGTACATGACACAACCCGAGGGTTTCATATAAAAGGATGCTAAGAAAATATGCAAACTTCAGCGTTCCATTTATGGACTGAAGCAAGCATCTCGGAGTTGGAATCTTCGTTTTGATGAGGCAGTTAAAGCCTTTGGCTTCTGTAAAAACGAATTTGAGCCTTGTGTGTATAAGAAAGTCAGTGGGAGTGCAATAGCAATTTTGGTTCTATATGTCGATGACATACTCCTAATTGGAAATAACGTTCCATTGTTGCAATCCGTAAAAGGTTGGCTTGGAAGTTGTTTTTCCATGAAAGACATGGGTGAAGCAGCCTACATCTTAGGAATAAGAATCTATAGAGATAGATCAAAGAGGTTTATTGGACTTAGTCAAGGAACTTATATTGATAAGATCCTTAAACGGTTCAATATGACGGATTCCAAAAGAGGGTTCTTACTAATGTCACATGGTGTCAATCTAAGCAAGAGTCAGTGTCCCTCGACACCTGATGAGCTAGAGCGCATGAGTAAGGTTCCCTATGCCTCGACCATAGGATCCATCATGTATGCCATGTTGTGTACTCGTCCTGATGTAGCTTGTGCTCTAAGCATGACGAGTAGATACCAGTCGAATCCGGGTGAAAGTCACTGGATAGCAACCAAGAATATTCTGAAGTACTTAAGAAGGACTAAAGACTTATTCTTGGTATATGGAGGTGAAGAGCAGCTCGTTGTAAATGGTTACACCGATGCTAGCTTCCAGACAGACAGAGATGATTCCAAATCACAGTCAGGTTTTGTCTTTTGTTTGAACGGTGGTGCTGTAAGTTGGAAAAGTTCCAAGCGGAGCACAGTGGTAGATTCTGCAACAGAAGCTGAGTATATTGCTGCTTCGGAAGCATTAAAAGAAGCTGTTTGGATTAGGCAGTTCATCGAGGAGCTGGGAGTCGTCCCTAGCATTTCAAGCCCCGTGGACCTTTATTGTGATAATAATGGTGCCATAACGCAAGCTAAGGAACCTAGGTCTCATCAAAAATCCAAACACATACTTAGAAGATTTCACCTAGTCAGAGAGTTCATTGAGAGAGGTGATGTCAAGATATGCAGAGTACCATCGGAAGAAAATGTTGCTGATCCCTTGACAAAGCCCCTCCCGCAGCCTAAGCGTGAGAGTCATAGAGCTGCGATAGGCATTAGACGCATGAGCGAATGGTCTTAAGTCCTATTTAGGAGATCCTTGTTTTAGTGGGAGTATTAATTTTATGTTGAACTTTGTAATTTTTACTATTGCTTTTATTTAATAAAGTGCAATTTTTATTCAATTCTTGTATGGATTGTTTGTCCCTAAATAATATACATTGATGAAATAGACCACTAAGTACGTGACTTAGTCTTGGAACTCTATTTGGATGATGTAATTATTTTGTCTCTAGTAAGGGTATTGTGTTGAGACATTTGAATACCCTTGAATGACTAGTGTGTGAGTTGGTTGATGACTAAGTTCCTTGAGTCATAGGTATCGAGATACTAAACCAGGCACACGGGTGTGTGTTAAGAACATACATTAGACAGACCCGCCAAAAAGGATTTTACTAAGATTTCGCTTAGTGTCAGTAAAGTTCTTTGCAAGTTATGAACTTGTACGGTCTTTAGACCTGAGTCTTTGACTATTCTATACATGTGATGTGTATGCTTTGATACTATTCCTCGTCAGCTGTGAAAGGGGGCTATGGATGGTTATTGGGCATGCATGGATCATGTGATAGGATGTGGTTAGACAAGATGGGATTTGCTCTTCCTTTATTGAAAGGAATTTATTGTTTCTTGGCCACTCGAAGAGTGTGACTTGTGCAAATGCGTGGCCGCGCTCAGATAGGAAGATTGTCATCTATCTGCTCTTTTAACAAGTCAACTCAGAGATTTGAGTAAAAGATTGAGACATGCGAGGATGACACTTTTTCTTACCTCATTCTCAATTGGAGACAATAGTAGCAAAGTGACTTAACGCCGTTCTTGAGAGGACATGTACAAGTGGGAGACTGAAGGAGTTATGTCCACTGTCCTACGGATTTACCCGCTTAAGTCTATGTATCAAATATGCCTTGCTAGAGGTCGATGTCGGGTTGACATATAAATGGGTTATATGTCTGGTAGTCTTAAGTGGGCCCATTGGGTCACACACAATGTGTACGGGATATTATTAATATATCGGTATATTAATATATCGGGTCAGTAGTAATACAACTCAGCTGTGTTGTTGGGGTATGGTAATTAGAGTTATAGTAATAATCTAGTTATGGTAAGTAGAGTTATTGTGATAATCTAATTATACCAGTTAGAGTTGTGGAATAACTTTTATATGGTAACTAGAATTATTCTGATAATCTAATTATACCAATTTGAGTTATGGAATAACTTCTAGGTTAAGTAACCTAGCTCTCTAGCTCTCCTATATAAGGAGGTTCATATGATGAACCAAAATATACAATTCAGAGTATTATTCCATATATTACGAGAGAGAGAATTTTGTGAGACCGTCTCACAAAACCCTTATACTAGCATATACACCGCGGTTCCGTACCTGTGTGGATACCAACGGAGGCATCACATCTGGGTTGCTTTATTCTGTCCGTGGGGAATTATATATATACTTATGGGTTATTATATTTCTTATTATTCTTATTAATACGCTCTTCCGCTGCTAATAAGGTATAATCGTTATCCCTCTACTTTTGTCTTTTCGGTTAACACTTGATGATGGTCGGCAGCCTACTCCGAGCCGCCTGCTTAGCAGGCCCCCAGAAGACTCCACCCAAGGAGCCCGGGAACCAACCCGGCAGACAATTAGAGCAAAATCACTAAAAAGAGAACCCACTGGGGACAACTTCAGACGACCGCCTGCCCAGCAGGGCGACGCGGCCTGCTCAAACCCAGCCTTCACAACCCCTACCCGCCTGTCCTCTGGGGGAAATCTCCGAAGGCAGGGCAGAGACCACCAAGGGACCTCCTCGTCATTTCGCCTAAGGTAAATGAGAATGGGTGGATGAGGTGAAGCCACTTGTCACCTCCTCATCCACCCATCCTCCTTCTACTTCCCTCTCTTGTGGGAAGGTATAAATACTCTTCCATTTCCCACAAGAGAGGGGTTGGATTTTCTTTCTCTAGATTCTCACTCCAAAAAAGGCCATCTAGCTCCTCACGAGCTAGGTTCATTAAGGCATTCACGGACTGACTTAGGCATCGGAGGGGGTTTCCTCGAACAATCTCCGAGGCCCTGTGCGTTATGTGCGCAGGGAGCAGACTCACTCCGCCGGGAAGGTCCGACTAGTGAAGTAAGAAGAAGGAGAAGTTAGCAAGGTTGTCCGATCATCACTCAAAGCAACATTGAGCATCACCGACCTGAATTCCGAGTCGGGTTAATTGATTCCAGTACCGGAACAATTTGGCGCCGTCTGTAGGGAAGATTTGGTTGTATCCACGAATTACCCACAAAAATCAACCATTCCCAAATACAAAAACTAACCAATTGAAGCAATCATGCCTGAGATTGTTGATACTAGTGTAGGGGTAGGTCCGACGGTCCCACCGGTGACTCCCCTATACGGCATGCCGCAGCCGGAGAGAGCTCCTGCCGCCACGATCCTGGGAGTGGAGGGAACCAGTCTCCTGGGCATGCCAAATACAGCTGTGGCACCAGGGCAGGGGGCACATCCAGGGCACACCCTGAATTTAACCCCAACTCAGATGGTACAGACAGCTACCTTCTTCTCCGCAATGCTCAACCAGGAATTCACCCTCGAAGACCTGGTAGGCAGGGTCGCAACGACCCCCAGACAGCCCCGCTCAGTAAGCAGAGAGGGGGTTGGGGGTACAAAACGAACCGCCGTCAGAAACGCCCAGAGGAAGGCAAGGAGAACAGCTCAAGTATACGCACAGGTACAGAGGCGTATCACAACAGGCAGCCAGGAACCGCCAGCTCAACAACAGGCGTTCTCTATACACACTACAGAGTCCACGTCCAGGGAGAAAGGGGGTCTGTCTCAGGGACTGCAGGATCGAATGAGGCACAGGGAGCCTGCGTCTAAACGTCTGGGAGAAAAGCAGGGCGGGGTCTTCTCCAGGTTAACGCCAGCAGTGAAGGGACAACCAGCTCCAGGGCTGTCCCAGAGCCTGCAATCTAGGCTTAACCGGGGGCAGCCGCTCGAATCAAGGTATCACCAGGATGATAATCTCGGTCAGTCCCAGAGAAAGCGGTCCAGGCAACCCTCCCCTGACACGGAGGACGAGGCAACGAGCAGGCGACCACCAATGCACCGCTCCCCCAGTACGAGGAAACCGGCCCCTAAACAGTGGGATGTTCACGGTAACCAGTCTAGGGAATGCAGGTCACGAGTGGTAGACAGGCCCACGAAGACCCCTCTCCATCCTGACGTACAAGAGTACCCCATCCCGAAAATCAAAATGCCCACCGTCAAGTTCGACGGGACTACAGATCCAGAGGACCATCTGGCGGCATTTGAAAGTCACATGGGCATGTATGATGTGGATGATGCAATATGGTGCAAAATCTTCCCAACCACCCTTGTAGGACTTGCACAGGGATGGTTCAGAGACCTTCGCCAGGGGTCGATCAGTTTCTTTATAGAGTTAGCCGAGGCATTCCTTGAACAATACGCAGGGAACAAAAGGAGACGGCTCACTCGTTTTGACCTTATGACCCTGAAGCAGAACAAGGGCGAGAGCGTCAGGGAGTATCTAAAGAGATTCGACTTGTCCTACCAACAAGTCAGGGAGATTGATGATTCAACTGCTGCCTACGCTCTGACAATCTCCCTACTCCCAGGAGAGATGAATAACCAGATGATCAGGGCTCAGCCCGAAACCTTGGCCAAAGCCAGAAAAATTGCCGAAGGGTTCATTCTGCAGGAAGAGTTTCACAGCCTGCCGGACACCCCTGCAGGCCAAGCAAGGCCGCATGGGGGACCGTAGGGTGGACGTGGCAGGAACGAGCCAGGCAAGCAGAAAGAGGAGGGGGATACCCCCAAGAAAGAGCGCACAGCTTACCAGCCAAGGTTTGACAGCTACATGGCCCTCAACAGGCCGAGGGCAGAGATCTTTGAGCTGGAGAAGGAGACAGCAAAATGGAATCGCCCAAATAAGCCGCGCAGCCCAAAGGGGGACCCTAAAAAATTCTGCACGTTCCATGATTGCATAGGCCACACCACTGAAGAATGCCGACACTTAAAAGACGAGATAGAAAAACTCATAAGAAACGGCTGGCTGAGTAACTATGCAGCGAGGAACAAATCCCAAAAGGAGGCGGCAGACAAGCCTGAAGGTTCAGCCCAAAATCGCATGATAATTCATGTAGTGTCAGGGGATGCAGAGGGACGAACAAGCAGACGAAGCCAGAAAAGGCAAATCCGCGAATTACGGAATCAGATTTGCTACGCCGAGAAGGCAGGAAGCCCGAGGGGCACGACCCTGAGCATCACCCTTGAGGACGCAGGGAGAGTAATATACCCACACAGTGATCCTTTGGTCTTAACTCTTGAGATTAGCAATCACATTGTCAAGAGATGCATGGTGGACACTGGTGCCTACACAAACCTCTTGTACAAGGACGCCTTTGAAAGAATGAACTTAGAAAAAAGACACCTTAAGCCGGCCCCTGGATCTCTATATGGGTTCAGTGGGGCAGGCATACTTCCCATGGGAATTATCGACTTACCGGTAACGTTCCGGGAAGGGGCCTCTGCCAGGAACGTCAGGGCGTCATTTGTTGTGGTGGATGCAAAGTCTGCATACAACGCCCTGATAGGGCGAGCCACCCTGGACGAAATCGAAGCCGCCGTATCAATCAGGGCCCTCACCATAGCCTATGTGACAGACTTTGGCATGGAAGGAAAGGTTCACGGGGATCAGGAGTCAGCCAGAAACTGCTATTCCGTGGCCCTACAAGCCCATGAAACAGAAAGAAAGGGAAAAAGAAAAGTCGAAAGTTCCCCCAGCAGGGAGGGTGAAATCCCGGCTGTTCAGCAAACAGCAGCCCACCTGAAACCTGAAGGGGAAAGCATGCTGGTGGACTTAGAACCAGGGAGGCAGGTCCTCATAGGGGCCGACCTAGAGGAGTCCTACCAGAAAGAGTTGATTGCAGTCTTGAGAGAAAACAGGGACGTATTTGCCTACTCAGCAGATGAGATGCCAGGGGTCGACCCGGCTTTTATTGTTCACAAGCTGAACGTTAATCCGGAGGCCCGCCCTGTAAAGCAGAAAAAAAGAAATATGTTCGCGGAAAAAGACGCGGCAATAAAAGAGGAGATAGAAAAACTCTTGAAAGCAGATTTCATCAAAGTCTGTGATTACCCTGAGTGGTTGGCGAACGTTGTGATGGTGAAGAAGTCATCAGGCGCATGGAGAATGTGCGTAGACTTCACAAATCTTAACAAAGCCTGCCCAAAGAACTGCTACCCCCTGCCCAGAATAGACCAACTTGTAGACGCCACTAGTGGATATACCACGTTGAGTTTTCTGGATGCATTCTCAGGGTACCATCAAGTGTACCTCTGGCAGCCTGATAGGGTGAGGTATGCCTTCATCACCAGCCATGGAACGTACATGTATAAAATGATGCCATTTGGACTGAAGAATGCAGGCGCCACCTATCAACGATTGGTAGACAAGGTCTTTGAAAATCAAAAGGGGAGAAACTTGGAAGCATATGTCGATGATGCAATCGTCAAGAGCAAAGGAGACAGGGAGCACCTGATGGACCTGCAAGAAACATTCTCCTCCCTGCGCTCCTACAAAATGAAGTTGAATCCAAAAAGTGCACGTTCAGAGTCCGATCTGGTAAATTCTTAGGATTCTTAGTCGGCTCCAGAGGAGTAGACGCCAATCCCGAGAAGATTCAGGCAGTCTTGGACCTCCTAGAGCCCAAGACCATAAGGGACATTCAACGGCTCACAGGCAGGATGGCTGCCCTGGCTCGCTTCATCGCCAGATCAGCAGACAAGTCGACCCCTTTCTTCAAAGTGTTGAAAGGCAATAAACAGTTCAAATGGGAGGATGAGCAAAAGAAAGCCTTCGAGCAATTGAAGGAGCATCTGAAAAAGCTCCCCACCTTGGCGAGACCAGTAGCCGGAGAAAAACTATACCTATACATTGCTGTCACCAATTCAACGGTAAGTGCAGTCATCCTGAAAGAAGAAGCAGGCTCACAGAAGCCCATCTACTTTGTAAGTCACGCCCTGGGGGCAGCTGAAAGAAACTATCCTTTGGTAGAAAAAACCGCCTACGCAGTTGTCATAGCAGCTAGAAAACTCAGGCCCTACTTCGACGCGCACCCTGTTGTGGTCCTCATCGACCAGCCACTGGAAAAAATATTGGAAAAATTTGAAAAACCAGGGAGGCTGCTAAAATGGGCAATTAACTTAAGCGGACTGGGGATATCATACCAACCCAGGACAGCCATCAAGGCACAGGCCCTGGCGGACTTCCTGGCTGAATGTTCTCATTCAGGGGAAGAGGAACCCCTCGCCGGAGAATGGATAGTATACACTGGCGGGTCCTCAACGGCCAATGGTGCAGGGGCAGATGTCGTACTAACCAGCCCTGAAGGAGTGGATTTTGAGCATGCGCTCAGATTCACCTTCCTTGCATCAAACAACGAGGCGGAATATGAGGCTGTACTCGCAGGGATAAATCTAGCTAAGGCAGCAGGCGCAGAGCGGATTGTACTAGCGACTGACTCCCAGCTCATTGCCAATAAAATCAACGGAGAATATGAAGCTAGGGACCAGGCCATGGCCGCCTACCTAGAAAAGGTGAAGCAGGGACTGTCAAACCTAAAATCCTATGAAGTCAGGCAAATACCCCGGTCACAGAATAATCGGGCCGACGCCCTGTCAAAACTAGCCAGCTCTAGCCTACAGGACATAAGGAGGTCAGTTTGGGTAGATGTTGTGCAGGAGAAATCCACTGCTACCTGTCAGGTAGTCAACATCATCGAAGAGGAACAGGAAAATTGGATGACCCCCCTCATTCAGTTCAAAAAATATGGCACCCTACCGTCTGATCCAGTGCAAAAAAGGAAAATACATACCAAAGTAGCATGGTTCGTAATAATTGATGGAGAACTATACAAAAAATCCTTCACTTTTCCCCTGCTCAGATGCCTGAGGGCAGAGCAGGCCGCTGATGTTTTGGATGACATCCACTCAGGAATCTGCGGGCATCACATTGGAGGAAGATCGTTGGCCCACAAAGCCCTAAAGGCAGGCTACTATTGGCCTACCATGTTAGCAGATGCCAGGAACTTAACCCGGAAATGCAGAAAATGCCAACTCTTCGCCCCATCAATCCATGCCCCAGCCCAGGAGCTCAGGCAAATTCTGTCCCCCATTCCTTTCGCTCAATGGGGGATGGACATACTGGGCCCCTTTACTGCGGCCACGGGAGGACGGAAGTTTCTTATCGTGGGTATTGACTACTTTACAAAGTGGGTTGAGGCCGAGGCAGTCCCAAATATCACTGAACCCGCAGTCAGAAAGGTCATTTGGAGAAACATCATAACCAGATTCGGCCTGCCAAAAATGCTAGTATTTGATCATGGGAGGCAGTTCGATAATGACCCCCTAAGAACCTGGCCGGAAGGGCATGGAATAACAGTCGCCTACTCTGCCGTCTGCCACCCACAAACCAATGGGTAGGCCGAGGCTGCCAACAAGCAGATCCTAAATGGGCTCAAAAAGATGGTGGATGATCTCAAAGGTAGGTGGGCAGACGAGCTACCAAGTATACTCTGGTCAATAAGGACCACCAGAAAGGAATCAACAGGTCAGACACCATTTGGCCTGGTGTATGGAGCAGAAGCTTTATTACCCATCAAAGTACGAGTTCCTACCCTACGGTCTCAGCAGTACAACAGAACTGACAATGATGCAGTAATGGCCGAAGCCCTAGACCTAGTCCATGAAGTCAGGGAAGAGGCCAGCATTAACATAGCCGCCTATCAGCAAAGAATGAGAAAGGCATACAACAAAAGGGTACGTGAGAGAAGGTTCCAAATAGGCGACCTAGTACTGAGGAAGACGCAGGCTTTAGGAAGATCCAGAGAGCATGGCAAACTAAGTGCCAATTGGGAAGGCCCATATCAGGTGACCCAGATTTTGGGAACAGGCACATACAAAATTGCCAACCCAGAAGGTCAGGAGCTGAGCGCACATTGGAACGCCGACACCCTGAAAAGATACTATGTTTAACCGAGTCTTAGGAAAATCTCGTCTTTAGAAAAGTACTGGCGGAGAACGATCAGAATAGAATGTCGACGGCTCCGACCACCCTTATGTTTAAAACAAGTTTTTTTTATATAAAGCTCAAGAGTTCATACTCGTTGTCTATTTAAACTTGCGCTCTCACACACAAACGAGCAGAGGGCAATAGGGGGAGCCCCCTGTTGCCAGAACCAAGGAAAATGAACCCCCCAACAAAAATCTAAACCTCCCTACCTATCTTTGGGAAGGCAGGGGGCAGGCCCCCTGAACTTCGAGCAAAGGCCAGGGACAGGCCAGGCTACAACTAACAAGGACTGGGGGCAATTCCCCCAACCTTGTATAAAAAACGCAAAAGCCCTCCCTGCCTACCTCTGGGCAGGCAGGGGGTAGGCCCCCTGGACTTCGAGCAGAAGCTAGGGACAGGCCAGGCTACGCACAACTAACAAGGACTGGGGGCAATTCCCCCAACCTTGTATAAAAAACGCAAAAAGCCCTCCCTGCTTACCTCTGGGCATGCAGGGGGCAGGCCCCCTGGACTTCGAACAAAGGCCAGGGATAGGCCAGGCTACGCATGACTAACAAGGATTGGGGGCAACTCCCCCAACCTTGTATAAAAAACGTAAAAATCCTCCCCACCTGTCTAGAAGCAGGCAGGGGGCAGATCCCCTGGACTTCAACCTGAGGCCAGAATCAGGCCAGGCTACGCACAACTAACAAGGACTGGGGGCAATTCCCCCAACCTTGGACCAGGCCATACCCAAAAGAAGGAAAAAAGCAGACCGAAACAAGAAAAAGCATTCAATAACAGACCCATGGAGAGTAAAATGTTTTCACAAAAACAACAAGGCAAAGATCCGAAAAACTAAATATTACAGACGGCTGGCCATAGCAAGGCTCAGCACAGAGAACAGAGCTATTTCAAGAAAAGCTAAACATTATGAAGCATCCTGGCTTGGGCCAGCAGCCGCCTCAGGAGGTTTGGCCGCCCGAGCCTCGTTTTTAGTAGAGTAAAGACTTCGGAAGGCCTCTTCGTCAAATACAGGGAACATCTCCCCAATCACCTCCATCACCAGCTCCAGGGAAGAGTTGGCCCCGCTCACAAAACTTGCGTCCACCGCAGCATCGGTCTCCTCCACGAGGGCATCCTTTTCCTTCTTTCATTCACTCTTGGCCTGCTCAAGGGTTGAATCAGCTTTGGACAGACGCTCCTCCAAATCGGTTGTCTTCCATTTAAGGTGCTCCATCTCAGCCAGAGAAAGGGTAGCTTGCTCCATCGTCAAGCGACTCTCCTTCAGCTCAGCTTCAAAGTTGGTTGCTTCCCTCACAACCTTCTCCCCTTGAAGCTTCCACTGGCCTGCCTGATTCTTCGCCTCCTCAAGCTCGCTCTCCTGCTTCGCCAGCTTATCTTTCAAATTATTTATCAAAACTACGTCCCTTTCCACCATAGCCAGAAGATCAGGAGAGGGAGCCCCGGGTGTAACAGTTAGCTCTTCATCGCTCAGGCGGCTAAGAGCCGCCAGCTTAGCAGAGGCCAGCAACACCTTGGAGGTGCGCTGGATATATTGAATTACTTGGTGGGAGGTTGAAGTTACGGACTTAGTAAGACGGTCGGCCAAAACGGCGCCAGAGTCGGAGAGCAGGCCCGACACGTCTACACTGTCGCTGGCAGTATAGTGAAACTCCGTATTTTCTTCCGGAAAAAGGGTGCTCGGAACGTCACGAGCAGGGCGTTTTGCCTCAGGAGTATCAACATCAGCCTCCAAGTCCACCACAGGAGTAGTCCCTGAGGGCTCCCTATCCCTCTTCCTTATCAGCTCCAGGGGAACACTCTCCCCAGTCCCCTCAGAATTCGCGGGACGCGATCCCTGGGAAATACGGGTCCCGGCTAGAGAGTCACCTTGCCTACATCCAGGGGAAGGAGTGGCCCCTGAGGTAACCTCAGCCTCCCCATCCTGGATATTGGGGGAAGGAGTCGCCGGTTTTGCCGACGGTAGTCGTGGAGGAAGAGGGAGCCTCCGGCCAGCAGAGAGATCCTTTACGAGCCTCATTAAACTTTTTTCCCCTTTCTTGAAATTTGAAGGAAAGGAAGGACGCTTCGAAACTATGACAAACTCTTCGCTCAAACCTAGCCTTTTGACCTGCTTCCTTATCCAACGACGAGAAGCGGAATCTGCAGGAAAAAAGGGCAGTCAGCTAAAAAAGCAAAGAGATGAAAGTCTCAGGGAAATTGCGCCGGTGAAAGCCCCCCAAAACTAGCTTCGAGGCTAGGGATCAGGCCCAATGGGAGCAAGTATTCGTCTCTGGCTATGAGCTCCGCGTGAGGGAGCTAGAAAGCAGGGCCACAAACGCCTGATTTATCCACAACAATCTCGAACTTCTTAACACGTAACTCTTCTTTCTCACTCAGCTTTACCTCCAGGGCCTTCCCTCCGACGCCTGGATGATACTCTTCGCGAGTCTCCATGCGAGTATGGACATGATTCCTAAAGTGCCTAGGAATCCGCCACCCGGAAGCACTATGTACATACAAAAAATTGTTCTTCCAGTCTTTCAGGCTACTTAAAGCCGGCCAGACTAGAGCATACTTTTTCTGTCTCTGGAGGGACCAGTACCCAGGGGAACCATCTCCCCCTGACGAGGACACCATTTGCAGCCCAACCATAAAACGAAGGGCGTCAATATAAGGTCCCTCACCATGAAAAAGACAGGTCCAGGTATAGGCTATCAGGGACCTGATGGCTGAAGCAGTCAGTTGGGCTATGGCCACATTCATCCTCCTGAAGGTCTCCTCCAGGAAAGGGTGAAGAGGGAATCGCAGGCCGAATTCCAGGCTTTTATGATAAACAGCCACACAACCTTCAGGGGGGCAGCATACCGTGTCTCTCTCTCTCCTGGAACTATGACCGTATATCCCTCCCCGAAATTATAAAACTTCTCAATCTCCCCAGCAGCATTACTTTCTAAAATCAAATCTCTGTTCTTGGCTTCGGGGTAGGTTTTTAGAGGAATCAAGTACTTTTTCTTATCCAAATAATAGGTTCTCCCTTTCTCCCTGGGAATGAGGGGACCGACAATCGTGGAGGGGTCCACCTCCAGTGCCTCGTCGTCGGAATCAACGACGTCGAAGGGAGCAGGTTCGGGGGATTCAGCACCTCCCCCCCCCCTTTCAAGGCGATCCTCCTCACTGGGCCCAACCCCAGAAGAGGAGGCTAGGTCACCTCTGCTCTCATCTCTACCCTCAGTCCTCTCAGGCAGTGGGCCAAAAGAGAAAGCGCGAACGCGAGACATGCTGGTTTATGAAGAAAAAGTGTTGAGGAAAAGGAAAAAAGGCGAGAATTTAAGGAGAGATTCTAACCTAGAACGGTGGTCATCGCCGGAAAATGAGATAGTAG
Source organism: Agrostemma githago (assembly GCA_958450325.1). Lineage (NCBI taxonomy): Eukaryota > Viridiplantae > Streptophyta > Magnoliopsida > Caryophyllales > Caryophyllaceae > Agrostemma > Agrostemma githago. The sequence continues at coordinate 7,253,026 of OY288249.1, read as the reverse complement.
GCGCTCCTTGATCTTACGAAGTTCTCAGCAGCAAAGATAGTTAGGAAGTATGAAAGGGGATTCAAATTTCGAAAAACGCAAAAGAAAGAAATGAAGGAGGAGAAGGGCTTATATAAAGCCCAGGAAGCCAAAAAGGCCGCCTCTCTGACAATACATCCCCAACAAACTACCCCACGTGTCGTGCTTTGAACACGAGCCACTCACCCCTTCCCAAGAAGGGCCTCGAAAAAACAAAAAGTGTCAGAGGGATAGTCACCTAACGACGTCATCCCCGCATTCAAAAAAAAAGGGCACAACAAACAAACGAGTAACAAAGCCGCTCAGATTTTTCATTAACTTTGAAAGAAAATGGACAAGTTACAGGTCATACTTAGCAAAGAAAGAAAATACAAAAGGAGCCTGGATTTCCGGCTCAACACGCTTGCACCCTGCAAGCAGACCTAGTCATCATGTAAGTCCGGGGAGTAGTCCCCAGGGCTGCCTTGGTCTCCTAGGTCAGATCCCCAATCCCAGTCAGAGGAGTCCTTGAAGGGATCGTCAGGGAGTCCGTCCTCGTCCCTGTCACTCGAGCAGCCCAGACCCTCACTGTCTCCAGAGTCCCGGCTGCTGACGTCCCAGTCCCTGCCATAGGGAACTGTCTGGAAGTCGTCACAAGTGCCGCAGCCCGTTTTCTTCACTGGAGAGGAAGGGCCTGACCCCAGAGAAGAGTCTGCGTCAGAACAGTCGGGGTCGAACTGTTCAGGGTGCAGCCATGGGAAACACTCATGGCAACCCCGATCAAAACACCCTCCTCCTTGAAGGCAGCGCTTGAACCTGGGAGCAGCAGGGGGCGAGGATCTTCTAGGGCGCTTGCCTGCCCTAATAGGAGCCTTCTGGACGTTCCGGCGGGGATGTGGCCGTGGACGCCGGCTGCGGCGAAGGGCCCGAAAAGCCGCCCGGGCATACCTTAGCCTCCAGAATCCCTTAAAGAGGAAGGTAACAGTGCGAACTCCACGGCGAGTAACAGATTTCTTGATCCAAGCCATAATTCAACAAAGAAAAGTGGAAGAATTGAGGATGACTTATCGAAATGGCAAAGAGAGCCAGAATTTATACAAGGGAAATGAAGCATTAAATGGCATCTCAACCATCCTGGCAGGGAATGCCACCAATCGTGAAGCCCTCACACTACCCGAAAATCCACCAAGCATGAGGAGTAATCATTGCTAAAAGACCTCTCAACTCTTTGCATACCCAATGCAATTAACGCTTCTTTCCTCGGGAAGATACAAACGCATTAAATGCAGCAGTGAAGCCAAAAACAAGTCAACCTCCCTCCATCTGAGCAAAAGTCTCCAGCCGGAAGGAAGCCTTGCTCCCCCCAGCTTGCGAGGGCCAATTGATGAGGGTCGGCAGCCTGCTCCGGGCCGCCTGCTAAGCAGGCCCCCAGAAGACTCCACCCAAGGAGCCCGGGAACCAACCCGGCAGACAATCAGAGCAAAATCACTAAAAAGAGAACCCACTGGGGACAACTTCAGACGACCGCCTGCCCAGCAGGGCGACGCGGCCTGCTCAAACCCACCCTTCACAACCCCTACCCGCCTGTCCTCTGGGGGAAATCTCCGCAGGCAGGGCAGGGACCACCAAGGGACCTCCTCGTCATTTCGCCTAAGGTAAATGAGAATGGGTGGATGAGGTGAAGCCACTTGTCACCTCCTCATCCACCCATCCTCCTTCTACTTCCCTCTCTTGTGGGAAGGTATAAATACTCTTCCATTTCCTACAAGAGAGGGGTTGGATTTTCTCTCTCTAGATTCTCACTCCAAAAAAGGCCATCTAGCTCCTCACGAGCTAGGTTCATTAAGGCATTCACGGACTGACTTAGGCATCGGAGGGGGTTCCCTCGGACAATCTCCGAGGCCCTGTGCGTTCTGTGTGCAGGGAGCAGGCTCACTCCGTCGGGAAGGTCCGACTAGTGGAGTAAGAAGAAGGAGAAGTTAGCAAGGTTGTCCGATCATCACTCAAAGCAACATTGAGCATCACAGACCTGAATTCCGAGTCGGGTTAATTGATTCCAGTACCGGAACAACACTTATAACAGATCCTTGGCTTAAAGGGTTGTAACCCTACAAATTCTTACGCAATTTTTCGAAGGTAGTTAGATAAGTGGGAAGGATAATGAGTTTATTTATGATTTTGATTTAGAAGCAGTTTAAAATATTATACATTGTTAAATTAGTTAATTGAATAGTTTATAGTGGAGGAGAAACTTATGTGTATATTGCTTGTTAATCTAACTTTAAAAGGTTTTGATAAGTTTACTTACTACTATTTTTCTCAAATATTTTTAATTTGTCGTCGATTGTACCTAGTTTGATTAGTCTAAAATGTTCTTAAGGTTAATGTTTTGGTTCTTTGTTTTAGCTCTTGACTTCTCATTGTCGAGGACGACAATGGACTAAGTGTGGGGGAATTTGATAAGTCGATATTTATGCGTATTTTCACCCCTTTAATATTATATTTTCTACGTCGTCTTTGTATTATTTGAGCTAAATGTTATAACTTTAGTAACTTTTGATATATTATCGGCCTTATATTATTTTTCGTACTAAATTGAGTATTTAATATATATTTTAATTATTTAATATATACATGGAAAATATTACTAAAATCGTATTTATGCTTGCAAGTCTGTCTTAAGACGACGATATTTCACACATACGATGTCAGAATAAGGTGATATAGGACCCGTTGGAAAGCTAAGTCCAAGACCGATAACTTTATAGAATAAAGTTAGACCCAAATCCAAAGTCTTATGGGTCGAAATCAGATTAAAAGAATTCAACTCGAGAATTGGGCTGAATTAACAAATGGATATAAGAAATTCCATAACAAAAAAAAGGAAAGAAAAGAAACAAAAAAATAAATATAAAGGGAGAGGAAGACAGGGATGCTGCACACCAGAAGCATACACCAAAAAAAAAAGAGCAGAAGAGAGAGAAAAGATTTGGAGAAGGAGGAGATAAAAACGCAGCACCAACAACGCACGACGACAGTGTTCCGAATCAATTTTTAACCCGATTTTTATGAGCTTTCTTGATTTGGAGAAGGAGTAGTTTTTCAATAGGAGTATGTAATTAACTATTGATATTGTGGTTTATGAGATTGAATTTTTGTGTTTAACGATTAATTATTGTTATTGGGTATTTATTTGAAATTCATTATTAACTTTTTGATTTATGATTATTAATTTGGATTGATCACCTAAATTTTTTTCGTGAATCTATTGTTAATAGGTAGTAATTTTGTTTAGATTGCAGCTTACTGGTCTAATCATAATTGCTAGAATTTTGAGTAATAATTCCGTCTTATAGAGTTGCAGCTTTCTGGTTCTGTAAGACTTAATTGATTGGTGTTCTTAAACCCATTAAATTTATTGACTTGATTCGTGCTTACATGGTTGAGTCAATTTAATTTAGTTAGGATTAAACTTGCGTGGTTAACGGAGTTTAACGAGTAAGAAAGATAAAACTGTTAATTTACTTGCTTACAAGGGATTAAATAGTTAACCAATCTATCCAATAACTAATTAAGTGAATCAATGATTTGACCCAATATCTCTAGAAAATTACATGTCTCCTATTAATTCGTTATTAGAACTTTAACTTTGAATTAAACATCGTTGTTATTTAATTGTTTTTTTTAGTTTATTAGTCTAGTTTACTTTCGTAATAGTTTAATTTAGATTAGAAATTATTTACCTCAACAAAACCCCCCTTAACATAATTATATAACTATACATACTATTATAAATCATAAATAATATAATAATTACATCGATCTAGGATAGTACATTAGTCCCTGTGGGTTCGACCCTTACCTACCCTTCTACTTGCTAGTTAGAGTTTGTAAGCGAAAATATAAATTTAATTTTGAGCGCGGAAACGACACGCATCAGGTACAGACCTGAGCATACATAATGCTACCAACAACTGAAGCATAAGGAATATTTTTCATTTGTTCCCTCTCAATGTCATTCCTAGGACACTGGTCCAAACTGAACCGGTCACCTTTCACAATGGGTGCTACACTTGGTGAACAATCTTTCATTTTGAACCTTTCGAGTAGTTTGTTGATATAGGCCTCCTGAGACAAGCCTAAAATGCCCCGAGATCTTTCTCTATGGATCTTAATGCCAATGACATAAGATGCCTCGCCCATATCTTTCATATCAAAGTTACTTGAAAGAAATTGTTTTACCTCATATAGAAACCCCTTATCATTGGTTACTAGCAAGATATCATCCACATACAACACAAGGAAACAAATCTTACTCCCACTGACCTTAAGGTATATACACTGATCCATAATATTTTCTTCGAAACCGAATGAACAAATAACTTCGTGGAACTTCTTATACCATTGTCGGGAAGCTTATTTCAAACCGTATATAGACTTATTTAGCTTACAAACCAAATGCTCACCATCACTAGAGAAGAATCCTTCAGGTTGTTTCATATAAACCTCTTCTTCTAGATCTTCATTATTGAGAAATGTCATTTAAACATCCATCTGATGTAGCTCGAAATCAAAATGAGCTATTACTAATGCCATGACTACTCGAAGAGAATCTTTCTTTGATACAGAAGAGTAAATCTCCGTGTAAACGATTCCTTCCTTTTGATTGAATCCTTTAGCAATAAGTCTTGCCTTATGTCTCTCGATGTTGCCGAGCGAGTCTTTCTTTGTCTTAAAGATCCACTTACATCCAATGGTTTTTACACCATCAGGCAACTCGACGAGATCCCAGACTCCATTAGATGTCATAGAATTCATCTCATCTTTCGTAGCATTCATCCATAAGTTTGAATCTGTAGAACTTACGGCTTGTGAAAATGACAAAGGATCATTATCGACTTCAACACAATAATCCAATTCTTTTAAATACACCATAAAGTCACCAAAAATAGCTGTTTTTCATTCTCGGGTAGATCTTCTTAATGGAGCTTGTTCACCCTCGGGTAGAACTTGTTCACTTTCTGGTGGAACTTTTTCACCTTCGGTCCGAACATCCTCAGTCTCCAAATCTACCAGATTTTGATCAACAGTATGTGGAGTTTCTTTATTTGCTCGTCTAACACTCGGTTGGACTTCAGGAGTGTGAATGACGACCAACCAAACACCTGAGTCAAATGGTGGAACCTCATTACGATCTTTTTCAAGAACAATTTCCTGAAATTGATCACTCCCACTGATGAAGTCGTTCTCAAGAAATTTAGCATTTCTTGATTCCTCAATTCTAGTGCTGTGAGATGGACAGTAGAATCTATAACCCTTAGACTTTTCGGCATATCTAATGAAATATCCACTAATAGTCCTTGGATCAAGTTTCTTTTCTTGTGGGTTATAAATTCTCACTTCAGACGGACATCCCGAAATGCGTATATGTTGCAAACTTGATTTCCAACCTTTGAATAACTCAAAAGGTGTCTTAGAGACGGCCTTGGTAGGAACCCGGTATAATATATACGTTGCCATTTTGAGAGCATCAACCCACAAAAATGATGGAAGATTAACATTACTTTGCATACTTCGCACCGTGTTAATTAATGTCCTATTTCTTCTTTCTGCTACACCATTCTGGTCCGGAGAACCAGGTATGGTGTATTGGGCAACAATCCCATGCTCTTGAAGAAATTTAGCAAATGGACCATGTGCTTGTCCGTTCTCGGTGTATCTACCATGGTACTCACCACCTCGATCTGATCTTACGATTTTAATGCCCTTATCACATTTGTTCTCTACTTCAACCTTAAACAATTTAAAGGCATCTAAAGCTTCATCTTTGGAACGAAGTAAGTAGAGATTCATATATCGCGAATAATCATCAATGAAGGTGATAAAGTATTTCGGATCATTAGCGTTCATGTCCGGACAACAAATATCCGTGTGTATGATTTCTAATAACTCAGAACTCCTCTTAGCACCAGTTTTATGAGTATTGGTTTGCTTTCCCTTAATGCAACTAATATAATTCTCGAAATCGGTGAAGTCTAAGGTACTAATTAAGTACCCCTTCTTTCACCAATCTCTTAACCCTCTAAATGGAGATATGTCCCAATCTTTGGTGCCACAACATAGAAGAATTCTCATCCATAATACATCTTTTTAAACCAGTATTGACATGCATAGTACTTTCAGTGGTATCATTTTGCAAACTGAGACGATATAAATTTTCAGACAAAATACCACAACCAATTATTTCAGAATTCTTAAAAATATTAAAATCGGAGTCCGAAAATGTAAAAGAAAATCGATAGGTTACAAGTCTGGAAATAGAAATCAAATTCCTAGCAAATTTAGGAACATAAAATGTCTCTTGCAAAACCAAATTAAAACCACTACTAAGGATTAAAGTGCATGTCCCGATGGCTTCCACATGTGATCCTATCCGATTTCTTGAATAGATAAAGGCTTCACTGCCCACCAGTTTCCTTAGGTTTGTCATACTCTGCAAGGTATTCGAAACATGGTCGTTGTGCCAGAGTCAATCCACCATGTATTATGATTCAAAACCATATTAGATTCATAACATACATGTGCTAGAAAATTACCTTTCTTTTTCAGCCGACTTTGAATTTAGGGCAATCTTTCTTCATGTGTCCCTTCTTTTTACAGAAGAAACACGAAGACTCCTTCTTTATGACTGACTGAGCTGGAACCTTCCCCGTTCCTTTATCTTTAGTGTGATCATCACCCTTCTTTTTAAGTGGTAAAGTTCACCTTTTCGCCTTCTTCCAATAACAATCTACCCTTCTCCTGAACACACATGGTCATAAGCTCATTAATAGACCATTTATTTTTATATGTGTTGTAGGCTATCTTAAATGGGGCATATTGTGAAGGAAGAGTGCATAAAATGAAGTGCACCAGGAAAGAATCAGACACAGTAACCTCTAAGCCTTTAAGTTGAGCCGCAATGTCCCTCATGCGCATGATATATTCACGCACGCCTTTAGTTTGAGTGAGCTTTAGAGATGAAAATTGCATAATTAAGGTACTGGCAAGAGATTTGTCTTAAGTCACATACTGCTCATCGATGGCCTTAATTAGGTCTTTAACCTTATCATACTTTTCAACTGAACCACGAATACTAGCACATAACCTGGTCTTTATGAATATGATGGAAAGACAGTTAGATCTCTCCCACTTTTCATAAAGTTCTACCTCATCAGGTTCACTAGCGTCCGTTATACTCGGTGGTTCGTCTTTCCTTATAGCATAATCAACATCCATCCATCCTAACTGCAGTAGTACCCTCTCTTTCCATACCTTATAATTTTCACCATTCAATTCAGGAATGTCAAATTTGACATCAGAAGAACTACCAGATAAAATAACTGCAATTAAATAAATAACATGCATGCTTATTAATAATTTGAGACATAACTATAATCATGCTTTACCAATGTAAAATCATGCTCATATGAATCTAGTGACATAAAACTTGTCTGTGGGCTAAAGTTCTACTCAAATTAGACTCATAATAATTTTAATTTAATTAACTCAATGATGAGACTATCAAATTTTTATTTCTTAACTCCTGTGGGTAGATCAAGAAATATAGTTTAATATTCATCCTAATTAATCATACAAATATAACAAAATTTCCTGTGGGCATATTGTATTATATTACGTACGATTGATTACAATTAATGTTTAGTTACTACATGTGATTCCAAAACGAAATTTTAAACAATTAGAGATGTTGTGGCTACTCCCTAACCAATAAAATTTACGAATCACTCAACATTATTTTAATCTATATATTTTAGCTTAAGGTATATAGACAACTCAAAACCAACATAATAATAGTACTGAATTTATTATGTGAAACTTAATCTTCATATGACCCAAAACGTAACTTATTATTTTGACTTAACAAAATATCTAAATGTTATACGAAAAATATATACACATGTGATAAATTACAATGGAAAACACATGCAAAACTTTATACTCATGATACATAATGAAACAGAAACCGTTAAGACAAAGTAGCTCCAAAAATGAGTACGGCTAAATGCATGAAACAATGCTTAAAGACAATAAAAAACTGTAGAATCCATCAACTAACATATTACATAACGTAAATAACAAAAGTATTGCAGATACCAAAAGTTCACATGCCTTAATAAATTACTACATGCTGCCCGGTTTATGCGCAATAATAATACACTAGGCAAAAAAAAAGAGTAATATAATAGTTAATAGCAGGGATAGAGACCAACGCCAAAATTCAAAAGTTAATACCAGACATAATCGCCAGTAATAAAACATACGGAGTAATGCTTAAGATGGCAGAAAAACAGAAGTAAACAAAAATATGACAGACGAAAATCGTTCCACAAGAACAAGCAAGACAGAGGTATAAACTGAAGCTCTGATACCAAATGTAAGTTCTTTATATGAATTTATCATGTTCTAATTAATAAATGAACATAACGATAAACTCAAAAGCGGAAGCAAAATTATAAGATCTAGAAATAACCTCCAGCCATTGCTTATCAGATTCCTGAACAGCTTTATCAACAACCCGAAAATACCGTCCCTGAAAACCTTCGACCGTCTTTCTTCATTGTCGGTTCTAAACTCTTTCTTCTCAGATTTAGATGGTGTATAGATGAATAGAGAAGATGATTTTAGTGACCCTGAACGATGTTGTATTTATATTAATCTTTACATCAAAGATAGAGTTACAACTAGATAAAATTTATGTATAGTGGTTAATGAAATATAGGATTATAGGAGATAAGAGATAGATATTCAGTAGAGTTTATATTGATCACCAAATGGACCACAATTCAGTAACTCTAAACTGATCAAACAACTTAATCAGTTATTGACTCTATCATAAATTCTAACATTTTACACTTCTTAATAGTTTTAAATTGACCACCATTATAAGGCCTTGTTCTCTTGGACTTAAACTGACTGAACTGAATGTGTCTGAACTAAACTGAAGTGAACTAAAAAAATAAAAAATAATAATATTTAATTTTAATAATAATAATAATGTTGTTATTATTATTAGTATAATTAATATTAATATAATAGTATTATTACTTTATTTAGTAAATGATACTCCATAATACTTTATAAAGTAATACGAGTATTACTTTAAAATACTAGTAATATTAATTTTACTTTCAGTAATAAATATTTATAACTTATAATAGTATAGATTCAATATTTATATTTAAAATATTGCTTTAAAAAAATATTACTAATATGCTTTTAAAGTTTTGATTTATAATAAATGATATTAGTAATAATACTCCAACTATCCCTCCCTCTCCATAGTGATTCACTCTCTCATTACAAAAAACAATAAATATTCTCACCTTCCCAACCCATGTTGTTGTTCTCACTCTCTCATTTATTAAAAACATTGAAATTTTATCATTCACCGCCTCATCAACAGAAAATCCTCACCTTTAACATTTTTTACTTTTATCTCTTTAATGGGTTTCTTTGTCGAATGTTTCAGATCTGACCTCTCTTTAATTTTAAACTTAAAGATTTCAGGTATTAATTTCTGTTTCAGTTATTTATGCATTCTTGTTAGGTTCTTCATTACCATAAATCACAATTTGTAAGGAAAGTGGTTGATTGTGATTAAATTCTGATTTGTGATTATGGGGATGAGGCGGTGAATGATAATGAGTTAATGACAATGATATAAACAATGTTTTAGTTTAAATTTGTGATTAAATTCTGTTGATGGTTGGTATTATAATTCTGTTAACGTTTTAGTGTTATGTTATCACAGTTGGCCTGAAGAGAACAATGCAACAGTGTGTTGCTCTAAATTTGTAATGATGTTAAGAACGTTGGAAAGTGTCACATTTACAAATTGTTTTATAGCCAATACATACTTTATATCATGCTCGAGCAATCATGTACTCCCTCCGCCTCGTTCATTCGAATAATACTTGAAATTTTCATATGGATTATTCCTAACATTATTTATGCATTCTTATCATGTTCTTCATTACTCTTGGATGTAGTCCTTTGTTTGATATGTGAAACTATAATTGTTAGCATTCTATATGTGGATGATTTTTATTGTTCCATGTGAAAGTAAGACAATGGGAAGGCTACATTGGAGCGACCTTAATACTAAGAAGTTATTGGCAATTCTAATTGAAGAAAAGGATAGAGGAGTCAGCAAAACTAGCTGGGCAAGCATTGCCAAGGCTTTTAGTGCACAAGTAGAACAAAATGTCACTGTAAAGCAACTGAAAAATCATCATTCTGATTTGAAAGAGAAATACCGTGTTTGGGAGCAATTGCAAGTTTACGGGCATTCCATGGAATCCTATAACTAAAGATGTCGATGTGGATGAGAAGAGTTTGGTGCGATTTAACTCATTCAAAGAGGTAATGTTATTTATAAGTAACTAATTGGTATTTGGTACAATATTAAAATGTACTTTACATTTGTTGGATAAATGATTTAAGCTAGAATGTTTATATTTGCAGCGGAATGGAAAGTATTGTTTGAAGCTGTTTAAATAGAGGCTGGCAAACACAGATGAGTTGACTAAGTTATTTGGCGGTAGAGCCGCTCGTAGAGCGGGTGATTGCTTTTTCTGGGAATGGAAAATGGCCATTATACTTAACTACACAAAAAGAAGATATGCAAGAAGGGTCCGGATATAATGAAGATACTATTCATAGTGACGGAAATACTCTCTCAGGTGATGAGAGCATATCTCCAACACCGTCTGATGCGAGGAAAGCCACAGAGAGTTTCTCCCGAAAACGGAGAAGTGGAAATATCGAAGGGTTAAGTGAACTTAAGATAAGACAAACAAGTTTCGATAAGGTTATCAAACTTCTATCAACTGTCAACGAGGTTGGTGCATCAAGTAAAGTACCTAAGAGTAAAATGATCAGTGACGAACTCGTTAGATTGGAAATGATGGAGGAAAAGGGTAATCGATTCTTTATCGGTGATGAAATGTTTGAGTGATGAGAAACAAGCTGAGTTATTTTTATCCCTACCAAGTGACGAACTAAAACGGATGTACCTTTCAGAGATGGAAGAAAATTTCAACAAGTTTTCTGTGTAATCATTCACCTCTAATTTCGTGTGTTTGACTATTTATGTTTTGGTATTGTATTTGCATTTTCTTTTGTTTAGCTACTCATGTGCGGTTATGCTCCACTTTGTTCTGATATTGAACTTTTATCATGTGTGGATATTGAACTTCTGTTCTGATATGCTCCACTTTGTTCATTGGAATTCATCTTTCATTTTTTATATCTTATAAGCTTGTATCGTTTTCCAATGTAGAATGGATGATAATGTTAGACGTGCATGTATGATTATGGCATTAGAAGAGTTACACACATCACTTGAACGAAGTGAGTTGGAATAACAAGTGTCAAAAACTAGAAGACCTGCAAGAGAAAGAGGTGAAACAGGTGCAGAATATATACATAGGTTGTTGAATGAAAATGATATAGCTTGTTTTCAACAACTCCGACTTGATAGAGTTATGTTTAAACTTGTGGAGTTGATGGTTGAAAGAAATTTGCTAGTGGATGGTAAATTTATAAAAGTAGATGAACAACTTGGAATTTGTTTATACATAATGGCTAAAGGAGCTTCTTATCGTGATGCTGCGGATAGATTTAAGCATTCCACATCTGCAATATGCAAATATTTTAAAATTGTTTTGGACGCTTTGGTGACATTATCACATGATATCATTAGACCGCATCGTGATCTACAAGAGGTGCCTCCGGAGGTAGAAAATAGCTCATTTTATTGGCCATATTTCAAGGTAAAATTACCCTTTTATTATATCGAATATTTTTAATCAACATTTTTTTATTTATGTATTTATTTATTTATACATTTGTTTATCATTTTAGGATGCTATTGGTGCTTTAGATGGAACACACATAAAAGCCGTTGTTAGCGACAAGAATGGTGTGGCATTTCGAGGTCGTCATCGAGATAAAACTTGGAATGTGTTGACTTGTTGCTCTTTTGATAGAATATACTCATTTATAAATGTGGGGTGGGAAGGAAGTGCTCATGATCTTACCGTATGGCGTAATTATGTGACTAATTCAAAATTTGTTTTTCCACATCCACCTAAAGGTAAATATAATTACTTTGGTTTTTTTTTCCCTTCCGTTTCGGTTCTAATGTGAGTTCATATATACTTTTTAGGTAAATACTATTTAGTGGAAGCGGGATCAGGTGTGAACCAAGTGGTAGCAAGGGGTTTCCTTTGCTACCCCAAGCCCAAAAATTGTGATTGAAAGGCCAAATTTTTGCTACCCCAAATAATATCATTAAAGCTATAATGAGTATCATCTAATGCTTGTAATAGACATGAAAATGGTGATGGTATATTGGTAAAGCCTAATAACTACTATTGTATAGTCTAGGGTTTGAATCTTGTGTGGGATAAAATTATTTTTTTTCTAGTTTATTTTGCTTCTAATACTAATTACCAAATAAGTAGCCATATTTTCTTATTATTTATTGGTTTTCAAATTTTAAATTAATTTTACATGATGAACTATTTATTTAAATGATTTAATTTTTTAGTAAATTATAATGAAAGTTAAAATAATATTGAATTGTTAATTTGTGCTACGCTTTATTGAATTATTTATTTTGAATTTGTGATGAGTTTCGTTAAAAGATGATTTTAAATTTTTTAGGCAACGACGAAAAAATTTCGCTACCCCATACTTCAATTTCTGGATTCGCCCCTGCTCGGGATATCTAAATACTCTTGGATATTTGTCTCCTATTATGGATAAGAATGCTAGATCACATGTTCCGGAGTTCAAGCATGGAGCTCCTAGAGGAATGGCAGAACATTTTAATTACCGATATTCATCTTTAAGGATGAAAGTTGAAATGTCATTTGGTCAATTGAAGAAAAGGTGGAAGGTGTTATACGTTATGCCTCAAATGGAACCAAAATACCAAATGACAATTATTGTTTCCGCTTTCACATTGCATATTTTCATACGGATGCAGACACTTGGCATACCAGTAGTACAACATGCAATTAGTCAGAGAAGAGCATATACAAACATGAACGACGTCAAACGGAAGAAACTTATGAACAAAGTGCGAACGACTATAGCTAAAGACATATGGTTAGCTAATCGTGCCGATATAACGACATTGAAGAAGATTCAAATGAAGATTCCAATGAAGATACCGATGAAGATGAAGAGGAAACGGGACAAATTGATGTAGATTATTTACTTAATCATTTGACATAATTTGTATTCATCAAAAGTATTGACGTAATGGGTTTAGAGTGTATTGACGAAAATATTTGTTGTCATTTATGTTAGTTTAACTTCGAAAATATTGTTCTTTTACCATTATTTATTTTCATCATCCACTGTAATAATAATAATAATAATAATTATTATTATTATTATTATTATTATTATTATTATTATTATTATTATTATTTAGATGGATGTAAATTTATAAAAGTAGATGAACAACTTGAAATTTGTTTATACATAATGGCTAAGTCAGAGGTGAGGAGGGAGCATGCGACTTGTGTGGGTGAGGGGGTCTCCGTCTACCGCTGCCGCCAACCGTCGTCCGTCTGCTGTTGTGTCTGCCGTCGTTCTCTTCCTTCGTCGTTCGCCGCCGGCTGGTGTTGCCTTCGCCGTTTTGCTCCCTGAGTTCGTTTTTGCTGCGCTGATCTTCGACTAGCCTGGTTCTGCTTTGCCCTGAACTCCGTTTTTTGTCGGCCGCCCGCTTGTCGTCCGCCTGACTCCGGCCTTTGGCGTTTTTTGTCTGCCTGTGCTCCGACCTTTTCTGGGTTCTGGGTTCTGGGTTTCCGTGCTGGGTTCTCTGTTCTGGGTTCTGGCACTTCGGTCGCCATTGCTGCTTCTGCTCGCCACCCCTGCTGCCTGCCTTCGCTGGGCTCCGCCGTCCTTCACTTTTGCCTCCGTTTGCCTTGCCGGAGTCTCGGCGGATTCCCGCTTTCCTTTCGCGCTGCTGCTGTTCTGGTCCTTCGCGTTTCCTAGTCACCGGGCTCTTCTGCTCTTCGTCTCTCTTGCCGACAACCCCTGTCAGCGTCCTGCCTCCCAGTCGTTGCCGGTGCCTCCGCTGCTTTCCGGCCACCACCTTTCGTGGTGGTTCTCTTTGGTTTCCCCTTTTGATTTTCTGTTTTGTTGCTTCTCCGTATCTGTTCGGTTTCCTGCCTCGGGGTGCTGCTTCTCTTCGAGCCGACACAGCCTCTCCACCCTCCTCGCCGACACTCGCTGTGTCCCTGCCGTTGCCCTCTCGCTGCCCGTGTGGTCGCCTTTGTGGTTGTGCGTGGTGGTTTTTTATCCTACGTTGACTTTGGCAGCTTGCGTCATAGTGGTGCTTGGGCCATGCTGGGCCGGGTTGTTTCGGTTTGGTGCTTGTGGTTTGGCTTTTTGTCGGGGTCTCGGTTTGGGTGTGTGGCGTGGGCATTGTGGTTTTTTGTGTGCTTTTTCGGTTGTTTCGGGTTGGTTTTGTGTGCTTCTTGTGGTTTATTGCTTATTTGTTTGTTTTCTCTTCCTTGTGTTGCCCGTTCTCCATGTCTAGAATTGCGTGTTTCCATTGCCTCTTTGTTGGTCTTTCTGAGTGTCGTGACAATAATGGGAAGGGTCTTGTTAAAACCCCCATGATCTTCCACCTCCGAGATCGACATTGCCGTGGAGATGATCAGGTAATTATGCGTCAAGCTCTTTCTTCTAATTTGTCTGTTTTTTCTACGGCTGAGGTTCTGCTTAAGCGCATGAGTCTTTGGCTTTGTCGGGTTTGCTTTACTCCACATTCTCTTTCTGCCAAGTGTCGGCACGGGCCGGGATCTGATTTTGTTGCATCCTCTGATTGTGGTGATGGAGTTACCCGTTTTTTATCTTTGGCATCCCCAGACCGCCTTCTCCATCTTCGCCTCTGGGCGATGTTGTGGGGCCTACCGAAGTGGGTTGTCTCGACGTGGCTTCTCTGGATCGCTTATTGTCTTTGGGGGTGCGCACTGTTAAATCTAACCCTCCCAGATGTCGTCTTGGGTTATCCAGGGTCTTCAGGAGGGCCCTCGATGCGGTGGCTGACTCCCCTGGTGATCTGTCTCGCTGGGTTAGCTTGCTTATTTTGCCTCTCTGTATACTTAAGACGTTTTCCCCCAGGAGTAACCTTGAGTGTAGAGCTGTTGTGAAGCGCCAGCGTCAGGAGGAGTGTATTACCAGCGCTATTCATACTTGGAGTTCCCCTGGTGGTATTGCTTAGCTTCTGCAGGAGACCTTAACTGAGGAGGGTCCTTCTTTTCGGTTAAAGAAGGACCTTGACTCTAGTGAGGTTAACGTTCGGCAGTGTCGGCGGAAGATTTTTGATGGTCATTACGCTGCCGCTGTCTGGGTCCTCTCTTCGTCTAGCGTTGCTCCTTACACGGCCGATACTCTGCAGGCTTTGAAAGATAAGCACCCCAATGTTCCGCCTCCTTCCTTGCCGCCTTTGCTTGCCGCTCACCCTCAGCTTATCGCGTCCACGACCTTTGTGTTGGATATGATCAGAAGCTTTCCTCGCGGCACTTCTTGTGGGCAAGACGGTTTCCGTGCCCAACATCTTCTGGATTGTTTGAGCGGAGCCGCGGTTGCTATCTCGGATGATTTGATCACCTCTATCACTAAGGTGGTTAATCTTTTTCTTGAGGGTAGATGCCCGCAGGTCCTCGGTGAGTACATCGCTAGTGCTCCGCTCACCCCGCTTGTTAAACCAGGTGGGGGATTCGTCCTATTGCTGTGGGTATGGTTTGGAGACGACTTGTCTTCAAGGTTGAGGCTGTTCTGACTGGTCCGTCGCTTGGTGGTTATTTCGAGGGCCTCCAGTTTGGGGTCGGGGTTTCCGGTGGGGGAAAGGCTATTTTGCATGCCTTGAATCGATTTATTGAGGATTGGGGTGGCGATGTGGGCCTTTCCATGCTTTTGGTCGACTTTCAGAATGCTTTTAATTTGGTCGACCCCGAGATATCACGTTGCGAGAGGTTCATCGTTGTTGCCCTGTTCTTTCCCCCTGGGTCGAGTTCTGTTACTCTGGGCCTGCCAGACTTTTTTATGGGGAGCACAGCTTATGGTCTGGTCAGAGGGTCCAGCAGGGTGACCCTTTGGGCCCCCTTCTTTTCGCTTTGGTCTTACATCCTTTGATTTGTAAGATTCGGGACTCTTTCTCCTTGAGCTTGCAGGCTTGGTACTTGGACGACGACAGCATCGTTGGAGATACTTTGGTCTTGGGGAAGGTCTTGGAGCTCATTATGGAAGACGGTCCTCGCTTGGATCTTCACCTTAATGTCGGCAAAACCAAGGTTTTTTGGCCTAAGGAAGATCCTAGGAGTCGACTTCCTGGTGTTTCCCTCCCCCCCCCCCCCCCCGATATTTCTCGATCGTCGCGTGGTGTCAAAGTTCTTGGTGGCCCCGTCAGTGTCTGCAGGGTCTTCAGCAGTGAGCTTGTGGCGAAGAGAGTAACTAGGACCATTGAGCTTATGGATTCTGTTGCCAGGATTGAGGATCCACAGTGCGAGTTGTTGTTACTTCGTGCATGTACGGGTATTTTCAAGCCTTCTTTTTCTCTGCGCACTTGCCCCCCTTTGGTTTTCGACTCGGCTAAGATTTCATTTGATGTTGTTTTGCGGTCTAGCTTGGAGCATATTGTCACCGCGTTTGGCCCCGGGTTTGGGGACTGGCAGTGGCGTCTTTCCACACTACCCTTCCACTTTGGAGGGCTTGGTGTGTATAGTGCTAGGGATGTCCTGCATTATGCCTTTTTGGCTTCTCGACTCCAGTCCTCTGAGTTACTGGCTATGCTCCTTCGGCCTTCAGCTGTCTTAGCTCCCAGGCCGACCTTTGAAGCGGCCTTGGCTCTGTTTAACGAGACCACCTGTTTCGACCTTCCCCGTGATCCTAGTGAGATCGCTGCCCCCAAACTCATGAAGAAATTGGCAAATATATATTTCACGAAGATTGCTGCTTCGGTAGAATCAGATTTCTCATTGACTCAGCGACAAGTTGTATTGTGGAAGTCTCTGCAGGGGACTCACACGTCTGATTGGCTACGCGCAGTGCCTATCTCCGAGTTGGGGCAGACCATGAATGGGAGGACTTACCACTCTGTGCTTAACTATCGGTTAGGTGTCCCTTTGTTCTCGATACCTAGACCTTGTCCCGCCTGTTCCCGAGTGTTTGTTGGTGACATTTTTGGAGATCATGCTGTGTCGTGTGTTGGTACCGTTGGTATTAAGCATAGAGATAACCTGGTTCACGACACCCTTTTGGATATCTGTTTTCGATCTGGTATTTCTGCCGGTAAGGAGGTGGATGTTGGTTTGATGGATGGGCACGACAATCCCCTACGCCCGGCGGATTTGCTTCTTTATTCCTGGGATAGGGGGTGTGATGTGTGTGTCGATCTGACAGGGTCGTCCCCTTTGACCCAGTCTCCGATGGCTGATTTCCTGCCTGGTCGCGTGGTCGTTGATGCGGCTCAATGTAAGTGCGCTAAGTATGGAGATTTGTGCACCAAGATTGGGTATGGGTTCCTACCTTTCTCCTTCTCGTCGCTGGAGGAACTTGATGCAGAGGTTGTTGCATTGCTCAAGCGGATTCAGAAATTCTCTATCTCTCAGAATGTGAGGGCTCGCGCAGCTGCTTTTATTTTCACTAGACTTAGCTTTGCTATTGCTAAGGGAGTGGGTGCCCAGATAGTATCTCGGTTACCCACTAACTTCTTGTAATTTGTTTCGTTTTTAATGCAAGCTCCGGTGTTTAAAAAAAATAATGGTAGTAATAATAATAATAATAATAATAATAATAATAATAATAATAATATTAACAATAATAACAATAACAACAACAACAACAACAACAACAACAACAACAACAATGAATATGATGATGGCAACAATAACAACAACAATAATAATAATAATAAGTCTGAACTGAATTTAACTTAACTGAACGAGTCTGAACTGAACTCAATGTGTCTGAACTTGTCTGAAAGTGTCTGGATATAAGTCCAAGAGAACAGAGCCTAGATCCCCAAGTTTGCCCTAAAATCACTACTCATCCTAAATTGAAACAAAAGTTAGGTCACGAAATTTGCAATCACTATGGACGAAAATAATCAAACCTAAATTTGAACTAATTGAAAGCAAATAAAACAAAAACCCTAAAATTGAAGAGGGAGATGAGGTTAGAAATTGAAGAGAGATGGAGATTAATATCGACATCGGTGATTGAAGGTTGATTGAGTGATTATAGACAAGCGACGCCAATTAAGGTAAACTTCATAGAAAACTTTAGAAATTAACGTCAAATTTGAAAGTTGGAAGAAGAGAGGTGACGAAGGGTTTGATATATTTTAGAGAAATGAATTAAGGGTAGGTTTGTTAGAAGTTCTTCCTTTCTCACGTGTCAATGAAAAGTCAAGGCCGAAAGTTACTTCCGTCACCGGAATTAGATTTAGTATCTTTAACAAAAAAATGAAAATAAAAGATCCTACTACTAGAAATCAAAATCTTTTATCTTTTATATATTAAAGCTAAAGAAAATGGAGGCACCACATTCACCCACGTAGGCGGCCAACTAAGCGCTTACTTGGATATTACATGGCGGTGAGTTGGCTTAGTTGAAAAACAATTAAAAAAAATCGACAGCAGTTACATTAACAATCAGTTTATCCAATATCAATCCAGTAACTACCCGTTACTTAACTGTGCGGTTACTTTACTTTAAAAAAACGTGGGGCTTTCAATTCTTCTTGAAATTGCCTTTAAGGCTTTAATCCATTACTTTCCCAATTCCCACAATTACAGTATTACTATTAGGGTAACTACTCCACTATTACTCTTTTGTATCTCCTCCAAGCCCAACGACGAAGCCAACGAATTGAACCACACATCGACGAACCACACTTTGCCTCGAAGAACAACGACCACCACTGGTCACTCATAGCCACCACCTTTCCCCGATCACCACCATATATATCCATCAATTCGAGGTATTTCTTCATCAGTTTAATTTAATTAGCCAATTTAGGGTTTTGTAAGCTTACCCATTTATGAATATTACATTGAATTCAACTCCTGCTAACGGACGAGTTCACTGAAAATGCTTCAGAACTAGAATTTTCGGTAATTTTCTTCATTTCAGTTGAGTTTCTGTAAATTTGTTACATTGTGTAGTTCAATTGGGCTTATCATAAAGAAGATTTGTGTAGATCACTGCAAAGATTTTAGCTGCTGGCTGATATGATGCACCGAGGAAAAAAATGGAAACTTGGGGACGAGATACGGTATAATCCGATCTTTTGTTTACGAGTCTTGAGTTCCATGCATTTTTGCGAGAATTAACGCGCATTTGCTGACAACGACCTCTTCTTCTCCATTCTTTCAACTTTGACCTCACAGTTTTTTTTGCTTTCTACCAAAATTTTGATTACTTCTACAGGGTTTGTTGGATTTGATTTGATTTGATTGGATTTTTGTTGCATTGTGTAGTTCAATTGGGCTTTTGTGTAGTTTACGATAAATTTATGATGGTGAGTTTTAACTAATTCAAAGACGAGAATGATTAAGATCGCATGTGCTTAACAAATCAAAGTTGGTGACCAATACACACACTTTCACTAAAACATGTGGAGGGTTTGGGGCATGGTTACCTAATTCGGTCAGTAGGGGTACGAATTGCGAATTAATTCGATCGGCAGAATTCGAAATTCGAAAACGAATTTGTTCGACCAAATACGCGAATTAATTGTTGGTGTTACCGAATTGAATTCGTTAATTTGTTGATGTATTTAAATCAAAAACCTTGCATATCCTATTCGTAAATATCAATTGATCTTCATTAATTTTCTTTATTATCAAAAAAAATGGAGAAATATAAAACTTACCTTTTACTTTGGTGCAGAAAAATGAAGATGAATGTTTGTAGATGAAGATGCAGGAAAACTGAGTACTTATCTTACAGAGAAACTAAGGAAGTAGAAGTGAGAAAAATGAAGGAAGTAGAAGGATGGGCTTATGGGAAAGTGGGAGAAATTTAATAGAACTATTGAAGTAGATGCTGGCAATTGTGACTTAGTCTTCTTTTACAATTGTGACCAAATTTAATAGAACTATTTAATATAACTATTGAACCAATTGTGACACGTTTACAATTTAAAATAGGAATGACTTAGTCTTCTTTTTTACGAAAGTGTCTATCGTATCGTTATAACGGGTCAATTACTTTGTAAATTTGTTTATTATATTATGTTTAATTACTTGTATTTCCATTAAACTTTCAAAATGTGTGTTTATTCAAATTTTATTTACGATTTCGAGCTTATCATATGAACGTAGTTGAGGATTCGAGCCCAATTTACACAATTAAAAAATTACGGACGTCCTACATTTGAAAATCGTACACACGAGAAACCAACCTATTTTAAAAAAAAACGTACAACTCCTATATCCCTTAATGTGAATTGTGAATAGTTGTCACTCCTCTTTCCAAGGAGAAGGACATGAAGACTGACAATTCAATACAAGGCTAAATACATTTGCAGTAGCCAAACAACACTTCATCCACCCCTATATAAACCCACGTGCTTTCGTTAAACCCACCATCTCTCTCCTCATTTCAAATAAAAAAACAACATCAGAAACACAAAAACAATATTTACACCAAAACCAAGTAACCAACAGTACAACAATGGCGGACAAGGAACAAATTCAGGAAATAATTTCCGATTCCTCCAATTCGTCTTCCGAACGAGAATGTCAACCAGAACCACCAGTTAGGCAACAAAATAGGAGTAAGAGAAGGAGGTCGAGCGGGAACGTGAAGCCGCTGCTACAGTTCATTCAGTTTGTGAACAAGGAAGAAGAGGACAGGCTTTCGAAAAATGCGAACCGATCTTGGATATGCAAATTTTGCAACTCCAGATTCAAGAGTACCTATACTAGAATCCATGGTCACTTCTTTGGCGATAATTCAACGGAGGGAGTGAAATCCGGAGTCCATAGATGCAAGGTGATGGAGAACCGTCCAGCGGATTTTGAAATGGTCAAAAGAGTTGTCGAGGAGGCTGAAAAACTAGGTATATCTTCCTCCTTAAAGAATTCTGTTGTCTTAAGAAAAACAAATACGAAACCGTCTAATCCACTTGAGGCAGCATTCAATCTGTTGGAAAGAGATGCAGTTAACCAATCAGTAATGTGATTCCTCTGTGCAAACGGAATCGCATTCAACGTTCTACGTAGCCCACATTTTCAGGAAATGGTCAACGCTATACAAAGAGCTCCGAGTGGATACAAGGCTCCATCGTACGAGAAGGCAAGAACCACGCTACTGGATGAGTGCAAGAGGAGTGTGGAGAAAGAACTAGCTCCTATCAAAGACACTTGGGGAACACAAGGAGTGTCGATAATTTCAGATGGGTGGTCAAATGTCAAGAATGAACCGCTTATTAACGTTATTGCTGAGAATGCGAGGGGTGCTATGTTTCTATGTGCTTCTGACTTTTCAGGAATTGTGAAGACAGGTACGGTAATTTCTGATTATTTGATGAAAGCCATTGATGACGTTGGTCCGTATAATGTCGTTCAAATTGTGACGGACAACGCGTCTAATTGTGTGCTAGCTAGAAAAGAAATTGAGAAGGTACATAAGCATATTTTTTGGGCTCCTTGTGTAGTTCACACAATCAATTTGTTGTTCAAAGATTTTAGTAAAAAATTTAATTGGTTGGGTTGTACTTACAAGAGAGGGAAAACTATTGTCAAGTATGTCACGAATCACCAAAATTGTTTAGCAATGTTTAGGAGTCATTCACATTTAGAATTACTTAAAGTCGCTGAAACAAGATTTGCTAGCCATTATATCTTGCTAAAAAGGTTGGTGGAGTGTAGAGAAGTTTTGGTGACATTGGTTTGTCAAAGGAAATGGAGGGAATGGATGACAAAAAGTGACGATAACTCTCGTAAGATAGGTAATGAGGTTGCTGACACTGTGAAAGATGATTCTTTTTGGGATGATGTCGAGAATATACTTCAAATATTAGAGCCTCTGTACCATGTGCTAAAATTTGCCGATGACGAAGGACCGTTGATGGGTGAAATATATGAGAAGATGGACAACATGTTAGGAGAAGTGAAGGATGTCATGGATAAAAATAGGTATGAATTAATACTTTAATATTTTTTTAAGAATTTCGATACAGTGTACAAGTCATAAAGTATGACTGCAACTTGTGCTGCAAATTGGCATAAGCCCTAAAGTTAATTATTAAAGCTTGAATGTTGTTTATTAATCCAACGCACGCAAGTTAAAGTTATTCTTAAGAGCTTTATTTGGAATTTATGATGGTTCATTTTGTTTGTATTTTATTTACGCATGTACTCTAACGATTTCCCGGAAATGCAGCATCTCATCACCGAAAGATGGGAGAAAATGAACACGCCGATTCATTGTTTAGGGTTTGCTCTTAATCCAAGGTTTTACGATGCAAATTATCTCCGTACACCTGCTCCGGGTGGAGTAGCCAGAAAAGCTCCGAACTTAGACAAAGAAGTCATGGTGGGTTTAATGAAAGCTTTTGAGAAGTTGGCCGAAAGTCCATTGGAGGAGTCTAATTTACGTTGCCAGTTTGCTACATTCCACATGAAGAAAGGAATTTTCGCACGTAAGGCGGCTTTCGTGGATGCTGTAACGATGGACCCTATTACATAGTGGTCTACTTATGGTTCCGAAACTCCTGAATTGGCACATATTGCCATTAAGATATTATCTTAGCCAATAAGTAGCTCATCCGCTGAAAGAAATTGGAGTATTTACAAGTTTATTCATAGTGTTGTAAGAAACAGGTTGAATAACACTAGAGCCGAAAAGCTTGTCTCCATTCACTCGAATCTACGTCTGCTATCCCGATTCACAATGGAGTACAAAACTAGAACATATAAGAAGTGGGACGTTGAGCCAGATAATCCAACCTTGGAGGATTCATCCATAAGGCTTGAAGAATTGAGGGAGACACTTGGTAGCGGTGCTGATGAATTTCGAAGATCATTGAAGGGAAAAGAAAAGGTGTAGCTATTGAACTTAGGGAAGTTTTGTTTTTATTGTTTAATTTTGGTATTTTGTTATGATGTCATGTAGTAGCAATCAAAATGCAGTTTTATTATTAATCTCCAAAGCAAAATAATCGTATTAATATTTACGAATTCGCGAATTACAATTTTAAGTAATACTGTACGTATTCAATACTCCACTTCAATCGAATTACGTATTCGTATTCCGAATTCGTATTGGTCGTATTACGAATTCGGTAACCATGGTTTGGGGTTAGTTATCTGCTGTATTGAACTTTCTTTTTGTGATTATTATATCATATTTGAACTAATCGTCTTTAATAAATGAATGTAGAACGTTCACATTACGACATTTGGCAGAACTGAAGCACATTGTGCTGGAACTGATTATCATCGAGAAAATCCGTGTTCAAGATGAAAAAATAGGGTGTATGAAGGAGGATCTACTAATTTTATTTGAGACCGATGTTTAAACCGACAAGGTTGCAAAGGCAATGGAGGGTATTCTCATTTAAAGGGGTTTTTTTCACTCTCGGATTCTCAAGTTTGCTAATATTTATCCCGAGGTATACAACGATATCCCAATTAATTACAAGTACTTCAAAATTAAAAAAGTTCATACTTTTTTCACTATTAATGTTAAATACTATACATAAATCTATAATATCTAAGAAAATAAGAGGAAAGATTGAAACTTTAACAGAAAGAAGAGGGAAACTAGGGGGCAGAGACAAAGAGAATGAAGAACAAAGGGAATTGGGTTTTGAAAGAGAGATAGGAGGAGAGTTGAAAGCACAAAGAGGCACTTTAATGGAGCTTGGTAACAGTAGTGAAGTTGAGTAGATAACAATAAATTAGGTTTTGTTAGAATTATCGGAAGTTGTTGTTGATGAGTTTGTGGTTTTGCGCCAATATTTAGTTGTTTTGGATTGTGTAGTCATTGTTGTGTTATGATATTATCGGGTGATATGTTGTTTTGCGTCATTATTTGTTGTTTCACATTGTGTAGTCATTGTTGTGCTACTATATTATCAATTGGTAGGTTGAATTGTGTCATTATTTGGTTGTTTTAGACACTTTAGTCATCGTTGTGTTACGAGATTATCAGTTGACATGTTTGTTATTTAGTTGTTTCAAATGGTGCAGTCATTAGTGTGTTATCATATTATTGGTTCATATGTTCTTTTGTGTCGCCATTTAGTCGTTGCAGATGGTATTTTCATTGTCGTGTTGTGATATTATTAGTTAGTATCGTCATCCTGATTGATTTGATTGGTATTGGGTTACCTTTACTGTCACTTATTAATATGGGATGACGATGATGATGAGAAACTCATTGCCACTAAAAAGACTCAGCAACCAACACCATAAAAGAAGAACCCAAGGCTGTTCTTTCAATTCTTTGTGCTTCCCTTTGTTTTTCTTCGCTCAAAGTTTCCATCTTTCATATATTTCTGATTTATTTAATTGGTATTTTATAAATCTTTCACTTATTAATATAGGAAGACGACCTAGAAGACGATGATAAAAAACCCATAGCCAGGAAAAAGACTCGACGACCTACACTCAAGTAAGCGCCCGAGAATTCCTCCATCAAAAGATACATGTGAGGCCGTGAATTTAATAAATTAACCGTCTCATGTTAACTGATTAATTGAGAAAGTGAGTTGGATATGAGGTAATTTACATCTAATCTATTTGTAAAACAAAGGGCTTTCATAATTTTAACATAGATGACTATGGTATTACAGTATGAAATACAAGGACTGCAATTGTTGTCTGATTGATTTAGTCATCTACGTTATTGGTAGCTTTGTTGGTTTTGCATTAATATAATATGGAGGTAGGTTCAAATAAGGTCAACAACTTTTTTAAGTTCCTAAGTTCCAGTGTTAAAGTTACACAAAAAGTGTTTAAAGTTACACGAGATGAGTGATAAAGTTGCACTTTATCACTTGAAGTGATAAAAGTGCTGAATGTTATAGTTACATATCAATTTGAAAAATGCAACTTTAACGTATGTCATGTGTAACTTTAATATAGACTTAAAAAAATAGTTGACCTTATTTGAACCTACCTCATATAATATGTGTGTGTTATTTTTCATATTTATTATCTTTGAAATTGATTCTCCCAATTTTCATTTTAAATTTGGGAGAAGTGTTGTTTTAGGTTATGTATGATTCATAGTGTATTACTTTAATTGAAAATTGGGAGAAACGTAAATTCACGTTGGTGATCTCTATCGTTACAGTATAGTCGGTACAATCGTCTTTTGATCAGGTCGCCATCGGTCATATACCAATGACATAGAAGATCATTGATTTTTGTTAGGTCTCGATTTCCATGTCGAAAACATTCAAATAGTCCTAATTTATGTGAAAATACATCAAACACCTACCTTTTCCTACAAAAAAAGTACGACCTTCAAAAGATTGAAATTACTATTATTTTACATGTGCCTAAACCCTATTGACTATTGATGAAAATTGGTACATGAGAAGGGGTTATGCTAGATGAGACCAAGCCAAATTTTAATGTTTGAGATAGAAGTAGATGAGTTAAATCCTGATGTATTCCTATATGACACTAGCCTATTGATAGAAATTACGGAGTAATAAAATGAGCTTAATAAAGTCATACGAAGTATTATTATGGAGTAAATGAGAATTCAATGAACAAGTTGGTACATGATAATTTGTGCAACTAAATGACCTTATCTTTACGTCTTCTTGCGGTTATTTAGCGAACACAAATTCTTGGGAGAGACGGTCTCTCAATAATTTATTGAGAGATCACTCTTCATTACCACTTTATGTTCTATTCGTACCCTTAAATGACAACTTTATTTTGTATCTGTTTTTATAAGAAGTGTACCCTCTTTATATTTGTATACTCTTTTATGTTAATCGTACCTACTTTTATTAGGTTTGGTACCACTATTACTTCCATTTGTACTCCGTCTCTCAGTAAAGTTAATGAGAGACCGTCTCTCAGTAAAGTTAATGAGAGACCGTCTCTCAGGTTATTTAATGGGTCAAATCTATTCGAAGACAATTATCATTGCATTTTTTAAAAATATCTTTGACAAAGAATTAAGACATTTATCTTAATTATTTGCTACGTTAGAATTCATTCATTAACCTCTTAACGTTAATATTTTCAGGTCATAATTCATAGAGATGTGAAAATACTTAATTTCAAACTTTTTGGAGATACGTCAACCGTGGTTAGTCAATCACTCTTATTGTCGGTATATCGAACTTAGGTATTATTCGTTTATTTGCTATGTTTATTTCAAATTGCAAGAAGTAGCAACCTTCAATTGTGAGCTAAAAATTTCAGCTAAATTAGCATTTTGTTGGTGTTTGTTTAGTCATTGCAGGATAAAATCAATACAAAGGTCCCAAAAGTAACGACTCTCAAGAGAAATGACGGCATAAATTGCTAAACATCAAAGGTTTATATTTCTCTTACTCCTTAAATTCCGCCAATTTAAGTCAATTTTAACCTCATAAATTTCAACTACTATCTTAGTCTTTGGTGAAGTAGGAATGTATATGCTCCTTGGTCAAGATGTTTGCTAATATTATGCTGTATCCGTTTGAGATAGAATAAGAATTTATTTTTGTTAAATGAAACTTGCTTACAAGTTACAACTTGGGTAAAACAAACGGATGTGTTGACTTCAAAATTGGTAATTTTTTGTTTCAATAATTGATCTTATAGTTAATTACTTAATTTCGTCTTATAGTTAATTTGATTGCTTGATTTCTCAAATTTTACAAAATACTCCAGATATTTTTTTTATCGTAATGTGACGTACTATCTCATAATTTGGCATAGGCTTTGCATATCTCACAAGAAAAAACGTGGGTAAAAATGAAAGTTTGAAGTATAATTTCGATAAATCCTAATACAACCAATTTTGGATGGTGTCTATGAAGTAGCAAGTATTTTCTTAGAGTGGGCGTAATTAATGTATACATTGCATGCGGTTTTTAGACATTACTAAGTGTCGTTCGGAATACTAATGGAGTGGTCTTGATCCAGTAATAATTGTTTGACTGAGAGTTTTGCGTATTATTATTCGTTAGTTTGCAATTTGTTCTTCATAAATTTACATTGGAGTGCGATTTGATGTAACACAAATAGACTAAATTTTAAGTTTAGTTTATTAAGAGTAACATTACAATCTTATAGTCACGATTTAGTATATATAATATATTACCTGTTATTAGTCATTTGCTTAAACCCTTAGACTTATTCGAACAATGTCCCCTTCATAGAAGTTCCAATTGCTATTGTGGTAAATTTGCCATTATTTTCTTATGATTCTAATTTTGTTAGAGTTCTTATAATGACGGGGTTGCTCAAAAGATTTAAAGTGAACATTTCTCATAATTTT
Organism: Agrostemma githago; assembly: GCA_958450325.1. Taxonomy (NCBI): domain Eukaryota; kingdom Viridiplantae; phylum Streptophyta; class Magnoliopsida; order Caryophyllales; family Caryophyllaceae; genus Agrostemma; species Agrostemma githago. The sequence goes on along the minus strand of OY288249.1, from coordinate 7,225,474 downwards.
GATGATGATTAATCATTATTGTTTTATATTTCTATTAATTTCAGTCTATCTCATTGCTTTTAATTTGTTTTTATTTAGTCAGTCGTTGCAGACTTTGTTGTACTGCAAATGAAACCCATGTTAATATCTTCTTCAATTGCTCATTTTTTTGAGTTATTTGGATGAGGCTAACGGCATAGATGACTATAGCGGGAGAACTCAAATTATCGTCATGTATTATATTGGATTACAGGGCAGAGTAGAAAAAACATTGGTTTGGCTGTGTACTCAGCAATTATATCTACCGTATATGGCGTGAAAGGAATTACAAACAGTTTAGCAACTCTCAGATGAATCTTACTCAATTGGTCAAGCACATTTCAGTCCGAGAAGACGGAGAAGACTTCACTCTTATAAGAGTCCTGATCTAACTGATAGACAGTCACATAACGCATTTAAAGAAGTCTTGGAGGTTTGTTGCTGCAAAAATGAACTCAACTGGAATGTCGGTGTGTAAAGAGGAAACGTTGGATTTTGCTTTTGATCTCAGATTGGAATTTGGGGTAGATTTTGTTGCTATAAAAGTTTGTACAGGATCGTGCTATTTATCTGAAGTAGTCCACTAGCATGTCATTCGACGCGTACTGTGCTAATGGATAACCATAAAGGTGATAAAATTGATCTCGCGCTTTTTCTATCTCCATCCGACTCATCCCTGTTCGATTTACCCGATTACAGTTCCCCATTTCTTTATGTTTCGCCATGACCATTAACAAGAGTCAAGGGCAATCGTTGTCTCATGTGGATCGTCTTTATCTTTTCAAGCCATGTTCACCTATAGTCAACTCTACGTTGCAATATCAAGGGTTATCAACAAGCGTGGATTGAGGTTTCTTATTTATGATAGCAATAAAAGCACTTCCGACGCTACTATCAAGAAATTTTTCAATATTTGTAATTTTATGTTTGTATATTTGCGCAGATATTTCTTTCCATAGTTTCCATGGTTGAATTTTTCAACTACTTATTTGTGTTAAGGATATCTCTTGATATCTCGTAGATATGATTACGTTAATATTATTATTCTGCATATATTGTTATCTTTGTATATTTCTCATGACATATATTTTTGTATCTTAGTTTAGCTTATTATTATTCTCATACCATATTTAGGATTATTTTTAATCAATGTATTTATAGTCCTAGGTTGTAATAGTTTCTTTTAAGTTAATAATAAAAAAAAATTCTCTAAATCTTAACATGGTATCAGAGCTCTAGTGATCCATACCATCCTCAACCTCCCCAAAAACAATGGCTACAAATCAAATCACCAACACCCATGAACCAAACGTCCCACTATTCATTGTCAACCTTTCCATGGTTGACAAATACCCCTCACATACATGCAATGACAAACACAAGTAGAAGCAATGCTATTCGGCTACGACCTCCTGAAATTCCTTGATGGTACCCACCCGAGACCATCCCCGACCCAAACGCCAAACCCGACAACAAAAACGACAAGACCCTTAAAACCACCGAAATACCCAACCCGGCCTACATGACGTGGAAACGTCAAGACCAATTCATCAAAAGTGCTCTACTAGGTTCCCTATCCAAGGACACGGGAGCCCTAGTCACACGCCTCACCACATCACGTGAGGTTTGGACCTTCCTAGCCAAAATCTACGCCAACCCCTCCCGTGGTCATATCCTTCAAGTCAAGGACCGCCTTGACTCCATCACCAAAACCGCCACCACAACCGTAACCGAGTACATGCAATCTATCAAAACCTGCACTGAGAAACTCGCTGTCCTCGGTAAACCAATGGACCCCGAAGACATCACGGCAAAAATCCTTCGTGGACTTGATTCCACCATCTACAAATCATTCATTGACTCTGTCAATGCCCGTGATGAACCCATTACCTTTGATAATCTTCACGAAAAACTCCTAAACTATGACCGAACCGTAACAAAACCAACCCGACCCGTTCCCAACCTCGGCCCACATGGTTCAATATCGTCCCAATGACCGCCCCTACAACCGACCTACCCAAGGCCAAACTCGCCCACCCTAAACCAACCCTAATTCGGACCAACCTCCCCCGTTTAAAGGCCGATGTCAATACTACAACTACATTGGACATGTAGTTCCCAAGTGTCGTCGTTTCGCTCGTGACTTTTCGGGTGTTACGTTCCAAACCCTCCCCTCGCCCCGTCCCACCAACAACACCTGGCCCGTCCCCAAGTTAACCTCGCTACCACACACCAACCCAAATCTGACCAACCTTGGCTCTTAGACACTGGTGCCACTCACCACGTTACCAACGACCTTTCCAACCTTGCTCTTCATGCACCTTACGACGGAAGTGATGAACTTGTGATAGGTGACGGCTCGGCTCTTCCAATATCCCACATTGGTTCGTTTCTTATTTCCACTCCTTCCAACCCCCCTTTTAAATTTTCTAATGTTTTATGTGTTCCCACAATTTCTCGTAATATTTTATCCGTTTCACAATTTTACCAAGACAATAACACCACTTTTGAATTTTTCAATGATTTTTTTCTTATAAAGGATATCTCAACGAGTCGGATTCTAATACGCGGAAGGCCTAATGGAGGTGCCTATGAATAACACCCTCCCACACCCACCGCGCACACCTCCACCATCACCACACCGGATTGGCATCACCGTCTAGGACACCCGTCAATCAAGATATTTAATTATTTACGTACTAAGTTTAATTTTTCATCAAATAATTTAGCTATGCAAACTTGTAACCCTTGTAATATTCACAAGAGTCACAAACTAGAATTTTCTACTTCCACACTAATTACTAAAAACCCACTTGATCTTATTTTTACCGATGTTTGGTCTTCACCAATCTTGTCTTATGATTATTTCAAATACTACATTATTTTTGTTGAGCACTTTACCAAGTACGTTTGGTTATACCCACTTAAAAATAAATCTGACTCCACTGTTGTTTTTAATCGATTCAAACTTTTGGTCGAATTTTTTTTTGCTAAACCAATTAGACAAATCTATTCCGACAACGGTGGTGAATACATAAAAATGTCACACACCCTTGCAAACAATGGAATAGGACATCTCACCACCCCACCCCACACACCCGAACTAAATGGATATGCCGAACGTCGTCACCGTCACATCGTCGAAACCGGTCTAGCTCTTCTCACCCATGCTCGTCTTCCCACTACTTTTTGGCCTCACGCCTTCTCCACCGCGGTCTATTTAATCAATAGGTTACCCACACCAACCCTCCAACACGACTCGCCTTACTTAGCCCTTTTTGGCTCACAACCCAACTACACCAAACTACGAAGTTTTGGTTGTTTATGTTACCCTTGGCTTCGCCCATACACCACTCACAAGTTACAACCACGGTCTACACCATGTGTCTTCCTAGGCTATTCCCCGACCCAAAGTGCATATTATTGCCTCGACCCAACCACATATAAAACCTTTGTCTCACGTCATGTAAAATTCATTGAAAATTGCTTCCCGTTCCCAGACCTTGACTCCAAACACGCCCCCATTGACACCCGAAAACCCGTCCAATGGTCCCACTACACAATACAAGACACTACCCATAAACCTACCAACCCACCCCCTGCCCACAACCCCTCCGCAATACCCTATACCCCGGCCCAACCCAATAGACCTACCCATAACATGAACCCAACCTCTGCCCAAACCCCAAACCCCATCCACAATACACAACATTTCGGCCCAACCCAATAGACCTACCCATAACATCAACAACCCAACCTCTGCCCAAACCACCTCCACAATACACAACATTTCGGCCCAGCCCAATAGACCTACCCATAACATTAACCCAACCTCTGCCCAAACCCCATCCACAATACACAACATTTCGGCCCAACCCAATAGACCTACCCATAACATCAACAACCCAACCTCTGCCCAAACCCCCTCCACAATACACAACATTTCGGCCCAACCCAATAGACCTACCCATAACATCAACAACCCAACCTCTGCCCAAACCCCCTCCACAATACACAACATTTCGACCCAACCCAATAACCATACCCAACCTACGCCCAACAGCCCAACAATCCAACCCAACCAACCCGAGACCCCAGATGGCCCAGCCCAACCCAAAATCCCGGACAACCCAACCCAACCCGACACCACAGCCGGCCCAGACCAACCCAACGCACCCGAACCCCCTCCAAACCGACCCGTAACCCGTTTATCCAATAACATTCGTAAGCCCAATCCCAAATATATCCACCTTGCAGCCCTTACCCCCCCGTCTCAACTACCCAACACCACAAAACAAGCCCTTGCCATCCCACAATTGAAGGAGGTCATGGTAGCCGAATATGACGGCTTGTGTAAAAACAAAACTTGGACACTAGTCCCGAGACAACCACAATATAATGTTATTAGCTGCAAATGGATATATCGTATCAAGTACAACCCGGACAACACCATTGATAGATACAAAGCTCGCCTCGTAGCAAAAGGATTTCTCCAATGGGCTGGCATAGATTACTCTGACACCTTCAGTCCGGTTGTCAAACCCACCACGGTTCGTATTCTTCTCATACTTGCTTTAACCAATGGTTGGAAATTACGCCAACTAGACATAAACAATGCCTTTTTACAAGGCAAACTCACTGAAACCGTTTATATGACACAACCACCCGGGTTTGTGGATTCCCACAATCCTTCCCACGTATGTAAATTCACTAAGGCCATCTATGGTCTAAAATAAGTCCCGCGAGCCTGGTACACCACCCTCAAGCAATACCTACTCGCTAATGGCTTCACCGGGTCAATTGCTGACCCGTCATTATTCATCACCACGACACCACACAACAAAATTTATCTTTTAGTATATGTCGATGATATAATCATTACAGGTCCAAATCCCCGCGTCGTCGAGTCATTCATGACAAAATTAGCGTCCCGATTTGCACTCAAAGATCTTGGTGCGTTGTCTTACTTCTTAGGGGTCGAAGTCACACCTACTAAATCGGGACTTCTTCTCACACAATCAAAATATATACATGACTTATTACATCGTCACCACATGCTTGAGGCAAAACCCACTAACACCCCAATGACACTCTTTCCTCCATTACACATGGATGAATCTTCACCAATTCATAATGCCACTGACTATCGAGCTATCATTGGTAGCCTACAATACCTTTGATTCACCCGACCCGACCTTGCTTTTCTTGTAAACCGGCTTGCTCAATTCATGCAACGCCCCACTGATCTCCATTGGACTGCACTCAAAAGACTACTTCGGTATCTTCAAGGCACGACCCAAGTTGGCCTGTTACTTCACCGGAGCTCACTCAATAACCTACACGCCTATAGCGATACCGACCTGGCCGGTGATCGGAATGATTACCGGTCCACCACCGGATTTGTCACTTATCTTGGTCGAAACCCACTTTCCTGATCATCTAAGAAACAAACTGCTGTTGCTCAATCAACAACCGAAGCTGAATTCCGAGCTGTAGCAACTACAGCCTCCGAGTTATTATGGATACAAAATTTATTAAAGGAACTTCACTTTCCCAATATATCTCCACCCGTCATCTATTGTGATAACCTCAGCGCAACAAGTTACTCTGCAAACCCCGTGTTTAACTCCAGAATGAAGCATTTAGCACTTGCCTTTCACTTCGTACGTGAACTAGTCACAAATGGCGCCCTACGAGTACAACATATCGCCGGCGATGATCAACTCGCTGATGCACTCACCAAGCCACTATCTCGTCTACGCTTCACGGATTTAGTTACCAAGATCGGACTTTTCGGTGGATCGTCCGTCTTGCGGGAGCATGTTAAGGATATCTCGTAGATATGATTACGTTAATATTATTATTCTGCATATATTGTTATCTTTGTATATTTCTCATGACATATATTTTTGTATCTTAGTTTAGCTTATTATTATTCTCATACCATATTTAGGATTATTTGTAATCAAAATATTTATAATCCTAGGTTGTAATAGTTTCTTTTAAGTTAATAATAAAAAATCTTTCTCCAAATCTTAACAATTTGATCTCAGGACTTGCGGTTTGTATCCATGTAATTTATTTGTTATTTTGTCAACTAATAATTCGTCACGAGTTTTTTATTGCCACCGTGCAATTTGCACGGAATTAACCTAGTAAATAAATAAAAGGTAGTCTTTCTGCCCAAAAAAAGCGATTTTCTACACGATATTCTGTGTTTTTAGTTTTTTATATGGTATCCTGTACTTTTAGGGCTCGTTTGGTTGCCCCCTCACTTCCCGGGAATTGCAACATCCCGCGAAATGCTTTCCTGGGAGTTGTTTGGTTACCCCAAAACTAAAAAAATGGGGGAACTCAAACTCACTCCATCACTTGCAATTCCTGCATGATGCGGGAAGTTGCTCACCGACTCCCCCCCCCCCCCCCCCCGGTGAGTTGCACTTCCCACATCACGAATTATTCAAATGACTTTTTTACCCCTTCTCCACCCATCTATTTTTTACTTAACCCTAATTTCTCGTCCCCATTTTCCATTTACTGCTTCCTCTCAACTTTTCTGCATTCCCTTCTTCCAAACATTTTACCCGTCAAAATCATTCATGGTAAATTACTTTTTTCGATCTTGTTATATGTTTTTCCTGGAATAACGATTGTAAGTCAGAATTTTTTTTCAAAAATAAATAAATTAATGTTCGTTATTTTTTACGCTGATAATATAATTTGGTTACGACTGCATATTATAGTGAGGACAATTTCATATATTTCTTAAGTTGCTGAAAAAATAAATTCATAAGTTTTTATACCCTTGATTAATAAAGGGCATAATAGTCATTGTAATCAAAATCATGGGAATTAGGTCGAGTCAACCAAACAAGATGTAGGAATTCAATTCCCGAGAAGTGTGAATTTTAGGATGTCAACCAAACAAATATTTCAAATTCCCGGAAGTTGAAGCGGGAGGTAACTTCCTGGAAATTGCAACTTCCTCCAGAAAATAAGTTCCCGCATGAACCAAACGAACCCTTATAATACTAATTTAATTACATATAGTATCCCTCACTTTTAGTGTATTATGTCTTCTGCCCTTAATGACATTTTCCGTCTTTTTTACCTCATTTTTTCTGTTAGTTTGGTTGCTCATACAAAAAGGGAGGTTTGAGAGAAATAAGATTAATATAAACAACCCATTTAACGTAATTAAAGCAACACAACTAATGGAAAAATAAGTAAAAAAAGGCGGAAAACGTTATTAGGGGTAACGAAACATAATATAATGAAAAGTGGGTATTACGTGTGATTATAAAAGTGCAAAGACGTATAGAATATAGAAAAGTTAAAAACATGGAGACCGTGTAAAAAATCCAAAAAAAAACTCGAAAAAAAACCCTACTACATTTCATCGTCGACATTTCAGCCACGTCGTCATCGCTTTATACGTGAATTTACTCTTTTACCCTTAATCCGTACTCAAGTAAGTAGATCTATCTATTTTGTACTCCGTATTGCCTTTTATCTTGTATTTGATTATTTTAGGTCTTTGTAAGTACCAAGGCTCGAACCCACAACCTCTCAAAGACAAATGAGCCTCTTTACCACTGAACCAATTGAACATTATTGATAAACCCTACTAAAATATTATCTATATTTGATTTTAAAACCCCCTAAAATCGCCTATTAATACAATTTTAATATTATTAATAATATTAGTGTTGTTGTGGGTGGGGAGTATATATAATATAACATAATTCGTAACATAATAAAATGACGGTTTTCAATAAAAAAAAACCGTTTTATTATCGAGTTTCATTAACATGATTAAACTTTTTAATTTCATTAACAAAGTTAGTGAATGTAATTAGGGAAGGACGTTGTTGTCTTTTCACATTAAAAACCGCCGACAACCTAATTTCTAGAAAAGTCGGGTTTCTCTAAAAAAAAGACGTTTTTTTAAGTGAGAGAAAATAAAATTAAATATGGTGGGTGGAGTTTGAGTGGATATATAATAAGGACAAGATAATAACGGAACGGTTTGAAAAATTAAAAACCACTTCATTAACGAGTTTCAATAACTAATCTAACTTCTAAAATTACATAACATTAGTTAACTAATCTAATTAAGGCAAGGGCAAATCGCCTTTTACATTAAAAAGTGTCGACGACGTGGCTGAAATGCCGACTACGAAAAACGGCACTCAATAAAAGTGGGAAGAAGAGTGATAAGAGTGTTGAGTGATTGACGTTACCTCCATTGCAGCACAGTGTGCACACCCCTGTTGTGGGTGCATACAATCCTTGTAAATTCGCAACTCCTGTAAGTAAGCTCCATTAATTATCATTCTTTCGTTGCATTTTTTAAATTTATTCTTGAAAATAAATAGTGCTCTTATGTGCATTGTTTTTTTATGTGCAATTTTTATTTGGCTTCATTATAATTTCAGGCGGTCTATAAATAAATATAATGTCCAGTGTGAGTGTGAGTGTGAGTGTGAAATGTGAAATGCGAAATGCGAAATGGCCGCCCAAGGTTATTAAGATCAACGTGGGTTATTTACCCTAATAACTAATTTCTACTCTAAATTTGGTAGTTGAATTTGTCAATGTCAACTGGGTTAATGTTAATCCCGATTACCCTACAACCATACTTTGAAGGTTTCAACTCTGAATCATGTCTACGTTTTATTCATATCTATATTAATTCTGGATTGTCTTGTTTTCTGATTCTCACGTCTGATTAAGGTGAACCATGATGATGTTTATAATATTTTAATACTCACAAGATTAGAGTTGGTGACAGAAATGGTATAAGTGGTAGAGGGTGATGATGCGATAAGCCTAAGAAAAGCAACTTACAATTTGTGTTGTTGAAACTTGAAGACCAGAAAATGGTTGGGCCGAGATCAAATGCGCTTCGTCCGCGCCAAGGCCAAGGCCAAGGGCTGCCCTCTACCAACACCCGCCGCTCATTTCCAGCCAGCGCTCCGCCAAGTGCTCCCGCCAGCAATTCTGGCTCCGACGTTGGCGGCCTTGATTTCACTAAGGAGGATGTTGATGCCTTGTTGAATGAGAGGATGAGGACCAAGAACAAGTTCAACTATAAGGTACACCCTCCATTCAAATCCCACTTGAGGGAATCTTCGATATTCTCGACAATCTAAGTGAGAATATAGTCATGTGGGATTTTGTTTGATTCGTATTTATGAGCACATTAAGAATATCAAATTTTTATAATTTTTGCTAATGTAAAATGAAAAATATCGCTAGTGTAAAACGCGTCTCGGCAAATGTGCAAAAGGAAACGAGACAAGTGGATTTGAATGGAGGGAGTAGTACAGTACGAGTATCATTTTATTACAGTATGTTATTGTCGCATTTATCCAAACTTTGGGGAGTATTTTTATGTTGTTTGGTGGAATTGGAATTGGAATACCTCAGGAAAGATGTGACCAGATGATGGATTATATTAGGAAGCTAAGGCTGTGTATTAAATGGTTTCAAGAGGTTGAAGGAGGGTTTGTTTTGGAACAAGAAAATCTCCGCAACTTGCTAAAAGTAGCCGAGACAAAATGTTCCGACATTGGTATGATAATAACTTGTTTCTACTTTCTTCATTCATTTCTTTAATTAGTTGCAAATTTATTTGAAAGCATAAAGAGGGTCTTTTAATGTTCTGATATGGAGTATAAATAAATATTTTAGAGGCGATGATGCAAAAAAAGGAAGACGAACTAAATGCAATTATCATAGAGTTGAGGAAAAACTATACGTTGTTGCAAGAGAAATGTGCGAAAGAAGAATCAGATAAATCGGTACGCCCCCTTTGATTCTTGTAAACTGGAAATGGGTTGACATTTATTCAGTCATGTATATTTTTGTATACCTATAGTGAACTTATTTTAATCATCATAATTAGGAGGTTTTGGACGAAATGTCAAGGGAGAAAGAGGCTAGGACTGCCGCTGAAAGGTTGCAAACTTCTCTCTCTGATGATCTCAGAAAAGCTCAGCAAGAGCAACAACATTCTGATCAAAAGGTAGCCCAAGAAGTGTGGTTTTCATTTGCCCATCATGGTATTAAATCTTGGTTAGAGCTTCGAGTTCACATTCAACCATCATGGCTTGATATCGGTCAATACTCCATAAATACTACTAATACTGCCTCAAAATACAGTCACAGTAACCTTGGTAACATGCTCCTGATATGGTATCATGACCCAGATTTAGTACCGTGATGCCAATGTTTGGGTAAACTGATACGAGACAAATGCCATGTGAACCTGATTTGCGTGTTTGTGTGTCGCAGATAGCTTCACTTAATGACATGTACAAGAGACTGCAGGAGTATAACACTAGCTTGCAGCAATACAATAGCAAACTGCAAACAGAACTTGCCACAGCCAATGAGACCTGGAAACGTGTTGAAACAGAAAAGGCTGCGATACTGGACAACCTTAGCATCTTGAGGGGACATCATAATTCAATGCAGGATCAGTTAAATTCTGCTAGGGTGAGTTTTTCAGTTCTTATCAATGAGAACATATTAAAGTTTTGACCTATTAGACTATGCAGGTTTTGCCTTGAGGGGTTTTACAAATTTCCGTTCTTGTATATTAAACGTATTTCTGCTTTGCTCAAATCGGTTTGTTTTAGGTTGTGACGGTATGATCTTATGCATTCAATGATCATTGCATATTTGGTTAGAAGGGGGAACAATCACAAACAATTAGCAAGACTTTGCACACCATAAGTCATGAGTTTTAGACCATTTATTTTCGAAATTCGGGTAGTCCGTTCTTTCAAGGCTCTATATGAATGTGGTCACTTTTTTAGGCATCTCAAGAAGAAGCTGTCAAACAAAAGGTGGCTTTAATCAATGAGGTGAGTTGTCTCAGGACAGAGCTACAACAGGCTCGAGATGACCGTGACCGTCAATCATCACAAGTACAGGCTCTGACGAATGAAATTGCCAAGTACAAAGACTTCACTGGCAGATCTGTCTCTGAGGTGGATTGGCTCAAAATGAAATCAGATGAATTGGAGGTTGATCAATTTAATCTGTTGCCAATTACCTGAAATGTGTCGTCTTCATTATCTCACACTTTTGATTTATATGAAGCAGATTAAGTATTCAACACAGAATGAACTAGTTCAGACCTTACAAGATCAGTTAGCTGCTGCACAGAAGAAAATGCAAGTATGTGCATTCCTTGGTGAATCTTTGTCTGTTCATTATCTAGTAACAATAAATGCAGCGGATAAACTTTGTAGTTTTCATAAACAGGAGGAATCATGCACTGTAGTTTATCATAGATATCTTTATAAACTTTCATTGTTACGGAGTATTTGTTAGGGTTACAATTTATTACTTTGCCAACACGAGAGGGATCAAAGGATAGAAAGATTAGAAGTCTGGATGATCTGTGAATAGTTGCTTCATTGTTTCAGTGCTGGACAATCAAATTTTGATTTTTGTTATATTATTCTTTTTTGCCTTCAGATGACTGATGTATCAGCAACTGAGACACGAAAGCAATTTGCAGAGCAGTGCAACATCATTTGTGATCTGCAGAATCGTTTGGCAGATGCAGAATCAAAACTTAAAGAGGGAGAGATACTGCGCAAAAAGTTGCACAATACCATATTGGTACGTCTTTTAGATGTATAATTCGATTCAGCTGAATTATGACTGAATATTCAAATCATCTATTTTTATTTGGTTTGCAGGAACTCAAGGGAAATATCCGTGTTTTCTGCAGAGTGCGGCCTATATTACCTGATGAAAATCTTAATGCAGATACAAAGATCATTTCTTTCCCTACAACTACAGAAGCCATGGGACGGGGCGTCGATTTGTTACAAAATGGTAGGATGATGAGATGCTAACGTAGCTTTTGATATTCTTCCCTTCGTCCAAATTTTTTGCAAGCTACTAAAAATGTAATTCAAAAACCTAGTGACTTGCATCTTTAAAACTTGCAAAAAAAATGGAATGGATGGGAGTATTTGTAAGTGTTACCAGACCAATTGTGAAAGTTGAGCACATCGCCTTTTATTTTCTCATTAGGGCAAAAGCACCCCTTCTTGTTTGACAAGGTTTTCTTGCCTGATACTGCACAAGAGAATGTATTTGTGGAGATCTCCCAACTTGTTCAGAGTGCACTTGATGGTTACAAGGTAATTTAACATGAAATGTGCATATCTCTATTTATGGCATATAATAAATATATTCCGTATATAGTACGTCTGTTCCGTGCATGGTTACCGGATTCGCTATGAATACTCCCTTACCGATTCGTGATTTGCTAGAGTATGTGTTATGTGTATTTTAGCAATCAAAATGATAGAATTCGCTCGTAGCAATTCGTGATTAGCTAGATACCCGAGGGAATCCGGTAAACCATAGTCTTCCTTATGTGATTTTTAAAAATCTTTGTTCTCCTATTATTTGCTTCACGTTTAGCTACAGTTATTTCAATGGCGTAGAATCTCATTTTGAGGAAAGCCTTTGTTTTGTTCCGTCTTCATTCAACTATACAAAAGCTCTTGCCTACTCTACTGCTGGACTCTGTACGTACAGCTGAGATTTATGTGGCTGAGTTTATTTTTCAGGTGTGTATTTTTGCCTATGGTCAGACGGGCTCAGGTAAAACTTTTACAATGATGGGAAAACCAGGAAATCCTGAGTTGAAAGGATTGATTCCTCGTTCATTAGAGCAAATCTTTGCAGCGAGGCAGTCCCTTCAATCTCAGGGTTGGAAATATGAGCTGCAGGTAAAAAAAAACTTTCTAGGATATGTGCTTGAGAACATTACATTTTTAGTATTTTAGCCACAAATGAGTTCAAAGTTCAAGATTCTCACATTTAGATGCTTCTATTGTGGTATGCCTATTTATTACAGGTATCCATGCTGGAAATCTATAACGAAACTATCCGTGATTTACTATCTACGACCAAAACAAGCGTCACGGAGACTGCTTCTGGAAAACAATACACGATCAAACATGATGCAAATGGGAACACTCATGTCTCTGATCTTACCATAGTTGATGTCCATAGCTCTAAAGAGGTCACCTATTTATTGGATACTGCTGCGCAAAGCAGGTGAATTTGATTATTTTTCCAGAGAGTATTGAGGTGTGCTGTGTTGTCATTTAACAGATTTGTGGTATATACTTCAGCATTGCTTCATTATTTATGTTTCATTGTAGGTCTGTGGGCAAGACCTTAATGAATGAGCAATCATCACGTAGTCATTTTGTTTTCACTTTACGAATATCTGGTGTTAATGAGGTATATAATTTTTTGATGATTGCTTGCTACATCTTTTGATACTCCCTCCATGGCATTTATATTGTCCTGCTTGACTTTGATGGTCTGATAGTATCACTTTGATCAGTAATTTCAACTAGTGTATGGTTACAGAAAAGATGTTTAATTTGTATCAAAACAAATATTTTTGTATTATCGTTTACATAAGTTGAAGCAAATACTCCGTAATAGATTGTGAGTATATGTGCCTAAATTGACATTGGTAGATCATGAAAGTCAGAGGAAGACAACGTAAATAAGATGGATAACGTGCTTGATCGTCCCATCAATAAATTGCTTTATATTATTAAACACGTGCTTTCTGAATCTGCGTAGAGCACCGAGCAGCATGTACAAGGTGTACTTAACCTAATTGATCTCGCTGGAAGTGAACGTCTTTCGAAAAGTGGTTCTACTGGAGACCGATTGAAGGAAACACAGGTATTTTAATTTGGATGGATTTCGAATTATTCTCTTGGTTTCCCATAATTTATTTATTCCCCTCTCCTTAGTTGGGTTCTCAATTTTACTGTTTGTTTTTTTTATCTTCAGGCCATCAATAAAAGTTTATCCTCTCTAAGTGATGTCATATTCGCTTTAGCAAAGAGGGAAGATCATGTACCATTCAGAAACTCCAAACTGACATATCTTCTTCAGGTACTAAACCCAATTTCTCATCTATTTGCCATTTGCTTGGACTTCATAATAATTCCAATGGTGATCTGATTTCACCTACTCTCATTGTTGGTACGTATAGCCATGCCTGGGAGGCGACTCCAAAACTTTGATGTTTGTGAACATCTCTCCCGAATCCTCTTCCCTGAACGAGTCTCTTTGTTCACTTCGTTTCGCTGCCCGGGTAAACGCTTGTGAGATAGGGGTTCCTCGAAGACAGACCAACAACCTAAAGTCTACTGAATCTCGGCTTAGCTATGGCTAATCATCCACTACTGAAGATGATCAACTCCCATCTGTCCTTGTTCCAGCTCGGTGTATTTTTGTATTTTTTCTTGCTAATCCTCACTACTAAGCGGAATTGAAGCTATGAAAAGAAGATATGAAGAATGATTGATTTCTAATGTAGGTTAGGAATTTTTTTGTATAGTAAGAAACAAAAATGAAAATGTTGAATTTGTTTCTCATTATTGGGGTATTTTACCTTGTTGAAGCTACTCACAGGTCCATATTAAGCATTTATGCTCTCCTGGTTTACTGACTTTTCAGTTAAGTTCTCTCAACATTTTCAATTTTTCAGCACTTAAAAAGATTGGAGACATTTCTACCAAATCTCGGTGATTTTTGTTACAGCTATATAAACCTTTGAAAATTGCATTAAGAGAGGGGCCATTACGACATTCTATCCATCACCTCTTGAAGGAGGATTGTTGTATCGCGGTAGCATGATTCCGTCAATGAAAGATCCTTCATCTTCACAGCATCTTGCAACTGTAGAAAGAAAGAACGGAAAACCCATTTCAGAAAATTTAGCTGTCAATTTATTCTCAACACAGCCCTAAAATGAGTGTTGTATGGGTTTGTACCTGTTCGAAATTGTCGAAGAGGCGATTAGCGAGGTCTGTAAGAGGCTGCTTATCAGGAAGAGCAGCAGCAGAAATGAGCTTGTCAAAGTCATAGTACATAATGGTGGCCTTAATCTTGAGGTACTTCCTGAAATAATTCCAGGCATCTTTGCCTATTAAATCTCCGAGTGCCATCAGATCAAACGCATATTTCTTAATCCTGTACTCACTTCCTTTAGTTCCTATGTTGGCTATGTACAGCCCTGTCTTCAGAAATGTTCTTGTTCCTGTCTCTTTGTTGCCAATGTCTGTCACAAAGCAATTAGCATACAGGTCCGACTTTTTAATAATGACAGACACATACAGCGACAGTACATTGCATTTATTATTTGGCATCAGGACTTACTGTTTTGGACAGGTGGTAACCCTGGAAGCGGGCCGTCAAGCCACAGGCCATTGCCCTCCTCAGCTACAGATGTCTTTGCACCCACAAATTGTGCAAGAAGAGCGATTGAAGCAACCCCTAAGATTGGTCGTCTTGATGTGTTAGCTGGGAGTAAGCATTGCAGGTTTTCGGCATCACATTTAGTTTTGCATGATTTGGCGAATGTTCTTTGAGAGTTGTGGAACTTTGGGATGGGCAGTAATCTCTCGATCACACCATGTAGATTTGCCAATTGAGACATCATCAGCCTAAGTGTGCTTCAATGGTGGCAGAAGTGGTTTGGTATCATATTTGGTCCAGCCTTTTTCAGGATGAGCTTTTTGGTTATTTTTGACCACCAAATGTATATCCTGATCTTAGAGTTTCAAGGGTGCTTTGGTCATTTTCGATTTTTAGGTTTATCAGGAATTCAAGATTGTTTTTTGGTCAATGAAGACCGTAATTTAGTTGCATTGTAATAGCGGGAAAGGGGATCGAACTTCAGACTATAGTTTAGAGTACATACGTCTTAATCCATAGACTAAGACATAGTATTATCTTATTTGAGTAATTATACCGTACAAGTGTACAATCTTTGTACTGTGCAATGTATGATAAAAATTAACCGCGCTAAGTTAGTTAAGTACAGAGTACTATTTTTTTTTTTTGAAAAAAGCCCCAAAAAGGGGCTCAATTTACCTTCATAGCGTCCTGACAAATCACGCCTCAATATGGGACGGAAGAATACAATTCCAAGTATACGAACCAACGCGACCCATCTCGTGGTGAGCTAACAGATGTGCAGCAAGGTTAGCATCACGATAAACAAATCGGAAATCGACCTAAATGAAAGACAGCCCCAAGTAGAAAATGTCGTCGTAGACAAGATGAAGATCAGCGAACCCCTTCTTCCTAGCCCGGAGTCATTCACGACAGTAAGACAGTCACTCTCCACAACCACACGAGTATGCCCTCGGTTACGCGCCTCCTTAAGCCCTTCAAAAATGGCCACAACCTCGATCATTTTGCAGTCCCGAATCTCGACCCATTGACGCGATAATGCCCACAACACAACCCCGGTTTCATCACAGCAAACAGCCCCCACTCCAACGCCCTTACCCGTCACAACTCCAGCATCAACGTTAATTTTCACGACACCTTCCCCTGGTCTGACCCATCTCTTCCGCCCCTCTGCACAATCTACATCTCTCGTCCCTCCCTTGTTTTCACATCGCGACAAGGAATACGCAACGGCCTTCCCCGACCCGGCTCCCTGGCTCCCTTCTTTCCCTACGTCACCACCTTCAGCTCACTCCATCTCCCATTTCAGCTGCTCGACACGCCTGACCACCTCTGCCACTCTGTACCGCACCCCATCAAAAACCCATTTATTACGCCTCTCCCACAGAGCCCAACACACCAACATAAATGACCTCCTCTCCTCCCCGACCATTCCTCTCAACGCCATCTCCACCCACTCCGCAATACTACCCTCCTCGCACCCGACAGCCTCCTCCATCCCCATTGCCTCCCGCACCTCGTCAGTATCGCCACAACCCCGAACCACATGATAACAAGTCTCACACAAACTAGAACAGAAAGGGCAACTCGCCTCCCTCTCTCTAATTCTCCTCGCAACATTGTAGTTCGTAGCGATGGCATCGAGACTGAGCTGCCACATGAACACCTTAACTCGTGGTAGAACGAGGGTATTCCAGATCGTCCTCCAAAGCCACTCTTCTCTTGGTTTTTCCGAACTCCCGACGTCCTTCTCCACACCAATGAGTAGATGATATACCGACTTTACTGTATAGCTGCCCCACCTATCATGATCCCAGGTCCACGCATCCATGGGTTTAGTTTCGCTAATGCGAATGGTTCGAACTCGATCGCGCTCAAAAGGTAAAAATACCGACAGCTTATTCTCGTCCCAACTCAACCCATCCTCACTCAGAAGTTGAGCCACTTTGAGGTCTAACTCATGTCCATCACTACTAGATAAGATACAACGGGATTGGGTATTCGGGATCCACGGATCCAACTACACCTTAGTGCTCCATCCATCCCCAATTCTCCGTCTCGCTCCCAGTTTATGACATCCTTCGCCCTCCAAATGCTCCTCCATGAGTAACTCGGGTTTGCTCCGATCTCCGCCTCTAGAAAACAGCGATCAGGAAAATATTTCCCCCCTCAAAACACGGGCCATAAGACACGTGTCATTAGTCATAAGTCGCCAAGCCTATTTACCAAGTAACGCTTTATTGAAAGCTCCGAAATCACGAAACCTCAGACCTCCTCTCCCTTTTACCTTACAAAGGTTGTCCCAGGCAACCCATGGTATCTTCCTCTTCCCCAACTCCGAACCCCACCAAAATCTAGTCACCATCTTCCTCAGCTCATCACAAAAGTGACCGGGAAGTAGGAAAACACTCATAGCATAGTTAGGTATTGCCTGTGCCACCGCCTTAATCATCACAATCCTCCCCGCTTTGCTCAGGAACCTCCCCACGCCATCCCTGCAATTTCTTGCTAATCTTATCGCTGATACACCTGGTAACTTCTTTCTTCGAGCGCCCCAAAGGAGTGGGCAAGCCAAGATAAACACCCTGTTGTTCGACCACCCGAACTCCAAGAATAGCAGCCACCTCATCTCTCCGACGACCCGTAGTGCCCTTGCTGAAAGAAACCGTGGTTTTATGCAAACTCACGAGCTGACCCGACGCGAGCTCGTAAGTCCTAGTTATCTTCATGACACACTCAGCCTCCTTAGGGCAAGCCTTAACAAAAATAATACTATCGTCGGCAAAAAAAAGGTGCGTGACCATCGGGGCAAGCGGAGCAACACAGATCCCTCTAATGCTCCCTCTCTCAGCTGCCCTACAGATAAGACTAGAAAACACTTCCGCGCACAAAATAAATAAATAAGGGGAAAGCGGATCTCCCTGACGGAGACCCCGCTGGGGCGTAACTATCTCCGAGTTTGACCCATTCACAAGAATAGAATACCTGACCGAGGTCACGCATTTCATAACATTTGCCGTCCACCCCATATCAAAGCCCATCGTCTTCAGCACATCAGCTAAAAAATTTCACTCAACTCGATCATAAGCTTTCGCCATGTCAAGCTTTAGGGCCATATGCCCACCGTTTCCCCTCGAATTTTTCATATGGTGGAATAATTCAAAAGCGACAAGAATGTTATCTGTAATAAGACGGCCCGGGGTGAAAGCACTCTGATTTTCCGACACAATCTCACCCAAGAAAGACTTTAGACGATTAGCGAGAACTTTAGAGACAATTTTATACAAAACATTACACAAGCTGATTGGCCTAAAATCTGTCATAGAAGATGGATCCTTCTTTTTTGGTATCAGGACAACATTGGTTTGATTAAGAGCACACGATATGTCTCCTCCATTTAGTATATAACAGCACTCTCTCACAATCGACCTACCCACAATATGCCAGTAAGTTTGAAAGAAAAGTGCATTCATACCGTCCGATCCAGGAGCTTTCAATGGATGCATCTGGTTCAACGCCTCGGCAATCTCCTCACCCGTGTAAGGTCTACGTAGCTGCTCATTCATCTCAACAGAAACCCTCCCCTCAACTCCTAGCAGCACATCATCCTGATAAGTTGTCCTCGAAGCTTTGAATAAGCTTGAGAAATAGCTTACAGTCGCCCTCATCACCCCATCATTTCCTTCTCGTCAAACACCATCCTCATCGAAAACCTCACGGATATGGTTCTTTTATTTCCTTTGCCGCGCTTTTCGATGGAAATATTTTGTGTTCTTGTCCTCGTCTTTTAGCCAAAGCAATCGAGATCTCTGTCTCCAGTAAATTTCCTCCTTATTAATTAGACTCGCAATTTGTTTCCTTAGTCTCTTCCTTTCCTTCCCATTCTCGACAGTTTTATCCGCCTCATTAATCCGAGTCAGCTTCTTCCTGCACGTCCTTAGCTCGCGCACTATCTTTCCAATATTCATACCCTTCCACTCCATAAGATACTGAGAACAACGTTGCAGCTTCTCCGAAATCTCGCCATCACCTAGATCACACGCTCTCCGAATCGCCTCCTCACACCCATCTTCACCCACCCAAATCTGCTCGAACTTGAATTTGCGATGTCTAGCCTCCGACCCGTTATCCCTCGCGTCTAAGACCACACGAAAAAGAACGTGATCAGACCACTCAAGCGGCAGGTGGAAAAGCTTGGCGTAGGGAAACAGGTCCGTCCACGATTCCGACACTAGGGCTCTGTCAATTCGACTCTGTCGATTGTCCTCACCCACTTGGCCATTGTCGTAAGTGAACTCGTACCCAACGTAGGGCAGGTCTCGAAGCCTACAATCCTCTAAAGCTTCCAGAAAATTCCTCATTTGCCACTCAGCTCTGGTACCCCCCTTCATCTCAGTTGAGAATAATGTTTCATTAAAGTCTCCCACACAAAGCCAAGGCAGGTTCGAGTCTCGAGCTAAGGTGCAGAGCAGGTCCCACGAAAGATGACGGTCCTGGACAGCCGGCCAACCGTAGAAACCCGTCAACCTCCACTTTACCCCCGCAGCCTCAACTTCACAGTCTATATAATGGACTGTGGCTGACAATAAAGTAGCATTCGTACCTCTCTTCCACATACATGCAACCCCCCCTGATCGACCCATGCTATCAACCTCAAACCCCTCATAGTCATCCATACACCGTCTAGCCTTTCGCCATTCGTCGCAACTCAGCTTAGTTTCACATAAAAAGATAAAAAACGGATTCTCCCTCCGGACCAGATTCTTAAGAGCGCCTACCGCAGCCGGGTTGCCCAGTCCCCTGCAGTTAAGGCTCAGAATTTTCATAATGTCCGGCGGGGCTGACTCATCTCAGCCTCCGCCTCAGGTGAAGGAACACCCATCATCGTTTTGACACGCTTACCATCGCCAATTTCCTCATCATCTTCCTCATTACGCCCTCGCTTCTCCCCTCCACTCACTCCAAGGTCTGGTCCCGTGGTGGCAATCGAGCTCCGCACCACCCTCTTCCATTTGCTACCTCCCCCTCCATGCAGCTCTTTCTTCGCCCCACCTACCCCTCCACCCCCTTCCCTCTCTCCAGGACACTTCAGTTGTCCCGCCAACGTAACCACAGTACTAGTCTTCTGTACACCTATTGTCTCCCTAAGCTCCAGCATGCTTCTTCTATCCTGCAAAACCTCAGGCTCGCTGTCCCCTGTCCCCCCATCACTCAACTCCACTATGTGTCGCACAGGGCTCCCTCTATCCCATAGCATCCACTCCTCCCCACCGACCACAGGCTCCCTCCCAACCCCCTTCGTTGTAACCTTCTTTATCTTCTTCTTAACAGCAATGGCTTGCAACCTTTCAATTAGTGCAACCACAGCCTCCTCCTCGCGAACTTTGTTTTCAGCGGCGAACTCCGGCTCCAGAACTCGAGGTTGCACTTGTCTATTATCAACCACGGTTTTTGTCATCCTTCGTGGAGAAGCGCGCAAAGCTTCCCCGAAAGGCAGCTCTCCCTCCTCATACGGGCCCTCCTCACAATCTTTCTCCCCGTGCCCTAGTATCCCACACCCATAGCAGAAAATTGGGAGTTTTTCGTACTTGACTACAAATTCCGCTCTCTTCCCTGACGCAAGCCCCACGAACACAGATTTGGACAGTGGCTTACGCACGTCATGAATAATCCGAGTTCTAACCGCTCTTTCCAACTCAGGCAAAGGGCCATAGTCCATATCAGCAAAACTCCCCAACTGATTCCCCAAATAACGGAGATTCGCCACAACAGATCGCCCTCTGATGGGAAGATCATAAACCCTAACCCAGAATGGGACATGAAAGAGAGGGGTATTGGAAAGTTTATCGTTCGAAACCGGATCATTGAACGTCCAAATGAATTTCTCAAAATGCCACGGTTGATTATCCAAAACCTTCTCCTTGTCCCTAAGGTCCGAAAAACGGAAAACAAAAATTTTGTTCTTAGCGTCAATAAGATTTCCAATTAACGTACCTTTTGCATTCCACAACCGAGCCATAGATTCAATGGCTGACCTAGCGTTGATCGCCTTCGACGCCCATAATCTGCCAACCAGTATCGCCTCCTCCTTTTTCTCAATGTCCCCACCAGCCTCTCCGACATCCCAAACGTACTGCTCATCTTCCCCCATAACCTGTTTTCCTTTATCCCGCACTCGAGACATACTCTCAAACATCGTAGCAAACACCCAAACGATCACACAACCAAATCAACGAGAAACTCACGTGCGGAAGACAACGTGAGAAGGAACCTTCACACACACGGCAAGAAAAAAATGCTTAGACCCTAGGGCTTAGAAAGAAACTCCCATAGAAACCTTAGGGAGAGAGAAATTTTCATTATTCCATCAGAGTACTATTTTTAGATAAATAGTGACAACTTCAGATAAATAGTGATCAATTTTTACTTTTTTTTCTTGGGTAAAATGTAAGTAATATTATACGATGAAAATGCAATTATCGTACACCTTTTATAAAAGTATGAAAGACTTATAACTATTCATATGAACTGAACCAAGAAAGACGAGACTCTAAAGCAAGCAAACCGGGTCGGGCTGCCGGCGCCGGTCCGGTCCGACATGAAATTTCGGCACACCCGACACGACCTGACCCCAAAACCATGTCTGGCCAGGCCCGGCCCGCCGTGCCCGAAGTAGCGCCATCAATATCTTTTCTTCACCCTTTTACGGAGTACTTTTTAAGCCATCAATATATTTTCTCTAATTTAGTTTTTTTGACAATATTCACAATTGATAAGAATTTTTTATATAACTTTTAATAGATAAGATAAAATATAGTCACGTGAGATTTTGTTTAAATTGTGTAAACGAATGCAATATAAATATCAAATTTTTATAATCTTTAGAAATATGTAACCAAAGATATGGGCAAAAAAAACGTGCATTGATGTACGTGATAAAGCAAATGTATGGAATTGATTGAAACGGAGGAAATGCAATATATGATCTATTATCTTATTCATAATTACATTTTTCTCTCTTCCTTCTTCATTTTTGAGTCACTCATTCTCGCGTCCTTAATTTTCACCCAAAAAAGCAAAAGAAAACATAATTGATACTCGGAGGGAGTAGTTCTTATTCTTATTGAATTCACTTGCTTATAGTAATACAGTAACTAATAACAATGTACTCCCTCCGTTTATATCCAAATGATACGTTTTTATTTTGCACAAGGATTAAGAAATCCTCTTACTACTAAGGCCCTTTTCTCTAGGACTTAAATTTACTGAACTGAACTGAACTGAATGTGTCTGAACTGAACTGAACTGAACTGAACTGAACTGAACGTGTCTGAACTGAACTGAACTGAACTGAATGTGTCTGAACTGAACTAAACTAAACTAAACTAAACTGAACTGAACTGAACTGAAAAATAAATAAATAATAATAATAATAATAATAATAATAATAATTAATTTTAATAATAATAATAATGTTATTATTATTAGTATAATTAATATTAATATAATAGTAATAATAATAAAATTAATAATAATATTACTAATTTATTAAGTAAATGATGAGTAATACTTTATAAAGTCATATTACTTTAAAATATTAGTAATATTACTTTTACTTTAAGTAATAAATATTTATAACTTATAATAGTATACCATTAATACAATATGCAATTAGTCAGAGAAGAGCAAATACAAACATGAACGACGTCAAACGGAAGAAACTTATGAACAAAGTGCGAACGATTATAGTTAAAGACATATGGTTAGCTAATCGTGCCGATAGTGACATTGAAGAAGATTCAAATGAAGATTCCGATGGAGATGAAGAGGAAACGGGGCAAATTGATGTAGATGATTTACTTAATCTTTTGACGTAATTTGTATTCATCAAAAGTATTGACGTAATGGATTTAGATTGTATTGACGAAAATATTTGTGATCATTTATGTAAGTTTAACTTCGAAAATATCGTTCTTTTACCGTTATTATTTTCATCATCCACTGTAATAATAATAATAATAATAATAATAGTAATAATAATAATAATAATAATAACAATAATAATAATAATAATAATAATGAATATTATGATGATGATGATAATAATAATGATAATAATAACAATAATAATAATAATAATAATAAGTCTGAACTGAACTGAACTGAACTGAACTGAACTAAACTGAACTGAACTGAATGTGTCTGAACTGAACTGAACTGAACTGAACTGAATG
This sequence comes from Agrostemma githago, assembly GCA_958450325.1. NCBI lineage: Eukaryota > Viridiplantae > Streptophyta > Magnoliopsida > Caryophyllales > Caryophyllaceae > Agrostemma > Agrostemma githago. Next base: position 7,201,952 of record OY288249.1, on the reverse strand, counting down.
TGTCTGAACTGAACTGAACTGAACTGAAACTGTCTGAACTGAACTGAACTGAACTGAAACTGTCTGAATATAAGTCCAGGAGAACAGGGCCTAAGAGGATAGAAGGTGATGAGGTGTCAAATTCTTATTAAAAATATTTCTTCCAAACACTATCACTCAAATAAGGAAACAAATAAAACATTAAACTCAAATAGTTATAATATCTAAATTCAAGACAAAATAAATATTGAGGTAAAAATCAGAAAGAAAAAAAAAATCTCCAATAAGACAATAAATAATATTATTATGTATGGGCTATTAAAAAAATAGACATTTATGAGATTTTTTTTTAAAACCAAATACAAGTGTTACAAACTATCGAGATCATGTATTGACGTAAACAAATACTATAAAATATTTGATGATGAAAAAATATATGGAGTATAAAATACTTTCAATTTTTGATTTTAACATATAAATAAAATTTTTTAATTTGATAATATTTGAAGTATTATGTTATCTTTTAATTTGTTGTAAAAAGTTCTAACTAATCTAAATATAAAAAAAAAAAAAAAAATTATTCGAGAGGCTTTGTTTCATGATAAGAAACTAAACTTTTAATTAATTAATCAGGTTAAAAATTATAAAATATTATCATTAACTTTGTAACAAAAAAACATACTCCCTCCGAGTTTCTATTATTGTTCCACTTTTCTTTTTAGGCTGAATTTGATTTTTGTCTCACTTTTCTTTTTAGACCATCAATATGTGGTTCGCAATTACTCTTCTATTTCTCTTTCCCTCCTTCCTTTTTGAACAACTCATTTCCCCTTCCTTATTTTACACCCCAAAACCTTTTGAGACAATAATAGGAACTCGGAGGGAGTATTTATTTAGGGTCGTGCTTTTTTCTAACGAGTTTTTACTCAATCCTAACGACATTTTACCGTTTTATTCTTGTCATTTCATCTGATCAAAATTTATTTTCATGCTTTTCTCTCTAGAAGATCACAAACTCCAACAACCAACACCCTATGAACCACCACAAGCATCGAAACCATTCGAGATCTGGGATTGGTGGAGGCTGGGGAGGTGGTAGGTGTGGTTCGAGGCGGGGCCGGTATGGGGAGGGTCGTCATAGTGGTGGTCTGGGCTGGACAAGGACGGTATGGGCGCTGGATGGGTGATGGGTGACTGTGGTTGGGGTGGTTGCGGTGGGTTGGTGAGAGTGGTTGGGGACTTGGGGTGGGTGGGTGAGGGTGGCGATAGAGATTAGACGTAGGTCAAGCTTGTTTTGCTTCTTTTTTTTTGTAATTTCCTTTTTTTACTTTTTTTTTGTTTAAGATTTTTTTCAAAGTAAATTTCCTTTTTATTATTATTATTATTATTTTATATTATGAGTATTTTTTTTATTTATAGCTAAATAATTAATAATAATACTAGTAATAATGCAATAATAAAAGTAAAAAATAATTAAGTATTCCGTAAATAAGTAATCAATATTACGTGATTGATAATTGAATTAGAATTCATAATCGAATTCGGAAATATTGCTTGATTATGTAAAACGATCAAAAACTTGATTGAATCTTAGGGTAAAATGTATTGAGGGGTAAAATCGGAAAATTTGAAGAAAATTTGTTAGGATTGAGTAAAGGCTCGTTGGGAAAAAGTAATTTCATTTATTTAAGTATATATTAAATGAGATTACTTGATTATCTTGATTATCTTTGAAACTTTAAATTATTTTCTAAAATTAAAAGGTAAATCTTAAAAATGTGAAAAGCTAATATGTTGTCAATTAGATACGGAGTACTAAATAAGTGATACAATAACTAAATAAAAAATTCTAAATATACCGCGCATTAGTGTGCGGGATCTACACTAGTAAAGTATTAAAGGAATACGGAGTATTAAAAGTAAACTAATTAGGAACAATGTAATATTTAATTATCCAAAAATTGGTATATGGTGTAAATAGTTTAGTGGAGTAAGGGTAGTTTGATCCAAAAAAGAAATGAGTCAATTGGATTTGAACGACCACAAAAAGAATACGTACTTTTTGGATAAGAACGGGAGAGTATAATTCTTGTCATTGAGTTTGCTAAAAGAACTTTATCCGGGAGAGTTTGTCCATTGTATGATAAAGTTTAATTTGTCTTTGTTTTGAAAAACTTCCTTTCATTCATCAATTGTTTATGACAAATTATTGTTTGTGACGGCAATATCCGTCGTAATCTTAAGATGGGTCAAATATCCATCACTTGTACACATAAGACAAATATGTCACACTTTCTCATGCATTCTTATACATACAAGTGGTATATACTCGACTCTTTTTATATTTATGACGGATAGTGTCGTCTCAAGGGAGACTTGCTAATTGTTTATTTAACTCATCCATGGATAAGAATTTTATCAAAGATGAGGACATCTCAACCCTTATACTCCCTCCGTTCAAGTCGAAGCTTCCCTTTTACTTTTTCACGTTTGCCAACGCGCATTTTGCATTGTTAATATATTTTGTAACATATTAGTAAAAATTATGGAAATTGGATATTAATAATGTACTTTTAAAGATGAATCAAATAAGATCCCACATGAATATATTTTCTCTAATAGATTGTCGTGAATATCGAAAGTTCTTCTTGATTGTGAATAGTGTCGAAAAGAGAAAAGGGAAGTTTGGACTTGAACGGAGGAAGTATAAGACAATTTCACAATACATTATTGTGAAATCCTCTCACATAGACAAAAGTTATCAAATTAGTAACCTCCTCTCATGTGAGAATGTAAAAGATCTTAAAATAGTTCTATTATAAAACGATCTCACGTGTGGGAAGAAATTAATACTCATATTATGAAATTTTCACTATTCATATTGTTGTGAGTGCTCCCAGCTTGTATTCCAACTCACGCACTCTTGTCAATTGTCACTAGTCACCTTTTGTTTCCCTTTTTTTATCTTTGGTTTGTCCAATCTTGGGCATTTTGTGTAACTTTGCTTTTTTACTTTCTCCTGATTACTCTCCACCTCTCTCTAAATATTATTTTGTTTTTGTCCGCTTCCATTTGTAATATTATATTCGTAATTTATTTAATTAAAATATTACCCCCTCTGTTTTATTTTGTTAGTGTTGAATAACATCAGGGTAAAAATTAGGGTGAAAATCTCAGCCCATAGTTTCTTCTGCAAAACATCCCTCCACCCATATGTTGCAACAGTAGTTATGGAAGAAATTCCTTCCATACATTAAATGTATGGAAGAATTTCATTCCAAACGTCAACTATGTATACAGTATATTTGTACTATAAATATGTGATCTGATTAATGAGAAGATACACACTTACTCTCAATCTTTACTCTCAATCTCTACTCTCAATCACTCTCAATCTTTCTCTTTCAATATTTATTTCTCAACACGTTATCAGCACGAATTTGCTCCAAGTTTATAAGGTAGTATTTTAAATCATTATTTTGTTAACAATAGTTACTAACCTCTTTTAAAAGGGATTAAAAAAAATGGATCACCATTATTTCGGAGTCTCCATTACCCTTAATTGTATCACAAATTGTAATATATATATACTTAGAGAACCTAATAATAACTTACCTAATAATTTACCGATTATCCCCCCCTTTCATCCCCAACCCGAACCACAACCTAGCGAACCATCGGTCACCCATCTTAACCAAAATCGACCAAGGAAGCAACCGGAAAAGCATCACGAAACTCATCACTGCTTACCCGGACATATGGCAGGACCATCTCGCCCTATGAAGGCGAAAGGTATAGTAGAATCCTCGGAATCCTCCGAGTCAGTCAAACTCACAGGCGCAAAGCGCCGCCACACAGACATTAATGACCCGACTTTCAATGTCGACGACCTTTAATCTCACCTAGACCCGTGATATCGGTCGAAATACGATAATAAACATAATCTTGCTAATCACAACAATAACATAATGTACTTTTCTTTTTCTTTTTTTTTTTAAAAAAAAAGGGGGGGGGGGGGGAAATGGGGAGAACTGGAGAAGAATGCATGAGGATGTAGTTGTTAGTGTTGATTTTATTCAAGTGAAAGTATGATTTTTATTGTAGTAAGCTAGTGTAGTATGACATTTTGCATGGTTTTTATTGTAGTAGCTAGTGTAGTATGACATTTTGCATGTGAATTAGTAAGCTTTTGCATGCATGTGAAATAGTAAGCTTTTGCATGCATGTGAAATAGTAAGCATGAAGTATGCATGTGATTATGTGAAGTTTGTATGCATTCATACGTAAGTTACTCTTTAGTAAGTATTTGTTTTTTTTTAAGTATTCCTCTGTTCTTTTAGTACTCCTATCAAATATACTTTTGCATTTATCCTCTCTAAAGTTTTATATTTAGTTGCTGAATTCAACTGTTTCTACTCATGTACATTAAATCTTCTCCGGAATGGTACAAATTTGCAAAATAAGTATGATAATTTTAACCCCCACCGACGCTACAGTACTTTTAACCCTTATAAAATCCACAAAATCTTATCACCTTACTCACTTTCCTTATCCTCTCCGTCTTTATCATTCATAAAAAAAAAACATTTTAAAAAAAATCCAAATAATAAATGGATAAAGACGGAGAAGACGACGACACCATGCGCTCTATTACGCAAAATCTTCGAGAGTTGGAGGGTCTACTTAATGTACTCATGTTTCTAATAGTTATGTTAGTCGCCTTTTTCATATTTCTATATATCAATAAATAAATTGTGCCTTACAAATCAATTAATTACCACTAATCTATTGTGAACTTCGTTAATTATGTTCATTTCTTTTCTTTCTTTCCCTATTTTATGCATTCGGCCCATATATTTTAATTGTTTTATTTTTTTTAAATTTTACTTTTATATGCTAATTTTAATGTTAGTACCTAGTGATTATTGATATATATATATACACACACATTAGTCTGCTATAAATTACCTATGATTATTTTACTAACACCCGCAAAATCATATATATGTTAGATCTAAAAGAAATAGAAAGAAAATGACTCAGATTGCAAAAAGGGAATTCGACATCCTTGACTTATCTGGTGAAAAGTTCTTACAATGGAAAGACGAAGTCATTGCCCATTTAGGGGCAAAAGCCCTTGAACATACGGTTGAGAAAGGCAATTCGGCTACTCACCAGGAAAAACAAAAGGCTCATATATTTATACGACATCATATGAATGAAGGCCAAAAAAATGAATATTTAAGGGTCAGAGATCCATCTGAATTATGGTCCCTTCTTGAGGAACGGTTCGGACATCAGCAATATGTCCTCCTCCCAAAACTTCGACATGAATGGCAAAACTTGCGTTTCCAAGATTTTGCTTCGGTAAACGAATATAATTCTGCTCTATTCCGTATTGCATCACAACTAGAGTATTGTGGGGAACAAGTTAGTGATTTCAGTAAAATAGAGAAAACATTCTCTACCATGGGTAAAAGAAACATGGATTTTCAAAGAAGTATCAGAATCAATAAAATTGAAAAATTCACGGAACTAATTGCAATATATACTTTTAGTTGCTGAACAACATGACGAAGTTCTATTAAAAAATGACAATTTGAGGCCAAGTGGCTCTGCTGCTATACCAGAGGCGAATTTCGCCGGACCCGGACGGGGCCGTGGCGGTGGCCGCGGACGTGGACCCGGACGCGGACGAGGTCGAGGAGGACGCGGTTATGGCCCCAGCAGAGGTCAAAATTCATTTAAATATACGCGCTCGGAAAGACAAAATGTTAATTTTGATACCTCGGAAAAATATAAGACTACCTGTCATAAATGTGGCATGGAGGGTCACTGGGCTCGCACATGTCGTACCCCAAAACATTTTGTCGACCTCTATCAAGCATCCATCAAGAAAAGGAGGGAGGAGACGCATTTTGTCACAGATGCCGTACCATTAAACTCTGAGAAGCCTGAATCAAATTTAGATGAAACTGACCCGCTCGAGTCAGAAATGATTGAAACAGCTAATTATTTCCTTGATGATGGTGATGGGAGCAGTGGATTCTAGATGATCTCCGCTATGAAGTACAACTAAATATATATATATGTGTGTGTGTGTGCGCGCGCGCGCTGCTGCTTTATTTCCATTATGTATTTTGTATGTTTGTCCCGTTTTGCTTATCATCTCAAATAAAATGTAATATATTGGTTGTTGTTTCACTTTCTATTAATAATCTCCAGTTATTTGTTTTCTAGACATGACCACTGGAGAAGAAATATGCCTAATTGATAGCGGCACAACTCATACTATTTTGAGACAAAAGAAGTACTTCGTTGAATTAAAGCCAATTAAGGCATATGTGAATACTATATGTGGCAACGCTGAAATTATTGAAGGCAACGGACAAGCCAATATTATGCTCCCAATGGGAACTTGTCTAACAATTCATAAAGCGCTATACTCAAGTAAGTCACAAAGAAACTTGATCAGTTTCAAAGATATGCGACAAAATGGTTATCATATTGAAACCATGAGTGAAAATGATAAAGAATATTTATGCCTTACAATATTTAAATCTGGCACAAAATGCATCGTTGAGAAAATGTCATCTTACTCTTCTGGCTTGTACTTTACAAAAATAACCCACGTTATAACCAGTATGATGACATCATCCAAAATCCATGATAAAATCACATTTGCTCTATGGCATGATAGGTTAGGACATCCAGGTCCTGCAATGATGGCAAAAATCGTTGGAAATGCACTCGGACATCCCAAAAACGTGAGAGTTATAAAATCAAGCGATTTTCCTTGCAGTGCATGTTCAATGGGGAAACTGATTATACGACCATCAATAAATAAAATAAAAGATGAGACACCCGCATTTCTTGAAAGAATTCAAGGGGACATATGCGGACCAATCAACCCCCAATGTGGACCATTTAGATATTTCATGGTATTAATTGATGCATCTACAAGATGGTCATATGTGACTCTTCTTTCCACACGAAATTTTGCTTTCGCAAAATTACTAGCCCAAATAATAAGACTAAGAACTCAATTTCCAGATCAAAATATCAAGAAAATTCGTTTGGACAACGCATGGGAGTTTACATCCCAGGCATTTAACGAATATTGTATGTCAATTGGTATAGATGTTGAACATCCAGTAGCACATGTCCATACCCAAAATGGACTTGCAGAAGCAATGATTAAAAGGTTGCAACTCACTGCTAGACCTTTACTGATGAAATCCAAATTACCAACGTCCGCATGGGGACATGCCATTTTACATGCAGAAGCCTTAACCAGATTAAGGCCAACCGCTTATCACAAGTTTTCTCCCTTACAACTAGTAAGCGGTCAACCACCAAATATTTTCCATTTAAGAACTTTTGGTTGCTCAGTGTATGTCCCGATTGCACCTCCTCAGAGAACCAAAATGGGTCCACAACGAAGACTGAGAATATATGTGGGTTTTGTCTCCCCAAGTATAATTAAATACCTCGAACCCATGACTGGAGATTTATTTAATGCACGATTTGCAGATTGTCATTTTGATGAGAATACATTCCCAGTCTTAGGAGGAGAAAAGAAGGTGGACCAACGATCTACAGAAATCATATGGAACGCAGATTTAATATCATATCCTGATCCAAGGAATGGTTCTTGTAATATAGAAGTACAAAAGATAATTCATTTACAAAATATCGCAAATCAATTACCCGATGCATTCACAAACTCAAAGGGAATCACAAAATCCCATATACCTGCGGTAAATGCTCCAGCCAGAATTAACATCCCCGTAGATAGTTCTGAGAAATCAATAGCCGAACAATCTACGACACGAAAGAAACGTGGGAGGCCACCTGGTTCAAAAGACCTAAGGCCGAGAAAATCCAAAAAATTAAAGGAAATACCTGGTAAAGATACAGAAGAAGATGAACAAAATATGAAATCTCAAGAAGAACCCACACCAAAGAATATAAATGATAATCATGAAATCTCAATAAGTTATGTTCATACAGGAATTGAATATAACAGAATGAATGTCGATATAAACGAGATATTTGTCCATTCAATAGCGAGAGAAATCATGAACGATAAAGTCGATATTGAACCAAAGTCCATCAACGAGTGTCGAAAAAGACATGATTGGCCAAAATGGGAAGAAGCAATGAAGGCAGAATTAAAGTCTTTTGAGAAAAGAGGAGTTTTCGGCCCGGTAAGTCGAATACCAAAGAACGTAAAACCTGTAGGGCATAAGTGGGTTTTCACCAGGAAAAGAAATGAGAAAAATGAAATTGTAAGGTACAAAGCAAGACTTGTTGCACAAGGTTTTTCGCAGAAGCCAGGAATAGATTATGAAGAAACATATTCGCCTGTAGTTGATGCAACAACCCTAAGATTCTTAACTGGACTTGCAGTATCCAGAGGATTACATATGCGTCTTATGGACGTAGTGACAGCATATTTATATGGGTCACTTGACACTGATATCTACATGAAAATTCCCGAGGGAGTAACAATGTCAAAGGATCACAATCCTAATCTACCTCGTGAGATGTTTTGTGTAAAACTTCAGAAATCCTTGTATGGATTAAAACAGCTTGGAAGAATGTGGTATAATCGATTAAAAGAGTACCTTACAAAAGAAGGTTACAAAAATGATCCCATAACCCCATGCGTTTTCATTAGAAAAACAATGAACGGTTTTACAATCATTGCGGTATATGTTGATGTGATTTAAATATCATCGGAACGGCTGATGAGCTTGAAGCTGCTGCAAAATACCTAATGAAAGAATTCGAAATGAAAGACCTTGGACTGACAAAGTTCTGCCTCGGCCTGCAAATTGAACATCTCAAGGATGGGATCCTTATCCATCAAGAAAATTACACGCAGAGAGTTATACAAAGATTTGGAATGGCTAGATCGCACCCCCTAAGCTCTCCAATGGTCGTTCGAACTCTTAGCATTGAAAAGGATGAATTTCGACCACGAGAAGAAAATTAAGATATCCTAGGAGCTGAAGTACCATATCTTAGTGCAATAGGTGCGCTAATGTACTTGGCAAATAACACTCGACCTGACATAGCTTTTTCAGTCAACCTATTGGCAAGATTCAGTGCATCACCCACTAAGAGGCACTGGAATGGAGTTAAACATCTGTTAAGATATCTTCAAAGAACCCAGGACTTAGGTTTGTTCTACCCTAGAAGGGAAGATGCTACATTGATTGGATATGCAGATGCTGGATACTTATCAGACCCACATAAGGCAAAATCACAAACAGGGTATGTTTTCACGTATGGTGGCACGGCCATTTCCTGGAAGTCAACAAAGCAAACTTTGACTGCAACATCATCAAATCAAGCAGAGCTAATTGCGCTCTACGAGGCTTCTAGGGAATGTGTATGGTTGAGATCCATGATACAACACATCGAAAACGAATGTGAAATTAAGACAAGTAATCAACCAACCACAATATATGAAGACAATACTGCATGCATTACCCAAGTGAAAGGAGGCTATATCAAAGGAGATAGGACTAAACACATAGCACCAAAGTTCTTCGCACATGATCTACAAGAACAAGACGTAGTTAACATCCAACAAAATCGTTCGAATGAAAATCTAGCAGATTTATTAACAAAATCATTGCCATCAAAGCAATTCCAAGAACTCGTTCGCCAGGTCGGAATGTGCCGATTGAAGGACAAATGTTGAATTAAGGGGGAGTATTATATGTGCTGCACTCTTTTTCCCTTCGTCAGGTTTTATCTCACAGGGTTTTACTGACAAGGTTTTTAATGAGGCAGTATCATCCAACGTTGCGATCCATATGGGTGATATTTTCAAGGGGGAGTGTTGAATAACATCAGGGTGAAAATTAGGGTGAAAATCTCAGTCCATAGTTTCTTCTGCAAAACATCCCTCCACCCATATGTTGCAACAGTAGTTATGGAAGAAATTCCTTCCATACATTAAATGTATGGAAGAATTTCATTTCAAACGTCAACTATGTATACAGTATATTTGTACTATAAATATGTGATCTGATTAATGAGAAGATACACACTTACTCTCAATCTTTACTCTCAATCTCTACTCTCAATCACTCTCAATCTTTCTCTTTCAATATTTATTTCTCAACAGTTAGTCTCATTTTCTATTTTGGAAAATTTATTTTTGTTTCTCCCATTTACTTCTTATTTTCATTTTTTAATATTATCTACTAAGTTCCACTTGTATTAACTTATCTTTTTTTTTTTTCTTTTTTTGATAATTTTTCTTAATAAATGTGTATAAAACAAATGATACTAGAGCATTCTCATCCAAGAATGATTTTTTCATTCTTGGATGGGATCCACCTCATTACTTTTTGTAGGCACTAAAAATTCATTAAAGTGTCGAATAAATAAAATTAATTAATTATTTTGAGTTAATACGAAATTTTAGCTCAATTTAATTATTTTCCCCCGAGTAAAAGAAATATGGGTCGATCCGAATTACAAAATGAACTATTTGGATCATTAAACCCGAAAATAAGACAAATTGGGCTGATGTCACTAATAAACCCATAAATGGGCTCGTGACTACAAAAGTCCAACAAGAAGAACCAAAACTCTATAAATAGAGTTCTTCTCATTCATTGAATAAAACAGGAAAATTCTGAAGCTAAGGATCCAGAGAGAAAAAGACATAAGTCGCTACAGGTCTCTCCATCAAATCCGTCGCAAGCAGTCAACAAGCATGCGCCGCCTGCTCAGAAGATCCAACAATAAATTCAAACATTCAAGAGAGATTCAAGTCCAGGTGACCCTCTCAAGAACATCAAGCAAGACCGCGCGCGGAGCAACACAAGTCAGCTACGCACGCGTCCCCCACTGTACCGCGTACACGGTACACGTGTTCCCTAAACGGCGTATTAGAATTAGAGGATACATTAGAGATTGTACACGAACTTTTTGATAAATATTAATAAAATTTATTTGTTTCCTTGTTTTGTATTTCAGTTAGCTGCGATACGAAATTTGTCGTTACACTTTTATTCTACTTTTTCCATCCTAAAAGAATTGCTTCATCCAATAATGAAATTTCTATTCTCCAGTGGGTCCCAACACATTTCATTACTCCAGTCATTCATTTACACATTTCTTTAATTTATTTTAATATTAATATTTTTATTATAGGAACCCACGATTTTCATTCTCCACTTCATTCTTGCAAAAGAATGGATATCTTTTATTTTTCACGAAGAATAGTTTCTCCATGGACGAACCATTTTTCTCTACTCTCCTCCAATAATGGAGAATGGAGGATGGATGAGGATGCTCTAACAAATACGGAGTATAAATGAAAGGAGTATATTATACTACGATGATTTCCTTTATTCTCCCTAACAATAACTTCACCAGAAATATAAAGTTAGACAATATCTTTGATTCTTTTCATCCATTCGTATACGAAGATTACTCATTTATTAGAATGATGTTTTTACCTTACAAGACAGATAAGTCTTGCATCACTTTGTCTAATATATATGTAAGGGGTATTTTAATAAAAGTGGACGAACATATAGATACGGAGGGAGTATTTGTAGACACCAAAATTTTATATTATTTCGGTATCTATTTAGGAATAATATCTTTAGTATTTAGAGATACTTATCAATAAATATTGTGATAATATCTTAGATGCTTTAGAATATTCTTAGCTTGCTCCCTAAGTTATCTAACTATAAATATGGATCTCCATCTATGGTTTAGAGGAGGTCAGATGGAATAAGTCTCAAACGACCTCATCATCCTACTACCAAATTGTAGGTAAATGGAATAAGTCATAAAAAAGACTTCATCTTTCCCCTACGGATCTAAGTTGATAAAACCTCCGTAGAACTATCAAAACCTAACCTTCGAGATTGGAATCAAGAGATCCACGATCTCTTGGTACACACAATCTTTCGATTATAAAATAAAAACTTTTGTTTTCATATTATTTTGTATCTGTTATTCTATTATCGCAGGTGTGAAATTTTATGTTTTACAGTATTACAGTAGTTTCTCTGATTCTTACGAATTATTATATTTCTCTTTTTTGCATATTCAATTGAATTGTTACATTTTTATACTCGTATTAGGTATCTTTTTGTTTGCGTGAAGTCTTTTTTACTTTATTGGTAAGACTCACTATCTCCACTCACAACCTTATTCTTTGTGCAAAAAGTAAATATTGTGAGTAGTAAGAACCGAAGGGGTATAATTTTGTTTTGAATAAAATATTAAATTATTCTACAATGAATTATTTTATTCTGCATGATAATTTCACTAGAAATATAAAGTTAGACATTATCACTCAATCCATTCGTATAGAAAACTCATTTATTAGTACAATTTTTTTAAACGTGCGCTCACTTATACTAAGTAGTCACTTAATTGGAACACGATAAAATGCTAATTAGAACAAGATTCATAAGGATACTCCCTCTGTCTCAGTCATTTATTTAACATTGATTTAAAACGCTTCTCACAAATAATATAAAAAATAAACAAATGATTGATACAGAAAGAGTATTATCATGAAATTGAAATATTAACTCATATTTATTGTACTTAGACAATATTCTTGTGAATCTTAAACTAATTAACACGTTAACGTGTGAACAGTGACTGATATGCTTGATTTATACCATCTTTCCTTCTTGCTTAACTCGTTTTTCCTTTGATTTTAACCGCTTTTAGAAGCGGTTTTGTGCTATTAATGCCCCGTTTAGCTATGATTGTGCTTGTAGGTTCTTTTGACGCGAAACATGACTTTTGGAGTCTTTTTCATCGTCGTTCGAGCCAACTCCGAGTCACGACATCGCTAGGGAATCAAGGAATATCGACCCATGAAGCTACATGGTCGGGTCGTAGGCTGTGAAGTAAAGACGAGAGGAATCAGCACAACTGAAGGACGTCACAACCGTGAGTGCCAGTCTCACGGCCGGGACGGGGGTGGCTCACGGCCGGGAGGCTTCTTACACGACCGTGAGGCCTCTCCTCTTCTCACGCTTCGTCGCCCCACTTCCCCTACTTCATGCAACCCTATATATACCCCCTCTTGTAATGTTTTAGACACGAAACCCTAAATAGAAACTCCCTATCAATCTTTTCTTAATCCTTTCTTAATATTTCCTTAATCTTAGCTTAATCCTAGCAAGTTACTTGTGTATTATTGGATTTCTCGAAGAATCTATCAATCTTGACAACATTGGTGGATGTTTTTAGGTTTTCTTATATACAAGTTTCAATCTTTTCATTCATCTTCTAGTTGGTATATCTACATAATGAATGTGTTTTTTCTTTGGATGGTTTCTCTAGTTCATGTTAGTCTTAACTTAATCATGTGTGAGTAGATTCTTGTGGGGTTAGTAGGGGGATTAGATGTTAATCTTGGGTGATTAGGGTTGATTGTGGGTAAAGGTTGAATCTTTGTTGCTAATCTCTTGTTATGAATGCTATGTGTTTGATGAAATGCTTGTTAGAGTAGTAGTGGCCAATTCTATTCTTGCTTGTTTCTTCCTTCTTGTTGTATGCATGATTGGTGGTTGAATTCTCTTGTTTTGGGTAACTTCTTGCATGAGTTTTCGGGTTTGTTCTTGTCGCGAGAGTGCTGGCTTACCTTAACAACTAGATGACACCTATACCCTCGATTTCCATACTAACTCATTACATCTTTGAACCCGACCTAACCCTACTCTTTTCCTTATTGAATCCTTCATATTCTTAGTCTCATCGTCATAGCTTTCATTCCTTTCATTGTCTTAGTTTGTTTAGTCTTGCTTCTTAGTCTATTAATCGTTGTAGCTAATCAATTCTTGACATTTCTCCTCCCTTGTTATCTTGTGACTTAGTCTTGTCTTTAGGTGAACTCTAGTCTAATCCTTTTCCGTCCTTGTGGTTCGACCCGACTTGCCCTTGCTACCTAGCCTAGATTTGTTGGTTATTCGGTGTCGGGTTCACGACAAATCCCTCCATCAGTGACTCAGTGATTATACATTAGAAAAATCTTTATTGAAAATGAGTGATGAGTAATGTTTTTTTTGGGTTATTTAACAACAATAATATCAACTATAGGGCGTCTTCCCAAAATAATATCAATTTTAATAAATCTGAGAATAATACGTATTATTGGAGTAGTTAAACCAGAGTAGTATGAGTGACCGGTTACCTGCAGAACCCTTCCACCTTCCTTTATCACCTTTAATTTTATTTAACGACAATAATATCAATTATAAAGCGTCTTCCGAAAATAATTCCAATTTTAATAAATATGAGAATAATACGTATTTTTGGAGTAGTTAAACTAGAGTAGTATAGATGACCAGTTAACGGTATGTAGAACTCGTTCACCTTGTTTTTTCGCTTTTAATTTGTTTCATGTTCACTCCTTTTCACTTACTCAGTGTACGAGGTATTAAACGTCATTAATGTCTTCTGTCTTCCTCTTCCTTCAACCTCACCAAATCTAGCTAACAACACAATCCTACACCAAAATCAACACGTTAATCTAAACGTATAGAAAAAAATGGAAGAAGGATGAAGGGTAATGGAGAGAGAGAATGAAGGAGAGAAGGAGGAGTAGACTTGACAAAACTGACCCTACCCGAATAAGCCAAACCGAACCCGACCCGACCCGACACCCGAGTTGAAGCATGATTTTGACCCGTAATTTGAATTAACCCGAGCTAACCTGAAACTGACCCGAGTATTATTATAGAAAACTCGTCGATATCCCTAAAAAAGTTGAAAACAACAAACCCGAGAATGACCTGAACCCGAAATTATCCGACCCGACCCGAAGTCAATCCAATTATTATAGCTCGAAAGTGGCCTGACTCGAAGCTGACCCAACACAGTTCACCCGTTATCCAGGTTGAAGGAGGAGGATGAAGGATAAGTAGCAGGTTAAATATTAATTAGGTGACCTGATGTAGCAGGTTATAAAGTCACTTATATTACTCTTGTTTAACTACTCCAATAATACGTATTATTCTCGGATTTATTGAAATTGGTATTATTTTGGAAAGACGTCCTATAGTTGATATTATTGAAATTTGTATTATTTTTTACCAAACACAATCCTCTTATACAATTATAGTTAGTTATTATAATTTCACACTTATGTAAACGGACGGTAAAGCTAAATGAAATAACGTAAAGCTCTTAATTATGAACCTTTATATATTAATTCCAAGCGCGACCTTAAAATTTAGTGAACCTTGTCGAAAAACCTGCGAGCATCCACATCTAAGAATAATTTTTCGGAATTGCTAAATCATACACGTGTTTTACTTCGTTGTACACAATTTTGTCATTTGGATTTCGGGTGGGTTGAGTCTGGTCAAGGTCACCAATTTTTTTTAAAAAAAACTTTTCATTAAAAAAATGAAAATTTTCAAATACGGAAAAAAAATAAAGAAAAAATATATTCTAACAAGATTATGCGAAAAAAACAAACAAATAATAAGTGACGGAATTGAAATGACTACTGTGTAATAAGAATTTGAGATAGCCAAATTTGAACTAAACTAAATTTCAAATCCAAATCCCAAGGTTCCGAAACGCTTGAAATATTTCAAATCCGAAATTTCAAATCTAAATTCAAGTTCCCAAACATGCCATAAGAGATTTTCTACGCGGTACCCCTATATTTTTCACTTCTCTACATGGTACCCTACATTTTTTATGTCTATACATGGTACCCTTGAAGTTTACTATTAATTTAACTAGCGTCCCGAAAGTTTTTTTTCATCAAATTTTGTCGTTAGATTATGTTTTGAACTTAGGATTAAGAATTCAGTATCATTTAACTTAGATAATTGACAAGTAATTAGAGCTTAATTGAAGTGTTATCATTTGATTTGACAATATAACGTCAAAAATATAATTCGTTTACATTCGGAGTATAATTGCAAACACGTTCAAAATTGTTAATTTAAGTTTAATTATCGGTTAATAGGTATGTTAAATGACGTTTAACTTTTAATCTTGAACATAAAAAGGTAATTTGTTGTCAAAACTTGTCGGGAAAAAAGGTTTAGGGGTACCAATAAAGATAATACGTAATAAAGTTTATGGCTACCAAAGAAATTTTTAGTAAAGTACAATGGTACCCATGTATACATGTAAAAATGGTAGGTTACAAGGGAGAAAAGTAATAAGTTCAGGATATCACGTAGAAAATACATTTTTTTTAATCACATATCTCATGTTCTCTATCTTAAAAATACTTCTCTGTCCAAGAATGAAGTTTTCATTCTCCAATGGAGCCGATTTTATTTCAGCTCATTTACACTATCCAATCAATTATTTCAATATTAATTTAGTTTATTTTTAAATCAATATTTTTATTATTGGAACCCGCCCTCGTCATTCTCTACACTATCCTCCACCAAGAATGATTTTTTCTTGGTGGACTATAATTATCACTAGCATCTTACCCTTTTCATCTAAATCATTTACTCCGTATCTTTTCTCCCTTCGTTTTTAAATGATTGTCCGATTTCATTATAAGATTTCTTTTATATATATTTTCCAAATAGGGACAATCATCATATACTTCTCTGATGCAAAAGCCAATAAGCTTATTTGGCATCATAGTTAGAAAGAAGAATCCTACGTGGCGGGTTATGAAAAACAAGGAATGAATGATATTGAAAACTGAAAATAAAAGTATAAAATAAATATAAAATCAAAAACAGAATCATTAGATGAATTGATATTAAAAATGGCAGATAACTGATTGAACATATTCGATTCAAAGTTAATTGACAATATTTTGGCAAATCGATTTAAAAATGGTTTGAAAATCAAAATATAAAATAAATATAATCAATTATAAGTATGATTAGAGAATTTTTATTAAAAACTGCAACCGGCATATTTAATGATAGAGGATTTACAATAAAAATGGCAACCGACACATTTGATGATACGATTTCAAGTGATTGAGGAAGATGATACACTTATACGCGGTGTATGGAATTTTCATACACAACCAACCATATCGCGCCACGTGACAAACTAAGGTGATTGGTCTAGGGTTAGTATAGTAATTTTGCATCTTCGATTAATTGTTAACCTAAGTGTAGTTAACCTGATTTTGGAAACTTTTTTATTTTTGTTTTTTTTGCATTTTTCATTTTCTTGAAATATTTATATAATGTTGTAAATATATTTTCGATTAATTTAAAATATACCATTATTTAATATGATTACTTTTTTGTGCTTTTTTAAACTTTAAATCTATTATTATTATTATTATTATTATTATTATAAATAGAATAATTTTATTGAAGAATAAAAACACAATTAAAAAAAATATTGAAAATATATATAACGTAAATAAATTATTATTATTATACATAATGTAAATATATTAAAATAATTAATAATTAATAGTTAAAAATTTTCGAAAATAAAAATAAATTAAAATTTTCAAAAATAAAAATATATTAAAATTTTCGAAAAGATAAATAATAAAATTACTAATATATATATACATATATATATATATATATATATATATATATTAGAATATATTAATATGTTAACTAATTAAATTAATTGCAATGCGAACACATAATGAATATTCTCAATTAATATTTTATTTTATTCCCTTCTTATAATTGCTTAAGCACGATATTTTTTACTTAAAATATTTATCAACTTAGTTGAATGACATTTTTGTTATCAGTAAAAGTATAGTAGTGTAATGGCTAATACATGAAGTCATAAAACCATTGTCAATTGATCCAAGGTTCGATTCTTAACAAGCTCAGATTACACTAAAATATTTAAAGATCTATACAAATATAGAAGGGAATGAAATAAAATATTAATTGAGAATATTCCTTATGTGTTCACATTGCAATTGATTTAATTAGTTAACTTTATATATATTTACCTATTTGGGAAATATATATATATATATATATATATATATATATATATATGTTTAGTAATTATATTATTTATCTTTTCGAAATCGAAAATTTTAACTATTAATTATTTATTTTAATATATTTACGTTAGGTATAATAGTAATAATAATAATAATAATATATTTACGTTATATATATTTTCAAATTTTTTTTAACTGTATTTTTATTCTTCAATAAAATTCTTCTATTTATAATAATAATAATAATAATAATAATAATAATAATAATAATAATAATTGCATCTTTTTGATTTGCTTTAGTGCTCTTTGCCCTTACAAAGAGTAAAAGATATGTCTTTTGTAAGTCATTCTCTTAATTACTCTCTATGGATGAATAAGAGAAATACCTTTCTTACATAATAATAATAATAAAAAATTTTGTAAACTGTTTTTTGATTCATTAATAAAATTCTCCTTTTATAAAAACAAAAAAAATAAAATAATAATAATAAATTAAAATTTTAAAAAAGCACAAAAATGTAATCATATGAAATAATAGTATATTTTAAATTAATCGAAAATATATTAACAATATTATATAAATATTTCAAGAAAATGAAAAATGCAAAATAAAAACAAAAATAAAAAAGTTTCCAAAATCGGGTTAACTATACTTAGGTTAAAAATTAACCGAAGCAAAATTACTAAACTAACTCTAGACTAATCACTTTAGCTTTGTCACGTGGCGCGATATGGTTGGTTGTGTATGAAAATTCCATACACCGCTAAGTGTAGCCTTTTCGAGTGTTTGACTAATTTTATGACAATTGACATTAAAATGGGCAATCATGTAATAGATTCAAATCTCCTAATTTGATGATTTCCTAAAAATAAAAAGTGATGGATCCTTATTAATACTTATCAATATATATATATAGAGAGAGAGTGAGGATCCGGTTAGTCTCCCTCTTTAGATGAGTCCGTCCTTTCAATCTGGACCACACAATCAAACAAGATTAAATGGCTGAGATTGGACCACGTCATTAAGGAAGAGTAACAAGGCTGCCTTTGCATACACAAACATCATAACTCTTTAATTCCATATTACTGTGATATTATTACTGTGACATTATTACTGTAATTCCTTATTACTGTGACAGTGTCACAATAAGATATTTGTGTTACTGTAATAGTGCTTTGTTACTGTAACAGTGCTACTGTTAATCTCATGTTGATGTTACTTTGTAGTGTCAATTGATAAATGAATTTGACATTATTACTGTGACATTATACTGTGATTCCTTATTACTGTGACAGTGTCACAGTAAGATATTTATAACTCTTTAATTTCATATTACTGTGACATTATTACTGTGACATTATTATTGTAATTCCTTATAACTGTGACACTGTCACAGTAAGATTTTTGTGTTACTGTAATAGTGTTCTGTTACTGTAACAATATTACTCTGATATTACTGTGACAGTGTCACAGTAAGATATTTGTGTTACTGTAATAGTTTTTTTTTTTAAAAAAAAATAATAAAAAATAAAAAATTGTGTTCTGTTACTGTAACAGTAAGATTATATACGATGAAGATGACGCTGAGATTGAATCTCAGCCATTCATGTGATTTGATCATGTGGCTGTGATTTGCGGGACGGACTCATTTAAAGAAGACCAACTCACCAGATGCAAAGTGATCTCATTGGTCCGTTCAATCAAACCTCAAATTAGGAAAGTATCATAAATAATAAAAAAATCAATTAGAGAATCTTTTGATTACTACAATATATATTTAATCTATTATATTAATGTGATATTTTACAATTCTGACGTGAAAACCTCTAGAGTTCATTTTTTTTTAAACATTATCGTAAAATAAATTATAAAAATGAAATAATTAGATTCGTGTTAAAAAATGCTTTTATTAGAGTATAAATTTCATATCATTTGTTTCACATTATGTGATGAATTTATAACATATAATAGTTTTAAAATTATCCCACATCGACAAATTACAATATGATAATGAAATTCTATATTATAAATAAAGAGTAATAGTTCGTTCTTCGATATCTACCAAAAGTCTTTTGAATCTCAAAAAGAGTTTCTAAGACTATAAACTTAAGTAACTATTCTCTACATCGAGATGATGAAATTTTATATTATAAATAAGAATAATCATTCGTTTTAAATATCGACCAAGAAAAACTTTTAAATTATCTCACATCGAAAAATTATGATGTTGCTTTTTCCTAACGAGCTTTTACTCAATTCTAACGACATATTACTAATTTGCCCTTGTCATTTCTTCATTCTCAAAAGTGATGTCTGCTTTTTCTCTCTAACAAAATTGAAGATCAACCTCTTTTTTTTCTTCTTAATTTTGAAAGTTACATTCGAAATTCTTGGGTGCAATGAATACAAACCTTAAAGACAATTCTTTAATCGATCGATCAATCAATTTAATATAACAAAAAAATCCATACACCCTAAAAAATCCCTAAAATTAAAATCAATCATCAAACCCTAAAAAAATCCCCAAAATTAAGATCAATCACAAACCCTAATTGATAAACTTTACAATAAATTGGTTAAAAAAGACAAAAGTTAAAACTTAAAGTGATATTATTCCATTAATTGGAGAACTCGGATCTATAGTTAAATTCAGAAGAGGTCGATTGATTAATCAGATTTTTTGGTAGAGATCAAAGATTAAAAAGATTAATTAGAGATCTTATATTCCCCTCAAAAAAATTAGAGAGCTCGTATAAAGCAAGGGCATAACTGGAAAATTTTAAGAAAATTTGTTAGAATTGAGTAAAGCTCCGTTAGGAAAAAGTAATTTCGTATAAATAAGACTAATCATTCGTTATTAAATATCAATTAAAAGAAACTTAAACTTTTAAGTCTTAAAAAATCTCTTAATAAGACTACAAACTTAAGTAAAAAATAATCTCACATCGAAAAATTATAATAAGGTGATGAAACTTTATATTATAAATAATACTCCGTAGTAACCATGTGCTCTTAGATATTAACCAAAAATATTTTGAGTCTTAAAATTTATATTAAGACTATAAACTTAACTAAAAATATCTCACATTTGAAAAATTATAAAGTTTCATCAAACATAAATCTTTTGAGTCTTAAAAAAGTTGTCAAGGCTATACACTTAAATAAAGAAATTATAATAAGGTGATGAAATTCTATATAATAAATAAAACTAAAAAAAATTCTTTAGACATCAACGAAGTTGAGTAATTCTCCCACATCGAAAAATTATGATGAGCTTATGAATTTGTACTAAAGAAGAGTAATCATCGTTTTTAAATATCAACCAACAAAAAAACTTTTGTTTTTAAAAAAAAAACTATGATGAAATTCTATGTCATTGTTTTTTAAATTATGATGAAGTCATGAATTTGTAGTCTTGAGTTTATAAAGGATCTTAATAAGACTACAAACTTAAAATTATCCCACATCGAAACAATTAAAATAAGTTACGGTAATGATTCTATATTATAAATAAGACTAGCTACAAATTTTAGTTAAATTTATCCCACATCGACAAATTATAATAAGGTGATGGATTTTTATATTATAAATAAGACTAATTATTTGTTCTTAGATTCTTAGATATCAATCAAAATCTTTTGAGTCTTAAAGGAACTATTAAGACTATAAACTTGAGTAAATTATTCCACATCGAAAAATTATACCCTCTCTTTTGAGTCTTAAAACACTCTTAAGGCTATAAATTTAAGTAAATTATATCCCACATCAAAAAATTATACTCCCTTCGGTCGCATCATTTCATTAAAATACCCCTCACAAATATTAAGGTAATGGAGAAAAAAATAGTGAACGAAGAGAGTATTATAAGACGATGAATTTCTATGATGAAATTCTATTATATAAATAAAAGTAGTCATTTCTCCAAATTATGATGAGGTGATTCAATTCTATATTATAAATAAGATTAATCATTCGTCTTAACAAAAGTTCTTAACGAGGTAATAGAATTCTATATAATCTTTCGTTCTTAGATATTAACCAAAAATCTTTTGAGACAAAAAAAAATTCTATGACTAAGACTATATAGTTAAAGTATAATTATCTCGCATCGAAAAATGAAGATGGATTGATGGAATTCTATATATTATAAATAAGTGTAATCATTCGTCTATGAATAAAAGTTCTTAATTAGACTATATATCTAAACTTAATTAAATTTAAGTAAAATTATCCCACATCGAAAAATTATAATAAGGTAAATTTTTATTATTATATAAATAAGAGTAATCATTCATCCAAAATATATAATAAGATAATCCATATGTTTATACTAAAAGTGGAGTATTTTAAATGCTTAAATACAGCATTATGGGTTAAATACCGACAAAAAAACTTTTGAATCTTAAAAAAGCTTTTAATATACAAGACTACAAACTTAAAATCATCCCACATTGAAAATTGTGATGAAATTCTATACTTCGTATTATAATAATCAAGACTTAAAAAGAGCTTTTAAGACTATAAGCTTAAGTAAATTATCTTACATCGAAAAAAAATTGACGAGCTGATGGAAGACTATAAACTTAAATAAATCATCCCACATCGAAAAGTTATGATAAGGTGATGAAACTTTATAGTATAAATAAGACTAATCATTCGTTCTTAAATATCAATAAAAAATTCGAAGTCTTAAAAACTCTCTTAATAAGACTACAAACTTAACTAAAATAATCTCACATCGAAACATTATAATAAGGTGAAACTTTAGTAAAACTATTCCACATCCGAAAAATTATAAAGTTTTATCAAACAAAAATCTTTTGAGTCTTAAAAAGGTTCTTAAGACTATACACAAAAGACTAATTATAATTTTTTTCTTAGACATCAACCAACAATATTTTGAGTTTAAAAAAGTCTTAATAAGACTACAAAATTAAAATTATCCCACATTGAAACAATTAAAATAAGGTACGGTGATGATTTTAAATTATAAATAAGACTACAATTTTTTTACTTAAATTATCTCACATCGACAAATTATAATATGGTTATGGTTCTATATTATAAATAAGACTAATTATTTGTTCTTAGATATGATATCAATCAAAATCTTTTGAGTCTTCAAAAAATTCTTAAGACCATAATAAGACGATGAAATTCTATGGTGATGAAATTCTATATTATAAACAAGACTAATCATTCATCCTTAGATGTCAACAATAAAACTTTTAGTCTTAGAAAAAGCTATTAATAAGACTACAAATAAAGTTAAATTAAAATTATCAGGTGATATAATTCTACGTAATCTTTCATTCTTAGATATTAACCAACAATTTTTTGAACTTAAAAAAAGGTATAATTAAAGTGTATAGTTAATGTATAATTATCCCGCATCGAAATTAAGATGGTGTGATGGAATTCTATGTATTATAAATAAGAGTAATCATGCATCCGTCTATAAATAAAAGTTGTTAATTAGACTATATCTAAACTTAAATAAACTTAATTAAAATTATCTCACATCGAAAAATTATAATAAGGTGGATTTTTTTATTATATAAATAAGAGTAATCATTCATCAAAAGTATATACTCCAACAAGATGATCAAATTCGATTATATAAATAAAGAGTAATCGTCTATCATCTAACATAAACTTAAGTATGATGAGGTGATGAAATTTTATATCATAAGTGAGTAATCTTATGGTTTTAAATATCAACCAACAAATTTTGAGTCTTAAAAAGCTTTTAAAAGGACTAGAAACCTAAAATTATCTCACATCGAAAAAATTAAAATAAGGTGATGATTCTATATTATAAATAAGAGTAATCGTGCGTTTTTCTGGGTCTTTAAAGCATATCTTAAAACTATAAACCTTGAGTAAATTATCTTATATCAAAAAATTATGATGAGGCGCTAGAATCTTATATTATCAATCAAAAAAATTATTCGCATGTATTCTTTTGAGTTTTAGAATAAGCTCCTAAGACTATAAACTTAGTTGAAATTAAGTTTGATTACTAATATCATGTGATTATCTTATTTATTATAATGATATAGATTGATCAAGTTTCTTACGAGTATTTAACGAATATACATCATCAATGTAATTAAGCCAACTAACCCGTGCAACGCATGGGCTTTAATATAGTTTACCATAATACTCCGTATGTCATAGTGAATTATTCTTAGTGTTGATTAGAGTAATGTATCTATTACTCCCTTCAACCACTATGATTTATCCACTTTCATTCAAATGTGAGGGATTAAAGTAATAAGTTGGTAAATCACAATGAGTTGGAGGGTGTATATGATTTCAAATACTATATGTATCTATTAGTAGTTTAGTACATTATACCTTAGAAATGTAATTAATAAAAGGGTAATGTTAATACAACATTTGGGTTATATTTAATCAATTAAAAGCTTTCATACTTGGTAAAAACATAGGGATTGAAACTCAAATTATATATATATATATATATATATATATATATATATATATATATATATATATATATATATCAATGTAATTAATACTTATATTAAAAGATTACTTCCTTTTTTGATCTCTTATACAGTATATATCATTTCCTTTAAATAAATGTGTCCGCTCGTAGGAAGAAAAACTTATAGCAGGTTCGGTGTGGAATGATTACGTTGACGTAGTGCAAAACTTTGTTGACGGTCGTGTTTTTTCAAATTGATTAATTTTATCACAAAAAATTATCAAATTCACAAAAATTGTGGCAAGTTTTTGAAATTTTTTTTGCTTGTGACAAAAGCTTTATAAAATACTGTACACCATTTTTTATGGCGTTTCTTTTATTATTTATTTGACAATTTTTGTTGATATATATAATTGGCAAAATATATAGCTAGAGTTGTATATACGTTAACAATTATTCTGTAATATTTTTGAAATGCAAAATATTCAAATATCGTAACTTTACCCAATTTATCTGAAAAATACCCGTGATTTTTGCGGGTAAAAAAATTAGTTTAAAACTGAATGTAATATACTATTTGTGAGATTTATTTTAATGAAAGATAAACAAATAAACGAAATGAAAGAAGAAGCCAAGTATCTTGAGAGAGGGAGGGGTTGTATGATCCATTATCCATATCGTTCTTTTTTTGGAACTATATCGTTAGGCTTATAATGACACCAAGATACTCCCTGTATATACATGCATAGTGCATGTAGACATACAGAGCATATGAATCTTGTTCTATATGGAGTATACATTATTATTATTATTATTATTATTATTATTATCGCCAAATGAATTTGATCTGGGGAACCCGATTCTAAATACAGAGTATCAGTTTGAGGTCCTAAGGAATAAGAAAATTATTTGAGTATTAGGCTCTTTTTACGTCAAACTTTCAAAAAAAAATTAGTAACTTAAAAATTACTCCCTTCAAATATGCGCTGATTAAAATTTACTCCCTTTAAAAAAAATTAACATCCAAGAAGATATTAAAGTTTAAAATTTGATTTGCATTTTTCAAATCCGGCCACTTTACAATTTTCTTGACCGAAATATCCTTAATTATAATCCAGGATATAAGGGAAGGGGAGATGTACTTTGCATATGAAAAGGCTAAAAAAAAGACAAAATTTTCAATTTTTGTCGGGTAAGTTGCCGGATTTTAGAAATGCAATCAAATTTTGAACTTTAACATCTTTTTGGACGTAAAAAATTTAAAAAGTTTTAAAAGGGAGTAAATTTTAATTAACGCATCTTTAAAAGAGTAAATTTTAATTTCCCTTTTTTTTTAATTTTTTATTACGGAGTATCTATATCCTTATCTTATTTAATGCTCAGATTTTAAAAACTTTATGAACTTGCTAATCACTATTCAAGGAGTAACGAGTGTATATAAAAAGCCATATAATCATAATCTCTCCCATCACTAATCTCATAATTCTCAACAAAATCATCCATAAAATAATCTCTCTTTTTTCCCTAGTAAAACCTACTCTACCATAACTCATCCAATTAACAAAAATATTCACACCAAAACATTTTCCAATTCATGTCTTCAACTATGAAAACTAACAAGAAAAATGTGTTTCATTTTTCTATTACAATGTTCTTCATTGTGCAAACATTAATCTTACAACATAATCATGTTATCACAACACATGCAGTAAGTAACCCCATCAAAACCATAGTTGTAGTAGTCATGGAAAACCGGTCATTCGACCATATGTTGGGTTGGATGAAAAAACTCAACCCGGAAATAAATGGGGTAGACGGGTCGGAGACAAACCGATTATCCGTATCCGACCCCAATTCTCAAGTCATTAATTACAATGATACGTCGCATTACGTGGTTGATCCGGACCCGGGTCACTCATTTCAGGCTATAAGGGAACAAATATTTGGGTCGAACCAAACCCGGTCCGACCAACTGCCACCTATGAATGGGTTTGCCCAAGAAGCTTATGCTGTTAATGGGAGCATTGAGATGGCTCGACATGTGATGAATGGGTACAGACCTGACAAGATCCCGGTTTACCAGACTTTGGTTCAGGAATTTGCAGTGTTTGACCAGTGGTTCGCTTCCGTTCCGTCCTCTACCCAACCCAACCGATTGTTTGTTCACTCGGGTACTTCGGGTGGAGCTACCAGTAATATCCCTGCATTGCTTGCTAAAGGTAAATTATACGTCCCTCCAAATTTTTTAGTTCTTTGGTTATTTAATAATAATAATAATAATTTTTTTTTCCTCCTAACTTCTTTTAGTTTGTTCGAGTGATAACAAAAGTTCCGTTTTTTTTAAAAAATAAAATAAAATAAATAACCAGCGTTTTGATTCAAAAAAATAAAATAATAATACTTCGTAATAGTGAGCTATTTTTCTTGAAAAAAATAAAATAATAATAGTTATATAAAATAATGTAAATATGCGTTGCTCCGGGTAAAACATGCATTTTACTCTAGATTCGAACCGAGTAGATCATAATGGGAGTGATTGAGTTTAGCACTGAAGCGTGAGTGGTACACTGGTACTACTACCTAGTAACTGTCGACATTTCCTTAATTGTCGGCTTTACAATAATCGACCTTAAACTAATGACGTAGCATGAAATTTTAGTTAGTGAAATGATTTTTTTGTGGGCCAACTAAATTAATCTAGCTAGGAGAACTTCTTCGTCTCATTTATTTGCATCGTATTTACTGTAATTAATATTTTAATTAAAATTAATTAATTAATTAATTAAAGATTGAAATTTTGATCAAATAATTCAAATTCATAATTGCAATGTGAACGATCGACCGACTTTACTAACTCCTAGCCTAGTTCTGCCAGTAAGTCACTGATTACCATCAAGATCTGGATCTATTATTAAGGGACACAATAACATTTAACATTCACGATCTACGGTGAAATCGTCTCATAGAAATTTGTGAACAATGTAGTAACGTTATTAAAGCCGATTAATACCATCACATAAAGTTCTCCGGTCCTGATAATAAAAGAATAGTTGTTCGCGATGATCATTTTATTGAGAGATCATTTTTTTTTATGACGGTGAACCCGTAACCGTTACCTTCGGTCTGGGTAAACCCTTGGGTGTAGATCATTTTTGCGTACTACTTTATGCCTTATTTGTATCTTATTACTCTGTATTGTGTTAGATGGGTTCTTATTAGAAAAAAACTATCATAAGCCATAAATTTTCAGCTGAAATCATTAAGTTGAAACCTTTAATTTGTTAAGACTATATACACTAACAAAAACATTTGAGAGACGATATCTCAATCGCGTTATTGACAAACTTCTCCCATGAGTCCATGACGAGGGGATGGTGTTATTTGAGATCCATTTTCCATGTTATATACTCCGTATATCCCACAATTTAATACGAGATGATTTCTCAAGAGGCCGACTCATATACATTTTGGGTCAGTTGATCTTATAGATAAGACGGTTACATAGACAATTTTGGGTCACATAATTTAGTTAGTGAAGTTAAACATTCTTCAATCAAAAAGAAAGAACATTTATTTGTTTCACTAATGAGTACGGAGTAATTTTACGTCTCAGTCGTTTATTTTTTTTGTTTTATTTGTGAGTTTTATTTTAATGAAATCGTTTTCGAAAGTTTGGCCCAATCAAAGGTTCGTTCACTTACGTGACAATATATTAGACAATGCTTAATATTTTACTCGTATAGTAGATAGAGATTATGGTATCTCGCTTTGTGATTCTTTCCGTCAATAACTTATTAATATGGGTTCTGAGAGAACATCATTGAAAAACACGTTAATATTCATTATTGTAAAATTGTAATAACAGGTTATCCACAAAGAACAATATTTGAGAATCTCGAAGATTCCGACATAGGATTCCGAATCTACTACCAAAATATTCCAGCCACGTTATTCTATCGCAATCTGAGAAAACTCAAGTACGTTGATAATTTCCTACCTTACGGCATGTTCTTCAAGAAAAACGCTAGGGAAGGCAAACTCCCGGGTTATGCGGTTATCGAGCAACGTTATATGGATACCAAATCCGATCCGGCTAATGACGACCACCCGTCACACGACGTGTATCAAGGACAATTATTTATCAAAGAAGTGTATGAGACACTAAGGGCTAGTCCCCAATGGAATGAGACCCTTTTACTGATTACTTACGACGAACATGGTGGATTTTACGATCATGTCCCTACACCCGTTAGCGGGGTTCCTAGTCCAGATGGTATTGTGGGGCCTGAACCTTTCTTCTTTCAGTTCGATAGGTTGGGGGTTCGAGTTCCTACTATTGCTGTCTCTCCTTGGATCGAGAAGGGTACAGGTACGTAAATAAATTATTCGGTTTGTCCATCCATTTTACGAGTGCTGTTTTTCGTCGTCGACATTTCAGCCACGTCGTCGGCGCTTTTTAAAGTAAAATACGATCTTGCCCTTGCGTTAATGAAGCGGTTTTTTTAATGAAACTCATTAATTTAATTTTCTCTCACTTAAAAAAAGCGTATTTTCTTTAGAGAAACCCGACTTTTCTAGAAACCCGACTTTTCTAGAAATTAGGTTGTCGGCGATTTTTAATGTGAAAAGACAACAACGTCCTTCCCTAATTACATTCACTAACTTTGTTAATGAAATTAAAAAGTTTAATCATGTTAATGAAACTCGATAATAAAACGTTTTTTTTTTTTTTTGAAAACCGTCATTTTATTATGTTACGGATTATGTTATATTATATATCCTCCCCCATCCACAACAACACTAATATTATTAATAATATTAAAATTGTATTAATAGGCGATTTTAGGAGGTTTTAGAATCAAATATAAATAATAGTTTAGTAAGGTTTATCAACAATGTTTAGTTGGTTTAGTGGTGAAGAGGCTCATTTGTGTTCAAGAGGATGTGGGTTCAAGCCTTACTAATCACAAATTTTTGTAATTTTTTTGGCGTCCAGGGGACCCCCTAGACGCGAAATTCATGCGTCTAAGAGGCCCCTCAGACGCGTCCAGGGGACCCCCTAGACGCGAAATTCATGCGTCTGAGGGGCCTCCTAGACGCGAAATTCATGCGTTTGGGGGGCCTCCTAGACGCGAAATTCATGCGTTTGGGGGGCCCCTCAGACGCATGAATTTCGCGTCTAGGGGGTCCCTCAGACGCATGAATTTCGCGTCTGAGGGGCCTCTTAGACGCGAAATTCATGCATCTAGGGGACCCCCCAGACGCGGTTTTCCGGCGTCGAGGTCTGTTTCCAGACCCAGTTCGCGAAAAATCGAGCCCCATTTCGATTATAATTAATACTATTAGATTGATAGTTTAGGTTCCCCATAGCTAATTTGTGTGTGATATATACCCTAATTGAGTAGTTATTATTTTCTATATTCGATTTTGGTATCGATTTGGCTGATGGTGGGATCGATTTCTGCGAAATATAAATTTCCTAAACATATTCCCGGGATACATTGAGACACGTGTCTCGGAGACCGTTCAATAGTCCAAAAACCGACATTTCAAATTAGTCGGGAATATATTTGTTACGTTAGTTAAGAAACTTAATTAAATTCATTAGAATATATTACATAATGGTAAAAGAGTTACGTTGAGACACGTGCCTCAAAAACCGTTCAAGGGTACAAAAACCGTAATTTTAATTTACTCGGAAATATTAATTACATTAATTAACAAACTTAATTAATATCAATAATCATAATTAGAGGAAGGGTAAAAGAGTAAATTCACGTATAAAGCGCCGACGACGTGGCTGAAATGTCGACGACGAAATGTAGTAGTGCATTTTACACCCTTTGTTTGTTAATATGAGTCATTCTCGCTTTTTGAGACAACCTCTTCTCTTTTAAATATCTTTCACAACAAAAGAAAAAATACTATGAAATGTATACTCATTTGAAAACACTCTCCGTAAGGAATTTTATGGTGCAATTTTTAAAAATTTTGGAATAACATATTTACATAAAAATTAAAGTCAAAACCTAACCTCGAAAAAGCAAAATATCATATAAAAAATACGGAGAGAGTATAATGTTAACACTTTTTTGATGTAAAATGAGTCACAATTTGCAAAAGTAAATATATATTGGTGACGGTAATCGAAACCTGACCATAAATAATCCAGGGAGAATCGAGCTAGTAGTAAGGGCAGCACTCGCTACCCCAAACTTACAGAAAATGATTAAAACGGTCGACTTTTGCTAGCCAAAAAATCATAAGATGGAAAATTTTAATATATAATAAGCAAATATAATTAAGTCGTTACCTCAAAGTTTCAGTTCTAGATTCGTTCCCGAAAATAACGTTGATATTTATGTGTATATTTGTGAGCAATAATGTGTGGCACATAAATAAGAGGTATAGATTGAATTGTAGAGCACCAAAATATTCCTTGCTTTTTGTCTACACAAATGGACGGATGTCTTATCTGAGCTGATGGTGGTGGGAATGATATTGTTAGGTGATGAGCATGCACACAATCAAACTGTCATTATAGTGGATAAATCATCTGTTTATGCCTAATAATCACATGATGAATTCCAAGGCTTCAGTCTTCATAAATGAGCACAAATTAGTCAGAAAGGAGTTGACAAAAGTCACAAAACCATTTAATTACTTGGCATGCACAATAGTTGTGAGGATTTAAAATCTTTTAAATTTGATATTAATATAAAAATTAAAGATAAAATTATATATAAATTAACGTAATTAAAGATAATACTAACTCTTAATTATCATATTTAGACAATATAATGATGATCTATTCCTTAATTAATATATTAACATGTGTCTAGTACTCTAGTGGACAAATGTTAGAAAAACACTACTATTAAAGTAGTGGAGTATTAATCTTGATAATAAAATTATACAGACCGATTTCCCATAAATTTTATACTCGAATCTCATTTTACAATTTAGTCATTTGAATGAAGTCTCTTTTTTTCAACTCTAATAAATGACATAAAAATAGGATTTCTATGAACAAAGTCAAATGTTTCACCATCACATCGACCTTGTAACTGTGTTGTAAAACATGTAATCATATTGTAAACACAAAAACTCATATGAGACCGTCTCATAATAAGTTTATTGTAAGATCTTTCACATGATGATTATCGTTTTGAGTTTTAATGGTTTACAGAGTGTGTTTCACAATAAGCGTATGTGAGACGGTCTGACAAGAGACTTACTATGTTGTAAATCTTGTAATACTACAAGCAAGGTATATCGATTCCTATTTACTCCGTAATAGTTTGACTAAGCTTAAGCGAATTGTCAATTCATCTAAGGTAAATACATATACTCCCTTCATCTCGATTATTTGTGAGAAATATTCCAGCCAAAGAATAATAAATGACCGTCTTAGAAACTGAAAGTGTATTTTTTTCCTATCATTTTCTTTATTTTTCTAATTGAAAGGGAGCAGGATACCTAAAGAAGTAGCCTACACAAAAGAAGATATTTTAAGCAATAGGATAAAAAGAGGCCCATAAGTTTCGGTTCTTTTGTCATTCATAAGTATAGTTGATGATCATGTGACTATGTGAGTCTCACAAACTTCTTCATTTCACACTAGCTTTTTTGTACGTAACGTTTTGGAATTATGTACGTTTCAGACTTTCAGAATCGTGGGCATCGTGTTATTCTAAATCATGTGAGTATGGCAGTCTACATTCTCACGAATCACGATAATTCAATTAATGTAAAACTGTCTCATATCAGAATAAGTAACAGTCCAAAACTTATACTCTGTATTTAAGATTGTTTTTATATCTACATTGGTCACTTCATTATAAGCTCGTAACAGTGTCACCGAGGATGGAGATGCCATTTGTACATCGAATCTAAAGAGAATAAAGTATAATTTAATTTGTTGTGTGGGCGAAGATTGCACAATTCACGAATAAAACAAATTTACGGTAAGACTGTCTTATCGAGTAATTTGCAATTTAACTTTGTTAAACGACAATTTTGCAGTGGTACATAAGCCGAATGGACCGACACCAACATCAGAGTACGAGCATTCATCCATTCCAGCCACAGTGAAGAAACTCTACAACTTAAACAGCCCATTTCTAACAAAGCGAGATGAATGGGCCGGGTCTTTTGAAGGCATTGTTCAAACCCGAACTGAACCCAGAACCGATTGTCCAAGTTAGTCCGAATCTCAACCCTTATACAGTTATACTCCTTATCACTTACGAGAAAATTCACGTGACGTTCTTGACATTTAGAAGTGCCACGTGAATTTTCAGTATAAATGATTTATACTCCGTACAAATTAATTTGTTCCAACTATATAAGGAAAATGGGTCATCATTTGACCGACCAGTATTAAGTTTAGGACGGATATGCATGCATGCATGGGTGGTTTCAGCCAAGTCTTTTTGTGATGTGCAGCGGTACTACCGGAGCCGGTGAAGATAAGGCAGGGAGAAGCTGACGAGAACAGAGAAATGAGCGAGTTTCAGCTGGAACTAATGTCACTAGCAGCGGTCCTGAAAGGCGATAACATATTAACGAGTTACCCTGAAAAGATCGGTAAAGGGATGACAGTGAAAGAAGGCAAGGGTTACATGGAAGAGGCCGTGAAGCGGTTTTTCAAGGCAGGCCGATTGGCTAAGAAGATGGGAGTCGATG
Source organism: Agrostemma githago (assembly GCA_958450325.1). Lineage (NCBI taxonomy): Eukaryota > Viridiplantae > Streptophyta > Magnoliopsida > Caryophyllales > Caryophyllaceae > Agrostemma > Agrostemma githago. The sequence goes on along the minus strand of OY288249.1, from coordinate 7,168,898 downwards.
ATGATCAGATTGTCAAAATGCGGCCTTCTCTTACAACTCGATCTTCTAAACCTACCTCTCAAAACCCGTAAATTAAATCTTAGTTTGTCCCCGATTCTAGATTATACTCCGTACTTCTGTAGATGTTAATAATGCTTCTATGGTGTAGTACGTCTAAATAAAATAATGCAAATAAGCTATAATGTTAAAGCCAGTGAATTAAACTAAGTATATGATGAAGATGAATGTCCATTGGACATTATATTTCTCAAGGAGTCTACTGCTGCTACATGTCACTTTAACTAGAGATCAGATGGATAACGTGTCTTATTATACTCTTATGTCGTGCACCGTGTCTCCATAAATTTTCAAGACACTTCACTGTTTTGATAAAAATTTAACGGGTCGATGATTTCGGTTGCGGGTTAAAGCGATCGTCCTATAACTATGGGTTGACGAAGTAGCACCGAATCTAATAAACGAAGAACAACGAAAGAGAGAAAATGACACGCAAAGTTTTGGTGACGCGGAAACCCGATGTGGGAAAAACCACGGGGGAAGTCGGAATTCCGCCAAGATTCTACTATGGACAAAAAAAACAAGGAAAGGACGACAAGTATGAGTATTTAGACTACAATTGCCCGTAATTTGCTAAAGTGTTTGTTTGAGGCTGAAGTGTGTTGATGATTGGTTGAATTTCTTCTTCCTCTCCTCCCCCTTGTTTTATATGGCTGCTGACCCTTAGAGCCGTTACTCCTAACCTCCTCCTGGTCTCTCTCCTATTCTGCAGGGATCATCCCTTGAATATAGGAGGGTGATTCTTTGACCTTTCCTGCTGTCTTTCAGTTGAAGTGAGGGTGGGTTGCTATGCTCCATTGGGCTATTTGGCTGTTTTGCCCTAGTTCGGCCCATTACATTGTTTGCTTTGTATTGCTGATTGGCCGATTGTTGTACGTGACCCCGGGTCTTAGTTTGACTTGTTGACTCTCGATTATATTGACTTTCAACTTCTCGGTCTCCGACTTTTGACTTTTGAGTATCGTCTTTTGACCTTCTATCTTTTGACCCTTTGACTCTCGGACTTTTGACCCTCTATCTTTTAACTAGGGATGGTAACGGACCGGATCTGCATGGATCCAGATCCAGATCCGCACCCCTAGTAGCGGATTCGGATCCGGTTCGGATCCGACGGATCCCAAAAATACAGATCCAGATTCAGATCCGCCGGATCTGGACCAGATCCGGATCGGATCCGCGGATCCAATTTCTCACTTAAATTCTACGAAATGTTTAATCAATACGTATTCGCGACCATATTAATTTTCATAATCTTACAAATAAATTCGAATATAAAGATTCGTAATAAAAGATTAATAAACTAAAAGAAAAAAATCTTAGAAATAACCAAAAAAACACAAATTAGATTTCTAAGTTTTTTATTATTGTTAACTTTTTAATAAAACGGATTTGCGAATGCGGATCCATATCCAACGGATCTCAAAATTTAGGATCTATATATCCGATCCGTGCGGACCGGATCTTGCGGATCCGGATCGGATCCCGGATCCGTTGCCATCCCTACTTTTGACCCTTTGACTCTCGAACTTTTGACCTTCCACTCGTAGTATGCCACGTCGTATTCTGAGGACGCGAAATTTATCCCAAACAAATGCCCCCAAATTTCCGACTAAGCTCATATTAGGCGGGAATTTCTGTTTCTTTCAGTTGTAGGTAGCTCTAGCGACGATCGATTTTTGGGATGATTGCTTTCGAGCCTGATACTTCCATCTTCCCAATTAATGTTTTACCTCTTCCCCCTCATTATTACTCACTCTTCCCGATTTTATCTTCCCCCTTTTCCCTAATTACTCATTTCCCCTTCATCTTCCTCACCATTCCCATTCTTTCTCTTTCCAAATTCAAAAAAGCCCCAAATTCTCTCTAATTCTTCGTCTGTCATCGTCGAAGTGTCGTGTTTCTGCTCTTCCCTATTTCGATTTCCAGATGATTTCTCTTCTGTAGTGATCTTTTTTTTTTTTTTTCTTTTTTGCTTGTTTCGTTACCTCTGTCTTCTGCTATGGCCCCAAAGTCGACTCGTTCTTGCTCAAAATCTTTAACCCCTCTCCTATCGTCGTCATCCTCCTCGCCGTCCCTGGCGTTGTTTTCTTCCACACTCACCCTTTGCCTTCCTCATTCTTGTGACTCTCGTTATACTGAGGAAGATCTCCCCGCCATTAGAGAGGTTTATGGCTTTGGTGAGGATGTAGTTGTTCATGTCCCTCTTCGCAATCAGAGAGCGGATTTTTTCCGTCCTGGGTGGACCTGTCTCTACGCTTACCCTTTCTGTTTAGGTTTGAGATTCCCTTTCCCTGCGTTGATTCGCGAGTTTCTGATCTTCCATCAACTTGCCCCCTGTCAACTGGTGCCACATGCATGGCGCCTTTTGCTGTGTTTTTGTGTTTTGAACCAGCGATATCAGAGAGGCATCACCTTGGGTGATATTTCCTCTATCTATCGGGCGAGGTCCGTTGGGGGTGGCTTGGCGACTCTTCGCTTGAAGAAGGGTGGAGAGTCTTGTATTTCCTTCCCTGCCAACCCTGTAGACAACAATTCGTTCCGGCACTTTGTCTTTGTGAAGATCGACACCATCTCTCCTTGTGCTGCCAGCTACCTTTTATCTCCATGATAGCCTGTTGAAGGTATAGTATCTTTCTTGACTTTGGATTTTCATTGTATGCTCACCCTTCTTACTGATGCTGTGGTGCAGATTTGGAACAGCCTGACTTTGATCCAGAAGACTTAGACTCTTTGACTCGCCTTTTTTATCTGGAGCCAGAGCTTCGGTCTTTCCATCACCTGTTGAGCCTTCTTGGGGACGATCCTTCTTCGCCTTCTACTCCAGAGGAAAATTCTGCCGACATTATGTCTTCAGGTATGGCTTTTTATGTCTGGTTGAAATGTTTTGTTTCCAACGTGGTTTGATGTTTGACTCCATGCTTTACCCTTCTTCTTAGGAAACCCTAAGCCTCGCCTGACTCTGGACCAGATAATAGCTTCTAGAAGGAGGGACGTGGCTACCAAATCTTCGTCTAAGAGAAAATCCAGCTCCACTCCCTCTACCTCCACCAGAGCTAAGAAGAGGCGTGCCTCCTCTCCTTCTCCTAGAGTTACCTCAATTGGGAAGTCCCCAGCGGCTGACATTTCTGAACCCATTCCCGACTCTGCTCCTCGATCGGTGGGCGTCGCGTCTCCTGAGCTAACTCTCATGTTTCCTAGCGGTTTTGGGGTTTTTAAATCTCTGGATGGCTTGGCGCTCATGGACCAGCTGCTGTTTCCTGGTCCTAAGGTTGTAATGGATGGGAAATCCCTGGAGGAGTTGACTGATCAAGTCGCGGCTCAGTCCTTTGAGGTATCTCTTGGCTTTTCTCTTTGTTATTGCAAGTATTCTTCGTTTTCAATTTTCCTTATTGTGCCTTGGTTTGTTGGGATATCGTTTAGGTCTTGCAAATGGGCTTATACTTACGCTAAAGCATGCCTCCACTGATAAATGAGGTGATCCTCCTTAGAACTCAGAGGGACGAGCTGCAGGGTGCGGCTGACAGAGCCAGGGAACAGGTCTCCAAGATGTCGGAGGAGTTGGACCAAGTCAGGGGGCTGCTGGCACAGGAGAAGAGTCGGCGTATGGGCGCGGAAGATGTGTTATCTCAGGTCCAGGGGGCTAGTTCTTCTCTAAAGGAGAAGAATGCTGAGTTGAAACGAGTCTTGAAGTATGCTCTTAGTTGGGCAGCTTTACAAACCCGAGTGAGATGATCGAGGCTTACTCGAAGGGAGATCATGGGACTTGGGACTTAGCAGCTGAGAAGAAGCATCTGGTGGAGTTGTTTCCTGTGACGCCTAATTTGGACGTTCTTGCTGACGAAGAGGGAGAATATGTGGGTGAGTCGGTTGATTCCCCTCTTCCTGATCAGGAGGCTGAGGAGCCTGATGGAGCTAGTCAAGAACATGTCATTGCCCCCGCTGTCGTGGAACCCCTTGCCACTCTACCTCCAGAGGGAGAAGATATTTAGGCTGTTAGGCCTCTTTCTTGTTGTCTTTTGAATCTGCTGCCCTGTGTGGCATAAAAAATATTTGTTAATTTTCAAACCTTGTTTCCAGATTCTGTTTACCTTTGCCCAAGGGGGGCAAAATGTTTGTTTGAATGCTTGTGGTACTTATATGTTTAACTTTTGATCGTAATTGTTTGCTTTTGATCGTAATTGTTTGTTGTAGTTTTGTCTTACTACCTTCTGTTGTATGCATGCCTTGTGTTTTGTATGGTCGACCTTTGATATGGTGGTGGTCTGGGATTTAGTTCGCCCACTCAGTCGAAGGTGCCACACTTTGCGTGGGTGGTAAGTGGCGCATGAGACTGTAATGTCCTGGTTGTAGGCACTTAGTCACAGACGCACGCCTTCTGTAGAAATTATACACTCCACCAGATTAATTACCAGCTTCTTATGATACAGTTGAAAAAACTAACGATATTTGGTAAAAATGGAAGATGAAATATTTGAAGACATATGCAAAAGAAAATCAGATTTCGAAGACATATGAAAAAAGAAAATCGAACTTTGATGACATAAAAGTAAAAATTCAAACTTTGAAGGCATATTTGAAGATAAAATATCTGACTTTTAAATTTTGCAGACAGAAGGACAAAGTAAAGTTGAACTGAAAACACATGTTTGTGATGTTCGATAAGATTAAACCTGGGTTATGGTGGAGGTGTATCTGGCAGAATAGATGCCATGTTTCTGGCGGCGTTGGCCCATGTTTCTGGCGACGTTGGCCCTTTAAAAGAAATATTTCTTCAGCTGTATGATGTTCAAGGGTTTCTGGATGATTTTTCCTTCCATGGTCATAAGTCGGTAGACCCCATTCCCAACTCCTTTTTCCACTTGGTAGGGTCCTTCCCAATTGTAGGCGAACTTACCTGTTTGCTGATTTCTGGTGTTCTGGAAGACTTTTCTGAGAACTAGGTCTCCCTCCTGCAGGACTCTGACTTTGACATTCCTGTTGTAGCTTCTGGCGACTGTTTGCCTGTAGGAGGCCATCCTTATTTGAGCATCAGTCCTGAGCTCATCTACAGTATTGATAAGTATGGTTTGTAGTATTTATTTCTCGTGTTTGGTCCCGTTTTCTCTTGTGGAATCGCTCTTTAGAGCGGTTTCGAGGCTACTTACGCTTCTTCTAGCTTGTTTTAGGTTCCTAAGGCCAATCTTGGAGAAATGGAACGATTCCGACTCGTTTCCAATGCATATGGAGCCAATGAAGAGAAGCGACGATGATTCGGTGACTTAGACTCTATCCCGAGTCCCATGGAGCCCACTTGATGATATCCCGAGCATCGATAAGAAGCCTAGGAAGAGCAAATAAGGACCCATCACGCTCGGGAAGGACCCATCTCGACCGGGACGAGAAGATAAGGAAAGACGAGTTACTGGAGGGTGCTCCCGGCCGGGATCATGACCTTCCCGACCGGGATGGGCCCCTTCCCGACCGGGATGACCTCCTTCCTGGCCGAGAAGGATCTAGATCAGCCCCGTTTTCATTCTTTCGCCTCCCTTGCCCGTGGAACCCTATATATACCTCCCTCTTGTATTGTTTTAAGACACTACCTTACTCTACCTTACATCCACTAAACCCTAGACTACTTTAGGTTAGATTAGCTTAGATTAGTGTAGATTAGCTTAATCTTTCTTAATTACTCCTTAATTTAGTGTTAATCCTAGTTTCATCTTTGGATTCTTGAAGACTTGTAGTGGATTATTCAATCTTGACAACATTGAGTATCCTTTGGGTTGATTTTATTCAAAGTTTTTTATTAGAATCTGTTCGCTCGTACATCCACATTTTCGTTCTGATCTCTTCATTTTGAATCTACATCGAGGACGAACAACAAACAAATAACAAAAAACGAACAACAAATAACGGACAACAAACAACCAACGACCAACGACCTTAACCTTATGGGGCCCTTACCCCCACCAACTTAAATTCATGTACGAACATTAGTTTAATTACACGGAACAAGATGCAATGCAAATGTCAAATGGAACAATATACATGCAAGAGAAATACTATATGTTTAATTATATGTAAACTCCGTATACGTTAGATCAGGGGCGAATCAAGAAGATTATGAATGGGGTGCACTATAAAAAAAATTAGGAGTAGGCGAATTAGGAAACAAACACAAAATGAGGACAAGAAAAGGGGTCGAGATGAATTAAAAGGGTAATTCGAAAACGGTAATTCAAAATGAATTTAAAAAATTAACAATTGAAATGGGTAATTATAATTTTTTAAAATAGGAAACCAAGCAAATTACTTACAAAATTAATAAAATTAAGATGGATAATTAGGAAGTGGGAACATTGAAAAAAGAAGACAAGGGGAAAACACACCCAGCAAGGCTCGAACACTAGGCCTCTTGTATGCTCTAACAATACCAAACTACTATGCTACTCTTAGTTGTTTGATTATCAACTTTTCCTATAAGTACACATATCAATTATGTGATACAAAAAAAAGGACAAGTAAAAGATTACCGAGCCCTGATTAAAACTAATCCATACAATCTTAAAAAGTTGGATGGACATACATATTCCTATTCCAAGGTAAGTATGCTCTTCATATTCCGTTTATTCATATTTATGTGTTACATATCAATTCTAATGGCACATACTCCTTGCTTCAATTATTTGGCACTATGCAAACCGCTATAAGCTTAGCCGGTTAATTAGCTTTCTAATCAACGAAACTCCAGCTATTCCATACAGAAATATCGAGTTACTGAAATCAATTGACGTAATTTTAATCAGAGATCTGTACAGAATTATACCGAAATCAAAGGAGTGCATCCAACTATACTATAATTTGTATAAATCCATAAACAAAAACAATGTCATTACACACTCCACAAAAATAATTAGGAAGAAAGTTAAATTTACTATTAGAAAATATACCTAATCGACGGCGGATGAGGGAATGCGTCAAGAACAGGAACTCCGGCAAGAGCAGCTCGCCGGCCGCCAGTACCAGCTGAAACTCCGGCGTCGTGCAGCCTAAAATTACAGAAAAAAAAAAAGAAAAAAAAAAGTAAAAGCAGCATCACCCTAAAATTATAGAAGATGAAAAAAAAACAATCGTAGGAAAAAGAGCCGTTCCCTTTTTATATATTTCACACCTTCTTAAATTACCTCCAAGTATTAATCTAATGCCTTCCCTTTTTATATATTTCATCTGAAACGTTCGTCAAAGAGAGAAACCACAGAAAAAGAGCATTTATTCTTTATAAGACGTTCGTTCAAGTACTAAATTTACATTAACGTGTTTCATCTGACAGTAAAAACAAAAAAATGATAGATTACTCTTTGTAAACTACTCCGTACTGTTTATTACTCTCCATCATCTTTGTAAACTACTCCGTACTAGCATATATAGTAGAGACGAGAGATGATAAGAACTAAGCAAAGAAGAAGAAATCAACCAGTAAAGAAACATAATTTTGAAGTTCCTACAAATTGCCTCTTTTTGTTAGTTGCGATAAATATAATTTTGTTAGTTGTAAGAACAGCAAGAAAAGTGCCTACACATTTGCCTCTTATGCATCAAATTTCCCTTTTTATTACCTTAAACTATTACTCCTCCAATTACATTTTGAAGTTCATAACCGGCCTACACACGCACACACTTACTTTCCAGTTACTCCAGAATTGAAGAAACATATTGTATATAGTGTATATGTTAGTTACGGAGTACTTTCTTATCAGAGAGGTGACTTAACAAACTAAGCTTAGTTGTGAAAAGCAAACAAAAAGTAAATTCCTTGAATTCAACTTCTGGAGTCAGAAAACTCGTTCAAGTCTATTCAATAAGGTTTCCATCTTAGTTTACTATACAAACATCTGTAAGCTGCGTTCAGGTAACAAACCCAAAACATAGAGCTGGAGTCAACGTGTGACCAAAAAAGCATACTGAAATGCTTCATACACTCAGTTGCATGCTGTAGTAGAAACAAAATTGAATAAGAACAATACAATACTTCGGAATTAAACCTCGATTAGCAATAGCATGTACTCCAAATCAAAAAAATCTGAACAAAATTAAGCTCAATTGTAACAGGAAGTATATTGCACAACCGACTTAGATCAATGATTTCTTAATCTAAGATTCCGAATTTGTTCAGAAACTCAATCTACACCAAATATATACACTATATACAAACCAGAATTGAAGAAACAAACGAAAATAGAAAAATAAAAAAGAGGGAGTGTGAAGAGGAGGAAACCGGAGAGGAAATTCGTGGCAGAGATGATCGGCGCCGGCAGAGGAGGGAGGCGCTGGTGAACCGCCGGAAAGGAGGGAGTGGCAGCCGGAGAGGGGCGGGGTCAGGCGAGGGTTTAGGGTTGGGGTCGAATAGGGTAGGGAAATTGGGGGAATCGAGTTTTAATTTTGTTTAAGTTAAATGAAAGAGGGGGAGGGAGCAGGGTTTAAGTTGTGAGAGGTTGCAACGGACTTGCAACAGACACTCCGTTGCAACTTCTGAACTTGCAACGGATTTTCCCTTGCAAATAACGATGGTCCGTTGCAAGTTTACGCGGTATAGGGAAAATATTTTGGCACCTACAAAACCGTTGCAAAGTGTACGATCCGTTGCAAGTCCGTTGCGAGTTTTCATATTCCGTTGCAAGTCCCTTGCAAAAATTTATTTTACAAGGGATTGATTTTCCGTTGCAAAAATCCCTTGCTATGACTATTTTTTTTGTAGTGGTTGGTTTAATCTTTCTTCTCCCTTTTCTCTTAATCTCTCATAGTAAGTATAGTTTTCATCTTCATCTATTGTTTGTTCATCCTTGTTAATCTTCATAATGAATGTTTTTGTTCTTATGTTGATTTCTCTTGTTTATGTTAGTTTTAGTTTAGATATGTGTGAGTAGTCCTCTTGCTAGGGTTAGTAGGGGGATTGAGTGTCTTCAATGGGTGATTAAGGGTTTGTGTAGATTGTTGGTGGAAGTTTTGGTTGCTTCTTAGTTGTATGCATAGATCATGTTTGATTAAATGCTTGAATGACTTGTAGTTGCAAATGCATGTTTTCTTGCCTTCTTCTTATGACCTTGTATGTTGATAGGATGAGTTCTTGTGCGAGAGCGGGGAACCTCTAGGACGGTTTTGGAGCGAGAGCTCGGATTATGCCTAGATAGCTTGACTACCCCTTCACCTTTGCTCTTCCTTGATCAACTCATCATCCTTGAACCCAACCTAATCCTAGTTCTTTCCTTATTTATTTCTCCTTCATCATAGCAATTATTCCCTTAGTTAGTTGAATCTTTTAGCCTTAGTTGTTATACTTAGTTTATTCTTAGTCATAGCTTTATCCCCCTTCTTATTGTTTTAGTTTGTTTAGCTTAGTTGACGTAGTCTAGTCCTTAGGTGAAGTCTAGTCTAGACCCCTTTTCCGTCTCCGTGGATCGACCCGACTTGCCCTAGCTACCTTGTTAGGAATAGTTGGTTTTATTTGGTGTCGGGATCCACGACAAATCCCTTCCATCAAGTATCCAAGCTGTTTGCTATCTCCACCTGGTTCCTGTCTTCTGTTATGCAACCGTATCTATGGGTGGACACTCTCACTTCTGAAGGAATGACTGCCTCAGCGCCAAAGATCAAGCTGAAAGGCGTCTGTTTTGTAGCCACTTTGGGTGTGGTTCTGTAAGACCATAGCACCAAAGGGAGTTCTTCTGCCCATCTGCCCCCTGCCTCCTCCAGCCTTCTTTTTAGGTTGTCTATTACAATTTTGTTGCTAGACTCCGCTTGTCCATTAGACTGAGGATTTCTGGGGGTAAACTTGCTTTACGTGATATTCCACCTGGCGCAATAGGTCTCCATCTTGCTGCCAATAAACTGGGATCCATTGTCGCAGATGATTTCTGAAGGAATGCCAAACCTGCGGATAACGTTACGTTTTATGAAGGATATAACCTGCTTCTCAGTTACCTGCGGGAATGCTTCAGCTTCTATCCACTTGGAGAAGTAGTCTGTCATAGCCAACATAAAGACTTTGTTTCCTGGGGCTCTAGGTAACTTGCCAACAATATCCATCCCCCACTTCATGAAGGGCCAAGGAGAAATTACTGGATTATGGCTCTGCAGACTGATGGTTGAGTGGTGCGTGCCTCTGGCAGGCGTCACATTTCTTGACGTACTCCATGGCATCCTTGCACATTGTCAGCCAGTAGTAGTCCTGGCGGAGTGCCATGTTGGATAGACTCCTGCCCCCTGCATGATTTTCACATTCACCATTGTGGAGGTCATGCATAATAGCTTCTGCCTCTTCCTGACCCAGGCACCTTAAGTATGGTCCAGCAGTCGATCTTCTGAATAGAATACCATCAATGAGGGTGTACTTAGATGCCTTCATTTTAAAGCTCCTGATTTCCTTCTTGTCTGCTGGCAGGATGTCGTCCTGTAGCCATTTCTGGTAGGGCTTTCTCCAATCTGAGATCTCCCCCTGACCTGCTGTGGTACTACACACTCCTGCTTCCCGTAGCCATTGTAGCCACTGGTTTGGTTTGGCTGAATTATTTCGTTCCTTGGACGTCTTGTGCTCCTGCGTATCCTTCTGGACTGCTGGCTCCAGGACGTGGACAATGGGTATGGTGGAGACTGCTCCAGGCTTGAATGTTGCCCCCAAGGTGGCTAGGGCGTCTGCTTCTGCATTTTGGTCCCTTGGGATATGACTGACTGAAAAGGCTACAAATCTGAGGGACAAATCTCTTGCTACTTCAAGGTAGGCCAACATTTTTGAGTCCTTTGCTGCATATGAACCGTTCATGTGGTTGACTATTAGCTGGGAGTCACTGTACACCTTCAGGCGTTTGATTTTGAGATCTAGGGCTAGCTGGAGGCCTAATATCAGAGCTTCATATTCAGCTTCATTGTTTGTTGTTGTCCGGAATTTGCATCGTACTGCCTGCACTATGAGATCCCCATGAGGTGACTTGAGAACCAGTCCTGCTCCAGATCCTCTCATGTTGGAGGCGTCGTCTACATTCAGCTTCCATACCTGTTCGCCCTTGTCCTCCTCTAGGATGAGGATGTCTTTTTCTGCTTGGGACTGTAGTATGGGGCTGAAGTCGGATACAAAGTCTGCTAGCGCTTGGGACTTTATTGCTGTTCTGGGGACGAACTTCAGGTCAAAGCCACTCAGGTGCATGGACCACTTAGCCATTCTTCCTGACAACTCAGGTTTTCTCATAATAGTTTTTAGCGGGTAGTTTGGTATTACAGAAATAGCATGTGATTCGAAATAAGGTCGCAGTTTATAGGATGCTGTAACAAGTACGAGTTTTTCAAGAGATGTGTATCTGGGACATAATATACCGGGTATTGCGCTCCTTCATGCTCTCGTACCAACACTGCGCTGACTGCTACTTCGGTCACTGGCAGATACAGGAAGAGTGGTTCTCCAGGCTCTGGCTTTGACAGGAGTGGTGGGGTACTAAGGTAATGCTTCAGCTCGCTGAACGCCTTCTCGTGCTCCTCTGTCTAATCAAACCTTTGGGCCTTCTTCAGTATACCATAGAACAACTTGCATCTATCTGAGGACCTGGATATGAATCTGTTTAAAGCAGCAATTCTTCCAGTCAGTCATTGCACGTCTTTAGGTTTCTGTGGGGATTCCAGCTGGAGGATGGCTTTGATTTGCTCTGTGCTGGCTTCAATTCCTCTCTGGGTGACCATGTTCCCCAGAAACTTCCCACACGATACTCCAAACGTGCACTTTGATGGGTTCAACGTCATCTTATATTCCCTCAGGGTGTTGAAGGTGTCTTCCAAGTGCGTTGTATGTTGCGAAGCTTGCTTCGACTTGACGACCATGTCGTCAATATATACTTCCATCGTGTCGCCCATCTGCCTCTTGAACATCATGTTGACTAGTCTCTGGTAGGTGGAACCTGCATTCTTTAAACCAAAAGGCATAACATTGTAACAATAGATTCCTCTCTCAAACCTGAATGTTGTCTTCTCCTGGTCTGCTGGATGCATCTTGATCTGGTTGTAACCACTCCATGCATCAAGGAAAGTTAGCATCTCATGCCCTGCTGTAGCATCTACCATGGCATCTATATGTGGCAAGGGGAATGGATCTTTTGGGCATGCCTTGTTCAAGTCAGTAAAATCGACGCACACCCTCCACTTGCCATTCTTTTTTGAGACCACCACCACGTAGAGCTGATCAAATGGCCCAAGCCCGACGACCCAACCTGACCCGGCCCGATTTTTTCAAGGACTTGGGCCGTCGTGTTGGCCCAAACGCCCGAAGCCCGACCCGATCTTAGCCCGATATAAATTTTGGGCCGGGTATGGACCGACCTTAAAGCCCGAATTTTGGCCCGACCTGGCCCGACTTTTAAAAAAAAATAAAACATAATTTATGTTTTTATACTTTTAAACTTCTTTTATGTGGAAATTCAGGTGTTTTTTATCCCAATTTTTTTTTAAAAAAAAAGTCGTGCAATTTTTGTATGGAAGTTTATGTTTTTTTTATGTGTTCATAGTTATTATACGCGGACACTAATATCGTGTGTGTGTGTGTGTGTGTGTGTGTATATATGTACTATGATATGTTAGTGTGACACATAATAATACGAAAAATTGTCCAACACCAAAACTATGTGTGAAATGTCTAATCGAGGACCTGAGGTAAACTTTGTTCATATTTCATAATACGGAGTATTGATATATATCATTATGTACTCCAGTCGTCTAATTAATTTCGATTAAATTTTAGTAAAAAAGGGTGTTTATTAGTCGGATCGACTGCGGGCAAAAAAGTTGATTAAATGTTGGTTAATTTGTGCTAATAAATATTTTTTTAAGGTGACGTAAAAAAATATTAACTTAATCCCAAACAATCGTTGTGACCCGAACGGGCCCGAAAAGCCCGCAAGCCCAAAAAAGCCCGAACGAGCCGGGTTTGGGCCTTACAAATCGGCCCGTTTGGTGGGCCCGATCCGACCAAACCCGCAAGGTGGGCTTCAATTTTATGGCAAAGCCCGGCCCAAACCCGACCCAACCTGGCCCATGATCACCTCTACCACCACGTTAGACAGCCACTCTGGATATTCACCTCCCTGATTTTTCTAGCAGTAAGCAAATTGTCCACCTCCTGGTTTATGACTTGATTTCTCTCTGGGGCGAACTTCCTTCTTTTTTGCTGGATTGGTTTATAGCTGGGATCCACACATAGTCTGTGGGTTAAAATGCTGGGGTCTATACCTACCATATCATCATGCGACCAAGCAAAACAATCAATGTTAGTTTTTAATAATTCAATGAGGTTTTGGCGGATTCTACCTATACACTCTGATCCGATTAACACTTTCCATTCCGGGTGTAGCTTATCCAGGTTGACTTCGTCTACCTCCGCCTGAGGTGGTTCGATGTACTCCTCCTGGATATGCTGGCTTTGTAACTGCTATGCTGGAGGACTCGCAGTCTTCTTGAGAGCTATCTTGTAGCAGTCCTTTGCCTCCTTCTGACCTCCTCTGATTTTATGCACCCTCCATGGCGTAGGAAACTTCAGGCACTGGTGGTAGGTTGAGGTAATCGCCTTCATCTCATGGATCCAAGATCTTCCCAGGATCACGTTGTAGGTGGAGGGTCCATCAATGACCAGATACCGCACTTGCTTGTTTACTCCTCTTGCATAGGTGAGAATGATGATCTCTCCCAGGAAATACTTGGTTTCCCCGCTGAAGCCTATCAGGGGGACCGCCTTTTTGCCTAAGTCCTTCTCACTAAACCCCATGTTTTGGAGGGTCTCCAACATAATGAGATTAACCGAGCTCCCAGTGTCCACCAATATTTTCTTCACGGTGCAATTCCCTATGGAGAGCGTGATTATCAGGGCATCATGGTGGGATTTTGGAGTAGATTCTGCGTCATTTTCGTCAAAGGTGACGGTTGGGAGATCTTTGCAACTGACTCTGCAGGAGTGCTTTGGTCTGTCTCCTTTGGCCTGAGAAGCATGCCTTTTGGCTGCTGAGTAAGTCAACCCGCATAATTCCTATCCTCCTGTGATCACATTGACAATTCTTGCATATAGGAGGTGGAGAAGGCAACACTTGATCTGTTGCATTTACTCTGCTGGAGTTTCTGGATATGAGGTGATCTAGGTTCCACTGATCACAGTGGAACTTAACCTCCCTCTTGAGCAAAACACACTCATCGGTGCTATGCCCGATGTCGTCGTGGAATTCGCACCTTTTGCTGGCATCCCTACGGTCATTGGTGTACTCCAGTCTTCTGGGCCACCTGACTCTGCGTCCCAACTCCCTTAGAGCTTTGAGCACTCCTGGATGGTTGGTGGAGAACCCGTATTCACTCACATTAGGTGGCAACTCCGGATTGTCTTTCCAATCTTTCTCCTCATAGACCTCGTTCACGCTTCTGGCGTAGGGTTTCGACCTTTATCCCCTCTTTTCTACTGGCACCTTTCTGGAGACGTGCTCAAAACCGTACGCAGCCCTTCTGGGGCCTGAATCTTCTTCCGGCCTGATGGCTGCCATCGCCCCGGTCTGCACGTCCTCAAACGTGGCACATGGGTACTTTGTGAGATCCTTATAGAGATTTGATTCCTGGTGGAGCCCTTGGCGGAAGGCTTCTATGGCAGTGGCTACATCACATCTGGGAATGGTCACCTTCTCCTTGTTGAATCTCTTGAGGAAATCGCGCGTGGACTCATCAAACTTTTGCACCACCCGATACAGATCACTGGTCTGCTTCTCCGGCTTTCTGCTGCTGGAGAATTGTTGATTGAAGGCATTGACCAGGTCAGCGAACGAGATGATGCTCCGGTTGGGCAGACCGGCGAACCAATGAAGAGCTGCTCCTGACAGAGTGGAGCCAAACCCTTTGCACATGCAAGCTTCCTTCAGAGGCTCCGTAGCGGTCACCACCATCATCTTCTGTTTATACTGGTTAATGTGATCTAGAGGGTCTGTGGTGCCATCATAAAGCGTCATGGCTGGTGGCACAAAGCCCTTGGGTACAACAACACAGGCCATATCGTCGGTAAAGGGCGAATCTGCGTAACTGTCTCTTGCTGCTTTCTCCAGGGGACGTGGCATTCCTGGAATTGTGTTGATCAGGTTCCTCAGTTCCTGGTACTGTTGATCCATTGCGCTACCTGTTCCTGCAAGAGGGTTAGAAACAGGAAGAAAAAAGCTGAAAGGAGTATTTCCTGTATAAGGTCCTCCAAGGTGTTGACTGCTTAGAGGAGGAGGTGGAGGCAAAGGTGCGGCGACTGTCACGGATCCGGACTGCCATTTTGATGCATGCTGGAGCGGGATTCTGGGTGGCTAGATTGCTCTAGGATACGGGTTGTTGTCAGCGGTCGCCAGGTTGACTGGAGCTTCTGGCTGCCATCCCAGTGTCTGCTAGTTGGGAGTAGGCGCTGTCCACGCTCCTCCAGAAGGCTGGTTCTTGGACAAGGTGGTCATCCCTGGTGAGGTTGCTGATTGCCATCCTAGCGCCGGGTGGACAGGGGTACCTGCGAGAGACAGTGAATTAGTTTCTCGATTTTCGATGCTAAAGAGGGGATTACCTGTGATGTAAGATCTGTTGGGTGTGGGGTCGTGAGACAGGTAGCCCAGTCCACGAGGCTCAACGACTTGGCTGGGTGGCGCCAGTCCTAGTTCCAGCCTGGTGACCAGTTCCTGGGGAAGTGTCCTGGTGGTCTGCCTGCTGGTGACGGGTTCTCTGTGGATGTTGGGCTCTCCTCCAGGTATCAGGGAAACAACTTCTGGTGACAATGGGACTGGGGCGACTGGAGGCTTTAGCGTTGCCAAGATCTGAGCCCTGATGTCCTGGTTATCTTTCTGCAGAGTTTCCACCGCCTGGCGCAGAGCGTTGATCCCTTGGAGCACATCCTTCAGGGGATCTGGTGAGGCTGAGACCTCGGAAAAGTCTCCTAATAACCCTCCTTGGACCGATGTTTTGGATGATGAAGCGCCCTCTTTGCTGGTCTTGAAGGGGTAAAGTGCCTTCGACGTCTTAGGCACATGGGGAGGTCTTGAGGTTGCCGGTATGTGCCCTGCCGCCGGGCTGGTTGAGATTGCCTGGGTAAAGGGTGTGAAAATTGGCCCCGTTGATCCTGGGGATGGTGCTCCTCCAGTGGGCTGAGTCGAGGTTTCCAAGCTGCTGGAAGGACTTTGACCGGATCCAGACATGATGATATGCAAGTCGTCTCACTGTAGGATTTGGCTATACGAAATGATTACTCAGCCCCACGGTGGGCGCCAAATTGTGTTGGTAAAAATTTACCGGATCGATGATTTCGGTTGCGGGTTAAAGCGATCGTCCTATAACTATGGGTTGGCGAAGTAGCACCGAATCTAGTAAACGAAGAACAACGAAAGAGAAAAAATGACATGCAAAGTTTTGGTGACGCGAAAACCCGATGTGGGAAAAACCGCGGGGAGAGTCGTAATTCCGCCAAGATTCTACTATGGACGAAAAAAACCAAGGAAAGGACGACAAGTATGAGTATTTAGACTACAATTGCCCGTAATTTGCTAAAGTGTTTGTTTGAGGCTGAAGTGTGTTGATGATTGGTTGAATTCCTTCTTCCTCTCCTCCCTCTTGTTTTATATGGCTGCTGACCCTTAGAGTCGTTACTCCTAACCTCCTCCTGGCCTCTCTCCTATTCTGCAGGGATCATCCCTTGAATATAGGAGGGTGGTTCTTTGACCTTTCCTGCTGTCTTTCAGTTGAAGTGAGGATGGGTTGCTATGCTCCATTGGGCTATTTGGCTGTTTTGCCCTAGTTCGGCCCATTACCTTGTTTGCTTTGTATTGCTGATTGGCCCATTGTTGTACGTGACCCCGGGTCTTAGTTTGACTTGTTGACTCTTGATTATATTGACTTCCGACTTCTCGGTCTCCGACTTTTGACTTTTGAGTATCGTCTTTTGACCTTCTATCTTTTGACCCTTTGACTCTCGGACTTGTGACCCTCTATCTTTTGACCATTTAACTCTCGAACTTTTGACCTCCCACTCGTAGTATGCAACGTCGTATTCTGAGTACGCAAAATTTATCCCAAACATTCACATTTTTAGCTTGGTAACTAAATCAAGGCATTTACATAAAAAGTACTCGTATACGACTATTTGAAAAAAAAATGTTGCATAATTCAGAGAAATTTAAAACTTACTCCCTTTAAAGTTGCGGTTTTTAAAATTTACTCCCTTATGAAATTTTTTTAATATTTTACACCCAAAAAGATGCAAAAGTTCAAAATTTACTTGCAATTCTATATTCCGACGAGTATTTCTGTCGAGTTTGATTTTTTTTGCCTTTTTCCTATTTTTAATACCAAAATTGCCCCTGTCTTCATTTTACTCTTCTTCCTTCTTCCCTTATGGTCTCATTTCTAAAAAAATCTTCCTTATACTGTCATTTGTAAAAAAAAATAAAGAAAAAAAATCCCCACCATTGGAATCGTCCCTAAAATAGTTACTTTGAAGGTTTGCAAGTCGGTTATTGTATTCAAGGGCTTCTCGATCTTCAGGCAATATGCAAGTCACTTCGAACGTTTTTGCAAGAGTAATTTAGATTGCAAGTAAAATTGAGAAAAAAATCCCCACCATTACTTCTCGATTTGGGAATTTAGGTTTCCTGGAATTAATATTGAAAGATTTGGAAAAGTAAAAATGAATAAGAGGTGGGGGTGGGGGAGGGGGCGTACGATAAAAGAAGGGCAAATCGATCAATAAAAACATAAACTCGTCGGAATATTAGATTGCAAGTAAATTTTGAACTTTTCCATCTTTTTGGGTGTAAAATATTAAAAAAAATTCATAAGGGAGTAAATTTTAAAAACCGCAACTTTGAAGGGAGTAATTTCTAATTTACTCTAATTCAGAATGCTACAGATAACTGATAAGTCACACTGTCTGAGCTCCTAGAATTTTTCCTGTTGTTTTTTCAATTCTTTGTTCAAAAAAAAATCTGTTGTTAGTTTGATTTGGTAAAAACATAGTCAAAGTTGATCCCAGTCAGGAATATTAGCTGTAGCTTCATTCACCATTTTCACTAGTTTTACCTGCAACCAAGAAAATTTTCATGTGACACAGTCTTGTGTATATATAGTGTTAAATTAATATGAAACGATCTTTCAGAAGATTAATTAACGATTGCTGAAACATACCACGCTGTCTGGAACGCCGGGAGGAGGTAGTGTAAGATTCTTGGGTGGAGCTTTATTTAGGTACATTCTCTTGTCGAAACGCCACTCACCCACTTTTCCGTACATTAATTCTCCCTGCATATATATCATGAAGCAATCAATGAGGCTAACTAGAAAATAAAATGTGGCGTTTTGAGAAAAAGTAGGTGTACCTCGGAGCTGAAATCGTTTCCGTAAGTGTAGTGTATGATGTAACTTGTTCCAACTTCTGGATCGAACGGAGGCTGGAACATATATAATACAGTACATGCCAATTACCAAGAGATTGTCAAACCACAAGTCTCAGAAACTCGGAAATAATATATACTCCGTATTTCAGTAGAGACGGAATTCTGATTAGAATCTTGATGTATGTATGAAGTTAGATAATCGTACTTACTTGAACCATGAAATGTTTGTAGAGAATGTGCTCGACTCCATGCAATGCTGAAGCTATGGCGTATGCATACCTTCACAGGACGGAGTAAGAAGAGTACGTTAAAATTACTTGTACTGACTAGCTAGCTAGCTGGGATTGCAAATAGAGCTAGTCTAGCTAACCACCACGCCGGTCTAAGCTACCTGCCCTGCCTTGCCTGCACTAGCTTAGCTTGTGGGTCTAGATTTGGCCGACTGGCCCCTGAGTTGGCCGTTTCAGGGTCCATTAGTAGGGGCTTGGCACAGCCCTGTCACCAGGGCTAGTTATATTGGAAATTAAATACAGAGTATAAATTAACCAATGCAAGGGTAAATACTTTAGTAAAAGTAACTCACATTTCTTGGACCCAACCAAATGTTTTATCTGCCTCTGGATCATACTTTATGTACAATGAAATATTCATCCATGTGGGTGCTATTTCTTTCAACATGGTCTACAACGACGACAACAACAGCAACGATGACATTACTAAATTAAGTAACGAGTGCTAATTTATTTATGTATTGCAATAATGCATACCTTAGTTATTATGACTGGAGAATTTCCGATTGGATCGACATTTGTTATAGGGCCTTGAGGGTAAAATTTCCTTATAACTTTCTCGTTTTCGGCTGGTTTGATGTAGAAAAACGGATATGCTGCCGGGTAGTTTCCTTTCGACAAGTTGGGAAGGGGTTTAACGAAGAGGTGGTCGGGTTCAGCCATCAGGATGTACCTAGCATCAACACAGCACAGTAGGGTTCATCTCATCACAAGATGGAGCATGGAAAATTAGCGAAGACGGTAACAAGTTGTGGCATGGGTAAAACATTACGACAAAAATGATCACTAAAGTAATGTTGACTTTTTAATATAGTACAACGTTGATTTTATTTACTCCGTATTTGAAAATGGTCATTTTTCTTCTGCCATAACTTATGAAAATTGTCACAAGAATCAACAACCGGATTTCAATAAGCTGTCAAAAAGAGATGGAGGACTCACTCTTCCTCAATTGTTGCATTTGCGAGCCATTGCACAAAAGCCCAAGGCCTGTTTAACACAACATATCCCTAATAATTCAAAGATTTTAAGCTCAGATCACAAGTTACAAGTCACAACAATAATCATGAGTCAAACACTTAAATGACTTAAGTAACAATCAACCAACACATGGCTGAAGGCGGTCTAATTTCTCAGAATTGGACATCCAATCCGTCTTTTGGATTCAAATCTATTAGGAGATACAGAGTATAAGATTATTAGGAGAAAGTAAGAAGTAGGACACATAGTGCTAGCTAGATATAGTACAATGTATTGAGTTAAATCATGTGTCCTGTTAACATCCCTTATATTATACGGAATAATCTATTCATGTATGAATATGTGCTATGGATGAATAAATCGACAACACAAATTCACCCAAATAATCACTTAACAAAATCTCTCAAAATTATTTGATGGCGTGATCAACACTTATCGACCAAGTAAACTCAAATCACTCATTCTTATTAAATACTTCGTAATAAATACTTGTGTACAGATTAATATTATAACAGTCGTATAATACATTCCAATTTAAATATTCCAAATAAGTATTTCTCACCCGTAAGAACGGAGTATATTATCAATAGATAAAATATATATTAAAATGTTCCTAACTAAGAGTTGCAATAGATGAACTTTGTATAATAAAGTTCTTATTAAGTTATGTCATATTTTTACAATCCCAATATTCAAGAACTTTTATCTATAATAGATGAATTTTTTTTTGTTTGGGAAATGAACAAAGTTTAAAGACATCTCACATTATTCTATGTCAGGATTAAATTTTAATTGTCATCACATTTCCCTAACTTACAAATCATGTTCTTATTTTCGAACTTAGTTCTTAAAATTAAGAACAGACTTTATGGTTTGGTAGATAACTTTATAAATAAAGTTTTTCTTTATAACCCCAAGAAAAAAATGTACTATTGCAATTGATCTAATATCCATTTTTTTAATAATTTTTTATTGGTATATACGTTCAATGTTATTTTAATCTACATAGTTATTTTATTTACTGTTTGGGATAAATTCCGCGTTCCTAAAAGATGACGTGGAATATTCGAAGTCGAGAAGTCACACGCGAAGAAACTACGGAATAGTACTCGAAAGTCAAAAGTCAAAGTCATAAAAGCCGGAAACCCGACACAAGAAAAGTCAGCGAAGAAGGTAAGGCCCAATACCAATATTGGGCCAATCTACAGCCGAGTGCATAGACGGACCGAGAACGATCCAACACCAAGCCCTATCCTAAGCCAAGGAAAGAGTCAGCAAACAACTTCCTAAAAACTAGGGAGAGATCCACCAGAGCAGGAGGGAATCGAGGAAACAGAAGGAAGGAGAGTATAAACGCCAAACGATCACTTTGGAGGAGGTCATTCATCATTCAACACACTTCAACCCCACTTCAAAAAGCCTACTAGAAAATAAAAACCTTCAATAGTTGAAAATCGATACTTTGTACTCCAGATTACTCCGAGTTGTTCATAGTTGATACTTTGGCGGGATTCTGACTCTCCCCGCGGTTTTTCCCACATTTGGGTTTCCGCGTCACCAATTCTTGTGTCTCTTCGTTTTCTTTTCACGTTTCATATTCATAGGCTCGATTTACTTATTAGTTTGTTGGCCTTAGTTCGATCACTTTAACCCACAACCCGAATCGAAACCCGGTAAAATTTTACCAAAACAATTTGGCGCCCACCGTGGGGCAAAGTGATCGTTTGCTAGCCAAATCGTGCAGCGAAGTAACTCACGTGTCAACATGTCTGGATCCAGCCAAGACCTCGCCAACACTTCCGCTCAATCTACCGAAGAAACCCCCTCCTCTGGGACGGCAGGCCCGTTCACCACACCGTCCACCCAGGCGACTCCAGTTAGCCAGGCGATAGGGCAAACGCTGAGCGCCTCAAAACCACCTCAGGGGTCCTCAGCGTCAAGGGCATCCAACCCACTCGCAACCATCGGAGGGGGGACGCCATCTAAGGCAATGGCTCATGGAGGATTGTTCGGGGACGCCTCCAGAACTCTGTTAGCACCAGATCCCATGGCAGAGATACTCCAGGGGATCAACACTCTGCGCCAGGCGGTGAAGAACCTGCAAAAGGACAGGGACATCAAGGCTCAGATGAAGGCGGCGTCAAGACCACCACCTGTACCGATCCAGTCGTCACCCGAGGTCCAGTTCACGACGCCTGAGGAAACACCAAGCACCCACAGAGAGTCTGTCACCAGCGGGCAAATTTCCAAGTCGTTCCCTCAGGAACTGGTTACCAGGCTGGATTTGGAGTTGGCACCACCTTGCCAGGCCATGATACCCAGAGGGCTGGGCTACTTGACTCATGGATCTGCCCCCATCGCAGGTAGTCCTTTCTTTAGCCTTGAAAATCGGGAGGCTAATCCGTTATCTTTTGCAGGTACCTCCGTTCATCAGGCACCAGAATGGCCGCCGGTAAGTTCGCCAGGAGTGCACACCCCAGCCAACAACCGCCTTCCACCAGAGTTGGGTAGGGCGCCTACCCCCAGGCAGCAAGCATCCGGGTGGCAGCCGAGAGTAACGGTGAATCCCATGGTCGCCAGTCCTTACCCTGAAGCAGCTTGGCCGTCTCAGAACTCACCTCAGGTGGCATCAGGATGGCGGCCCGAGCCTGCAGTTACTATGTCCCTTCCGCCTCCACCCCCGATCAGTCGCCACCTTGGAGGACCCCAGACAGGAAGTACCCCCTTCAGTTTCTTTCCTCCTGCTCCTAACCCTCTTGCAGGAACAAACGGTGCTGCAGACCAGCAGTACCAGGAACTGAAGGAACTGCGGGAGCTGATCAGCAAAATCCCTGGAATGCCACGCCCCTTGGAGAGAGCAGCCAGAGACAGCTATGCAGACTCGCCCTTCACCGACGACTTGGCTGGCGTTGCTGTGCCCAAGGGTTTTGTGCCACCAGCCATGACGCTTTGTGATGGCACTGCAGACCCCTTGGACCATATTAACCAATACAAGCAAAAAATGATGGTGGTAACCGCCACAGGGCCTCTGAAGGAAGCCTGCATGTGCAAGGGGTTTGGCTCCACCCTCTCAGGGGCAGCCCTTCACTGGTTCGTGGGCCTGCCAAATAGAAGTATCACCTCCTTTACCGATCTGGTCAATGCCTTCAACCAACAGTTCGCCAGCAGCAGGAAGCCAGAGAAGCAGACCAGTGATCTGTACAGGGTGGTACAGAAATTCGAGGAGTCCACGCGAGATTTCCTCAACAGATTCAACAGGGAGAAAGTGACTATTCCCATATGTGACGTAGCCACCGCCATAGAAGCCTTTCGTCAAGGGCTCCTCCAAGATTCGGACCTTTACAAAGATCTCACCAAGTATCCATGTGCTACATTCGAAGATGTACAAACCAAAGCGATGGCGGCCATCAGGTTGGAAGAGGATTTGGGCCCCAGAAGAGCTACCTATGGTTCTGAGCATGTCTCCAGAAAGGCACCAGCTGAGAAGAGAGGCGAAAGGTCCAAGCCCTACGACAGGAGTGTGCACAAAGTTTCCGAGGAGAGGGATTGGAAGGAGAGTCCCGCACTCCCACCTAAAATCAGTGAGTACGGGTTCTCTACCAACCTTACTGGTCTGCTCAAGGCCCTGAAGGAGTTGGGGCGCAAAGTCAGGTGGCCCAGGAGACAAGAATATGCCAACGACCGTCGAGATGCCAGCAAGAGGTGTGAGTTTCACGACGACATTGGGCACAACACCGAAGAATGTGTCCTCCTCAGGAAGGAAGTGAAGTTCCACTACGACCAGGGAAACCTGGATCATCTGATATCCAGAAGCTCTAGCAGGGTAAATGCGGCAGATCAGGTGTTGCCCTCGCCTCCTCCGCTGTGCACCAGAGTCGTCAATGTGATCACAGGGGGATCGGAATTGTGTGGCCTAACTTATTCAGCAGCCAAGAGGCACGCTTTCCAGTCCAAGGGAGACAAACCAGAATACTCCTGCAGAATCAGTTGTCCAGACCTCCCAGCCGTCACCTTTGACGAATCTGATGCAGAACCATCTCCAGAATCTCACCACGACGCCCTAATCATCACGCTCTCCATAGGGAACTGCACTGTGAAGAAAATACTGGTGGACACCGGAAGCTCTGTTAACCTAATTATGTTAGAGACTCTGCAGAACATGGGGTTCAGCGAGGAGGACCTGAGCAGAAAAGCAGTCCCTCTTGTAGGCTTCAGTGGGGAAACCAAATACTCCCTGGGAGAGATCACGATTCCCACCTACGCAGGAGGCGTAAACAAGCAAGTGCGGTACTTGGTCATTGATGGTCCTTCTACTTTCAATGTGATCCTGGGAAGACCGTGGATACATGAGATGAAAGCCATCACCTCCACCTACCACCAATGTCTGAAGTTCCCCACGCCTTGGGGAGTACAGAAGATCAGTGGTGATCAGAGGGAGGCCAAAGACTGCTACAGAGTGGCGCTGAAGAAGACGGCAAGTCCTCCAGCATAGCAACTACAGAGCCTTCACCTACCCCTGCAAGAGTATCTCGAACCCCCTCAGGCGGAGGTAGATGAAGTCAACCTAGACAAGCACCATCCTGAGCAAAAAGTGTTGATCGGATCGGAGTGCACAGGTAATACACGACAAAACCTTATTGAATTATTAAAAACTAACATGGATTGTTTTGCTTGGTCCCATGATGATATGGTAGGAATAGATCCGAGCATCATAACCCACAGGTTAAGTGTGGACCCAAGCTACAAGCCGATCCAGCAGAAAAGGAGGAAGTTTGCTCCAGAGAGGAATCAAGTTATCAACCAGGAGGTGGATAACCTGCTGGCTGCTGGAAAAATCAGAGAAGTAAAGTATCCAGAATGGTTGTCCAACGTGGTGGTAGTCCCAAAAAAGAATGGCAAGTGGAGAGTGTGCGTCGACTTCACCGATTTAAACAAGGCGTGCCCAAAAGATCCCTTTCCTCTGCCACACATAGATGCCATGGTAGACGCCACAGCAGGCCATGAGATGCTGACCTTCCTTGATGCGTGGAGTGGGTACAATCAAATCAAAATGCATCCAGCAGATCAGGAGAAAACCGCCTTCAGGTCCGAGAGAGGTATCTACTGCTACAATGTTATGCCTTTTGGTCTGAAAAATGCAGGATCCACCTACCAGAGGCTAGTCAACATGATGTTCAAGAAGTAAATCGGCGATACCATGGAGGTATATATTGATGATATGGTTGTCAAGTCCAAGCAAGCCTCACAGCACGCAGCGCATCTAGAAGACACCTTCAACACCCTGAGAGAATACAAGATGAAGTTGAATCCTTCCAAGTGCACGTTCGGGGGATCCTGTGGAAAATTCCTAGGATACATGGTCATCCAGAGGGGAATTGAAGCCAGTACAGAGCAGATCAAAGCCATCCTGCAGTTGGAGTCCCCACAGAAACCAAAAGATGTGCAGCGGTTGACTGGAAGGATTGCCGCCCTGAATAGATTTATCTCCAGATCCTCATATAGATGCCGATTATTCTATGACGTCCTGAAGAAGGCTCAGAGATTCGACTGGACAGAGGAGCACGAGAGAGCATTCAAGGAACTGAAGCACTACTTGAGCACTCCACCACTCCTGTCAAAACCGGAACCTGGAGAGCCGCTCTTCCTGTATCTATCAGTAACTGAGGTGGCAATCAGTGCAGTGTTGGTAAGGGAACACGAAGGAGCACAGCATCCCGTCTACTATGTCAGTAAGTCTCTGCTCCCTGCAGAGACCAGGTACACATCCCTTGAAAAACTCGTACTCGCGCTCGTTACAGCATCACATAAACCGCGTCCTTATTTTGAATCACATACTATATCTGTAATAAGAAACTATCCACTAAAAACTATTATGAGAAAACCTGAGTTATCAGGGAGAATGGCCAAGTGGTCTATACACTTGAGCGACTTCGACCTGAAATTTGTCCCCAGAACAGCGATAAAGTTCCAGACGTTAGCAGACTTCGTATCCGACTTCAGCCCAGCACTGCAGACCCAGGCAGAGAAAGACATCCTTCTCCTTGAGGAGGACAAGGGCGAACAGGTGTGGAAGCTAAATGTAGATGGCGCCTCCAACATGCGAGGATCTGGAGCAGGATTAGTTCTGAAGTCTCCTCAGGGGGATCTCATAGTCCAAGCAGTGCGATGCGAATTCCGAACAACGAACAATGAAGCAGAATATGAAGCGCTAATCCTAGGGCTCGAGCTGGCCCTAGACCTCAAAATCAAGCGACTGGAGGTATATGGTGACTCCCAACTAATAGTGAACCATATGAATGGCTCATACGCAGCAAAAGATTCCAAGATGGTAGCTTACCTTGAAGTGGCAAAGAGTCTCTCCCAAAAGTTCGAAGAATTTGCAATCAGCCAAGTTCCAAGGGAGAAAAACGTGGAAGCAGACGCCTTAGCAACCCTGGGGGCAACCTTCAAACCAAGAGAAGTGTCCACCATACCCATAGTCCACGTGCTAGAGCCAGCAATGTGGAAGAACGCAGACGCAGGGAAGTGGGAAACACCAGAAGGGGATCCACCAGAGCAAGGGATGCAATGGTTTCAGGAGGCAAGAATCTGCAGCACCACAGCAAATCAGGAGGAAATCTCAGACTGGAGAAAACCCTACAAGGATTGGCTGCAAGATGATATTCTGCCGGCAGACAAAAGGGAAGCCCGAAGTTTCCGGATGAAGGCATCCAGGTATACCCTCATTGATGGCGTAGTATTCAAAAGATCGACCGCCGGACCATACCTGAGATGCCTAAGTCAAGAAGAAGCAGAGATGGTATTGCATGATCTCCACAGCGGAGAATGTGGAAATCATGCAGGGGGCAAGAGTCTATCCAACAAAGCACTTCGCCAAGGCTATTATTGGCCAACAATGCGCAGAGACGCCAAAAAGTACGTTAAAAAATGCGACGCTTGCCAAAGACACGCACCGGTCAACCACCAGCCAGCAGAACCACTACATCCAATAATCTCCCCTTGGCCTTTCATGAAGTGGGGAATGGATATTGTGGGGAAATTACCAAGAGCACCAGGAAATAAAGTGTTCATGCTTGCAATGACCGACTACTTCTCCAAGTGGATAGAGGCAGAAGCGTTCCCTCAGGTGACTGGGAAGCAGGTTATATCCTTTATTAAGCGTAACATTATCTGCAGGTTCGGCGTTCCCTCAGAAATCATCTGCGACAACGGGTCCCAATTTATTGGCAACAAAATGGAGGCCTATTGGCTATTGTGCCAGGTGGAATATCGCCCTAAACAAGTCTACCCCCAGAAATCCTCAGTCCAACGGTCAGGCGGAATCTAGCAACAAAATTGTGATGGATAATCTGAAGAGGAGACTAGAGGAGGCAGGGGGCAGATGGGCAGAGGAGCTCCCTCCGGTGCTGTGGTCCGACAGAACGACACCTAAGGTGGCTACAGGACAGACGCCTTTTAGCTTGGTCTTTGGTGCTGAAGCGGTCATCCCTGCAGAGGTGAGAGTACCCACCCACAGATATGGCTGCATAACAGAAGAAAGAAACCAGGTGGAAATGACAAACAGCTTAGACACCATAGATGAACTCAGAACTGATGCTCAGATCAGAATGGCCTCCTACAGGCAGACAGTCGCCAGAAGCTACAACAAGAATTTTAAAGTCAGAGTCCTGCAAGAAGGAGATCTGGTCCTCAGAAGAGTATTCCAGAACACCAGAAACCAGCAGGCAGGGAAATTCGCCTACACCTGGGAAGGACCCTACCAAGTGGAGAAAATAGTTGGAAACGGAGCATACCAACTCATGACCATGGAAGGAGAGATTATCCAAAAACCTTGGAACATAGTACATCTGAAAAAAAATACTTCTGCTGAGTAAAAATCACCAGAAGTATAGGCCACTGTCGCCAGAAATAAGGTATTCAATCTGCCGAATAAATTTCCACCAGAGTCCAGGTAATCATATCTGCTGTCTTTGAAACTCTACTCTACTTTTCAAAATGTCCCTTAGGTTGCAAGATTTTTGACATCCGAGGCAGAATTTAATTTTGAAAAAACTTTAGACTTAGCTCATTTTCATATGTCTCAAAACTTGATCAGATTTCTGCACGACCTAAAAAAAAATCGCTTTCTTTTATCTCAAAATTTCAAAAACCTTTTCACGTATTTTTAAAACCTAATTTTGTTGCATTCTTTGAGTTTCCTGCCACATGTTTCTGTTTATTCCCTTTCACGCACCTATGAAATTGATTTTTACCCTCACACGTTTTAAAAACATAATTCACTCTCGCAGATACTTTTAAACAAGATAAAATTTTCATCCTTTACCGATTATTTTGCCAACTGATATGGGTAACTGATCTGGTGGAATGTATAATTTCCACAGAGGGCGTGCGTCTTGTGCTGAGTGCCTACAACCAGGACATTACAAGTCTCCTGCGCCACTCAACACCCACGCAAAGCGTGGCACCTCTGACTGAGTGGGCGAACAAAATCCCAGGCCACCACCTATCAAGGGTCGACCATACAAACAAAGGCATGCATACAACAGACGACAATGATCAAAACACAGAAACATCACAGAGTAAGGAAACAAGTGCAATAAAAACATTGCATCCTAACAAAGTTCAAACCCTCTGCTCCCCCGAGCAGAGGTAAAATTCAGGTATTCTGCTCCCTTGAGCAGAAGAAAATCCAAAACAAACAAATTTTAACAAAGTATTTTTATGCCACGCAGGGCAAAGACAGCAGAAAGTAATAGGCTGAACAGCCTAGATGTTTTCCTCTTCAGGAGGGAGAGAAGCAAGGGGTTCCACAATCATGGCATCAGCATCTACGGGTTCAGGCGCCTCTTGAGCTGCTGGGGGGAGGAAACCGACTCCTCCACAACCTCCTCCTCGCCCCCAGCAAGCATCTCCAGATCAAAGCCGTTGGGGAACTCTTCCTCCATCCTCTTCTCCAGAGCAGCCAGGTCCCAGCTCACATGCTTTCCTTTGGAGAAGGCGCTAACCATCTGGATCTCGGTACTCAGAGCAGACCAGCTGAGAGCCCCTTCCATGTTCTCCTGCAATGTGACCACCTTCTCCTGAAGGTTGGAATTGGCATCCTGAACCTTGGCAAGCTTAGCCCGCATCTCCTCCACAGCCACCTTCTGTTTCTCCCCCTCAGCAAGTTGTCCATTGGCCTGGTCCAGTTCCCCCCTAAACTTTGCAGCCTCTTCCTCCAGTTTTGCAGCCTTCTCCTCCAGCCTCAGGGCCTCCGCCCTGGCATGGCCCACCTCCTCAGATAGATGAGCATTCTCAGACTGCAGCCGGCACCCCAGGTCTCTGAGGTGGGATACCCCACCTTTCAGAAACAAAGCCATTTGAAGAGCCTGACCAGAAGGACGACCATCATCAGCATGGTACCAAAGAAAATAAAAAATTCAGGGGTTAAGCAAACAAACGTGAGCGGAAAGGTTACCTCAAAGGCATGGACAGAAATGTGAGCGGCCACCTCAATGAGGGGTTCCCTGGCCATCACCACTTCTGAACCGGGAAAGAGGAGCTGATCCAGAGGAGCTAGATCCTTCAGGTCCCTGATAGTCCCAAAATCTTTGGGGAAGGACAGCAGAATGTCATCCGGACCACACTCACCAGAGTGCGGAACGGAAGGCTGAGGAGAATCAGGCACGTGGATCACAGGAGTCTCATCTGCAGAACCAACTCGTGCAGGAGGAGTGAGGCTACGCTTCTTGTTGGAACTGGTTGAAGGGGCATGGGATGAGCCAGAACCCATCCTGGAGGACGAGCGAGTAGCCATGCTCTTCCTCTTGGCCCTAACCCGGTCCAAGGTCATCGGAGTTTTGGAATTGCCTAATGAAGGCAGAAAGGCAAAATTGGTCACACACACACCAAAAAACAAAAGATACCAACACATTCAGCAAACTATCCCTCACCAGGAGACATACCATCAGCTATAGGAGGACAAGCGCCGTTACCAGAAGGGACAAAGAGGTTATTGAAGGTGAGTTGCTCAGAACTCAAACTAGAAAGCTTGGCAGCAAAGTCAAGAATGGGCGTCACCTCCTTAAGCTGCTGAAGACCTGTAGCATGAAACCAGTAAGCAACGTAAGTGTGTAAGAAGATTTAAGAACCAAAGACACGACGAGTACCTGTGACAGGACCCCACTCTGAGTAGAGATAGTCATGGGGAAGGGGTAGAAGAGAATCAGTCTTCACAAAAACAAAGTCTCTGAACCAATCTGCGTTTGGAGGATTGGAGGGGAAGATTATACCAGGGAAATTCTTGTCCTTTACGCGCATCGTCACCTGGCCATGCCCCAGGGGCCGCACCTGGAACCCAGCGCAGACATCACGCAGAGAGAAGTCTTTTTGATGGCGATGGTTCAGCACGCAGAAGGACAATAATACCCTCCAGGTATGAGGGACCAGTTGACAAGGGGCTAGTTTATAATAGTTCAGAAGCTCCTGAACCAGAGGAGGAAAACGAAAGCGCAAACCCAAGAGGAAGGGGTAGGCATACATGCAAACCCACCCAGGAAGAATAGAGTCCGCTCTCTGCCCAGGTGAAGGGATGTGAACCTCAACCTCCTCCTCAAATCCGAAGATCTCTCTGATGAAAGAAAGATCCTTGGAGGAAAAGCTAGAATCGCAAGAGTGTGTCTTGCCCAAGATGTCAGAAGGAGAAAACGACAAGGATAACGAGGAAGAAGTCAGAGGGGTAGAAAGTTTGCTACGACTGGATTTCGGGGCCATCGGTAAAAAAAGAGAGGGGGAAACAGCGAAAAACAAGAAGGAAAGGAATTCACCTGAGCACAGTGTAACGACGGCAACGGACGACGGGAGACAAAGAGAATGAGAGTAATTTGAATTTTGAAGAGGATGTGGGTAAGGAAGAAGAGGGAGGAATGAGAGTAAATAGAGAGAAAGGAAAGTTGAGCAGATTAAAGAGAGGGAGATGGTATGGGGAAGTGTGAGTAATTAAAGAGGGGGAGGATGAAATCATCATGAGGGAAGAAGAGCAGTCAGTTGGAAAAACGAGGGAAGTAGACTGAAAGACAAACTCTGCGGAAGAAAATCATCACCAACTGAGAATAACACGAACAGAAATTCCCGCCTAAGATGAACTTAGTCGGAAATTTGGGGGCATTTGTTTGGGATAAATTCCGCGTTCCTAAAAGATGACGTGGAATATTCGAAGTCAAGAAGTCACACGCGAAGAAACTACGGAATAGTACTCGAAAGTCAAAAGTCAAAGTCATAAAAGCCGGAAACCCGACACAAGGAAAGTCAGCGAAGAAAGTAAGGCCCAATACCAATATTGGGCCAATCTACAGCCGAGTGCATAGACGGACCGGGAACGATCCAACACCAAGCCCTATCCTAAGCCAAGGAAAGAGTCAGCAAACAACTTCCTAAAAACTAGGGAGAGATCCACCAGAGCAGGAGGGAATCGAGGAAACAGAAGGAAGGGGAGTATAAACCCCAAACGATCACTTTGGAGGAGGTCATTCATCATTCAACACACTTCAACCCCACTTCAAAAAGCCTACTAGAAAATAAAAACCTTCAATAGTTGAAAATCGATACTTTGTACTCCAGATTACTCCGAGTTGTTCATAGTTGATACTTTGGTGGGATTCCGACTCCCCCCGCGGTTTTTCCCACATTTGGGTTTCCGCGTCACCTATTCTTATGTCTCTTCGTTTTCTTTTCACGTTTCATATTCATAGGCTCGATTTACTTATTAGTTTGTTGGCCTTAGTTCGATCACTTTAACCCACAACCCGAATCGAAACCCGGTAAAATTTTACAAAAACAGGGCGCCAAATTGTTTTGGTAAAAATTTATCGGGTTTCGATTCGGGTTGTGGGATAAAGTGATCGAACTAAGGCCAACAAACTAATAAGTAAATCGAGCCTACGAATATGAAACGTGAAAAGAAAACGAAGAGACACAAGAATTAGTGACGCGGAAACCCAAATGTGGGAAAAACCGCGGGGGGAGTCGGAATCCCGCCAAAGTATCAACTATGAACAACTCGGAGTAATCTGGAATACAAAGTATCGATTTTTAACTATTGAAGGTTTTTTCTTTTCTAGTAGGCTTTTTGAAGTGGGGTTGAAGTGTGTTGAATGATGAATGACCTCCTCCAAAGTGATCGTTTGGGGTTTATACTCCCCTTCCTTCTGTTTCCTCGATTCCCTCCTGCTCTGGTGGATCTCTCCCTAGTTTTTAGGAAGTTGTTTGCTGACTCTTTCCTTGGCTTAGGATAGGGCTTGGTGTTGGATCGTTCCCGGTCCGTCTATGCACTCGGCTGTAGATTGGCCCAATATTGGTATTGGGCCTTACTTTCTTCGCTGACTTTCCTTGTGTCGGGTTTCCGGCTTTTATGACTTTGACTTTTGACTTTCGAGTACTATTCCGTAGTTTCTTCGCGTGTGACTTCTTGACTTCGAATATTCCACGTCATCTTTTAGGAACGCGGAATTTATCCCAAACAAATGCCCCCAAATTTCCGACTAAGTTCATCTTAGGCGGGAATTTCTGTTCGTGTTGTTCTCAGTTGGTGACGATTTTCTTCCGCAGAGTTTGTCTTTCAGTCTACTTCCCTCGTTTTTCCAACTGACTGCTCTTCTTCCCTCATGATGATTTCATCCTCCCCCTCTTTAATTACTCACACTTCCCCATACCATCTCCCTCTCTTTAATCTGCTCAACTTTCCTTTCTCTCTATTTACTCTCATTCCTCCCTCTTCTTCCTTACCCACATCCTCTTCAAAATTCAAATTACTCTCATTCTCTTTGTCTCCCGTCGTCCGTTGCCGTCGTTACACTGTGCTCAGGTGAATTCCTTTCCTTCTTGTTTTTCGCTGTTTCCCCCTCTCTTTTTTTACCGATGGCCCCGAAATCCAGTCGTAGCAAACTTTCTACCCCTCTGACTTCTTCCTCGTTATCCTTGTCGTTTTCTCCTTCTGACATCTTGGGCAAGACACACTCTTGCGATTCTAGCTTTTCCTCCAAGGATCTTTCTTTCATCAGAGAGATCTTCGGATTTGAGGAGGAGGTTGAGGTTCACATCCCTTCACCTGGGCAGAGAGCGGACTCTATTCTTCCTGGGTGGGTTTGCATGTATGCCTACCCCTTCCTCTTGGGTTTGCGCTTTCGTTTTCCTCCTCTGGTTCAGGAGCTTCTGAACTATTATAAACTAGCCCCTTGTCAACTGGTCCCTCATACCTGGAGGGTATTATTGTCCTTCTGCGTGCTGAACCATCGCCATCAAAAGGACTTCTCTCTGCGTGATGTCTGCGCTGTGTTCCAAGTGCGGCCCCTGGGGCGTGGCCAGGTGACGATGCGCGTAAAGGACAAGAATTTCCCTGGTATAATCTTCCCCTCCAATCCTCCAAACGCAGATTGGTTCAGAGACTTTGTTTTTGTGAAGACTGATTCTCTTCTACCCCTTCCCCATGACTATCTCTACTCAGAGTGGGGTCCTGTCACAGGTACTCGTCGTGTCTTTGGTTCTTAAATCTTCTTACACACTTACGTTGCTTACTGGTTTCATGCTACAGGTCTTCAGCAGCTTAAGGAGGTGACGCCCATTCTTGACTTTGCTGCCAAGCTTTCTAGTTTGAGTTCTGAGCAACTCACCTTCAATAACCTCTTTGTCCCTTCTGGTAACGGCGCTTGTCCTCCTATAGCTGATGGTATGTCTCCTGGTGAGGGATAGTTTGCTGAATGTGTTGGTATCTTTTGTTTTTTGGTGTGTGTGTGACCAATTTTGCCTTTCTGCCTTCATTAGGCAATTCCAAAACTCCGATGACCTTGGACCGGGTTAGGGCCAAGAGGAAGAGCATGGCTACTCGCTCGTCCTCCAGGATGGGTTCTGGCTCATCCCATGCCCCTTCAACCAGTTCCAACAAGAAGCGTAGCCTCACTCCTCCTGCACGAGTTGGTTCTGCAGATGAGACTCCTGTGATCCACGTGCCTGATTCTCCTCAGCCTTCCGTTCCGCACTCTGGTGAGTGTGGTCCGGATGACATTCTGCTGTCCTTCCCCAAAGATTTTGGGACTATCAGGGACCTGAAGGATCTAGCTCCTCTGGATCAGCTCCTCTTTCCCGGTTCAGAAGTGGTGATGGCCAGGGAACCCCTCATTGAGGTGGCCGCTCACATTTCTGTCCATGCCTTTGAGGTAACCTTTCCGCTCACGTTTGTTTGCTTAACCCCTGAATTTTTTATTTTCTTTGGTACCATGCTGATGATGGTCGTCCTTCTGGTCAGGCTCTTCAAATGGCTTTGTTTCTGAAAGGTGGGGTATCCCACCTCAGAGACCTGGGGTGCCGGCTGCAGTCTGAGAATGCTCATCTATCTGAGGAGGTGGGCCATGCCAGGGCGGAGGCCCTGAGGCTGGAGGAGAAGGCTGCAAAACTGGAGGAAGAGGCTGCAAAGTTTAGGGGGGAACTGGACCAGGCCAATGGACAACTTGCTGAGGGGGAGAAACAGAAGGTGGCTGTGGAGGAGATGCGGGCTAAGCTTGCCAAGGTTCAGGATGCCAATTCCAACCTTCAGGAGAAGGTGGTCACATTGCAGGAGAACATGGAAGGGGCTCTCAGCTGGTCTGCTCTGAGTACCGAGATCCAGATGGTTAGCGCCTTCTCCAAAGGAAAGCATGTGAGCTGGGACCTGGCTGCTCTGGAGAAGAGGATGGAGGAAGAGTTCCCCAACGGCTTTGATCTGGAGATGCTTGCTGGGGGCGAGGAGGAGGTTGTGGAGGAGTCGGTTTCCTCCCCCCAGCAGCTCAAGAGGCGCCTGAACCCGTAGATGCTGATGCCATGATTGTGGAACCCCTTGCTTCTCTCCCTCCTGAAGAGGAAAACATCTAGGCTGTTCAGCCTATTACTTTCTGCTGTCTTTGCCCTGCGTGGCATAAAAATACTTTGTTAAAATTTGTTTGTTTTGGATTTTCTTCTGCTCAAGGGAGCAGAATACCTGAATTTTACCTCTACTCGGGGGAGCAGAGGGTTTGAACTTTGTTAGGATGCAATGTTTTTATTGCACTTGTTTCCTTACTCTGTGATGTTTCTGTGTTTTGATCATTGTCGTCTGTTGTATGCATGCCTTTGTTTGTATGGTCGACCCTTGATAGGTGGTGGCCTGGGATTTTGTTCGCCCACTCAGTCAGAGGTGCCACGCTTTGCGTGGGTGTTGAGTGGCGCAGGAGACTTGTAATGTCCTGGTTGTAGGCACTCAGCACAAGACGCACGCCCTCTGTGGAAATTATACATTCCACTAGATCAGTTACCCATATCAGTTGGCAAAATAATCGGTAAAGGATGAAAATTTTATCTTGTTTAAAAGTATCTGCGAGAGTGAATTATGTTTTTAAAACGTGTGAGGGTAAAAATCAATTTCATAGGTGCGTGAAAGGGAATAAACAGAAACATGTGGCAGGAAACTCAAAGAATGCAACAAAATTAGGTTTTAAAAATACGTGAAAAGGTTTTTGAAATTTTGAGATAAAAGAAAGCGATTTTTTTTTAGGTCGTGCAGAAATCTGATCAAGTTTTGAGACATATGAAAATGAGCTAAGTCTAAAGTTTTTTCAAAATTAAATTCTGCCTCGGATGTCAAAAATCTTGCAACCTAAGGGACATTTTGAAAAGTAGAGTAGAGTTTCAAAGACAGCAGATATGATTACCTGGACTCTGGTGGAAATTTATTCGGCAGATTGAATACCTTATTTCTGGCGACAGTGGCCTATACTTCTGGTGATTTTTACTCAGCAGAAGTATTTTTTTTCAGATGTACTATGTTCCAAGGTTTTTGGATAATCTCTCCTTCCATGGTCATGAGTTGGTATGCTCCGTTTCCAACTATTTTCTCCACTTGGTAGGGTCCTTCCCAGGTGTAGGCGAATTTCCCTGCCTGCTGGTTTCTGGTGTTCTGGAATACTCTTCTGAGGACCAGATCTCCTTCTTGCAGGACTCTGACTTTAAAATTCTTGTTGTAGCTTCTGGCGACTGTCTGCCTGTAGGAGGCCATTCTGATCTGAGCATCAGTTCTGAGTTCATCTATGGTGTCTAAGCTGTTTGTCATTTCCACCTGGTTTCTTTCTTCTGTTATGCAGCCATATCTGTGGGTGGGTACTCTCACCTCTGCAGGGATGACCGCTTCAGCACCAAAGACCAAGCTAAAAGGCGTCTGTCCTGTAGCCACCTTAGGTGTCGTTCTGTCGGACCACAGCACCGGAGGGAGCTCCTCTGCCCATCTGCCCCCTGCCTCCTCTAGTCTCCTCTTCAGATTATCCATCACAATTTTGTTGCTAGATTCCGCCTGACCGTTGGACTGAGGATTTCTGGGGGTAGACTTGTTTAGGGCGATATTCCACCTGGCACAATAGCCAATAGGCCTCCATTTTGTTGCCAATAAATTGGGACCCGTTGTCGCAGATGATTTCTGAGGGAACGCCGAACCTGCAGATAATGTTACGCTTAATAAAGGATATAACCTGCTTCCCAGTCACCTGAGGGAACGCTTCTGCCTCTATCCACTTGGAGAAGTAGTCGGTCATTGCAAGCATGAACACTTTATTTCCTGGTGCTCTTGGTAATTTCCCCACAATATCCATTCCCCACTTCATGAAAGGCCAAGGGGAGATTATTGGATGTAGTGGTTCTGCTGGCTGGTGGTTGACCGGTGCGTGTCTTTGGCAAGCGTCGCATTTTTTAACGTACTTTTTGGCGTCTCTGCGCATTGTTGGCCAATAATAGCCTTGGCGAAGTGCTTTGTTGGATAGACTCTTGCCCCCTGCATGATTTCCACATTCTCCGCTGTGGAGATCATGCAATACCATCTCTGCTTCTTCTTGACTTAGGCATCTCAGGTATGGTCCGGCGGTCGATCTTTTGAATACTACGCCATCAATGAGGGTATACCTGGATGCCTTCATCCGGAAACTTCGGGCTTCCCTTTTGTCTGCCGGCAGAATATCATCTTGCAGCCAATCCTTGTAGGGTTTTCTCCAGTCTGAGATTTCCTCCTGATTTGCTGTGGTGCTGCAGATTCTTGCCTCCTGAAACCATTGCATCCCTTGCTCTGGTGGATCCCCTTCTGGTGTTTCCCACTTCCCTGCGTCTGCGTTCTTCCACATTGCTGGCTCTAGCACGTGGACTATGGGTATGGTGGACACTTCTCTTGGTTTGAAGGTTGCCCCCAGGGTTGCTAAGGCGTCTGCTTCCACGTTTTTCTCCCTTGGAACTTGGCTGATTGCAAATTCTTCGAACTTTTGGGAGAGACTCTTTGCCACTTCAAGGTAAGCTACCATCTTGGAATCTTTTGCTGCGTATGAGCCATTCATATGGTTCACTATTAGTTGGGAGTCACCATATACCTCCAGTCGCTTGATTTTGAGGTCTAGGGCCAGCTCGAGCCCTAGGATTAGCGCTTCATATTCTGCTTCATTGTTCGTTGTTCGGAATTCGCATCGCACTGCTTGGACTATGAGATCCCCCTGAGGAGACTTCAGAACTAATCCTGCTCCAGATCCTCGCATGTTGGAGGCGCCATCTACATTTAGCTTCCACACCTGTTCGCCCTTGTCCTCCTCAAGGAGAAGGATGTCTTTCTCTGCCTGGGTCTGCAGTGCTGGGCTGAAGTCGGATACGAAGTCTGCTAACGTCTGGAACTTTATCGCTGTTCTGGGGACAAATTTCAGGTCGAAGTCGCTCAAGTGTATAGACCACTTGGCCATTCTCCCTGATAACTCAGGTTTTCTCATAATAGTTTTTAGTGGATAGTTTCTTATTACAGATATAGTATGTGATTCAAAATAAGGACGCGGTTTATGTGATGCTGTAACGAGCGCGAGTACGAGTTTTTCAAGGGATGTGTACCTGGTCTCTGCAGGGAGCAGAGACTTACTGACATAGTAGACGGGATGCTGTGCTCCTTCGTGTTCCCTTACCAACACTGCACTGATTGCCACCTCAGTTACTGATAGATACAGGAAGAGCGGCTCTCCAGGTTCCGGTTTTGACAGGAGTGGTGGAGTGCTCAAGTAGTGCTTCAGTTCCTTGAATGCTCTCTCGTGCTCCTCTGTCCAGTCGAATCTCTGAGCCTTCTTCAGGACGTCATAGAATAATCGGCATCTATATGAGGATCTGGAGATAAATCTATTCAGGGCGGCAATCCTTCCAGTCAACCGCTGCACATCTTTTGGTTTCTGTGGGGACTCCAACTGCAGGATGGCTTTGATCTGCTCTGTACTGGCTTCAATTCCCCTCTGGATGACCATGTATCCTAGGAATTTTCCACAGGATCCCCCGAACGTGCACTTGGAAGGATTCAACTTCATCTTGTATTCTCTCAGGGTGTTGAAGGTGTCTTCTAGATGCGCTGCGTGCTGTGAGGCTTGCTTGGACTTGACAACCATATCATCAATATATACCTCCATGGTATCGCCGATTTACTTCTTGAACATCATGTTGACTAGCCTCTGGTAGGTGGATCCTGCATTTTTCAGACCAAAAGGCATAACATTGTAGCAGTAGATACCTCTCTCGGACCTGAAGGCGGTTTTCTCCTGATCTGCTGGAT
This sequence comes from Agrostemma githago, assembly GCA_958450325.1. NCBI lineage: Eukaryota > Viridiplantae > Streptophyta > Magnoliopsida > Caryophyllales > Caryophyllaceae > Agrostemma > Agrostemma githago. The sequence goes on along the minus strand of OY288249.1, from coordinate 7,130,592 downwards.
GCATTTTGATTTGATTGTACCCACTCCACGCATCAAGGAAGGTCAGCATCTCATGGCCTGCTGTGGCGTCTACCATGGCATCTATGTGTGGCAGAGGAAAGGGATCTTTTGGGCACGCCTTGTTTAAATCGGTGAAGTCGACGCACACTCTCCACTTGCCATTCTTTTTTGGGACTACCACCACGTTGGACAACCATTCTGGATACTTTACTTCTCTGATTTTTCCAGCAGTCAGCAGGTTATCCACCTCCTGGTTGATAACTTGATTCCTCTCTGGAGCAAACTTCCTCCTTTTCTGCTGGATCGGCTTGTAGCTTGGGTCCACACTTAACCTGTGGGTTATGATGCTCGGATCTATTCCTACCATATCATCATGGGACCAAGCAAAACAATCCATGTTAGTTTTTAATAATTCAATAAGGTTTTGTCGTGTATTACCTGTGCACTCCGATCCGATCAACACTTTTTGCTCAGGATGGTGCTTGTCTAGGTTGACTTCATCTACCTCCGCCTGAGGGGGTTCGAGATACTCTTGCAGGGGTAGGTGAAGGCTCTGTAGTTGCTATGCTGGAGGACTTGCCGTCTTCTTCAGCGCCACTCTGTAGCAGTCTTTGGCCTCCCTCTGATCACCACTGATCTTCTGTACTCCCCAAGGCGTGGGGAACTTCAGACATTGGTGGTAGGTGGAGGTGATGGCTTTCATCTCATGTATCCACGGTCTTCCCAGGATCACATTGAAAGTAGAAGGACCATCAATGACCAAGTACCGCACTTGCTTGTTTACGCCTCCTGCGTAGGTGGGAATCGTGATCTCTCCCAGGGAGTATTTGGTTTCCCCACTGAAGCCTACAAGAGGGACTGCTTTTCTGCTCAGGTCCTCCTCGCTGAACCCCATGTTCTGCAGAGTCTCTAACATAATTAGGTTAACAGAGCTTCCGGTGTCCACCAGTATTTTCTTCACAGTGCAGTTCCCTATGGAGAGCGTGATGATTAGGGCGTCGTGGTGAGATTCTGGAGATGGTTCTGCATCAGATTCGTCAAAGGTGACGGCTGGGAGGTCTGGACAACTGATTCTGCAGGAGTATTCTGGTTTGTCTCCCTTGGACTGGAAAGCGTGCCTCTTGGCTGCTGAATAAGTTAGGCCACACAATTCCGATCCCCCTGTGATCACATTGACGACTCTGGTGCACAGCGGAGGAGGCGAGGGCAACACCTGATCTGCCGCATTTACCCTGCTAGAGCTTCTGGATATCAGATGATCCAGGTTTCCCTGGTCGTAGTGGAACTTCACTTCCTTCCTGAGGAGGACACATTCTTCGGTGTTGTGCCCAATGTCGTCGTGAAACTCACACCTCTTGCTGGCATCTCGACGGTCGTTGGCATATTCTTGTCTCCTGGACCACCTGACTTTGCGCCCCAACTCCTTCAGGGCCTTGAGCAGACCAGTAAGGTTGGTAGAGAACCCGTACTCACTGATTTTAGGTGGGAGTGCGGGACTCTCCTTCCAATCCCTCTCCTCAGAAACTTTGTGCACACTCCTGTCGTAGGGCTTGGACCTTTCGCCTCTCTTTTCTCCTGGTGCCTTTCTGGAGACATGCTCAGAACCATAGGTAGCTCTTCTGGGGCCCGAATCCTCTTCCAACCTGATGGCCGCCATTGCTTTGGTTTGTACATCTTCGAATGTAGCACATGGATACTTGGTGAGATCTTTGTAAAGGTCCGAATCTTGGAGGAGCCCTTGACGAAAGGCTTCTATGGCGGTGGCTACGTCACATCTGGGAATAGTCACTTTCTCCCTGTTGAATCTGTTGAGGAAATCTCGCGTGGACTCCTCGAATTTCTGTACCACCCTGTACAGATCACTGGTCTGCTTCTCTGGCTTCCTGCTGCTGGCGAACTGTTGGTTGAAGGCATTGACCAGATCGGCAAAGGAGGTGATACTTCTATTTGGCAGGCCCACGAACCAGTGAAGGGCTGCCCCTGAGAGGGTGGAGCCAAACCCCTTGCACATGCAGGCTTCCTTCAGAGGCCCTGTGGCGGTTACCACCATCATTTTTTGCTTGTATTGGTTAATATGGTCCAAGGGGTCTGCAGTGCCATCATAAAGCGTCATGGCTGGTGGCACAAAACCCTTGGGCACAGCAACGCCAGCCAAGTCGTCGGTGAAGGGCGAATCTGCATAGCTGTCTCTGGCTGCTCTCTCCAGGGGGCGTGGCATTCCAGGGATTTTGCTGATCAGCTCCCGCAGTTCCTTCAGTTCCTGGTACTGCTGGTCTGCAGCATCGTTTGTTCCTGCAAGAGGGTTAGGAGCAGGAGGAAAGAAACTGAAAGGGGTACTTCCTGTCTGGGGTCCTCCAAGGTGGCGACTGATCGGGGGTGGAGGCGGAAGGGACATAGTAACTGCAGGCTCGGGCCGCCATCCTGATGCCACCTGAGGTGAGTTCTGGGACGGCCAAGCTGCTTCAGGGTAAGGACTGGCGACCATGGGATTGACCGTTACTCTCGGCTGCCACCCGGATGCTTGCTGACTGGGGGTAGGCGCCCTACCCAACTCTGGTGGAAGGCGGTTGTTGGCTGGGGTGTGCACTCCTGGCGAACTTACCGGCGGCCATTCTGGTGCTTGATGAACGGAGGTACCTGCAAAAGATAACGGATTAGCCTCCCGATTTTCAAGGCTAAAAAAAGGATTACCTGCGATGGGGGCAGATCCATGAGTCAAGTAGCCCAGCCCTCTAGGTATCATGGCCTGGCTAGGTGGTGCCAACTCCAAATCCAGCCTGGTAACCAGTTCCTGAGGGAACGACTTGGAAATTTGCCCGCTGGTGACAGACTCTCTGTGGGAGCTTGGTGTTTCCTCAGGCGTCGTGAACTGGACCTCGGGTGACGACTGGATCGGTACAGGTGGTGGTCTTGACGCCGCCTTCATCTGAGCCTTGATGTCCCGATTGTCCTTTTGCAGGTTCTTCACCGCCTGGCGCAGAGTGTTGATCCCCTGGAGTATCTCTGCCATGGGATCTGGTGCTAACAGAGTTCTGGAGGTGTCTCCGAACAATCCTCCATGAGCCATTGCCTTAGATGGCGTCCCCCCTCCGCTGGTTGCGAATGGGTTGGATGCCCTTGACGCTGAGGACCCCTGAGGTGGTTTTGAGGCGCTCAGCGTTTGCCCTATCGCCTGGCTAACTGGAGTCGCCTGGGTGGACGGTGTGGTGAACGGGCCTGTCGTCCCTGAGGAGAGGGTTTCTTCGGTAGATTGAGCGGAAGTGTTGGCGAGGTCTTGGCCGGATCCAGACATGTTGACACGTGAGTTACTTCGCTGTGCGATTTGGCTAGCAAACGATCACTTTGCTAACATAGTTATTTTATTTACATCCGTCTAAATTTGCACGGGTATTAGTGTAAAAATGTTTAAACCACTTTCGACAATGTTTAATCAATGTTAGATTATTAGTATAAAAATAATTTAAACCACAATTAATATAATAAGTTGTTTTGTGAACATATTTATATCTATGATATTTTCAAATGTTTTAACACATGATAAATTATATTACCGTCAAAACTCAAAATATTACTCCCTCCTAGTTTGAGTATTTCTTCTCCTTTTTTTGAGCTTAGTTTTATTTTCTTCTCACTTTCCTTTTTTGTTTTAATAATTTTTTATTCTTCATTCAATTTTTTATTCTTTTCCTCCATACCTAAACTCAACCCATTTCCCTTTATACCCCACCATTTACACTTCATACCCCACTTTTTACACATTTCTTGATTTCTTCCCAAAAAAATTGGGGAGAAATATTCAAACTAGGAGTATAAACTTGTGTCTTTGACGTTTCAACAAATGTACATGCCAAAAATATCTTATTAATATGAAACTTTTGACTTAATGATTATTATAAATTTTGTACACATATTTATATTATATAGATTAATATGGAAAGTATGATAATTTAAGAAGGTGTTTTTTTACGACAAAATAATATGTTTTGATTTCTATTTTATCCTATATTCTTAGTATAGATGGTCCATTTGCTTTAAACTTCACTTTCATGACAAACAAGTTGTTTATACCGACTTCACTACATAATGCCTCTTGTGAGCCCGAAACTAATAATACTATTCACATTGACTTGGTTTATTCAATTTTTGGAACCAATGATGGACCGCCAAATTTACACAAATATGCTCTAAGATTTTTCATCAACTTAAATTTGGCTACTCTAACACTAAATTCCACAACAACAACGACAAAAATATCCAAATAACATAAGAATACAAAATTAATACGGAGTACGTAATACATTATACATCTACGTAAATAATGTGTAGACTAAGTCACCAATAAGTCGGCCGATAAATCCAACCGCTCTTATCTCCGTATTAAGTTTCGGACCAATAATTATATATTCACGCAATTCTTAGTAGGGCGGGTCAATTATACGGGTCGGGCCTGAACCCTATAATGAGACATCATCCTGTCCCAAAAGAAATACTCGTGAGTTTTATACTCCCTCCGTTCCAACCAATAATATACTTATTCTTTTTAGGTCCGTTCCAACCAATTGTATACATTTTCTTATTTGTATACTCATTTAATTATTAAATTACATGAATAACCTTTCTTACTCCCCACCCCATCCAACCCCCAAACCTTATTAAAAGTTGACAAAGGATAAACTAGTAAGTTCAACATCCAATTATTCCTTTTTCACATCACCTAAAATCTTGGACAAAAAACATATATATATATATATATATATATATATATATATATATATATATATATTGGTTGGAACGGAGGGAGTATCAGGTTTAGGTCAGTCATCAGTCAGTCCGGTCACTCCAACATGTAGTCCAGTCAGGCCCAAATTAATTAAAAAAAATTAAACTGACCTGATCAAGACCATCTGGTAAAGGGTTGACAACAAAAGTAGGGATTTCCTCCATCAAGCTATCAGCCTGACCCGAATGCAAAACCCGGGTAAACCCGCCCATATCGGACCCGGCCAAATCCTTAACTTTCTTGTACCAATAATACATGACTCTACATTGCCACTTACTATAAGCTGTACTAGTTGCTGTTACCACAACATGGAACTTCGGGTTTGGTTTACTAACCCGCTTCGACTCCGGCATTTTCATAACCGGGTCGACTTTACTCGACTCGTTATAGCTTAAGTTCGAGTAACCGATACTTAAATTGAATGAATTTGTAGTGATGTTGTACGTGAGACAACAAAAAACTATTGTTATTGTTAGTGTTACCATGAGGAAAATTGTCTCTCTTCCCTTCATTTTTTTGGTGCAATAATGGATAAAATCGCAAGAATTTTTATGATATACTCCGTATTTGTTAGGGGATATTACGATATATTTTGAAATAAATCAACCAAACTTAGGGTAAAATTTGAAATTTGCGAATTTGTTATATCAGAGGATATTACGGAAATGGAGAAATCATTGAATGTGAAGTAGGAGGTAGGTGAAAACAGAAGAAATAATGCAGTACGTAAGGACTGAGGAGAAATAAATTGGGTGATGATTTCAAGAGAAAATCTGTTGCTATAAATAATACGAGTAATTAAAAATAAGAATAAAAGCCAATTTTTATGATGTAATAATGTTTTCCATGCTTGATAGCATGAAGAAGGAGGCGAGTTTTGAGGGAAAATAGGAAGAAAAAAGGGTAGATTATTATTTATTGGAATAGTTGATAAAAAATGTGTATAAATCACACACAAATTCTTGGGAGAGACGACTCTCAATAACTTATTGAGAGATCACTCTTCAATACTACTCTATGTCCAATTCGTACTCTTAAATTACAATTTTGTTTTGTACCTGTTTTTGTAAGAAGTGTACCCTTTTTATATTTGTATACTCTTTTATGTTAATCGTACCTACTTCTATTAGGTTTGGTACTACTGTTACTTTCATTTGTACTTAATCTCTCAGTAAAGTTAATAAGAGACGTCTTTCAGGAAATCTACTCTCAATCACATGGAGTGCAATGGAATTATGGAATGCAACCAAAATGTGGGACATTTGACGAGTAAGGGGGACGAAAGAAATATTATATGGACCCCCTTTGGCCTTTGTTGCAATTTTAAGTTAATTAATATGCTCCTAATTGATAAGTACGGAGTATTTATTACCTATTGATTAATTAAGACCGTTGACTTTGTTTTAGTTTGACTTGTATGCAGTAATTACTAGTTAGTGGGGTCAGTGAACGGATTCGGCTAGTAGAATCCCCGGAATTGTTCAGTCAAATCTCGACTCAAGTTCGGCCAAAACAAGCACAAGTTTGAGACAAATTCGTTCAAATTAGAGTTGATCAGAAGCTCAAATAAGTTCAATCAAAAAGCTAAGGCTCGGAATGAAAACTTATTTGAGCTCGTTTTTTAGTTTTTACTCCGTAATATTGTAGGCTTAATCATTTTAATTTCTAATAATGTATGTTACTTTGATATTTATAATTATCATAATATGTACTCCCTCCGCCTCGATTATTTGTTTAACTTTGATAAAAAATAATTCTCATAAATAATACTCCGTATACAAGGTAAACAAATGACCGAGATGGAAAGAATCTTGTTTTTTTTCCCCTAAAAGTTATTTTTAGTTATATTTATAGAGAAGTGAAAAGTTTATGATGACTAATAGCTAAGCTCGGTTCGAGCTTGACCTTCAATTTGAGCCCAAGCTCTAGTTCAAATTTACAAGTTAAGATGGAGCGTTCTCTCAAATCAGCTTGTTTACATCATTAGTACATAATAATAATAATAATAATAATAATAATAATAATAATAATAATAATAATAATAATAATCCTGGAGGTAATGTATGGTGCGACGGCAAAAAATGTCATTATATAAGTCGATGTTTCTAATGTGTACCTAGTACTCGTATAACAGTAAGATTCACGAAAATATTGTCACTTTTTTGCATTTTTTTTTACTTGTATTCCCTCCGTTCATATCCAAAGAGTACGTATTCCTTTTTGTGTCGTTCAAATTCAACTGACCTCTTTATTCTTTTTTTTTCCATTTTTCGAATCAAACTATCTCTAACTTACTCACATATTTAGATCAAATGTCATTGTAATACTACACTTTGGATAATTAAATATTACTCCGTAATTTGTTCCAATTTATTGTACCTTTAATAATATTTTAAGTTTTCTTAATTTTTGTGTAAAAGTGAAACCTAAATTTTATATAAGAACTAGTGTAATACCCGTGAATAAATTCACGGGTAGTTGATCCGTTATTGTTTACGTACATGAGTGAAATTATTAGCATCGCAGTAATGAATTTAGCCTGAACCCAAAGTGTTCCCATAGTGTATGTGTATACTGAAAGTGTGTACAATAGTGCTTACTTAAGTCTCCATAGTTATTTGAAATTACATTGACAATGTAACACAGGATTACATCAACGGTGAGTGTAGAACTGTCAGAGAACTCTCAACAATTACATTTCAACGGTGAGTGTAAATTGTACCACATAGTAGTACTCATTCGCACCTTGCACTTGGTTTATTTTATTGTATAATTATTACTCTGTATCGGAGTGTTAACCAGATCACATAATTGGCGGTGCGTCTTGAAGATACATATCCAATACTTTTAGATACCCGATACACATTCTTGGGCTGAAGAACTTTATGAGGGATACATAATACAGATGGGCCAAATATAGTGGTACGGTTGGGCTAGACACACTTATTACAGATATGAGTAACCCAAACTAAAAATGGGCCAAATTCTAACCCTATGGCAGCAATTTCCAACACGAACCCAGGAAGTATATTAACCTATATTGAGTTTGCGGTGAGTGATGTGAAATTAACGGTACTGTAACTTATTAGTTCATTTTGGGACGGTATAAAAATGTCGTAATTAAAACGAAACCTATATGTTAGTAGTATGGTCGACAAACTAAAAATCATATACAAATACACATTAGGGAAGTTGAAGAGTTATATCCATCCAAATATATACTCATACACAAATTTTACAACTTCACAAAACAAAAAGTCCATCGTCCTCCTTGCATGCACATCTATATCCTCTTATATAATCAAAAACCATCCCCACGACCTTCTCTTGTTAAAAAGTCGAAATGTATAGACAATTGATGTGGCCGCCTAAGTGCATCATCGACAACATGCCGTACGACGTGCAAGACGGGTGGTATATCTGCCAGAATTTGCACATCCTGAAAATGAGGCTAAACTACCTTGGGTATGATGTTGTCAGGTTAGACCCGTGTATATCACCGTCGCTTGATTTTGAGAGGGCGGTCGTAGTTGAGTTCGGAGCGAGGCTACCGAACTATTTCTATGCCTACAAACTTCAAAGGGAGTTTGAAAATGAAGGCAAGACAAAAGAAGAAATGGTAAACCAGTGGGATCACCAAGCCGGGCCGCACTGCTGGGTTGCTTCTTGGGAGGATGAGAACTATCTGTCGACGGAGACGGACTACCGTATGGTGCCAATCTGGTGCCGTTATGTCGGAACTTACATGGGCGAGGCTGAAGAATTTGGGACCTACGGACATGTTATGGATGCCTTGAATGAAATCTACCGGGATTTCTACGACGACTAAATGCAAGAAAACGGAAGTACGAATTTTGATTTAGTAGTATATATTATTCATAGATGGTTGTCAATTCTGCGTAGGAATTACCTTGCATGCGATAGTTTAAGAATTAGGTTCATTTCAAATGTAATTAACGGTTGTAGCTGAAAATTCGCTTCTGAATTTTGTCTTAATGCGCACTTTCGATTCGTTCGTGTTTCAGGTTCGTAAGATGTTTATTGTGCATTTACAGTTGAACGTTTGTTACGTTGTCGATAGACCAATAAAAATTTATGCGCACGTTAAATAGAAAATCAGTTCGTTAATAAGTAATTGTGAGTAGGAGTGGCAAAATGTTCGTTCGCATTTGAATAAAATCGGTGATAATACCGCATTGTGAAGGTTTACCATATGTCGGTTAAGCAGTAACAAACGGTTAATATATAAAAAATGTTAAACGAAGAACATATATAGGAATTTGAGGGCGATTAATCGGGAATCTGCAATGAAAAAGAGTTACGAACAACGTTTGCACCGATCAAGGATGAATTAATCGTAATAACAAATTATCCGCATTACTAAGTAAGCACCTGGAAGAAAAAAAAGGTAAGAAATTCAAAGTGTAATGATGACAACTTAACCCTTTAGGTAACTAAAGAGTTACTTTTGGCCACAAAAAACGGTGTAACACATACATTTACTGAGAACTACATTTACATCTTGCAGTAAATTTCTCTACACACTCAACGCCCATCACTAATTACTGGTACTGTGCAAACAGGAAGCATTCAGAGCTCCCCAGTTAACCACAAAATATACTTATGTCAAAGGAAAATGAAAGATGTCTACTTCTGGTTCATGCAGCAAAAGGAAAGATGTTGGCAATCTGAAATCACTGGATGAGAAGTTTGTCTACCCGCCAACATGCATCATGCACAACCTACCATTTGAAATTACGGGCGATGGTGAAGTTATTGGTAAAAGTTTCACTTGCGTGAGAGATGAGCTTATACGACTGGGATATCCTGTGAGAAAGATACACCATGTATGGAAAAGGAAACCTGGAATTTTCAAGAGGGCTATAACAATCGAGTTTGTGAGTGGCGAGGGAAGGTACAGGGATGCTTTTAAGTTGCAGAAATGCTTTGAAAGAGTAGGTAGGGGAAGATCCGATTTCGAGAGAAGCGACGATGACATGTCCGGGCCGCATCTGTGGGTTGCAACATCTGCAGACAGAGGGCTGTTCAGAGAGGGGAGGAACTGCATATCTGTTGAGGCTGACTGGAAAAGTAAGGGGTACGGGGACGCATACGGGGACAACCTATCACCGTACGTGTGCATGTTTAATCTGTTGAAGAGACATTGCCCCGGATTCTACGTATGAAAGGTACCTCCGGCTTGACTCCAATTGATGCTATGAAAACAACATCTTTACCTACCTGTCGAGGTTAGTATTTCAGTAATCAATCCTGCTCTTATTTTGAACAACCATAATCAGGTGTTTGTAATGGATAATATGATCTCTAAGGTTTGTTCGTATTTTCGTTAGCTTTGTTTAATTTCGATGAATATTTTATCCGTATTATTAAGACGATGAACTGCGTATTAAGGCTGGTTAGAATATGTAAAATTTAAAGTTAGAACTGTGAATGCATCGTATTACTGTCTCTATTTTGAACTGTCGGAATCTGGTGTTTGTATTGGATTATTTGATCTAAGTACGGATTACTGTTATTTTGGTTAGTTCGGTTAACTGTCGATGAATATTTTATCTGTACTGTTAACACATTGACCTTCGTAGGCGACATGTTATGATATGCAGAATTTCAATTTCATGGGCGTGTTTTCACTGTGAATGAATCGTAGTACAGGCATACACTAAACTTTAAGAATGCATAACATCTTTTGCTTTGTGAGAGATGATTTCACGGCTGTGAAATCATCTCTGGTTGAAAGAGGCATCGAAAACTAACATGCCATCATCGTAGAAATCTGTAGATGATCTAAGAGCACATGAGTAATAGGTTAAGGAAAGACTGCAGTTAGCAGTAAGCAAGGATATATGTACACTATACCATAGAGACGAACAACAAGTACTTCATAACAATCGGAGAAGAATTCGAAACGACTGTGTCAATTGTAAATACTTAAGATAATTGGAAATAAATTAGCCTGCTGCATAGTTTAAAAATAGGTGAACGACTTTGTGTGAGGAAATATAATACTGGTGTAAGACCAAACATTGCAATAAAATACATCTAAGTCATCATCTGACATTGGAGAAGATTTCTTTGTATACAACGTTAGTTGTTGTATAGGAAATACACTGATCTTCGTCAAGAATAAGAACCTTAAGACCCTTCTTGCGCGTGACCCTAGAAAAGGCGACATATAACTGTCCATGAGTGAACACTGGCTTGGGCAAAAACAGACCGACAGTGGACAGCGCTAGACCCTGGCTCTTGTTTATTGTCATGGCAAAACATACCACAATCGGGAATTGCCTTCTATCAAATCGAATTGGGAATTTGGTCTCATCGGAAGGTGACATTTTGATTCTTGGGATATAGACCTGCTGACCTCTCCTGCTACCACTTACTATCGTCGCCTCCAGAACCCGATCTCCTAATTTGGAAATCAACAATCGAGTACCATTGCAAAGTCCATTAGCCTGGTCGAGATTTCTCAGTAGCATGACAATGGCACCAACTTTTAGTACCAGTTCATGGGAAGGGATTCCAGAACACTTAATTGAATTAAGGAATTCAGTAGAATAAATTTTGAGGACGTGATGTGTTTGGTACTGAAACACCAAAGACTACGCTGTGTAATATTGAAATAGTACTGAAAGGATTACAAAAACCAAATTAAATAAGAAAAAAATCAAAAGAAACTGAGTTTGTAGTGCAAAAGTGAAGTACATATCTGAAGAGAATATAAATTGTCAACTATCATTGGGTAACATAATCATGAAGTCTTTTCCTTCTTCACGGATATAAAATTCTTTGTCGCCGACAGAGAGTCCACAGAGTCAACTATTTCAATATCCAACCGGTGAGCAGTTCGCTTCAATGGTGTGATTAAAAGTGAAGACATAGAACCTGTTTCGCAATCAATGACCTAGAAAAATGCAAAGAATAACAACATCTGAACTGGTTATAACCGCAGCTCAATAAAGACAAAGAGAAATGATCGATTAAGAAACTGAACCTCGGTAGGCTGTGTGTTGCCTTGAGACTCGCTTTCCATGTTGACAGAAGTGGACCCAGAGTTTGTCTACATGTACAACATTCAGGAAAAGATATTAGAAAATAAAGCTATACAAAGCTAAGAGTAGTAAGATCTAAGGAAATAAGGTACACGACTTCAGATACCTTCATAAGGTCTAAATTACTCGTGTTCAATCTGTAATCGCCGAACTCGAGCTGCGGTGTGTCAAAAAAGTTTTAAAATTTGTGAATAGTATAAAAGGAGGATACTCGGCTAGCGTAGATGCAAATAGATTAGTGCAAACCTGGATCGCAACTTCGTAAGTCATATTCCAGTGATATATTTTGTCGGCATCATCTGTCATCCACTGCACAGTGTATGAGTTGGAAGAGTGTTCGGCATTGAACCTCTGATCAACCTTAACCTTGAAGAGAAACCGCTTGTCGAGGAACGCATTAAACTCATCAGGAAATGAATCACCTTGACCAGCCTGCATTTTTATTCAAATCAAATTAGTTGACAACGCATCAGCGTATATTGAATAACAGGAACCACGGTATTCGGGATAACCTTTTGAATCTTCGACAGCAGTTCAGGGGCACTGAGTTGAATGAATTCGGTGACTTGGGAGTCAAGAACAGAAAAGCAACACTCAATGTCAGAGAAATCTTTCACGACAATCTTCAATTGGTACCTGTGGAAGATCGGTTCAATAAGCACGACGCACAGCGAGATTGATAAAGTGAATAACAGAATGTAATTAAGTGGGGAAAACATGTATACCTATTCACCATGGTTGTGCGACCTGATTTGTACCCTTCGCATACACTCTTAGTACAAATCCAGTTACCTCTTTCGTTAGGGACAGCCTTGGAACGACATTGCTTACAACTGTGGTAGTACCACCCATAAGTGTTGTCAAGATCGACAATGGTTGCGACAGTATAGAAGGACCCAACCTGCTTTTATAAATGATCCGGTAATATAATAAATTGAATAAATGAGAAGGGCGAATGAAATAGAGTTAAAGACGTTAATACATAATTCAGGGCTAAATACCTTTTCATTGCTACAAAAGCTGTTTGATTGTGAGAACTTCACTTTCCTTCAACTGAAATTCTTTTTTCTGTTCTCCGGAGTCTTCCAAAATCTGAAGAGAATTGCTCGGAGCTTGCGAAGAGAGACTGTGTATGTAATTGAGTTAAATATATATACAGGTGAAATCTGAAATGAGGACATAGGACAGGGAGTAAGATTAGATAAGCAGCGGAAAAAATTATTGTATTGCAAACCTCTCCTGAAATGCCTCGACTTCGGGTATGTTAGGGTTAACCTCAAAAGTAGTTGCATTGAAGGTGGTCTGAACACGCCAAGAATCTGCACATTGGGTGAAATGTAGATGGCGTTGAAAAAAAAAAGTTGGGAATGTGACGGAACACAACTATTAAAAACATATGAATGAATCATACTCTCATAAATCCTGGGCTCGACGCAGCGGAATACAATGACCTTCGACTGCTCCGGGTTTGGTAAAGCTTGCAAGACTTCAGGGAGATCGGCAACATGTGGCAACCACAGCGTACAAAGAAGAACTTCGCCACTTCAAAAAACAAATGTTGGGTATTGCAAGTGAGTTGTTAGCATCTATAAGCCGAAATAGTGACATATCATGTGAGATTGAGATTTTTGATATATTTTCTACACTTACTCCACATCTTCTAGCTTGATGTTCCTACACTTGAACCCATTTTTGGTCTCTATCATAGCACCTATCTCATAAAGCTTACCGACAATATCTACAAAATGAGAGAAATTACTGTTTTGACTTAATGAATAAGAATATGTATAGACTAAAAGTGCAAAAATGGAAATTGGTAGCAAGATTACCTATATATTGCCCGGACGGAGTTCTACCACAAAGAATATCTTCAAATTTTACAAAACGATAACAATTACTGGGTATAATTTGGTTGTTGGGAAGATGCGTAACCTTTGTTGAGAATTCCACATTCAACCTGCAAGGATGCAAGGTGGCCTTGTCTTTTCCGGTATTAGATACAACAATAAGACTTTGGATGTTATAGGCCTCACCAACCACAAAGTAACTCTTATTCTTATGAATCAACGACTTCTTAATTGAAGCTTGGACCAATTCATTCTAACAAAACAAAAAGAATGTTACAATGAGATCAGAAACAACAATCCATAAAGAACGTAATACAAACTGAACAATTACAGCAATTAAAGGACAGTTCATTAGCATTCAACTACCACCTTCGCGTCGATGAGTAGCAATTCAACAGCTTCGACCTGCATTTTGTCGATATACTCTGGTCTAGTCCAAGGATATACCACCCTTACATCAATGTCTCTCAAACGAACACCTTGACATAATGAGGAGAATGTTTCCTTAGTCAGGTCGCACATAGATGAAGACATATTTACCGAAGAAAAGAGGTGGCGAACTATGGTTTTAGGTTGGTAGAGGATTTTCTGAAATATAATGCTTGAGAGAAATGCAGAACACAATGACTCCACTACAAAATTGCCACATCGTTTTATAAACAACGACGAAGGGGAAAATGATGTACACCATCAATGGAGACGAAAAGCCGAGACATCATTCTTGGAAAATTGATGTTGCATAATACCTAGGAAGCCTTCATTAACGATGCACTCGAGAAGCATAAGTAGATGTGTAGGTGCATGTCTGGATCACTTCCCTATGATGATTAAGAAGATGGATTGATTTAGCGTTGGAATATGGAGATGTATTAAAGTATGAATCGGTAATGCAAACATCGAATAACGGTGGAAATTAATGACCCAAATCGTGATGAATGCAGCCTCATTGAATGCATAATACGCCTTAATTGCATTGCTTTACTATCACTGTGTACACTAACTACACTTACACTATGAACTATGAACTACTAAGTATTAAAAATCAGTCCTATTTTGGAATGGGAGTCATAAAGTAGTGCCACATCCTTGTGAATGGACTCTGAATTTATATAAAGAAGATGGGGAGGGACTATTATTTTTCACTAGCAAAGCTAAAGCTCATTGCATGCAAAAAGTCTGCCTACATAAAATTGTCGGGTATAGATGGATTGATGGACCAATAATGGGAATGCTCATCCTAATTGAAGATAGCCTTGACGCTTGAACCCCCATTGGACACTTTTGAAAAATAGACCAACAAACTTAAAGTGTTCAATTTTACAACGCAAATTGTTTACGAATTACGTACTCCGTATATTATGAC
Source organism: Agrostemma githago (assembly GCA_958450325.1). Taxonomy (NCBI): domain Eukaryota; kingdom Viridiplantae; phylum Streptophyta; class Magnoliopsida; order Caryophyllales; family Caryophyllaceae; genus Agrostemma; species Agrostemma githago. Next base: position 7,115,532 of record OY288249.1, on the reverse strand, counting down.
CGTCTCATATAAGAAATTGTGTAATGCTAATCCAAAATATTTTTAGTTCAAACAATAATTTTCATAACTAGATAATTTCAATTTAAAATTTGTGCTCCATACTTTATATTGGATTTTCCTAATTCGGATTCATCCTATAATATAAAAGTGTTCCTAAAAAAGTTGTCTTAAATTGTTCATATAAGACTGTTTCATTATGATACTTCCTCCATACGGTTGAATTGGTCTCATTGGGGTTGGGTAGAAAGTTTAGGAAAAAATGAAAAAGTAACGGGATAGTGTTAATATGGTGCATATGATGAGAGAGAAATAGGGATAAATATTTCCTTAAAAAGAAAATAAGACTAACTCAAAATAAAATCCATAAAAAGAATATGGAACTAATTAAAAAAGATAAAGGAGTATTAGTCACTATCCTGATTACAACAAATCTCAACCCCTAGTCCACAATAAACAATAATAAATAACCCCTCTCATTCATTGGATTTCTACCATTTGATTAAAGGGTAGGAATCCAATGAATGAGAGAGAGTACGAAATACTATTTTTAACAAATTTATTTTGATAACTTGTTAATTTATGTTGAGATTTCATATACTTAAATAGAAATAGTTATGATATACTCCTAGCATTGATTTCTAAATAAAATATAAGGTCGTACAAATACAATACAAATACTCCTATTTATATTGGACGATATCTTATTCCACTCGCTTCCTTTAATAAAATAAGATGATTTTAGAAGAAAGACTTAGAGCAAGAGCAATAAAACGTTCATTCATGAGGTTTGTAAATATGAACGTCCGTGCTCTATTGTGGACTATTCTTTGCTTCCGTTCGTTAGTAGCAGGTTTTTAAAAACGAACGTGTTTGTGAGTGATTTCAAGTGGGGGCCTCCCCTACACTGCACACTCCATTTCACATTTTTGCACACTCCATTTCCTTTTGTTTTATGCACACTTCCCTTGTTCATGTAATTTTTCATTTTACTAATTAAAACAATTAATCATTAATCATTACTCATTAAAACAAGTATTATACAAATAAATATACAAATACGTAAGTGGGTCAACACGAACACAATACGAAACTTAAATGGATCGGGTTTGGGTTGAAGGATTCGTGACACATTTACCTATTACACGAACACGAACACGACATGACCCGATATGTTTGTCATGTCTAAATATAACGTCTATTAATATAACTTTCACCCTGTATGAACTATTTCCGACCCAACAAGACAAATAAATATCTTATTAAAATACATTACTACTGAACCATCGAATTAGACACTAATATGAAATACAACTTAATTAAACATTACTAATTAAAAATGTTTTGTTGTTAATTTAAAAATGAAATGTTAATTTATTAAAAAAAATATTATGATGTTAATTTAAAAATGAAATTGATGGGGGTCGGTTGCCTACCCCTGGCCGCCTGCCAGTCGGGCCCCAGGGCGACCAATCCCAGGAAAAGAAAAGGCCTGCCCAACAGACCTTCCATCAATTTCATTGAAACCTCCAAGTGAGTGGCCTCAATCCCTTAGCCGCCTGGCACAGCCTGGCCGCCTGCCAAGCAGGGCGAACCAGGCCTCCTGCCTGCTTCCAGGGCGCTCCCGCCTAAGCAGGACCAGAGGAGGACCGAGGACCCATCCGTCATTTTGCCTAAGGTAAGGGGAAATGAGTGGACAAGGTGAGTCCACGTGTCGCACAAGCATCCACCCATTTCTCTCTTCTCTTCTTTCTCTTTTCCTCTCTCTTGTGGGAAGGTATAAATACTTACCCATTTCCCACATGAGAGGGGTTGGATTTTCTCTCTCTAGACTCTTACTCCCAAAAAACGCCACCTAGTTCCTCACGAGCTAGGTTCGTCAAGGCAATTCACGGACTGACTTAGGCATCGGAGAGGGTTTCCTCGGACAACCTCCGAGGCCCTGTGCGTTCATTGTGCAGGGAGCAGGCCAACCTCGCCGGGAAGGTCCGACCCTGGGAGTGAGACTAAGGAGAGGTTCAAGGAAGTCAATCGATCAATTGTTCACCAGTGATTCAATCATACAACCCGGATCCAAGGCCGGGTGAATTGTTTCCGTGACCGGAACAATTTCGCGCCGTCTATGGGGAACTTTACGGTTGTGCTCACGAGTTACCCACTAAAATCAACCACTCATAATCACAAAACTAAAACAATCATGCCAGAAATCATTGATGCCAGTGCAGGAACGGGTCCGACGGTCCCACCGGTGGCCCCGCTGTATGGCATGCCGCAGTCGGAGAGGGTTCCTCCTACCACGATCCTAGGGGTAGGGGGAACCAGTCTCCTCGGCGGATCTAACACTGCTGTGACACCTGAGTTGGGGACACACCCAGGACACGCTCTTAATCTGACCCCAGCTCAGATGGCGCAGACAGCCGCGTTCTTCTCTGCAATGCTGAACCAGGAGTTCACTCCTGAGGACTTGATAGGCAGGGTCGCATCGGCTCCCAGGCAACCATCCCCAATCAGCAGGGATGAGGCCGGGGGCACGAGGCGGACCGCCGCCAGAAATGCTCAGAGGAAAGCGAGAAGGACGGCTCAAGCGTATGCGCATGTGCAAAGGCGCATTACTACCGGCAATCCACAGCCACCTGTCCAGCAGGCGTTCTCCATTCACACAACAGAATCAGCGTCTGGAGGACAGGGAGGCTTATCCCGAGGATTACAGGAGCGAATGAGGCCCAGGGAGCCCATGTCAAAACGCTTGGGAGAGAAACCAGGCGAGGTTTTCTCCAGGCTAACACCGGCAGCCAGAGAGCAGTCAGCCCCCGGTTTATCCCAAAGCCTGCAATCCAGGCTCAATCGGGGGCAACCGCTCGAATCCAAGTATCGCCAGGGTGAGAGCTTCTGTCACTCTCAGAGGAAGAGACCCAGACAAGTCTCCCCTGAGACAGAAGATGAAGTGGCGAGCAGGCCGCCCCCAAGGCACCGCTCCCCCAGCACGAGGAAACCAGCCCATAAACAATGGGATGCTCACGGTAACCAGTCTGGGGAAAGCAGGTCACGATTGGTGGGCAGGCCCACAAAGACCCCACTTCATCCTGAGGTGCAAGAGTACCCCATTCCAAAAATTAAAATGCCCACCATTAAGTTTGATGGGACAACAGACCCTGAAGACCACCTGCCAGCATTTGAGAGACACATGGGCATGTATGACGTAGATGATGCCATCTGGTGCAAAGTTTTCCCAACCACCCTGGTAGGGCTCGCACAAGGATGGTTCAGGGACCTCCGCCAGGGGTCAGTCAGATTCTTCATAGAGTTGGCCGAGATCTTCCTCGAACAATATGCTGGGAATAAGAGAAGACGCCTCACTCGTTTCGATCTTATGACCCTGAAGCAGAAAAAGGGCGAAAGTGTGAGGGAATATCTGAGAAGGTTTGATCTATCCTACCAGCAGGTCAGGGAGATCGATGATTCCACCGCCGCCTATGCCCTGACAATCTCCCTGCTTCCAGGGGAAATGAAAAACCAGATGATCAGGGCCCAGCCAGAAACCTTAGCCATGGCCAGGAAAATTGCGGAAGGGTTCATTCTGCAAGAAGAGTTCCATGGCCTGGCGGATACCCCTGCAGGCCAAACAAGGCCTCAAGGGGGACCGCAGGGTGGACGGGGCAGAAGCGAGCCAGGCAAGCCAAGGGAAGAGGGAGACACTCCCAAGAAAGAGCGCGCTGTCTACCAGCCCAGGTTCGACAGTTACACTGCCCTGAACAAATCCAGGGCGGAGATCTTCGAACTGGGAAAAGAAACTGCTAAGTGGAATCGCCCGAACAAGCCTCGCAGCCCGAAAGGAGACCCCAAGAAATTCTGCACTTTCCACGACTGCATAGGCCATACCACCGAAGAGTGCCGTCACCTGAAGGACGAAATCGAGAAGTTAATCAGGAACGGGTGGTTAGCCAACTACGCAGCCAAGAATAAGTCTCAGAAGGAAGTATCTGATAAACCCGAAGGGTCAGTGCAGAATCGCATGGTGATCCATGTAATTTCAGGGGGCACTGAGGGCCAGCTCAGTCGAAGAGGCCAAAAAAGACAAATGCGTGAACTAAGGAACCAGATCTGCTATGCTGAGAAAGCAGGGAGTCCAAGGGGAGTAACCTTAAGCATCACCCCTGATGATGCAGGGCGCGTAGTATACCCGCACAGTGATCCCTTGGTACTGTCCCTTGAGATCAGCAACCACATTGTGCGGAGGTGTATGGTAGACACTGGCGCATACACGAATCTACTGTACAAAGATGCCTTCGAAAAAATGGGCCTGGAAAAAAGGCACGTACGACCTGCCCCCGGATCGCTATACGGATTCAATGGAGCAGGCGTGCTGCCCATGGGAGTCATAGACCTGCCCGTAACCTTTGGAGAAGGCTCTACTGCCAGAAACGTCAGGGCAACCTTTGTTGTTGTGGATGCAAGATCTGCCTACAACGTCCTAATTGGCAGAGCCACCCTGGACGAAATCGAGGCGGCCATCTCCATCAGGGCCCTCACCATAGCATATGTCACCGATTTCGGACTAGAAGGAAAAGTGCGCGGGGACCAAGAGTCAGCCAGACAATGCTACTCCGTGGCCCTGCAAGAACACGAAAAAGAAAGAAAAGGAAAAAGAAAGGCTGACAGTTCCCCCAGCAGGGAGGGCGAAATACCAGCCGAGCACCCGGCGCCCGACCACCTGGAGCCAGGGGGCGAAAGCATGTTAGTAGACTTAGAACCAGGGAGGCAGGTCCTAATAGGAGCTGACCTGGAGGAATCCTACCAGGCTGAACTGGTCAAGCTGCTAAAAGAAAACAAAGACGTATTCGCCTACTCGGCAGACGAAATGCCCGGCGTTGATCCATCATGCATCGTTCACAAGCTGAACGTGAGCATGGACGCCCGCCCTGTAAAACAGAAGAAGCGAAATATGTCCGCAGAAAAAGACGCTGCAATCAAGGAAGAAATTGACAAACTCTTGAAAGCAGATTTTATTGAGGTCTGTGACTATCCAGAATGGCTGGCAAACGTAGTCATGGTCAAAAAATCGTCAGGCGCATGAGAATGTGCGTGGATTTTACGAACCTCAACAAAGCCTGCTCAAAAGACTGCTATCCGCTCCCCAGAATCGACCAACTGGTAGACGCTACCAGTGGTTATTCCATGCTGAGCTTCCTAGATGCCTTTTCAGGGTATCATCAAGTATACTTGTGGCAGCCGGACAGGGTGAAGTGCGCGTTCATCACCAGTTCAGGCACCTACATGTACAAGATGATGCCATTCGGGCTTAAAAACGCAGGGGCTACATACCAGCGGCTGGTTGATAAAGTGTTTGAAAAACAAAAAGGCAGAAACATCGAAGCTTACGTTGATGACGCCATCGTAAAAAGCAAAGAAGACAGAGAGCACCTGATAGACCTGCAGGAGACCTTCTGCTCCCTGCGCGCCTACAAAATGAAACTCAATCCGAAAAAATGTACGTTTGGGGTCCGCTCCGGCAAATTTCTGGGGTTCCTGGTCAGCTCCCGAGGAATAGACGCCAACCCTGAGAAAATTCAGGCAGTTCTAGACCTTCCTGAGCCCAAGACCATTAGAGACATCCAGCGCCTGACGGGCCGCATGGCCGCCTTAACACGGTTCGTCGCCCGATCAGCAGACAAGGCCACTCCTTTCTTCAAGATACTGAAAGGAAACAAACAGTTCAAGTGGGAAAACGAGCAGAAAGAGGCCTTCAAGCAATTGAAGGACCATCTTAAGAGACTCCCCACCCTGGCAAGACCAGTAGCAGGGGAAAAACTTTTCCTCTACATTGCAGTAACCAATATAACTGTCAGCGCGGTTATCTTACGAGAAGAGGCAGGCACCCAGCGACCTATATACTTCGTCAGTCATGCGCTGGGGGCAGCCGAGAAAAATTACCCGATGGTTGAAAAAGCCGCCTACGCGGTCATAATTGCCGCCAGGAAGCTCAGACCTTACTTTGACGCGCATCCAGTCGTAGTCCTCACCGACCAACCACTGGAGAAGGTGTTGGAAAAATTTGAAAAATCAGGGAGACTACTGAAGTGGGCAATTGAGCTGAGTGGGCTAGGAATATCTTACCAGCCAAGAACAGCCATCAAAGCTCAAGCCTTGGCAGATTTTCTGGCTGAGTGCTCCCATTCAGGGGAAGAAGAGACCCCCGCCGAGGAGTGGGTCGTGCATACTGACGGATCCTCGACAGCCAATGGCTCAGGTGCAGGCGTCGTACTGACCAGCCAAGGGGGAGCTGAATTTGAGCATGCCCTCAGATTTGTCTTCCCAGCATCAAACAACGAAGCAGAGTACGAAGCAGTACTCGCAGGGGTCAGGCTAGCAAAAGCCGCAGGGGCAGAACGGATTGTCCTAGCGACAGACTCCCAGCTCATCGCCAACCAAATCAATAGTGAATACGAAGCAAGGGACCAAGCAATGGCCGCATACCTGGAGATGGTGAAAGGAGAGTTATCCGGCCTGAAATCATATGAGGTCAAACAGATCCCCCGATCCCAAAACAGCAGAGCAGACGCCCTGTCAAAGCTGGCAAGCTCCAGTCTACAGGACATCCGGAGATCAGTATGGGTCGATGTTTTACACGAGAAGTCCACTAACCCCTGTCAGGCGGTTAATACTGTGGAGAAAGAGCTAGAAAATTGGATGACTCCCTTCATCCAGTACAAAAAACATGGTGTCTTACCATCAGACACATTACAAAAAAGGAAGATACAGGCTAAAGCAGCCTGGTTCGTACTCATTGATGAAGAGCTTTATAAGAAGTCTTTCACTTATCCCCTGCTCAAATGCCTGCGGGCAGATCAGGCTGCTGAAGTATTGGAAGATATCCACTCAGGGATTTATGGACATCACATTGGTGGGAGATCACTGGCCCACAAGGCCCTAAGAGCAGGCTACTACTGGCCTACCATGCTGGCAGATGCCAAGAGCCTGACTCAGAAGTGCAGAAAATGCCAACTTTTCGCCCCATCGATCCACGCTCCGGCCCAAGAACTCAGACCAATCCTGTCCCCCATCCCCTTCGCTCAATGGGGGATGGACATTCTAGGACCCTTCACGGTGGCCACAGGGGGCAGGAAATTCTTGATTGTCGCCATAGACTACTTCACCAAATGGGTGGAAGCCGAAGCAGTACCCAATATTACTGAGCCGGCGGTCAGGAAAGTGGTCTGGCGAAATATTATCACCCGATTCGGTCTGCTGAAAATGTTGGTATTTGACCATGGCAGACAATTTGATAATGACCCCCTAAGAATCTGGCTGGAAAGCCACAACATCGCAGTCGCTTATTCAGCCGTCTGTCACCCTCAAACCAACGGTCAGGCAAAAGCGGCCAACAAACAAATCTTGAACGGCCTGAAGAAAATGGTGGATGACTGCAAAGGTAGGTGGGCTGACGAGCTTCCCAGTATACTCTGGTCAATCCGAACTACCAGGAAAGAGTCTACAGGCCAAACCCCGTTTGGTTTGGTCTATGGAGCAGAGGCCTTATTACCAATTGAGGCAAGGATCCCTACTCTGCGCTCCCTGCAGTACGACCGAGCTGAAAACGAGGCCGCAATGGTCGAGGCCCTGGACCTGGTAAATGAGTTAAGGGAAGAAGCTAGCACCAACATCGTTGCCTACCAGCAACGAATGAGGAAAGCCTTTAACGCCAAAGTCCGACAGAGAAACTTTCAGATGGGTGAGCTAGTTTTAAGAAAGACGCATGCGGTTGGAAAGTTAAGAGAACATGGAAAGCTGAGCGCCAACTGGGAGGGTCCATACCAAGTGACTCGAATCCTGGGACCAGGCACATTCAAAATCGCCAACCTTGAAGGGCAAGAGCTGCATGCTCACTGGAATGCAGACACCTTGAAAAAATACTACGTCTGAACAAAATTCAAAGATAGCTTTTATTTTTGCTAGAAACAAATGGCGGAGGACGGTCAAAAGAATGTCGACGGCTCCGACCACCCGAAAATGTTACAGTTTTATAAAGAAATGAAGAATATTCAGATTTATACTCGTTGCCTGTTCACACTCGCGTTCTTCACACACAAACGAGCAGGGGGCAATAGGGGGAGGCCCCCCTGTTGCCAAAGTCGGGAAAAATAACCCCCCCAGCAAAAATCCAAAAGCCACCCTGCTTACCTCTGGGCAGGCAAGGGGCAGGCCCCCTGGACTTTGAACAAAAGCCAGGGACAGGCCAGACTAACAAGGACTGGGGGCAGGCCCCCCAACCTTGTATAAAAAACGCAAAAGCCACCCTGCTTACCTCTGGGCAGGCAGGGGGCAGGCCCCTTGGACTTTGAACAAAAGCCAGGGACATGCCAGACTAACAAGGACTGGGGGCAGGCTCCCCAACCTTGTATAAAAAACGCAAAAGCTACCCTGCTTACCCCTGGGCAGGCAGGGGGCAGGCCCCCTGGACTTTGAATAAAAGCCAGGGACAGGCCAGACTAACAAGGACTGGGGGCAAGCTCCCCAACCTTGTATAAAAAATACAAAAGCCACCCTGCTCACCTCTGGGCAGGCAGGGGGCAGGCCCCCTGGACTTTGAATAAAAGCCAGGGACAGGCCAGACTAACAAGGACTGGGGGCAGGCTCCCCAACCTTGTATAAAAAACGATAAAGAACCCCCCTGCTTACGAACAGGCAGGGATAGGTTGCGCATCAAACTCATGCAAAACCGAAGCAGACAAAAGCAAACAGAAGGTTTACATAAAAAGGAATAGTGTCAAAGGAACACAGGATAAGGGTTTTTAAAACAAATGATTACAATTAAACACGACAGCCGGCCACCAAAGGGCTCGGCGCGCAAAGAAGTAAGGAAGTTAAAACGTTGGCACAGGCGCAGCAGGAGACGAGCAAGAGCCCTCTGAGGAAGACTGCCCTCCATGTTAAGCAGGGGGAGCATCTGGGCCGGAAGTGGCAGCTCCTTCAGACAGTCTGCGCATTTGAGCTTCGTCCTTAGCAGTATAAAGGACTCGGAAAGCATCTTCGTCAAAACCAGGGAACATCTCCCTGACAGTTTCCATGACAACCCCTAGGCAAGAGTTATCACCGTTAACGAAGCCCGCCGACACAGCCGTGTCCACCTCCTGGAGTATTTCGCCCCTCTCCTTCTCCCAATCCTTGGTCTTCGCCGCCAGATCGCCAAGAGCCGCCTGCAGATCAGAATTCGCCTTGGAAAGACGCTCCCCAAGGTCAATGACGCTTTTCTTGGCGTGATCCAGCTCAGCCAAAGCTTTCCTGGCCTGCTCCAACTCCGCGAAGGCCTGCTGAGCTCTCTTTGACTCCTCCCCCAGGCGGGACACCTCCCTGATAGCTTTCTCATTTTCAGACTTCCAGTGGATCGCCTGACCTTTGGCCTCTTCCAGCTCAGTCTCCCTTTTCGCCAACTGATCCTTCAGACTGGCAATGAGAGCAACGTCCCTCTCGACTGCAGAAAGGCGGTCAGAGTTGGACAGTTCCTCATCACTCAGGCGGTTGAGGGTCGCGAGCTCCGCAGAAGCTTGCATGATTCGGGCAGTGCGCTGGATGTACTGGGTCACTTGGTTTGTAGCAGATTTGACAGTCTTGAGGAGATGGTCCGCTAGAACTGCCCCTGAGTCGGAAAGTAGGGCGGAAACATCTTGGCTGTCCCCGGCGGTATAGTGGAATTCAGCGTTCTCCTCAGAAAAGAGGGTGGCAGGAATCCCCTGAGCAAAACGTTTAGGTTCAGGCGTGGAAGTCTCCAGGTCCACCACCTGGTCAGCACTTGGAGCTTCCCTGCTCCTCTTTCTAAGCAGCGCCCGGGGAGTGCTCTCCCCAGTCTCCTCGGAACCTGCAGCCCGTGGCCCCGGGGGAATTTGGACCCCTACTGAAAGGCCCTCTTGCCTGCCAACAGGCGAAGGGGTAGCCTCGTAGGCAATCGCCTTCGCAACTGGAGAGGGGGTGGCCTCAGAAACCGCCGTCTTTGCAGGCGTTGCTCTAGGAGGGGGGGGAAGCCTTGGTCTACTGAACGACAGACCCTTCAAATGCTTCATCAGATTCTTCGTACCTCTCTTAAAATCAGGGGGAAGAGAAGGGCGACTTTGGACAACAGTGAGGTTCTCGTCCAAACCCAAGCGTCTCACCTCCCCTTTCCTCCAAACAAAGGTGGCAAGGTCTGCAAGGCAAACATACGAGCTGTCAGGGCACTTTAAAAGCAAAAGAGTAAGAAAGAATCATCAATACTCCTGAACTACCTTTATCTAGACCCGGGTTCATGCCCAACCGGGTCAAGTATTTATCAGACGCAACAAGCTCCGCATGAGGGAGCCATAATGTAGGGCCATACACCCCATACTTATCAGTGTGGGCAGCAAAAAAGCCCGTCAACTCCTTGTCTTTCTCGCCCAGCTTCACCTCTAAGGCTTTTCCACCCACGCCAGGGTGGTACTCCTCAGGGGTCTCCAGCCTGGTGTGGACATGATTCCTGAAATGGCGGGGAATCTTCCACCCATGGATGCTGTGTACATAAAGGAAGTTGTTCTTCCAGTCCCTCAAACTATCCATGCCAGGCCACACCAAACAATGTCCCTTCTGCCTCAAAAGGGACCAATAACCAGGGGAGCCCGCACTCCCAGAAGAAACCATTTGCAAGCCCACCATAAACCGCAGGGCGTCAATGGAAGGCTCGGTGTGGTGGAACAGACAAGTCCAGACATATGAAATCAACGCCCTGACAGCCGTGGCTGTCAGCTGGGCGATGGCGACGTTCATACGCCTGAAGATCTCTTCCAAGGAATGATGGAGGGGAAAGCGAAGGCCGAACTCCAGGCATTTATGGTAGACCGCTATGCACCCGTCGGGAGGGTTGCATACGGTATCCTTTTCGCCGGGGACAACGACTGTGTACCCCTCCCCGAAGTTGTAAAGCCGTTCAATCGCACCAGTGGCGTTCTTGGCAAGGATCAGCTCCCGATTTTTCGGGTCAGGGAAGGTACTCAAAGGGATGCGGTATTTAACTTTATCTAAAAAGTATGCCCTACCCCTTTCCCGCCGAACAAGAGGACCAGAGGTTCTAGAAGGGTCAACTTCCAACGCCTCGTCGTCCGAGTCAATGGCGTCAAACGAAGGGGGGTCAGGAGAGTTACCCCCCCCCCCCCCCCCCCCCCCGCTGTCCGCCGAGTGTTCATCCTCAAAACCCACCTCCCTAGAGGAGGAGGCAAAATTCGTCCCTTCCCCCTTCTTTGATGGGTCAGTGAAGGGAAGAATCCGCTCACGATTTCTAGACATTTTACTCTAACGGAAGTGGAAAACAGGAAATCAAAAAGGAAAAACAAGGAATGGACAAAGGTCTGACCTAAGATCGCCTGTCAGTGCGGTAGAAGCCCGAAGAGGGAATCTCCCAGAGAAAGGGGGGTACAAAGTGGGGAACGATTCGTCAAACACCCAAGGGTTTGGCAGAAAGAGAGGACAGGAAGATTTCAAGAAAAGAAAGATTGAAGAAGGGAAAAGAAGAAGAATGTGCAACTGATTGCTTTTATAGGAAGAAGGGCATGCAAAGAGTCGCCAAAATCTCAGGAGGCCACCCAAAGACCACTGCCCACGCGTCACTTCCTAAGAAGTCATCCCAGTGCGGTTTCCCAAGAATAACCTCGAAAGGACCAAAAAGTGTCAAGGGATTGATCACCCTATGACGTCCCCTCTTCACTTCAAACAAAAAGTAATAAACACATATTAAAAATACAATACACAAACACATCGCCTGAATTTCATTCCATTAAACCTTAAAAGGAAAAAGTTACATTCAGTGCTCAACAAGGAAAGAAAATATACAAGGGCCCAGAAATTCCGGCCCGACAAGCAAACGCCCTGCTACGCAGGCCTAGTCATCATCCCAATCAGGGGAAGGGTTCCCAGGGCTGCCTGGGCCCCCAAAGTCCGAACCCCAATCCCAGTCTGGGGAGTCTTGGAAAGGGTCATCAGGGATCCCATCCTCATCCCTGTCGCTTAGACAACCAAGGCCTCCGCTGTCGTCAGAATCTTGGCTGCTGTCCTCCCAGTCCCTGCCAAAGGGAACGGCCTGGGATTCGTCGCAGGTGCGACAACCTGTCTTCTTCTTCACAGGCGAGGAGGGGCCTGACGCCAAAGAGGAGTCAGTATCAGAGAGGTTGGGATCAAATTGTTCAGGGTGCAGCCACGGAAAACACTCGTGGCATCCCCTGTCAAAGCAGCCTCCCCCTGGGGGCAACGCCTGAATCTAGGCGCAGCAGGGGGTGAGGACCTTTTGAGACGTTTATTCGCCCTGGTAGGAGCCTTCTTGCCTTTCCGGCGAGAACGAAGCCGTGAACGGCGACTACGCCGAACAGCCCGATAAGCAGCTCGAGCATACTGAAGCCTCCAAAACCCTCTATAAACAAAAGTAACATATCGAACTCCACGGCGAGTAACGGATTTTCTGATCCAAACCATGACTAAAGACAAAGAAAAGAAGGTTGGAGATGGATCGTGAAAATAATGAAGGAAGATACAATTTATACAAAAAACGGAAGCAGGGCATTAATGGTGCCCCAACCACTTCTGCAAAGAAGAGAGCCAATCATCATGCTGGCACACTGCTCGAAAATCCACTGTGCAAAGAGGAACAATCATAAAAGAGGACGTTTGAACTCTCTGCATACCCAGAGAAATTAAAGCATGTTCCCTCGGGAATACGCGGCGCATTTAATGCAAGAGTGTTCAAGAAGTCAACCTCCCGCCGTCCCAGAACAAGACGTCGCCTGCCGAGCAGGAGCCCCGCTCCCCCTCAGCCGGCGAGGGCCAATTGATGGGGGTCGGTTGCCTACCCCTGGCCGCCTGCCAGTCGGGCCCCAGGGCGACCAATCCCAGGAAAAGAAAAGGCCTGCCCAACAGACCTTCCATCAATTTCATTGAAACCTCCAAGTGAGTGGCCTCAATCCCTTAGCCGCCTGGCACAGCCTGGCCGCCTGCCAAGCAGGGCGAACCAGGCCTCCTGCCTGCTTCCAGGGTGCTCCCGCCTAAGCAGGACCAGAGGAGGACCGAGGACCCATCCGTCATTTTGCCTAAGGTAAAGGGAAATGAGTGGACAAGGTGAGTCCACGTGTCGCACAAGCATCCACCCATTTCTCTCTTCTCTTCTTTCTCTTTTCCTCTCTCTTGTGGGAAGGTATAAATACTTACCCATTTCCCACATGAGAGGGGTTGGATTTTCTCTCTCTAGACTCTTACTCCCAAAAAACGCCACCTAGTTCCTCACGAGCTAGGTTCGTCAAGGCAATTCACGGACTGACTTAGGCATCGGAGAGGGTTTCCTCGGACAACCTCCGAGGCCCTGTGCGTTCATTGTGCAGGGAGCAGGCCAACCTCGTCGGGAAGGTCCGACCCTGGGAGTGAGACTAAGGAGAGGTTCAAGGAAGTCAATCGATCAATTGTTCACCAGTGATTCAATCATACAACCCGGATCCAAGGCCGGGTGAATTGTTTCCGTGACCGGAACAGAAATGTTTTGGTAGAAATTAATTTTAAGTAGTGAGTTGATTGTGTGTGGGATCCATTTATAAACTTGGATGAACTTTACTATTTTTGACATTGGTTTTAGAAGTTTGAGTTTGTAGATAAGTGATACAACGGATAATGAACTTGGATGGACATTTGTTGTTGTTGCTGCTCTTATGAGGTATATCTAAATAGTCTCAAATGGGTATACATTGGAAACCAAATTATACCATGTCATCATGCATATAATGTACTATCCAATGAGAATATATTAGAGCCGACAAAAATTGACACGACACGAAAATACGACACGAACCCGACACGAAATAAACGGGTTTGGGTTGAGGGTTGATGACCCATTTATGTAAGTGGGTCAACCCGAACACAACACGAGATTTAATTGGATCGGGTTTGGGTTGAGGTCCCAAAACACGAAACTGACACGAATAACCTGATTATTAAATTAGTGTAAATATTTTTAATCATTTTTAACCTAAATATGTTAATACTTTTCAAATTTGGACATGACACGAAAACACGACACGAACCTGACACGAAATAAATGGGTTTGGGTTGACCCATTTATGTAAGTGGGTCAACACGAACACGACACGAAACTTAAATGGATCGGGTTTGGATTGAGGGGTTCGTGACCCATTTATCAATGATACAAACACGAACACGACACGATCTGTTTGCCAGGTCTAGAATATATGCAGCAAAAAAAACCAATGAGAACTGAGAATATATGGTACTCGTACTTGGTTGATACTAACATTCTTCGTAAATAAAGAAGTACGAAGTAAAAAAATTGAAGGCTTTATCCATTAAATTTACCATGGCAAATCAACCCCTTCAAGGACTATGCTAGACAGTGAAATTGAATTTACACTAGGTTAAAAACCTTAAATTACTCTTTCGACATTTGAACCTAATCAGAATCAAATCTTGATTCCGTCACCATTAATCTCGTTTCATCCAAATTTCCACGAATTTTTAAATTACTCTTCAACATTCGCATCTAATTAACATCAAATTCTGGTTCTACGACCAATAATCTCGAGTCATCCAAATTTTTGGGGAATATTCAGAACATGTAAGCCAGAGCAATTCCTTATTACTCCCTTCGAGCTCAACTCAAAAGAAAGCCCTACTACCATAAAACACCCTTGAACCATCCTTCTTGTTGTTCTCCACTTCTACACTATCATTATTATTATTATTACTCCCACTCCTTTCCATAATTTGGATCATACTCCCATTTTCATCCACATCCGGGTTGTTGGGGTTAAGATCCATGGGTAGCTTCATTTTCGCCAACGACTCCGTAAATTGTTGCATACTCTTCATATACATGTCCACAATCTGTTGTTGCATTGCTGCCTGCTCCGCCTCAATGTCCTTACTCACCCGACCCAAAACAACCCGCTTCTCACTCCCAACTTCAATTTCACCACCACTTTCATCTTTCTTACCATCATTGTCTTCCACTTTCATAATCGCGCCAAGATGAAGAAACGAGCCCAAGGAATGATCAGAATTTGAGTTGAAATACCCGGAAATCATCATTTGATCTTCATTGTCGGCATTCACATCCGGAAACTCGACTCTTGAATACTCATTCGGGTCTAACAGCACAACTTCTGAAGCAATAGACGATGAGTTTATTAGGTTGGTATTTAGAGAGGAGAAGGAGGAATTGTGAGTTGATGTAAGAAGAGTAAGGCTCAGTTGAACAGTTCCTGCAGGAGAATGGAAAAGATCAGTCGAAGAAAGACTGAAATCACGACGAACAATGCTTCGGCCTTGCGAAATTATCTGAGAAATCGGGACTAAAGCGAACCCAAGAAGCTGATCTTCCATCAAATGCTTAGCCCTACTTTCCATCCAAATTTCACATTTCAGGACAGCAGCATCGATTTGAGTGACGTTTAATGATAACTTCTCGTTGAAATCCGGGTTTTTTCCACCTCCAATGATGACACGGGTTGATACCATGTCGTCGGGGCTGTAGGTAAGTGAGAATTTGGCATACACATCTTGGTTATCATAGATGCATATATTGTGTATGTTTCTAGCATTATGAGCGTAGATTTCTAGCATTCCCGAGTATGCACTCTCACCTTCTGAATCACCGAAATTATAGCAAAATCGACCCGTTTGATTCATGGGTTCCATCGTAAAATAGGAATTAAAAGGTAGTTTCAACCAGAATAAGAAGAAAGGGAAAAAAAACAGCAAGTATTGCTTTGAAGAGATGTAAAAGCTGTGCAGTAATTTGAAAGCCAAGTATTTCTGCACCTACATACAATGCATAAAAATCGAACCAAGAATAAAGACTAACAGCCAAGCACAACGTTGAGAACACGAAAACATCGTCCAGTCAAGGAAAAGAAAAACAGAACATGAAAATGAAAACTTCAAGCAGTCATGGAAAAGAAAAAAACGGAAAAACAACCAACGCGATTAGATAGGAAGTATGAAGAGAGTCGAGGGAGTTTGATGAAGAAGAGGTGGAGTGAAACTGTGAAAGTAGTAGTAGTAGTAGTAGTAGGTGAAAATGGAGAAAATGAATGCATAGATGATGATGTTATGAGAAAAATGTGGTAGCTTTTATATTTCAGAATGATTCTAACTTTTTCCTTTCACATTGTTTTCATATATAAATTTTCAAGGGTTGTGGGTAAAGGATAAAGATATTTGAAGTAGAGAAAAGACAGTAACACACACACAACACATAAGGGGACTTTGCTTGACAATGCAACTTCCACTTCTTCCTTGGAGTAGTAATGAGCTCTTTCTCCACTACTTACAAAATGGGAGGTCCTACTTCCTTGACCTCATTAATTCTGATTGCTACCTACACTTTCCATATTCTCCTTACACAAAAGTTTACATGAGACGGACGTACATATAAAACCGACTAATTATTAATCTTATGATTGAAGTGGGAAGATACTGATATATTATCGTCCCAACATGCAAGAATCACTACCCCTTCGAGTCTTCGTTACACTTTTGATCACACATGTGAGTAGACCCCGATCAAAAGAACCTGACCTAAACCTGAGTAGAGTACTAGACACCCAAAGTGAAGACCCGAGGTAATTTGATATTAACACACCTGAAAGTGACTTGGCTCAAACTCTTTCAGACTCGAACCCGTTTGCCAAGTCTACATGTCAACTAACTTAACGGGTGGGATCGTACAAAAATAGGATTTAAAAGCTATCAACATCTATGCGACCCTTGTAGCCTCCTCTAAATGAGGGAGAATAGAAAGACACCATGGAATCCAGGACTGGCTACTTGAACTTGAGGGCAAGGTAATTGGACTTTTCATTCATTCCATCCATAGATAGGTCTGTGTGGTTCAACTATGAATAATTCAGTGACCATCATCATCCACATACCTCAGAATATATATATTAATGGCCTAAATATCTTCTTCATTGCTGGAACAATTCTACCTACACAAAATCAGCACACTTAAAACAGATCTCAAAAGTATTGTAACATCGAATCACACATAGGTGAAAGAGACCGAGAGACAACTGTACTCGAGAATTAGAGACTTACAATAAAGCTCAAGCTAGTTAAGAGCTCATTCACAAGGACTAACTACATCACTCAATGAAAGGAAATTGGTTCCTTAATTACGAGTATTAATTAATTAAGCAGAGATTACATAGCATGTTCAAATATATTGAACCACAAATCATGGAGTAAGACGGTGTCACACATGATAAACAAATTAAACACACAGAGTGATCCTTTATACACAAGGACGGTCTCACGGGGTGAAACCGGCATAATAACTACTCTAATTAATTAAACACACAAAGTCACCTATTATGACATTGTTATTATTATTATAACAATTATGAAATTAAACAGACATACTGTACAGTGGTTCGGGAGACAATCCGACATACACGAGGCTGCTGTCGACTGGCTTGTATGAAGCATTCCGTCTCCACCTGGCCACGGTCGTCTACTGCCTACCTAACCTAACTAAGTGCTTCTCATGTTTAGCCATGGCTGCTTTATCAGCAGCCTCCCGCTTCAATGCCCTCTTTGCACGACGGCCTGTCAGATCTTTTGCGATCTCTTTCTTCTTGGGCTCGCAAGACGGGCCCCCATCTGATTGATCCAAGTCTACTTCTTTCTGTTTGCGCTGACGAGATGAGCTTGCACCGGTGTCTTGGGGATTCGATCTGTAGGTGGGTCTAGCCTCTTGTCGACCTCCCCTGATGTAACCGTTGTCTCCCCACCGACGATTCCCAATGCGGGGTCCACATGAGTTGTAGAAGTACACATCATCGATATCATCAACATCAACATCAGCATCAGCATCAGCATCGAGATTATAATCGAGATGGTACTGATATTGGTAATAGAAAATATCATCAAGATCATCATCGGGACCATCTCGATGGTCCACCACAATTGGTGTAAACCATGTGGCTCTCAAAAGCAAGCATAGACTCTCTTCAAACATATAATCACTCAAGCTGCACAACATTATTTACTTGATAACTCAGCAAAATATCACGGACAGTTTTTCCGGATTACAGCAAACAAGAGTAATTAAGCCTGTCAAACGCAACCCGAAATATGTTGGTTTCGCAATGTACCTGCCATCGAGGGCCCGATGAACACTAAGAGATTCAAATGGATGCTTGCATTGGGGGCATTTTGGATGCTCATGGTATGTGGCCCATTGAAGGATGCATTTCACACTAAAAATAAGATACCATACATCAGTTTTAGAAATCTTTATACGGAGTATAAAACAAAAAAAACAAAAAAAAAATACTGAAACTAAGGTCACGCGGAGTATATCTAATTTCTATGATCAAGCATTGTTCAAGCACCAAACTCGGCATGATGCAAGAACTCAGCATTGTTCAAGTAAATGGGTAATAGCATTGCTCAAGGTACAAAACTACCAAACTTGGCATGATCAAGAACTCGTGGTAACAATGACAAAAGCATTGTTCACTCGGCAAGATCCAAGAACTCAGCACTTTTCAAGTAAAGGAGCAATAGCATTGGTGAAGTACCAAATCACCAAACTCGTCATGATCAAGAACCCGTGATAACAATTGATAAAAGCACCTTGATTATCAATAGACTATAGTTAATAACACAATTCAAACATTAACGCAGATGAAAACAAACATTAGACAAATTCTCTCAAGTTGTTACAATCACCTTGGACACCATCACAATTCACAATCAATCCCTAATCAATGACTACATCAAACCAAACTTTTTGCAACAAGATCATAGGAAACGAGGACAAACCAGTAAGCATGCTCGCAACCTTTAACAAGGGCAGTTTCTTGAAGGTCAATATTATCCAAACAAATTGCACATATCCCATTATTTCCCTTCATCAACATCTTCATCATCAACCCAACCCCCTTTTCGCTCTTCTCGTCTTCCTGTTCCAATATAGTGGCGGTTTCAGAAAATTTATTTACAGGTTCCGGTAAATATTTCAATAAATATCCTAAACATATATAGAGAGCACTCGCACTACTTTTACATACAGACACAATACGTAAACAAATGAATGAAACGAGGTTGCATTTTAATACGGAGTATATCCTAAACATTCAAAATTAGACCTAATGCATAACACAATTTGATACTCCGTACATTGTAAGAATTCATTCTTATCACATATTCATACAGTCACAGTTTCAGAAAATTTTATTTCCGAGGCTCCTAGAGATCAAATTACTTTTACCTACGAATAAAAATAGGTAAACAAATGAAGTAATGAACGAGACGAGGGGAGTTCATTTAATTTTCTAAACTTTCATGATTAGACCAAATGCATACAAAGATTATTCATTGTAATTTATGAATTCAATGCTCAATAAAAAAAATCAATCTTTTCACGTATTCATACAAAAAAATATTTCCGATGCCCCTAGAGATCGAATTACATTTATATACGAATAAAAAATAGGTAAACGAATGAACGAGATGGGAGAAGAGGGAGTTCGTTTAATTTTCTAACCAAATGCATAAGATCATATGGAGTACATTGTAATTTTAGTTTATACATCCAACACCCAATTAAAAAAGCACATAAAAAATCAATCTTTTCACATATTCATATCAAACCATGAAAGACCCAGTAATTAAAATTAACCCTAATTGGAAATGGAGTGATCTAGGATTAAAGATTTTGAGGACAAAAGATCAATTGAAATAAAACAAAAAAGATGGGTTCGAATAATGAAGATTGATTAGAGGTGAAGAATAATTTACCTGGTGATGAGGAACGGTAAGAAATGGACAGACAAAGGGAGTTACAGTAGTCATTAGAGGGTGAAGAGGTTGTTAGAATTACAGGTAAATATTTGAAGTTGCGGGTTGCCCAAGGAAAAGGAATACGTGAAAAAAATGTTGGTAAAACGAAAGCTG
Organism: Agrostemma githago; assembly: GCA_958450325.1. Lineage (NCBI taxonomy): Eukaryota > Viridiplantae > Streptophyta > Magnoliopsida > Caryophyllales > Caryophyllaceae > Agrostemma > Agrostemma githago. Next base: position 7,095,579 of record OY288249.1, on the reverse strand, counting down.
AACGCAAAACTTGATTCCATTGGATTATTCTTTCTTTAACATTTGCAATTCTATTCCATCCCCACACAATAATACTAATAAGTTTAAAAAATTAGAAAAGCATAAATTTTCAAGTGGGATCGATTATTACTGACATAATCTATCTATACTTTATTTAACAAAATTACTCCGTACTTTTATTTATTATATTTTGTGAGCAATTACCTTTTATTTATTTTTTTATCATTCAACTACCTTTTATTATGAATTTTTGTTAAAAATTACGTCAATCTAATTTCCAGTGGCCTAAAGTCAACTTGCCAGTGTTCACTGAACCTGAAGTTTTTTGTTTCGTGAAGAACTACATTTTAAATTTTTTTGTGGGCAACTATCTTTTTTCAAACAAATTTGCAAAAAGTCAATCAAGCATAAACATTTAAGACAAACATGGTCGTTAATCACTCCTACGGAAGTCCTACTAATATCTCTTGATCCCAAAATATAAATTCAACTTTTCTCAACTGTCCTACCAATATGACAACTGAAATGGGTAGAAACTCATTTATCTATGCAATCTTTATAAAACAAATATTTACATGTTTTTAGTTGACTATCCCCACCAATTATAAATACTGAAAAGCAAGCCGAATACTTTTCGTACATTTCCCAGATTTGAGCTCATTAATACATTCTTAAAATTGATTTTATCATTCTTAACTTGTTTGATCACCCAATTGATCGAAATCGAAACAAAGATTAAAAATATTATTTTTTTGTTTTAAGTTAATTATTTGTAAGCTTGATTAAGTTGTTTCATAGTGATATTAGTGGAAATGAGGGAGAGTAGTACGTGAATGATTTTTACTTATTTTGTTATTGACAATTCATACAAAGTGTGAGATACATATGTCACTAAAAGAGATCACATCTTTAGTGGCGTTTATTCTTGGATTAGGCGGCATTTATAAATGTCACACAAGGTGCTTGCAGCGTTTAATCATTTGCTATTACCCCTATATAGGGAGAAGTCATTGTGACATTTATTACAAATGCTGGTAAAGCCTTATATAAATATCACTGTAGACCTTTCATAAATTCAAAAATATGTTATTTTTTTTTTTTTAATTGGTAAGCGCGTCTTTCCAATTTTGGAGGTTTTTTTTTTTATTTTCTAGTAATATTGTTTTAATTAAAATATATTAAAAGTAACTAATTAAAAAAATATAAAATAACTGATTTTATAATATTTGAAGAGTCTAGCGATCCTAGAGAATACTCTAGAGGTAGGGGGGAGGGGGGGTGAATAGAGTATTTACGTCTTTTTAAAATTTTAAACGATATATTACACTTAAATCTTATTATGAAGGATGTAGTGTAATATTACGTCTATGGTATGGCTAATAAAATGAAGTAACGAAATGTTTTCTACTATACTTACTAAAGAGTATAAGTATAGGAAATAGCAAAACTGATTAAATGCGTAAAGTAAATAACACGAGCAATTTTAACGTGGTTCGACCCAATTGAAAAACCTACGTTCATCGGTGTCTTTATTTATAAGATTACCTACTTTGGATTACCTTACAAATAAAAACTCTCACGACTAACTCTAATCGTGATGGTGAGAGTGATGTGAAGCACTCGATTTGAGAGATATTAAGCTCTCAGATTGTGGGATGTTAAACCTAAGACTGTGAGGAGTGTTAGATCTTCGGTGTGAGGGATGTGAAGCCCTCGGTGGTTGAACGATGTAAAGCGTTCAAGGTGTGAACGATATATGTCGTTCAATTGAGTAAACCACTACTCGACTCGTATATTTTACTAGACTCTTGTTTACAAAATTTCTCTAGCTAATAATACACTTAAATTGTTTAGAGAGAATAATGAAATTATATGACTTCAAAGCATAAACAATTAAACACGATTTTACTTAGCCAAGACTTAAAACGAAACTTATTGCAAAAGCTCTTTTGAAATGTGGTGAAGTTGATTTCTTGCAAATTGGAAAAGTGGGTGTGTAAGTCGTGTTTAGTAAAAGAGGAAGAATGAGCTATTTATAAGTGAAACATCCTTCTTAACAAAGGAAATGAAATCACTCTAATTGACGCACTTCCTAACTTAGAGAAGATACGGTAGGTGAGATATCAATCAAGATAATATATTCAAGTTTCCTTTGTTAATGATTTTCCAATATCTTTTAAAGATCAATATATTTTTGAGAATCATTTATTTTGAAAACTTTTACTTTCTTGATAGATAGTTCCCTTCTTAACATTATCTCCTACTTAGAAAAACTCAACAGACAAGGCCGACGAAATTTTATGAAAATATTTTGGTTTTAAATCTTGGCAACTCGTGTATAGTTATTTACGAACGAGATTAATATATCCTTATTCAAGGTTATACTATCATTGTCATATTATAATTGCTTTATTCTCTTTACATTTGGGATCCTAAGCCGCAGTCCTTCCCTTGAGTTCTTGAGCGAGTCGCCTTAGCTTCTTGAATCTTTACTTCTTTTGTACCTGTACTAGTACACATGATCTTACAAGAAATAATCTCGTCACTTACAACATATAACTTTGACATAAGCAAAACACATAAGACATAATACGCCTTTAATACCATTCAACAATTTCCCCCTTTTTGATTATGTCAAGTCTTCCTTAAAAGTTTCTAAGTGGCGAGACAGTTTACCAACCCAAACCTGAAGAGGCAGATAGAAATCCTTGGCTAAACGAGATTCAAACAAGCAAAAATGTAGTTGGTCATAGATGGATTTACTGCCCCCTCTTGACATCATCGAAAAAGGGTCAATCAGCTGGGAGAATATCACACTAGAAAACATGACAAATAGGCACAATCAAAGCAAGTAGACAAAAGATATAAGTCAAACATAATCCAAGAGTAGTGATAACATAATTCGGACATTAAAAGAGCAAAAGGTTCAGAAAACGCAAAAGACCTTATAGCTATACTACGAGCTTATTATTTGAAGGGTGAGATATTGGTTATGAGAATTGACTCCCTATCCTAGGTGCTGTCCTTGCAAAAGATACACAGCTCGTGAAGTCTCTTCGAAGATCTGACAAAGCCTCTCCATAACCGTGTCATGTCTGGTAAGTAAATTCTTGTTTGCGAACTTCATTTCATTAACATCTTCATTAATACCAACCCCTATTTAATTCTCTGCCTTCTTGAATGATGTAATATCATTACCCATAACCTGAACATGAGCCCGAAGATTGGCTAAGTGACCTTCCATCCTTGCCATTCCTGCCCTAAACTCAGCTCGAGAAGAAGTGAGTAAGGTGGTGAGATTATCCACTTTTTGTTCAAGACGCTCAAGTACATCCGTGGATTCATCAACCACAGCAGGAGGAGGCTGGGTAGCCACTAACACAGCAATCTTATTCAGTTTACTCAGAATTTCAGTATGAAAATTCTCAGGAACCATATTCACTACTTCCTTTCCCTTAGAAGAACATTCACCCTTAACCTTAAGGTTACCATCATCATCCAGGATCGACATTTGCTTGAAATAAGCTGTGGTCATAATATCACAAGGTGTTTTGAAAGGTGATGTCTTGCTTACAACTCCCTTATTTTTAAGCACCTTAGATAACCACATTCCATAAGGAATGCAAATCGACCCATTGATCTGAGAGTCTTTTAGTTCAGATAACACATGTTCAATGTGACTAACCATCAAGAAAGGTAGATTAACCTTGGTCCCTTTAAGGAGATGATGAAGTAATATAATTTCATCAATGTGAAGCTTATTGGTTCTGGTTTTTCTAGGCAACAAGGAAGAGTATTATACATTGAAGACAAGTTTGGCAATGGGTGTCAAAGTAACTCCAGACATCACCGAAATCTCAGTAGCCCTAGGTGCAAGTGTTTTCTTAATACTCAGAATATTTTCAGAATCATAATTTCTCGAACCAACCCAGGACTGGATTTCTTCCCCTTCACATGGAATCCCCAAAATCTGACTAAAATCTTTCATTGTGATTTTGACGTATTTATCCCCAAAATTAGCACGTAAGACCATATTTTCAATTTTCAAAGTTGTCCAAAATTGAGCAATCTGAACAGGGTATACATGATGACTCATGTCAAGTAGGTCGCCCCGTTCTTGTAGAGCAAGTATATCACGAAGTTGTGACATACATGGGTTCTCATCAAACCAAGCAGCTAGGTATTGACGACCCAAAACAAAAGAGTAGTTAAGGACCTTTTTTACCTGATCGTGCTTAAGTCTTGTCATACGAACACTCTCGAGTTCAGCCAGGATGAAATCCTTCCCATGCAACGCCCTCTTTTCTTCGCTTTCATGGTCTTTTCCTTTCATAGACCTCTTTCTTTTACCGACTATAGTCACATCCTCGCGTACTTATATTGGCTCCTCTATATCGGGAGGCCGAGTGTCGAGAGTCAATTCTTGGGAGGCGGAGCGGAGGTTCTTTTTGTGAGGAGTAAAGGAAGAGACTTTCTTTGGAGCCATGGTAAAAGATTTGAGGAGAGAGAGGAAGTTGTATTAAAGAAAGTGGGTGAAAAAGAAGAGAGAGACGGTAAGGTGAGGGATAAAAAGGGTGGGGTGATAATGAATCTTATGGAAAGAAGATATATGAAGAGAGATTTTAGGGAGAAAAGATTTTGTGGAGATTTATTTCTTAAGCAAACACATGTGAGGAAGATTTTGATATGGACGAAGAATAATATTATTGGGTTAAGATAATATGGAGAAGAAGAATATACCATAGATAATATATGAAGTATAATTTTACGTAAGGAGTAATTCCATTTTGGAATTATTCGGAATATTCAAGATTTCACGTGAATATATGGAAGTAAAATTATATATCATATGGTATATGATATTGTCACGAAATGGCAGTTATCACAATTTAGGAAAATCAAGACAAAATCTCAGACATACTAACTAAAATAAATACGCACCTATACATGGATCGAGGCAATACGGACACGGACTAACATCACCCTAGTCTTCGTCAATCATTTAAGGCAACTAAAAACAACTAACGATTTTTCTGTTTTCTTTTATCAAACCAAGTTCTAACCGTAATTTCTCGAACTGTTCCTTGGGCAAAGGCTTAGTAAGTATGTCAGCTTTTTGTAGATCTGAAGAACAAAACTCAAGTTCAATATTACCCTTTTCCATATGTTCTCTCAAAAAATGGTGGCGGATGTCAATATGTTTGGTACGAGAGTAGTGGGCGGGATTTTTTGAAATGGTGATGGTACTAATATTATCACAAAAAATAGGTACGGATTTAATATTTACACCATAATCCCTTAATTGTTGTCGTAACCAAAGTAGTTGAGTACATACCAGAGATGCAGCAATATATTCACTTTCTGTGGATGAAAGCGCCACTGTTGCTTTTTTTTTTGGAGCCCCATGATCATGATATTATACATGATCCTAGAAAAGTTACCGTCCCTGAAGTGCTTTTTCTGTCGATATAGCATCCTCCATGGTCTGCATCTGAGTATCCTTTGAGATCAAAGTTATCATGCATAGGATAAATCAAATGAAGATTTTGTGTACCAATTAGAGAACGCAAGATACGTTTGACAGCAGTTAGGTGAGATTCTTTTGGATAAGACTGGAATCGGGCACATACACACACACTGTGCATAATGTCAGGATGACTTGCAGTTAAGTAAAGTAGAGAACCAATCATACCTCGATATGTAGTGTTGTCCACAGACTTACCTCCTTCATCTTTGTCTAGTTTTGTGGTAATAGCCATAGGTGTCGGGGCAGACTTTGCCTTCTCCATTCCGTATTTTTTCAGAAGTTCACTCACATATTTTTGTTGATGCACAATTATTCCCCTTTTGACTGCTTAATTTGTAATCCCAAGAAGAAACTCAGTTCTCCCATCATGCTCATTTCGAACTCCGATTGCATTAGGTTCGAGAAATATTCACATAGCTTTTCATTTGTGGAGCCGAAAATGATGTCGTCCACGTATATTTGAACAATCAGCGTGTCCATTTTGACATTTTTGATGAAGAGTGTTTTATCAACTGACCCTCTCTTAAATTCATTTAAGAGTAGAAACTGAGACAATCTATCATGCCAGGCCCTTGGTGCTTGTTTTAGTCGGTATAGAGCCTTATCTAGCTTGAAGACATGATTTGGCAGATCCACACTTTCAAACCCTGGGGGTTGTTCTACAAAGACTTCCTCTTTTAAGAATCCATTCAGAAAAGCTGTTTTAACGTCCATTTGAAACAACTTGAATCCTTTATGTGCGGCATATGCTATAAGTAGCCGAATGGCTTCCAATCTCGCCACTGGAGCAAAGGTTTCATCAAAATCTATTCCTTCCTGTTGATTATACCCTTGTACTACCAGCTTTGCTTTGTTTCTAACAATAGATCCGGAGTCATCAAGTTTGTTTCTGAATACCCAACGGGTCCCTATTACTTTTCTGTCTAATGGCCTTGGAACCAAGTGCCAGACTTTGTTTCGTTCAAACTGACCCAACTCCTCTTGCATTGCCACGATCTAGTCAGAATTAGTAAGCGCTTTCTTGATATTTTTGGGTTCTATAGTTGAGAGAAAAGAATTTAGAACACAGTGGTTTGTTAGGGACCTTCTTGTTTGGATTCCTTTATGATAATCGTTCAGAATTGCATCCGTAGAATGTGAACTCGGATGTTTCCATTTCTTAAGATTTGTGGGAACATTATTGCTTTTCTTCGGATATGCTTCGGAGTTATTGGTTGTGGTTACATTATCCTTGCTTATAGTTCCCCCTGAGTCAGTGCCTGTAGTTATATCAACCTTAGTAGGATTATCTTTAGTTCCCCCTGAATTCATATCAGAGGTTACATTATCTTCGATGACTTTTGAAGCTAATGTTGATTCCATCTTATCTTTAGTTTTTGAAGAACTTTTACTTTGTTCTTCTTCTACTAATGATACATTTGGGTCAACATTAATGCGTTCTTTACCCAATTCAGCATTTGATCCTTCTATTTCCTTAACTTCTTCATCAAGTTCTGGTGCATCTTTTCTGGTGAGCCAAAAATGTGGGTCGTCATCATCATTTTCTTCTTCTTCAATTTCGGCCTGATTTATAGAGTTGGTCTCATCAAATATTACGTGAACACTTTCTTCGACACGTAGAGTTCTTTTTTTATATACTTCGTAAGCTTTGCTGTGATCTGAGTAACCTAAGAAGACGCCCTCGTCACTCCGGGGGTCAAATTTTTCTAGGTTATTCTTCCCATTGTTATGGATGAAGCATTTGCTTCCAAAACATCTGAGATGTGAAATTTTTGGTTTCCTTCCTCTCAGAAGTTCATAAGGCGTTTTCTTTAAAACTGGTCTAATCATTGCCCGATTGTGAATATAACATGTTGTATTCATTGCTTCAGCCCAGAAGTTTCTGGGCAAACCGCTGCATAGTAACATGGTACGCGCCATTTCTTCAAGCGTTCGATTCATTCGTTTGACTACTCCATTTTGTTTGGAGTCCGTGGAGCTGAGAAGTTATGCCCAACCCCATGTTCTCTACAAAAGCTTATGAAGGATTGATTGTTGAATTTGGTTCCATGATCTGTTCTTATCGATATAAGATTATAACTATACTTGTTTTGGACTAGCTTCATTAGATATTCGAATTCATCAAAGGTTTGATCTTTCGAACTAAGGAAGACGGGTCAAACAAATCTAGAGAAATCATCCACAAGAACAAATACAAACCGACTACCACCTCTACTCCTTACTTTCTTAGGTCCACAAAGATCCATATGAACTAGTTCTAGAGGTTTTGTAGTACTTACAAACTTTTTCGGCTTGAATGAAGATCTCACATGTTTGCAGCGTATGCAGGCTCCACAGATTTTACTAGTGTCGAAGGTTATTTGGGGTAGACCTTCAACAAGATCAAGAGATCTTAACTTATTGAGACTGAAGGGACTGATGTGACCAAATCTTTTATGCCACAGAAGTGGATCAAATATGGTGACACTCATACATGTGATGACATTATCGGGTAAAGTTTTGATGTCGGCTATGTAGACGTTGTTTGATCGTTCCCCTTCCAGGATAACATTTGAAGATCCTTCTCGAATAATACGGCACTTATTATTATGAAACAAAACTTTGTTCCCTCGATCGCATAGTTGTGATATACTCAGAAGACTATGCTTCAATCCTTTTACCAGCAGTACATTCTCAATACAGTGTGAATCAGAAATACCGATCTTTCCAATACCGATTATCCTTCCTTTCTTGTTATCTCCAAAAGTTACACTTCCTCCATCATATGCCTCTAATGACAGAAATTTCTTCCTATCACCAGTCATGTGCCTTGAACACCCACTATCTAGATACCATCTGTTTGCCCTTGTAGTCTCGGAAACCTGCAATAGTCATTTTTGTTTCTTAGGTACCCAAACGAATTTGGGTCTTTTTACATCGTGGTTAGGCAACGAATCTTTACGCACCCATATCTTTTTGCATTTGTCACGGTTTTCATTCAGTCTCTTATTCACTTTATTATCCGATTTTTTTCTCCACTTTCTTTTACCAGATTTCTTTTTGTTAGTTCCTACCTCTCTTTTAGTCTTTCTTCCAATACTTATTACCTTACCTTCCATTTTTCTAGATGTATGATGATCTTCCTCATCCAACTTCCTTTGCATAACTCCTTTTTTGCTTATTAACTCTATAACCTTTGACGTAAGAGAATCCTTTACTCTGCTATGATTTATTTTCTCAATATTAATCTCATTGTTTAGTATGGATACGTTTTTTTAACTCTTCATTTTCTAATTTAAGTTTTTCAACATCATTGCTGATTTTATCGTGGTCTATACCCCTTTTTGACGAACTTGAGTTCTCTATATTGATGTTTCGACCCGAACAATCTTTTGAGTCATCTGATACGTCAAGTTTTGACCTTGAAATTTCGGATGATTCCTTTTTGTTTGTTCGAGCCTTGTCACACCTCTTTAGAGTAACATTTTCAAAAGCTGTTTCATTTATTTGTTTTAGTAACTCATTTATTTCTTCCTTCTATTGTTCACAAGTTTCTTATAGTTCTTCAAAGTGAGAAAGAAGTTTATCTTTAGTAAGTTTCCTAAGTCTTTTCTTAAACTTTATAATACTTACCTCATCACTTTCTTCATCCGAATCTGAGCTTGAGCCATACGTTTTTGCCATTAAGCACATATACTTGTATTTCTGCGTTTTAGATCTTGCTGTACCAAGGTGTTGTGCACTCAGGCAAATATTCGCCTCATCTTCATCTTCTGATTCCTCTTCTTCGTCTGAATCTAGTTCCCCCCCATCCACATGAGGCTAACATGGCCTACTTGTGGTGGAAGTTGGATCGTTCTCTTTCTCCTTTTGATTTAATATTTTTCCACGTTGGACAATCGTTGATTAGATGTCCGATTTCTCCACATTTAAAGCATCCCTTATTACTTTGTTTTGTAGAAGGGTTGTTAAGCTTTTCTCTAAATGAGTTTTTCTGTCCAAATTTAAAATTCTTTCGAAAACGTTTGACAAAAAGAACTAAGTCATCACTCATGGTTTCCTCATCGTCACTAAGAGAACTTTTTAGAGCTATTCCTTTACTTTTAGATGATTCACTCTGACTATAACAGCCCTAAATTTTCGCGATCAAAATATAAGAATAAAACCGGAAAATTTAAAGCCGTTACTCCGCATTTAGCTCACAAGGCCAAATGCAAGGCAAAAGAATAGTATATGAATTAAAAAAGAAATATAAAATCCGATATCTAATTAAATGAAAACGTTACAGCGGAAGACTTAAGTCCCACAAAATTCAAAACGGTTTAAAACAACTTCAAACCAAAATTCAACATAAATATAAATAGTTCGGAGGTAAATGTTAAATAATAAAATCCTTCCTTGCTCAGCATTCCAAACCAAATGCACCCATGCAACATATTAAGTGTACCTATCAACTGTACTCAAAACACAAATAGGTACAGGTTCCAGCGGGGAGACGACCCAAAACAAAAGGACGTCAGCAAAGCTGAGTAAAATATATTATATTCAAAACGTAAAAAAATAATTATAATTTGTAGTAAACTGAAATCAGAGTTAAATATCACTGTCTCGATACCAAACCAAAAATATTGTGAAAACAGTAGTCAAAACCAAAACCAACCAAAATATATTGTCACCACCTGTGTGCCAAGGTTCTACCCTTTTGCACGATCGATCCAGAGGTACCACCTGTGCTTAGCTAGACTTATTATAGTGCGCACTAATCACATTTGAGCAATCAGTAGGATGAGGCTGCCAAAGGAGAAAGTCTAACTACATAGCAAGTGGGGGCCGAAAAACCCCACCTAACACAACTCAGGGCAGGAGTTCAGTTTCGGGACGAAATCAAAGGGACGTCTCAGACGCACCTTAACCTCATAGACCAACAGAGCTCCCAAAGTATGGTATAACCACCAAAAATTGTACCAAGATAATACGAATATGTGAATTATGTCACAAAGTTCCAATATCCAAAACATCACAAGAGTATCACAAAAATTCACCATAAACAAAATAATTATAAAGTCGTTTCAAAAATATAATTTAAACCGAGCATGCTCTTTGCTTAAAGGTGAAAAGGTCAAAACGTTCTTACCTCTCAAGACGATCATAACTCAGTTAGTATTATCCCAAGAATTCTTTCTCCTCGAACCCACAGGCTACAAATAATATAATTGGCTTTAATATTCCAGTTAATAAATAAAACGGGTCTAACTCTTACTAGAACCTCTCAACCTCGAGACACTAATAATCTACTCACTCGATAATTAGTAAAAAAAAACAATAAGTTGATCCCAAACCAAACCGAAATATCGCTCGAAATATCACTTGTTTTAATTACTACGTACCAAATCAAAGTCACGGACAAACTTGTATTTTAGATTAGAACTCAGGCGGCATTGACTAATATATGTCGACAATTTTTAATTAGTAGCAACACTCCCTTAATATAGTTCATGCCTAATTTCACACCAACCAACACCTGCAACTTACAAATAAATCATACCATACTTGCACACTACTTTTTTTCCAGAAACCCAAATTCAAAGGAAAATCCTTTATAACAACCCACACTACTAGCTCGACGTAGTAAAGGCAAAACGGACCAACACCACTTGCGTTCCAACCCCAAAAAAAACCGACTCACCCATACTCTACATAAACGACGATCAGTTCCAGTCTAAATAGACAAGGCAAATATACTCTCGATAATTGACCCAAAAGTCCAATTTAGTAAGGGTCTACGCCACAATTCGACAATTACTGTAACAAAATACTGAGACCACGATTTTAGTAAATAAGAATCAGATTTAAGATATTCAGACATGAAATATGTTTATTTCACAAATTATAAGGAGTAAAGAGATTAGTTAAATTAAGGTACTTACGATATTGACGAAGACGGATAAAAGCACGATGGTGTAAGAAGGATCAAAGTTGATTAACAGAGGAGAGGCGGCAGAAGACTCTAAGAAACTTAGAAATTGTGGGAGGAAGGAAAAGGGACTACGGTGGGGAGGGGTTAAATAGATTAGTTAGGTTTTTTTTTTCTTTTTTTTTCTATTTGCGTTTGACCCAAATTCCAACTCGATACAAAGTCGGTTTATAAAATAACGTTCCACTTTAAGAAAATCAAAATTGATTTATTATAAGACGACCCAAAATACTTTAATTTTATGACGACATTAAAAATATTTTTTACAATTTAAAAACCCGATTTAAATAAAAGTAGAAAAGTCAAGCTTTATAATTGACTCAGAAAATAACGGGGTGGTAGAGACTTCCCTCCTTAAAACAAAACTTCGTCCTTGAAGTTTAAACTCATCCTCCAAAATAAAGTCTCACATTACTCACGAATGTCCAAAATGACCCGCTCACTCCATATATCCGAAATCTACCAAAGTTCTTCATATATCTCCAAAATAAACCATTTACTCCATATATCCAAAATCCGTCAACTTAAACTCAACCTTAAAGATATCTCACATTTCTAAATCCTCAAAATCCATAACCACCTAATTCCTCAAATTTCAAAGTATACAACTTCACCACCACCTAAATCCACAAGATAAGATCACCTAATCCCATAAGATAATACCAAAGTTCGGAACCACCAAAATTCTCATACTCTAAGGTAAAAGTATCACTTGCCAAGTTAAGAGCATGTCGGACAAAAATATTTAAATTATTTCAAAATTTTGAAAATCACAAGTTCAACCATTTTACAAGTGCGTAGTGCATAAAATCAATCAGTCAATCAAATAAGTGCGGTTAGCACTACCAAACCAACAATATGTGCATTGAGCACGAAATCACCAATATGTGCATTGAGCACACAAACCACAAATATGTGCGTTGAGCACAAAACAAACCACAAACATGTCAATTTCAAGTAATAGCAAATAACCAATAATATTGTGCTTATTAAGCATCAATGATAGCAAAAATATTCATATTTGTAACCAATAAACAGTAAATAGCATGAAATTACACAAGGACATGCTTAGTTTTCCCCAAGAACAAGCAGTCATGCATATTTCTACCCACCTTAAAATAAAGCTTCGTCCTCGAAGTACGAAAAATTCACCTTAGGCAAAAAGATGAGGGTATTTGTCTCTCATGGTTGGCTCAAGTTTCTCCCAAAATATTGGAACACATATGTTCGCTACCTAATATAATATCCTTTGAAACTTCTTGAAGTCCTACCACATAATTTATATAAGCATCAGCAAGTTGTTTCTTCTCTTACATATCCTTCATAGGAATAAAATGTGCACTCTTAGTTAATCTATTAATTATAACCCAAATCATATTATTATTACCTTCCTCTGACCTTGACAACCCAACTATAAAATCCATAAAGATTAAACTTTACTTCCACTCGGAAACTCCTAAGGGATCTAACTCTCCCTGATGTCTCATATGTTCACTCATGACTTTCTAATATATCAAGTATTGAGCCACAAAATCCATCATTTGTTTCTTCATACTAGTCCACCAAAATCCTAATTTCAAATCCGTATACATTTTATCAATTCCTAAATAAACATAATACAGTGTTGGATGTGCCTCATACATTATTCTTTCCTTTGTCCTTGTGGTTAGACACACAACCTCAATCTCAGAACTTAATCAGTACACTCTATCATCACGCTTGAACAAAGCAAACTCATTCATCAACTTATCCTACAAAAATTTATCACCACCTTTCAACTCTTTAATACACTCACCAATTCGCTTTCAACGGAAAACACACTATACAGGGTTCCTAATTTTGCCATTTTGATCCCAAATATCAGAAACTCTTCCTTCACTTATCACGGTGCATCACTAACACTATTGTATGGGGAAAAAGTTTACTCAAGTCATCGGCCACCACATTGGCATTTCCTACAAGATACTGAATCTCGATCTTATACTCCTTAATCAAATTCAACCAACTCCTTTATCTCACGATTAGCTCCTAATGGGTAAATATATATCTTAAAATTTACGATCATAAAAACTTTAAATGGTCCACTAAACAGTATGTCTCCAAATTTCTAAAGCAACTACTATGGCTGCTTAGTCTAAATCATAAGTAGGGTAATTTTCTTTATAAAGGTTCAACTGCCTAAATGCATAAGCAATCACTTTCTTATTCTGCTGAAAACACTAACTAATCCATTCTTAAAATGCATAGGTATAAACTTCATAAACTTCATTTCCATCCGGTAAGGCCAATCCTAAAACAGTGGTCAATTTTTCCTTTAAAATTCGAAACGATTCCTCACACCCCTCATCCCAATGAAATTTTATGGCTTTCTACATCAGTGCAGTCATTAATCTATCTATTTTGGAAAATCCTTCACAAATCTCCTATAGTAACCAGCTAAACCCAAAAGCTACGAATTTCAGTCACAGATTCCGGGTTCGGTCACTCCTTAACAACCTTAGCAGGATCTACTGATACTCCATCCTTAGATATAATTTTCCCCAAAATTACTCGTGCCAGCCAAAAATCACACCTCAAAAATTTAGCAAATACTAATTTCCTCAGAAAGCACATCAACAAACTCACTCACTATTGGAACTTCACTCAAATCGAGATATTTAACCCTCAAATCCCTAATATAGCACAAAATCAGCTTAACCCCCGTAGATAAATAAGCTATGTCCGATAAGATACTCTCACATTTTTTAGGTCCTTGAAAGGAAATTTTACTCTATGCACAATCAATATTAGCCCGATGAGAACCAAGCCAATCCATCCCCAAAATAACATCAAAGGTAATGGAAATTCTATCAAATTTGCCTTAAAATCATGATCACCAATAAACACAGACACATCCTTATACATCCTTTTACGGTTTACTAAGTCCTCAAATGGCATGGCAGAAAAAAATCAAAAATCCACAATTTCACTAGGTTCTACATTTATTTTATCCGCAAACTTACTTGAAATAAAAGAGTGAGATGCACCAGAATCAAATAGACCATGAGCTAAAATAGAGTTCACTAGAAAGTTACCCGAAACGATGTCTGTGTTTTCAGCTTCCTCTCTATTCATGACATAGAGCTTCCTAGTAGGATTCTTGTTACTCTGTGCGGCATTTACTTGGTGTGCGGGTTTACTAGCTGCGGTAATGTTGGTCTGAGTCAGAGCTTGATTCCTAAAATTATTGTTAGTTGCGGACCTACCAAAATTCTGTGTGTTCCCCTTACCCTCAAATCGGTTATTCTGATTCACACTAGCACTAGCAAATTGCGTAGCACGAGGTTTCCCCGCCTTCTTGTTCCTACACTCGAATTCTCGATGTCCTAACTTCCCGCACCAGGAGCATGTCACCTTATTTCCCTGACAGTCAACGCCTGGGTAATCTCCCTTGCATAACTTACATTAATAATGTGGGGTAAAGTCATTAGTTGTTCCCTGGTTTCTACCTCTCCAGCTATTACCTTCTTTCTTCTCATTCCCTTCAAAAGATCGGGACTTATGTTGAGTGTTTGATAAGTGTGGTTTGTAGTGCCTATTTTGTAGTGTTTTGGTCCCATTTTCCTTGTAGAATCGCTCCTTGGGAGCGGTTTAGGGGCTTCTTATGCTTCCTTTAGTTCGTTTCAGGTTCCCGAGACCGATTTGGAAGAGTTGGAGCGATTCCGACTCGATACATACACATTTTGGAGCCAACGAGATAAAGGAACGATGACTCGATGCTTTGGAATCGACCCCGAGACCTTGGAACCCAATCCCGAGCCTCTGAGACCCGATCCCGAGTCCCGAGAATCGATGAGAAGTCCATGTGAGGCAAGGAGGAACCAAAAGGGTCATATTGGAGGCCTACAAGACCCATCCCCGACGGGTATGCACCTCATCCCGTCGGGGATGAAGTGCACGATTGGAGATGCTACTGTGGGTCCGTCCCGGTCGGGATGGTGGGTCCGTCCCGGTTGGGATGACCCGTCCCGGTCGGGACCACCCAGTCTCAGCCGCGTCCCTTTTCTTTCTTCTTCCTTCCATTTGTAACCCTATAA
The DNA here is from genome assembly GCA_958450325.1 of Agrostemma githago. Taxonomy (NCBI): domain Eukaryota; kingdom Viridiplantae; phylum Streptophyta; class Magnoliopsida; order Caryophyllales; family Caryophyllaceae; genus Agrostemma; species Agrostemma githago. Next base: position 7,080,023 of record OY288249.1, on the reverse strand, counting down.
ATACCCCCCCTCTTGTATTAAGACACCATCTTAGCTTATGTTCTTCACCTCTCCTTAAACCCTAGACTACTTTAGGTTAGATTAGATTAGATTAGTGTAGATTAGTCGGTAATTAGTGGTTAATCTTAGTTTAGTACTTGTATTAAGGGAATTCTTCAAGATCTTCACCAAGCTTGACAACCTTGGATGTTTGTTTTGGGTTTTCTTCATTAACGCAAGATTTCATCTTTCCTCTTTACTAGTTGGTATAATCTTCTTCTCCTTTTACTCTTAATCCTTTATTGTTCATCAAGTTTGAATCTTTAGTTCTTGTTTATTGTTTTGTTCATCATACTTGGTAGTTTCATTATGGATGCTTTGTTGTTTGTGTTAATTCATCTTGTTAGTGTTAGTTTTAGTTTAGATATGTTAGAGTAGTGTTCTTGCTAGGGTTAGTAGGGTGATTAGGGTGTTAATTGGATGATTAAGGGTTTGTTGGAGATGTTAGTGGAAGATTTGAGGTTTCTTCTTGAGTGATGCATATTACATGTTTGTTGGAATACTTGAATGACTAAGTAGGTTGGAATGCTTGTTTTTCTTGCTTTCCTTTGTCGTGTGTGTCGCCGGATGAGTTCCATGAGGAACCTCTAGGTCGTGTGTCCTAGATTACCCTACTACCGCTTTCACTCTAACTCCTCCTTGGCCATTCCGTTACCCCTTTGACCCCGACCTAATCCTAGCCCGTTTTTCTTGTTGTTCTTCTTAGTCATAGTCTAGCTCTCTCCCCCTCTATCATTCTCTAGCTTAGCTCGTTGACTTGGTCTCGTTTTTGGGCGAACTTGGTCTAGACGCCTCTTACCGTCCCCGTGGATTCGACCCGACTTACCCTAGCTACCCTAGTTAGGTTTGCCGGTTATTTATTTGATCGGTGGGATTCCACGACAAATCCCTCCCGTCAAATTGGCGCCGTTGCCGGGGACGGTGCTAGTTTAGACTTTGTTTTCCTAGTTACTTGGCTTTGTCTTGTGTTTTGTGTTTTTCTTTTTTTTCTTTTTGGTTACCTTACTTCTTGTGTGTGTGGTTTATTTCTCTCTTGTCTAGTGCCCAAAAAGCACTAGACTTCTCACGTTTGTTCTTAGTCTACAGTTTGTGCTTAGAGGTGGTGACTATCTTCTTCTTGCGACTTAGAGCCGCTTTAACGGACAGTTGCTAGGGCGAGAGGTTTCCAACCGGGTATGGACTACGATTTTCGAGCGAGCATGGGGTTTGATCTAAACTCCCCACACATGGAAGCCGATATGAGCTACCCCTCTTCTTCCTTGAACCATGGGTATGACATGACGTCCCCCTACCACTATCAAGCTTCTTGGGGTGATCAAGACCCTAGTGGGTATGAACTTCAAGGCTATGAAAACGGCTACCAACAAGTGAACGATTATCAATCCTACGATCATGGTGACTATTGCCCGAGTTATCAATGTGAACCCACCATGTTCAATCAAGATTCACTATATGGAAGCCAATACCCCCAAAACCCACCATATTACCCTCCACCCCAACCACAATATGAACCCCATGACCCACAATACTACCAAACACCCCAACCTCACTACCAACAATATGATGCCCCACCCCTTGGGCATCATCAAGATACCATGTTTAATCAAGATTGTCAAGATTATCATCAAGATTGTCAAGATTATCAAGGAGCCTTACAAGACCCCAATGATCACCAATTGCCCGACATGGAGGAGTTTCAATCGCTTCTTCAAATGCAAAGGAGCATCCAAGAAACGGCCATTCAATTGCGAAAAGAACAAGAGGAATTAATGGCCCAAATTCGAAGGGCAAACGAGGCGAGGGATGCTCGGTTAAATGCATTATCGGTTCAAACCGTAATGTATTTATCCCGAACATCGCAATTAGATGAAGGGTGCCCACTTGAGAGAGAGGAGAAACCTAACCATGAAGCCGCCAACGTTGTTCCCTTTGATAGAGAGATTTGCTTTGAAGAACCTCAATCGTCTACCCAAAAAGAGACGAATGAGGATATGACTCTTGGTGAAGGCATAGTTGGTGAGGAATTGGAGGAAGTTAGTGAGTTGGATGAGTTGGTAGAATTTGTGAAGTTTTTGGGTGAAATTGTTAGTCTCGAGTTGCCCTTGTGCGAGAATGTGGATAAGCATCAAGAGCCCCTAGTTAGTGAACCAAGCAATGACTTGGAAGAGATTGAAACCGCCGGTCGAAGTTTCAACTCTCCTCTCCAAGATGATGTGGGGCCGAATGATGAAGATGAGGAACCACAACTTGAGGAAAGTGTGGGGGTGTGCATTGAGGAGATGAGGCCAAAGCCGCTTTTTGTGCCTCGCTTCTTAGAGATGAAGCTTGCTAATGATTGGAGGCGATGCCTAGGGAGGAAGAGGCCGGTGAAGCTCATAGGAAGGATAGACCCCGGATATGACACGAATGATGATTTTGAGTCTTGGAAATCCTACTTCTTGCCTCCACCTTGGAGGCCGTGGAGGTTGGCAAAGCTCGAGCGCTTCTTGGGCCTCCACTATGATGTCGGTAGCGCGTTCGACTTGCTCCTCCATGCCCTTGAGGGCTACGGTTGAAGAAGAGTCCACCATCCTAGGTTTGACGGAGTTCCTAAAGAACCGTCATGTTGTATATTCCCTTCCTCTTCTTTAGGGTACTTGTGCTTGTATTTGTGTGTTTTGTTTCTTGGATTTGTTTGTTTTTGTGGGATTCTTGTATTTGTTTTGGTATTTTGATGAGCGATGTGAGGGAGTGAATTTGATGTGTACTTTGAGTTTATTGTGAAAGGTGAAGTGAAGGTGACTCCTAGAAAGGAGTGGTTAGTGATAGAGCTTGGATCGTGAGTAAGGGAGTCGGTTTTTGGGGTCATGGGAGTCATGAAGACCCTTCCCGACCGGGAAGGGTGTGTCGTCCCGACCGGGATGGGGCCGTCCCGATCGGGATGAGGGTGCCAAAAATCGAGTTCACTGGGGTGTCATCCCGATCGGGAAGGAGGCTTCCCGACCGGGACGGGTATGTCATCCCGACCGGGACCACCCATCCCGACCGGGATGATCCCCTACTCCTTTTTGGTGGCTCTTCTTCGACATTCAAGCCCACCCAACCATTGTATACCCCCACCCAACCTCCCTACCTTCCTTGCTCATATCACACCACCCATGTGCCTCATTTACATACCTTAACCTCATTTCCTTCTCACTTTAGACCGATATTCACATCAAATCCCACCCCCTCGCACCATTACTACCTCTACCGTGCGGTTCTATCAAGCTTGAAGCGGGATAGCAATGATGAAGACAAGCAAGTGCCTATATTGATCTATGAGACGATGGAGCGAGTGAGTTGCTAACCTATTGGTACGACAACTATCCTTTCTTTCCCGTCTTTTATAGCTTGTTTTCTTTTGTGTTTATTCCCTTCCCCTTGTACACTTTTGTGTCTTGGTGTCATGGTGGCCTTCGAGGCCTTGGTTTTGGTTGCTCCCGATTCTCGATGATGTGACTACATCGAGAGTCATTTTCAAAATCCAAATTTTACAAGTTTTTCACTCTTTCTTTTTGAGGATTTAGTCGGATTTAGGCGGAATCCGGGCTAGGTGACTTGATTAGACCTAGCCCTCCCCTCCCATTTCCTTTTATTTCCTTCTTTTTATTTTCTTCCCCCATCCATATCTTTTCTTGTCTCAGCCCATGGTTACTTGACTACACCCCGGCCGGACGCTTTCACCCCTTTTCTCCACTTTTTGATTTTTAGCTTTATTTTCGTAGTTTATTTTCTTTTTCTTTTGTGCTCCCATGCACTACGGTCGAGCATGAGGACATGGCTCGACTTAAGTGTGGGGGAGTGATATTCTAGCATAGTTAGCATTATTTTTGTAGTTTTTCGAAAAAATCTTTAAAAAAATCCTAAAAATTTGAAAAAATTTCACAAAAATCAAAAAGATTTTCTTTTGTATGTTTTCCTTTTTGTGTCGCTATGTCGTATTTTTGCTTTGTTGTGCGTGTTTTGCCCCCCCTTCTCCTTATAGGTTGCCTAATCGCCGATCGGGATGGTGGGTCCGTCCCGGTCGGGATGGTGGGTTCGTCCCGGTCGGGACCACCCAGTCTCAGCCGCGTCCCTTTTCTTTCTTCTTCCTTCCATTTGTAACCCTATAAATACCCCCCTCTTGTATTAAGACACCATCTTAGCTTATGTTCTTCACCTCTCCTTAAACCCTAGACTAATTTAGGTTAGATTAGATTAGATTAGTGTAGATTAGTCGGTAATTAGTGGTTAATCTTAGTTTAATACTTGTATTAAGGGAATTCTTCAAGATCTTCACCAAGCTTGACAACCTTGGATGTTTGTTTTGGGTTTTCTTCATTAATGCAAGATTTCATCTTTCCTCTTTACTAGTTGGTATAATCTTCTTCTCCTTTTACTCTTAATCCTTTATTGTTCATCAAGTTTGAATCTTTAGTTCTTGTTTATTGTTTTGTTCATCATACTTGGTAGTTTCATTATGGATGCTTTGTTGTTTGTGTTAATTCATCTTGTTAGTGTTAGTTTTAGTTTAGATATGTTAGAGTAGTGTTCTTGCTAGGGTTAGTAGGGTGATTAGGGTGTTAATTGGATGATTAAGGGTTTGTTGGAGATGTTAGTGGAAGATTTGAGGTTTCTTCTTGAGTGATGCATATTACATGTTTGTTGGAATGCTTGAATGACTAAGTAGGTTGGAATGCTTGTTTTTCTTGCTTTCCTTTGTCGTTTGTGTCGCCGGATGGGTTCCATGAGGAACCTCTAGGCCGTGTGTCCTAGATTACCCTACTACCGCTTTCACTCTAACTCCTCCTTGGCCATTCCGTTACCCCTTTGACCCTGACCTAATCCTAGCCCATTTTCCTTGTTGTTCTTCTTAGTCATAGTCTAGCTCTCTCCCCCTCTATCATTCTCTAGCTTAGCTCGTTGACTTGGTCTCGTTTTTGGGCGAACTTGGTCTAGACGCCTCTTACCGTCCCCGTGGATTCGACCCGACTTACCCTAGCTACCCTAGTTAGGTTTGCCGGTTATTTATTTGATCGGTGGGATTCCACGACAAATCCCTCCCGTCAGTGTTATTCTTAGTATTGAAATTTCTTTTCTTTGCTGTGGTGTCAGATTGACTCCCCTGAAAATCTCTCTTCTTAGTCCCAGTACTTGCCATCTCAGCCTCCATATTCTGGTTACTCCTCTCAATATTAACAGCTCTAGCATAGACATCTCTTAATGAAGTGAATGTTTCTCCAGCAAATCTACTCTTAATCTTCCAATGTAACTTATCTTCAAACCTAGATGCTTTAATCCCCTCAGTTGACGCTAGCTCCTTAGCAAAACGACTAAGTTCAACAAATTTATTATAAAAGTCTTTCACACTCATCTCATCGGTTTGCTTTAGGTCTCCAAATTCAACTAATTTTTGATGTTTCACATGTTCCGGGAAAAATTCTACTTCTAATATTTCCTTAAGAGTATCTCAGTCTTTATCATATAGTGTGTGTGTGTGTGTGCCATTAGGATTTCTTATTCTAATTGGTTTCATAAAGTTCTCTTTAATAGTCTGGCACCAAATGTCCGCCTCTTCTTTCAAATAGAAGACAGCGATCCTAGCCTGAAATTCATGTGGACACCCTACAGCCAGAAAAATTTTCTCCATCTCCCTAACCCAATTATCTAGCTCATTAGGATCTCCTTTCCCAATAAAAGTCGGCGGTTTCTTCTTCTGTACCGCTTCAAACATTCCAGCAACAGTAGGTGTAGGATCATTCTCATTCTCAACTCTATCATTCATATTCTGGGTAACAACGGTCATTTGTTGCGCAGCTTGGAAAAGAGCTGCATTCTGAACTAACAGTTGTGCCATCATAGCGGCCATATCATTGTTTTCATTTCCTCGAGACATTGTTACTATAGATGTAAACAATATGCTATTAAGTCCAAATATAAAAATGTTCAATCACAAATATTAATGTAAGTAGCATTCATCTCTATCACAGTTCAATCAGGTAAGGATAGTAACAATACTAAACCATGACAAATATAAATAACATAATTCACGCGTATGCAATGCACCCAATCCAACCAACACTCTCGGTTTAGAAAGTAAGATATTTTTTTTATAAAGGTGGTAGTTTTTTTTAAAACCATTCCAAATTTTGCAAAACACTTCGGAAAAACCTATTGCTCTGATACCAACTGTAAAAGCCCTAAATTTTCGCGACCAAAATAAAAGAATAAAACCGGAAAATTTAAAGTCGTTACTCCGCATTTAGCTCACAAGGCCAAATGCAAGGCAAAAGAATAGTATATGAATTAAAAGAAATATAAAATCCGATAGCTAATTAAATGAAAACGTTGCAGCGGAAGACTTAAATCCCACAAAATTCAAAACAGTTTAAAACAACTTCAAACCAAAATTCAACATAAATATAAATAGTTCGGAGGTAAATGTTAAATAATAAAATCCTTCCACGCACAGCATCCCGGACCAAATGCACCCATGCAGCATATTAAGTGTACCTATCAACTGTACCCAAAATACAAATAGGTACAGGTTCCAGCGGGGGAACGACCCAAAACAAAAGGACGTCAACAAAGCTGAGTAAAATATATTATATTGAAGACGTAAAAAAATAATTATAATTTCTAGTATACTGAAATCAGAGTTAAATATCACCGTCTCGATACCAAACCAAAAATATTGTGAAAACAGTAGTCAAAACCAAAACCAACCAAAATATATTGTCACCACCTGTGTGGCAAGGTCATACCCTTTTGCACGATCGATCTAGAGGTACCACCTATGCTTAGCTAGACTTATTATAGTGCGCACTACTCACATTTGGTCAGTCAGTAGGATGAGGCTGCCAAAGGAGAAAGTCTAACTACCTAGCAAGTGGGGGCCAGAAAACCCCACCTAACACAACTCGGGCCAAGAGTTCTGTTTCAGGATGAAATCCCAGGAACGTCTCAGACGCACCTTAACCTCATAGACCAACAGAGCTCCCAGAGTCTGTTATAACCACCAAAAATTGTACCAAGATAATACCAATATGTGACTTGTGTCACAAAGTTCCAATATCCAAAATATCACAAGAGTATCACAAAAATTCACCATTGACAAAATAATTATAAAAATCGTTTCAAAAATATAATTTAAACCGAACATGCTCTTTGCTTAGAGGTGAAAGGTAAAAACGTCTTTACTTCTCAAGACGGTCACAACTTAGCTAGTATTATTCCAAGAACTCTTTCTCCTCGAACCCACAAGCTACAAATAATATAATGGGCTTTAATATTCCAGTTAATAAATAAAACGGGTCTAACTCTTACTAGAACCTCTCAACCTCGAGACACTAATAATCTACTCACTCGATAATAAGTAAAAAAACAATAAGTTGATCCCAAACCAAACCGAAATATCGCTCGAAATATCACTTGATTTAATTACTACATACCAAATCAAAGTCACGGACAAACTTGTATTTTAGATTAGAACTCAAGTGGCACTAACTAATGTATGTCGGCAATTTGTAATATGTAGCAACACTCCCTTAATATAGTTCATGCCTAATTTCACACCAACCAACACCTGAAACTTACGAATAAATCACACCATACTTCCACACTACTTTTTTCCAGAAACCCAAATTCAAAGGAAAATCCTTTATAACAACCCACACTACTAGCTCGACGTAGTAAAGGCAAAACGGACCAACACCACTTGCATTCCAACCCTGAAAACAACCGACTCACCCATACTCTACAAAAACGACGATCAGTTCCAGTCTAAATCGACAAGGCACAAATACTCTCGATAATTGACCCAAAAGTCCAATCTAGTAAGGGTCTACGCCACAATCCGACAATTACGGTAAGAAAATACTGAGACCACGACTTTAGTAAATAAGAATCAGATTTAAGATATTCAGACATGAAAAAGTTTATTTCATAAATTATAAGGAGTAAAGAGATTAGTTAAATTAAGGTACTTACGATATTGACGAAGACGGATAAAAGCACGATGGTGTAAGAAGGATCAAAGTTGATTAACAGAGGAGAGGTGGCAGAAGACTCTAAGAAACTTTGAATTGTGGGAGGAAGGAAAAGGGACTACGGTGGGGAGGGGTTAAATAGATTAGTTAGGTTTTTTTTTTTCTATTTGCGTTTGACTCAAATTCCAACTCGATACAAAGTCGGTTTATAAAATAACATTCCACTTTAAGAAAATCAAAACCGATTTATTATAAGACGACCCAAAATACTTTAATTTTATTACAACATTAAAAATATTTTTTCCAATTTAAAAACCCAATTTAAATAAACGTAGAAAAGTCAAGCTTTATAATTAACTTAGAAAATAACGGGGTGTTACACTGACGTTGATTCAGAGTGAGCTCATGTGCCATGAGATTACCAAGCAACTCTTGATAGCTAAGTGAGGTTAGATCTTTTGATTCCTCATTGGCGGTTACTTTTGATTGCCATTTATCGGTGAGACTTCTCAATACCTTTCGTACAAGATCTTCCGTATCAAATGATTTACCAAGATTTCTTAGTTCATTAGTGAATCTTGCAGACATTTCAACAATGCTTTCATCTTTATCCATTTTAAACAATTCGTATTGTTGAGTTAATAAATCGATCCTGAATTTTTTAACTTGAGTAGTTCCTTCATACGCAAGTTCTAGACTATCCCAAATCTCTTTTGCTGATACGCAGGAAGTAAGTCGATTACATTCTTTGGACGAAATTTCTCGTTGCAATAATGACATTGCTCGAGAGTTTTTTTCGGCCTTCGTATAATCGTCCTCATCATAGTCATCTTCATCCTTTACGGTGATGTTCCTAAGAACATCAACAGATTGGATAACAATTTGTCCCTTGATTATGATCTTCCAACATTCGAAATTCGTTCCATTTATGTAATGCATCATTTTGTTTTTCCACAAACCATAGTCTACCCCATCAAAAGTGGAAAACTTTGAGTTTTTGGAATCCATTTGATCGAAATGGATTAATTTTGGATCGCTAGTTTTGGATCTACTCTTTTGATGTAAATCAATCAAGAGAACCTTGCTCTGATACCAATTGAAGAGTCTAGCGATCCTAGAGAATACTCTAGAGGGGGGGGGGGGGGGGGTAAATAGAGTATCTACGTCTTTTTAAAATTTTAAACGATATATTACACTTAAATCTTATTATGAAGGATGTAGTGTAATATTACGTCTATGGTATGGCTAATAAAATGAAGTAACGAAATGTTTTCTACTATACTTACTAAAGAGTATAAGTATAAGAAATAGCAAAACTGATTAAATGCGTAAAGTAAATAACACGAGCAATTTTAACATGGTTCGGCCCAATTGAAAAACCTACGTCCATTGGTGTCTTTATTTATAAGATTACCTACTTTGGATTACCTTACAAATAAAAACTCTCACGACTAACTCTAGTCGTGATGGTGAGAGTGATGAGAAGCACTCGATTTGAGAGATATTAAGCTCTCGGATTGTGGGATGTTAAGCCCAAGACTGTGAGGGGTGTTAGACCTTCGGTGTGAGGGATGTGAAGCACTCGGTGGTTGAACGATGTAAAGCGTTCAAGGTGTGAACGATATATGTCGTTCGATTGAGTAAACCATTACTCGACTCGTATATTTTACTAGACTCTTGTTTACAAAATTTCTCTAGCTAATAATACACTTCAATTGTCCAGAGAGAATAATGAAATTATATGACTTCAAAGCATAAACAATTAAACACGATTTTACTTAGCCAAGAATTAAAACGAAACTTATTGCAAAAGCTCTTTTGAAATGTGGTGAAGTTGATTTCTTGCAAATTGGAAAAGTGTGTGTGTAAGTCGTGTTTAGTAAAAGAAGAAGAAAGAAATATTTATAGGTGAAACATCCTTCTTAACAAAGGAAATGAAATCACTCTAATTGACGCACTTCCTAACTTAGAGAAGATATGGTAGGCGGGATATCAATCAAGATAATATATTCAAGTTTCATTTGTTAATGATTTTCCAATATCTTTTAAAGATCACGGTATTTTTTGGAATCATTTATTTTGAAACTTTTACTTTCTTGATAGATAGTTCCCTTCTTAACATTATCTCCTACTTAGAAAAACTCAACAGACAAGGCCGACGAAATTTTATGAAAATATTTTGGTTTTAAATCTTGGTAGCTCATATAGTTATTTACGAACGAGGTTAATATATCCTTATTCAAGGTTATATTATCCTTGTCATATAATTGCTTTATTCTCTTTACATTTGAGATCCTAAGCCGCAGTCCTTCCCCTTGAGTTCTTGACCGAGTCGCCTTCTTGAATCTTTACTTCTTTTGTACTTGTACTAGTACGCATGATCTTCCAATAAATAATCTCGTCACTTAGAATATATAACTTTGACATAAGCAAAACACATAAGACATAATACGTCTTTAATGTCGTGGTTCAACAATATTGATAATATAATTCGTAGCTGTCAAGTGACCATTACAATAGCTTATATGGGTATAATCCCAATTCGTTAAATCTTAATCAAAGGATAACAAAAATGTAAATAAGTAAAATCCAAATACCAAAATCTAAATTGACGAAACCCTACGCTCTTCGTCCCTGGCGATTCTGACGGCGAATTCCAGTTGTCTTTCACGCTAATCCGGCGTGGTCTGTGATGCGGGCAGCATTCTAACAGCGACAAGGCTATAATGCGTCGTTTTTGTTGTTCGATTTTATGAGGAAGAAATCTAGGGCAGTCCCGAAAGGGCCGATAGCCATGAAACCCGTAACTCGAAAAGCTAAGGAGGAATTACTACGAAAGGTTGTTAAGATATCGAATTTGGATGGAAACAAGGACCACGAGGAGGACAATTCGCGCCCCAATTTGAATGAAATCCCTGGACTGGACCGGAAATCGACATGATTGGGAATGGATGGAAGCAGAGGGAGGGTAAGAAAGTTGTCGACTCGATTGAGGAGGAGGAACTTCTACGTTTCTCAGACGATGATGTGGATGATGAAATCGAATATTGGAGCTCCGCAGTCTATTGTTTCATTATGGGTGCATATCCACCCTGGGAAGTGGTAGAAGGATTTGTACGAAGAATTTGGAAGGAGCATGGAATTGACAAAATTTCGTTTCTCCCTAATGGAATCTTCATAGTTCGGTTCAAGGCCAAGGAAGCTAAGGTAATAATTCTTGACCATGGCCTTTACATGTTTGATAATAAACCTCTTATTGTCAAAGAATGGACTCCTGATGCAATTATGGATAAAAGCGATGTGCCTGAAGTACCTGTCTGGATTTAGCTACATAATCTGCCCTTAAAATTTTGGGGTAGATGCCTGTCTAGGATTGCGTCTCTGGTTGGCCCGTATGTCAAGTCTGACTTGGCTACGGAAGAACGCACGAGACTAGGATATGCTAGAGTTATGATTATGGCTAAGGTTGGACAAAAGTTTAAGAATGTTGTTAAATTCTTGGATGAGAAGCAAAATGTGGTTGAAATTTTCATCAAATATGAATGGAAGCCTGTTTACTGTACTAAATGTAAGGGATACGGTCATGAAGCTCGAGAATGTAGGAGGGATGAGTTGCGAAAAGCGAGACAAGAAGCACAGCTGAAAAAGGCTGAGAGAGGGGTTATAGTAAAGCAGCCCATTCAAAAGCCGGCTGCACAGAGGCTTACCTCGATTGGTAAGGTCACGACAGTGGCCAAATTGACCGGCCACGTTGGGACTTCTGTTGCTAAGGGATCAGCTGTGCCCGTGTTGAAGGCACCGAGAGCCAATGTGGAGGTGGAGAACGGGATTTCTTACGCTGACATGGTTATTGGTTCCCCGAGAAAGGAGCCGGATGTGAGAAATGACGGGGTTGGGCTGGAATTGGTTATCCATGGAAGTTCATAATATTGGTTGCTGGAATGTGCGCGGCATGTGTAATATAAATAAGCAGCGTGCAATTAGTGAGTTTCTTAGAAAGCATCAAGTAGACGTGTTTGGTCTGTTAGAGACTAAAATCAAGAATAAATCGTATGCAAAAGTTCATCAGAATGTGTTCTATGAATGGAGTATAACGACTAATAATCATTGCGTTGAAGGTGGTCGGGTCTGGCTTTTATTGAAACATGAAAAAGTGAACCTGACGATCTTGGAGTATAGCAATCAGAGTATCCATGTTATGGTGACTACAAGTTCGGGGAAGGAATACTTGCTTACCTTCGTTTATGCATTTAATTCGACCTTGGGTCGTGTTGAACTTTGGCGTAAACTGGAATCCTTTGCTCATATGGAGTCGTGGATGATCTTGGGCGACTTCAATTGTGTCGTTGATGCTCGGGAACGACTTGGAGGTATTTCTTCGGATGAGGCCATGATCCAATTTCGGGATTGTCTCGCTACTTGTGAAGTTAACGATTATAAGGCACGTGGATCTTGGTTCACGTGGAATAACAAACATAAGGTAGCGGAAACAAGAGTGTTTAGTCCTATTGATCGGTGTTTGGCTAATGATGATATGACTACTCTTTACCCGAATGGTTTTGCTAATTTCTTGCCGGAGGGGACATTTGACCATTGTCCGTGCATAGTCCAATTGGGGAGCCCACCGGTAAGGAAGAATCGTTCTTTCAAATACATGAATATGTGGAGTAGGTCCCCGGAGTTCTTGTCCTGCGTGGGATCGGTGTGGGAAGATCCGGTCAGAGGAACGAAAATGTTCCAATTGGTCACGAAATTGAAAAATCTGAAAAGACCGCTGAAGCAGCTTAATACGACCTGTTTTGCATACATTGAGAATCGTTGCTGTCACGCGGAAATCCGACTAGAAAAGCTCCAAATCAAGCTGCGAAATGACCCCAGTTCAGCGCTGATGCAGGAAGAATCGAGCCTGAATGAGCAGGTTCGTAGATTACATGCTGCTCGAGCGGATTTTTGGGCCCAAAAATCGAAACAAAAATGGGTAAAAGATGGCTATGTGAATTCTGCGTTTTTTCATGGTATAATGAGGGCGCGTCGAGCTCACAACGCGATTTTCAAAATTGTTGATGCGGAAGGCCAAGATCGTTCAAATAAGGTTGAGATTGAGGGAGCGTTTCTTCGGTATTATTTAGCTCCTTTGGGGGAGTCTCATGATGTTGAGCCTATTAACATGTCCATTGTCCGAAAAGGAAAATTTTGCACCGAGGAGCACAAACAATGGCTCGTTGAGAGTGTGACGGAACAGGAGATCAAGAAGGCGATGCACGATATTCCGCGTGATAAAGCTCTGGGGCCGGATGGTTTCCCGAGCCAATTTTTTATTGACTCTTGGGATATTATTGATGGTGATGTTGTTAGAGCTATTCAAGATTTCTTCATATCAGGTAAACTTCTGAAACAGCTGAACTGTGCTATTATTACCTTGATTCCTAAAGTGAGTCGACCTCAAACTGTGAAAGATTTTAGACCTATTGCATGTTGTAATGTCGTGTACAAATGTATTGCTAAAATCATTTGTTCGAGACTGGCTAAGGTTTTGCCCCAGATAATTTCTCCAACCCAGAGTGGTTTTATTGAGGGACGAAGTATAGTTGAGAATATCCTGATTTGCCAAGACCTGGTTAAAATGTACGGGAGAAGGCGGGTCTCTTCGAGATGCATATTCAAAGTAGACATTCACAAGGCCTATGATAGTGTGGAATGGAGTTTCGTTGATCAAATGTTGAAAGCTTTGGATTTTCCTGAGCATTTTCGATCCTTGATTATGGAGTGCGTCACTTCTGTTTCTTACTCTCTATGCGCTAATGGTGATACCTTTGGTTTCTTTCGTGGGAAAAGAGGTCTGAGGCAAGGTGACCCGATGTCTCCGCTGCTCTTTACGATTTGTATGGAGTATTTTTCTTGGATTCTTACTCATGCCGAGAAGGATAGGAATTTTAGATACCATCCTAAATGTAGCCCTATGAAGCTCACACATTTATTGTTTGCTGACGATCTGCTTCTTTTCTGCAAAGGGGAGACGGATTCGATGGAATTCTTGTGAAAGGCTTTTGCTATGTTTAGTAGGGCCTCGGGGTTGGTTATAAGTGTGGGTAAATCTCATGCTTATTTTGCTGGGGTCGATGAGGATAGAAAAGCAGCTATACTGCAATTTTCAGGCTGTGTGGAAGGTACGTTGCCTTTTCGTTATCTTGGGTTACCGATTCAAAGTACTCGATTAGGTAAAAATGATTGTGAGAAATTGATTGCTAAAATAATTTCCAGAGTTACTAGTATTGGGGCTCGCAAGATCTCGTATGCGGGTAGATTAACTTTAGTACAATCAGTGCTGTCTTAGCTGCATAACTATTGGGCTATGGTTTTTATTATTCCGAAGTATGTTATGGCCAGAATTATTTCCTTATGTCGAAGTTTCCTTTAGGATGGCGGTGGGGAGGGAACTAATCGGGCTCTTGTTAGCTGGGATAAAGTCATCTGTCCGAAATTGGAAGGAGGTTTAGGTTTGAGGGATCTTTACGTCTGGAATCAGGCTGCTGTTGCAAAGTTAGCTTCTTGGGTGTTTGACCAACCCGATCGGCTTTGGGTCAGATGGATGAACAGTATATACTTGAAGGGGCGCGATTGGTTTGACTATCAGGCTAATACCGATGTCACCTGGGCCTGGCGAAAGATTTGTCAGGCTAAGGAGAAAATTAAAAGTATGTATGTGAACGGACTTTGACATGGATCGCGCCCTCACTACGCGATCTCGGCTGGGTACGAGGGCCTTCGGACTCCCAATCCGAGGGTTCCTTGGGCTCGGCTCGTGTGGAGTAGTTGGAGCTTCCCTAAACATAGCTTTATCTCTTGGCTTGTGTTTAGGGGTGCTCTAAACACACTACAAAAATCAAGCCGGAATTGCGTCGGACAAATCCGACGCAAATGGGAAATATTCGACGCAATTTGAAGATTGCGTCGGATTAACCGACGCTAACGGCCGCCATTATAATTTGATGCAATTTTTTTTACATCGGCTAATCCGACGCATGTGTATTGCGTCGGCTAATCCGACACCAGGATTTGAAGGTCAATGCCCCTGTCATGGGCTTTGCGTGGGATTAGCCGACGCAAAGTCCAACATCCTGTCGAATTTGCGTCGGCTAATCCCACGCAGAGTCCCTCAGTCAATGGGCTTTGCGTGGGATTAGCCGACGCAAAGTCCAACATCTTGTCGACTTTGTTTCGGCTCATCCCACGCAGAGTCCCTTAGTCAATGGGCTTTGCGTGGGATTAGACGATGCAAAGTCCAACACCCTGTCGACTTTGCGTCGGCTAATCCCACGCAGAGTCCCTCAGTCAATGGGCTTTGCGTGGGATTAGTCGACGCAAAGTCAAAGATCATGTCGACTTTGCGTCGGCTAATCCCACGCAAAATCTCTCAGTCAATGAACTTTGCGTCGGCTAATCCGACGCAAGCCTGGTTGTAAAGAACGTCGTTCCTTTGTTATTAGCTCCCCATATGCTCGAAATAAAACAATCTGCAATCAAACAACCCAATCCTACAACAAACCACAACAGCAGCACATCCCAAACAAAAATCCATCAATAACTCCAATCAAAGCTCTCGTACATATCTTCTTCACAAAACTCCACAAAACGAAACAAACATAAACCAGTGTACTGTTATAGAAAATGAAAATATATTACAAAGACAACCAGCGCTAGGTTCAGAATTCTATCTAGGAGTTGGTAAAATATATATATATACACAATGCAACCAAAGTCTAAAGAAGTAACATGAAAGATATGAACTACCTACAAAAGGGACTCAATCTGCTCCGACCCATGGGGATGACCATCGTTGTTGTCGTCATCGTCGCGCCTACTCATGCGTGGTCCTCTGCTGCATCTCTCGGTCTCCATGGCGAACCGTTCCCTCATAAACTGAATAAACTCGTCCTGCTCTTCACACTTCTTCTCCAATGTCTTCAGGCGCTCTTCTTGTCTTTGGAATTTATCTTCCATACGCTCGTTAAGTGCGCGTTCCTGCGAGGAGGCGGTAGGGAGGTATGTGTCCGCAGATATCTCCTTACCACGGGTCAAGCATGGGCGAAAGAGCTCTTTCGCCGCGTTACCTATCCCCTAGAACCGTCTCTTCTGGTTGTAGCCACCCGTCACATCGTGGAAGATCTTCAATGTGTTGGGTGCCTGATCAGAGGCGCGTGCCTCCTCCACCGCTTTCCCGTAGCTCTCCTGAAACAGCAACATGAAATAGTGTTATAACTTTTAGAACAACACATACTATCACATCGTAATTTTCATGCCTAGTATATTTTTGAAAAACATTACTACTACTCACAACTATCTCCGATCCTCGAGGGTCAATCCACTTGCCGTCTTTCTCCTTCTTTGTCTTCTCCAAGAGCTGGACCGGGGATGCAGTTGGGCCCTTCATATAACAGTGATAAAACTTTCAGCATTTATTTACCAATAGTATATCTTGAATTATACTCAAATTTTTTACTTGTGTTATAAGCACTTACCATCTGCGCGAAGGCTGTTGCTGCACTTCTACTTCCAAGGCAGCTGGTGGGTTTGGCCACCCCATCCACTTGCCCACCTCTCCTGTTCGACAACTTAATCGCCGATTTCTTCTTGAAGTTTGGGTCGGCAGCGTTCCTCTTCAGTGCCTCCCACTTCTCTTGCGGAATCCACTCCGCCTTCTGGACACTCGGGACAGCTCGCTGAAATATGTCGGTTATTTTTTTCTTAATCCGACTCTCATAGTCCGACCTGAGGTCGTACCCCAAGTTTATACGCACTCTCTTTTGTTTGTCAAAAAAAAAATTCGTTAGCTACAATTGAATGTATAAATCGTGCAACGAAAACATTAGAAACACAGACGAGGTAATTACCGCGAAGTGCATATACATAGCTTCCCGAGCTTCCTATGGCGCCTCCGTCCAGCTACGGTAGGCACCTGGGTAGACGCATACGTCATGATTATGGAATCCCGCATATAATCGGAGTACTTCTTGTCCTCCCACCTACACAAGTAATTTATGATACTGTGCAGCAAATAAATGAGTGAAAATATTGAAAACAACTGGTTACAACAACTTAAACTCACCAAGTAGCGGTATCCACTTTCTGCCGTGATAGGTAGGGTTTCCCAGGCGTCGCAACGTACACCCTCGCCCCGACTTCTTGGACAGCGTCCACACCTAGGACGACAGACACGTCCTCCTCCATAGCGTCACCATGGTTGTTGCTCCCCGTCACCATCCCACTGCCACCTGACATAATCACGTCTACAAAGTATGTTTGCACAAAGTTAAACTATAGAGTAAGTTCGTTTAGGGTAAAGCAGGAATTTCATTGAGTACCAAAATAGTCTTCAATTACAAATAAATAAATTACAACTTATACGAATAAGATACAAACGACTACATAATTGCTAATTATCGTCACTGTCACTGTCACTGTCCGCGTCGGTGTGCGCTTCAATGAACCCCTCCAGCCCGTCTTCATCATCGTCGTCCCAGTCAGTATTCACCTCATCACCGTCATCTTCATCGACGACCAACTCTTCCTCATCACCCTCTACCTCAGTACAATCCAGTCGGCAAATTCGTCGTCCTCCCCTTCAGCACCAGCAACTTCAACTACATATTCTTCTTCATTGACGTCATTGTCTTCGATCAGAATTGATGACATCGGCTGATTATTACCAACTACACTCTCTTGGTAGACGTCATCGTCGATGATAAGATTATCAACTTGTGATCTTGCCTTGATTTTGAAAACCGCAGACCAATTCGTACTCTTTTTTCCCTTAGGGTAAGGTGCATAACAGACTTGATCGACTTGATACGCCAACATAAAAGGGTTGTGCCCTCGCATTTTTCTCGTCAGGTCGACATCCACAAGTTTGTAGTTCTCATGAACAGTGACTCCGTGCGGGGAATTGTCGATCCAATCACATTTGAACAGTACGGCCTTGCAGTTTTTGTGGCTGTCGTAGTAGTCGAGCTCGATCACCTCGACTAGTGTTCCATAGTAATCTGACCCTTCGGTGGACAACACACATACACCGTTACTTTTGGTCAGTTTTGGAATGTCAACACCCTCGACAAACGCACGGAACTTATACCCGTTAATTGTATATCGCCTCCAAGTTCTAACTCGTGAAGACGGCCCAGTGACTAGAGGTCTTACCATGGGATCCTCCAGCGCTTCAGGCTATTGTGAAGATAAAATTCGGAGAAAAACAATGCAATTAAATTTTCTATCAAACACATACACAATTTGTAATGATCAAGCAAATAGCATTTCAACATACTTGAGTACGTAGCCAGGAGGGAAACAGTGACTCATATGCCACCCAAACATCGTTAGATGTTGTCACTTCCCCATGTTCTGCCATAATGAAAGCCTCAAATTTCCTGAAATGGTCAACAGTTGTACTTAATCACACATACTACCAATTATGAGGAGGGTATGTTGTACGTGAGTTACTTACTCCTCGTACGGTCTGATTACAGTGCCACAGTTTCTCAGAACGTAGGAGTGTGCCTGCTTGTACTCAACATCGGTCAACCACCTCTCCTTACATTTTCCAGTGCTGCTTCCAACATCAGACTGAAAGGGTTCCACCTCTATGTGGTGGTCTTCAGTCTGATGCACACCCACGTCTAGGTCTTTGGCTTTTGAGTCAACGTGCTCTTCGAAGTAGAAGGATTAGAAGTTTGATGTCTCCTCTAACAAATACGCGTTGCATATTGAACCCTCAACACGTGCTTTGTTGCTATTTTTTTTTCAAATGGTTTAAGAACCTGCAAATTAAAATATTAGCTATCATGTAAGACTTAATTGGTAATCAATACACGGAAAGTCATACTAAGGAGAGTTGAGGACGTCACCGTTCAAATGGGTACATCCACCGGTACTGAACTGGACCGCCAACCCTTGCCTCATACGGCAAGTGAAGTGGGAGATGCTCCATCGAGTTGAAGAATGACGGAGGAAATATTTTCTCCAACTTGCAAAGGATCTCGGGAATATTGTTCTCAAGCCGATTCATGGACTCGACTGACACCATAGTGGAACACAAATCGCGGAAGAACTGACTGATCTCTGTCAATGCATTCCACGTGTTCAGTGGCACCAGCTGCTTCAAAGCTACTGGCATCAAGCGCGACATAAACACGTGACAGTCGTGGCTTTTCATGCCATGCAAAATTAACTTGAACTGGTCCACACACCGGGATAAGTCGGATGCGTAACCATCCGGGAACTTCAAACCACTCACCCAATCGCACAAAGCCTTCCTTTCATTTTTGTCCATACCAAACGAGGACGACTTAGGTCGCCCAAGACACAGTTCCTTGAAATCGGCTTTGCCTTTTGGTCCGAAGGCTGTCTTGTTCGGTACATCCATTATGGTGTTGATAATCTGCTCAAAGAAATTCTTCTCGATATGCATAACATCAACGTTGTGTCTGATGAGCAGAGTGTGCCAGTACGCAAGTTCCCAGAATATGCTCTGCTTCCACAAACCTTCCTTCTTGTCCTTCAATTTTTTCAACTGTTGGTGGGTAGCGTGTACTATTGTAGGGTACTTCTGGACATCTGTCCATATCTCATCGCCTGTTAACCGTTTACATGCGATCCTAGTTTCATTGGGTTGTTTCTTCAGGAAACTCTTACAGTTATGCCTAAATGGATGGTCAGAAGGTAGAAATTGTCTGTGACAGTCAAACCAAGACACATTTCCGCTATTTTTAAGCCAAAAGGATTTTTGATCCTTCGCTTGACAGTAAGGAGAAGCACGGTAACCTGTTATACTCCAACCAGACAACATCCCGTAAGCTGAGAAGTCGTTGATGGTCCACATTAATGCAGCCCTTAAATTGAAACTACTCTTCCTCGACACATCGTACGTGTAAACCCCATTATTCCACAAACTTTTTAACTCTTCAACAAGAGGTTGGAGATACACGTCCATATTGGCTTTCAGGTTCCTAGGGCCAGGAACAATAAGTGACAGGAGCATAAATTGTCTCTTATTGCATAACCACGGCGGTAGGTTGTACGGTGTCAAAATAATCGGCCAACATGAGTACGACTTGCCGAACTGCCCGTAGGGTGAGAAACCATCTGTGCACAAACCTAAACGTACGTTGCGCGGCTCTTTCGAGAACTCAGGATGTTTGACATCAAATGTCTTCCAAGCTTCACCGTCGCTAAGGTGTGTCATCATACTACTAACTCTGATTTTGGAGGTACTGTGGTGCCAACTCATCTCGGCCGCAATTTTCTTTGTCGCATACAGTCTTTGCAACCTCGGACCTACTGGGAAGTAAGTCAAAACCTTAGTTGGTACTCTCTTCCCCCTAGTATTTGCAGTTGGACCCTTGTACCTCTCGGATCCACATTTCCTACACGCGTCGAGGTCCGAATCTCCCTTCCAGAACAGCATGCATCCATTCGGACACGAGTCTATCTTTTGATGGGGGAGTTGGAGGCCCTTCAACAAATTTTTAACCTCGTAGAAATTATTTGACATGACATTCTCCTTTTTCGGTAGAAGGTCAATCATCAATTGGATCCAACCGTCTAAATGTCTTAAGGCCATGTTGCTCTCGCACTTCAAAGTCAGCATCCTTGAAGCGACTTGCAACAGACTCATATCGCACCCGCCATAAACTGGGAGTTCAGCATTTTTAAGCATTTCGAAAAAGGAACAGACTTGTGGGTTGGGTTCATGTTGCACTTCTTCGTCGCTTAAGTTGTCTGGGTTACGCTCCTCCTCCATGATGTCCTCAACCGTCGTACACAGTGCGTCCTCTACGAAGTCCCGGTACGGATTTTCGCGAACAGGTTCTTGCAGGCGACTACTTTCATTTTCACCATGATACGTCCACACGTAGTAGTTCTCAACAAAACCGTGCTTGTATAGATGTTGTTTGACATCTAGTTCATGTTTTAAGGCACGATTTTGACATTTTCTACATGGGCACCGAAGCTGCTCGCTGGTGTAGTGGGGGTTATTATCTAAGGAAAACTTGATCAACTCCTCGACACCGTCTCTAAATTCTAATTTAGGCCGCTTATTGTCGGCCAGTCTCTCGTACATCCAACTCCGTTCTACTCTATTCATTCTATATGGATTGAACTATGAATGATTAGGGTATGTAGACATGAACAGAATGGCGTGGGGAAAGAAGTCAACAATATGGAATTTGAAGTAGGCGACAACAACAGGGGAAATGCACATTGAAGAAAAGTTCGCGAATTTCACCATAAGTTGGAACTCTCACAACCATCAATTTAAAAACGATTCATCACCGGGGATCTTATCACTCCAACCTAAACCCATTCTTGTGGGTTCCATGTCACTGATAAACACGAAATTGTGTAATGTCGATAAGAGAAAAATTCGGCAGCAATTCGCCTCAGTTCTCCAAAAGCACAATGTGGAATATATAAAAACTCCACATATGCAATCGAAGAACATTGAGGGAGTTGTCACCAAATTTATCTCTTACCAACACAACACAATTTCATGTTTACCACCTAAGTGACATGAAAGGCACAAGAACAGTCCCAAAACGGGGACTGTCCAAGAATTACTCCTAATGAGTAACTCTTGAACGGGCATTAGGTAGGTCTGAGTATATTTCAAACAATGATCATGCATAATACACAACGAAAACAAATAACAACAGCAATCATATCTCAACACAATCATCCAAAACATTAATATTTACTATAATTACCACCACTAACTGCTGAAATTTAAGAAACAAAACGAATTTCCCTTTTTTTAGTATTGTTTATGTAGTAGAAGTACATAGTAGAAGATTAGTAGTAGTAGTAGTAGTAGTAGTAGTAGTAAAAGTAGAAGTAGGAAATTAGTAGTAGCAGCAATAGAAAATTAGTATTAGTGGTAGTAGTAGAAAATTAGTAGTAGTAGTAGTAGTAGTAGTAGAAAATTAGTAGTAGTGGTAGTAGTAAAAGTAGAAATAGGAAATTAGTAGTAGTAGTAGTAGTAGTAGTAGTAGTAGTTTAGTAGTAGTAGTAGGAGTAGTAGTGGAAAATTAGTAGTAGTAGTAGTGGAAAATTATTATTATTAGTAGTAGTAGTAGTAGTAAAAGTAGAAGTAGGAAATTAGTAGTAGTAGTAGTAGTAGAAAATTAGTATTAGTGGTGGTAGTAGTAGTAGTGGTAGTAGTAAATTAGTAGTAGTGGTAGTAGTAGAAAATTAGTAGTAGTAGTAGAAAATTAGTAGTAGTAGAAAATTAGTAGTAGTAGTAGTAGTAGAAAATTAGTAGTAGTAGTAGTAAAAGTAGAAGTACTAAATTAGGAGTAGTAGTAGAAAATTATTAGTAGTAGTAAATTAGTAGTTGTGAAGTAGAAGAAGAAGATTGGTAGCTGTGTAGTAGTATAGTAGAATAGTAGTAAATTAGTATAGTATTAGCTAGATTAGTAGTAGTAGTGTTAGTAGATTTGTTGTACTAGATTAGTAGTAGTATTAGTAGTACTTAGTATTAGTAGTAGGTTATTAGTATTAGTAATATTAGCAGTAGATTAGTAATATTAGTAGTAGCATTAGTAGTGGTAATGAAGTATTTTAATGTAATATTAGTAGTAGATCAGTAATAATACTACTACTAGCACTACTAATGTAGTACTACTAATTAATCTACTACTAATACTACTACCCATCTACCTCAACAAATCTAATTCATTATACTAGTACGTACTACTACTACTAATCTAATAACACAATTTCTAACCTAATACAATAATCACTAATACCTAATTAACATACTAACTAACCTAATTGACATACTACAATTACCGTCTAACAATAAAACGAAATCTAACCTAATTCACATATTAATTAACCTAATTCACAAACTAATTAACCTAATTAATATATTAATTAACGTAATTAACCTAATTACTAAACTAACTAACCTAATTAACATAATCACCCTACAATCTAATTAACTAATTAACCATACATAATCACCATACAATCTAATCACCATAATTATTAAACTAATTATTAATCTAACTTAATCAAAACAGTTTAGTAACAAAGCCTAACATACTAACTAACAATTAATCTAATTAATTGAACTAATTGAGTAAAAATTAAACAGTAAACAGTAAACTAACAATTAAACAGTAAACTAATTGAACTAATTAAGTAAAAATTAAACTAATCAAAACATTAAACTAATTGAACTAACAGTAAACAGTGACCATACCTGAGATTTGGGGGTCGGGTTAGGGTTTTTCGGGGCTGGGTCGGGTTAGATTACGCCGGGGGGGTTCGGTTCGCCAGGGTTTTTCGGGGCTGGGTTCGGTTTACCGGGGGTTCGGGGCTTACTTCGCCGGGGGGTGCGCCGGAGTTATGGTTCGCCGGCAGGGTCGCGCGTGGGGGGGGGGGGGGGGGGGGTGCGTCGGGGTTCTGGTTCGCCGGCAGAGTTCGTCGCGCGTCGGGGGTTTAGGGTTCGCCGGTTTGTGGTTCGTCACCGGCAGGGTTCGCCGGTTTATGGGACTTAGGGTTTCGATTTTGTTTTGGGGTTGAATTAGGGTGATGGTGCCGGATCTGGGTAGGATGGTGGTTGCCGGAGGTCTCTGCGTCGCCGGTGATGGTGCGGTTGGTGTGCGTCGTCGTCGTTTGGCGTCGTTGTCGTCGTCTTTTTTGCCTTTCTCTAGAGAGGGAGTTGGGGGTGCGGGTTTAGGGTATGTTAAGTTGTCGCTGTATTTTTTTTTTTGAGTTTTTCTACGTTGTACCCTCCTGTTTTTCCGTTTTCTACCTTATACCCCTCCTGTTTTCTAAACACTCACTTATACCCCTGTAGTTGATTAATTTCATTAAACGTGACCTAATTACAATTATTCTACTCAAAAACCCTAATTAATTTCCATCTCCGTCTCCTATGTTTTCCCTAATTCTAATTTTCCATGCATAATTTTTGGATTTTTTCTTCATTTTATCACAATTCTTTCACTCTTTATTTTAAGTGCACCATTAATGCTTTGTTTGTTAATGAGATTAAATTAATTTCATTAGAAATCAGTAAAATATCATTATTTTAAGCTAAAGAATAAGTTGGGGTAAAAGTGGAGGAAAATCAATTAGGTAAAAAAGAATAAGAAGTTGGTGTATAAAATGAGGAAAATGGGAAAAATTAACGAAATAAATAAAAAGTTAGAGGAAAATGGAGGGAATACAAACCAAGGTCGTCAAAGCTATTTATGTCATAGCCTAGAATCACTGTCATGCCATCTAATTAACGGAGCATTAAACGGATAATTGTGATTAGTCACGTTTTATAAAGTTAATCAACTACAGGGGTATTAGTGGGGGTTTTGAAAATAGGAGGGGTAAATGGTAGAAAACGGAAAAACAGAAGGGTACAACGTAGAAAAACCTTTTTTTTTTTTATATTAAAAGATTTGCATCGGAATAGCCGACGCAAACCGACGCAGAATTCAAGTTTGCGTCGGCTATTCCGATGAAGTCCGCGATATTTTTTTTATATTGAAAATATTGCGTGGGATTAGCCGACGCAAACCAACGCAATATTCAAGTTTGCGTCGGCTAATCCGATGTAGTACCTGTCTCTGTGCTGACTGGTCGCTTTGAGTCAACACAATTGCGTGGGATTAGCCAACGCAGGCCAACGCACTTTTAATTTGTACGTCGGCTAATCCGATGCAGTTCGCATCTTCCTAAATACTAGCCACTCAACATTAGGCGTTGACTCGACAACATATGCGTGGGATTAGCCGATGCAACCCCTTACTTTTGAGTCGGCGTTGCGTCGGCTAATCCCACGCAACCCAAACACGTAGTGGCGCCAACATGAAATTATTGGCGCCTGTTTCATGGAGGCGGACTGCGTCGGTCGCAAGTTATTTGCATCGGATTAACCGACGCAGACCGACACAGTTATTATACATGCGTCGGATTATTAATCCGACGCAGGTAGTCCGACGCAATTTCACATGTTTTTAGTAGTGACACTAGGTCTAAGTTATGCAGTTTTGGTGTTGCTGAATCAGACCTTTGTTATTTTTGTGAGTCACATGAAGAGAACTTGGAACACCTGTTTTTTGGGTGTGGATGGAGCTCTCGGATTGTGGCTAGTTTGGGGGAGTGGGTCAAGAAAAGAATTCCGGCTACAAACGCGCCTATGTGGGCAAGCAAGATGAGGGGATCGAAGTTGCAATGCAACATTATTCGTGCTATGTTCAATGCTATGGTCTACCATGTGTGGAGGCAAAGAAATCTATGCAGAATTGAGGGATCAGTACAACGTCCGCATAATATTGCTGATTTGATAAAAATGGATGTACGAAATAGAATTATGTGCAAGATTAAATACCCTTTAAGTGCTCGAGATGCTAGATGGCTACATAACTTGATGTAGCCTACACTTGTACATTGATTCATTATTTTTAATACATACTTACCATTTACCAAAAAAAAATACCAAAATCTATATATACTCTTAAAACTCAAACAAAGTATCATATTTCTTCATTTCATTTTGAGAGTATTTGAGTCATGTCACTCTCTTCTCATTGGTTAATTTTTATTTTTATTTTAATTTGAAAAGAAAATAATTAATTAGTGTATTGAATGTGTAATATTAAATGCAAATAGTTGATATTAAAATTTAGATTTATGTCCTCCCTCCGTATTTTTTATATGATGTTTTGATTTTTTGAGATGATACTTTCACTTTAATTTATATGTAAATATATTTGTCCAAAAATTTTAAAATTCGCACCATAAAATTCTTTACGAAAAGAGGTTTCAAATAAATATACATTTCGTGATATTTTTTTCTTATATTGTGAGAGATATTGAAGGGAGAAGGGGTTGTTCCGAAAAGTGAGAATCAATATTGATTGGGGTGGGCCGCCTGTCAATCAGCCGCCTGCTAGGCAGGCCCCGAGACGGTTCCTGCCAAGGAGTCGAAAGACTAGCCCCCAGCAAGAACCTAGAACAAAGCATAAAACGCTAAAGGTTGGCCGTCAGCTGCTGAGAGCACGGGCCAACCCAGCCTGTCGGAGCTTGGCAGCCCCCTGCCTGAAGACTGTCTGCCCTGGGAAAATCCCTGGCCGGCAGGGTCAGGACCCCCAGGGGCCCTCTCGTCATTTTGCCTAAGGTAAGTGGGAATGGATGGATGAGAAGCCGCCACTTGTCACTTCTCTATCCAACCATTCCTCTTTCTCTTCTCTCTCTTGTGGGAAGGTATAAATACCTCCCCATTTCCCACATGAGAGGGGTTGGATTTTCTCTCTCTAGACTCTTACTCCTAAAACGCCGCCTAGTTCCTCACGAGCTAGGTTCGTAAAGGCATTTCACGGACTGACTTAGGCATCGGAGAGGGTTTCCTCGGACAACCTCCGAGGCCCTGTGCGTTCATTGTGCAGGGAGCAGGACGTTTCCGCCGGGAAGGTCCGATCCAAGGAGTGAGAGGAAGGGGAGACCAAGGGAATCAAACGACCACTTGTTCATCGTTAATTCAATCACACTACCCGGATCCTAGGCCGGGTGAATTGTTTCCGTGACCGGAACAATTTGGCGCCGTCTGTGGGGAACTTACGGTTGTGCTCACGAGTTACCCACTAAAATCAACCACTCATAATCACAAAATTAAACACAATCATGCCAGAAATCGGTGATGCCAGTACAGGAGCGGGTCCGACGGTCCCGCCGGGGGCCCCCCTGTATGGTATGCCGCAGTCGGATAGGGTTCCTCCTGCTACGATCCTAGCGGTAGGGGGAACCAATCCCCTCGACAGATCAAACACTGCTGTGACACCCGAGTTGGGGACACACCCAGGGCGTGCTCTCAATCTGACCCCAGCTCAGATGGCACAGGCGGCCGCGTTCTTCTCTGCGATGCTGAATCAGGAATTCACACCTGAGGACTTGGTGGGCAGGGTCGCGTCGGCTCCCAGGCAACCGTCCCCAACCAGCAGGGACGAGGCCGGGGGCACGAGGCGGACCGCCGCCAGAAACGCTCAAAGAAAGGCAAGAAGAACAGCTCAAATGTATACGCATGTGCAGAGGCGCATTACTACTGACAACCCAGAGCCACCTGTCCAGCAAGCATTCTCCATCCACACAACAGAATCGGCGTCTGGAGGACAGGGAGGCTTATCTCAAGGATTACAGGAGCGCATGAGGCCCAGGGAGCCCATGTCGAAACGCTTAGGGGAAAGGCCGGGTGGAGTTTTCTCCAGACTAACACCTGCAGCCAAAGAGCCGACGGTCCCCGGCTTATCCCAAAGCCTACAATCCCGGCTCAACCGAGGACAACCGCTCGAGTCCAGACACCATCAGGGTGAAAACCTCTGCCACTCTCAGAGGAAGAGGCCCAGGCAGATCTCCCCGGAAACGGAGGATGAAGCAGCAAGCAGGCCACCACCAAGGCACCGCTCCCCCAGTACGAGGAAACCGACCCATAAACAATGGGATTCTCACGGTAACCAGTCTGGGGAAAGCAGGTCACGACTGATGGGCAGGCCCACGAAAACCCCGTTGCACCCTGAGGTACAAGAGTACCCCATTCCAAAAATCAAAATGCCCACCATCAAATTTGACGGAACAACAGACCCTGAAGACCACCTGGCAGCCTTTGAGAGCCACATGGGCATGTATGACGTAGATGATGCCATATGGTGCAAAGTTTTCCCTACCACCCTAGTGGGGCTCGCGCAGGGATGGTTCAGAGACCTCCGCCAGGGGTCGATCAGGTTCTTCATAGAGTTGGCTGAAACTTTCCTCGAACAGTATGCCGGAAACAAGAGAAGACGCCTTACCCGTTTCGATCTCATGACCCTGAAACAGAAAAAGGGTGAGAGTGTGAGAGAGTACATGAGAAGGTTTGATCTATCCTACCAACAGGTCAAGGAGATCGATGATTCCACTGCCGCCTACGCCCTGACAATCTCCCTACTTCCAGGGGAAATGAAAAACCAGATGATCAGGGCCCAGCCAGAAACCTTGGCCATGGCCAGGAAGATTCCTGAAGGGTTCATTCTGCAGGAGGAATTCCACGGCCTGACGGATACCCCAGCAGGCCAAACAAAGCCTCAAGGGGGACCGCAGGGTGGAAGGGGCAGAAGTGAGCCAGGCAAGCAAAGGGAAGAGGGAGACACTCCCAAGAAGGAGCGCCCAGTCTACCAACCCAGATTCGACAGTTACACCGCTCTGAACAAATCCAGGGCGGAAATCTTCGAACTGGAAAAAGAAACTGCCAAATGGAACCGCCCAAACAAACCTCGCAGCCCAAAAGGCGACCCCAAGAAGTTCTGCACTTTCCACGACTGTATAGGCCATACCACCGAGGAATGCCGTCACCTAAAGGACGAGATCGAAAAATTGATCAGAAACGGATGGTTAGCCAACTATGCGGCCAAAAATAAGTCTCAGAAGGAAGTGTCTGAGAAACCCGAGGGGTCAGTGCAGAACCGGATGGTAATCCATGTAATTTCAGGGGGCACTGAGGGCCAGCTCAGTCGAAGAGGCCAAAAAAGGCAAATGCGCGAGCTGAGGAACCAGATCTGCTATGCTGAGAAAGAAGGGAGTCCAAGGGGAGTGACATTAAGTATCACCCCTGATGACGCAGGACGGGTGATATACCCGCACAGTGATCCTCTGGTGCTGTCCCTAGAGATCAGCAACCATATTGTGCGAAGATGTATGGTGGACACGGGCGCATACACGAATCTATTGTACAAGGATGCTTTCGAAAAAATGGGCCTGGAAAAAAGGCACCTGCGGCCTGCTCCCGGATCCCTGTATGGATTCAGTGGGGCAGGCGTGCTGCCCATTGGGGTCATCGACTTGCCTGTAACCTTCGGGGAAGGTTCCACAGCCAGGAATGTCAGGGCAACCTTTGTTGTTGTGGACGCAAGGTCTGCCTATAACGCCCTGATTGGCAGGGCCACGCTGGATGAAATCGAGGCGGCAATCTCCATCAGGGCTCTCACCATCGCGTATGTCACTGACTTCGGGCTGGAAGGAAAGATACGTGAGGACCAGGAGTCAGCCAGACAATGCTACTCCGTGGCCCTGCAAGAGCACGAGAGAGACAGAAAAGGAAAAAGAAAAGCCGACAATTCCCCCTGCAGAGAAGGTGAAGTCCCAGTCGAGCACCCGGTGCCTGACCGCCTGGAACCAGGGGGTGAGAGTATGTTGGTAGATTTGGAGCCAGGAAGACAGGTCCTGGTAGGAGCAGGCCTGGAAGAATCCTACCAGGCCGAACTGGTCAAGCTACTGAAGGAGAACAAAGACGTATTTGCCTATTCTGCAGACGAGATGCCTGGCGTTGATCCATCATGCATCGTTCACAAGCTGAACGTAAGCATGGAAGCTCGCCCTGTAAAGCAGAAGAAACGAAATATGTCTGCAGAAAAAGACGCAGCAATCAAGGAAGAAATTGACAAACTCTTGAAAGCAGACTTCATTGAAGTCTACGACTACCCAGAATGGCTGGCAAATGTTGTCATGGTCAAGAAATCGTCTGGCGCATGGAGAATGTGCGTCGACTTTACGAACCTGAACAAAGCCTGCCCGAAAGATTGCTATCCGCTCCCTCGGATCGATCAATTGGTAGACGCCACCAGTGGCTACACCATGCTAAGCTTCTTAGACGCCTTTTCAGGGTATCACCAAGTGTACTTGTGGCAGCCGGACAGGGTGAAGTGTGCGTTCATCACTAGTTCGGGCACTTACATGTATAAGATGATGCCCTTCGGGCTCAAAAATGCAGGGGCTACGTACCAGCGGTTGGTTGATAAGGTGTTTGAGAAACAAAAAGGCAGAAACATCGAGGCTTACGTTGATGATGCCATCGTAAAAAGCAGGGAAGACAGGGAACACCTGACAGACTTGCAGGAAACCTTCAGTTCTCTGCGCGCTTACAAAATGAAACTAAATCCGAAAAAGTGCACGTTTGGAGTCCGCTCCGGAAAATTCCTGGGGTTCTTGGTCAGTTCTCGGGGTATAGATGCCAACCCTGAAAAAATTCAGGCAGTTCTAGACCTCCCTGAGCCCAAGACCATCAGGGACATCCAGCGCCTGACGGGTCGAATGGCCGCCTTGGCACGGTTCGTTGCCCGGTCAGCAGACAGAGCCACTCCTTTTTTCAAAATACTGAAAGGAAACAAACAGTTCAAATGGGAAAACGAGCAGAAAGAGGCCTTCGAGCAACTGAAGGACCATCTTAAGAGGCTCCCTACCCTGGCAAGACCAGTAGCAGGAGAAAAACTTTTTCTCTACATTGCAGTAACCAATATAACTGTCAGCGCGGTCATCCTGCGAGAAGAGGTAGGCGCCCAGCAACCTATATACTTTGTAAGTCATGCGCTGGGGGCAGCTGAGAAGAATTATCCGATGGTCGAAAAAGCCGCCTACGCGGTCATAATTGCGGCCAGGAAGCTCAGGCCTTACTTTGACGCGCATCCAGTCGTAGTCCTCACCGACCAACCCCTGGAAAAGGTGTTGGAAAAATTTGAAAAATCAGGGAGATTGTTGAAATGGGCAATTGAGCTGAGTGGGCTAGGTATATCTTATCAGTCGAGAACAGCCATCAAGGCCCAAGCTTTGGCAGACTTCTTGGCTGAGTGCTCCCATTCAGGGGAAGAGGAAGCCCCTGCCCAGGAATGGACCGTATATACTGACGGGTCCTCAACGGCTAATGGCGCGGGTGCAGGCGTCGTACTAACCAGCCCAGAAGGGACCGACTTTGAGCATGCTCTCAGATTCGTTTTCCCAGCATCAAACAATGAAGCAGAGTACGAAGCAGTACTCGCAGGCATCAGGCTAGCTAAAGCCGCAGGGGCAGAACGAATTGTTTTGGCGACAGACTCCCAACTCATCGCCAACCAGATTAATGGAGAATACGAAGCAAGAGACCAAGCAATGGCCACGTACCTGGAGATGGTAAAGGGAGAATTGTCCGACCTAAAATCATATGAGGTCAAACAAATCCCCCGATCCCAGAACAACAGAGCAGATGCCCTGTCAAAACTGGCAAGTTCCAGTCTGCAGGACATCCGAAGATCAGTATGGGTCGACGTTTTACACGAGAAGTCTACTAATCCCTGTCAAACGATTAATGCCATGGAAGAAGAGCTGGAAAGCTGGATGACTCCCTTCATCCAGTACAAGAAGCATGGTATCTTACCATCAGACCCGTTACAAAAGAGGAAGACACAGGCTAAAGCAGCCTGGTTCATACTCATCAATGAAGAGCTTTACAAAAAGTCTTTTACTCATCCATTGCTCAGATGTCTGCGGGCAGATCAGGCCGCTGAGGTATTAGAGGATATCCACTCTGGGATATGTGGACATCACATTGGTGGAAAAGCACTGGCCCACAAAGCCCTCCGGGCAGGCTACTACTGGCCTACCATGCTGGCGGACGCCAAGAGCCTGACCCAGAAATGCAGGAAATGCCAACTATTTGCCCCATCAATCCATGCCCCAGCCCAAGAGCTCAGACCAATCCTATCCCCCATCCCCTTCGCTCAATGGGGATGGACATTCTGGGACCCTTCGCGGTGGCAACAGGGGGGAGAAAATTCTTAATTGTCGCCATAGATTACTTCACCAAATGGGTGGAGGCCGAAGCAGTGCCCAATATCACTGAACCGGCGGTCAGGAAAGTAATCTGGCGAAACATCATCACCAGATTCGGTCTACCAAAGATGTTGGTATTTGACCATGGCAGGCAATTCGATAACGATCCGCTGAGAATCTGGCTGGAAAGCCACAACATTTCAGTCGCCTACTCAGCTGTCTGTCATCCTCAAACAAACGGGCAAGCAGAAGCAGCCAACAAACAAATCCTAAACGGCCTGAAGAAAATGGTGGATGATTGCAAGGGTAGGTGGGCCGACGAACTCCCCAGTATACTCTGGTCGATCCGAACCACCAAGAAAGAGTCTACAGGCCAAACCCCATTTGGTCTGGTATATGGCGCAGAGGCACTATTGCCAATCGAAGCAAGGATTCCCTCTCTGCGCTCCCTACAGTACGACCAGGCTGAGAATGAAGCTGCAATGGTTGAAGCCCTGGACCTGGTGAATGAGCTAAGGGAGGAAGCCAGTACCAACATCGCTGCCTACCAGCAGCGAATGAGGAAAGCTTTCAACAGCAAAGTCCGACAGAGGAGCTTTCAGATGGGCGAGTTGGTTCTGAGAAAGACACAGGCGATTGGGAAGTCAAGAGAGCATGGGAAGCTAAGTGCCAATTGGGAGGGCCCATACCAAATAACTCAGGTTTTGGGGCCAGGCACATACAGGATAGCCAATCTGGAGGGACAAGAGCTAAGCGCTCACTGGAATGCAGATACACTAAAGAAATATTACGTCTAAACAAGAATATAGGCAGTTTTTACTTTTACTAAAGTAAAAACGCGGAGGACGATCAGAAATGTCGACGGCTCCGACCACCCCAATGTCAAAAAGAATTTTAAGAGAAATGAGAGGATACAGATTTATACTCGTTGCCTGTTCACACTCGCGTCTTTCACACACAAACGAGCAGGGGGCAATAGGGGGAGGCCCCCCTGTTGCCGAAATAAGGAAAAACGAACCCCCCAACGCAAATCAAAAGCCACCCTGCTTACCTCTGGGCAGGCAGGGGGCAGGCCCTCTGGACTTTGAACGAAAAGCCAGGGACAGGCCAGGCTAACAAGGACTGGGGGCAGGCCCCCCAACCTTGTATAAAAAACGCACAAGCTACCCCTGCTTGCCTCTGGGCAGGCAGGGGGCAGGCCCTCTGGACTTTGAACGAAAAGCCAGGGACAGGCCAGGCTAACAAGGACTGGGGGCAGGCCCCCCAACCTTGTATAAAAAACGCACAAGCTACCCCTGCTTGCCTCTGGGCAGGCAGGGGGCAGGCCCTCTGGACTTTGAACGAAAAGCCAGGGACAGGCCAGGCTAACAAGGACTGGGGGCAGGCCCCCCAACCTTGTATAAAAAACGCAAAAGCCGCCCCTGCTTGTCTCTGGGCAGGCAGGGGGCAGGCCCTCTGGACTTTGAACGAAAAGCCAGGGACAGGCCAGGCTAACAAGGACTGGGGGCAGGCCTCCCAACCTTGTATAAAAAACGCACAAGCTACCCCTGCTTGCCTCTGGGCAGGCAGGGGGCAGGCCCTCTGGACTTTGGACGAAAAGCCAGGGACAGGCCAGGCTAACAAGAGCTGGGGGCAGGCCCCCCAACCTTGTATAAAAAACGCAAAAGCCACCCTGCTTACCTCTAGGCAGGCAGGGGACAGGCCCCCTGGACTTTGAACGAAAGAGCCAGGGATAGGCCAGGCTAACAAGGACTGGGGGCAAGCCCCCCAACCTTGTATAAAAACACAAAAACCGCCCCGCTTACCCCTGGGCAGGCAGGGCGCGGTCCTCTAGACTTTTTGATCAAAAACCAGGGGCATGCTATGGTAGACGATTAAAAAAATGAGGAAAGAACCCCTGAGTTTTAAAATAGTTTGCCGTAAAAAGAAAGGAATATCCCACAGAACAAAACCCATGAAGGGTGGAAAGATCTTTGCAAAGTCAGAGAAAAATACAAGTAGCAAAATATTACAGAAATAGCCACAAACACTGGCTCAGGGCGGGAAAATAAAAGCTTTTGTAAAAAGAAAGAAAAGAAGGGGCGTCATGCAGCATCCTGGTGAGCGTTGGCGTCTGCCTCAGGCTGCCTGGTCACCCGGGCTTCGTCCTTGGCAGAATAGAGACTCCGGAAGGCGTCCTCGTCAAAATTAGGGAACATCTCCCCTATCACCTCCATTACCAGCTCTAGAGAAGAGTTAGCACCACTAGCAAAGCTGGCATCTACTGCAGCCTCAGCCTCCTCAGCCAAAGTCTTTTTCTCTTTCGCCCATTCCCCCTTGGCCTGTTCAAAAGCCGACTTGGCCTGTGACAGCTGCTCCTCCAGGACAGTCACTCTCCCCTTCAAGTGCCCCATCTCGGCCAAAGATAGGTTGGCTCGGTCCAACGACTGCCGGCTCTCCTTCAGATCGGCCTCTAACTTGGAAACCTCCTTCACCGCCATTTCCCCCTGCAGCCTCCATCGATCAGCCTGTTTCTTGGCCTCCTCCAACTCCCCCTCTTGCCTTGTCATTTTCTCTTTCAAAGAGCTCATCAAGGAGACGTCCCTCTCTATCATGGCCAGGTGGTCGGGAGGAGGAGCCCCAGGGGTAACTGTTAGCTCTTCATCACTCAGGCGGCTGAGAGCCGCCAGTTCCGCAGATGCCAACATGACCTTGGAGGTACGCTGAATATATTGAAGCACTTGATGAGAAGTAGAAGTCACCATCTTTGTGAGGCGGTCGGCCAAGACAGCTCCAGAGTCAGAAAGTAGGCCCGAAACGTCCACGCTATCACCAGCCGTGTAGTGGAACTCCACATTTTCCTCTGGGAAGGGAATGCTAGAGGGCTCACGAGCAGGGCGTTTCGCATCAGGGGTAGAGACATCCGCCTCCAAATCCACCACGTCAGCACTAGGAGGCTCCCTCTCCCTTTTCCTCCTTGTTTCCAAGGGAACACTCTCCCCAGTCCCCTCGGAATCTCCAGGCTGCGTTCCCTGCGAGATCCGAGGGCCAGCCGGAGAAGCACCCTGCTTTTGACCAGGGGAAGGAGTAGCTCCTGAAGTGACCTCCGCTTCCCCCTGCTCATGAACGCTGGGAGTAGGAGTCGCCGGCTTCGACGAAGGCAGCCGGGGGGGGAGAGGTAATCTTCGACCAGCGGCAAAATCCTTCACAAGCTTCATGAGGGCCTTACTTCCTTTTCTAAAATTTGGTGGAAGAGAAGGACGCTTTGAAAGAACGTGCAATTCCTCGCTCAAGCCTAACCTTCTGACCTGCTTCTTGGTCCAGGTCCAAGAGTAGGAATCTGCAGGAAAGGAAAGGCGGTCATTTAAAAAGCAGGGAGAAATAAAATCCCTGGAAAATCGTGACAACAAGAAAACCCTAGAACTACCTTCAAGGCCACGAATCAGGCCCATGGGAAGCAGGTACTCGTCTGTCGTGATGAGCTCCGCATGAGGGAGCCAGAAAACAGGGCAAAAGTTCCCATGTTTATCCGTCACGATCTCAAACTTTTTTATCAAAATCTTCTCCTTATCGCTCAGCCTGACTTCCAGAGCCTTCCCCCCAACACGAGGATGATACTCCTCACGCGTCTCCATGCGGGTATGGACATGATTCCTAAAATGTCTAGGAATTTTCCACCCCGACGCACTATGGACATATATGAAATTGTTTTTCCAGTCTTTGAGACTGCTCATGGCCGACCAGACCAAGGCGTACTTTTTCTGTCTCAGCAAAGACCAATAACCAGGGGAGCCATCCCCCCCAGATGAAGACACCATTTGGAGGCCAACCATAAAGCGAAGGGCGTCAATGTAAGGCCCCTCGCCATGGAACAGGCAGGTCCAAGTGTAGGCCACTAATGCCCTAATGGCCGTTGCAGTTAACTGAGCGATGGCGACGTTCATCCTCCTGAAAGTTTCTTCCAGGAAGGGATGCAACGGGAATCACAGGCCGAATTCTAGGGCCTTATGGAAGACGGCTACACACCCATCTGGGGGACAGCATACTGTGTCTTTTTCCCCAGGGATCACCACTGTGTACCCCTCCCCAAAATTATAAAACTGCTCGATGGCCTCAGCCGCGTTACATTCCAAGATCAGGTCCCTATTTTTAGCCTCGGGATAGGTCTGTAAGGGAACCACGTATTTTTCTTTGTCCAGAAAATAGGTCCTCCCTCTCTCCCTGCGG